>OX401408.1:2717013-4135076 GCA_947846245.1 Cerastoderma edule
AACTTCTTTCTGTCAAGAAACTAGCTTTCCGCTGTGTTTGGCTATATTGGTGAATGTCTGGAGGAAGCCATACATGTAGTTTAATGTTAGAAATGTGTGCGTAACGAAAGTGAAGATCTACCTGCATTTCCAGAGTATCCAAAAATATTAATTCGATAAACGTGGTTCTCGTCCGCAATGCGAAAGGAAGAATAGTCCGCATATTTCGAAACGCCAGAGAAATCCGTGAGAACTATTTTTAGTTCCTTCGTTCTCGTTAACGTCAGCTGGTGAATAGTTTCTAGTCCTGTAAAATCAAACATAGATGGTTTATACAAATGACGGAGGAATGGCATTCAATGAATGCAATTCAAGTCGATATAAAGAACAAAATGTAGCAATGTCTTTTGTTCCTTTGTTCTATTACCGTTGCAAAATAAAACATGCATAAAAAGGCTCCCAAGTTGATGTAAAATGAATAATGATGAGGACCTTTTCACTCCAAATCTAAATTTTGGAACTACTTTTGATAGAACAGCTATATGGTGATATTGCAGAGCTTGACCTAGGTAATAAACACCTATCAATTTATGAATAATTAGCGATGACTAAGCTATCTTATTCAACACATCTTTATGACTGAGCAAGTAACGTAATTCTTGTTATGGTTTTTAATATTCGTTCACAAGTTAACGTGGTGTGTTTTGATTTTCCCTTGTTGAGTACATGATGGTTATAAGTGTTCTTCATGAAAATGCGCGTATAATAACTAAACCAAATAGTAAACCCACGCAGAAAACAGTTATGAACTCATGATTGCGATGGTCGATATCGTAGAAGTGCTTTGCCTTATGAAATGATAAAGCGAAATCAGTAAATACCCAGTGCAATAGCATGGAAAAGTCAAATATATTTCAGTGGTATTGACTAAAAGGTAGTCTTGATTCAACCAATGTATGAATTTCAGGCTTTAAATGGCCGGAATCAAAGAATAGTTTTACCTGGGTGTTGTTTTCCGAAACGACTATAGAAAAATATTTGCGTCTGTCAAAACTTATAAACATGGACAGTATCTAAATAAGAAAAACAATATTATCAGTGGAAACGTCATTGGAAGCGTCTCCGAGAGACGATTCAAATGCCGTGGTACTCTTCAATATTGTATATCCTGTCACCAGCGCAATGAACGGACCGATAACAGGGTGCCGTATAACATTTGTGATATCCGGCACTAACCATATATCACACATTCACGTGCGAAATAATGACGTCATATATACGTCATGGCATATGACGTCATGTGTGCATCATTCTCTACTTGTTTTCTATCTTTTGTTTCCTTTATTTTGTATTTTGTTTTCAGTTTGTTTGTTAATTATAATCCATGAAGGTAACAGGATAAATAGAATAGATGATTGGTGTCTTTCAATAGGAAAAGCTATCGGGCTCGGCCTCGGAATATTATCCGTTTCGCCTTCAGCTCACCGGATAATATTCCTACGCCTTGCCCGATAACATTTCCGATTCATGACACCAACCATCTTTTCTCTATATATCTCAATATTGAAAAAATAAACGCTAGTCAGGTGACTTAGAATGTTTTATGTCTAAAGCATTCATCGTTTTCCCGTTATTTACATGATATGTCAGTCCAATTTCAGCCCCACATATCGCACTACCTCTGCTAATCCTTCCTGATTTCAGACTTCGGTACCTACCGAGCCAGTATTCGCCTGTGGAATATCCAAAACCTCGTTTATATTCGGCCCAGTCTCGGGTGAAGTTAACAGACCCATCATACCGTCGCTGAATAACCTACAAGAAAGCAAAAGAAGAGTAATTTATTTGAATATAGTATAGGCATAGTATATATTTTGCTAATGTATATGGTCCGAAGCAGTACACATCATGTACATACATTGAACATACAGAAAACACCCTACAAATTAACCGGGACATTAAATTACATAAAAATACAAATTAAGGAGTATGTAGCTAGTCGCAGAAATTCTCTCATGCCCATAACCTGTCTTCGATATCATTGTCAAGAACTGCAGTCAAGACCATGAATGTCCAAGGAAACAATGTGATTGCCATTTCTGGACAATTAAAGAATAGCAGGGTTACTGATTCCTAGTACGTTTAGACTTTTGAATGATATTGACTTAACGCAACACAATTTGTCAATAGATGTATTAAGGTTTTAAAGAAAAACACAATTATCATTATAATGACATTTGGGGCATTTTTCATGAAAATATTCGTCTCTGAGGCATTTTAAACGTAACACAATACCGTAAAAGTAATCTATTAATGATCCAAGGTTTTGTGTAAATATAGAACCGACCAGACCACTGACCAAGTCGACATATGTGCTGAGAAGTCAACTGTGTCACATGTTGGTCATAGTTAAATAACCAAAGCACAGCGTCCTTAAACAAATACTTCTATAACCTTTAAAGGTATGATCATATACGAGGTTTAAGGACACAGTCATGTTAAACCTTTAAACATGTAGAGCGTCAACCTCTTGTACCGAGGGTCGCAGGTTCGAATCCCTGTCATGCGGGTGAAAATCGCCGGGACTAACCCACAAGCCGGCGCGAGTACTGGTGTATTGTCCAGGAAGCAATCATCGAGAGTGACTCGATAGGCTTAAATAAGCTTCAATCAATGAAACAATCAATCAATCAATCAATTAATCAAATCAATGAATCAATGAACCAACCAATTAATGAACCAACCAACCAACCAACCAACCAACCAACCAACCAACCAACCAACCAACCAACCAACCAACCAACCAACCAACCAACCAACCAACCAACCAACCAACCAACCAACCAGCCAACCAACCAACCAACCAACCAACCAACCAACCAACCAACCAACCAACCAACCAACCAACCAACCAACCAACCAACCAACCAACCAACCAACCAACCAACCAACCAATCAATCAATCAATCAACCAATCAATCAATCAATCAATCAATCGATCGATCGATCTATCAAACAAACAAACAAACAAACAAACAAACAAATATATAAGAAACTCTGTCTTTATTACCGTCCATGCTAGGCCTGCAGGATCAAACACACAATACACGGACACCGGTCTATGCTGCACACCGTACGGAAAGATCACATAGGACCCGTTCTGTTTACTTCCGGTCACCAACTCCGAACAGTCACGAGGTAATGAGACGCCTGATAATTACAAAGATGACTTCAACGTGGAAGTTTACGTGAGCTTTTGTTTATTAAATTGTATGCCTTTCTGTACATGTAAGATGTTATTTATATACGTTAGGCTTCTTCTAAGTGATTTCTCTTCGTTAAACTGCGATGTGAAGTAATTAGTTGCATGTTACCGTAATCTTAATGACTTTTTGTTAACACTCCAATTTTTATCACCTTACCCAACATGGGTCTTGTTTTGTAGTCATGTGTAATGCAGGTTACTATGGTAATGAGTTGGCGGTTAGCATCTTTGTTTAATTTGGAAAATGTCCTTTTAAATATAAATGTACATGAGCATACTATGGTGTATGTTCCATATATATGTACATGGCCAAGTATGAAAGATATTATCTTATCTCAGAAACACTTGCTAAAGAACGTAAAGTAGTTTGTAAACGAATAACAAGAAGTAATTTGACTATCATGTGTCTTCGCCTAGCTCCGTTACGTCCCATGTACTTATTTCATCCACATATACTCTTTAGAGCACACCGGTTGTGATACACAACCATTAAATATATTCAATGGTTGAGCAAGTAACACAATTCACACTATGATATCATGCTGATATATATGCAATTGATGCAGTTATTGTGAATATGTATATTGATTATATTGACCACCATACCCATCGCATGTAATTATATATGCATTGACTATGAGCTTGTGTGCTCAATGTCTAAACGAAACTATGTTATGTTATGTTATGTTATGTTATTTTATGTTATGTTATGTTATGTTATGTTATGTTATGTTATGTTATGTTATGTTATGTTATGTTATGTTATGTTATGTTATGTTATGTTATGTTATGTTATGTTGTGTCCTCGCATTAAGATTGTCGTGTATGAAAGAAGGCACATTTCTGGAAAGTATATAGGTAAATTTAAAAAGTCCAAAGTTCTTGTCGCTTCTAAATTGCCTCGAACAGAAAGCATTCAATGTATACCATCGAATATGAGCAAGATCGAGTTAAACACGTATAACGGTAGCCTACAGTAACATATGAAATAATTTGTGTGTGTGTTTAGGGTAGTTCGGCATGAGGCTGTTGGTAATATCGAGGGTTCAGTGCAATATTATAGTAAGTGCTTCACATTTGTGAAGCACTAACTAAAGTCTTCCACCGAACCCTCCATATGTTTTTTAAAAGTTGATTTGATTAAACAATCAATGAATATGGCATCGCAACCTCGGTGGACAGCCAAATGGGATCCATGAGACACGACGACATTGGAACTAACGGATAACCAGTTTACGTTTCCACTAAGACCAAGCGTTTGTTACAGGTCATTCAGCTCTTTTCAAAGCAAGTACAGTAGACTATATGTATTCCTCGAACTTCTAATTGCTGAACTCCTCTATACGTCGAAGTAAATGATAGGTCCCGAATCATTTGTTTCTCATTTTTATGAATTAACGCGTATATTCTAGACTTCTATACGTCGAACCCTCGAACATTTCTATGATGTCTCTTGAACTTCGAAATAAAGAGATTCTACAGTATAGGTGTACGAGGGTTGTTCGGAAAGTTCATAGAATGTTGTCATATCTCTTTTTTTTCAGTTAGAGTTTAAAGCTCCAATCCATTTATTCCCCCCGTCAATTGGTATGTGAGGGTTGTCATATCTCTTTGTAGCATTGTCCGATACGCTTGAAAGTGTATGTATTCATATATTCATTTGATTTCAACATATGTTGCATAAGACAAATTATAGACATTATTCTTGTCTTGAATAATGGTTTCCGCAGCAACGTCCTTTTGGGAACCCGGAGCAAGTAAAAAAATACTAAGATTTCAAACATGTTCCACATAAAGAAAGAGAAGTTGATCTCACTACACAATTTAACACCACCTACCAGTGTTCGAAGTTCCGTCACATGTTAACTGTAGGTTGCACAAGCTTGTGGCATTACAGCAAGACATGCATTTGTAATGGTGGCCTTCTGCACGTCGGCCAAACACCGATTCCAGCGAGTGTGGGCAAGCCTGTGCGAGTAGAAAATATCAGACAACGATCTGGTGGCATTTTACCCTTTACCAAACGTCAAATTTTCTACTGTCCAAAGTTCAAAGGATTTGCAGGCGACATTTCAAATTGTGATGAAATTGAAACATAATCCTCTGATTTGACAAAAATCATTGTGGGAAAAGGAAAAATTGCTCTTCACGGGCAATTTCTCCCTTCTCACAATGTTTTCAAGAGTCATCTGCAACAAAGTGGTTAAATGTCGTTATTGTTTGGTAATGGGTTAAACGAATATATAAGGCAGACATGCCCGTAACAAAAGCCTTAACACTTTTATAGCACCGTGTGATATATACTTCTTTCTTGCTTTCTTGGGGAATCTCTGTGGCCAAACTGTTCAAGCATGGTACGTTTTAACCTTGGTCACCTCTAAACTTTAGTTAATTCGTGAGATTGATCGATTTAAATTACGTCATGTGATTTTACACATGGAAACGAAAGGAAAAATGTATTTGGTATCTAAAATGCTTTTTTGGTGTCAATAAATTATCTTTTTTGCTGCGGGTAAATGAGATTCTTTAACAAAATGTATTGTTTCAACGACATTTAGTTTTGACTTTCAACATGTATTCCTTTTATAAACAAGTACTTTTAAAGGGTGTTCATTGCGACTTTCAGAAATGACATAGTGCATACATATCTATTCTGTTCGACATACATGTATCTGTCATAGTGGAAGCTTACTTAGAGAACTGTGACGATATCTTCTTTTGCTACAATAGTGCTCGACTTTTAACAAAGATGACGATGTTTTCCATACTTTTTATGACCCTGACATATTCCCCCTTTCTATTCCAGTAACAGATTACTCTATGAGACAAATTCTTTTCATATTGCAGTAATACCGAGTATCGCCTCGTTTGCAGCCATAAACAATCTATTCGTAAATGAATTGTGTTCAAATCGACCTGAGATATAGATAACAATGATCGATCTCTTACGTTCGCAGCTATACATCCAAGGTCAAACAAACTCTGTCCAGACTCTGTGTTAGACTGGTGTGTGTAACATTTCTGAAAATAAAAAAAAAACAGTGTAATGGCTTTATCGGTACCATTGCTGTGTACTGAACAAAACAAAAATCATGATATTTTCTAATAGATCTAGAAACAAGGAAGAATATTTTTGGAAATACAATGAAAACATTATAGAAATAGTTGACAACTTTTCATATCTTGGTATACTTTTATCGAGTAGGGCCTCTTTCGTACCAGCAACACATGATTTGAAGGGTAAAGCATTATGTGCCATGCATTCTTTATTCAGCATTGTAAACAATCTTGAAATCCCTGTAAATATTATGTTTGATTTATTTGATTCAAATGTATTATCAATTCTTAACTATGGATGTGAAATATGGGGTCACTTGAAAGCAGAAAACTTAGAAACAGTACATAGAAAGTTTTGTAAATGGGTCTTGAATGTTAAAAATAGTACATCCTCTCTTGCTATTTATGCCGAGCTTGG
The DNA here is from genome assembly GCA_947846245.1 of Cerastoderma edule. Taxonomy (NCBI): domain Eukaryota; kingdom Metazoa; phylum Mollusca; class Bivalvia; order Cardiida; family Cardiidae; genus Cerastoderma; species Cerastoderma edule. The sequence goes on from OX401408.1 coordinate 2,723,733, forward strand.
AAGATTCCCTCTGTATATTTCTAGATATATACGTATTGTGAAATATTGGCTTAGCTTATATAGCGAGAAATCTTTTAATTGTATACTGAAAACATTAATGCAAGATCAAAGAAATGATATAGATAGAAACGGTAATATCATAAATTGGTCATCTAAAGTTCGAAACATTCTACAAAATGCAGGATTTCATGACGTTTGGTTGTTTCCAAATTCTGTTAATAAAAACATATTTGTACCTTTATTACGAGAGCGATTAAGGGATATATACATTAGTAGTTGGCATGAGAACATAAAGTATTTTTCGTCACTGACACTTTTAGAGATTTAAAATCAACTTTTAAAAGATCATCATATCTAGATATAGTGACCTTTTCAAAGTATAGAAAGATTCTAGCAAAAGTCAGATTATCATCTCACAGCCTCAATATAGAAACAGGTAGACATAAAAAAGATAGATAGAAATCAAAGAATATGTACACTATGTAATTTAACTGAACTCGAGGATGCGTACCACTTTATAATGATTTGTCCGTTTTACAATGACATAAGAAAGCATCTGATACCTGAGTACTATATCAATCGACCTTGCGTGTTTAAATTTATTCAGCTTTTGAAATCAGACAAGCAAAATGATCAGTACAGACTTGCTTCATATTGTATTAAAGCTTTTAACCGGAGACAACTAAAGTTAGATGATAGTTAGCTATCATCACGATATTTTCCTAACTAGTTAATTAAAGTTCTAAGATGATATATGTTTGTATATTTGCATGTATGTATATGTATATAAGTATATATGCATAGATGTATATGAATAAACATTTGAAACTTTCTTTAAGACATTTTCCACCTTAATACATTACGAATTGTTGTGTGTATGTGTGAGCGTATGTATGGGTGTGCGTGGGTGGGTGTATCGGGGTGGGAGGGGGTGTGGGTGTGTGTTGGCGTATGTATGTTTACCATTCCTATAATTGTATGCGAAGATGAATTTATTGTTATATACTTTATCAACCATGAGCTGTATATACTTCAGTTGAAATAAAATGTTCTTCTTCTTTAACTGATTGTAAACCATACTGTATATGCATGTTTTCCTTCACATTGAAAATATTCCTATTTTGCAATCATTCAACACAATGAGTAGTATTCTTACGTCATAACATGAAATAAATCGTTTCAAGTGATCTTTCCAAGGGGAACTTTTTTGTTATTAATTTCCCAAGGGTTTGATTTTGGAATGAGTTACCATGTTACGTAAAGATACGTTAGGTAAACATTAGTCAAGACATTCGTTTAAAAAACAGACTGTATATAAAAATGTAATAAATATAATACATGTAATATAGTACCTCGTCATTGTCGCACACAATATGATGTTCACACAAATCGGGCCTTTCTAATGCACTGCATGATGCACAAGTCTGTCCCGCGTCTGAAATACCCAAAACATTTTACATTTGTGATTCTTTGTCGGTGGTATTTCTTAATCATTTTTGTTTTCAGTAATAGTGCAGCTTTTCCTTGATCCGAACGAGCATAGATAGGCCTTAACCCTTTCCCAAACAAAAACGTTTTGACTGTCCCAAATTGAAAGAGTTTGCAGACGACATTTCAAAATGTGATGAAATTGGAAAATAATCTTCTGATAGGGCAGAAAACGTTATGGGAAAAGGAAAAATTGCTCGTCACGAGCAATTTCTCCTTTTCCCTTTATGATTTCTAAAGTCGTCTGTAACAAAGTGGTCAAATGTCGTCATTATTTGGTTAATACAGACGAGGAATTGAGATAAGGAACGCTTATTGCACGCTACTATAGAGGAGGCCTTTTATATTTCAAAACATCTTAAATGGAAATAAATGTTATCAACTAACCAAATAATGCTCCGCTTTATCGCTTTTGCTGAAGCATATCACAAACGGATAGAATACTTCTTATTAGCATGTTATGCTTTTATCACAAATCAATAATACGTGTAACATATATTTATTTTTTGCCTTTTGTCTTGTTTTCTGGTCAGCCACTTACTCCTATACGTGTTTCACAAAACTGGATTTGATTGGCCGAAAGACATAGACATAGACATGTTTATTCAAGTACAGAGGCCATATGCCCATAGTACAACATACAGTAACATAATATACATGCACAAGAGTGACAATCCACAAACAAATACATTACAATAGTTCTTCAATTAGATTTTGTCTAAGTTCAAAGGCTTTTACAAGATATGTTGATACTTTGAATATACTTGATTTATTATTACATTCCAAAATAGAATAAAAGGTTTGCTGATTTACGTGTCTAAGCCATGACTTTTCAAAATACATATTGCGCAGCAGTTGGTAACTTTTGCATTCTAAAAAGAAATGATATTCGTCCTCAATAATGTTAAAGTTTAGTTGTTTACAAAGTTGGCAAAATCTCTGCTCGCTTTCTATCTTTAAATGTCTACCCTTTTCAATCATTAAATCATGGGATGAACACCTAAAATTAGATAATGTCTTTTTTTGTATATAGGATAGGTCAGTATTAAGATATAATTCTGGAGTTAACATAGATTTGAAATATCTATAGTGCAATGCTTTTGGTGACTCATTTAGATCAGCAAACCATTTTTGTGTATAACAATCCTTAATTCTCTGAGAAAAAGCCTTTAAAAAATCATCAATATTTCCCACATCATGTACTATCCAAACGTGTCCAAAGCCATAAGAAAATAAAAGATTCTTTACATATGTAGCCCATGTAGTTTTACCAGTTTCATCCATGCGAAATAACATGAAATAGCACTGCTTAGGATATCTGTTATTATTCATTCTTACTACATGCAGCCAGTATTTGACACAGTTCGACATATATGTTATACATAGTGGTAACCTTCCACATTCACCTAGAGCTAGGAAATCACATGTGTTACAAGATAATAAGCATAGTTTTTTACAGAACTTTATATGAACCTTTTCTATCCTATCAACATATTGATATCCCCAAATATGTGATCCATAGCACAAAATTGGCTTCACTGAGGCATCAAATATCTTAAACATATCCCGTGAAGAAATGTTACCCATATATCTACGAAGCATAAGAATGCAATTCATTGCTTTTCTACCTTGTTGGGCAAGCATTTGATGTGTTTTTGACCAAGATAATTTACTGGTTAAATAAACACCTAAATATTTGTAACATGATACTTTATCGATGCTAGAACCATTATAGAACCATTTTTCATTTTGTTTAATTATACCTCCATTTCTGAATACCATTATTTTTGTCTTATCTATATTAACGTCCAAACCAACTCCTTTACTAAATTGTTCAATAATGTTGATTTGCCGTTGAAGTTGTATTACACTATCTGCAAAACTGGAAATATCATCTGCAAACATTAAAATGTTAAGATTTTTTATGTCATTTGTAACAAAAACCCCTCTGCCATTACTTTTATTATCAAGAAATGAAACTAAGTCGTTTATAAAAAGAGAGAATATTTTCGGACTTCCTACACAGCCTTGCCGGGTTCCGATTGTGCAATCAAAATACTGTGTCAACTCACCATTGAGTTTAACACAAGATTTTAATTTGCTATACATCGACTTTAATGTATCGGTTAATTTGTATTAACATTTCGGCCAATCAAATCCAGTTTTGTAAAACATCTATTTGTTAGTACATGTCCCCTGACTCTGACATGCATTAAGTAGAAATTATGTATGGTATTTTGCGCTGTCGTACACACCATGTTATAGGGGGCTCCGCACACACTTACCGATGTTGTCGAAACTCAAGGAGATAACCAAAAGAAGCCACAGACCTGCAAGAATAAATCGTATTAAACTAAGAATAATAAAACATGTTTATTTCCAGGTTTACTATACATGTAATTTATCTCAAAACCACTTTTCTAAAGATACACGTTAGTATCGTTCAGTTACGAGGAAAAAAAGGATTTAGCATTTTTTCAAAAGAAATATCTCAGATCGATATTTTAATCTTTTCAATATTTAATGACTTCTACGGCTAAAATGACGCCAAGTGCGTTTTAGTTTACACACTACTAAATCATTGTACATTTGTCATTCAGTTTATAATCAAGCAGTTTGGAGACTGAGCATAATTAGGTTTCATATTTCGTTCAGCGTTTTATCGGTTTATTTAGTATATAATAATTCAAAGTTGAAATACTAATTGGTGAACGACAATAGCTGCAGATACACTCAAGCTAGCGGTTTTCACAAATATTAAAACATGCATGCGTGTACCTTATATCCGTTTTATAAAATAATGGAAATATGGAGGAGTTATACATCAAAGCAATTAAAGGCATGGGTGCTCCTCTCACTTTTCTTAATGAAAACAAAGGTGTCCAGCAACGTTAAGAATAAAGCAATGCATTTTGTTTTTTGACAAGGACCATTTAAAGGTGTGTCACTCACAGAACGATATCCGAAAGAAAGTACCTTTAAAGATACGGATACAAATTTGTCCGATACGAAGTTAAACCTGGACGGATCTGCAACATTTATGATAGACAGTGATAAAGTTATAGCAACTAACTGACACAGGTCAAATATGGGTGCTCTTCGTCAGTGCCGTACCAACAAGTTTCGGTTTTGAAACAGCTTTCCTGGATACACCAGTACTAGACTAGGGCTCCGAAGTGCCTTGCCAAAGGCTACTCCCACGAAACCGGTGGTCTCTGGGAGCCCCGAGTTATGAGTTCACCACAAAACATAGCTTCCGAAAATTATATGTACATAGTGTACCGTTGACCTTGAATTACTCTTTTAAAGTAATATCCCGTTCTTTCCAAGCAACTTGCAGCTCATGTTTTAACAATTGACATTATACATCAATGGTACACCGACGCTTGGGTACTAGCAAGAACTTTCAGCGATATAGTTTTCTTATCAACGTGACACATTTTAGTTGAGACGATTTATGCCTTACCTCTGTTAGTAAACATGTTGAACTGTCTTGTTTTAGTATTATCAAACTCTTATCTATTTCGCGAAACAACCCTCTTTTAGACAAAGAAATCACGTCTTTCTCGTTTCAATCTACAATGCTTGATAAGGGGCTGTGCCTATGATACAGTGTACCTTTATTCCACAAGTATATACAATTGATAGAATTATATGTTTTACTTCAGAGCTCAACGTAGTTTATACTGTACCACCAATTCATAATACATTGTATCTTATCGACACTGTTCTTTTTAATTTTGACAATTAACAAAGTATCTCTCTTATGTAGGGACGAGTTTTACTGTTCATTAAAATTCATCTTCAGCCCTTAACAGAACGTCAAATTTCCGATTGTCTCTAATTGAAAGAAATTGCAGACGAAATTTCAAAATGCGATGAAATTGGAAAATAATCTTCTATTGGGCAGAAAACATTGTGGGAAAAGGAAAAATTGCTTGTCAAGAGCAATTTTTCCTTTTCCCACAATGTATTCCAAAGTCGTCTGCAACAAACTGGTCAAATGTCGTTATTGTTTGGTAATTGATTAAAGTAACCATCTCACCTATGGAGAATATAATCTGTTTATTGGGTAGAATGACAGCATATATCACGAAGTTACATAAAACTATATCATTAATACGCTTCTCATCCCCTTTCAAGCGCATTTGGTAAGGATTTATCTCGCGGGTATATTAAACTGTCTAAACGGTTTATCTTGTAAACAATGATCAACAAGTTCTGTCCTTTGAAATCATATAAATGAGTAGAACTATCTGGGACGCAGGCTATGCAGTGAACCGATATTCTTATCATTTAAAGTTATGGCGGTGCCTCAGAGAGTGATCCAATGGCTATTTATAGGATGCGCTTTTACATCAACGTGTAGAAAGTGTAAATGATTGTTTTACAACTGTTTCAAAAAAACACAGGTTTTCAAGATTTTCAAGATAGAAAATTATCTAATGAAGAGTACTCTTTTCATCGTGTTTTTGACATGTGTTATCCATAGAACGCATTCTCCGAGATAGTGCTTTTAACAACAAACGAATGGTCTGAGCAACCCGACAACTACAATGTGTTGGAAGGTGGGTGCATAGCATTGGTTCACAAATACCCCGAATTTTTAAGACTTGTTCATGTTTGAAAATGTTGTAAGATTCGGTGTATGATCGTCCCACTAAAAGCATCACAGTAAACTGTTTCGTTCAGGATTGATATACGTATTTACATTAAAGACCGAAGTTCAATATTTCGATTTTGTCATGAACTTCCTCCTACTGTTTTATGTATAGACACTTTCAAGAAAAACCACTATGCCAACCTTCATGGCACTCGGTTACCAAGCTGTACATTTATCAGAGTATTTTTCCCAACGCACCTACCATTTTGAAGATTGGACATTGGCTCCAGTCAGGCCAAATATATCGATTATTTCGGACAATTTGAAATGGGAGAACTTAGAAGAAAATATTTTAAAATGGAATCGATAGCGAACATTCAGTGGAGCAACGATGTAAACAAAACGATGCTGGACCAAGCCTTTTGCTGTCCCTAGTGGCATGTCAAGGGAGATAATCCACAACCCCCATTGGCGTTGACGTGTTCAACAATGTTAGAGATGGACGGAACAATGATGTGTGGAGTTATAGCGCTCGTTTACATGACCGTTCCTGTGTATTCTATTCTTTTGGATGCCGACTACACACGTGTGCCGCTTTTATTGACCACATGGCCTTACGAAACAGCGGTACGGGAGGGTAGGTATCTTTCTTAAGTTTTTTCTTTATGATATATGTATACTATTTAAAGTTCCCGGACGTCATAGATTTGTAATATATAATTATGTAAAATGTGGGTTTTGCGTGTGGCATTCAGCTATACTCCAAACAAATATTCATAAAAAATAAAGTAACCGAAATCGCTCGACTAATGTACATACTGACGGAGAATTCTTTCTGTGTAAGTTCTACATGGCCAACCCTGTGCTATTCCGGCTAGTTCGATGTAAACACTTCAGTGAATAACGTGTATGTTTGCTTTAAAAGTGTATTCAAAGTATCACGGACCAGATGTCTATAGCTTGACATATATGCGAGCTTTATCTAGGTCAAGTAGTCTAGTCCCCGGATTTGTATAAAATAAAATATACGCCCAAAGTTAGCTAGTATTTCATTGTTTTCTCTGCTGATATGTTAATTAAATGTGTATTTCTGTACTTTCGTAAGTTCCGGAAAAAATATTTTGAGGTCCGGAGACTTCAAGATAAATTATCCAATGTTTCGTACGGAATCTTAGAGTTAGTCCAGAATAAAAGGAATCGGTAGATAAAAAATACAACGTGTGACGGAGGTGTATGCTACTTGTAATATGGGAAGTAACATTTTAGACAAGAAATGGTGTGTTGTTTTTCAACTGTATTCAAAAGTAGGTTATGTTTGCGGGGAAATGTCAACATCTGTTTGGAATGACATTCTTTCTAGCCCAGGGTCCTTATCAGTTCCTTGCGAAATACGAATGCCAACAATACTGATATATCGTAAGACAATGAGTCGACCATCCTCGCTTAATAACTTGATGATACGAAACCATCTGAATGATTATTGGTTCCGATAGATCAGTTTCAGGTTATACGAGAGACTTACACTGCACTGACCATTCACATTAACCCGTGCTGTCAAATCTAGCCTACCTCGACCACCGATCAGTTATATTTCCTACTCACCAGTTATAATAAATCACATGACCGGGTTTATATAGTCACCCTCACATCCTAATATCGGGCTCGGCAAATAGTCTTCTCGACCCGGGACAAAAGGTTCGGGAGTTCAAATCCCGTAAATAGTGGGATCTGCCTTTCAACCTTTTTTAATCCACATTCGGTCCCAATACTATTTATGCATCCAGCAAGCAGAATGTAGCGTGCTTTTTCTAAGTTGTAAGAACTTGTTAGAATCGACTAAAAGTAAATAAGTGAAATCTAAAACTACGAATAAAGAAATTAATTAGACATGAGACAATCGTCTCTCACGACTGATCAGTTATATTCACGTGGAAAAGAAGTCATTTGTTTGGAAGAACATTGTATAGCAACATAAAGGACATACAAAGAGCATGAATTTGTGCGCTTACCACGGTGATATGTCCGTAAAACTGTTGATAACGCGGTTAAGTATCTATATCTAAACCCACCTACTGTTTCAAACATGTAATCTACAGGATGGAAGACCCTGACGGAAGGCAATGGATCTGCTGTTGCCGCTGTTGAGATTACCGGGAGTACTTGCGAACGGCTACAGTGTCGCCATTCCGTCGGGCCGGGTTCCAGACCAGATGAAAGCGGGGAGACAACTCTTGATGCCATGATAATGGACGGGTGGGTGTAGTGGTTTATTTAATTGTTTAATTAATATATATAATGTTTATAACATATGTCATTGGTTCGGTATTTACTTGGGATGGGAACGATGTTTTATATCAACATGGGTTTTTGGTTTAAGTCTGCCTTATTTCAGCTATGTTGCGATGTCCGACTCTTGATGAGGAAATAAGATCCCAATACTTAACTGCATAAAAGGGCTGGCCAAGCCGAAAAGAACCATCGGCATTCCGTAACCTGGTCGAGACACTACCATCATGAAAAACCCAAATGCCATCAGCGGGATTGAACCCTTGATTCTTGATGGTTAAGGAAGACCCTCTATGCTCAACTGTCCATAAGGGCTAGCCAAGCCGAATTAAAATATCGACATTCCGTAAATCGGTCGGGACACTATCTCATATGAATATCCAAATGCCGTCGCTGGAATTTGAACCCACTCGGCGATGTAGTAGATTTCTGAATAACTACATCCTGTGTTAACATAACCTCAGACTAAAAATCTTTTGACACATTGTTTAAGAATTGTCGCTTAACCCCTTACCAAACGTATACAATTTCGACTTTCCCAAATTGAAAGAGTTTGCAGACGACATTTCAAATGTGATGAACTTTGAAAAGTGATCTTCTTCTGATAGGGCAGAAGACATTGTGGGAAAAGGAAATATTGCTCTTTACGAGCAATTTCTCCTTTTCCCGCAATGTTTTCCAGAATCGTCTGCAACGAAGTGGTTAAATGTCGTTATTGTTTGGTAATGGGTTTAAACATGATTGATTATATAAACACTTCTATTCTCACAGAGACAGTCACAATGTAGGGGCTGTTGGCGGTCTGAGAAGGATAGCGAATGCGATTTCCGTTGCTCGACATGTACTCGATTATACGGAACATACCCTTCTTGTAGGCGAATCAGGTACACACCATGTGTTTTTGTTTGTTTGCTACTTTATATGAGGTTTATATTTCGTTTCACTAGTAATTCAGTTATTCTATGGTTTTCCTGGATTTAACCACTATTAGGATTGGCTACATGTATGCAGGGTCTTGCCAAAAGACACTCCCATGAAGAATCCGTTGGCACAAGTGCTATACCTTAACCACTGGGCAACACAGGGCCATATAGCGTTTGCTATTTAACGCCGTTTTCAACGTTTACAATCTCAAAACTAAATCGGGGTTTTGCTATCAGTTTAGGGACAAGAAAGCTAAAACTAGCTTGGGTTCAGGAAATGTTTCAATGGTTCCGTGCTAAGGGTACCGTTTCGTTTTTCACCTCGAACTTGCTTCCTCAGTAATTATGCAATCCACATTACCAAGACTGTCATTGAAATAATCAACTACACGGGACAGTCACCAATGGTTAGAGTGTCGACTACTGGAATCGATGTCTTGGGTTCGTAATCCGTGCTAAACGGGCTCCAAAATTGATTGCCGACAACACTGGTTCCAAAAACATTGTAAAGAACTCTCTTGTTATTGCAGGCAACCAGCAGAGTGTCATTTAAAAACGAAAACATTTGGAAACAATTGAAGAGCATCATAATCGGTGCTATTTTGATGGTAAAGGATCAACTGGACGACTATCTTTAATTTCATGTCTTTTTTGCAGCTACCGAATTTGCCACTCAGATGGGCTTCACAGAGGAATCGCTGTCCTCAAACTTCTCTGTGGAGAAGTGGAATGAATGGAAATATAACAACTGTCAGCCCAATTATTGGAAGGTTTGATAATTTGTTTTAAATATCTAATGACCGCCTCCTTCAATAATAACTCAATATACCGCATCAATTGTAGAAGACGTAAGAAACCATTGTGATATATGGTGGCATTGGTTTCTATCCAAAATCATAACGCAAACGTGTTTTGTTTATGTTATGTCGCTTTTTAATTGGGCTAATCACACGTTTCCACATGATGTAACGTGTGCTCTTCTTGAAACGAAAAGTTTCAAATGGTCTGAAATGTCAGTTTCGATTAAATGCAGGTAGAGCAAATAAATATTGATTCACAACACACTGATTTTCTTTGATTTGTACATTTTAGATGATGATTCGTCCGATCTGCTATATATAAAGTATCAAAGAGTATTAGGCTAGGTTCGTGAAATATCCATCAATGGATCTGCTTTATTTCTCTTCACAATATATCAAATCAAGGGTAAATCAATTTGCCAAGCAAATTGAGACATGTAGAATTTTTAAAGGTTAGTTGGGGACCTTAATTAGGCTCGTTAAAATATTTTTCAAAGAACTATTTGCAATCGTATGTTTACTCAAACCTATTCAGGGCGTGACACCAGATCCGTTGAAGGGTTGTGGTCCATACCATCCAATCACAGACACCCACAGCACGGATCAGTTTGTAAGGGACCATCTGATTGGTTCAGACAACCACGACACCATCGGTATCATAGCGATAGACCCGCGTGGTTCCGTGGCTTCCGGTACATCGACCAATGGACTGAGGTTTAAGATACACGGGTAAGCATAGTTCTCAAAATATTGGTGGTCTCAATAATACAAATGATAAAAACCCACGTTCATTGGAATAAGACAAAAACATGTTTCGATGCGTTCGTCCCAAAACAGAAACTTATGAAATACCATTCTGATGCACTTGTTTCAACACTTACTTCTTAACAATATAGAGTTTTTCCACTTTAATTCAGATAGACCACCATCGTTCACTTCTTCTACTTCCTGTTAATGTGTACATTATGAGTACACGCTCATTTATGAGTATTAGAGTACATGTTCCCTGGGTACCGTTTTACTAAGCAACTTAAGGAAACTATTTGCGTAAGTCATAACTGATAAACATGGATAGTATCTTCAATGAAAGTACAATATTGCAATGTGACACTTCATTGGAAGCGTCTCGGAGAGACGATTCCAATGATGTGTTACTTTGCAATATTGCTTAGCCCAATATTGAAATTAGAGGAATTGTTGTTTAAGGCTTACGCAAATCTTAAGCGTAAACTGTTTAGTAAAACGGTACCCTGGTGTCCAACCCGTACTAGGCTAGGTTATATGTCTTGTCCATGGACTCTTCATGGTGAAATGAGCAGTCGCCTTCGGGGATCGAACCCGGGTTGACCGGTCTCTAGTCCTTGACGCTCGCAATTAGACTACCACTTGTCAAAATATGTAGATACATTCTTGCAAATAGGAAAATGCTTGGCGTCATCATGATGTAAGAATATACTTTCGCAAGTTAGAATGGCATGTAAATAAGCTGGGTCAACCTTATGAATTTTCATCAGTTCAGATCCTGTGCAAATACTGGTTGTGTAACAAGGAATCAGAATAGACATCAATTAATCTTAGTTGTATAGTTTTTTCGCATTTTATGTAAGATAAATAAATTAGAATTAAACATACGAATGAAGACCTTTAGTAATTTGGTACATGTACATACAGTACTGGATACACAGTTAACATCATTTTATATTGCCTTTGGTAGTTTTCCCTTGAAACCACATTACAAATACTCATTTCCTTAAAACATTATCTAAATACAGTACAATAAATGTAGGTGAAATGTATATCCCTGGGTAGCGTTTTACTAAACATGTTATGTTTAAAAAAAATCGTTTGAAACAACATTCCCTCATATTCTAACAATGAGATAAGAAATATTGCAAAGTATTACATCATTGGAATCGTCTCTCCGAGACGATTCCAATAATGTGTTACATTACAATTGTGTTATGTTATTTAGAATAATATTCATGTATATCGGTTGTGACTTACGCAAACAAACGTTCTTAGTCGCTTAGTAAAACATTACCTAGGTTATTATGTTAACTTAAAAAATTCTATGGTTTTCAGTCGTGTGGGGGATTCGCCTATACCTGGTGCCGGGTCCTATGCTGACAGTGACATCGGGGCAGCAGCATGTACCGGTAATGGTGACATCATGATGCGGTTTCTTCCAAGGTAACTTCACTTTAGCTCCCTGATATAATGTCGTTGTGTCTTTGTATATTGAGGATGTAACGTGTTGACCCCACGTTTCTCCTTGACGGACCCAGATAAAGAAAGAAATGTGTTCGAAAGTTTTTATCATCATTACTTATAAACCTTTACATTGCCTGAACGTTGCAGGATCATCTCGCTATAGTCTACATGTATAACCCATGACTAAATCCATGTACAATGTGTTAAGACTCTTGCAAGCAAATGGTTTATACTTAACAATGACACTGATCATATGTTTTAAGCTAGCGTACCTTAACCTTTAAACTTTTATTCGATGATTTGCCAATCTTAATCTATTGGATCGTAACTGCTCTAGTATTTCCGTGATCTACAGTTATCAGGCAGTGATGCTTATGGGAACCGGTTTGCCACCACGTGACGCAGCCACGCAAGCTATAAATAGCATCCGAAAAAAGTACCCAGACTTCTCCGGGGCAGTCGTTGCCGCAAACAAGAACGGGGACTACGGTAAGTGTCGTAAACGTAAATACTTTCATTATATTACCGTAAACTAAACTAAGCTGTGATTCTTATTTAGCCTGGTGGAGCCTGGCCCGTTCGTATACCGCGAACTAGGGCCAGGTGTCAGAGACAGTTTACCGAACACAATAGTGTTCGGTTATGCCGAGGTATTCCGAATGAAACAACATCGACTGCGCATGCGCGTCGATTAAGAGTCTGCAAGCTTATTCATGAGAAAATGAACCTATTTAGACACCCTACTTAGCGTTGGATCCTTTTGAGATGGAGCCGTGACTCCGGTTTTTATTGTATTTTATAGCGTTGTGTTTTGTAATGGAACACAAATGCATTACACCGCGCAAATCACCCAAACAGGGTTGTATTTGTGACACAAGTATTGAAAAGTCAAGCTCTTTGCGTCGTGTTTTACCATATAACAAATCCGGAGTATATCAAAGTAAACTTTCTGGTGGAATTTCGGTAATAGATGGTTTTGCTTAAATTGTTATAAAAAGGTATTTAATATTGACAAGATAGTTACAGAATTAAGGAAGGCGTGTCAATCTTCCAAAGTTAGAGTTAAACGTGATTTTAAGACGAGGTATGACTGGACAAGAATATATCTGGAAAATCGTTTGATAAGCAATGTATTTTAGAATAGTATATATTCTGATATCGAATTCTTGAGATCTAAATGTGTCCAAAGCATTTTATTCTTAGATCATGAGTTCGCCCATCTTCTTGATGACTTCGTCAACTACAGGTTTTTATGTTAAATCAGACTTTCAAACAACACTAGATAAGCTTATAGCGATAATGATTGATACTAATTATAATTGATTTTGTAGGCTTCATATGATTTTGTCAAAACGAAAAATAAAGGTGTTTAATTTGTCGAGAAGCTTGGCTTTTGATTATTATTGTAAAAGAAAAATCACGTTCTTTTTTCCATGTTTGTTATAGGGAATAAAGGGAATAAATACAGATGCCGTTTCGTTGATATACCAAAACTATTGTCGGTGGGGTTCTTATCTTTATTGCATGTTAATTGAATTCGTGATTGTTTAACCAGAGATAAGTGAAACCCTTTACCCTTTCCTTTTACGTGTCGTTGAATTTGATTGAAAAGAAGATGTGATGGGAAAGATAGAAGAAAATCCCATTTTTTTCACATTTTTGAGGTCTTTCTTTCTTCAAAGTCGCCTATAAACACTTCACAAGCCTCAAATTTAAGCATCGAAGGAAATAAGATAATATGTAATATTGATTGGTGGAGATATATGTTTCCAATTTGTTTCCATTAAATTTGTTTTGTGTGTGATTTTAAACTCATTTGAATATATAAACAACATTTTTGGTAGCATTCATTCAGAGAAAACTACTACAGTAAAAAGTTTGATTCTTTTACAAAAGATATTAATATTATCTGATATTTTGAATCCCAATATTTAAATACAACAATAGATTAAAAGAAAAAATGAAATGAAATGAACAAAATCCATTTAAGTGCAATTAATTTATAAAAATGGAGTATTGTATGAAAATTGTAAAAGGTTAAGGCTACCCTGAATAAGGAATGGAAAAGGGTATAAATGATAAGGGCAAAAAAAGGTAAACGCACAATTCAAACGCCATCTTTTCATAATAGACGAGTGGCAATCCGTTAGCCAATCAGAAGCGACAATTCATTCTCTGACACCTGGCCCTAATATGGGTTAGCATGGGCCAGGACTCCAGGCTAATTCTTATTGTGAAGTATCAATTTCACATGTAATACAAAGGTTATGTTACTGTCGCTCTTTGCCAAACATCCTTCAAAGGCTCACGAAAGGAGACTAATGCTTTATCAAGCTTTACTATTTGATAAACTTTTGGCCAGATTAAATAGTCATCACCAAGAAAAACCGTCAACACAACTTGAACGTGAAAGCAAACGAGAAATAACCCAGATTTGCCAGTTTAGTCATTCTGATTACCTGATTCTTCACCTCTGACCTGGTAACATGAAACACACATTTTGGAACAGACCAATCAGAATTCATTATCTAAAATATGTAATCAAAGAGATTGTTGATAAACATGATTGAATTGGACACAACTATATTTCTAGCACAAAATAAGTTATGTTAAATGAGTTTATTAAATATGGTATCACAGCATAAATAAATCAATTTTCATGACTTTAATGAACATATAAAAAAATCCATGTAGTTTTTCAGTAATTTATTTGTACTCATATATTTTCGTGTGCCTTTAAGGTTCCATCTGTATATTACAGGTGCAGCATGCCACAAATGGACGGACTTCGCCATCACCATCAGGAACAACCTGCTAACAGATGTAATTGTACAGAACATCACATGTCAATGATCGGCAAAGTTGTCAATGCATCATTGGAACTAATAAACATTGAATTTACTAAATAAGTGTTTTTTCAGTGATTGTTTTATCTAGTTACTTTACACAGATACTTAGACACCAAATGTTATATATCTCTGCGCCTTATATAGGTGTGTCTATTTCGCCACTTTATGTAAGCTTCAAAGCAGAAATCACGGAGGTCATTTGCTTCTTCTGGTTTTCCTTCTTGAATATTTGATCAGTTTCATGAATACAAAACAGGATGTTCAACACTTTCATTTGATAGATGCGAAGCGACTACAAATAGTTGTTATATTGAATGAATGAAAAATAACATGAACGATTGAATGGATCGATAAATGAAATGAAATAAAATGAGATTATTGAATGGATAAAAGTATATAAATGATGAATACATGATTAAATGAATGACGGGATGTTGCATGACTGAAGAATTAGATTTCTGAACGATTAAAAGAATAAAAGACTAGCCCTATCAACTGATTAGTTAATGCAAGGGTAAAGGAATATACGGAAGGGTGTATTGGTGAACATTTTCTTCAATTAAGCCAATGATTTGAATGTCGCCAAGCTTGATCATCAATACAATACAATACAATACAATTATAACACTCAATTTTAATTTTTTTTTGCAAAGTACCTTGCAGGGGTAAACATGTAAGAGGCGTGGGCGTTTTCGGCATTTGGGGGCCCAGCACCGGAGGGACGTTAAAAAGGAATATAAATGTTTAACAAACTTTTCGTGACTATTCTGTGCATTTTACAGATTCGATGGCAATTAAAAGATATTGTATCTTTGATAAAAAGGATATGCCGGTTCTCGTGTCGCGGAAATGGAAATGTGATCTGAAACAAAGATGAGATCGGGCTGTGCGGCTTAGATTCAACTTTGGGCAAGAGCAAAGGATTATTTGTTTAAGTTTTGGCTTACTTACGATGTGTTCAGATTGCCATTTTATTGATGACCAGATTTTTTTTTGGTTGTTGATTTCGTAACAAAGAGTGTGGTAGTAGATAAAGCTAAAAAAAACTATATTATTTTATTCCTGCTGTTGAATTCGGTTTCTTTTGGCTGCTTTCGAAATATATTCATTTGCCATTATGAATATTAGAGGCAAAAACATACTCAGCCCCAATCAAGATATGAGGCTGGGCCCCTACCCCCACCCTACGCCTATGGTAAGATATCATAAAACACAGTGCATTGTAAACAAGGTCGAGTTGGCTGGGGAAACGAATGTACATGCAACCTTAATGTTTCCGTTTGCTTAATTACAATCGTTTCCGTTAGTCAAAGAGCCAATAATACTTCTGTTTCGTAATATCTAGAATACGTGTTTACAGCCAATCGAAATAGGTAAGTCTTCGCTTAGGGTAAGAATCGTTAATTAACAACTGTTTATATCATTTCACAACGGTGATCAATAGCTGGCAATATTTACTTTTTCAAATAAAAAGCTTTTTATTCCTCATACGAAGTGCACCATTATTCGGACAAATCATATTTTCCGGATAAAAAACATCAGTGATAAGTTTGTCTTGCTTCTTTCGTGCTGTCATTTGTAATGTCTAATTGTTCATCAGGTAAACTCTCAATCTGTGAGGTTTTTACTCAATGATTTGCATTTTGATCTGACAATGAATTAAAAGCATCAGCTTTGATTTACCTTACATTGGTGCTTGTGTAACATTAACAAAATAAATTAACTCTTCGTTTTGTTTGCCTTTTCCAATAATGTACAGGACATAGTATTGAGTCTTATATTATATGTTCCCTGGATGACCTACCAGTTCAACTTGGAAATGTGTCTTTCCCAGGGACACTTCTTGGTGAAATAGATGAATGCCTTAAAGGATCAAACTCGGGTTGACCTTCTCTAGTCCAAGACACTAACCATAACACCTTGAGATTAAGTTAACATGATGAAGATATGTATACTTGTAAAAAGAGAAATAGGTTAAACAGTGTTCATACATGAAAAAACCTAACAATGTATCATTTTAAATTTCTTATATGCATATTGTTTGCAGATCGTCATTCAACTGGCTTAGCAACATGAGACCATTAAGCCATATGAGGTCTGTGCTTAAGCATATGGCCATAAAACAGAACACACCACATCTTACATTTGCACGCTACTGTCAGCAACTCAGCAAGAATCAGGCACTTACAGGCATCATAGACAAATATAACGGAGTAACAGTTAACCTTCTTGATCAAACTTTTGCAGAAGGAGGCCAGCATTCATTTAGGAAGACATTGCAAGGTTTGTGTTCATATGGTCTCTAAAGTCATCATAATTACTCTTTTAGTGTGTTTATGGATATGCATTGATTGCTCAAGATTATGAAACTGCCAGTGGAACCAAGTGCATTCTCATTGTGATTTCACAGTCTACTCTGTAAATAGGAGTGTCAATTCGTTTTACATTCTTGAAAAAATTAAGCTTATAAACTAGGGTAACTTTATCAGACCTTTCAGTTAATATGCCTATTTAGTCACAAAAGTTTGTTGAATCATCTGACTTGATATGTTTTTAAGGTATGATGCATGAACAGGTATCAAGTACTCTCTTGAAGGTGAATATGTCAATAACACAAATTCATGCTCATTCATAATCAAAGAGTTTGGGCCGAAGATAAACCAAACATGATGTTTAAAGGCAAAGATGTTTTTAGTGAAATTGAACTTGATAACTCTTAAAAAGTATGCTCAAAGGTTTTTTCTCAGCAAACTTTTTATTTTGCATTTCTTCATATTCCATATCTTTGATATATTTCAGAAAAACCTTATAAATTCACCTCTGATCCATCCTAAATGGAACTTGATTCAAATATTTAAAAAAAAAAGTCACTACTTATGTTTCAAGATGTTTCTTTTTTCTATGATCTTGCAGATTCCTTGTCAAACTGGAAATCATCAGGTATAAAGACAGTGTGGCTCAAGATTCCGGCCCATCATGGCACATGTATAGAAGAAGCTGCTAGACTTGGTTTTGCTTTCCACAATGCAGAAGGGAGTGAATGTTTGATGAAGATATGGCTGGATGAGACACGACCAGATCCTACTCCCATCTTCGCTACACATCAGCTTGGAGTCTGTGGTAAGGTTTTAGTTTTAAGCTTGACCATTCAAACAATCAGGCTTTAGATTTTAGCATTACAATAAAAAAAATTATTTAATTCGTAATAAAGGCATCTGTCTCAAAATACAAACAATACACTTTTCCAGGCAACTAAGGAGTGGTTTGATATTTGTTCTCTCTAGAAAACAAAAAATATCTTGTTATGACATCGTGATTTTCAACATAAACATGTTGAAAACGATGATTCCATAATGAGATATTGAATGCAGGTAATGCAGGCAATGCATAAATAAACAAATCATAATACCTTTTAATGAAACCTTGATCATTTGAAGAATCGGGAGAGCTATACTGCTCTGACATCGTTGTCACATCTGGTATCTCAATTACTACTGAAGGTAAAAGATTGAAACTTAACTCATGTGTTCAGGGTCACTATGCAAGGTCTCTGATAAAGTTCCATAACATTTAACATTTCCTTTAAGTTAATTTGCCGCTAAGATTTCTGTTTGCTTAGTAAGTTGGTGCCAAAAGGGTCCATGTCAAATGAAGCATGGCTTTTATTGAAAATTTCAGGTGTAGTGCTGAGAGAAGACACACAAGAATTACTAGTCATTACAGAACAGAAAACTGAGGTAAGTAGTAATGGAATATGAAAAAAAAAAATTCATTTCATTCAGAGAGCATTTATCTTTTCTGTTACCTTGGTACATATAAAAACAAGTTATTTTCATCATAACCATTATAGTATGGGAACCTACTTCATGCTTATGCAAATAGGTTAGATCACAGGCCAGCTGCCAAGTAAATTGGCGGCTGACCTGTGATCTAACCTTTTTGCTACTCTGACTGTCTTACCTCATCAAAATTAAGCAGATATTTAAGGTTATGGAAATTAGACTAAACAAGAATCTGTTTTTAGAAAGTTACCCAGCATTTCAAGGGTTAACTCATTTACTTCATAAATGAACCCTAGAATGCCTTGCATTGACAAATCTTTATGAGAACATTTCTGAAACAAGAAGGGTGACTTGTTGATTGCAATTAAAATAGTTTTGATAATCATGAAGCTATCCTCGATACAAGCAAATAATATGGCTCATAATAACATTGCAGATTTTTTTTAAAATCCTGTGGTGATTGTGAAAAATAAAAATTGTCTTGTTTTCACAGTTCCCTATGTGGAAGTTTCCAGGAGGGTTAGCAGACCTAGGAGAAAATATAGGTCAGTGATTTATATTTTTTAAAGAGTAGTTTGTGATAAAGATGAGAACTTTTACATGTTTCCTCATAAGGCATTTTTGGCCTGGTTCAAGTTGAAGGCAAGAGCACAGAATATTTAAAAAGTAAATGCATGCTCTAAAACCTGGTTAAATGAAGAGAAGGATGACTGTTATTACAGTTTATTTTACTTATTTTATTCCCCCCAGAAAAGGTTTTGAACAATTGTAGATTAAAAGAATTTGAGAAAGACAACGCAATAATGATGAATTGGAAAAAATATGTTTTGATGTGGCAGTAAATCAGATTTCACCCCCTCAGTTTGTTTCCATACAGCAGTATTTTCATGTAATAGGTCTAAAGAAGTTTTGGGGTCAACTACCTATCAGTAATCACCTTATTAGGGCTTTTGTGGCTTTGTGTTAAGAATACAGAACTTAAAATCACATGACCCCTCATGGCTTGGGTTCAAATCCCGGTTATCATGAGACGTAATGTAATGTTTGACTATAGTATTACCAATGATTGATTGACCAGCCCTTATGGGCAGTCAAGTTTAGAGTCTTCCTCCAACATCACGAAGCATGCATTGCAGCATAAATGAAATACTGTTTATGCAGTGTTAACCTCTAATAAGTCATAGAGGATATCACCTTATCTTTTTTTTCATGTACCAAACAGCATTGCACTAACTAAAATCATATACAAAAGACATCTATTTAATTTGATAAAAAGAACAGTTTCATTACAAGTCTGGATGGAACCCTTGTTACAAGACATCAGTTTTTGTCACAATAGATACAACTTTTTGTCGAGGTATTGATTTGCAGTTTAATAAATGAGACATGTCTGTAGTGGTCAATGTGTTTAACATTTTAGGTTAGGCAAGATAGAAACCACCCATGTATCTTGATACAAGCTTGAGATCTTTAAGACTTTACCTGTGTTCAAAAGCGTCCCGAATATAAGGGACATAACTGCTATCAGTAAATTTCAAATATGAATAGTGATTGTCTCCCTTTGACTATAAACGCTCAACAGAAGACGTCCACGCATGTTGCTTGCCTTGTAACAATTGTTTGTGTTTGTTACTTCTATGAACTGAGGCGATTCTTGTAGAGTATAGAAAAATTTCTTACAGCCACATCATGGAATATCATGAATATTCTCTGTCTATTAGTAAAAGTTAATGAGATTTTCATGGCTTATGTGGTTAAAGTACAGAACTTGAAATGACAGCCCTGCTCTGCCTGAGTTTGAATCTCAGTCTGGGTTTGAACCTCAGCATGTGGAAAATTGGATTTTCAGGAGAGGCTGACCAATGATTTGACTTGACTTGAGCAGTGCTTGTTGATTGTCAAGCGGGTTTCCCTCCCTTAATTATAAATCAGGCATCACAATATAACTGAATCACAGCAGCAGTCGATTTGGATTTGAATGAGGGGTAATCTCCTGGCTGACTAATGAAATAACAATGTATAACAAAGTTTCTTCTCAATTTGATATGACCATATGTATAGTTTAGCTTCGGACATTCTGCCATTGATTTTTTTTTTGTGCCAGGGATCACAATATATTTATAGAATATAACTTGGATATTGCAGAAAAACCTAAATAAATAGACAAATCTCCTTTTTTTGTTTTAAGTTTAGTATTGTAGGGTGGTTGCAACTTGATGTTTCTAACATGGATACATCCGAAATTCTTCTGAAATTGAAATATCCATGAGTTAAGATCCTTGATAGGGGTCCTGTGTGGCCCGTGTTTAAGGTGGCGGACTTACAACTTGAGGGTCCATTTTGAGCCCCAGTAATACCTCTGGCTTGGTGGGAGTAGCCTTTGACAAGTTGACAAGTCACTTCAGAGCCCTAGCCCCATTCATGTACTGGTGGATCCAGGAAAGGCTTAGATAATTGAAAAGTTGTTGAAACAGTGGTTACATAACTGAACAATTGTTGACATGGCATTAAACACCATAAGAGCATATACATTAAAGGGCTAAGATATTCTTACTTCTGATTAATTTCAAATATACATCATTGAAACAAATCCAAACGTACTTTAGATGGGGTCGCTCTCTTTCTTCCCGTGATGTACATGACTCACTCTGAGGCTTTAGTACCAGTACTATGCTAGGAAATGTGACTTGCCCAAGGGCACTCCGCAATGAAATGATTGCATGGCTTGTCTTCCGTCAATATTTTGAAGACGACCGTCGAAATATAAATGAAAATTGTTGATGTTTTTTAAAACCCTTAACAATTTAGCTTTAATCGATGCTATATAAACCTTTATAAACGCCCCTTCCTCGTTCCGACAAAGAAGGGTTCGTTTCGCCGTGTTGATTATTGGAACAAGGTATTTGCCTATCAGGGTAGATCTCTCCTAGATCACGAGAACACGCAATTTCACTGACTAAGGCGCTTTTTTGTGTATTTAAATCAAGAAGACATTCTTCAAATACCTCGCCCACAAAGACATCGTCCCTTTAAAAACCTTGAGCGGTGACGAACCTGTTTGCTTTTGGTAGAAAAAAAATCAATCAATAGTCTGAACGTCTTTGATTTATTCACTATTTGGTCGCCTTTTACCCTTTCCCTTAATAACATGTTGCGTTTACATGACTCATTATTTGCATTGCTTCATCTGGATGAATATAAAAGAAACAAACAAACTATCGATGAGAGAAAAATATCTTGCCGGCATTGTTAGAGTTTCTTCAAGTCTAGAGGTGTCTAGCTCAGTTTAAACAGAACAGTTGTAGCGGATTGTTTTGTTAAAGTCTATGCCTATATACTATACACGTTTTCTGAATAACCCAATTGCCTAATGTGTGATATTCATAAGCTTGGGTTGATTCTGATTTTTTTTCACAATGTTTCCATTTTGCTTGGTAAACCAGCACTCGCTTTAAAAGATTTATTCTTTTCCATTCATCTGTCTAAAGAAAAGCTTTCAATACTTTTTGCACACGTTATTGAAAGACATAATACCTTTCAAAGTCATAGCACAACTTGGTCTATGTACTGGTGATAAATGTGCCCACAACCCTGTGGCTACAGGTTGTTTCAGCCTTATATCGGGTTTATTTCATTGTACTAACATAGAAAACGCCTGTAATTATTTAGATACCATTATTTTTAGGTGCATGCATGACATCGCTGTTATAGTGATGAAATACTGGTTGCATTATGCCAAAGCATTTTGTTAGAGCCATCTTTAAATAAAATCATTTGTTCGTCGGATTTTTGGACAACTCTGTAAACTTCGGTGACGTTCATTCATCCAAAATGTTAAAGAACTATAACTAGACTACAAAATGTTGAAATCGAACGATTTTCTTTCATTACAGTGACATGTTTTGAGTATAAATACTATTTTAAAGATATAAAATAAATGTTATCTCTATGTTAATTACAGATAAAGCCTATGTTGAACCAAGTGAAAATGTCGTTACTTTTTCATTATTATGTTTTGTTTTCGCGTGAGAATGTCAACACCCCTTCTCTAAGCCTAGCACTGGTAAATTACTTCTAGCGGGATATTGAAAAAAGCGAATATTCGCTGAGATATAAAGAAAACAATGTTGAAAACGGCAAGGCGTTTAAACCTCAATTGAAAAATCAATTCATCCCATAGATTATCATATATTCATCCGGGTATCGTCTCCATTCATCGATCACGTGATTAATCGATTTGAAATCACTTAAGTATTTTAAATTCATGTTCAACCCGTAACCCAATACATCCTTGTTATCTGTTCGATGCAATTGGTTTAAAACAGTCTATTTTGTATTAAAATTCCAAATTAAAATGCCAAAAATCTCCCAAAAAGAAATCAACAGGGGAGAGCTGACCCCTCCTGTGTCACAGTCCCTCCCCTTGCGCCAAGCACCACAGCGCCTGGAAAGGTTCCTGTGGAATACCCTGTCTTAACAAGTCAATTGTGTGATAAAAGGAGAAATTGCTTGTCACAAACAATTTCTCTTTTTGATACAATACGTTCTTCGCTTCTCAAATAAAAGAAGCTGTTTTCCATTTCATTCAATTTGATATTGCAATTTGATTAGAAGTAAGATATTGAAGACCAAATTACGAAATCCCTACTATGGGGAGGGACTAAGTGTTAATGGGAAAGATGATATACCTACGGAGTACGTAAGCTAGCTGTAAGACAATTTTATGCAAACTCAATCATGCGAAAACAAACATAGTTGAAGACTAAATTTCCTCTCCTCTTATTGTCAAATAAGAATCATTAAGAAGGTACATCCTAGAAAAAGGCCAAATTATTCGTTATCCCGTTATGGCTTTCGCCATCAATGAATTGGCTTAACAACATCAACTTGAATCCAAAATAACAAATACGCAAGCTACCCATCAGCACATGATGGACCAATGATGAAATCAGTTCCATTGTGCTTATTGTTTTTTTCTGTTTCACTGATTTCTCATTAATCTCTTCAGGATAGATATTTGAATTATAGTTATCTCTTTTCATACGAGGCAGTCGTCAACTGATGCGTAATATACGAAACAGGAATTGAGAACGGAGGTCCTTTCTATATGCATTACCATTATACATACACCAATACACCATCCATATTTTATTGATATTTAAAATGAGTTCCCTCGTACAAAACAAGTTGCCACATTGACGACAATGGTACAGTGGTACCTCGACGGCCTCTAGCACAGAGGGTCCCGGGTTCGTTCCCTGTAAGCAGTGGTGAAAATGCCAAGACAGTCCCACAAGTCGTCGCAAGTACTGGTTATGTGCATGTATTCAGGAACCAGTCATCGAAATGAACTACACAACCTTCATGCTCCCCGTCATAATCGATGTAAAATGAATAAGTTTAAACCAAACCGAGACAAATGTACAATAATGATTGAAATACTGTTATTTTCTCATGTTGCTAATCGAATTCAGAGACATAGATAAGTGTTATCTATGTTTCTGTCGAATTCAAACAAAGAAATCCTGAATGTCCATTGAAATGTAAGGTTGGTGGGCGTTAAGATGCCGCGGTACAGTGTGTCCCGTCTTTGTTCTCGCCGCTATGTTGACAAAATACCGCTGAATAGATTAAAGTATAAGCTTTAATCGAAGAAAACCTCTTCACAGAAAAAAACCTATCCCCGAGTTTATGAATGAGACACGAGCACTTGGAAAGTTTATTATGTACATCGCCCAGGCCGTCGGAAAGGATCCCCTTTACAGTTTTTGACGTTCGTGTGAAATAACGTACCAGATCAGGCTATGTTGCTAATACTTTAACCCATTACCAAACAGTAACGACATTTAACCATTTTGTTGCAGACTACTCGGGAAAACAGTGTGGAAAAAGGAGAAATTGCTCGTAATGAGTACTTTCTCCTTTTCCCACAAAGGTTTCTGCCCTATCAGAAGATTATTTTTTCAATTTCATCACATTTTGAAATGTTGTCTGCAAACTCTTTCAATTTTGGACTGTCGACAATTTGGTGTTTGGTATAGGGTTAAGGGACCTCCGTGGCCTAGTGGTTGGAGACAGAACTTGGAATCACTTGGCCCCTCTCCGCGTGGGTTTAAATCCCAATTAAGGCATTTTGATTTCCATGAGAAATAGTCTCCCGCTCACTGAATGCCAGTGGTTTTACCTTGCTTTACTAGCCATCATGGGTATTGTATTTGGGGTCCTCCTCCATTATCAAGAGCCAACGCAAAATATCTGAAATACTGTTGACGTGATGTAAAAATCATGTAAAAATGTTAATACTGTCTGATCCAGACATCACTTTGCGCTTCTTCATTGAAGTTATAAATGGCTAGTTATCCAGTATAAGGACTTTGGACTTTCGCGGTAAGCATTGTCCCAGATTAGCTTATGTTGTTGATACTGTCTGATCTATGCGTCACTTTTCGCGTCTGAAGTTAAGCTATTAAGGACTGAAGATCCAAGGTATATGGACTTTGGGCTTTCGATGGGTATGCTAAGAGGCAAACTTGGTACATGTACCCCTACCTCATCACGCACTCTGAATGGATGTCCCTGAAGTTTACAAATAATTAGGGTTTTGTTTTCCAAAAGGTCTGTAATGAGTGTTTTTGGATTAACAGAGACAAGATCACCTGGGTGGTATACAAATTTTTCTTTAAATATGAAATTAATTGCCTTTAAATACTATTGTGAAAGTATGAGCGATTCCTCATTTTGCTACAATATATTCAAACATTCTGGTTGAAAAATTGCAATTTCCGTAGTCGAAAAATGTCATATGCTTTTGCTTTCGATTCGATTTAGTGTCAATTGTCATAGTAGGGGATTGGTTAAATGGGTCGAAATTGTGACGGGTGCGTAGATTTATTGCGTGTTTGAGTAGGTCCGCCCTATTTCTCTCTCGTTGTAATCGTTTAAACTGCATTTAATTTTAGGAGATGTCTATCTTCCATAGATAAGATATATTCCCTGTTAAACACTCCATCGGCCAAACCCTGTCCCTGGCCAGAGTTAGTTTCCAACAGGGGCCGTTTTATTACTGGTTATCAAAGCGATACATGGACGGACATGGTGTCACTAAACCGCTTAACGAAACTATTTGCTTAAGCAAAATATGATAAACATGGATAGTATAAACATTAAATGAATGTGCAATATTGCAATGTGACACGTCATTGAAAGCGTATATAGTGAATGTATTTTAATTGTTCTGATTGAATATGCATTGTGACTGAGGTTCCATGTTATTGTTCCACACTTATTTCAGCATGTCGTTGCTCATTATATTTCGGACACGTCTGCAAACCAAGTGGTCTGTTGTTCGTCCGAAATGATGAGGAATTTTCTAAAGAGAAGCGACATAACAAAACTACATCGAGCATGGAGGGGAAAGATGAAACATTTTGTACAAAAGCTCAGAGTTACAATCTAAGTTTCGTAAGGCTTCGTCATGATGTATATGAACAGCCCTTTCTGGTCCTAAAGCCCGGGGTCTTTATTCATCGATGATTAACCCGGCATCGAAATAAAGCTGGTATTCTGGGTACCGTTTTACTAAACAATTTACGCTTAAGATTTGCGTAAGTCTAAAACAACAGTTCCTCTTATTTCAATATTGGACGAAGCAATATTGCAAAGTGACACATCATTGGAATCGTCTCTCCGAGACGCTTCCAATGAAGTGCCACCTTGCAACATTGTACTTTCATTGAAGATACTATCCATGTTTATCAATTATGACTTACGCAAACATTTTCCGTAAGTTGTTTAGTAAAACGGGCCCCAGGTGATGTGATATAAACCCGTATCATACGAACAAATAAACAATGTCGGTATATTAAAATCAAAGCGCTGATAGCGCTGAAGGACTAAGGTGCGTTTTAAGCAAGATGATTGAGGATATGTTTGAAAATTTCTTTTTGCAACATTTTGAGGAAAACAGCTGCTCCTTTTACCACCATTACTGTAATTATTATTTCTGTGAACAGAGACTGAACGATAGTCTATTTTGCGAACATCTGGACATTTTACGATTTTCCATGAGGCAACAATTATAATAACATAGAGCAAAACAAAGCGAGTAAATCCGGACTACATTCCTAGTTCCAAAAAGGTATTAGTCCGCACAGTAAAGGCGGATGTTTAATGAGTAACTGGGGTCAGACCGCTGTTTGTGTATCGATAAAGTACCGTTCCTCAAAAAGAGGTATGACGCACCTTTAGTCCAAAAACGAGTTTACGTCGATGCTGCCATTAACCTTATAAAATAATTCAGCCAAAAGAGAAAAGGCATATATTTTCACCTCCAATTGTAAGACTTATCCTTACATTGAATATGTTTAAAAGTATTGTCAATAGCAGTATAGATTGTCTACTTAAATATTTGTAAAATTTATCTGCAGTTGTTTCCCTTTTGCCACAAAACGCCAGATTACTAGCTTTTTGACTCAGTCCCTCAGAGAAATATGCGTCTGACCACAAGATTACATATTTGATAAACACATTGTACATTAAGAGACACTGATTACAACTAAATGTGGCTCTTGGTTTTTAAGATGTCGACTCATTATCGGTTTAAGATTTAGCTAATAATTCATAAGTAATTGGTTTTGTTGACTAAGTAGGTCTTGAGAATGTCAAAGTACGGGCACATTGAGTTAGAAATGCACAATGGGACTTCCTTTTTAAGGTAGAACAGTTGAAAGCATGGAAAGATTAAAAAAAATTCAATCAACAAACACATAAACAAACAAACAAACAAACAAATGGTGTCTTCGTATTTCTTAGTATGTCGAAAATGTCAATTCATATTCTTTAGTTACGTCAGAAGGTTATTCTGAAGTTTAGATAAAAAAGCAGTGTCCAGAATATGTTCTGATTATGTCTCAATGGATGTTTGCCGGATGTATAATATTTATAATTGCATACACACAACTCTCAGTATGTCTTAATAGCTTTTTACATAATTAATATACTTATTGTTCATTCAATATATTGGAGTTGTTTTTGGAGTTATTATTTCCGAACGGAACAAGAAATACATTATAATTTAACAAAAGAAGAAACGACTTGAGACGGGAAATGATTACATTGGTTATTAACCGTTATAGTGCTTGAACCGACTTCATGCTTATGCAAACACGTTATATCAAAGTAAATTGGCGGCTGGCCTGTAATCTAACCGGTTTGCTACTCTGAGTTACCTTTCCTCATCAGAATTGAGCAGAAATTTAAAGTTTTGGAAAGCAGACGACACAAAATCTATTTTGAGAAAATTACCCAACATTCCAGGGTTAACGGTTGCCTCATCCTGTATAGAAACAGATTTTTACCACATTTGGAAATACTAATGATGATCGATTTCTCCCTATTTCACAACGGCGTCTGCTTAAGATAAAAAAGAACACGATTTATATACATGTTTTTTTTCTGTTCTTTAAACCAATTTTTAGTTCTGAAAAACCGTCATCTACTGTTGCTTTGAAGTTGGACCAGTCTCATTTTAAATGACAGGAAAGATATACCTGTAATTATGGAGCTATAGGTTGAAATGTCAGGTGACTGCCGATTCAGCAGAAATTGGAAATCACTTTGTGGGGTCGTAATGCAGTACTCGATAGACACAAAGGAGAACGAATCGTCCCGAGTCGGAACGTGTGAAACAAGGTGTGGGCCATTTCTGTTCACAGTACGTATTACTCCATGTGAGAATCTTTGGATGGTTCAAAACGGAATCAAAAGCAGACGACAAAAGTATTGCATGAACAAAAGCGATGTTTGAAAAGACTAAATGATGCATGAGCAAAAGCTATATTTTAGCAGACACTATAATGCAGAACAAAAACCAAATTTTAAAAGACAATATAATGCATGAGCAAAAGCAAGTTTTCACAATACGAAATAATCCATGAACAAAGAGAAAATGTTTTAAAAAACAAAATGATGCACGAAAAGCATCTGCTTCTTTGTAGATACCATGGTGCCAACTATGATTGGTTGGTCATTAAGACTTCTGCAGCATGCTGGGGTATTAAGATGAATGGTCCGAAAAAGATTTTTCCGATTCCGGGTTTATTTAAGCTGATGGGTTTAATGTCATTCTTTCCCAAACAATAACCACATTTGACCACTTTGTTGCAGACGACTCTAGAAAACATTGTGAGAAAAGGAGAATTTGCTCGTAAGGATCAATTTTTCCTTTTCCCACAATGTATTCTGCCCTATCAGAAGGTTACTTTCCAATTTCATCACATTATGAAATGGCGTCTGCAAACTCTTTCAATTTGGGACAGTCGCAAATTTGGCGTTTGGGAAAGGGATAACATAAGTTATTTTTTGCTTGAAATTTATTTGTCTCCAATTCAATCATGGTTATTTCTTGTTGGCTTTTACGTCTAAGTTGTGTTGATGGGCTGTTTTGGTGATAACTTTTTAAATCTGACCAAAAGTTTACCAAATAATATAGTTTGATATAGCGTTAGTCCCCTTTAATTAGCCTTTTAGGTCCAATCTGAACACATCGGGTTTATCCAATGAAAACACCTCTGAAATAATAGGGATGACGCCATATTGGTTCCCGGGGAATGACGTCACTTCACTTCCGTTTTCAAAAATAGATCTTGAATGTGAAATCTAAAAGTCGTTTGATTTGATTAAGGAAACAACTATACATGTCACAATTTACATTTTCGCTATTGCGTATGAGTCGCCGATGAGAAATGATGTTAAAGGTTGTCCAACACTCCCATATATATATTGAACTACTTAACTTGCACGCTTAGAAAGGTTGTTAATCGCCGGGGCCGATTTACCCGAAAAAGTGTACCCCTACTTTTATATCCTAGGTGTATTTCACAGCTCACGAAAATGCCCGAGTAGTTCCGATTGTTTAAGGTCAACTATCGCATGCCGCAGCCTACCTATATTCAACTTTCCAATCTTATTTATTGTTTCGGCCACTTTAACCTTCCTTTTACTTGATGTCAGCAGTTTAAAGCAGAAGCTTCCCTATTTTAAAGCAATTGATGAATGTGAATTTGCGAATTATAACTTTGTCGCGCTTTTTTTTCCAAACTGATATTTTGCCAGGATGCCCTGCAATGAATCCCTGTTGTCAATGTATCGCCAAATACCTTTATATGCCCAAGGAAATTAAACAATGGATCGACTGAATTTGACATCATCGTGACTAAATGACTAAACTAATTTCATCCCGATTTTGTATACAAAAGTTTTCTTAGGAGCAAATTCTCATTTTGTTCCGATTGTTTCAAGCTGTTATATCCTGCAATGATGCCCTCTGGTAAATATATCGCACGAACGTATACAGTACCAGGCTAAGGGTTCTAGCCTGTCGCATAGGACAGGTCGAGTGTTACCTATTACTTTCAAGTCATTTTATAGTAAATAACACGGTAAGAACCCTAATAAATTGACTGTCCTATCTAGATGGGGGACTTGGTGGATATTGCATATCATTTCGTATCATCTACCCTTATCATACAAAGTAATTTTCTGTTTCTAAAAGTAAAAGTATGGTTTTTGATAGTCCATCATTTTGAAACTGATTTTTATACGTTCAGCCTCCGTCAAGAAAGTGTCAAAAATGGCTGCCAGTAGTGTGTATCCAACGGGTCGAGTTGCAGACTTGCAGACTGCGCGCGTTAGCAATGTTCCTATTATTGTATGTGTTTGTTTGATTATAACGGTTTAACATCGCTTCAATGGTATAAGAAAGGACCTCCTTGGCCTAATGGTTAGAGTACATAACTTAAAACCACATGACCCATCTCTATGTTGGTTCAAGTCCCGGTGCCGGCATTGGGATTCTTATGATAGGTAGTCTGCCCTGCCGACTGACTAACGGAATGCCGATGCTTCTACCCGGATTGTCCACAGTTGAGTGTGGGGTCTTCCTCCATCCCTAGAGTCGGGCATGATAACATAAGTGAAATAGTGTTGACGCGATGTAAAACCCTGTGTAGATAAATAAAGCAATGGTGTAAACATTTTATTACAATGTATAGCTCATAGCTCATACATGATCGAGATGGGACTTAACTTTTGGACTTGGTATAGCCAGCAATATGTAGTTCGTAAGTCAGCCAAATAGCTAGGTTAATTCTCAAGCGTCTCAGGAAGCAAAAAATAAACGTCTTACTCCATACTCCTCTGATTTGGCGTACAGAGACAATTATTCGGAACACTTCCACAAACTTCGTGAGTGGTATATCGTCCAAAACGTTGCGCGTACAACTGCAGTCTTCCCTGAAAGCGAAGGATTGTCCCCCGATGGAATTAGGTGTACGGAGGGCAGGGTAGTGTGAAGTGGCGTAAGTTGGCTGCTTTATTGACCCCTCTCAATTTTATTGCACACTTCCTTTGATATACGATCTCGGTAATCCTAGGGGATAACTTACTGACTTATCTGTGAAACCTCTAAGGCTTTTACCAAACGGCAAATGGTCGACTGTCCCGAATTGAAAGAGTTTGCAGACGACATTTCAAAATGTGTTGAAATTGAATGATAATCTTCTGATAGGACGAATAACATTGTGTGAAAAGGAGAAATTGCTCGTGACGAGCAATTTCTCCTTTTCACACAATGTTTACCAGCGTGGTCGGCAACAAACTGGTCAAATGTCGTTATTGTTTGGTAAATCGATAAGGCAATGAGTGTTAAAAGTTGCTTGCGATCCCTACGCAAGGTCGACCTGGAACCATGCGGACACATAGCCCTAACACTGTGTTGGGAAGCCCCATAGTCTGGTTCCCGTCGCACTATAATAAATTAGTCCCAATGTCCCAATAAAACAGAGTATGTATACATTGATTGAATTGCTATCTTGTAACGACGTCGGTATTTTTTTTAAGATATCACATTATATTAAGTCAGCATTATCTGTTCGTTTTGATAGTATTTACAACTAACCGTAGATGCTTATCTGTTTTGTTGTTCTAGATAATGTTTTCGTATGAACTGATGTAAATGTTTATCAGCCTCATTTGAAATAATTAGTTACATATATGAGATATATTTATATGTTTGTGTATGTATGCGTATTTATTATTGTTGGTGTGTGAAAGTGAGCAGGGAGAGAATGGGGGAGGGAGAGAGAGGAGTGAGAGTTTAGGAGAATGATTGCGGCCTTAACTCAAGATTATATTTGTATGTGAACATGACTATGTACCACGGCAAATAATATGTATGTTTTGCTCTGTTCTGTACTGTTAAGGGGTAGGTAAACCAGACAAGGAAGCCCCATTGTTATTTAAAGAACCGAGTTTTGGGTACAAAAATCGCTGAGATTAATGGGACACATTGTCAATTTGAGTAACACTGAAAGAAGTACAAGTGTATATGGCCTTTGCCTGATATCAAAGTAACCGATTCTAAAAGTTGTTGTCATCACATGTGTTAGTGTTATATTTTTTCAGAGCATAGTATAATCCCAATGATTGAGAACAAAAAAGCACCTATAGATAATAAGTGGTTGGAACTCAAGAGTTTTCGTGTTCCGGAAGCATTTATCATTTGAAATGCATGTACATTGTCAGAGTAGATATTAGCCAGGGGTCATCAGATTTTGGTTTACATGTCCGTTAATGCTAATTCGTTTTCATCACTTGTCCTTACGGTGGTTATATAGTAAAACTCAGTGGAAGGGAACCTGTGCGTTATATCAAGGCTTTGGACAAGCTGGGCAATACGGACAATTTACCTATTACCAAACAATAACGGCATTTAACCACTTTTTGACCACCCTAGAAAACATTGTGGGAAAATAAAAAAAAGTGCTCGTATCAACAAGTTCTCCTTTTCCCATAATGTATTCTGCCTTATCGTAAGATTGTTTTCCAATTTCATCACATTTTGAAATGTCGTCTGCAAACTCTTTCCGTTTGGGACAGTCTAAAATTTGGCGTTTTGGAAAGGGTCAATTGTTTCGGCCCTGTTAGTTTTAACCGAGTTTCCAGAATGATATGATCACACGCTCCATGAGATTAGTTTTCGAAGGGTATGTTCCACATAGTGATTGATTTGGAACAATAACATGTCTGATCAAACGAACGAATCAAAACTAAATCCGGTCGATGCCCTTTTAGACAACTTCCCTTATCTGGGATGGTATGACAGGTCCAAATGTGAAGGCAACAATAGACGGGAAAAAATAAATAAATAAATGAATAAAATCGAAAAATGAGAAATTCAAACATGTTTTTCATGAAATTGAGTCAAACCATTGCGACTTAAGAATGAATCCCATCCGATCGAA
The DNA here is from genome assembly GCA_947846245.1 of Cerastoderma edule. NCBI lineage: Eukaryota > Metazoa > Mollusca > Bivalvia > Cardiida > Cardiidae > Cerastoderma > Cerastoderma edule. The sequence continues at coordinate 2,756,975 of OX401408.1, forward strand.
CGTGTTTTGCACCTCCTGGATGAAAGCCATACTTGCGCTCATTTACACTTAAATTGTGAAAGTTCTAGGATAAGTGATAATTAACTTTAAAGTACTTTAAATTCCCTTTTACGGAGGAATTTAAACTGTAACACGTTCACATAATGCTTATAAAAGAGCGAAAACTTTTAAGGTTTGTTTACAATTAGCGATAAAACAAGGTTAGCCGAGAAACGTTTGGAACAAATAAAACCCAAATTATTCTCGATTTTGAATGTTCACGTTTTTTGATATTGGATAAATGGCAGTATTTTTATGTGTTTCATGTGAATTTTTCTAACCAGGTGATCTCCACTCGTTAATCAAATCCCTCCTTGCTATTTTAGATGTTTCTCAAATGTAAACAATGAAGTTAAATTGGTGGGCACCAAATTTACCATAACACCTTGAAAAATCGATAATAATTAGTGTAGGTGTTATATTGTCATGAACCTGTAATTTTTCGCTATGTTTAAACATATTCTGTCATAATTCATATCATTGGATCAAGCCCAGCCGCCAAGTAAATTGGCGGTTGGCCTATGGTCTAACCTGTCTGCTACGCTGAGTATCTTTCCTCATCAAAATTAAGCAGATATTTAAGGTTTTGGAAAGCAGAGGTCGCGAAAATCTATTTTTTAGAAAATTTCTCAACATTCTTAGGATTAATATACAAATTATGAATCTTCATGAAGCTGAATCAGTTCAGGAGGTCCCTGCAAAGCCAGCCGAGACGTAGTTTTACCTTCAAACTCATGACAATTCATAACAAATAGCGCTTGGTGGACATCTAGGGAACGCCTTTTTGGGTCTGTTAATTTCAGGTCTCGGCAACTTAATGAGGTAATGATAGCGTTTTAAGGCTGTTAAGAGTCTGCATACGGCTAGACTGTATTCATAAAATAAGTCGTGCTGGTAGATTGATGTTTATTAAATGATGGACGAAGAAAGAAGCATACGAAAAGGTGAACCATTATTATCCGGCTTCCACATGTGCCCGTTCAGATTCACCTGCAAAAGCAGACTATTAATATGTATGACAAACGGCAGTTAACAAACTAATTTATATGAAATAGTCTTGGGAGTGTATTCGTATCATGTTTTTTAATCTACACCTGGTGATGTGTCTAATTTGGACCAATTACCATGGGGATGTGTTGAATCAATATCATTTCATTATGTCTGTAGTTAAAACAGTCATACGAATATTTTTAAATCATATGCTGATAATTGGTTTCGAAACGAGGGTAGTTGAAGCCAACGACACAGGGCTTCAGTTCTACGACTAATATAACATGATGTAGGATAGAAGTGTTGAGAGTAACATAAAATTACCAGATTTATCAACAACCTGTTTGTTTACATATCTTAAATAACGAATTCTGATTGGTCGGTTTAAAAAACTGCATACCACCTGACTATGCCAAAAGTGAAGACTCGGGCAGTCTAAATTATTAAACTGGTTAATGTGGGTTAATCTTTTGTTGGCTTCCATGTTTAAGTTGTGCTGATGTTTTTTTTGTTTTTTTTTCGGTCTTAACTATTGGAATCTGACCAAATATTTTACAAAATGATAAAATTTGATTTAGCATTAGTCACCTTTGATGGACCTTTAAACACGTAGGTAAAGACTAGATCTGATAGCAGCTAAACGACAGACTTCCCTATGCCCTAGTCCGAAAGATCCAGACGTAGGTGTTACGTTTACATGTACAGCTTGACTCATCCGCGTTACCTATGTCCCGTAACATGAACGGTCCGTGCCGACTGATTGAACGCTTTACTATGATAGTCCAGACACCCAAGATCAAAGGACCGAGAGGGACGGGCGATAACGGGTCAGAGGAGTTCAATCGTAGAATAATAATGCGAAGTCATAGGAATACGATCTTTCAGAAAGCTTAATTACCATCGAATTTGCCTTATGAGGTCAAACGCTTTCCCTGGGCTCCCCCTTTTTTCCCCTTTACCCTCCATGAACATGGGTATGTTATTGAAATATTGCGTAAACGTTCGTACGATATTGACCTTTTGTTTCCACTTCAAATGTCAGTCAATGTTTCTGACATAAACTGTTACAGCCACTTCAATGACAGATCTACAAAATGCATCCAAGTTAAGAGCGTTCTAATGAAAGTCACATGTAATTGGTAAACATCATGTTTCACTCGTAGACTAAGTGCTTTAAGCCTGGTTAGATTCACCTGAAAGTGGTAAAATCATAATGTCATCTAACTCAACATTCCAAGGAGTATGTCTATTCAAAGAGCCGCGACAGAAGCAGAGTAAAGTTGAAAACGTCATCAAATACAACACAAGATAGAGATATCCAACGAGGTTAACATTCTAAAAGTCGTGCAGGACCCAGTGGCATATTCGTAATAGTGTCTTAAGGTAAGACTTCAGTGGCCCGTTTTACTAAACAACTTACGGAAAATGTTTGCGTAAGTCATAATTGATTAAGATGGATAATATCTTCAATGAAAGTACAATATTGCAATGTAACACGTCATTGTAAGCGTCTCGGAGAGACGATTCCAATGATGTGTTACTTTGCAATATTGCTTTGCCAAATATTGAAATAAAAGGACTTGTTGTTTTAGACTTACGCAAATCTTAAGCGTAAACTGTTTAGTAAAACGGGCCCCAGAGCCCTGCCTAGTACTGGTGAAATCCAGGAAAGCTGTAGAGTAACTGAAATAATGTCGGTCAACACTGCCTTACACCCTAGTTAACCCATTACCGAACAATAATGACATTTGACCATTTTATTGCAGACCACTTTCTCCTTTTCCCACAATGTTTTCTGCCCTATCAGAAAATCATTTTTCAATTTCACCACATTTTGAAATGTCGTCTACAAACTTTTAATTTTGGAAGTCGAACATAAAGGGTTAAAGGTTCTTGCTCACATAAATGAAAATTCGAAAATCAGAATAAAACACAGTTCTTGTATTGTTGTTTGATGCATGAAATAACTTCTGAAAGCATGACTAATTCAGGAAGCATCGGTCTATCTATGTTACTTTGGGCAGTCGAAAATTCGTCGTTTGGTAAAGAGTTAAGCCTTTCCCAAACAATAACAACATTTGACAACTTTGTTGCAGACGACTTTAGAAAACATTGTGAAAAAAGGAGAAATTGCTCGTAACGAGCAATTTTTCCTTTTTCCACAAGGTTTTCTGATCTTTCTGAAGAATATTGTTCAATTTCATCCCATTTTTGAAATGTTGTCTGCAAATTCTTTCAATTTGGGACAGTCGAAAATTTGTTGTTTGGGAAAGGGTTAAACAAAGGTAACAATCCAACTCCACGTCCCTTGTTATTGAAGGGAGGGAAGGATAATAACGTCTGTCGCAGTGAGGGGTCCTCGTCTACATATAGGTCTAGTCATTGTGACATGATGGGGGTCCTGCGAAATTCTACACCCATTCGCCTACTTGACGGGGTCACCCGTACTCAAGTTAGTATTGTGTGGATCAAATTAAAAACCTTAGAGGAGGGTAGTTCTGAATTGTTACTTACGTTTTTCCCCGACCCTCTTTTGTTGACGTTTGACTTGAACCGGCTTTATTATATTCAACAAGTGATGGTTAGATTTGTTACGATCGTTTTGTAAGATATATGTCAGATTGATTTCCCCCGTAGGAAGGTGTATGCTAGTCCGGTTGAAGACATGCCTAGCGCGGGAGGATAATTGGTTCATTTGTAGATTCTTGGGACGAACCCATTGTATCGTTTTGCTTGTTCCTTTGGTAGCCAACATTGACGCGTCCTAGATATATTCCTCAATCGTAAAGGGGTTCGATGTTATTTTCCATCAAATAAACTAGAACGACCTTCATCTATGCCAATGAAAATACAGAGCCGTTTGTGACAATAATAGCTCTTAACATACGAGTTTCTCTTTTTCACAAATGTTTTCTATCAACGCTTTTTGGACACATTTCCCTCTTCATCGCCTACAGGACACACATACAACTGAGCCAACACGCTTTTTCCACTTGTATCCAAATAAATATATCGAAGGGTACAAAAGCACCCGTTCTTTACCAAAGGGACATGGAATGACCTTAATCGAATAATTAATTAAGTTTCTTGTGTAATGTAGACCGATACACCGATAGTTCAAGGTCACAGACAAGGATTTCGTTACTAACAACATGATTCAAAGATCGAGTTGCATAAACTATTTTTGCTGGAAAAAAATGTTGTAAGTCGTTCACTTGTTCATTGAAAGAGTCGCTTGAATATGCATAGATATGAGACCATAAGCACTACCTTTAACTTTTTACTTGTTTGAATGTCTAACTGTAGATATACAGGTCTACGATGATCTTAATGCTCTGGAACATGACTCTAGAAAGTCCTCTATACTCATGAAGGACTTGCTATATTTTGTTTAAAGTTACCAATAAGGTCATTCTCTATGCCACACTTATAAATGACTTGAGTATGTATTGTCTAAAAACCACCATCAAAGTGTTTCTCTATGTCAACCTTTTGAATTGATTTGGTATTGTCCAGAAGTCATCATTAATGTCTTTCTATTTGCCACCCTTTTGAAAGACTTTATTATGTACTGTCTAAAAGCCACGAATGAAAGCCTTTCTCTTTGCCATCCTTGTTAAAGACTGGATTATGTGTTGTCTAAAAGCCACCAATAAGGTTTTTTCTATACCAATCTTGTAAATTACTTGATTTGGGACTGTCTCAAAGCCACCAACTATGCTTTTTCCAGTGTCACTCTTGTGAATGACTTGATTTTGTATTGTCAAAAGCTGCCATTTAGAATTTTTCTATGCCACCCTTGTGAATGCTTTAATATGGTGATGTCAGAATGTCACCATTAAGATCCGCTTTTATGTTACCCTTGATAATGACTTGATTGTGTATTGTCTAAATGTCACCAGTAAGGTCTTTGCTTTGCCATCCTTGTGAATGACTTGATTCGGTATTGTCTAAAAGCCACCAATACGGTCTTTCCTTATGCCAACCTTACGAATGAATTGATTTGGTATTGTTTAGAAGCCATCATTGGGGTATTTTCCTATACCATCCATGGGAATGACTTGACGTGATATTGTCTAAAAGTGACCAATGCGGCCTTGCCGTCTTACATCTCTTGTGAATGTCATGCTTTAGTCTTGCGCTAAGCCTGCCTTCAATGTGGTCTCTCTCTATTTTACTCCTTCGAATGACTTGCTATAGCCTTCTTCAAAGCAAACAATATGTCTTGTCTCTATGACAATGATGTAATTGACATGTTATAGTCTTGTACAAAGACGTCAATGCATGTTTCATCCATGTCTCTATTGTTGCTTACTATGGTCTTAAACAAGACTACAAATACGGCCTACCAATATGTCACTCGTGCGAAGGATTAAGTATACTATTCATCCTAGCCAAGGGCTTTGGTACCATCCTTGAAATGTTAGGTAACTGTTAAGTATAGCTATTTTTGATCCAGAGAAGCCATGATACAAAGGAGAAACAATACTGTTGAACAATATCAACGGTTCATATTCACAGATGTGAGGAAATTTGGAGGTTGATTTTTTTTTTAATCTGCTCATCAGACGTACCGTTATAAAATACGCGCCGAAGAATAGTCATTGGAAGCAAAATGTTATCGTTTTGAATCTTTTAAAATGTGTATACAGTGAATTAACATTTATTTTAATCCAAAAGCATGACATAGCTTTTAAGATCTATCGCATATAAACTATACATAGATAAACCGATGCTTCCTGAATAAATCACGATTTCAGTAGCTATTTTTTACATCAAATAACAATACAAGAACTGTGTTTTATTCTGACTTTCACATTTTCTCTTCTGCGAACAAGCACTTTTAACCCTTTACCAAACGCCAAATTGTCGACTGTCCAAAATTGAAAGAGTTAGCAGACAACATTTCAAAAGGGGATGTAATCGAAAAATAATCTTCTGATTGGGCAGAAAACATTGTGGGAAAAGGGGAAATTGCTCGTTTAGAGCAATTTTTCCTTTTCCCACAATGTTTTCCAGAATAGTCGTTATTGCTTGGTAATGCGTTAAAGAAAAAAAAGACCTTTGGTTAAGTTTATGGTGGTAAGGGTCGATGTTTGCGGGACGTGTGGATCCATCCAATGTCCGGCTTAAACCGTAATGCTTTCGCCACGTAATGTAGACACGGGTCTCTAAACTGGATCATTCATTATGAAATCGACTTTATCCTATTACTCCATTGATACGATCTTATTTTAACCTTAGATCCAGATTGAGTTTATTAAACGATACACATAGTTTAGTTACTTTCTTATAAGATAATTGGGTTTTCAATGTAAACATAGATGATAGAAACTTAATGAATTTAAAAAAATCAAATCAACAATATCAATTGAATTTTACAGAAATGTGAAATTAAATACCTTCGCATAAAAAGAGTTGGTGTCGATTCGGGAATATGATATTATTTATTCGATCTATTACATCTACCTGCTATTTCAAAGTTTAAAGCAATGTAAGTCAATGTTATCAGTTAAAGCTATAGGGCTGGTGTGAATTTGAATGGACATATTTTTTACACGATATTGATATAGATCTATGTGTAATGAAAAAATCTTAGCATCAAATGCGTTCTTTTATATTGTTTGTACAACACAATCTTTCAAGGGTACTACAGTCTAACTTGTGTTAAGCAACCACCCTTTTAAGCAGCCAACCTGCCTTAAACAACCACTACAGAAAGTCCCATTGTTAGATTTATAGTGTACATCAATTTGTGTTAAGCAGCCAACCTGTCTTTAACTGCCAATTTACTCTGTCTCATAGGCTGGCCTCTTAACACAAGTTTGACTGTATGTTCACCAGGTTAATGTTCTTCTTCTCACTGGCTTAAGATGTCTGCAGGTTCAAATTTGATTGTAAGATGTCGATCCTTCTTCTCAAATGTGATGGGTCCAGAAATACCATAAAACTTCATCTTTCCATACTATTTTTGGTAATTTCTCAACCATTTATCTTACCAAAAATAACTTGTGTATTCCTTTATTAGCTACTTTAATCCCATACCATCTTGCCATCCTTAGGCTACTGTGTCGTCAATTAATCATACAAAGTTGTTCGTTATGACTTAGACTCTGCGTGTTCGTGTCATGGTATATGCATGTATAGCAGCGGGACCTTTGAAAGGCGGCAAGTTCCTGATATGAATTGAAAAACAAACAAAAAAACAATGACTGGAAGACTGTCTGTTCTCAATTAAATTGAGTGATGAACATGCAAGAAGAAAAATGTACCATTTACATATGAAATCTTATTGGAGGACTGTTATGTATTTATGACACAAGAGATTGCGATTGTGCCACGTACTCAATAAACGCTTGGGGTATTCAGGACTAATATGTTAAATGACAGTAGAGCCGTAGAGCCTGTTCATGGAAGTTTGACAAATACATTTGAGATTGATAAATACTTTTCCTATGGACTTGATTGTTAGAAATCGAAATCGTAAAACTGAATATGAGAGTTGAAATATGGCTGATGGATCATTAAAATAGAGTGGAATTGGAATATTGAAAGCGCTGGAGAGCTTGAAGACGACCACAAGTTACCATGTTCGTGACCAAAGATATTCAGGCTCATCCTGTTAAGGGGTCTACGTTATCAGTAGAGACCGACCCCTGTACTACGACTCATCATAACACTATATGGCTTTGTGTGTACCTACCCACTGCATCATAGTAAAGTTATACGCAAAGGACGATTTCTTTTAAGTATAACCCCAGAAATTGATTGTGACGTGTAATAACAGGTTGATTTAAAATTTGAATAAATATCCAACTAGCAAATAGAAAAATGTACTGTAGTTTTTCGTAGAGCAATATCTTTGTAAACGTGCACCTGTCGGTTTGAGGGCTAGTTTGTGACGTCACGTTACAACAACGACGTTTTTATTCATGGATTGATTTACCCACAATTCTTAAAGCGATAGTACTGAGATTAGTGCAAACGTGCACCTGTCGGTTTGAGCGCTAGCCTGTGACGTCACGTCACAACAACGACGTTTTTATTCATAGATTGATTTACTCACAATTCTTTAAGCGATAGTACTGAGATTAGTGCGAACGTGCACCTGTCGGTTTGATCGCTAGCCTGTGACGTCACGTCACAACAACGACGTTTTTATTCATAGATTGATTTACCCACAATTCTTTAAGCGATAGTATTGAGATTAGTGCAAACGTGCACCTGTCGGTTTGAGCTCTAGCCTGTGACGTCACGTCACAACAACGACGTTTTTATTCATAGATTGATTTATTCACAATCCTTTAAGCGATAGTACTGAGATTAGTGCAAAAAATGTGTCAAACACAATGATTCAGGGTATCTTTAAAAAGTATTTACGCATGTAATTCAATCACTTTGTCTTTTTTATATTTCTAGGTGATGCTGCTGTCCGGGAAACGTTCGAAGAAACTGGGGTGAAGTCTGGTTTGTAGTTAACTATTTTAGAAAATGATACTGGGTGATGGTATGCACAATGAACTGTATGTCGTCTGGAAAGCAGATTTTTAAGATATTATTTACACGCTTAGCATGGAAATTACATAGTTATGGTTGCTCTACGTAATTCTTCAAAACAGAAGGATCGTGGGTTTTTTTTTCGATTTTGACAAATCTAATGCATTCATTTGGAGGAGCTTTAGTAGGCCTTTCTGCAAGCTTTCTTTCAACGTTTTCTGGTAAAGGATGCATGTTTAATGAGTTTCGAATCATGAGGTAAAGTGGGTTAAATTGAGTATATTGAATATTTAAGTAAACGCTCCTGTTTTTACCCTTATAGTACTGGAACCGACTTCACGCTTTTGCAAACAGGTTAGATCAAAGGCCAGCCGCCAATTAAATTGTTGGCTTGTATGTGCTATAATCTGTTTGCAACTGAGTGTATATTTCCTCATCAAACTTAAGCAGATATTTAAGGTTTTGAAAAAGTAGACTACACACAAATCTATCTTTAGAAAATTACCCAGCATTCTAAGGGTTAAATTGAGTATATTCAATTATGTAGAAAGCGCTCGTGTTTTTATAAGTTCAATAAAAAAAAAGAGCAGTTTTATGTTGATTCACTGCCATTCAGAAAGCTCCGGTGAGATATATCTATAGGACTGTGGTCCTGCATTTAGACAAATCTCACACTTAACAACCTGTCGTGCACTGTGTAGGGTCGGATGTGCACTAGAAACGAGACTAGCAGAAAGTAAAAGCTCCATTCATCAACGACCCAAATCGCAACAATGGACGCGTGACTGGGCGCCTACCGAGCCCATTACACTGTGGTAGGTCAGGCTAAACGGTAATGAATTTCGCATCGAACATTAGGGTTCCCGCCATTGGACTTCATTTGCCGTCGGACTACATTTATCGCAGTGGAGCGGCGTTAGACAGGGAGACGTCTTAATTCCCCATTACTACGGTTCATACGCAGGCGCTTTATTGACGTGCACCGGGCTGCACGAATTAATATGTAATTATTACATCCCACGACTCCGTGTGAATTGCATCTATTGTGATACCGTACGGGAACCTGAGAACTTCGAGGCGCGCGATATTGGTACATGTACTTTTGTAATTTCCTTCTTGAATTGGATGTCGATATATAGTTGTGTAAATATCCATAGAAAATGGCTTAAATTCTAACAAGTTACGAAAAAAATAAATAGAAGATAACTTACTTCAATACTTTAAACTTGAATAATAGTTAAATACCGGTTTATAGTCATGGTAGCAAACGGTTAGATCACAGGCCAGCAGCCAATCCACTTGGCTATTGGCCTCGGTCTTAACTGTTTGCATAAGCATGGAATCAGTTCTTGCACTATAAGGGTTAACAATTAAGACAATATATATATATATCGTACGAACATGAGACATGCTCAAGGTCTATAAAAGAATTAAATACCAAAACTATTCGAACTACCTTTTAGAACTTGTTACAAATTCTCTCTCTCTCTCCCTCCATATGTTTTCAACTTCTTTGGCTAAAAGTTACTTCATGATTTATGAGTTGGTCGTACCATATAAGTGTTGAACGTTTCCTTTTCCGTTAAAGATATATCATTTTAATGGTGGTGACAGTGTACTCATCCGTGCCTCTTAAATAATATTATAGTATCAGGCCAAGTCCAAACATCTGCATTTTCCCATCAGACTTCCTAATGATACACTTTGCCATATGCTATCCCTTTTCTTTCTTTTTCTTTTTTGTATCGTATTACTTTAGATGAGGGTATGGCGATTAGGAGAGGGACTCATTAAGCTTTAAGCTTTCCCTATACATTCGTAAAATCAGGATTCGCCATAGCCTATGTTTAAAGTTAAGGGTTGGAAACGAAAAATTACTATTCGAGTTTCCGGAAGCTACTTTTCGAATATAACTCAAATTATTCTATTTAACAACTTTATACGATGTCCTAATGCGTTGCATATTCGAATAACGGGACATTCGATTACTCGTTCCCAATTTAACTTTAAACTGACAATAAGCCACGAAATTGGGCCAAGCTCCGACCTTCGGGTGGAACCCCCGAGACTAACCACTATACCAACATTAAAGCAGGTGATCACAAGATGTGCTTAACTTGAGAATAAGCCTCTATATTGGATCAAGCCCAGGCATTCAGGTACAAATCCTGACACTTACCACTATACTAGCACTGAAGATCAATATGACCGAAGGGTACAATAAATATACTCAACTTTATACTTTTTCGAGACAAGGAAAACGGCGCATGATTGTAAAACTGGAAACAATCTTAACAACTGTGACTCGGGCATGCGATAAGCCAATGTTCAATCATTTCAAAAGGTGGGATATAGCGTGAATCATTAGATTCTTTTTTTTTTTTTTTTTTTTTTTTTTTTTTTTTTTATTGCTCTATTTGTTTACAATATCACATAACATACTTGACAAACAATTTGTTTAATAGAGCAAAAAGACAAAGAGAAGAAATACAGAGAGAGAAACACAGGAGATACAGACAGATAAAAGGTTTACAATGCATATTGACATTTTTCATGAAAACTTAGATCTAACGTGTATTTTTTAAACAACTGTCTATTTAGAAATCGAGAAGTTATGGCTGGTTCTGTATTACATATCTTACATCTGCCCATTGATCGTGACTCGAGGGTTGTGAGTTCGTATACTTATGTATATTCCAAGCTAAACGTAAACATTGTGTAAGGCCATGTATGGAAGGAATAGATTGTTTGATTTTACAAGTATAAACATATCGTTTTACGTTTAAAAATAACGTGTCGATAATGAACTCTTTCTTGCAAAGTCCTAGTAAAAGATCTTCACTGTTTAAAACGTAGTTTCGGTATTTTGTTTTTAAAAAAAAAACAAAAAAAAAAAATCATTAGATTCTTACTGAGTTGTTAAATTACATGATCCCCTCTTATCTTAGAAATTTAGGGGTATCTGCTTCGTGTCTTTTTACGAAATTGTTTCAGTCATACCACTGGGTTCATTTCACAATTGCACAAGTTGTTTAATTCAAACCCCATATCATCATAATGCGCGCTAAATAACTTAAACTGTCGACGCGCTTTAAAACACCATTTCATTCATTCATTCGTATGTTCGTTCGTTCGTCCGTTCGTTCGTTCGTTCGTTCGTCCGTCCGTTCGTCCGTTCTGTCTCACGGTTTATCCCATGTTCTGTTAACGTTTAGACATTAAAAGCATCAGCAGACGACAACAATTATATATTTGTATACTACTCAGAAACTATTGTGACAAAAGGAGAAATTGTTCGTCTCAGCAATTTCTCCTTTTGTCGCAATTGTTTTGTCAATGGTCTGCTTCAGCTATGTTACACACTTTCATATCAGAAAGATCTCTATTCAAGTTCAGAGAGGCGATGTGCAAGTCAATAGGTTCGGTTTAACACCTTGCCAAACAATGACGACACTTGATCACTTTGTTGCAGACTACTCTGGAACACATTGTCGGAAAAGGAGAAATTGCTCATGATGAGCAATTTCTCCTTTTTCCACAATGTTTTCAGCCCTATAAGCTGATTATTTCCCAATTTCCTCACATTTTTAAATGTCGTCTGCAAACTCTTTCAATTTGGGACAGTCAAAAATTTAGCGTTTCGTAAAGGGATAAACACGATTATATCAGGAAGAGGGTTTTCAAGTTCAGAGAGGCGATGTGCGGGCAAGCCTACGCAAGTCTACGCAAGTCAATAGGTTCGGTTTAACAGGAGATAACCCCTACCGCATGCTACCCAACATGAAACGTGCTTTGGTTGCGAAAAGCTGATACCGAAGACAGACTGTAATGATAAACACCATTCCACGTTATCAACAAAGCAGAGGATATAGGATATAGGAGTTATAAACGCCCATATAAAATATTTCGTCGATATATCCAATAGCTATCATGTTTTTCCTGTGATAGCGGAATTGATATGGCATAAGCATGCTGTTTGAAACGCAGCACGTGTTTGCCCTCTCGGTGAAAAATCGAACTTCCTGTTACAATGTTACTCGCGCTGCATCCAGGGACGTAGCTAAGCCGTTAAGTTAGTGTGAGCACGGCTATTGGGTGTGGGCCATGCCTCCCTCCCCGGGATTGATTTAGTTCCTATGTCATTCTTAAGTCATTTAGTAAGTGTTTGCACAGCTACGGGGTCGGGCCATGTCTCCCCCTTCCCCCGGGAACGATTTATTTCAAATGTTACATCTTGTGTTATTTCATTTTGTTTTGAACGAGGGAATACACAAAAACCTTCAGGGAAAATACATGAAATACATACGAGACGCTGAATGTCTTATGCCACGTCCACAATTCGTCTCGTACTACAGAACAATTTAGAAAAATAAGCTTGTAATATCAAAGCTTACTCTCATTTGAGAACAAAAAGCTTTCATGTATTAACTCCATTTAAGCTTCAATTTCGACCGGTTACTTAATGGGTGGATTTGTATGCCCTTTACGGCATTTTAAAACGTTTTCCAGTCAATTAATTAAGTGGCAAGGTTTCTTTAGCAATATCAGGTTTTGGAATACCGCAGTACGACAAATTTATTACTGTTACTTTTGCTTATACGTAAGGGTGAACCGCATCATACGTTATTTTATAAAACTCCGTCGTGATAACCTTTAGTTTGTGCGAACACTCTGTCCTAAATGTCACTGTTGCTTGATTAATATGAACTTATTTGTTAGCTGGAAGCGTTATCCGCTATTGTTCCAAGAAACTCGTTCTCGTTTACTACGAATGAATTGTTTGATCTTTTTGTACGATTCTGTTGGCAGATAAAGTCATTTTGGTGTTTTTTTACGATGAACACCTCTTTGTGTTTGTGAAATGAAATCATTTTGGTGCTTGTTCGAGGAACAGATTTCAATGCTTGGGAGATGGTCATAGTTTGGTGTTCTTGATTTGAATCCATTTTGATGTTCGCAAAATATTTGCCTTGTAAGGACAATTCGATTCATAATTAGGTATATTTATCTAGTTAATCAGAGTGTTGCCTACGGGATACCGTTCGTGCCATTGTCTAAACGTGTACTGTTCTATCGACAGTCGATAGGAGAATAACGATATTGCGGCAGTACCATGGCAATTGGGCATTATGATATCTCTTTTTCTTCAACGTACTGTCGATGTATCGTATTGCCGTTTTAGTGTAATGTGGCTCACTAGTACTGCCGCTTAACCGTTTTGTCGCTTATCGCTCTACTGTTTTTTCAAACTGTCGCTTTATTTTACTGCCGCTTTATTAATTGCCGCTCTATCGTACTGCCGCTCTATCGTCATGCCGCTTTATCGTATTGGCGCTCTATAGAACTGCCGCTTAAGCGTATTGCCGCTCCATCGTATTACTATTCTATCGTATTACCGCTCTATCGTACTGCCACTTTATCGTACTGCCACTTGATCGTATTACTGCTCTATTGTATTGCCACTTTATCGTACTGCCACTTTATCGTATTACTGCTCTATTGTATTGCCGCTTTATCGCACTGCCGTTTTATCGTATTGCCGCTCTACAGCACTGTCGATTTATCGTATTTCCGCTCTATCGTATTTCCGCTCTATCGTATTGCCGCTCTATCGTATTTCCGCTCTATCGTATTGTCGCTCTATCGTACTGTCGATTTATCGAATTCCCGCTTTATCGTACTGCCGCTTTATCGTATTGCCGCTTTATCGTACTGCCGCTTTATCGTATTACCGCTCTATCGTATTAACACTCTATTGCACTGCCACTTTATCTTATTGCTGCTCTATCGCACTGCCGATTCATCGCGTTGCCCTATATATTTCCCCCACATTGTCTCACTTCATTCTATCGTCATTAAACTGCACTATCGCCTTATTGTAATGCAGCCTTTAATATCGTATTACCGAATCATTGCAATACCGCATATCGAACTGTCGCTTTATCGTATTGTCGCTGTATCGTACTGTATTTTATACTGCAGCTTTAGCGTAAAGGCGCTTTATCGTTCTGACGTACTGTCAGTGTCTTGTCGTGTATTAGATCAGCTCATACAATGTTGATGTCCCTTACGTTTTTTTAGCTCACCTGAGCACGTAGTGCTCAAGGTGAGCTTTTGTGATACCGAGATGTCCGTCGTCCGTGCGTCCGTGCGTCCGTGCGTCCGTGTGTCCGTGCGTCCGTGCGTCCGTGCGTGTGTCAACAATTGCTTGTGAACACTCTAGAGGCTACATTTATGATCCAATTTTTATCAAAATTGGTCAGAATGATTGTCTCAATAAAATCTTGGCCAAGTTCGAAACTGGGTCATGTGGGGTCAAAAACTAGGTCACTAGGTCAAATAATTTAAAAAGTTTGTGAACACTCCAGAGGCCACATTTTTGGTCCAATTTTGATGAAAGTTGGTCAGAATGATTGTCTCAATAAAATCTTGGCCAAGTTCGAAACTGGGTCATTTGGGGTCAAAAACTAGGTCACTAGGTCAAATAATTTAAGAAGTTTGTGAACACTCTAGAGGCCACATTTATGGTCCAATTTTGATGAAAGTTAGTCAGAATGATTGTCTCAATAAAATCTTGGCCAAGTTCGAAACTGGGTCATGTGGGGTCAATAACTAGGTCACTAGGTCAAATAATTTAAAAAGCTTGTGAACACTCTAGAGACCACAATTATGGTCCAATTTTTATCAAAATTGGTCAGAATGATTGTCTCAATAAAATCTTGGCCAAGTTCGAAACTGGGTCATGTGGGGTCAAAAACTAGGTCACTAGGTCAAATAATTTAAAAAGTTTGTGAACACTCTAGAGGCCACATTTATGTTCCAATTTTGATGAAAGTTCATCAGAATGATGGTCTTAATGAAATCTTGGCCAAGTTTGAAACTGGTTCACGTGGGGTCAAAAACTAGGTCACTAGGTCAAATAATCTAAAAAGCTTGTGAACACTCTAGAGGCCACATTTATGGTCCAGTTTTGATGAAAGTTGGTCAGAATGATTGTCTCAATAAAAATGTTGGCCAAGTTTGAAACTGGGTCATGTGGGGTCAATAACTAGGTCACTAGGTCATATAATTTAAAAAGCTTGTGAACACTCTAGAGACCACAATTATGGTCCAATTTTTATCAAAGTTTGTCAGAATGATTGTCTCAATGAAATCTTGGCGAAACCAATAAACGACTTTGAGATACATTTTCCAATTGTTATTATTTTAATTTGCCGAACCAATTGTTACTGTCCCTGCTTTCACAAACCTAAATTTCCTTCATCTGAATTCTCTTTGTCTTGGTGAACATTAACTCAAGAAGACAAATACAATACACATAAAAAAATGTTAACAAGCAAGAGCATTGGCTTAGAGTATTCAATGCAATTAGCACTTAGAAGAGTTTGAAACATACCAACCACTCTGTCTTAAATATACCTCTTTTTCAAACAGAACTCAGGTGAGCGATAAAGGGCCATTATGGCCCTCTTGTTGTAAGATTGCGCAGATTTCGATATAGCCAGTGGAAATTCTATGACTTTTCCAATTTCGAGAATGAGGCACCAGAATGTGATTTTTTGTTTCATTGATAAAATAAATTTTCCACCCTTTAAGAGATTCCATGACACAATAAATGAAAAAAAATGATAAAAGCGAAACTATTTAAATCATGTGTGGGGGAAGAGTGAACGTTGCCGTTACACTAATTTGACCTTGACAAAAGAAAGAAATATAAACCAGAAAAAGTGAAGATGTTTTATCAAAGCCTCGTATTATTCATTACCCAGCCGACACGGTGGTAGGGTCTCGGAATTATAGGTTATGAATGAATAACCTATTTTGTCTATTCACAGATAGGAGTATAAGGCATATTCTCTCGCCATGTTTTATTGAATGGTAATTGTGAGGGCTGTTTGATGTTATTCGCCCGAGTTTTCCGACAATAGACTTCTCATGTTGATTTAAGCCTTTCTATTCGTTTCCTTTCCCTTATTATGCTAAATGTAGCTCACACGACGTTACATTAAGACTCTGTAAAAATAAGAAGGAAACAATAGAGTATGCCTTCGCTCTTAACGGCTTGTTATTTTGATAAGATCAAAACCGTACAAATTCATGTGATCATATACAGTTATGACGTCTCAGGAATTGATCGAATATATAAACAAAACAAAAACCAAAGATGTCTGTGAGTCTAGAATTTGTTTCGTGTTCCCTTACATAGGCTCTCCTTCGAACGAACGTCATAATCTTATGTACACCAAACAGCATTTTATTTGCTATGAAATAGGATAAACATGGACATAGATATATATACACCTGCAATAAAGATATTTTATCAAATTAATGTTTAAGAGCCTTCATATGAATCGTACATTGTCACCTTTCATCGTTGTTCGTAGTTTCCCATGAATGTAGGACAGGGTCTTCACTGATTGGTGGTATGTAAAGGTGAGAGGTCATGTTTAAAGAAGGTATACGTAGTTATTAAGTAAAGAGGTCGGTTTAGAAGTCATCCGACTGAGGTATCCTTGGGGTTACCTAGGTTCGATAGGTTAACAGAAGGCGTGTAATATTGGTCATATTGGTACCATGTCGACTGAAAACCCTTCTTAAGTGGTATTGTTTGAGTTGATTGAAGAGAGGTCTTGTTTATTGTGTTTGTTAGAAAAGCTTTTTCACAATATAAAATCGTACCAATCGACAATGGTTCAACGCTACCTTATTGGCAGCGTGAATGTAAATTACATATGTGCAAACTATGAAGCTACACCAACAACTCAGAGTGCGAACTTTACATTCATTCATTTTCACTGGTCCTCGACGTTTATCGAAAATGTCCAGGAAACCTCATCGTTTTTATACTTCCAAAAACATTGTTTGAGACTTTGTTGCTCACTTACTACTAAAATTGATATTGCATGTATTTTTATGTATTTTGATGTTCAATTTAATTGTTCTAGAACTCATAAGATCTTACTATAACTGAGCGCTATCATTTTATAAGTCAATGCCAAGCCCTACTTTCTGTTTTGTAAATTACGCGAAATGTTGAGATATCCGGTAATAAGTCCCCTCATATTTCCTTGACGTTGTATTTCTGTCAACTGTTTTAACTTCCCGTTAAAACTGTTTTTGCAAATAACGTGCCATCTCTGAAGTGATTAATTAGCGAAAATTTACGCGAAAGGTGTAAAATAATGAATGAAACCATAAATGTGGGAAATCTCGCGCGCGCCAAGAATAACTAATATACTGCGTGGCTATAGTTGTCTTGTCGTGTGACTTTGTACATTCATAAAAAAGATGGATGATATTCAAGATAGACCTCGACTTATTGTACCTTTTATTGGGACACGCAACCTTTTTCGGAATGAGCACGTTGCGAAACACACGTCTATTATATCGAGTGTTATAAGACCTCCTGTGTTTAAGAGTCACCAGTGGCTTGGAATGAACAAACGAATTCGTGTCTGTTTGATGAAAATGAGTTAGAAAAAGAAAGGTCAACTAAAGAAGGAAAACATTATTCGTGTTTACAATCATGTTTTGATGGGAAAGTCGTTGATGTCTTCTCGTCATGTTAAGACACATGATGCGATGGTATGATGCAAATCTGATTGAGGGCAACTGTTTGTGCTTTATGTTCTTTGCATTGCGCTGTTGACATGTATTTGTTAAAGTCAATCACTTGCTCTTTGTCTTTTAGTTTGATGATTTTGTACATTTCTCTAGATGATCTGCTTATTAGCATTTCTTTTCTGAACAAAAACAATTACAAGGGTGACCTACATTTAGCCAAAACTAGGCTAATTATCCAAAACCCGAGTGCATTTACTCAACGCATGGGCTACTCATATCTCTATAAATACACAGTCGCTATGATTTCCTGAAGACGCACATTACTTTTTACCGATTATGTAGGTCATTTAAGATTTCTAGCTGTTCATTTTTATTACTTACGGCTATTTCTTATGTTTCAATTTTCGAATAACTAGTGATTTTTCATTCTAAATAATTTGTTCTGTTATATTGGGATGTACTAATCTTGAATTCAGATTGCCCCTCTCCGCGTGTGCTAGATCCCTGTAGCAGTGTCTTCGCATTTTCAGGAGAAGTTGTCTCCGGGTTGAATCAGACAACGCTGATTGTTATACCTTTATTATCTGGTCCGTATAGGTAGCTAGGATATGGACATTTATAAATCCATGACGAATAGGGCATAGCAAATGACTTAAACAAGTCTAGATGCGATTCAAAAATCATTGAAACAGTTTGATAATAATTGAATTGCCCAATTCTTCTTAACTGGCCGTCCGAACGTTTGCAAACATTAGGTACGAACTGACAGCCGAATATTGGTAAGTAAGCAGCAATTCGTCCCTGTATAAATGTTTTCTTTATACCATTTCAAATATTCTTTTCCTCGACTTGCTTTGTGTCAGTTTTGAATATTTTGATTGTTTTTATTTCAAAGTTTTCATGGAATTTGAAATGATTTGATATGTAAAATGCACTAGCTACTTCTATCATCTTGCCTAGTCAGTTTGTGCTAGAGAAAATAACAAAAATAAAGGTCAATGGCATATATACCTCTAGGTCAATGCCATAAAGGCGCCAATGTCAATGCCATATAGACACCAAGGTCAATCTCAGAAAGACGCCAAGGTCAATGACAGAGTGACACAAAGGTCAATGTCATATAGACGCCAAGGTCAATGTCAGAGAGACACCAAGGTCAATGTCATATAGACACAAAGGTTAATGTCAGAGAGACGCCAATGTCAATGTCAGAGTGGAGCCAAGATCATTGACAAAAAGACGCCAAGGCCAATGTTATATATACCTTAAGGTCAATGTCACATAGATGCAAAGGTCAATGCCAGAGTGACGCCAAGTACATTGACATATAGACGTCAACGTCAATGTCATATATACCACAAGGGCAATGTCACATAGACGCCAAATTCAATGTTAGCATGACGCCAAGCTCAATGACATATAGACGTCAATGTCATACATACATCAAGGTCAATGCCACATAGACGCTAAGATCAATGCCATATAGACGCCAAGGTCAGTTTCAAAGTGACGCCAAGGTCAATGGCATAAAGACCTCAAGGTCAATGACATAAATACGTCAACGTCAATGTCATATATACCTCAAGGTCAATGTCACATAGACGCCAAGGTCAATGTGATATTGACGCCAAGGTCAACAACATATATACCTCTAAGTCAATGTCACATAGACGCCAAGGTCAATGTCAGAGTGACCTTAAGGTCAATGACATGTATACATCAATGTCAATGTCATATATACCTCAAGGTCAATGTCACATAGACGCCAAAGTCAACATCATATAGACGTTAAGGTCAATATCTTAAGCTTTAGTGTGAGCAGAATAATTTAGTACGAATTCATTTCTAAATCAACACTTTTCAAATCCTGAGAGGGATATGGATTTTCATGAGAGGCAGTCTCCCGACTGACTTACGGAATGCCGATGGTTCTACCCGCCTTGACCAGCCCTTGTGGGCAGTTGAGTATGGGGTCTTCCTCCATCATTAAGAGTCGGGCATCGCTACATAACTGAAATAATGTTGATGTGATGTAAAACCCATATGAAATGAAAAAATCAACACTTAATTTCGTTCCTTATACTTATACTCAAAAGTGAGCACTACTTTTGAGTTTAAGCAAGGTATTATACTAAAGTATGTTTCGAGAACACGGCCTCTGATAAGCTTAGATGACCAAAGCTTCCGCCGTCATGTCAGTTACGTAAATCTGCCAATGTCCCCACGTCTCTCTATTCACCGATTTGTTGTCATGCTTAAAAAGTGTGGTTGTCATGACATCCCGCTCATTAATTGTAACGCAATTTGTGTTACATCATTCCCTCTCTCTCCCTCGAGTTTGATTTATATTCTCCCGGAAGTCGTAGATTCACGTGGCAGTTTGTACTTAGTTGTCGTGTTGCTTGATTGTTTCCGCATTACAATGAATATAATGAGCTATACAGCTAGAGCTGGTTCTATCGGTGAAGCATGATCAAGATTTGATTGGCACCTCTTTGACACCCACACGCCGCACGGCCTTGGCGTCAGACTCTCCAGAGATATATGATTTATCGTAGATTGTGAAGGTGCTCATTATGGTACAGCATTTATTGTTTTATTCCAAAGATATGATTATACATAAAGAAAAATCTTATCTCTTTTCGGATCCATTGACACCCACACGCCGCACGGCCTTGGCGTCAAAATATCCAGATATATATGATTTATAGTAAATTGTAAAGGTGTTCAGGACAGCACATATTGTTGTTTTGTTTTTGAGGTTATGATTAAAAACATCGACTTTTTTTTTGCTTTCGGAAAGTAGATGGAAAACAGACCCCCTTCTCAGAAAGCAAAAGTCAGCTTTGCATTTGTCTAATTGTTCGTAAAATCAAGATTTTCAATTAATACCTCTTTCGTCAAGATTAATTAGATTTTTTTTTATATTCGCAATACTTTAAGCCAAATCTCATAATTCCGCATAATATGCTGTAGTTTACACGACAATCTAAAGGAATTTATTTTCTCTACTTGCAATAGTTTACAGCAAGCTGTCCATTGTCTTTATTCTTCGCAACGATGGCAATGATGTTGCGCGCATTGCTTTGTAAGGTCCTCAATAGACGCAAAATTGACAGGTATCGATTATGCTTCCAATATGATAGCTACTCCGAACTCCTCACAGTGATCTCCCCTTGCTACGCTGAATCGATCACTGCAACCACAAGATTTTTCATCCAGATTTGGATGAAATTCAAATGATGCTGTTTTATAAAGAGATTACCGGATATCTTAGTTAATTTAGTAACAATATCTTGTTGTATTGATTTCTGACCATTTAAGTTGAAAAAAAATGGTTTTGTTTATAAATAAAGCACTAATGGATTACAATTTTGTAGTTTTGCCGCCATCTTGTTATGCCATTTTCGTTTCTAAGTAGGTGGTCACGTGACATTTGTGTTGGCAGTGATCATCCCCATACAGGGAGATCACTGTGAGGAGTTTGTAGCTACTCGCGTTCTGCGGAAATCCGTGTTACAGTTTCAAAGTTGAAATATTCTATGCACCAACCGGGAATACGGCAGAATGCGGCAGACGAATGCATTCATTTAACCCGGTAATGTGACAAGCAAGCGACACTTTTACCGCTGCTTTACGACCAGATAATGATCGTTACCTGGCATATCCTGTCAGAGAGCGTAACATCCACTTCATATGGTTTACAGACCAACACGTAATGCACATTTCACTTGTGTGCGGATGTGTTTGTTTGTTGGTTTGTATGTTTATGGTCGTGGTTTCCACAATTTATATGTTACATTGCGACATTCCCTTCGGTCCCAAACCAATGAAACCTCCTTTGGGTATGGAACTGAGTTTTTGTGATTATCCGATTGCCAACATGATATTTAGCTGAACTCCTTCTAACGTTGTTTATAATTGGATACAATGGTGATGCTAGTACAATGAAATGATCTCGACGAAACATAGATAGAGATTTTCCGTACTCGAGCCGGCTTATAAAAGATAACTTATTTACGTTAGATGTTGCTTGTCATTAATGAATTATCAATACGCAATTCATTAAAATGCATCTCAAATAACATTGATATGAAAACTTTAGCCCAACATAGAAGTTGGACTACAGAAAAGTCAACTTGCATTGGTATAGAATAAGGTTTAAATCGTAAAATAGTGAACGTTCTCTTTGGGTGTCTTTGAAATAGAGAATGCAAATACCAACTGTACACCATACTCATATACGTTTGGCGAAGAGTTCAACCACCTTCAAGGTATATAGACATATAGCTCATGTGAGCTGCGGAAAATACTCATTTCAATGTGTCAAATATTATTCCGAACCATTACGTGATTCAATCGCACTTGAAACTAAAGCTGTATCGAATTTTGCCTTACTTCTTGGCACCCCCGTTGCCATGGCTTTGGTTGCCAGGATGAGTCACGGTCATCGTGGTCCGTCTTGGGATCTCCGGACAATCTTCTGACCAGTTGACATTTGATACGGCGATACGGGGAGCAAACCATTTGCATAGCATTAAGTCTGCTGCCAGCCATTATATCGCCGCATCTGTATTATGAAATCCTTTCGACCAATACCTTCTTTATGGAAATTCCGGCCTCTGTGCAAAGTGAGAGCAACATCAGACGAAACAAAGTATTATAAAATATATATTTTTTGTTTAATTTTAGGGGGATTAGATAGAAAACATTGTGACAATAGAATGCATTACTCATGAAGAATATTTGGTTCTCACAACGCCAACACAACGTATTATGAAATTATGTATTTTGTATGTTAGATGAAATGAAACAGTGTGACAAAGGATGGGATTGATCACGAAGAACTTTGGTCTCTATGCAAATTGAAAGCAACAGCAGACCACAAAAAGTATTGTGAACTGATTTATTGTATTGTTGTTTTTTGTTATTAGAAATTAAAACATTGTGACCAAAGAATGAAATGCTCACGAAGAATGTTTGGGTCTCTGTGCAAATTGAGACCAACGGCGGACGACAAATTATTGTGAAATGATATATTTTGTTGATTTAAGGGAATAAGAAAGGAAACATTCTGGCAAAAGAATGAATTGCTCGCAATGAGCAACTTATTGTTTTGTCGCAATGGTTTCAAAAGACCAATGCAGCTGTTGAGGTAATTTGATGTATTAATGGAGTATGGATTAAATGCATACAGACGGCGTCTGGTGAATGTGGACGTCGTGGTTGACTATAAAGAGAGGATATGGTTTTGACTCGACAGCCAGGAAAAAAACAAGATATACATGTAGCAACGCGTTAATATGATTTCTGGCGCTATGACCAGTGAATAAGACTCAACAAGCATGCCCATTGATGTGTTTTTTGTCATGTTCGATTGTTGTAAATAATTGAGATTATTT
The DNA here is from genome assembly GCA_947846245.1 of Cerastoderma edule. Taxonomy (NCBI): domain Eukaryota; kingdom Metazoa; phylum Mollusca; class Bivalvia; order Cardiida; family Cardiidae; genus Cerastoderma; species Cerastoderma edule. The sequence continues at coordinate 2,780,467 of OX401408.1, forward strand.
ATATGCATCACCATAGTATTACTTCTTTGCTTACGCCTTGAAAGAAAAAATAAAATGCAGAGAACTATTTTGGCTTGAAACATTTTTAGAATTATTCAAACAGTTGCCATAAAGCGGGTTAAAACAGGACTTGTTAAGACTTGTTTAAAAAGCTACCATTTTGGAGGTAAGAAAAGAGCATATCAAGAATTGTTTAAAGAGCTAATATTGAGGATGCAAGAAAAGAGCCAATTAAAATGTTGAAAGACCTGCCATTTAGGATGCAAGAATAGACCGAAATGACTGTATTGCCTTAACTCGAATCGAGACCTCCCAGAGGGAAACGAAAAGTACTCTCATTTAAATACATCCTTGAATTATTCAAATGGCCTGTGTAATTGGTCTAGGTGATATTTTTCAATATAGGGGGAATCTTGTTTCCTCTACGTAAGCAAGACAGCCCGTCCGCAAAGTAAATTTTCATAGAACTATTTAGGACCATGACATACTCCTGAAATTAGATATGTTTTAGATATTGGACTTGAGAACTCAACTCCTTTTTTCCGAACTACAATCAGTCGTTTTATGATATTTGTCTGTTTTGACTCTCTGTTGTGAACATAACTTATTAATGCCACTTTGAACAGGTTCATATTCAATCCAATTGATATCTAATGGTCATGATGCTCTTTTTGACGTCAGATATATGGCATTATCGAAATGCTTTCAATGTCGTCGGTTGCGTCATCGAATATCGAATGGTGGGAATTTAGATGCGGGGCATTTTGTCGTTGTTTTTTTCTTTTTTTTTTCTATCCAATATGGTCATGACAATATGAAGATGAATCAATTAAACATTTTACCAAAAGTCAAATGTTCAACTATCCCAATTTCCAGACGACATTTTAAAATGTGATGAAATTGAAAATAAATCTTCTGACATGGCAGAAAACATTGTCGGAAAACGAGAAATGGCTCATTCTGAGCCATTTCTCCTTTTCCCACATTGTTTTCCTATCCAGAGTCGTCTGCAACAAACGGGTAAAATGTCGTTATTGTTAAGTAATGTGTTTTAAAGGAAAGAACTCACTAAGAACGTTGTTTCGCCCTTGATAAGTCGAAGGAGAAACCCTACGCGGTTTTAACTATGCGGCGGTGATTGACTTCCTAATGAACTTGCTGAAGTGATTCCTTATTCAGCGGGACGATGCTGATTTCTTATTTATACAACCGATTGTCTTATGGGATTTCGTCCAATTATCCGTATACACGTATCACTTAATATTTCACATGTAAGTCTCCGGCTTTAGCACACTAGACCTTTACAGATTATGTTGGGGTTAAGGTTAAACGATTTTAAGTTGTTTTTAACCTTATAACATGACCAGTCTTAACCCTTTACCAAACGCCAAATTTTCGACTGTCCCGAATTGAAAGAGTTTGCAGACGACATTTCAAAACGTGATGAAATTGAAAACTAATCTTCTGGTAGGGCAGAAAACATTGTGGGAAAAGGATAGATTGCTCAGTATGAGCAATTTCTTCTTTTCCCAAAATGTTTTCCAAAGTCGTCTGCAACAAACACATCAAATGTCGTTATTGTTTGGGAAAGGGTTTAGCAGTTAAACATGAGGTCTTACTCGATCTTTTAAAGCGCTGACCATCGTAATATAACTTAAGGTAGAATACCCTTAATCCGCCGTTTTGAAACTAATTTTTTCGTCGGGAATCTTCGGACGATATCGGTAAACATCGGTCAAGGCCGGGATCAGTTCATTTTGTCGGGAGAGTTCTGGTCACGACCGATGTTTACCGAGAACGACCTAAGTGATCCGACGAAAGAACAGGTTCCGAAATGGCTGATGATATGTATTCTACATGTACCTGAAACATTCTTCTCGCTACGGAAAATACGTACACACGAACACTTTATTTTCAGAGTTCGCCTCGGTCATAGCCTTCCGCCAGCACCTCTGCCACCCAAACGCGTTTGGCCGGTCCGACCTCTACGTCATTTGCAGACTCAAACCCACGACCTTCGAGTTGGCGCCCTGCGAGCACGAGATCTCGAAATGCCGCTGGATGCCCATCGAAGAAATGCTTTCAAAGGTCAAGGTCGCTTCGATCACCCACAGGATAGTGACCTTGATGATGCATGGGTTGCAGCACGGGTTCAAGGACGTTGACATGGTAGCGGAGGATATGGCCTCGGTTTATCAAGGTCACCGGTTTAAAATGTACCACCGGGATATTACGGACCAAGTTAATTGATATGTTGTTATTTGATAAGGAGCATGGCTGTTTGGACCAATGTTAAAGTTATACGCCGCTGCTGTAATACAAAATAGTCATATATATGTAAGGGCATTAGTGTTTTGATCGATGTGAGGTAATGTGTTGCCAATGTGATACCAAAACTAGTGTAACCCTCTAGTTTTAATGAATAGATACGGCACTTTTTTGTTTTACAGTGGCCATTATGAATGCCTTTCTTCAAGCTAAAAATGTTTCTCATTATACTTTTTTGATTTGTTTCACAAAGACCTATGTTTGGAGCAATGTGATTTAATGAGTTGCGGATTTGATACCATAACTATGGTATGATATCCCCATCGTTTTCGCAGATAGATACGGCATAATTGGTTTTACAGTGTGCGGTATGAATGCCTTTCTTCAACCTGTTTCGTGTTATAAGTTTCGTGTTATAAGTTTTTTATTTGATGCACCAAGACATTTTCCTTAAACCCTTAGAAAGATGGGTACTTTTCTTACAATAGATATTTTGTTGTCTGCTTTCACAAATTTTAGAAATCTGCTTAATTTTGACAAGGAAAGCTAATTAGAGTAGCAAAACAGATTAGACCACAGGCTGGATTTGAGCCAACCTGTTTGCATTGGCATTAAGTCGGTTCAAGTACTATAATGATTTAGAGCAGCGGTTGGTGCGATATTGAAATTGTCTTCCATATTCATTAGAAATATACATCAACAAAGCCTTGGTACGTAGGTTTACATTACACTTTGACAGGTAGGAATTATGGAAATTATCACCGACCACAAATATGTAAAATATCGCGCATGATCCTTCGGTCGCCACCAATACCTTAACGTTATCATGGACAAATTCAATTGATAACTAGAGAAACTAGCAATTTCTTCCTTAAATTGATGGAAACGTGTTTAACTACATCCAATTAAGCATTTGATGCGTGAATCAATTCTTGATACATACAGTCTTGGCGCAGAATAGTGTGAAATCATGGTTAACCCTTGATCAAACGCCAATCTTTCGACTGTCCCAAATTCAAAGAGTTTGCAGACGACATTTCAAAATGTCATAAAATTGAAAGATAATTTTCTGATATGTCAGTAAAACATTGTGGGAAAAGGGGAAACTGCTCGTTAAGAGCAATTTCTCTTTTCCCACAATGTTTAAGAAAGTCGACTGCAACAAAATTGTCAATTGTCGTGATTATTTGGTAATGGGATGTACTATCATGTTTTTTATCCACGTCATAGGATACCAGAACAATTTATTAAAGGATTGGTTGTCGACATTAAGGGGCGGAGGTCTTCGGACGATGAACAGAACCCTGTTAGATTAGATACCAATTGGGATTGGGCAAGGCCTTAGCACTTCACCTGTGACGAAAACGGTGCAAAAAGCCCGATTAAACTTTTAGTACTTGAAGGTGATACTTTCTTTACGAGCTTCTTGCATATACGTGTTAGTTGAAATATTAAGCATGACGAATAGATTATTCTGGATACAATAGAAAAAACATTCGCTTCTTTTTCTGTATGTTCACTTAAGTTTTAGTGAGGTTTGCCTTGAATATATCGATGAGTGATCTTATCGCGGTTGTAACTAACCCACCCATCTCTAATTGTTAACGATTACATTGTGGTTTATTTCGAGGAATTTTGGGTTGGAAACTACGATATCGTAACCGGCAAACAAAAGGTCCGTACCTCCTTTATTTTAAGTGACTATCTCACAGATAGTGTTTTGTAAATAAATTAATTTCAAAATGGTGACTTAAAACAATCGCCACTACCAAAACAAATGACAATACCAATTTATTTGCCTTAAAGATGATAAAGTTCTTAGTTTTTGTTCATAGAAACGTTAGAGTATACTCCGTGTCTCTTTCAATGTATTGATAGAAAGAAAAAGTCAGATAAAAAAAGGTTTTGCGATTTTTCTTTAACACGCATTGCTAGTCACATGTGATTGGGGTGTTGGCCGAAATAGTATTCTGGTTCCAAGACCCTCTATACCATTTGGATGCTTTAGACTTGTAATGCTGGATCATTATTTACGAATAAACCGTTTAAACAGTTTACAATATCTACCAGATAAATGGGTTTCATTTAATCAAACGATTATTCAATTTAAAATAAAACAAGTTTTATTGTATTTTTTCATGTACCTTTATATCGTTGTTATTTTATGAATAAGTCCGGAATACTGTAGGTTCTGTACCCAAGTTCTAAATTGCACCTTACTCCATTTCAATTAAAAATTGTTCGCCATCACATACCGATTCGTCACAATATTTTTCGCGACTTCCATCGCGCCCATTTACCAACGACTAGGTCCATTTAACTTACTTTTTATTAACGGAATAAAGAATAATTTCTTAAATCCGCAACAATTGCTACTTCATACCGTTCGGGTCTAATAAACTATCTTCTCCACGGGCTATTGCGAACAAATAGTGTATTCTCCGGAGTGGTTGTATATCTCGAGAACTACGTTAAAAAAGGCGGTTCTCGCCCGATAAAACTGTTAGATGTTCAAATTGAATGAAGTGTTATCAAATATTTGTGAACCACTTGAGGAGATAATGGCTGGGTCTATTCGGTATAGATTGCGCGGATTAACAATTCCACATGGATACATACGAGCCTTCTCCCCCATGTCTTTCCCCTTTCCCCCATATGGTTATTAGTTCTATTGGTCCAAAGTTGAAAGCAGCATCTTACGATGAAACGAAATAAATGTTTTCGTTAAGAAAGTTTCATGTCGTTTTCAGAAACGATTCCGGTTCATTGAATAGTGTATTAAAATTTTGTATGTTTAAATGACACTTTCCACTGTGATAAATGATATGTTCTTCTCAAGGAGCAATTTATTATTGTTTCACATTGGTTTCTAGAGGTTATGCACCAGGGTACCGTTTTACTAAACTTGAGGAAAATATTTGCGTAAGTCATAACTGATAAACATGGATGGTATCTTAAATGAAAGTACACTATTGCAATGTAACACGTCATTGGAAGCGTCTCGAAGAGACGATTCCAATGATGGGAAACTTTGCAATAATGCTTCGCCCAATATTGTTATAAGAGGAATTGTTGTTTTAGACTTACGCAAATCTTAAGCGTAAACTGTTTAGTAAAACGGTACCCTGGTGTGACCAAGTGATGTATAATTTAGAAAAGTTAAGTACCATTCGTTATGATGCTGTATTGGGAGCATTTATGGTAGAAAGGTGTGGATGTTTCAAAGTTATCTGCCTTTCTCACTAGCATCACACGCACATTGCGTTGAATAACGCTTCTACTCATACATGTAGTACCTCAGGGTACCGTTTTACTAAACAACTTACGGAAAATATTTGCGTAAGTCATAACTGATACACATGGATAGTATCTTCAATGAATGTACAATATTGCAATGTGACACGTCATTGGAAGCGTCTCGGAGAGACGATTCCAATGATGTGTTACTTTGCACTAATGCGCAGCCCAATATTGAAATAAGAGGAATTGTTGTTTTAGACTTACGCAAATCTTAAGCGTACACTGTTTAGTAAAACGGTACCCTTGTGTTTCCTCATCAGCAGCGAACAATAGTTGTCCCAAATCGGAGACGAGATTCGTACTAGACACAATTGATCATTAGTGAAGGACAAATGACGTAAGCCATAATGACTTCTCCTAACGTTGGAAAGGATGTATGGGTTTAGGTGCCTTGAACTCTAGTCTGTCGTGAACCGATCGAACTCGCTGATGACTGGCAAATAACCCGGTATAGGCCATGCATACCCTTGGTTCATTCAAAAAGAATAGTCATTAAGTTAGAATTAGTTGAGTAACGGTCCAATGAACGTTGTTTAAGGACAAGGGTAAGATAAATTTTCGAATTATTATTCAACATTCATATTCTAGTCCATCTACAAATATTTGAAAGAAAATTGCGAAAAAAAACCATAATGCGTCGTGGCAGACGATGATGTTTCAGGCATACCGAATTAATACCTTTAATGCGGACGTTTTGATCGGTTCAAATTGTAGGCAAAATCCGTCGACAATAATAGATATAGTACTGTACGAGAAATATGTTTTCTTGTAAATATCAAGTTGAAACCATCAAATCAAATGCTCATCCCAAGACGTCTGCTGCAGATGCACTAAAGTGAGGTGTCATGGATGAGTCATTACAAAACTTTTTGATTCAACAAAAGTGCTACAAATTGCTTGATAAAATAACGAATGTCAAAGTGCTATTTTATCAAATTGTGTACCCACCAATTTGATTTCATTGTTTCATTTGAATTGCGTCTAAAACAGCGATGAGCGCTCGGATTAACGAGTGCTGATTACCTGGTTAGAAAAATCACGTGATACGCTTAGAAATACTGTCATTTATCCATTACCAAGAACATGAATGTTTAAAATTTAGAATTTCTTTTACAGAACATGTAGATAAAATCAAGTATAATTGAATAAAATATTAAGCTTTATGTATATGATCGCCATATACGTCAAATTCACTATAAAGGATCAACCGGTACTCTATTGATAAAGTTAATGAATACATCACATACTAGTTTCCTTAATCGTTTTCTTAATTGTTGGTCAATCTTCGAATTTTCCGAATTAACTTTATCTACCGTCAAGTCTTGTAAGCTAACAATATACATTTTGTCGGAATGATTCAAACACTTATCAACAACATAGCATTTTTTGAAGCAAGAATAACAATACAGTGTCCTGTGAAGTCTGTCCCGCCCTTTGTAACACTTTATTTACATACTCTGAGTCAGCAAGAGTGCGTAGTCTGCTTCTATCAAATATTAAGATTATGATATATACATACAAATAAAGTAGTCCAACTCTTATAATTGATTGTGACGGTTTGAAAGATTATAAAAAGAAGGTTTTTGCCTAATAAATAGTTTATTGTATGGGCCGTCTTTTTCAAGTACTGTCACTTTCATTCATTCTTTCCAGCTTTTTTTCAAACTTGGTTCATTGAAATCCCTATGTATAAACGTTCTCTAAAGCTGAATGGACGAGCTGTTTTGATGGTATAAACTCGCTACAATTAAACAATTTCTTAAACAAATATAACGTATCAATGAGTCGTTCATGGCGGGTGGCTCTTGCTTCAACACGTTTGAGCAATTTGCTACCGTCTGGAGTAAGTTTAAAGGCACATTAAAGGATATGAGCACAAATGAATTACTGTCAAAATGTATTGAGTTCTTTTATTATGTTTATAATTCATGAAAATAAATTTATGAATTCTTAATAAATTCCTTTAACATAAGTAATGTTGTGCTTGAATTATAGTTGTCTCCAATTTAATGTTTATCAACACTCTGATTGATTTCACAAATAACGAAATCTGATTGGTCGGTTCAAAAATGTGTGTATCCCATGACCAGGTCATATGTGAAGAATCGGGCAATCTGAATTATTAAACAGGCTTATCTGAGTTATGTCTTATTGGCTTTCACGTTAAAGTTGTGCTGATGGTTTTTTTGGTTATAACTAATTGAGTCTGACCAAAAGTTTACCAAATAATATAGTTTGATATAGCATTAATCTCCTTCCGTGAGCCTTTAGACTTATTTATTTTACATCGATTGTGACGGAAGCTTGAAGCTCGATGACTGCTTCCTTCATACTAAACTTGTACTCGCTCCGATATGCGTGCAAGTCCCGGTAACCTTTCCTTGAACCCTCGGTACAAGAGACCGGCTTTAACACTGCACAAATGTCACCCATCAGTCTGGAGTTACGCCACAGTAAATTAACATCCGGAGATCGTTGTACCAATATTCCAAATGCGAAGCATTGGCCAATGCGATATATAAGGATGCCGCATTGACTAATCTTGATATTTTGGAGGTGTTGCCATGATATGAACGTTTACTTTGTTGATTTTTCACGAACTACTTTCTCTAGAGGATGACCACAAGATGATGGTCAAGTGTGCTTTCCTCTGCATTTCGGTAAAGGAAAGTAGAGGGTTGTAAAAGGAATAAGCCTATAGGAAAAAATTAAGATGGCCATGTCCTGGTTTGTTTAGTGTTTACGGACTGTGTATTGATAGTCCATGAATGGAGAAATAGGGAATGAGGCTGAATCTTATCATGGAAGGCTCTGTAAAAGGGCCAAAATGACGATTTTTAACGAAAGAAGGTAGGGTCAAAGTGTAAACTATCGCCGTCTGCAAGCTATCAAGTACCCGGATCAAGTGGGTGGGGTTAGAAAAAAAAATCCGACGGGGTAAAGCGTTAATTTGAAATTGTAGTCAGGTAGCCAAGAATGAAGCATTCTTAAATCGAAATTAAATCATTTTCAAGAAATCAATAGTTCGATAATGGACTCATTATAATCAGCCCGATCGGGTTTCTCTCCGCGTGAAGGGGAAAGTAAACCCCCGCACCCACCCGTGTTCTACCCGTACCGTCCACGTACACAATGGGCGTGCTTGGGTGTTCCTTCATGAATACTTTTGTTCTTATTGTTATTCTACAAAAAGGTGTGTTTGACGAGAAACTGTACAGTTAAAGAGTTCTTGATCTTGATCAACGCTAAGATATGCCTTTGCCCAGCCCGCTCGAAGAAATTTAAAACATTGAGACCAAAGATGAAATTGCTCGTGACGAGCAATTTCATCTTTGGTCACAATGTTTTCAGCCATGGTTTAAATGATTTCATCAATGAATGTGCTACTGTTTGTGTTTCTTTAACTGTTGACATTATTGAAGTATGTTTTGTTTTTGTTTATTGTGCCAATATAAAGCAGCTAACTATTATCTATGGGTTAATGAGCTCAACTACCAAACCTCTTTTATAAATGTATTATATGTCAAGATGATGGACATCAACATGTCATTGTGGCATGGAATACTCACTGTTCGATGATACTTATACCCCAATGGTTCTCTTGCATTAATGAAGCACAAGTACCATATCCCTCCCAGATCTTATTGTAATATATCATATTTAGCAAGGACATGCTACTCGTGCTGAAATAATGTAATGGAACAATGTAATGGATACATTGAATCATAAACTCCTAGAAGCATATCAGTGCTGTTTTTTATTCTGAAAACAAAGCATTTACTCCTTTCGTGTGTTGTTATTTCATATATGGCGATGAAATGTTAATGGCATTTACCTCATTAATATAAGACAATCAATGAAGTATTGAACTTTGAAACATCATGCATTCGAGATTGTAAATGAACTATTTTAATTCTTACCTGATTGACATAGTTGCTAGCATGGAAATATTTCTCGTGTTTAACCAATACAATAATGAACATTGACGTATAATACTTTTGTTTGCAGTATGTTAGAATGTGTGGCCATTAATTCTAAACCTTAGAATGCTGGGTATTTTTCTAAAAATAGATTTTTGTGTCGTCTGCTTTTCAAAATTTTAGATATCTGATTAATTTCTTTGGGGTAAGATACCCAGAGTAGCAAACAGGTCTAGATCTAACCTGTTTGCATAACCATGAGGAAGGTTCCAGCACTTTAAGGATTAATATACGGTCATTATCTTCTACTAAGGATGTTTACGTCTTGTTCCAGGCAAGTTTTCTTTTACATAAATAGTGTAAGTCTTTGATAATTCAAGAGTAAAGTTCTTAAAAGAGTTTTTATTATAACGTATCGAAATAAAATAACTGTTGATTCCACATAGAACTAAAGAAAACTGTTGAGTAGACAAACTGTGTGCTAGGAACATTAAGTAGTTATTGACCTACATTAACTTTTAAAAGAGAACCCTAAAAAAGGGGAGTTTCCGTAAGTATGTCTTTACATTATGACATATTTTGTTGCACCGTACTCTATTTTTATGGATGTTACATCCTTATGTTGTAAAGGTTTTTCTCAATAGTCATTACATTTAAAGTTAAGCATTTATCCAATTACATAACATTGTTTCGTAATCTAAGAAATATTAAAGAGATGAAAATTACACTCATTTATGTATTTTTAGGTATTTCCCAACATACGCAAGTCAATTGAATAAAGTAAAGTGTTAAATATTAACTATAAATAAAGCTATATGAAGCTAGAGGGTGGGTTTAGTCTAAGTGTCATTTATTGATAACAGAACACCCAGTATGTTTATTGAATAACAATACAGTTCTTATTCTCAGCTATCAATGGGAAGCCGCGAGCACCCCAAAAACCTTAACTTAATATCGCCATAACCCATTACCAAAGACTAATGGTATTTGACCACTTTGTTGCAGGCGTCTCTGGAAAACATTGTGGGAAAAGGAGAAATTGCTCGTGACGAGCAATTTCTACTTTTCCCACAATGTTTTCTGCCATATCAAAACATTATTTTTAAATTTTATCACATTTTGAAATGTCGTCTGCAAACTCTTTCAATTTAGAACAGTCGAAAATTGGTCGTTTGGTAAAAGGTTAAATCCACTTTTGAGGTCAACGATGGCTAATCCTCGACATCTTTTCCCACAACGAATTAAGAAATATGAGCTTTTAGCTATGGTTTGGAGGACACATTTGAAATAATTAAAAGCACGGTAGTGGAATATTCGAATTTTCATGAGAACTATTGCATGATCCGGACAAGTACCATAAAGTCTATTTACACATCCCTTTACGAAATACGATTTACGATGTACGGTCTATGATATCTGATTTACGATACACGTTTTACGTTATACGTTCACCATACGATACGATAGGGTCATTTTGTCTGCTACAATCCGATGCGATATGATACGTTACGGTTCCTTTTTTTTTATCTGATACATTATGTTAAGACACGATACGACTGATATACGCTATTTTCGGGAACTCATACGATAGCACAAGTGTATAACTTAATTAGCGTGCATGTTATTCAAAATCTAAATAACTTTTATTCGAAAACGTTTCCGTTTCGTCACAAGGTAACTCGATTATTACGACTACTGTATACAGTTCATGTGTAACATGATATGACCTTTTTGTGATTTCCAGGATTTAATTATTAAAACTGTTAGATATAATAATTATTTAAGTCATATGAAATTCCAATCATTCAAACTGAAGAGCAATTAAACGGATTTAATTGGATCGATACTATCTTATATTATCTCCTTTAACCTTTCCCTTGTATTGGAATTTGTGATTGTCCTATCAGCAATTGACAAAAACGCAAAACAGTAACATTTCTACGTAATATTGTATATAATTATTGCGATAGAGGGATGGATTGTTCATTGCGTTTTAAATTATTTTGCAGATATTGCGGGAAAGTGAGGTATTGTGGAGTAGAGATTTCTTTTCTTAACAATAACGTCGACACGAGAAACGTGTATATAATAGAAGGAGATGTCCTTAATAATTTTCAATGTTTCGTTCTCCTCACTCTTTTTATGAAGGCGTTTGGGAATCGCTTAGTTCTAGTTCCTACGTTACGTACCCAATTTATACTATATATCAGTTGTTAATTCTCTTTGAGTAATAATAGTACATGCAAAAGACCTGTGAAAAGCACATTATGCTTACCTTTGCTTAACTTGATATCTACATATATACAGGAAAATGTTTCAAACGCTATTGAGCTTTGATTAAACTCTCGATTGTGTTCTAAGCATGTCCAGCACCAAACATAAGAAACATTCATTTTTTTTCATTCTAAAAGCACGATAAGGAAGATGAGAAGGAGTATAAATAGTACAAGAAAAAAGACCTGGAAAAAGGTTCCATACTCTGGCATTTGCTTTAACTCGTTATCTATTAAGAAAATGTTTCAACACTACTAACCTGTGATCAAGCTCACCTTAGGGATTTAAAGACATAAAACATAAAAAAGGAATTAAACGTTATTTCTTCTAATCTCATGACGAAATATGGCAAAGCAGCTATGATCTAGATCGGACTGCGCATTTGCGCAGTCCGATCTAGATCATAGCTGCTTTGTCACAACGGAAACCCAGCATTATAAGAGAGTATAGGGTCACAAATTACGATCTACGTCAATGGAAGGCGTGCGCCAACTCTAAATTGGCGTGGACTCGGATTTCAGGCGATAAAACATATTTCAAATTGATTATCATATTATGCATTCCACCGCAAGAAATGTAAATCATCCCCCCCCAATAACCCCCACTCGATAAGGGCATTTATCTTATCATCGACACGCGAGACCTATCAACGGCCAAAGCGATTAGCACAAGAACCAAATCATCGAGACGTTTGAAATTAGTCCGTACTTGATTAAAGTTGTAGTGAATTATAACAGAACGAACAGTGTTATTGGGTATGAGATATTATCGAACTTTATATAGTTTCTCAAAATTCGTCTTGAACAATTGTCGAGTGGTACCGTATTTGAATAGCATTTTATGCTTACATCTTGCTTATGTTCAAAACAACGGTCCTCTTCTATTTCAATATTTGACTTAGCATTATTGCAAAGTAACAAGTCATTAGAATCGTCAGTTCTTAGATTACCTTCCCGCTTGAACATAAATGTTTAAACGCGAGACCCAAACCTAATTCGGGTGCTCAAGGCGTAAAAAGAATGAAAATGCAAAGATACTTTACTGTATTGATACATGAGGCCATAGGCCCATCGGTACACGGGCTATGAACATGGCTATGAACATTCAAGAGACAAGCTCATATCGTGTTAAAAGAATTCCCTCATATTGTTAACATACTGAAACCGAATCTCGGGTAGAAGCCAGTGTTCATGATAAGCCAGTGCAACGTAGGAAGGTTTCTGAAAGAGTACTATGATTTGCGCAAGACTAAACGCTTTACAAACGCCCATGCATGCTTTCTTTCAAAGAAGTAGATTTGCCAGATTCGTTACTTACACTTACCGACGAATTCCGTTGATAAAACTCTCGGAAGTACATGACTTATACCTGAATTATACCACTGAAATCCGAAAAATACAAATGAGATTTTATTTTGTCATATGCCGCCACACTAATATCGTAATGACATCTATTAACATTGTTCGACCTTGTCGTCAATTACCAACCATTTAGGGATTGACAAGTGCGGGCTATCTTGTCATCTGAGATATTAACCCTTATAGTGCTGGAACCGACTTCATGCTTATGAAACAGGTTAGATCCAGGCCAGCCGCCCAGTAAATTGGCGGCTGGCCTGTGATCTAACCCGTTTGCTACTCTGAGTACCTTTCCTAAAAATAATAAGCAGATAATTAAAGATTTGGAAAGCAGACGAGACAAAAATATATTATTAGAAAATTACTCAGCATTCTAAGAGTGAAAATCGCTCGTCCCAACCTTTCGCTTATATGATCCGATTGCTTTCTTTAACATTTAATTCTTTTGTAATATGACAGGCGGCGACATAAAGTAGAGAGGATATGGTAATAATATATACTTTACAAATTCATTCGACGGTTCATGCCAAATGCATGTAACAGTTCTGGAATAAATGTAAGATACATGTATAGGAAACAATGTGAAGACCATTCGAGGTATTAAGGTCGCGCATGTAGACCTTTCGCTTATTTGATCGGATTGCAGAACACTCGGAACACTAAATATTTTTGTAATAAGGCAGGCGTCGCCAGAAAGGTGAGAGGACATGATAATATCATATACTTTACCAATTCTTTTGAAGTTCCATGCCAATATATCTAACGGTTCGGGAATACATATAAGATACATGTACAGGAAACATAGTGAATACTATTTGAGATATTAAAATCGCTCATGGCAACCTTTTGCTTATATGATCCGATTGCTTTCTTTAACACACATTCCTTTTTGTATTATGACAGGCGTCGCCAGAAAGTTGAGAGGCCATGTTAATATTAAATACTTTCCCATATATATTTTCCAAAGCCATTCAACGTTTCGTGCCAAATGCATGAAACGGTTCTGGAATAAGGTATATGTATAGGATAGAAAGTGAATACAATTTGCGTAACTAAAATTGGTCGTATCAAAAGATACATGTACGGGAAACAGAGAGAATATCATTCCCTTTTTCATACTTTATTTCACGTCGTCGAATAGAGCTGTGCGGACAACAGAATTAAGACTCACGTTGCTGTTCCTTATAACTAACGGAGTAAGGGGCTTCTGTGAGCAATCCCTGTACATATCAATAACACCGTACAGGGGGACAGTGGTTCATCGTTAGCGAAAGCCACCTGACTCTAAGGATACATAATCCTCCGCTCAGGCTATCTCTAGACATTACTACACTTGGAACGTTCAATGCAAGACTATAGTAAGTGCTTCACATACGTGCAGCACTTACTATAGTATTGCATTGAACCATTGACTTGTCTGTATACAAATACGATAAATCAGCCGGTAATGTTCTATGTGGCTAGTCTAGCTCTTTGTCTACGGGTTTATCGTGGTGCTTTCTGTCTCGGTAAATCATGCTCAACTGCCTGTTGCCGTTTTTATATTTGTATCATACCTTCTTGTTTCGTTTCCGACCACGTAACACTACGAATCTTTTATAGTATCATTAGATGCTATCAGTCGCCATGATGCTTTGTCGTGCAACATTTTTATAGAACGTGTTTCGTGCTAGTTATTTGAAAAAAAAATATATATTTTAAAGATATGTAGTGGTAGATTCAAAGTTAAAGGAAAAAGTAGACGACCACGAAACGGTATAAGCTATATTCATTTCTTTGTAGCATTATTAACAATGTATTTCATTCAGAGACAAAACTGTATGAAATTAAACAAGAACCAGTGATGAGATGCTTCTCTTACTGATGACATAATTTTACAGTGATCCTTTCAATTGTTTCCTAATAATAATCATAATATATCCTTAAAACCCTTAGCTGAAATGCCTTCGTTTGTTTTAAATTAAAGGTCCCAATTGGATAATAAGATAACGTACATCGGTTGATCAAATCGATTTTTTTTTTAAATGTCCATATGCCATAACCAAACACTGTTTAATTCGGAGCATTTTAAGATACTTTGTTCACATTGTTAAACTCGTATAAACATTCTCAAATAAAGAACCGTTTTTTTATCTTTTCGTCCGCACATTAGCATGGTCGATTATTTAGGGGAAACAGATGTACACCTTCAAAAAGACATTAGCAAGATATCGCTGCCGAAAGCCATTCCCTGATATATCATCTTTCGTGTATGGATAAATATCTGTGTGGTCTTTTTCTTATGCACACTAAATGCTTGATATTTGAAAAGAAAAAAAGAAAGAAAAATGACATGATTTTTGTTACAGAAGCAAAGGACATTGGTACAGGTAGTGCAACGGCACAATGGTGCAACAGCAAATAATCTTTTCGCATTAAAATCATGTAACAAAATTGACTTTAGTGATGTGTCATTGAATAATTTGCTAAAATGTTACAGTGATATGTTGTAAATAGTTTTGATGTTTCAGTAGGATCCATTTGGCTCTGGCAACATTCAATTGATACTTATTTACTTTATAATGACTTAAACCCCGCCCATATTCGAATTCATAACCTAATCGAATTAAAAGCAACAGCAGGCGACCAGATGAAATATTGTGTAAAAGGATTATCTCAAGGTATTTGTTTGATTTTATTAATGAAAAAACAATTAATTTTTCGGCAGGATAAAATCATTTTGCTATGGTAGCTTTTTGAATTTTTCGGCAACAGAAGCGGTAAATGTTTTTTTTATGGTGTAACTCGTTTCTGCTTGGGTAATCTTTTAATTGCGTTTAAACATTTGTTTTCAATGCTTTATTCCCGTCGACTGCTGTTGCTTTCATTTTGAACCAGTACGGATATCACGTATTTTTGAATTGATTAGGTTCGCATGTCGTATGCTTTGGGCTTTCCGTCGCTCTTTATTAAAAGTTCCTACCCTCAATTTCACAGATCTCTCTTCTGCGTAACATCCATCAATTAGATTGATTTAGAATTCAGTTAAGTATTTTTGTTTTCTTTTCAAAATTGTATTTGGCAAGTTCAAGAAAAAGAAGCGCCGTTTTTTTTTTATATAAAAGCTTTATTTGCCACGTTCAAGGTATAAATGGATTATGGTTATCCCTCATTACACCTTAAAATAATGTTAAAGTTATACTTTAATATCAAACCGCATCAATAACATTATCATTTAATGAGGATCGAATTTGCTAGACATACGGACCACCTGTAAGAACATATTGAGGATTCTAAAATTAGAACAAGACGTGTTATTTATCATATTGTTTAGCTTAATATATTGGCATGCTTGTACGATACACCCATAGTTTCGATATAAGCATTCGGCAATTTCATAGCATAATAAACAGAAGAAAAGAAATAAACTTGAAACAAAGAATTGGACACAAATGTTGGTTACAGGTAATTAAGTGTAAACTATGTTTTACTCCTTTTGTCATCAAATTTGGTTATCTAAAGGGATACATATGGTTTATAGAATAACAACATGAAATATGTGATATGATATCCATTTCTTGCGATGAATACAATGTACTTGCTTAATTCAAAATACTAAATGCACTTATCTTGTGTTTCGGTTAGTCAAAATAAAGGGTGGTAAAAGAGTATGCCGATATATGTAAGAAAAAATCAAAGTGATCACCATGGTGTCTTTAGTGTACAAGTGGTTAAGGACTGAGCATGGATTGTACATGGGAGAATGGGTACTAAAGCTGGTCTGGCTCTTTTCATGAAAGGTTATGTAGTTTAGTTTTATTCTAATTTATCCTATTTATTTAACATCGATTGTGAAGGAAGCTTAAGCTTGTTCAAAGCCACTCTCGATGACTGCTTCCTTGATACTAAACCAGTACTCGCCCCGATTTGTGGGTTAGTCCTGGAAATTGTCACCTCGCCAAACGGGAGTCGAGCCCGGTACCCTCGGTACAAGAGGCCGATCCGCTGCCTCTGCACCTCTGACTATGGGATACAATTAATAGTTTGGTTTGGAGCAAGTAATGGGATACCAAACTGTGATCTTACACCAGAAAAATAGACACATCCGGCACCGTGATTGGGTAATTCTGAAATCGTTATCGTTCCTTAGTCGGACCACCTAGACGCTTGTTGTAGCCGTATTCACCTCTCCTTGCGATGGTAATTGTGGAGATAACTTAGACGGTACCGCTCCAATTTCTCCGTCTCCGTCCTGTAAACAGTCTGCGAAGGAAAGTTGATAAACTACGCAACTGTTTATATAATAGACGCATAAACATTCGCCGCCGCGTCGCTGTAGAATCGGAACTCTTCGGAAGATTCCGGCAGGCCGGATCGGAATGGCCTGCCAACATAAACAAGGGGTTCCGATTGTGTATAAACGTAACATGCTGTCCAGTAACGAAATGGTTATCGATGTTGTACGTGTCCGAAGCGGGATAGCGTCAGATGTTTTCGGTGGAAAAAAAGTAGAAATTGCTCTCATTAGTATTTAAATATTCAATTAAGGTACTTTCCAAGCAGACTATCGAAGTGCTCATAGTTCTTCGCGTCTTGTCGACCTTTATGGGTGTTAAAAGTTCGCATTATTCCTCCGTCTATGAGGAACAGCGCATTCCAAAATAGAAAACTAGAAGATTGTTGACAAGATATAAAAACCTTTATGAAACGATAGTATTATACTGTGTATATCACAATTAACAATCCATGGATGAAAAACTTGTTACAATATTATTCTTTCAACATTCTGTTGAGCTTAATCTTATAATCTGGAGCCCTGAAATCTACATTGAGAGTTTTTGAAACAGCGACATTGTTTAAATATAGGCGTTTTTCAAGTCTTAATAATATTGAAAAAGATATTCAACTTAGAATTTGTATAACGATTACGGAATCTTTTCAGAGCTTCATCGTTTTTAATTGACCCTCATGATGTTCTCGTGGTACACATGCCTGTGCCTTTCGTACAGTCATTGATAGTTTTTAATGTTCATAGTAGTACACCGGGTGGCATTATAAAGTTCGTTCTAAATCGTAGGGGATTATAGTCATAACAATCCATTGAACTTTTTCTTTTTTTGTCTGGTATGTAATTCTATTTTTGCTTATGTATGTATTCTGTACTAATGTCGTTCAACCATTCAAATACGAACATTGCATGAATATTGTTACTTAACCGCCCCATTCTCTACAGCATAGCAACAATCAAAAGGACAAGATCTAACCTTTTCGTTACTTAGCCGACTGTTTAGGTCAAAGGTTATGGTCTTGGAGTCTTGCCTCGGCGAAACGGGATCTAATCCAAAGTGGATTTTTGTAGCTATGCTTTGTTTCGGACATTGTTCGTAAGAATATGTACTCTGGTACCAAGGTAATAGAGGTCAATTTATGAAAACATTATTGGAAACTTACCACAATATCGAGGCATGAAATATACAGGTAAGGTTGGCAAGGCGTACACTTGAAATGTTTTCGCACGCATCATTCTTTGTTGATAGATAAATCCTTATAAAAGATTTCAATTGGGGTTCATAAGCAATTTAAGCCTAAATGCTGAAAAGATTAAAACTAGAATGAGAAGGAACATCGAATATCCTACAAATCGTCATAATGAATAATTGGTGTTTCTTTTACGATAAGCCATTCGAATTGATTTAAGTGTGGCATGAGGTTCATTTAACCACGATTCTGACTGATGTCAACTATTAAATCGCACGCTGTCAATAAATAACTCTTTCTTAACAGCAAACGATATCCGTGAATAGTTCAAAATTTAATGTTTGATACTATGTTAGATCATGCAAGTACAGACAGACAATATTAACGAAAACGCTAACTTTATATAAATGAAGGTATCTTATATACGCGTTAGATGAATTCCTCCAATGAAAGAACCAAAAACAACCAAAAGGTCATTTTTCTTTTAGAAATAAATAAAACAAATTGAACGTCCCAATTTTTTACTCAACGCAGGCGATTTCGTTTTCCAACCAATGTTTCATATTTGATTTCTTTTGAGCATTGTCCATTCAAAAAAGTAATAAACAGCCATGTCTCTCTTAATCACAAAACTTCATTAAGTAGTTACGGTGAAATCTAAAATCATGAATAAAATAAATTGGCCTACACCAAGTTTATACATTTCCGTTGAAATGGTTTAATGCTTCATCACAACCTTCCAACCAAAAAATAATTAAGGACATGTTCTACAGTTTTATAAGAAAATAATCCTTCCATAGAATTTTCTAAATATATATGTTATTCAAAAATTGATTGTGAATTCAAAAATGAAAAGAAAAATGCAGGTCGACGAGTTAGTTTTTTCGTAAAATGACAGTTTCCATGGTAACCGTTTGGGGCAAAAATGTCGAAATGACCATACCATCTTGAAAGGTAATAAAATAATTTCTGGAAGGTTTATTAACACAAGAAACATGGATTCATACATTCAATACTATAATATCAAATGTTATTTCCAATTTGTTACAATCTGGACAATTTTTGTAATCCAAATGAGTTTTCGAAATTTTTGTATTCATAAAAAACAATGAAAATTGATATGTATATTACAAATAAATGAAGATATTTAAAAATTCCTTTCATAGAATTTTCTTATTTTTCAGTAAATGAAGTATAATTAAACTTGAAATACAAAATGCCAAAAAAAGTATATGTTGACGAGTTACTTTTTCTATAAAATGACAGTTTCCATGGTAACCGTATTTGAAAAAACATTTACAAAAACGATTAAAATAACTTTAAACTTGAAAAATAGAAGCTGGGGGCTTAATATGCATGAGAAATATATAATAATGTTAATAACCTTTTAAAGTTGTATGGGTAATATGATTATTCTTGGAAAAAATTGTTTATATAGTAAATTTCATCCGAATAAAAGTTTGTCCGACTACTATGCAAGTAAGATCTTCGGTAACAGATTATTATCTCCCTTGGATGCGCAGATGTAGTGCGCACATAAAACTACCGAGAACGTCCTTAAATAGATAATGCGCGTCACCAAGTTATGAAAGGACAGCTCTTTCTTCATTCTTCGACGATGCTTTGTAAAATAAATCCACCGAAAGTTGGGGGACTTGGTACACGGCCTCACCTCCCACATGTCTTAATGCTTTGACTTTTATGAGACAGTTGTGACAAGTCAAAATAGAAAACAAGAAAACTGTTTCAAAAACAAAACGCTCCAAAAAAACGCATTGCTGCGGGTTTCACTGGCCTTCGTGTGATTGAAGTGTTGAAATAAGGCGTTTTCCATCTCTGACATATTTTGGGTTGTGTCTCGAGGTTTTTTCGAAAAAATCTGTATCTAAGGTTACACAAAAATGCACATATGTGTACTGTGGCATTTAAACCCGTATCTTAAGCCATTACCAATCAGTAACGACATGTTACCTCTTTGTTGCCGACGACTCTGGAAAACATTGTGGGAAAAGTGAAAATTGCTCGTAACGAGCATTTTTTTTCTTTTTCCCACAATGTTTTCTGTCCTATTAGAAGATTTTTTTTCCATATTCATCTCATTTTGGAATGTCATCTGCAAAATCTTTCAATTTGGGACAGTCTAAAATTTGGTGTTTGGTAAAGGGTTATATCGTTTTCCTAAATTGTCGATCTTTTGATGTCAAACACTTTAAATTGTACTAGGGGCCTCCGTAGCCTAGTGGTTTGAGTACACAGCTTGAAATTACATGGGCCCTGTCTATGTGTGCAAATCGCGATGGCGGCATTTGGATTTTTATGAGAAGTAGACACCCGACTGACCTACGAAGTGCCGATGGTTCTACCCGGTTTGACGAGCCCTTATGGGCAGTTGAATATGGGGTCTTCCTCCATCAGTAAGAGTCACGATTCGCAACATAACAGAAATAATGTGTCGACTAACTTTTAAATTGAATGTGTAACAACCTTTACCTCTTCATACATAGGCATTGAATGCACTTACAACTGCATCAAAGGGTTTAAGAAACCATTGTGATCAAAGGCGCAATTGCTCGTCGCGAGCAATTTCTCCTTTGATCACGATGGTTTCTATATAATCTATGCTATTCATTACGGAAAAGCCATTCTTCATACTTGTCGTCTGCAGATACTTTGAAATTGGAACTCCCAATGCCCTTTGTAAATGAGAAAAACGTTGATAATAAACGTCAATGAACGTTTATCAAAATGTCCCGCTCAGACGCGGTGATTAGACCAAACAGTTTTTTACATGTAGATGGTTCAGCCCTAATGAGTAACGGACATATTTGACAAACTCTCATTTACTTAATAGAATGAGACGAATTTCTTTATAAATAAAGATTTTGAACTGGATTTCTTGAACGAGTTACTGAACCCTGCTGAAGATTGACTACTATAGTTTTTGCATAAGCTGCAGTGAATTGTCCTGTAAAACAATTGAATAATTTTAACGAATAATCGTTTTCAAGAAGAAACATAATTTTTGAATATGGAAGTAAATGAAGGTGAAGTAAAATCAGGATAAGCAGATTAACGAAATGAGTCGTTTGTTGGCTGACATCGTTTCCAAAACCTACTAAATAATTTCTTGACCATCACTGGAAACAATATTCATTAATCTTTGTATACTATTTCTGACGAGCAATTGATCTTTTTTCTTCGTTGTTTCTTACCAATATCATTAAGGAAATATCATTTGTGTTAGTTCTTTTTGTCCACTAAAGTTGCTATCACTTTGAGTGAGTATTGACTTTCTATATGAGGAATGGATGAAAACACTAGCTATATTGAGCAAGCAGGTTTTACGCACAATTGTAACACCATTTGCCGGTTTGCCAGGATGCTTACTTTAACATTCTCTATGGGTTTTTTTTTTTCATTTATAACACAATATACGTATACAAAATACATCAGTGAAAACTCTACTGTATGAATTTTCTCGTTAAATAATAGCCTTGCAAATTACCATGAAAAGGCGTAATCATATTAATCAATGTAGTACCTCGAAGCCATTGGGGAAGCCTAAAAGTATCCATTTCAACATATGTCTTTTCGAGAGAAAAAATAAGGGATAAAAAAAATATATAAAACACAGCAACAGACAAGGGTCACGTTATAATATCATCATAACAGTGTCGATGAGTGTGTTTATCAGGCTGTCAGATCACAGAAATAATATGTATGTTTTACATCTAGCATCCTCACCTTTCATATAATAAGGTCTCGGCATCGTCAGAAAACCAGGCAAAAAAGAGACCATTCGAGTAATTCACCGTTATATATATTTTCCTCAGCATCGGAAAACAGGGCAAAACAGGTCATCCGAGTAATTCACCGTTATATATATTTTCCTCAGCATCGGAAAACAGGGCAAAACAGGTCATCCGAGTAATTTACCGTTATGTTTTTTCTTCCTTTTCATTTTTACTTTGTTTCAATATTACTTAAACTAAATTATGATGTCCGACACATACGTAATGGTTGGAGACACAGACTCAACTTTCCATACAGACATAGTCAATGTTAGTTAATACATTGACATTATATAAACTAGTCGGGAGACATCCTTTCATAAAAATCCAAATATCCAGAATTCGAATCCGTGTAGAGTGGGATAAAGACTAGGAAGGGACATTTGTTGTTTTATTCGTATCAGTATAAATCTGCTGCATATACTTTGCTTTTGAACCATACTGCTTTATTTCTCTTTTTCTTTTCGCATTTGGTTTATTGCATTGCTTACCAGTTTTCAATTATAGAATGGCTTTCTATGTTTAACCAGCACAATGCTATGGCTTTAAAATGTATTGCGAAAGAACACTCAAATGAATTCAGTGTTATCGGTATGGTTCAACCTAAGAATCAGGATATTCTACTTTTACGTTGTTTTCTTCGACTCTTCTTCTTCTTCAGATTGGAGTGTTTGTGGGACAAGATACTGCAGAGCTTTGGCTAGGACTAGTACTAGTGAAATATTAGAAAGCCGTAAAATTACTGAAAAATTGCTGACATGGTGTTAAACCTCATACACACAAAAGTGTTTACTGATATTCTCAAAGAGCAAACTAACTTAGTTATTCAAAGAGGTGTTTTGAACTTCTTCCTCCATTTCAACACTATGTAATGGAGAGAACAATGCTACTATAAACCCAGTTTCTGGTAAAAAAAAAATGTGGATATAGTTAACTCCATAAAATAACTGAGAAAAAAAATCCGGTTGAAAACAATATTAAACCACAACCAATATTAACAAAAGATGCCAGTAATTATCCACAAAAAAATGTCTGGAATATTTCTTCAGATTATAAACATTCCCTGTTCAATAATCAGTACTTAAGTTAAAACTTATGTATTACAATTCCATTAGGAAACAATGTATACCATCCTAGGTCTATCACTATCTCTGCTGCTTTCTTGATACACAAACAGATTGTTTAGAGTTTTAGACCCAGCAGAATCCAACCGGGACCTTCGGTAGCAGAGCCATATGCCCTTGCATTGCACACCTGTTTCCCACTACAGGGTTGGGAAAGAACGTTTTTACCAAATGCACAACACAATAAAATGATAAAAAGCTACCGGGAGTCGTGCCGTGCCTTTCCGTCCTAAAGGCCACGACGGTAGCCACTACACCACCACAAATTTTGCAATGTAGGAATCTGTTAATGCTGGTAGAATGGTAACTTCTGTTGAAGAAGTAAGAAATCATGGACGGTAACATACCCAGACCATACAAGATCCCTCACCCCCATACAGTGAGGCAATTCGATATAAATATTTATACTATGGGTACCTGATCTTGTTCCGATGGAGTAAATGTGTCTGTCCGTAAAATAGGCCACCTCTAACTCTACAAAGTATTGAGTTTTTTATTGCCTTTTCAAGTAATTCAACCTTTTCTCAAAAAGAAAAATAGTTTCATCTCTTGGTCAGCTTACCTGATGTTTTCTAAAGGTTTACAATGGCATATAATAGCGGGTGCAGACTACTTGCTAATAAGTCAAAGAGTATGCTTTCTCACAAGGGACTTTAATTGACCCAGTGGTTCATATATATATATCAAATCGACATGTTAAAAGTATATTCAAATCGTTATTCGACGATGCTTGATCTGCATTGCAACAGTATCGATGATTTTGCCTCTTGTCCGCCTCCATTGGAAATTAGTCTTTAACTCGAATTACACTCCATCCTCTCTATATTAATATCTAAAAATCGGATACTGTGTCAATGTTGCTTTTCATGCTTTACAATTTGAAGATTATTCTTCGAGCAAATAACCTTAAATTGTGTACATACTTGTAAGGTTGTCGCTGTTATACAATGATAGGCTTCCCCTTTCATGTCAATGAAGAACGCATGGCTTATTGGATTTATGGCAGACAGGTGCCTACAGTAGGCAACAAGTGAAAGCATGTAGACACTTCGTCTTTCCCGAGTAATGGTTACTTCCACTGCCGAGGGTTCAAGAATTGTGTTCATGAACGCCATGAACAGACATGAAGATTTATGAAGACAAAGTTGTTCTTATACATGTTCATGAAAATCAAGACCATGTACATGAACACATTTAAGGACATAAACATGTCAATGAATACTTTCATGGACATTTTATTGATGTTCATTAACATGTAAATGAAGTTTGTGAATGTGTTTAAGAGCACTTTAGTTTGTTGGATTTTTCCGAACTACTTGTTCCAGAAGATGAACCCATGATGGCCATTAGTTGCACTTAACACTGCATTTCGGTAAACGGAATAAGAGTAAACCAAACGGAATACTAGTAAGCCGTTAGCAAAGGATGGTCATGATCTAGTTTCTTTAGCGTTTAAGGACTATGCATGTATAGTACACTAATGGAGAATTAGGGAATAATGCGTAATCTTATCCATTGTCGTAAACAAAATACTATTTTCGTGTAAATGGTGTGTATCTATGTAAACAAAATACTGTTTTCGTGTAAATGGTGTGTATCTATGTAAACAAAATACTATATTCGTGTAAATGGTGTGTATCTATGTAAACAAAATACTATATTCGTGTAAATGGTGTGTATCTATGTAAATAAAATACTATATTCGTGTAAATGGTGTGTATCTATGTAAACAAAATACTATATTCATGTAGATGGTGTGTATCTATGTAAACAAAATACTATATTCGTGTAAATGGTGTGTATCTATGTAAACGAAATACTATATTCATGTAAATGGTGTGTATCTATGTAAACAAAATACTATATTCATGTAAATGGTGTGTATCTATGTAAACGAAATACTATATTCATGTAAATGGTGTGTATCTATGCAAACAAAATAATATATTCATGTAAATGGTGTGTATCTATGTAAAGATTGTGTGAAGCGACCTCTTAGTTCCAAGTATTTGTTGTTTTATGAGACGTTTAACATGCATTTGCTTTAAGTTTTTCCTAACATCTTTCTTTAATAGCGTATCCATACATGTATATATAGTGTACGTGGAATGAGGAAACTAAAGAGAGAGTTATATATGGACATAGTGATATATGAGAGATAGATAGAGAGTTAGGTATCAGTGAGAGTATAAAACAGACGCCTCGGTTACATTGTGTTTCATGTTATTTTATAGTCATGTTTTCTTAAAAGAAACTGCGTGAAATAAAGATTTTGTATTGTATTGTATTTAGTGGTAGGCACTGGTAGGGGCCCAAAACGACTATTTCTGTATAGAACAAAGAAGGGACGTCGTACAGTGAGCTCAATCGGAACTACTCGGATATTTTTTCCGTGAGCTGAGAAATGCACCTCGGATATAAGTGTGAGGTTACCATATTTCGGGTAAATAGTCCCCGGCTTATAACACTTTTCTTATAAGCGCCCCCGTTAAGTAATTCAATGTATATATAAACGTTGGGCATCAGATCAAATAATATTTTATCGTTAATCTTTACATGGTAGAGACATTATAACTTGTGATTTGATTAACTGTTGTCTTCATCAAAATAAATTACTATTTAGTTTTCAAATATAAGAACTATATTTGGAAACGAAAGTATAATGACGTAAGTCTCGCGAGAAACAATATGGCGACTTCTCTATCATTTCAGAGGCGTTTCCATTGGATAAACCCGATGTGTTCAGATTGCAGTGAGCTATAACAATCATGGTCGTGTTTCTACCGGAAGTAACGTTACGTTTTGCAACGCCACTATTGCCTGAGCTAACACGTGAGCATGGTTATAACGGCAGTCGAACATGTACGGTATGCTTAGATCAGAGAGCCGGCGAAATAACAACCATACCGTATCATGATTCAACATTATTAACGACCCTACGTCATCCTTTCGTCGGTTGGTTCCTGGGTGGAGTTTTACCAAATGGCCTAAGAAAAAGAAATCGTACTTGAAAAAGCAGTTGCATGGATATGATCTTTTAAAGAGTACCACATTGCAATGTAAAACGGCATTTAAAGCATATCGGAGCCACGATTCAAATGGTGTGTTACTTGGCAATATTTTTTTTTTACAATGATGTGTTACTTTGCAATATTGCCTGTCTGTCTATCGAAATAAAAGGGTGTTGTTTTGACCCTACGCATATTTTTAACATGAAGTGGTGTAAAGGTAATTGACGTTTTGGTTCCGCTTTTATGGACGAGGGTGATTGTTTTGCTTGTTGCTTCCCTACTTTAGTTTAAATATGAATTTGTTGACAGACAGGTTCTCATGTTTAACCAGAATATGAACGGTTGGTCATGCAGTAATGTACGCTTTTGAAACACATACATTTGGCCCTCTCATTTGTTTAAGAAAGAAATTAATCGCGTTCATAGCATGCTTGCAT
Organism: Cerastoderma edule; assembly: GCA_947846245.1. Classification (NCBI taxonomy): domain Eukaryota; kingdom Metazoa; phylum Mollusca; class Bivalvia; order Cardiida; family Cardiidae; genus Cerastoderma; species Cerastoderma edule. The sequence goes on from OX401408.1 coordinate 2,807,407, forward strand.
GGCATTACCAGTGGAAAGCTGACCTTCTTTGCCGAGAAATGTATTACTGTTTGGATGAAGAAAATGTTCAATCATCTCGCACGAAGGTCGGTTTTTAAAATACTTATACAGAGCTCAAGACGGAAGGTAACCATGGATATTTACCGTGTTAGAAACATATCAACTCGCCCATGTAATTGTTTTGAAATGTCATTGGAGTAATGTAATCACCTACAAAGTTTTTGTATATGATATGTACATATGCATGATAATCATCAGTGTTGGCTCTATCCCTAAATTCGCTTTGTGGAGTTAGCATTGGTCCAACACATTATATACATTGTAAATGATATTTCTAACTGTCATTCGACAAAGAGTTTGTAAATTAATACGTGACAGAATAGCAAATTGTTTTTGTTTTTTTAGTTAAGGCTCCTTGTAACTCAAATTCAGAAATGAACGTCGTACATACGTTTTTTCATAATTGAAATATCTAATCAGTTTGAATGTATAAACTCTTACGACTGATTTTAAAGATGTCCTAATGGTATTTGGTTACATTTGTAAACGCACAGGGTTACTTTGAGTCGGAAACTATGCTGAACCACAACACGCATACATACATTATAACAGGTATTGGCAATTTAGCTAAAGTCAGTCAGAATGCGTTGAATTTCTTACGTATGTATGATTTACATTAACTCGAGGCTTATCTAACATAATCAAAATTGTCAAGATAATGCGGTCTACGTCCAGCTAATAGGCCATATCGCATTCATACTACATGGTAGAATATTTTTATCTTATAATTTTTCCATAACCCGATTTTTTCCTGTGAATAATTGGAATCCGGACATTTTAGACCTACCTGGTGAACTATTAGAGATATTCCACTAACTTGTAAGGTAATGCCAATTCCGTCAGCCCTTTGGGTTTGGTTTTTAAAAACATGGCAATGCCTTAAAGCCTAATAAATTGGCAATCGCACTGAAAAAAACTAGGAAATCGTGGTACTATTGACCAAAGACGAAAACTAACCACTCGAATGTGAGAATCATTTAAGACACATGTGGGTTGAAAAGGTTAGTACCTTCGACAAAAGACCGGTATGTCCATCCCAAGTGATGCCACGTAAGCATTTTATGTAATCTTGCGATTGCACTTTTACACTGGACATCATACCAGCCGCGCTTTGCAAGAACGTATCCATAGAACACGTGTGAGGTCGTGTCTCTCAAGTACAATGGAAACACACTGACTTGTACGTTTGAAAACGTAGATATCGTCACTTTCGAAATAATATATCGCATAGTCTTCATTGAAAACAAAGGTTGAGCAGTTTAAGTTTTACAGTGACGAGTCGTCGGCTGTCATTATTAGCGTACTGCATGTTCTGTCGTTTAAGCAAAATATACATATTAGCAGGGCTACTCTTTCCGTTGAACTTTCGACGAAATAAAATCCTATTGTATTGATTCTGAATATGTTTGCTTTTGGAAATGCACGACACGCCATTATGGTTTCAAAGAAAAAAAGTGATTAGAATTAGACACGACAACACCCTCTATATCTACACCAACGACTTATATACAGTTTTCACATGAACAGGCGAGTGTTATTGCAGTTTTATTAGTTCAAACCTGGATAACCCTCACTGTAGAGACTTGTGTCACGTGTAATAAGCGACCAGATTGGTACAACCATCAAAGCCGCTACATGCCATTGGTAAGTTTCCGGCATGTCGTTACATAAGAAAACAGTTTTTGATCGTCGCTTGGTTGTCGCAAAACGAATGTACGCCGAATTCCAAAGGAGACTTTTGGATGAAAAACAATGTCGCTGCTAGTTAACTCTGCTTTGAAATACGTATTTGGCATAGTTTGAGTCTCGCCAACGTTTTCTGTTTGCCTGAGTTGTTTGGTGGACTATACATGTACACTTCATATTTCCTTAACCGTTCTCTTTTGTGGATTCTTGCTGAGCGTGCAAACATGATTCTAATTTTTTTTGGACCGACTTTCAAACCGCTCACTTGTTTCTTGGGCTTAAAGTAGAGCACACTCATGCTTTTACCAATTCCCAAACAATAACGACATTCGACCAGTTGGTTGCCGACAGCTCTCTGGAAAGCACTGTGGGAAAAGGAGAAATCGCTCTTAACGAGCTATTTCTCCTTTTCCCACAACGTTTTTTGCCCTATCAGACGATTATTTTTCAATGTCATCACATTTTGAAATGTCGTCTGCAAACTCTTTCAGTTAGGGACAGGCAAACATTTGGCGCTTGGTAAAGGGTTAAAATGTTATGAATGCGCATGGCTTCCATTATATCGTGGTTCATCTTTGATCCTAAATCAGTGCAAAGATTGCACCACATGTTCGTGGGTTGTATATGTAGGTTTTAATAATCGTAACATTTCACTTGACTCTGTGAACCAGGTTGAGTAAATCTTCATAACTGTTGAAAAAAAATATGTTTAACAATTTAACGCCGTATTAACAATTGTGCAGGTATGTCACAACTTTCCTAGACTCGACATCTGGTACTGAGGGTCACATATTCGGTCCTTGTGAGCGGCTATGTGGTATTGTTTAGACTAATCCAGAATTCGGCGCGAAAACTGATTGTTTATCCAGGAACCAGAATCTATTCCCATTCCTTGTATTCACAAGTACTACTCTAGGGCTTGGAAATGTCGTGCTAAAGGACACTCCCATGCTACCAGAGGTACCAACGGGGCTCGAACCCGAAACGCACCAAGTTTAAAGTCAACCCTCGCTCATTCTCAACCAAGATCATACACCCACACGTGGATATCTTATTCCATTTATTTAGGTTTCTAGATGAAAACAGCTGATGAACCTTTTGGCATGGCACTGGCCAATTATAACGGCCACCACACGTTTTTCACTGTTAGTCTGAAACCTCACATAAAATGGTGTAGTTAGAACGATAAGCCTATGAGTTTAACACTTTATTATCGTTGAGTAATCGACCACATTACTAGGAAGGTCACACTGAAAACTATGTTTGAAAAGGGGTAATTGTCGCTGTGAGGAAGTTTCGATTTGTATTGCTCCAGCAGAACCTTGATAAAGAAATATGTACTTAGAATAAATGCTATTACATTTTGCCTAATGAATATTTAATCTTACAAGACTGAAGCGGATGAATAAAGAAAGGTTTATAGTAACAGCCTAAATTTCACTTCCCGACCAATACATGTTTTTGTTGCTATGGCGTATTTCCCAATTTCCTAAGGGTATACCTATTTGATATATTGTACAGTTTATATATTGTATTGTTGTTTTTTCAGTTTTTGTTTGTTGTGGTTGATTTTGATTTTCAGACGCAATGGCTTTCAAGCTAACAACGTTCATGGGCTGTCTTTAAAAAAAGTCCTGCTCTATCAGCAATTTGCTGGTGCAGCAGCATTGAAATTCACCCCGAGAAGCACATTGCTGCTCGAGCAATATCTAGATGCTGCTCGATATGCAATAATTTGCTTGTGCAGAAGCATTTAAATAACACCAAAGAAGCAATTTGCTGTATGAGAAGAAACTAGATGCTGCTCGATATACAATTCTTTGTTGGTTGAGCATCAATGAAATACTGGTCGTGCAGCAAATTATTGCTCGATCAGCGTATTATCAATAGTGCTGTAAGAGCAGACGCATGAGTCTCAGACCTTTTTCAGACGCCATCGTTAACGGGTCTATCTCGAACCTCCTATAACACATTTACTTAGAGCGATAAGGTCACGGTTTAACCCTTTACCAAACGCCAAATTTTAGACCGTCCTATTGTGATGAAATTGAAAAATTAATCTTCTAATAATTCCCACAAAGTTTTCTAGAGTCATCTGCAACAAAGTGGTTAAATATTGTTATTGTTTTGTAATGGGTTTACACATTACCACCTCACGCCTCATTTTTCTAACAGACGACCACTTTCAAAAAACATTTTGGCAAAAAGGGAAAATGCTTGTCACAAGCAGTTTCTCCTTTTGCCACAATACGTTTTCAATCTATCCACATAGTACAACAGCTGAACTGAAAGGATTTTTGCATGTTTACAAAAGTCGTCTGATTCAAGTAAAAAAGAAGTCGTTCGCAGGCGGTAAAGAGTTAATTGATTGAAAACAAAAACCGGCGACTAGTCCGACTCAATAAACCTGGCTAGTGGTAATGAAGGTATGTAACAAAAACATACATCGTAATCTTTATGTTTATGATCGTCGATTTTCATAATGATGCCTTGAATTAAATCTCCCGTGAATGTTCTCATTAACGGACACAGCAACGTAGAATAATGATACAGAAATAATCTCGAAAACCACGTAACGAGCGATTTCGTCATTAACCTTAAGGTGCTGCTGGAACCGACTCCATCTATTTGCAAACAGGTTAGATCCAAGCCAGCCGCCAAGTAAATTGGCGCCTGGCCTGTGATCTAACATGTTTGCTACTCTGAATATCTTTCCTCAACAATATTAAGCAAATATTTAAGGTTTTGGAAAGCAGACCACACAATAGTCTACTTTTAGAAGATTACCCAGCATTCTAAGGGTTAATGTCAGAATCATTGCTTGTCACTTTACAAAATGAGATGTCAGATGTACAATTTTAACATTGTTCCTCGTGTGAATCTCATTCATTTGAACGAATTTGGCTAAACACCGTTTTCGACAAACTTTTAAAATTAAAATAACATCCGAAATACATTTGGACACCTCTTGAAACTTCGTGGGCGAATGTTTATCCGAAACACTGCAGAACCATCGCAACTGTTCTAACATTAGAACAAGCAAATGAATGATCTTGTTGTTCAGTTAAACGTCCATGTATATATTTTGGATGTTTCTTTTTTGTTTTTCAATTTTACAAATGAAATAAAGTATGTTGGCAAATTTTCATGTCTAATAATGAATATTTCAATTAAAACCTTTCATAAGTTCCAGCGAACTAATAACTTTGTTGGTCAGTTTAAACGTTTATATAAATATTTGCAATGATTCTCTAATTTTCCTCTCTATATATTATAAAGTGTGTTGGCAATTCATCATATCATTTAACGAATATTTCTATTGAAGCCTTTCACATGTTTAAGTAAAGAAATGGGGAGATTCTAATCAGAGAATCAAAACGAAATCTCGTATGCCCTTTTTCCCCCATATGGAAAATTGTGACTTGCGTCCCTTGAAACCAAAATGAGAAACAAAAATAAACGAACAAAAAACGTTTCTTACGATGTTTGGAAGAGGCCATTTATATGAATAAATTTACTCATGGGGAGCAATTTATCATTATATTGCATTGGAATATAAAGTGACGGGATCTGCCTTGCGACCTTTCATTAATCCACATTCGGCGCGATTACTGGTTATGTATCCATAAAGCAGTATCGAAAGTGATTTATCTAAGTTGTAAGAACTTGTTTCACAATCGATATGAAATAAATTAGTTTAAACTAAACTAAAGCACATGGTACTACATACAGATTGACAAACGCAAGGCATACACGAATTATGTTTTAAAAGGAAATTAAACATGTTTCACAGATATGTGGAAAGAAAATTAGATCGGTCCTTTTTCTAACGATACAGTCTACTTGCTCTACGTGAAATCTCGAGTAGACTGTTCATTAATTCGGATACGCTGATACAATTAAGCAGAGCTGTTAAGTAATGAAACACAGGCGCCGATTCTTTACATCCGTTGAATTCAATATACACGAAATGATATTGTAAATTAGTTTTAGTGTTGTAATAAATGATCCCTAATCTAACGAGTAATTACCAACAAATTGCTGATGTAAGAACGCAATTGGCCGATCTCTTTCGTTTCGTGAAAAGAAGATATGATCTTTTGGGTTAAGGGTGCCTGTCTGCATATACGAGACAATTTGGTTAAAAATGTATTGTATTAAAACTGCACAATAGCTGAATCGTTATATGATACACACTAAAGAGTGGTCATTAGAAGTAAGATTTGATCGGTTTTTTTTTTTACTTCTTTAAAGTGTGTAAACAGTAAACTCATATGTATCTTAATCCAAAAGCATGACACCGCTTTGAGATCGTCCGCATATATATACTTTAATAATTTGACGTTTCCTGAGTTAATTATTATTCAATAGATACATTCACTTGTTTAACTAACAACAATGCAAAAGCATAACTTTTTTGATGACATTTTTTTTTTAATTTCGATTTGAACCTTTTCTGAATAAGCACCTTTTAACGGTGACTTAGCATTCGGAATCATTTGTTTTATTCCGTTCAATACTGCGCTGATACTTCGTAAAAGTTCATTTTATCTTATAAAATGTCTATGCTACGCCGAACTCAAAGCTATGTACATGAAGTCACCCCAAGTTGATTTGATTAAGACCGTTATAACACCAGGGGCTACGGCTACCAGGAAATCTTTTCGATGGCTTAACGCACTATTTAAAGGTCTTAACGTAGAGAATGGATTGTTCTCAGTAAATTAACAAGACCATTAGGAATAAATCTGTTCCGCCATATGGGAAATTGTGACTCCTCCGAGACAAAACTGGAAGCACACGTTGTAAAAGTTGGCTGAAAAAATGATACGTTTAATCTTTGAATTATGTGGAAACCAGTGTGACAAAATGATAAATTGCTCATCACGAGCAATTTATCATTTTGTCACAATGGTTTCTAGTGTCTTCTGTAACATTGTAGGTAAAGTTAGGTCTGATGGATTAACCCTTTCTCAAACAACATATTTTCGGCTGTTCCAAATTGAAAGAGTTTGCAGACGACATTTCAAAATGTGATTGAAATTGAATAATATTCTTCAGAAAGAGCAGAAACCCTTGTGGGAAAAGTAAAACTTGCTTATTACGAGCAACTTCTCCTTTTCCCACAATGTTTTCTAAAGTCGTCTGCAACAAAGTTGTCAAATGTCGTTATTGTTGGGAAAGGGTTAAGGGGTTAACTCGTAATTGTATACATTAACGTATGGCTTACGCTGCAAAGACTCGGAAAAAATGAATTCAAGAAATAATTTTTCCTCATATAAACTTGTTTGAACACATCAGCTTGAAGAGGTATACATTTCCTTTGTAAAAAAAGGGAATATTACTCATAAGTTTCAAAGCCTCCTTTTAAACGATGCTTGTTACCAATATCGACTGGGAAATATAATTATTCGCACTTGGCAAGTGTCGTCTGCCGCTGCTTTCAATTTGGGTAACTCAAACAGTCCCAAGAAGGGGTAATTCTTCAAGCCATGTACTTAAAACCTTTACCAAACACCAATACCTCGACTGTTCCAAATTGAAAGAGTTTGCAGACGACATTTCAGAATGTTATGAAATTGAAAACAATCGTCTGATAAGGCCAAAAACATTGTGTATATCCTTTTCATACACTATTTTCCAGAGTCGTCTGCAACAAACTGGCCAAATGTCGTTATTGTGTTGTAATGGATTAAGCGAACAGAATAAACCATAAATATGATACTATAAAATACAGACAGTTCCTTTTACCGGATCTGCCGACCAAAAGCCTTGTCGATTCTGAATGGTGTTGAAAATGTTGCATATTGAAGTAATCATGGTGGATGTAAGCTTCCAAAAACAGCTATTTTCAATTATAACAGATATTGCCAACAATAAATAGACTTACTTCAACTATATTCGACTAGGTTATAGTAAGTTTATTTTTTATTTTGTTCTTAACACCACCACGCAATCATTATTTTAAGTTTCAAAGATCGTGCAGCTTTCCGTCATTTACACATACAGTAATTATAATTTATTACTGTACACTTACTTAACTAAGTTGCATTTTCTCAGGCGTTGTTCTTCAAACATACCGGCCGGTGAAAGTAGAGGGTTTTAATTTGTGTAAACAGCCATAAAACAGTATTTATACAACATAACAATGTTATTAATAAATTCGTTTAGCTATTTTGAGACGTTAATTCCGACAATATTTGCACTTATGAATGCCATCACGTTGTAATTACAACAGAACAGCAGTCGTCGTACGAATGATTCATTGCGTTCATACATCCTTTATTACCTTTAATGGAAATATCTCACAGGTTGTGTTTTGTGAGTAACACATGTTAGCATGGTGATTTAAGGTTGAATACCCATACTCCACTATCTTAAAACATCTTCCCTCGTTGGATTACCTCCGTCGTTCTCGGTATACATCGCTTTGGGACGGAACTATTCGTTTAAACCGAGAAGTTCCGACCTAGACCGATGTATGTCGAGAACAACCGAAGTAAACCGACGATAGAAAACGTTTTAAAATGGCGGATTATGTGTATTCTACCTTAACACTGCCTGTCACTGAAACAAAATGTCATTTCTTGTTTTAAGTTCTAAATTGGCTGAAAACCAATGTTTTCATTAAAAATAACCAAACGAGCTTCCATGCCTTTCAGTGCTTTGTTATCAAGCTTTAAAACATTTAGATTATTTTATATAGAGAAAATAAGGTATGAGTATGCACTGTCAAATGTTTTGGAGACCCACGTGCTGATGGTATCTAAAGATCCCATCGTTCACCTGCGGGCAGTTTAAAGATGGGTCATTGTTTACGAAATAAACCGTTTAACCAGTTACCAAACAGTCACGACATTTGACGAGCCGTTGCAGACGACTCTGGAAAACAAAGTGGGAAAAGCAACGAGCAATTTTCTCCTTTTACCACAATGTTTTCTGCCCTTTCAGGAGTTTATTTACTTATTTCATCACATTTTGAAATACCGTCTACAATCACTTTGAATTTGGGGCAGTCCAACATTTGGCGTTTGGTAAAAGGTTAAACGGTTTACTAAATCTGCAACAGAGATGCGCGTTATTTCCACCATACGGTTATAAGAGGGCTGGGGAGTGTATTGCTTATTCAAAACCGAATCGAGCCATACCGAGAAGACCAACACGTTTCGTAAGCATAAACAGGTACAATGTGTTGCTTTTTTCTTGTGGTACTCTAGGTATTTGGGGGATATTATTACGGCAGCAAAAGCCTATTCCTTCCTTTTTTAGCTCACCTGAGCACGTAGTGCTCAAGGTGAGCTTTTGTGATACCGAGATGTCCGTCGTCCGTGCGTCCGTGCGTCCGTGCGTCCGTGCGTGTGTCAACAATTGCTTGTGAACACTCTAGAGGCTACATTTATGATCCAATTTTTATCAAAATTGGTCAGAATGATTGTCTCAATAAAATCTTGGCCAAGTTCGAAACTGGGTCATGTGGGGTCAAAAACTAGGTCACTAGGTCAAATAATTTAAAAAGTTTGTGAACACTCTAGAGGCCACATTTTTGGTCCAATTTTGATGAAAGTTGGTCAGAATGATTGTCTCAATAAAATCTTGGCCAAGTTCGAAACTGGGTCATTTGGGGTCAAAAACTAGGTCACTAGGTCAAATAATTTAAGAAGTTTGTGAACACTCTAGAGGCCACATTTATGGTCCAATTTTGATGAAAGTTGGTCAGAATGATTGTCTCAATAAAATCTTGGCCAAGTTCGAAACTGGGTCATGTGGGGTCAATAACTAGGTCACTAGGTCAAATAATTTAAAAAGCTTGTGAACACTCTAGAGACCACAATTATGGTCCAATTTTTATCAAAATTGGTCAGAATGATTGTCTCAATTGAAATCTTGGCCAAGTTTGAAACTGGGTCATGTGGGGTCAAAAACTAGGTCACTAGGTCAAATAATTTAAAAAGTTTGTGAACACTCTAGAGGCCACATTTATGTTCCAATTTTGATGAAAGTTCATCAGAATGATGGTCTTAATGAAATCTTGGCCAAGTTTGAAACTGGTTCACGTGGGGTCAAAAACTAGGTCACTAGGTCAAATAATTTAAAAAGCTTGTGAACACTCTAGAGGCCACATTTATGGTCCAATTTTGATGAAAGTTGGTCAGAATGATTGTCTCAATAAAAATGTTGGCCAAGTTTGAAACTGGGTCATGTGGGGTCAATAACTAGGTCACTAGGTCATATAATTTAAAAAGCTTGTGAACACTCTAGAGACCACAATTATGGTCCAATTTTTATCAAAGTTGGTCAGAATGATTGTCTCAATGAAATCTTGGCCAAGTTCAAGACTCGGTCATGTGGGGTAAAAAACTAGGTCACTAGGTCAAATAATTTAAAAAGCTTGTGAACACTCTAGAGGCCACATTTATGGTCCAAATTTGATGAAAGTTGGTCAGAATGATTGTCTCAATTGAAATCTTGGCCAAGTTTGAAACCGGGTCATGTGAGGTCAAAAACTAGGTCACTAGGTCAAATATTTGAAAAACCTTGTGAACACTCTAGCAGCTATATTTATGGTCCAATTTTGATGAAAGTTGGTCAGAAGGATTGCCAAAATGAAATCTTGGCCATGTTTGAAAGTGGGTCATGTGGGGTCAAAAACTAGGTCACTAGGTCAAATAATTTAAAAAGCTTGTGAACACTCTAGAGGCCACATTTATGGTCCAATTTTGATGAAAGTTGGCCAGAATGATTGGCTCAATGAAATCTTAGCAAAGTCCGAAACTGGATCATGTGAGGTCTAAGACTAGGTCACTAGGTCAAATATTTGAAAAACCTTGTGAACACTCTTTTTCAAACAGAACTCAGGTGAGCGATAAAGGGCCATTATGGCCCTCTTGTTTAAATATATAGAATGGAAATAAACATGATGAAGTACTGAATTTGTTCTAGGGATTGCTGATATATAGCTAAACAATCGTTTAAATATGTCTTAGCATCGAGCTCCTAGAAGTCGACGAATAATCAGTATATAGATTTCCAAGCAGTACGAATATTCAGTATACGTTTAATGAAACGCAAATCATTAACTTGAATATTACCGAAAACACCTTTGGAGACGTTGATTTCCGATTGGCTTGGTACTGTGTTTTGTGTCTCATTGTATGTTTTATTCGAACGCGCAGACGCAGACGCTAGGTGCCCAAATTACAGCTTGATGTTGAGAACAGAATTGTTCTCGTTATCGTCAACTTACTTCATTTGTTACTTTACATATGTTTTCTTATCGGAGGAATGTTTTCTTATCGGAGGAAATGCGAGTATTTCATAAGATAGCATTGAATGTGTTAAATATGATAGCCAATAAAAACATATCTCATTTGCGCTATGTGACAGGGGCCTATAACAGGCTTTCTCCAAATTGGAAATTTCTCTAAAATCATGGATTTTTCCCAAAACTTCAAAGTCACAACAGCTTTTTGGTTTCCCAATGAAGTGAGTTTAGTGATACAACTTCCCAAAATTAACAGGCATGTGCTTCACAATTCAATGTAAAAACAAGCGCGTAGCTATCCCTCCATGGATGTGGATTAAGGATTAAGCTAATAGGTTCGAGATGCTTCCCTTGGATTCTTTTTTCAAAGTACTGGTGAAATCCAATACATTCTATGCGATTTCAGGGTCAAATTGAATGCATTAAGGCGTCAAGAGTTTACACTTTAATGAAGTACAATTTGGTGATTTTGAAAAAAAATCCTGATATTTTTGTTTGTCATAATCATGTGGACGCTGCTGCGTACTCGGCAGCCTTTCGCCTGAAAAAAATGCCATAAAATGGTGTTATGTCACTTGCACATGTAGCAAGGATTCGACCTTTCTGGGACGACGTGTGTTGTTTAATGTTCCTGATTGACAGGCCACGGGCGATAATGTCACAACACTGCACAACCACGTGGTGCTTTGATTTTTTTCCAACGCTCTTTATTGTGATGAAATGGATCAGGAGGGATCAAAACAGGATATCGGACTGAAGTTTCGCGCGCTCACACCTGGCTTCAAAAGAAGTGCATGGCGGCATACCTTTTGAGCTTTTTTCGACATTTATCCAAGAATGCATCTCCATATATCTCAGTTTCCTCCCAATTGTGTGGCTTCAAAACAGGATCAATACATGAAATAACGACACGATGCGTATCATAGGTGTTTTATACATTTATTTGACATGACAGTTAGTGAGACATTATGATGACGTTGAAGGATGTTAATTGAATGTAGGCTAAAAGGGACAAAAAGTATCTTTTTGAGTGAAATGTGAATGGAACTTAGTTAAACAAACAACCACTTATGCGTACGCTCAGCATTTTTAAATGTCAATCGTTCAAGGAGTGTGGTGACGATAAAGTTCATATCGTCCGCGAGTAAAACTGCATTTACCCATGACCAAACTATAACGACATTTGACCAGTTTGTTGCAGACGACTCTGGAAAACACCATGGGAAAAGGAGAAATTGCTCGTAACAAGCAATTTCTCCTTTTCCGACAATGTTTTCTGTTCTATCAGACGATTACCTTCCAATTTCACCACACTTTGAAATGTCGTCTGCAAACTCTTTGAATTTGGGACAGTGGAAAATTTGGTGTTTGGTAAAGGGTTAAGTAATACGTTGGTACCAGGTTGTTATCTGAATGAAGGCATGGCGTGCATTGCCTTGTGGGTTGTAATTTGCTCCCCATTTTGTTCCAGGGTTCATTAGAGAAGGATAGTCGAAATCATCCAGTGTTCCTTGTTAGTCATAATTTTGATTTCATTAGTACACGTATTTCAATTCAAATATATATATTCGGCAAATGCAGCGCAAACATGATTTTGACCATACAAGTAGATTCAAATATGAGCACACAATCATTTCCATCAATCAAGCTCATCATAAATATACATATACACTCACATATAAATGAACTCCTGTGATTCTTGGTAAAAACTTAATTGGATGAAATGGTTTCCTCAGATTTTATCCAAATGCGTACCATCAATGCATATGTGAAGGAATAGATTTGTATATTCATTTAGTCTTTTTATAACTTTACTAACGATGAACCTAAACAGACAATGTTATAGATTGTGATTCTTGGTAAATATTTCTTTGTTATTGTTTGGTAATGAGTAAATCACACTCAAGCCAACTACTTCCGTATTGGATTTTGTGTTTAATGTCGACTTATACGTATATCTTTGTCGATACAGTTTCATGCAAGGCTCCCAACATTTCCCGTGTTGTTTACGAACATTCAGCTAAAGTTGTCCTGAGTCCCCTACGGAGAGAGACGCAGGTTCATTCCTCACAAGCGGTAACGGGATGCTTCGTAGGAGTATTCCTGAGCAACACACTGCACAGCCAGACGAAATACTGCTGAAATCCAAGCAAGTCGTAAAATAACTGAAATACTGTTGATACGGCGTGAAAATACGTACAAACAAATTAGCGGAGTGGGATTTTGCACGTTTAAGCATGAACCGGCCCGATTATAGACCGATTAAATCATTTACCCATATAGGTTGATGTATGTCGATGCAATCCAAGCCTTTTGTCGACCCAGATTATGGACTGCTGATGCAAGGCATGGCTGGGCGCGAAGATGACATGTTCAAGTTTCATTCGCCGCGATAATTTTCAGTAAATAATACAGTTGTTAAGATTGAGAGTTGTATCTGATACAATGTACATTGGTAGTGGTCGATTTTCAGCTACAATCTCGCAAAGCCTTCTGTGTTGGTCATAATGAGAATATTTTGATTCTAATCAGTTCTATCGATCTTGAGCTTAATGAAGAAATGAATGGGTAATCCCGGGTAGTACCTTTCTTTTCTGGAATGAAAGAAATTTCAGAAACATACATATTCGCAATTCCATGCAGAGACATCGCTTTTCGCAATTCCAAAGACATCGCTTTGCGCAATTCCAAAGACATCGTTTTTCGCATTCAAGAGACATCGTTTTTTGCAATTCCAGAGACATCTGGTAAGCCATGGTTGTATAGTTTTGGCTGATTTACGAGGCGAATTTAGCTGCAGTTCATTCGTTTTTATTCGAGTTTGAGTAACCATAGCCATTGCCATAAAGGCCATAATTGTTAATACAGTTAAGATTGTTAACATATTGCAAATGAGGGCTACTGCATGGTGATTGAGTAAGAAAATCTTGGTTGAATTGGTCTCTAAAGCTGTTTTCAACGACATTCAAGCCATACCTCGGCTGCCATTTCCCTCGCAAATTCTGCACTAGATGCACTACCACAATATATCAGCTGTTGGAAATGGCGCCAGTCACAAATTCCATGCATCCATCAAGGACAACATTATGTGTGGAATTCAACGCACTTTGTGGTCTCGACTGGCATTTAGTATTACACAATGGATATTTATGGTAGCATAACAACAATTAGCATGTTTTGATACGCAATCCCCGCGACAATATATGACAAAACTTAAAACTTCATTTGAAGTTAATTGCCGGACCATTAAATGCAGGTTTTATTAATAGCATTACGAAACACGCAATAAAACACGCCATTAACGTCTCCTCTTGGTTACCGACGTAAGCATGGTCGCGTGGCATTTACTGTTCATTCCTTTTCCAAAAGGTCACGTGACATAAGGAATTTAGGCAGACGACCGTTGAACTAACTGTTGGAAAATGTATAAATCGCTCGTAAGAGCAATTTCTTCATTTTCTAACAATTATTTTTTACGTCCAGATGAATGATGGAATAGAACCTTGATTCTTTTTATTATTTGATTTTTTTAAGATAAGTCTTCTTCAATCTCTTTCATTTCTGCACAATGGAATGTTTGTCGTCTGGTATAGAGTTACCTCCCTTGACATGTGCAACACATGCGCAATAAACAGATGTAAATCAATTGTGTTAATTAATGTTTTGCTAATACATAAGACATTAAATAGTTGGCATATGATGTATTTATTACCATTATAAACATCGTGACCTTCAACAGTTTCCTCGTTTTGAACTACTTTCGACTTGAGTGACAGAGTTTTCATAGTTCAATCGGGTTTTGGGCCATGTATGACATCACACAGTGTTGCATATTATTTATTTCTTTATTCAAATTGATCTTTACATCGCGTCAACAATATTTCAGTTAAGCTGAATGATCGTAATGTTGGAGGATCATGGTCCAGCGGTAGAGTGTCGGCCTCCGGACGGACACGAGGGTCGTTGGTTCGAATCTCGTGTGAAGCGGGTTGCGCCTTGTTATCTTTTATTAATCCACATTTGGCACAGATACTGGTTATGATCCAGAAAGCATAATTAATTAGAAGATGACCAATTAATCTAAGGTGTAAGAACTTGTTTCACAATCGATGTAAAACATATAAGTTTAACCCTATAATGATCAGACCCAAACACACAACTGCCCATAAGGGCTGGTCAAGTCGGGTAGAACCGCCAACATTATGTTAGAGATACTTCATCTAATGAAATTTCAAATGCATTTGATAGGAGGGGCCATGCGATTTCAAGATATGTTCTCTTACCACTAGGCCATGGAGGCACCCTTTGTATTTCATACTTTATTTAACTCTCAAATCCATTGAAATAGTCATCAAGTGTATGCAATTGCATCGAAGTCAAGTGATAAGCATTACTGTCTATGTAATCAATGAGCAAGTTGATTGAGGTAGGTAAACACTATTATGCAATAAAACACTTGGTTGTTGCAATCAAAGCAAATAAAAATATCGCCATCATTGAAGAACCGGTAACCAATTTCTTCATACAGGGAACCGTAACACGTATACAAGCAGGAGGTCTTTCATAACGTATAGACGATGAAATGTGAATTTGATTATTATTTGCTGATTAACTATTAGAAACACTGTATCAAATAGCTATGAATCAGTAATTGAGTTAGTTTAACGTTGGCTATCGTAGGAGTAGTATATTGTTTGTTTGTCAATATTAACAGAGGCAAATTATCAAGAAGAATCTTTGAACTTATAAATTTCAAAAGAAACAATGAGTATGCATTCGTTCATGATAATTAACTCTACGAAATCTAAGCGCCTTGGTCGACGACAGCATTTTCTCTATCTATATTCAAAGGTGAATTGTTCTTTCTGTTACAAGAGCATAGGTAAACTCCCCCGAACTAGCGTGTTTGAAAGAATCAAATTAGCAACATGTGTTTCATCCTTTTTTATGTAAAGTTATTTTACCTGGCAGACGTATAATGCAGTGTTTATTTGTTAGACGTGTGTATAAATAAATATCCAGTGCATTTAATTATAAGGCAGGGTGCAATTATTTGTTTCGCGTTTTCTGGAATCGTTTCATTTTCAAAGTTGCCATAGTCACTATCAGAAAAAATGCGCAATTAGGGTCGTGGCGTCGAATTTCCTTTCAAACATGGCGATCGAAGTTGGATTCTAAGGGTCTAAAGGGGAATATAAAAGATAGATAATTGATGTCTTCGGACTGGAAACGTATCGAATAAGGCGTATAAGTTGATTCGGAGTTGCATCTGAATAACGTTCCCATTCCAAGACACAAATCATATGATCTAATTACCATTGTTGATTATTGTTATTCATGTATGACGTGTTCTTCTTGCTCTTGGTCTTGTTCTTGTTTTGTTTTTTTCTTTTTGTTATTGTTTTTGTTGTTGTTGGTGGTGGTGTTGTATTTGTTGTTGTTGTCCTTCGTCTTCTATTTTTTCTTCATCATCATCATCATCATCATCGTCATTATCATCATCAGAAGCAGCAGCAGCATTATCATCAGCATATTCTTCTTCTTCTTCTTTTTCTTCGTCTTCTTTTTCTTCTTCTTCTTCTTCTTCTTCTTCTTCTTCTTCTTCTTCTTCTTCTTCTTCTTCTTCTTCTTCTTCTTCTTCTTCTTCTTCTTCTTCTTCTTCTTCTTCTTCTTCTTCTTCCTTCTTCTTCTTCTTCTTCTTCTTCTTCTTCTTCTTCTTCTTCTTCTTCTTCTTCTTCTTCTTCTTCTTCTTCTTCTTCTTCTTCTTCTTCTTCTTCTTCTTCTTCTTCTTCTTCTTCTTCTTCTTCTTCTTCTTCTTCTTCTTCTTCTTCTTCTTCTTCTTCTTCTTCTTCTTCTTCTTCTTCTTCTTCTTCTTCTTCTTCTTCTTCCTCCTCCTCCTCCTCCTCCTCCTCCTCCTCCTCCTCCTCCTCCTCCTCCTCCTCCTCCTTCTCCTCTCCTCCTTCTCCTCTTCTTCTTCTTCTTCTCTCTCTTCTTCTTCTTCTTCTTCTTCTTCTTCTTCTTCTTCTTCTTCTTCTTCTTCTTCTTCTTCTTCTTCTTCTTCTTCCTCATCTTCTTACTCTTCTTCTTCATCTTCTTACTCTTCTCCTTTGTCATCGGGAGTTGAACCAACGCGGGGAGGTACAATGTGAGCTCATGCTACTTCAACAACTAGGCCAAAAATTTCTGACTTTATCGCCTTTATATCAGCCATGAGCGGTAAAAACTTATGTAGCGCTTGACTTGAGTTCAAACTCCGGGTTGTCACTCGAACTCTGTTTAATCTTAGGAGGACACCTTTGTTCAATTGCTAATAAAGCCAATGAATCTGACGCGTGTGGAAGATTTAGAGCCTTAATGTAATTCAACACAACTCCTTCTAGTCCCTTATATGCGTAAATGGCTGGTCGCCCACCAGGTCTACCCCCATGTTTTCCCTCCACCCATCTGTCATCGCGCCATATAAGGACAGACTTGACCAACGGTCAAATCGCCCACGTTGTTCTTGATGTCATAACGAATGGCCTTTCAATTGATTGTGGGTACTCTGTGGCCAAATATTTACAGGGGAGGTTAGGAGTGGGTTGTGTGAATGTTCGCGGGACACCCTTGTGCAAGCCTGCATGCCTCAACTTGGCCCGGAAGAACACATTGTGTGTATCCCGTGAGAACGTCGCCCCCGTAACTTTTACTCTGTCTGACTGTCGCTGGTTGACCGCCAAGTTTCACCATTTTAGATACACTCAGATACGACCGAAATAAAAGAACTGCGAGTCTCCCGTGTATAATTTAGAATTTGCTCAGGGATAAACAAACGATGCTCCTTATAAGTATCGACATCCTAAGATTTTTAAGCATACGAGTATTTTTCCAAGAGTTGAATTATGTCCCAATATATGTCTTGTTACACTTTTGGCTTGAATTAAATCAATGGACTTAAACTCCGGCCTTTAATTGTACTTTAGGACGGTTATCACGCCCAGCTGAGTAAGACGAATACGTCGTGTTCTGAACGTCGTCTTTTTGGCATCCACTTGAAACAGCGTTTAGGTCGACTCAAATCGTTTCTTAACTTGGGTTTTGACCAGAACATTGAGTATGAGTTTATTTCTAGTTTCTTTACTTCGATGCTTATAACAAACTAAATTGTGAACGATATATTTTAATTTAAGAAAGATATCATACAAAACTACGTTTCGAGAACACGCTGCCAGGTCCATTTATTACAGGATTATCAAAGAGCCCGATTGGCGTAACCTTGTCAACCGCCGCCCAACCCCTCTCCACAAGACTGGGTGCGAAAATGGGCTCGGAATGTATGTGAGTGAGGCTTGCTCTCTAATTAAGAGGATGAATTGAATGCATTGGTGACCCTAAATGATTTACACTGACCGCTCGCTCTACTGACGGAAAGTTTGGTTTTCCCTTTTTAACTTCTCTTTTAATTTTACTCGTTCTTTGACCTATGTTTCGGAACCTTTATATAAAACTGATGTTGCAAATGAGATGATTTGTCATGTTTGGCTCTCTTTTTGTTTCACATTTGTTTCCAAATCGCTTATGAAATATCATTTTCTATAATTAATAAGCAAAGCCTGACGTTGTTTTTGTATGGAACTAGTCTAAATCCCTTTATAAGGGAAAAATTGTTTAACTAACCATAGTTGACCTTTGTGGGCGCGGGCGGCGTTTAGTCATTACGAACCCGGAGTCTGCCAGCGCGCATAAAACATTTTAAGCTGACCACCAACGCGCTCTTCTCACCGAGTAGCGTGAATCGCATTGTGTTTAAACGATTAATGGCAATTAGATTACATGTGCTTGTCACGATCAATTGAACCTGTTTACGGCAAGAGACATTCGCGACGTCTGGTGTTTACGACATCTACGAAACGCTTTCAGGATAGCGGAAACAACATGTGAAGCCAAGGACAATGTGATAGTGTTAATTAGTTTATTGTTGTACCCCTTGCTTAAGATTACTTAAGGTAATAAGCTGTCATTTTGAATGTTCATTCTTGACAAGCTTCTATCCTAAACCTGAGACATGTGCTCCAGGTGGCAACAAACCGTCTTTTATTATTGATTAAGAAGTAAAAAAAGGGGGAGTAACGTCTCAAAATGTCAAAAATTTTATGTGAAAAAGGTAAACAAAAAACACCTTAGTTCAAATGATGTGGTAAGGTACCGAGCTGTGAGGTCTTTTCCACAACCGTATTCTATCTTTATCTCATTTTCGTTCTTTCTCGTCTTTTTGTTTGTATGTGATCTGTATTTCTATGTACTACTTTTACTTACAGGCGTAAAAGAAAGACCCAAACGAATTGTTCGATCCCCGCATATAGGTATACTTTAAGGGTATCATTTGTCTATGGTGAGGAGCATTTATTATGTAAGATCTTTTCTTTTCAAGTTCGAAACTGAAGTGATGGAACCGACTTCATGTTTATGTAAACAGGTTGGATCCCGGCCAGTCCCCACACACATTGGCGGCTGGCCTGTGATCTAACCTATTTGCTACTCTGAGTATCTTTCCTCATCAAAATTAGGCAGACATTTAAGGTTTCGGAAAGCAGACGACATAAAAATTTAATTTTAGAAAATTACCAAGCAGTCTGAGGGTTAGGTTCATTAACATGTGCTGACATTTCTTTTAATTGTATCTGAACTTCTAAAGCAAGTAGCATACATTCCTGATACTCATGGTATGTGAATTCAATCTAGAAAGGAAACTGTGATGGTTCAGTACAAAACTTATTTTGGTCCTTCATACCAATTAAGGACGTACTGTTTTATTACACTGACCTATTAACTTGTCCAAAACGGGGCATACCGTATCATACATTTCGCTTGACATGAGAACATTTTTCTGACCGCTGACAAGAAGTTGTTTTCTCATAGCGCGATCGAGATGATACTGCGGACATATTGTCACTGAAACACTACTCCAAAAGGTTTTATCACTTTCCTATCAATAATGTAAATACGCCATTTTGAAGAATTAACGACCCAGATATCCAACCTTCACCTTTCGACTAATCAGCTGACCGTCTAACGTTGAACGATATCAAGCACAGTGTCCCCAATATCTCGATAAAACCATATCAAAGTAAGATAACACCATTAAATAAACCTTCAACCATACATATATATTCATACATCATTTGATTCATTCGAAAATGAAGAGGATAGTTTACTCTATAACGATTGCGTGCTTTATTTACGCATTGAGCGTTTCTCAAGGATATGGGTCTACGGACACGTGCACGCTTGAGATGTATGGAAACGATACGGCGGCTTATTGGGCGTGCCAGATACAGTTCGCCCATCAGTCAAATTGGTTCCCCTCACCCATAGCTGGACTCTTCAGTTACCAGGTAACCAGTTCGACATTTATATACATTGTTGCATTTATTATTGATAAACCATTTAGTTCATTCTTCAGCTCTACAATAATTAGGCAATCCATTTGTGTTTAAGTTGTTTTGAACTTAATCATATTTTAGCATAAATGTTTAGTAAAACGGTACCAAGCTTAAAATATGTTATATAACATAGTATACATAAGGTAACATATCCTCTCGTTTTTTCTATTCGTTTTTCCTTTACTTTGTTAAAGATGTAATATACCTTCTTAGCTCTTCGTAAACGGTAAATCCCTCAACTTATGTTATGAGGGTGGGCTAAGCATTTGTTTTGGTAATAGTTACTTGGTTTCATGGTTTGGAATCGTATATGCACGTTTGCCGCCGGCACCGAATGAAGACCTGCTGAACACTAATATCGCGATGGTATCTATTGCGATATATATATATCTTTGTAGAAGATTGCTCTATTATTGTCTACGTGTCCGTCCTTGTGTTTGTGTTTGTTTTTTCCACATCCATGTGCGTTTTACACGTAGTTCTTATTGCGTTAAAAGCAGTCGGTGTGTATGTCTTACCCGCTTTACTGCAAGCCAAATGCTGCGAGCTTTTTGCCACACGTTAACCCTTATAGTGCTGGATAGTTTTCTAAAACTATATTCTTGTGTCTTGTTCCTTCCAAGACCTTAAATATCTGCTCAATTTTGACGAGGAGAGATACTCAGAGTAGCAATCAGATTAGATTACAGGTCTGCCGCCAATATACTTCGCGACTGGCTTGGATCCAACCTGTTTTCATAAGCACGAAGTGGGTTCAAGCACTATAAGGGTTAAACTTGTTTTGTAACGAAGTATGTATTCAAATCAATGAAGTAGTCACTAGCTTATATTTGATACTACATACAATGATATAGTTGTAGGAAACTGCTATTTAAGTGCCTTTGCCAGGATCACTGCATCGTCAAAACGGTTATATCCTACCTAACAGTACATGTATATGAATGAACATGTACTAACATTCTAATTTGAAGAAAGCCTTTTTCCCGTTTGGAACGTAATTGAGGTACATTGTGTGATTGTTCTTTTATTTTTTGCGTCACAGTTTCATTAAGCATAATTCTGTCGTTTATTTTAGAACTTTGCAATTTCAACATAAGTTCCAAAGAACATTACATATACATAAAGGGTATCTGTAAAACAAAACATCATATCACCTTTATATTGAAAAAGACGATCTGACCTTTTAGTTGTAACAGTTGCGAATTTTCTTTACCGTTCCGGGAAAGATTACATCTCAGATATGAAACCAACCTCAGTGTCAGAATACCCTACACCTCTCATTTGTATATTTACCTAAGACCATTTTCTATTTCAGATCTGGAACGGTTACGATGGCTTCTGGCAGAATGGCGTCGTCCTAGAAACATTCGTGAATTTCGTGGCCTACACCAACAACACACACATGCGTTATAAACAAGTAATAACAGGCGCAGAGCGCCCTCTGTACAGCTTAATGGAGGCGTACGGACCGTACCCCTCATTCGACGACATGGCCTGGTACGGACTGGCGTTTGTTCGGATACACGAAGTGTTGGCGCCGGGACAGTTCCTGCAGGACGCCGAGGACATCTACAACTGGATCTGGCAGACGGGCTGGGACACGTCGGGTACGTGTGACGGGGGTATGTGGTTCGATAACACCTTCGTCTCTAAACAGACCATCACGAACGCTCAGATGCTGCAGCTGTCCGCTCGGCTGGCCAGGCTCACCGGTAAAAAGGACTACGAGACCAAAATGCACCAGCTGTATAATTACATCATGAACAATAGTCTGATTAACGAAACCACTTACCTGGTATCGGATAATGCGAGTCCGAACTGTACCGGGGGTGGTAACTACGGGAAGACGTATAATAGCGGTACCATGCTGGGAGCCTTCGTGGAGATGTACAGGATAACGAAGGACGCAAAGCTCTTGGACCTTGCGCACAAGATGGCGTTCGCGATTATCAAGCGAAACTCGAACCCGGACGGGATTCTGATGGAGTTCTGCGAACCGTACTGCGACGACGACGCCATTACTTTCAAGGGGATCTTTGTTCGGAATGTTCGGTACCTACTTGACGAGTTACATGACCCTTACCTACTGGAATACTTCCGAAGCTGGCTTGATCTGCAAGTCCACCACAATCTGCAGTACAACATGTGCGACGCTGTACCGATTTCCAAATGTAACATAACCTTTAAGGATGGTCCGCCGTATTATAACAAATCGGGACCCGTGTTTTCTTACGACTGGCCTGGACCGTTCAGGTCCGGCGCGCCCATGCAGCAATCGTCGGCCTTGGACCTGTTCATCTCGGCGATCAAACCCGGAACGGAGTGTCGGGGAACCCTGTGTAGCTATGACCCGTACTTCCCGCCCCCTCAGTCCCTGACCTGTGGAAGCTATCCATGTCCAACGGACCAGGACTGTTGTGAATATAGTCCTTACTCGTCTTACACGTGTTGTGAGTCGAGCCAAACGTGTAACAAGACATCCGGAATATGTCTAGGACGGAATTAAGTAACACATGTTGTCGTTAGATCAGAACAGAATAATTCTAGTCCAGTCAATCTGTAAGTCAACCCACAACTATTTGCAACAGAAACAAATTTGTGATTTTATTATAGCTGCACACTTCCTTTATAACATATAAAAAGTCCTCAGAAATCCCACCAGGGGAAAATACTGAAAAATACATTGAAACTTTTTGAAAAGTGCTAGTTTTTGCATGGTTCGAAGGTACCACCATAGAAAAGTACATAGCGTGAACTGTCATCGGTAAATTTCGAGGTCAACTTGCTGTTGAAATTCACATGAAACGATAAGTTGAGCTTATTATCATTTATATATGGCCTTATTTGATAAAAAAACATAATTGTATGTTCATGATTACATTTTAGATGAAAAATTATTTTTGAAATAGCCTGCAGAATGCTTTGTAAATGGTTTTCGTGGGTAATTCAAAAAGTGTTTGTTTTGTTTAATTTTGCCCAAAACATCGATTTTATGACCATTCACACTCAAATATATCTTTAAACATGAATAAAATGACAAAAATGCACCTTACAATGACAAATATATAAAATAGATATAAAATATTTACCTCGGAATAGCTATTCTTTTTTCTAAAATACGGTGGCCCATTAGTGCCATTGTAGATAATGATTTGACGAAAACACACATTTCTCTTACTCACTCAATTAAATCGATCATGTTCATAAGTATGCTAAAATTATTTAATTCTTAAATTATTTTTTGCAAATAATGAAATTAATCTATTTATGATTTGTTTAATTGATTTTTACATTTGCTTAGTTTCTTAATCTTTGGCAAAATAGATCGAATTGAAGGTTAAAAATGAAGAGCAAATGTGGATGAGATAAAAATCGTCGGCAAATATCATATGGTGGTGATTGTAATTTACTCTGAAGGATTATTTATTACTATAACCTATTGTATGATAAAGATATCATTATAGTCACATTTTTTCTTCTTATAACGTTTTTAATTATTATTCATCATGAAAAAAATATGTTGTATGAACTATGAAAATTAAGGTGAATTACGCTAAAGTAAAACCTTCAATCAAAAGTAAGATAAAGCAAGACTTTGTGTTGTTGTGTTTAATTTAATATTTTCATTTGCAGTGATGTTAACTGAATAATACCGATATTAAAAATGCTGCAGACAAAATCAACGCACAAGTGATGATAAATGCCTTTTTATCTATTTTCCATTTGCAGGTAAAAATGGATAGCACTATCAAGAGTGCAAGAAGAACACATTAATATTGTGGATTCCATACCATTTTGAGCTTCTTCCGTTGTATTGGACAATAAATGGAAGAACAAGACTATTAGAGTTTTTCGAAATGTGGTGATTCACATGTTCAATGACACGGTTATTTCCAGAGCAACTTGAGGCCATTTCCTACTGAATACATTTTTAACTGTAATACTTATGGGAATCTCTTTTATAACTGCATTGCTTTGAGGGGAAGTCACAATACACGAAGTTGAAAGCATGATCTGGACTTCCAAACCAAAGACAAATACTGAAACCTTTAGCGAGGTTGAACCCAATGAAATGATAAAACGTTAGTTAACATTTATGAAATCCTTATGCAAGAAGAAAAACCAATGGAAGAAGTTTGTGGTGAAGTAGTTTTCAAAAGATGTAGGACAAACTTGAAAAGAAGCCCTTTGTTTGTCAAATCGCATTTCCAAGTTGTGTTTCATATATAAACAATGGCTGACCTACTACACACGTTAATTAAAGCCAAATGAATGTATTGCTGGGAACTGTAAATTCAAGCCATCAGAGAAATGTAGCCCCAGTATAGAGCTCTGTTATCTTCCTATGTTATCTTCAAACTCAAGCCAAACATTACCTACAGAGTCCAGCTTTCTTCACTTATATGAAGGAAACCATCTAGTTTGTCAAAGCGATCTCGCATCGGCAGTAGTTTCAACAGATCAAGTTTTTGAACAGGTCCTTATTAGAAGTTCTAAGACAATAGGTAGAATAAAATGTGGTTATGGTTTGAAAGAATCACAGAGAAACCAATTGTTTTCGTCAATTCCTGTATGTACATACTACAATAATGCAATGCAGAAATATACAAGTGATCAGCATGTAGAAACCAGTCATTCGAGGGTGGAAAAAGATCATAATTGTGTCAGGTCGACGAGTATATATTGTGTAATTGTCGACTATGCAAAGTAAGAAGGCCAATTGAATATTAAAACATGGTTTAAAAATACGATTCAGAATACAGTTTTATAGGTTAAAGCCATTCCGTAACCCCAAACTCTCAATTAACGTTAAGAGAAATTGGAGAAGCAGCTCAAACTGGTCCGCATTTGCGTTTAACAACTCCGGTTGATATATTGCATGACAATGAAGGAGATATATTTTTAAAGAAAGAGCTGTGTAGTTTCCCGCCATCACAATATGGGTCTTCTGGGTTATTGAAACTAGCTGACAAACCTTCTTCAATAAATAAAATATAAGCACAGGCTGGCTGTAGTGTCAATAAATAGCTAGATGAGTCAGTACATTATGTACACGACGATAGGGCTTTGTTCTTACGTTTGCCTTCGAAATATGGAGGAGCATTTGTTGGATATACGTGGAACATATTCTTATGATGTCATTAGCAAACCTCAAACATTTGTATTTGATGGATGTTCAAATTGTCCTTCTCGAAAGGATTGTGTACAAAAAAATGCAGTGAAGGGGTAGGTACCAAAAAGGTGGTTTTACCCGAGGAAGTTTGTTCACTTCCAAAAACAGCAGTTCTTATCAAATACTGGGAATTGCCTTTAATCAAAATGCTCCTGTAAAACAAAGTGTGACCGAAAACCTTGTTCTTGTAGACATACCTTCTTGACCGTTCCTGAGGGTGTGGGAAATGTCGGGGATCAATCTTCGCTAATGCAGAAATTGTGCAAGAACGATACAAAATGGAAAATGGAGTCTGTAAATATATTGAGATGCAAAAATAAGGGAACCCTATTACTGTTAACTATTTTCTAGGTAGGATAGGGAGAATTTGCCTCTTCATATTCCGTAAACCCAAACTCATGACACTGTGTAATCGAACATATTCGATAAAGTGTTGTAACATGTATTCATTACATGTATTGCCTGTGCACTCACGTTAATTCTTTGATACGATAAAAATGAAACAATATCAAGTCTCATTTCAATGCAATATGCCATCGTGGCAGTATCTCAGAAGCTCAGAAATGGCAATGCATAGGCATGTTGCAAGCTGGTGAATCCTAGAACCATGTTGCCTGGTTTATTGGGAAGTCAAAAAGTGTTATTGCACGACCTGCAGCTTTACACCACCAGATTGGTGATGTTCAAATTAGGAGGGGGCATGGGTACCTTAGGAAAGCAACATTCCAGCAAGATCGCCTTTTATGGATTATTGCTTTGCGCAACTGTTTCGTAACCGCACCATAACCAAAGCAGGAGATCCATACCGTGACAGGACTTCGAGTTTCTAGCAGTACAGTAAATCTCGAACAAGGCGTTCTTTTCATGGTGTCATCATGTCAAGGCTGAACAAATATAATCGTTTACGGTTGTGCTAGCAACATTAAGGTTGGCCTATACGTAGGTGGCGTCATTTGGTCTTTTCGGATGAGTCGAGGTTCTGTCTGCGATTCTGATAGCATCGGCGTGGGGAGAGATACAAATGCACCACTATCTTGGAGCATGATTTCTTTTAGCGGGGGAGCATCATGGTCTGGGGTGGTGTTTATTACAGTAAGAGAATATAACTTGTTCTTGTTCCTGGAAACCTGAATGGACAAACTGATGAAATTGTTCGTCCTGTTGTTGTCCCATTTGCACATAGAATTGGTCAAAACTTTGTCTTCCAGGATAATAATTTCTGACCCCACAGAGCTCGTGTTGCAGTTGACTTCGTCAGGAAACAGGGAATCTTGACACTCCAGTGATCTGCAAAATAATCAGACCCCATTTCAATCCCCCCGATGTCGTGTGCATGTATTTCTGCATGTGGAGGTCATACCCGATCTTGATTTTGATATTGATTTTGATTGAATATCTGGTCTGTGTTTTAAACGAAATTAAAGATACCTCAATATTGAATTTAGGCGTGCCCTTATTTTTTAACGCATAGTGTACTCCATGTGTAATTCAATGAGTGTACACTTAATGTTGAAAAGCTGGCACATAGTGAGAAAGAGGCAATAGAATAGTTACTACTTTTGCTGCTTTTCCCAATATGTTTCTTCCATTATTTCATTTATTGTTTTTTAAGTTCACAAAACAAATGCAAAACGTCAAAAAATACCACATGAATATTGTATTGCCTGTGTCATATATTTCGTTTTTCTTGTATAGGCATATATGGATTTCGGTACCTTATTTAAGTAATTGCCTTAATATATAAGTTATCAAATACAAAAAGGTGTGTTTTGTCTTTGATTTAAGTTTTAGAGAACAAGCTTTGCCAGATGATATCCAATTCTAGCATATAGGAATGCATTGACATGAAAAAAATAATCTTTAGTTTTAATGGGTGGGTGGGGTAAGTTGACCCCTTTCAATTTACAATATTTATAGGAATAAATCAATTCTAGAAGGCAAACTGATGTGAATGATAAATAAACATGTAGATAGAGTATACCGCTTATCAAAACATCATTTTTGTGTGAATTGTTGGGGTTTTTGTTCCATTTTGGTAGATATATACAAATATGCGATTTTTTTTCAAAAGGCCTGAAAGTAGCAATGATAAAACGAGTTTTTAACCAATTTCCCCTGAAGGGATTTTGGAGGACTTTTTTCTGTCATCTCTTATACATTCATGATAACTTTAAAAGAGATTTCGTTTCTGTTGCAATTAGTTGACGGTTGAGTCCATTTGTTTCATAGGATGACTGGACGATGTGCAATGTGGAAAAAGGAGAAATTTCTTGTTACAAGCAATTGCTTCTTTTGCAACAGTGCTTTTTAAGAGTCAGCTTCTGCAAGACGCAAACATGTGAAGTTATGTGGTAATGTGCAACTATTCTAAAAAAGCAGATGAACCCAGCCTACGTTTTAGATCCGTGAAGAATACCCTATCTGAATGGCGTGTGGCATGCGATGCTGTTGGCAAACCTTTCAGAGCAAAGGAAGTCAGTTATCGTTACTATCGTTACCTGTACTTTTAACAATGATTGTTATGCAGACGTTTCGTTCTTTTGAATGAAATCAAATTCGGGTGGGTGCTGAATGACGTGCTATCAGAATAGCATGGCGAAAGGTTATCACTAGCAGCATATCGCATATCTCAACACATACTTTATTTTATTGAATATCACAAAAAGTGCTAGGATTTGCCAAATCTGTAATACAACCACAGCTGTGATATTTGTGCATGTTTCAATTTTCCCCATTCCTTTCTTTTATGATCGCAACGTTTGACAAGAGCACTGTGGTATTTGATGCTAGGTGGTTTCGAAACCAAGCTAAATTAGCAATTGCATCTTGCATCAAGTTCAAACTCTCATAAACATATCGACAACACGTTGCATTCAGTGTACCAATCGCTTCTCCAGTAGCAAAGGTGCACAAAGTTAATCAGCGAAGGTGGTGAAAGGTGCTTGCATCAAAGAAGTAGGGGAAATGCCACCACCAAACTTATCACCAGTCTGTGGGCGTTGTTCGCATATTTTACAAAAGTGGAATCAATCTTTTGAACCGGCATACGTTAGCCTAGTTATGTAGCCTAGTTTGACGCCATATCTGATCTGCACCTGATAGGTACCGTACAAGGCCATTCACATCGATTTGCATTATCACTTAAAGTGCTGGAACCGACTTCGTGCATAGGCAAAACAGGTAAGATCCAGGCCAGCAGTCAAGTAAATTGGCGGCTGGGCTGTGATCTGACCCGTTTGCTACTCTGAGCATCTTTCCTCATCAATATTAAGCAGATATTTAAGGTTGTGGAAAGCAGGCGACACAGAAAACTAGTTTCCTGTCAACAAATATTCATTTCAGTCGCATTTAGGCCAGTCTAACGTATGTACCTTTTTCTCAGTCATTTCTCAGAAATCGCAAGTTGTATGACTGTTATCTCAAATATCTACCAGGCACACATAGCATCTCTTAGTTGTAAAACACGACTTTAATCGCAAACTGCGACCAAAGTGACATGCAATGCAAAATGATCTGCACTAGTAGATAAGAGCTCCCCCAAAGTATTCCAGATACAGAAAGAAAGTTCCAATCAAACATGCAAGGATTGTGAATACGTGCAAATAGGACCTTTAATGAATTACAATGGAAATGAAGAGGAAGAAGAAAGTCTCTAATTTTGAATTTTGCTTTAAGAAAGCTTTGTGGGAATAAAGGTTTTACTAGGATGACTGCGTGTCTTTCCTTTCGTCAAAGAGGTTGTTAAATTGTTAACCTATCAGGCCAGAATCTGACAAATTCCTTCCATTCTTAAGGTACGTCTTCAGAAACGTTTGGATGTAAATTGTATTTGTAATATTTTATACCGGTATTAATCATAACTGATAGATAATGTGAATGCATCGAGGCATGAAATAATGTGATATATCCCGCTTGTGTAATACAATGTACTATACAAGCTGATCCTTGGCGACACTTTCAACCCGTTTCGAAGATGTTTGATTTGTAAGACCTTTTTAACCAACCTTAAACAAAGAAATGCGACCATATCGCATGAAAAACGTCATATGAAGGTAACAACTTCGTAATGCACGAGACTCCATAATTGATGAAATGCATTGTACAGCCGCTTAAACAAGGCTAACCTAGTACAGTGAAGTCTCGTTAATCGGAACACGGCCACACAATAAGACATAAACGGGCTATATGCACATGTATACTTATTATCATTTACCAAATGCCAAACTTTCGACCATCCAAAATTGAAAGAGTTTGCAGACGAAATTTCAAATCGTCATCAAATTCAAACATAATATTCTCATAAGGCGGAAAACATTGTGGGAAAAGGAGAAATTGCTCGTCACGAGCAATTTCTCCTTTACCCATGACGTTTTCAAGTGTCGTCTGCAACAAAGTGGTCAAGTGTCGGGTTCTTTTGGTAGTTGGTCTGGCAAATTACTGCACAATAATTCCGTTCCTTCAAAATTTCGTTCGGATTGCCAGACATCCGGATACTCGGGATCCGGATAAACGAGGCTTTACTGTACAATGTCTTAATCCGAGATCAATTTCTAATCGAATATCGTATAGTAGGACGTCTTCATAAAGTACCACGTCTTTTAAAACACCATATCAAGTCTGAGATGAAATTTTGTACGATTCAAAGGTTCAAGACTTAATTGTTATAGTGACCTTGCTTGCAGATGAAAGACATTTTTTAATTGGGAACGGATGTGTTCGGATTAACGAGATTTCACTGTATTACCAATGCTTTGTTATGAGTCGTACATGTACCTCTTGGGGCTTTACATGAAAGACCCATGGGAATCATATACGACTAGGGCTTACTATAGTACCACCCAATCCCTCGATAGCAAGTCAATTGCCCTTACATGAGGAAACATTGTAATTCTTAATTCTAAAAGAGATATACAAAGAGAGGAGTCATTCACGCTTACAAATCTCCTCTTTAAAACGATAAATAGGCGTATCTACTTTATTATAAAGACGACGATACGCCCTGTTCGGCTGTAAAGCGCCATGTTGTACTCGACACATTTCCGTCAATTACCATTCGGATGGCAATGGAATGACTATACACTGGATAAGACAGATCCGTCCGTTTGAACTCGACTTACGCCCGGAAAACATCATTCATTACAAGATAAACGCCGGCTTATCCCTCATAATGCCATTCGTTTGTGTATCATCGTGCATGACTCGTATGTTACGTTAGTACTTTGAATGAACCTGTGTCAATGGAAAAGGGAATACCCATGCATTTGCAAGGAGTCCTTTGTATGATAAGGATGTTTATTCCGCAAAGCATCATCAGAAAAAGACATCTGATATCGTTTGGTCGTATTTCGTTTGTGTTTGAAACCATTGCAACGATTAATGGATTCAAACAAGTTGTATTTGGTTTGATCTGCAACCGCTAGATATTTTGCTATCCCAGTGGCACATCATAGCCCCATGACAAGAACCCATTTCTCGCATTGTTGGCTTTTTTATGCCTTTCATATTACGCAAACACTGTCTCCAATCAGCGATCGTTCACACAAAATGTTGGTTACCTATCCATGTTGCCATCGCAGTGTTTAATTTCGCAAACGAGCAGAGTGCTACTGTAAAAAAGACTGGCCAATATACATGCATTTTTCCGTGACTCAAAGAAATATATTACATTCAGTTTTGGATGAATCAGTAGCTGATATGCCCATCCAAAGTCTTCTTGACTCATAATCACCAGGAACCGTTAGCATTTTGTTTCTTGGAAGATGTATATTACCCTTTATGGTTCATAATGACTTTCATGGTGTGGTCTTTTCGAGTTGCTTTCCGAAACATAAGGTCCAATTACATGAATTTGTTAAATGGTGACAATTACGTTCTTAACGATCTGCTTGAGCATTCAACAATCATTTAAGAGCAACTATGGGTTTGTTCATAGGATGTTTAATTTTCACGCACGTTTTACATTTCTTTTAATGTAGATCGCCATGTCGGAATTATTTAATTCCACATATTATATTCTGTTCAATGGAATTTATGGTTAACAATGTACCTAATTTGCTTATTAACCTAATATGGTTTTAACAGTGTATATAAGCTTAAACTAAACTTAAAACTTTGATTCCCAAGCCCTACTTAAGCACTGATAGTTTACCTTTAAAGTACATGCATAAGTGAAGAATAATTGTAATGAAGCTTACACAAAACTATAAATCTTGAATAAATGAAAAATCGCAATCGATTTCTTCGCCTATTTCAATGCTTTCTATTCGTATGGCGTGTCTGGTAATGGCTCCTTGAGGGGAATGTCAATCAAAATGTGGTTGATACATAAGCACCGGCGACATACATAAATGTAACCGGGTGATAGGTTGTGTTTGGCAAAATAGTAATGGTTGCTGTGTTGAAACTTGGGGATGGTCTCAGATTGCAAACCAGTCAATACATCTGGGTATCGTTTTACTAAACAACTTACGGAAAATATTTGCGTAAGTCATAATTGATAGACATGAATAGTATCTTCAATGAAAGTACAACGTTGCAATGTGGCACTTCATTGGAAGCGTCTCGGAGAGACGATTCCAATGATGTGTCACTTCGCAATATTGCTTCGTCCAATATTGAAATAAGAGGAATTGTTGTTTTAGACTTACGCAAATCTTAAGCGTAAACTGTTTAGTAAAACGGTACCCTGGTTCTGTGAAGGGTGTCCTTTGGCATAACAATTCAGAACTCTTGTCCATTTTTAAGAATCAAAGAAAGCCGTAAAATAACTGAAAAAAATACACAGTGTTAAACCCCATATAAACAACGTTCATTTGGTTTGAAAGCGTAATTTTCCGTTCATTAGCTCGTTGTGGACGGGATAAATTCCGTTCATAAACTCTTTGAAAAGCATCGGATTCCATGTTTGAGCTTGTTTGAATCGTTACTGTCAATTGATAAGAAATCAGCCGTCCAATCGTTAAATCGAGTCAATTAGTTATATAGAACTGCCCTTTCTTCATTACATATGTGAATGACTTGATAACGTTTTTAATTGAACCTCACAATACCCTTCTTGAAGCGAAGATTTAAGTGGACGAAAACGATTTCCTCACAGAAACACATTTTCCGGTTTTGCCAGAACCCGTTCTCGTGTTTGTACTCTTACATGCTAATCGACATTAATGTATCGCAAATTCATTAACAGATGGTCAATAACATGGTGTTTATCATAAAAGTCTCCAAAGGCTTATCATACCCGCATACCTGTGTGTTTATGTGTCATAAACAGGAGCGGACTCCTATACTTCTGGCAGTTATCTCCCTTTGGCATCAAATGATAAGAATCGGTCAAAACGAGTAAACGAGCTTTCGAGTTTATCCTTTACCCATTTCGTGACGGGTCTAACTTCAATGCATCAATATTCCAAAAAAAACAAAACAAGAAAAGGAATGTGTTTTCTTTAAGGATTGAGTATAGACCATTGTGATAAAATGGCTCTTTGCTAATTATGAGTACCTTTACTCTGTTCCATGAGTTTCAGTCGCAGCATACCCGTAGCATAGCTCTTTAAAGATCACTTTCAAGCGTCGTAAGGCAATATTCGCGAAGAACGAGTCATGTACGCTTTTGTTTAACGTTTTATCTTTTAATCTTTTTTCATTAAGCCCTTCTATGTTTTGAATAAATCACGCATCATAAATACATTAAATCTGAATGTGCATGTGAAGAAGTCTCCATGCTGACTGACTTTCATAATGACAATAGTTCTACCTGTCTTGACGAGCCATGATATGCGCATGCGCAGTTAGATAAGTAGTCTTCTTTGTCTTACTGCATCTGTTGCGAATGCATTTCGGACACCTCTGTCAACTTGGATGGCGAGTGTTTGTCCCAAACGATGCGTATCCGTTACATGAGTATAATGATTCCTTATTTCTTTTCGGGCTTTTCGGGGGTTTTCCTCTCCGATTCGTGTTCTCCGATTCCCTATTCTAGCCACCAGGAAACTGTGTGTGTTTCTGGAACAATACGATAACATTTACTTGGCAACCCATGCGGTAGAAGCCGTATTTGTTTGATGTCTGTCTCGTTCCGGGGAAAACGTGTTTACAAACACAACTTTACGTTCCCTATACTAGCCAGCAATAACCCTTATAGTGATAGAACCGACTTCATGCTTATGCAAACAGGTCAGATCCAGGCCAGCCGCCAATTCAATTGGCGGCTGGCCTGAGATCTAACCTATTTGCCACTCTGAGCATCGTTCCTCAACAAAATTAAGCAGATATGAAAGGTTTGGAAAGCAGACACTACAAAAATGTATTTTTAGAAAATTACCCAGCATTCTAAGGGTCAGCTCATACAACATATAAACAAGCGTACCCACACAATTAATGGCTTCAACGAATAAGCACGTTCTTCCGAAAAACAATTTTTCAATAGATAATTGAGATACGTGCGGGATATTCTTGTTAGAGTTTGTTTTTACTCTTTGAAACAAACGTGATATATTCTCTCATGTCACATATCGAGTTGCCGATTCGATGTCTGGAATTGATAATTAGTTTTTACCATTTCAAAAATTATTTATTTGATATCAATTGTGAAACAAGTTCTTACAACTTAGAGTCATCACGCTCGATTCTGCTTCCTCGATACATAACCAGCATTTGCGTCAAAAGTGGATTAATGAAAGGTCGAAAGACAGATCCCGCTACTAATAGGATTCGTACCCACGACCCATGTATCCCGTTGCCGATGCTCTACCCCTGAACCACTTGCCTAACAGGATATAGAATGAAATGAAACAATTGCTCTCATTAGCATATATTTTCCTTTTACCCACAATGATATATAATGGGTCTCCCTGGCAAAGTCGTGGGTTAAAGTCACGGCAGCGATTGATTTGAATTTACTCAAAGTCCGACTTTGATTTACTTGGCTGTAAATGCTAAATCTGTTCCTATACTTGCCCGTATAGAGGGGATTTAGTAAATCTCAATAAACGTTCACTTGTCCGTAAAGGCCTTCAGACACGCTGGCCAATACGGACGGACAACTCGGTTTGCCACAACTGAAAGTCTTAAGTAGTAGTCTCTCGCCTGACTAACGCAATGCTGATGGGTTCAGTTTAAACTAATTTATTTTACATGGATTGTGAAACAAATTCTTAAAACCTAGATTAGTCACTCTCGATTCTGCTTCCTGGATACATAACCAGTTTTCGCGCCGAATGTCGATAAATAAATGGTTGCAAGGCAGATCCCGCCACTCACGGGATTCGCAATGCATCTAGATAAACATATTATAATTATAAAACCGAGTTACTACAAAATATAGTAAAATAATCCAATGATTTCTTGTCTTCCTTATAACCATCTTTCTTAAAAAGAACTTAAATATTTCGATTTCTGAAGTACTTTTTAATAACGCAACTGTAAGGTTATCAACTCTTCACATAAGCAATGCGAATCCTCACTGCGAATGCAAGAGGCCGTAGATTGTTTCTTCTTCGATTCAATGAGGGATATTGTGACCTTAAGTTTTACAGCTGTAGTACTTTTACGTTCCTGGACGATTTCCAAACACGTTTTCAAAACCAATTAGTACACTAAACTCGATAATGAACTTTGTCTTAATTCCAAGGTCAGCATTACTCATCGACCTCCTGGTTAACAGGTTACAACCACCACAGGCGTTCGAAAGGAAGCAATAATCGAAAGTTACTTTGGCAGTATGTCTAGTTTTCTTTGGGTATTTATACTTGTCGTTGTACGACTTTGAGTTATTTATTGCTCGGCTATAGATATCAAAATTCATTTTTTGTCTGCCTTCCGAAACCTTAAATATCTGCTTAATTTTGAAAAGGAAAGAAACAAAGAGTAGCAAACAGGGTAGATCACAGGCCAGCCGCCAATTTACTTAGCGGCTGGCCTGGATCTAACCTGTTTGCATAAGCACGAAGTCGGTTCCAGCACTTTACGGGTTAAGAATACGAAACGCTTTTCGCACTCTCTGTCGATTAATCTTGTTCGTTTCCTGGGGTTTTCCCGTATTCCCATGCTTCCCACAAACGGCCTTGATCGTGTTTTATTTACTCGACTGGTTAGGTGGCTGGCTGGTTGGCTGATGTTTCTTTTATCAGTGTTATCGCTCAGTTATTAGTGTGGGTACACGTCGTAAAGAAACTAGCCCAAATCGCTCATTTACAGGTTGGTCGGGGTAGCATTTTACTAAAGGACTTTTAAAGAGCAATGTTAGCTTTGCTAAAAAGAGATTATGATATATATTATCTTAGAAACAGTTCAATTTTATTATGTGATACATTAAGAATCTCAATGGCGTGTCATATATGTAATATTGCTGTTCTTAGCATTATGTTATTACAAAAAGCTTTGTTTTGAACTAACGCAGTTTTCTAGCATAATTCCTTTAGCAAAATGCAACCGAGGCCCTTCATTTAGAGATATGTGATGTCTCCATACCAAACGAAATCATAGGGCAAGGTGATTACACATATTCATGCATATAGGTCTTGCATCTCGTCAACAGTATTTCATTTTTTTACATTGCCCAACTCTTAATGATGGAGGGAGACACAATACTGAACTGTCCATAAGGACAGGTAAAGTCGGGTAATCATCGGCATTCCGTAAAATCAGTCGAGAGACTTCCTCTCATGACAATCCAAATGCTGTCACCGGGATTCGAACCCAGGCGGACTATGACCAGTAGGCTACGGATGCCCCTATAGATCAAGAGAAAGGCAAAGTAATTTTCTTTGTTGCTTCTCTAAACCCTGTAGCGGGTAATTGCGGGTACTTGTTATAAACGCCTTGGTGAGGCAATTCTATTGAGAACATGCACAATAGGATTGTAACTCTTTTTTACATTGATTGTGACAGAAACGTAAAACATGTCGAATTCACTCTTGGTCACTACGTCTTGGAAACAGGATCAGTACTCGCGCCGAAGTTTTGGTTAGTCCCGGCATTTTCACCTCGCTGCAATTTGGGATCGAACCCTGGGTACCAAATGCCGACGCTCTGCTACTGCACCACAGACATTGCAACTCTGACTGTACGAGTACAACCATCTTATTCAACCCCTAACAAAAATGACGGATACACCCTTCGGGAAATATTTCGTCCAGTGCTTGATTTCGCGATTTATAAGATCATATCAGTACTGAACAGGCCGGTCTGGAACGATACCCCATCACAGACAGGTGTGTGAAACTAGGTTAATGTATTCCATCGCTACGTTTCTCGATATACCAGGGTTCGTTCGATCTTGGTAGTTTCTAACAGGAGTACCTCTCGGCGTGAGGTCCAGTTGGTTGGCGCTAGATGCAATAACGGAAGTACACCAGTTTGAAATAAAGAGTAAATTATACGGAACCTGGGACTTGTCCTACACGGAAAGTTTTCAATTAGTTTTAATAAGTATTTAACTATAGGAGACATATAATTAAACCTTTGTTTTCAAAAATTACGTTCGAAATTAACGGCACTTTTGAAGATACTGACTCAGCAGCTTTGACGATTTATCGATTTGCAGGGTCGGTTTTCGGCAAGTGATATAATCTAAGCCCTTCGGAACCTCGACTTTACCGATTTACGGTGTGCTTTCGTCCAACCTGCCAAACCAAACACAAACTTTCAGCACAAATTCGTGATAGTTTGTCAATCAGTTCATATATCGCCATAAATTTATTAGTTTGTGTTATACAACGTTTTCAACGGAACAGTTTTTTGTTTCTTTTATTATCGGCAATGTCATCATATTATAGTGGAACTTACGTCCAGTTTGATAATCAGACCTCCAAGGACAGAAATTACATATTCCTAATATAGTTTTTATAACAATAAGTAATCCCCTTGAATAACTTCATTCACAATTTTGTACGAGTTTGCGATACGATAAGAATGCTCTGAAAGACGCCAGGACAGAAACGCATATGTACCCCGAGACTGTGTTCTCGACTTTGACTACATTTACGTCAGCATGATGGTAATTGATATTTGCGTCAACAAAATGCTGAATTAATTTACAGCGAATGATCAAGCAAACTTATTAATACCCCCCCACCACCAAATAGTTAGAGCTTATGTGATCAGAAGATTTTTTACCGGAGTGCATCAATTTACAGAGATGGACTAAGAGCCGTGTTGCTTACTCGCGTCTCAATTTGTTTTGAGTGGTAATTTGGTTAATCCGTTGCGTTAAGCTACTCCAAGGTTTTAGATTAAGACGTCAGATTGCGGGTACAGTTTACTGTCGACTTTAAAAGCTGATTATCTCGTTACCTTACCGGTATAAGCGGTTGGGACCAGGCTAACTGACTGTTTCATTCACATATTTGATGTGTAACCCACTGGAGACGGCATGACCCAGGAGAGAATTATGGCAAAATTGCTTGAATCAAGTATTTCAGTGATATTGCAGTGTACGGCCCTTATTCGGTTGAGAGAAACATTAGGCTTAACCACTAATTAATACAAGGCTGGTTTGAACTTTTCCATTCACATATTCGATATGTAACCGAAGAAAACAATGCCGACCCAGGAAACAGTTATGACAAAACTGATTGAATCATGTATTTCACTTCTATTCTAACGCGTAGCCCACATCCGTTTGAGAAAAACATTTGGCTTTACTACGTATAATGCTCGGCTGGTTTGGGCTTTTCCATTCACATATTCGACATGTTACTCAATGAAGTGTATGGTCAAGTTTGGAAGAACCCACACTATTCCATTAGTAGGCCGGAATAGTTTCTTTCGTGACAATCTAAAACTACTGCATCTGCAGATTGAAACAAGGGGGATATTGTGGCATGCTTTCTATGCACTAGCCATATGGCCAACACTAATACCGGTACCGATTTGTATTCGGAGATACCTTTCGGAAAGGGGTAGCATTGATGAATGAGCATCAACATCCATAAAGGACAGCAATATTTCTAAACAAAATCATTGATATGAGAACTGTCGCTGTAATAAAACAATTACTGAAAACATATAAACGGTAACAATATTGAATGCTTCGTAAATTTGAATTGAATTGAATCAGCGTATCTGGTTGTCATAAATAGTCGGTGTATATACTTTTCTAAACGAAGCAGCTCGATACCTTGAACTGTGCTACTGAGTGTTGGTGTACTTTTTAGGATAATCCGTTGCGGCGCTTTAAACTGTCTTGATATAGGCTAATCGCCATTGTTAAGTCAAAGTGGATTATCTCCCACGTTTACTTTGATGAGATAAGATCTATTGAACACGTAGAACTGCTGACTGTGTGGGTTCGTCGGGCGTTACTTCAAGGTCGATTCTCCTAGGATTATTCGGAGATCGATTTATCATTTGTTGAAATACACTTGTAAATTATTTCAGTATAGGAGTACATGATGACTGTGTTGTTTTGTATAGTACGACTACAGATAATCGTGTAATGCTTACATGTATACTTACAACATCTGAGATCATTTGGCTGGATTTCCATTTGATAGCGTTTCAGGTTCCTTTAATAACGATTTTGTTGTGTTTTGATACCAGGGTAGCGTTTAACTAAAGATCTAATGCGATGCTAAGAACTTGCTAACGTTCAAAACAAGATTCCCTCTATCGCAATGTAATAAGCCATTGGAATCGTCTCTCAGGGACGCGTCAAGTGACGTATCGCATTACGTTATTGCACTTTTATTTAATGAAATACAGTCTAACTTGTGTTAAGCAGCCACCCTTTTAAGCAGTCATCCTGTCTTATACAACCACTGCACAAAGTTCCATTGTTAGATTTACAATGAACATCAACTTGTGTTAAGCAGCCAACCTGTCTAAAAGAGCCAATTTACTCTGTCCCATAGGCTGGCCTCTTAACACAAGTTTGACTGTATATCGTTATTATCGGTTCTGCAAATCGGTTTTAGTTTACGCAAATATTTTTCAAAAGTCGTTTATCAATATCTTACCAAGGCGATTAAATAAAGGATCTTTCAAATAGATTTTAGGTATGGTTGTGGGGTGAGTTAATTCGGTTCGAATCCCGTCAATAGCGAAAGCTGCCTTGCGACCTTGCATTACTCCACATTCGGTGCGAGTACTGGTTATGTATCCAGGAAGCAGAATCAAGAGTGATTAATCTAAGTTGTAAGAACTTGTTTCACAATTGATGTAAAATAAATAACAAAAGTTAATTAAACACACTTTCGTCGTTACCTCCATACTTTAGTATCAAGGAACTTAACCCATCATCCTGAATATGTCCGTAAAATCCGCGTTATTCGATCTTCGGCGACATCTTTCACAATTGGCAAACATACCTTTTTCCCATAACCCTTGGTCAGGGTTCCGTTGAGTCATTCTAATGAATTAATTCACCGGTCGCTAGATATTCCCCCTGTGGGTTGGTTTCCTAATTGAGACGCGCATTACGCAAGCATAAAAGCAAAGGGCGTCCGATACTTACAAGGACACATAATGGCACTCAACGAGAAGAAAATACCACTTTGTCTAGTCTGTGATCTGCGAGAATAGGCGAGAAAAGACGAGAACACAATAAGATGGTATTGTATGGCTATTAATTAGTCACATATGTCCAGAGTGGATATTGAATGTATATGCAAGTGCCTTTAGCCGTTTCGTTATCACAGGGATTTGTTGGGAACTCTTGGCTTCGATTAATAAGAATTAATGTTTAAATTACTTGGAAAGGTTTGATGTTTGAATTTATATAAAGCACCTAATGCATACATAGGAAGAGCTTCAAAGTTTCCTCGATGATAGAAAAACAAAGTAAATCATAAAACCATGGATTCAAAAGAGCGCTTTTCAGTCAAAGTGGTTTCTTTTGTCAAAGACGCCCCTTACAGTGCACTTAAAGTAATTAAGAACTAAAAGTGCGCAAGGAAATTATTGTGAAAATGTGAGAAATTCAAAGGCAAATGCAATAGTCCCCTTTCGTCGTAGTGTTTTCTTCAGTCTTAAATTACTAGGGCGTAAGAATGAACCTACATGAAAGAATGGGTTGGAAGCCATTTCTTCTTCAAGTCCGATAAAACACAAATTCAGACTGCAGCAGAAATGTTAAGTAGCGTCTTTATTGACTTTGGAAATATTTTGGTAAAGTGCACCTTCTTTTATCTTGTAGACAGAGGAACTGGGGTCTTTCGGAACAAGTTACAAAGTTCAATCACCGATCTATTGGCTACGTGTGATTAGTAACATGTTTGGGGGTTACTCATTGCAAACGTAACAACATGGGCGTTACTCATTGCAAACGTAACAACATGGGCATTTATGGGACCTGATAAATGCATCTCCTATATGAATGTAAGGTTTCAAATTTCGGGTGAATCGTCCCCAGCTTATATCACGTTTCCCATAAGCGTCCATGGTGAATAATTAGTTTAATGTATATGGAAGGGTTGAACATGATGATTTGAAAACATTATTTTTGGTCGGTAACTCATACGTAGTAGTGAAGTTATAAGATGTGGTATATTTGTGTTTCTTTTATCAAATTAATTGACTGTTTAGATATTGCATTTGGCGTTTTCATTTGAAAATGAAAGTACAACAAAAGTAGTCTTGCAAGAAGCCATTCGGAACACCTCGGCCTTTTCTTAAAATAACCTCGGAGGTAATGGAGAGCCATTTTTGAAAGTAGGTCAGCAACGAAGGGCATGTTCGTTTGCAATCGTATCTACTCGGAAATCCCCGGCACAAGCCGGGGATTGCCGAAAAGACCGATTGACAAAATATGAAACAAAGATGTGTTGATATGATCATCTTTACAGAAAAGGGTAAAAAACCCATTCAATTATGATATATAACCAATTTGTGTGTATTTAAATACATATTTAGTGCCTGTTTGCATTTTGCGTTATCCGCCGGAAATAAGGCGAATTACCCCAGGATTTCTGGTGTATTCATGCGCTGCCTACGAGGTATATCTTCCGACTTGTGACGGGGATTGCCGAGTTGATACGATTGGAAGCAATATGACAGCTTCTATATTCTGTAACAGTTGTTTTCTTTGGATAAACCCAATGTGTTTAGATTGAAATTATCCATGACCATGGTGTCAAGCAAGAGAATGTGCCCTGTTAAATACATTGGTTGTTTATATTAAATTAGGATATTGTAATGAGACCAAAGCCGAAAGTCTTGCAGGCTATAGAAAATTATAGGTGATCAACATATAAAATACATGATAAATCTATGTTGAGTATCACATTATCTTCTTTATCAGGATTGGTTCTTTATAGTTTCCTTGTAGAAACATCGATACAAAAGGCCAACTTGTTTTTTAATTTGTTTGCGAGGAATCTGTCATTCTGCCGAAGTTGTTTTCTTAAAACTGATGTTGTTAGTTCAAAAAATGAATGCGATTGTCCTACATGTTTCAACTACGGTTGCATTTCAATGCTTATTTTACACAACCGACTAATGTAGTGTTGTATCCCCTTTAATCAGCCATTATTGGCAGCGAATCTCAAGGGTACCGTTTTACTAAACAGTTTACGCTTAAGATTTGCGTAAGTCTAAAACTACAATTATCACTTACGTAAATATTTTCCGTAAGTTGTTTAGTAAAACGGTACCAAGGTCTTCCTACAACTTTATCACTGAAATACAGTTGAAGCAATGTAGAGACCTTAAATGATGTGTCACTTTGCAATATTGCTTCGTCCAATATTGAAATAAGAGGAATTGTTGTTTTAGACTTACGCAAATCTTAAGCGTAAACTGTTTAGTAAAACGGTACCCTGGAGTAGAACATAATAGGCTTTTGCTTTCGTTTTTATCCATTTCATCTGTA
The DNA here is from genome assembly GCA_947846245.1 of Cerastoderma edule. Taxonomy (NCBI): domain Eukaryota; kingdom Metazoa; phylum Mollusca; class Bivalvia; order Cardiida; family Cardiidae; genus Cerastoderma; species Cerastoderma edule. The sequence goes on from OX401408.1 coordinate 2,849,817, forward strand.
TTGTATAACTTGATATGTGTGTATTTTGTGTATATTTCGGTATATAAACTATGTTTAAACTAAAGCAAGCAATACGGAAAAATATTGAATACTTACTCTCGCATCGGAGACCCTTTTAACACGGAGAGTCAATTACATTCTTGAGACATAATGGAGGAGGGTTGGCCAAATGGACGGCATGACTCAGTCTCATAGACTTTCGCAGAATCGCGATAATAATTCCGGGAAATTAATCCGCGCGTTATTTACATATGTCTACGTTCGTTAAAGTAGATTCTATTGACAAGACGGCGCCTTGGACAACTCATACCGATGACTAACCTTCAGCAAACAACTAATAGTGCAAAATCGTGAATAACACGTCTAAAGCAGAGTGAATAGAGTGGGAGAAAACATTGTGGGAAAGTCGTCGCACGGGATATAGGTCAGGAGTTGATATGAGAATAGAATGTTTATCTTTTTGGGAATAAAACTTTCCTTATTGCTTCGTTGATTTATTGAAATGTATAAATACACATTTTCAACGATATATAAGCCATACCAAAGATGTAGATACACCTATCTATGCTCAACATAGTTTCCCAATATAACTTTATGAGATCACTGTCTGCCCTCTCGAAGGAATCCCGTTGTTTCGCAGGGATTCATCGTTGTTTGAAATATTGGTATAGTGAAAGATTTGAACTCGGGACCCCTGCCGTCCGATTCAGACATATTAACAGTTGAACTTTTGAGACTGAGTCCCACTCTTGGGAGTCTGTCACCTTAATCATTCGATCCTTGATGACTCCTGTCCAAATTATAATTAATCCAGTGACAGACACAATACCTCATGCTAATTTCAAAAGGGCGAAGGTTGTGCATTTGGGAATCTAAGTAGTAAGCGCTGGGAAACGTCGATACAATTAAGAGACTGTCTTGCACAAAACATTATATTCGTCTATATAGTGCTTCCATTGCCGAGTGGCTAGGGTACGAATCTGGGAAATACAAAGCCGCAAGCTTTTGTTTCAAACAGAACAGAATGAGGTGTCGTTGAATGATGAGTGAATTGTGAATTACAAAGACGTAAACATGTTAATGGCGTATTGCACTCATATCCATGCATCGTTCGATAAAACGGGGGTTTACTTGCGATTATGATCATGCTATCATCTAGGATATGGATAAAGATGTTAGAAATGTTTCGTCATTGTTGATTGAACTTAATTGATCTGCCACTTGATTTTGCAAAAAGCATGCAAAAAGAAAAATGTTTGAAACAGTTTGTTGCCGATGATTTTAATAGTAAAGAAAGGTTTTAATTGCATGACCAGGAATCATTGTGAGAAAAGGAATTATATTTCTCGCCATGGCAATTTCTCCTTTTTCCAATAATGTTCAATAAAAACCTGTCCCCTAGTTAACTTATGATTTAAGAGATAGCCTCTTGTTAAAATTCGAACAAATGGCAATTAAGATTAATATGAACGAGTAATATAGTACATGTTCCTCGAATTAGCAAGAACTAATTGAGATATTGCTGGAGGGAGTGTTTGAGGGGTTGATCCATAAGGTCTTCTGTATCGCATCCATAAAACCAAGTGACTGTTTTGGTGAAGTGTTATCAAATAAGTACGTGATGCTATATCATTTAATAAAAAAAATGATATTAATCAATCATCAATGATCGATTAACCCTTCACGCCATAAAACCTTTCTTTCACACACCTGTCGCAGAAGACTTGAAAATCACATTGACAAAAAAAAGAAAAACTTCTTTGGAACAATTAATTTATCCTTTGTAATAATATCATCTACCAAACAGCACAAAGCATGTGTTCTTTCTTTCATATCCTTTCTATCGTATGTTGTGGTTTTCGATTTGGGATCATCGCAAATTCTTTTATAGGGAGTTAGTAAACGATTGCATAGGTTCTACGTTGATCTAGATATAGATAAAGATAGTATCATCACTAAGTAACTGACGTGAAACTTCAGAACGAGGAACTAAACCTTACGAAATATTGTTTGGATGGAAAGGGTGATTTTTTTCAAACACATTTATCGATTATCTTGCATTATTGGGACTGATCAAAATCACTTAGTTGAGCTGTTTCAACAGATGAATTGTGAAATAAGGTTCGAAAAATATGATGATGAAGGTAAAGGAAATGTTCTCATATAAGTCTGTGGTTTGGCAGGCTCTGTAATAAGGGTTGTTCGGTCGACCTTCTTATTCTATGCTTACAAAAGTCAATCGTTCTAGGGTTGACTTACCATTGATAGGTTCTAGTTTGCTACACTCTGATTTAAAAGAGGCGTGGATGGTTGTATCTGTATCTAATGCGATTTTCAACATTATTTTTGTCATATAGCGGTAGTTAGCAGAGCTATCCATTCTCCTCTGGCAAGGGGCTGCGAAATCAGATTTTGATTTACTTTTTTTTTGTAAATGCCAAATCTGTTTATGTTCGTGTTCGCACAATGCTCATATAGTAAATTTCAGTATAAATCAAATTGACCCTGTAGGCTGTTGGATAAGCTTAGCAATACGCACCATCAATTTGGCAAGCCTATCAGGTCTTTTAGTTCTTCAAAGATAGGGCACAATATATTTTCCGACTTAAACAAAAAGATTAGTGACAATACGCGAATAAATCATGTTGCAATGACTGTACTCGATTCTTGTAGGAGATTTGGTCGTACTCATGAACCCCGTATTCCAAGTCGTACTTACTATACAATGAGGTTATTAGGTTCTGATAAAGCAAAAGCACGGTAACCTTAGCAAATAGCGAACGTTGCAATACATGACTCATTGCAAAACTATGGTAACTTCTTTGTGACGGACTTACAACAAATGTGCACTGAGTAAGCTATATGCGCATTGTTTGATTATTTGATCATGTATTGATTTCGAAAATCGTTGGTCAATTAATCATTTGGTTTTTTAATTCATCAATGGATATATATATCAAAACCCGTTTGAACTAACATATCCCATAGTCTAATTAACAGTGAATGGATTAATCAACCGACACTATAAGTAAATCCGTTCGCATAATCTGTATTTTTAATCGAGTATTGAAAAACGTATCCCTTTGAAGTTAGGCATATAGATTAGAATAAATCAAGACTCTTTTATATCCACATGCTATATATAAGACGAGTGAGACATGATTGTCGACAGTAATATGTATAACTTTATGATGCTATCCAGGAAAGGTACTTTCGTTTCGGTCCTTTTAATAATGCGCTATATGATGATTTTAGGAAGAGATCTTTCTGAAGAAAGAAATATAGTTAACTGATGTTGTAAATTAATTGTTTGCAAATGCAGCACCTTTATGTATAACTTCCAGAATACGCCAATGGGATTATTTACGTCATATTCGGTATACACCGGTCAAGGCCGGAACCATTCGGTTTATTGCAAATAGTTCCGGCCCAGACCGATGTATACCGAGAGCGACCCAGGTAATCCGAAAAAAGAATGATTTTAAGATGGCGGATTATTATTCTACCTTATTAAAATGGTATAAAGGAGGATCCAACATGAACAATGGTTAACAATGATTATACCAAGGTAGTTAAAGACTAGAATCGTTGTGCAAGATATGCGTTTGCTAAACCATTCAGGGAATTTGAAAACGTGTCAAAACGTTTTCCGGAAGTGCTTCTGACACCTCTGCAAAAGGTCATGCAAATTCAATTTCAAGCTTTCCATTTTTAATTCATCGTAACTGTTCCTTACGTTCTACTAGCTAGGCGTATATAAGATATAAATTATGTGCGATAACTTTTAAGTCAGGTTAGGATCTTGGCACACGCTCATCTTTTTTTTTCAAAGAGAAAAAATCAAATCACTTTCAATGTAGGCTTAGACGGCGAATAGTCCTTTGAAATAACTAAGCCGCCATTATTCTTTGCCACGAGACTGGCTCATAAATGTGGCGCGGTTTATAAAATCTAACCTTCGTGTTTTTCTTTTAAGGAAAAGGCCTTACAACCGGTTCTTTTTCAAATCATATGTCTCTTTATGCGCAGCAAAGGACCCTTAAGGTTGGCATTTGTCAGAATTGCAGTTCAATTGTTGTTTTTTTGTTTTTGCTTTTTGTTTAGTTTTGTTTTGTTCAATTCACATTAAGCATCCATAAATAATGCATTTATCTCGTAAGAAAAAGCAATTATCATTTTGAACCAATCCGTGTCGTTAGTTATTTTGAGGTCTTAACTTATCAGGAGTTTTTTGTCTGTTCGAGATTTGAGTTTCACTTAGCATTACTATGCAATTATTCAAAGATGGAATCCAACTTATATGAAGTATGGTCTCGAATCAAACGGTGAAGTCTGGGCTGATCTGGGGCGACAAATTCACTTACATACAGAGGTATCACATCCAATTTCCGATTTTCGTTTGTATATGTGCATCGCTTAAATTAATCCAAAAGGTTATCGTTTCACATGTTCAAGATCGCTTTCAGGGGTGGCGAAATCGGGTTTGCATTTACTTGTCCGTAAATGGCAAAACTTATTCTTCACTTGTCTGTGCAATGGTTATATAGTAAGTTTCTCTCAAAATTCACTTGTCCGTGAAGGCTTTTGGACAAGCTATACAGTACGGACAATTGCTTAAGCCGCCTCTGGCTTTGGATCAGACGCCGCAGTATGTACAGGCCGATCCTAGTCTACAAAGTACATTAGTGTATCCATTTGCACTTCTCGTTGTCAGCTAGCTTATCATACGTACCGCTCAAATAGACCCTAAAAAGGTTACATTTCGTTGGATTAAATCCATTCGCATCGGATCGAAGACATAAAGGACACAGGTCGGCCGTCGGAGTTCTTCTTTCAAGGAGATGCAAAAGGACCCAACAAAAGTCCGCACGTGGCCCGCTAATTTATGCAAATCTGTATCGCTGTCGTCTTTTATCGATGTTTATTAGCGGCACTAAACTGGGTTTAGGGGGTACGTATGGGCATTGTGAAAGCTCAGTCTTCCGTCCGCACACTTTGAATACGCGAGCATTAATGCTGTTTTCATTTGTAACTTACCTAATGGTGTATAGAGCGAGACAGCTTTGATATGTCGAACAGGGGGAACGTCTAGGAGAAAAACGGGACCGGTGTAAGCATTGCGTAAAGTGAAGTCATGGTTAAGCATGTGCCATTTGGCACATGCTAAACTATGACTTCAATTTACGCTTCTATTGAAAAAAAAAAAAAAAGTTTGACTGCGATTAAAGTCATTTATGGAAAATGCTCAAATGCGGGAGGTTTAGTTTGGGAAGAAGCAGAACGAAACTCATACGCAGAAACGAACATACGTTTGACGCATGCACATTCTTACCTCGTTTTGAGGTTAAACGGAGCAAAATATATAGATTCAGCGGTTCCCTTTCACTTTCCATCGAATAACTTTATTCCGATCATTACAAATCGAACATCGTTTAAGACAAAAACCGAAATGAAACATAAAGTAGCCAGAATTTACAATATTATTCTAATAGGGTAGAAGGTAGAGAACTGGGGCCCGTTTTACTAAACAACTTACGGAAAATGTTTGCGTAAGTCATAATTGATTAACATGGATAATATCTTCAATGAAAGTACAATATTGCAATGTGACACGTCATTGGAAGCGTCTCGGAGAGACGATTCCAATGATGTGTTACTTTGCAAAATTGCTTTGCCAAATATTGAAATAAAAGGACTTGTTGTTTTAGACTTACGCAAATCTTAAGCGTAAACTGTTTAGTAAAACGGGCCCCTGCTTTTAAACAAAAACACAATAAAATGCTAGCACAGTTTTCAATTCATTAATAATTTACGATTTTAAACGTCTTTTACAGCCTATACATTTAAGTCAGTGGTCTTGTTGTGAAGGGTAATCTTCTAAATTTAAATGAGATGCTTTGATACACATGTACCTATGTATGTATGTATGTCGACACCTGTTGTGGATATCATTTCAATAATAATGATTCTTAACCAATGGCATGACGGTTGCGTAGTTTATGCTTAACGAAAGTTAAAACATTATTTCAGGAAATGGCACGCATTTGGAACACCTATTTTCATGCAACGGACATTTTTCAATAAAAAGACTCTCTTCAACAACAGTACTTTCATCTGTTATATATTAAACAAGGCATGATTTGTCATGTAAGATTGATCAGTGACTCATAGATGTAAAGGTATCCAATTGAAATCAGAAGTGTTGAAGTCAATTACGATGACCTACGTAGCGTTTAACAAAACGACTTGGGAAAATATTATTGAGAGTAAAACTGTTAAACATGAATAAAAATACAATATCGGCATGTTACGAGTTATCGAAAGCGTCTTAGAAACTTTGTAATATTGCGTATCTAATATTAAAATAAAAGAGTATTTGGTCTTGGATTTTGAGTTGGACGCAGTTGTATAGTAAAAGCTAATCTTGTAGGTTATTGCATACATCATGGTCGTAACAGACACTTAATAAATCAACATCGATTCTGTTGGTTGGCTTTTATGAGTGACCCTACCTTGTGAAGCAAACCTTTTATTAGAGTTATTTATATCATTTGTCGAAGGTGAACGTGAAACATTTAAAATTGATAGGAAATAATGCGTCCTTTTAGATCTTTTCATATCCTTCTCCTGTTTCCCAATTGAAACAGATAATGAGTGTATTGTACTTGCTACCTTCTAAGTTGGTTTCTCAAACCCTGTGCTGTGGACATTCAATCAGTCAAATCGTTTCGTTGAGACTATTCAAGTGAACACCCACAAACTAGGATTTGTATTATAGTCTCATCCGAACGATTCCAAAGAGAGCTAAAGCAAATGAGATTAGTCTAAGAAAAGTTAGAAAACAGCATGCAAAACACTACAACAATCCCCTTAAATGAACCACGGTAAGGTTTCAACTGAAGAAAGGTATGCATACTTTATGTGAGAGTAAAATGAGTTCACCAAAGAATAAAAGGACAAAAACGAAATATTGTGCTCATAAATGCATACATCACAGAAAATGTCAAAATGTCGCTTTCGTACACTGTAGAACAGCGTTATAGTCGTAGATACTTAGTGTGTGAGTTAATGTAGTTATACATGAATAAAGGAATAACAACTAGGTATGTGATCACAAATTGCATATATTGCAAATAATGTCAGTTCCGTTTAATCGTAGTGTGCAGCATGTATTTAGCCATTCATATAGAAATTAAACCCCTACCCTCACCTCCAATTTACTTTTTTTTCAACGAACGAAACGTTTACTTCATTGAAAGAAACCCGTGATTTTGACCCGTATGAACTGTATGAAATGGGCAGAATTTAGATCACTTATAGGCAAATCAGCCTACAAAAATCCTCAGGTCGTCTCTCAGGCTGGCCGAATTGTGAACGTAGAATGGTCAACCCACACAATTCTGGGCTTATCCTATTATACCAGTGACTCGGCGACTCCCGACTCCGGTCACTTTAACCCTGGCGGGGTATGCCGACAAAAAAGCTTGACCCTTGTCCAGGCTTCGTACAATCTAAGGTGTGGGTCCGATTTTGGCGAAACAGATAACGGTACACAAGACATATCGTAAATAAGATGAAATTGCTTGCAGACGACCTCGTTCTTATTATTTTTTCCGTACGGGTAATGCATGTTCCCCGATTCAATTTGAAACTCATTGATTATTACCTATGTATCAAAGTTTTGCCAAGTTGGCAAGGAAGTGACAATGTAAGGTGAAAAGGGTTAAGCCTTGATATATATCTCTGACGACGCCTTCATCTATATAAGAGTGACATGGAAAAATCAAACTTACATCGGCTATGTATTCAATCTGCCTGACTTGCTATGACCAATCATGCTCGAAAGGGAATGGAATCCGATGGTACCCTTTTGTTTTTACCCGATGTTTACAAGTCGGTAGACTTTTCGTGCAGCTAGATGCAAATATGAGTAGAATGTCAAACTGTGATGTATGAAATTAGCGCAATATGTTTGGTCAATTGTGACAAAATAATCTGCGTTCTTGTGAGTTGGAGAAAAATAAACCGAACACTTAATCAAACACTATCACTCTATAAAGTATTTAATGTTTACATAAAATCTGATATGTTTTTCTATCTTTCCAATATTTAGAACGATGCAATAACATGCTTTTGGCTTAAATAACTCCATTGGTAATCATTAATAAACAAATTAAACGTCTTTCACCTGCCAGATTAGCCCCAAGGATTTATGTCTGTTGATCATATGCGATATCTAGCACACGATTCGTAAGTCCTCTTTTCGTAAGCCGCGCTAAATGTTCATTCATAGATCAGATAAGTTGTGGACCGGCGGTTCGATTGATTCATTTAAGACAATTCAATAAATCTATTTAAAGCATAGATTACGATCCACCTATTTGTTCGATAATCCGAAAACGTAACGTCATTGCAGGCTTTGATTTGTGAGTAACTTAAACTATGTGGCCATTCGGATATATTGGAAATGCCTGTGTGCTCATCGATATTGAATGCTGAAAGAATGCGTAATGATAGTAATTCCACCCATTTGAAGTGCAAATCACGATTTTATTTGTGTCAAAACGTTCCAACAGCTAAAGTGAGGGATTAAAAACAACCCGCTGCAATCGATATATAGATCGATCCGCGCTACAAGATACAACAAAAACCTTCATTTGTTATTAACATGTTGTTAATGTTCTTTAAACATAATCTACATTGCGCTTCTTGGCTAACACCTAAAAGTCCTAGTGGTAGGAGTACAGAACTTGAAGTCATATGGCCTTTTTCAGCGAGAGTTTAAATCCCGGTGACGGCATTTGGGTTTTCACAAGAGGAAGTCCCCTGGTTTAAATACGGATTTCCGATGGTTCTTCCCGGCTTGATGAGCCCATATGTAGTCAAGTTTAAGTTCTGTTTTCATCATTATGAACCAGTCATCGCAACATAACTGAAAATATGTTGACGCGATGTAAAGTCATGTAAATAAGTTAATTATGAAAGGAATCCCCTGCACTTGATAGCCCATTACGACTTATCAAAGCTGGAAAGAACCATCGGGTGTCCGTGTTACTGAACAGCTTAAACAGATTACGCTTAACCCTTTCCCAAACAATAACGACATTTGACCACTTTGTTGCGGACTTTAGCAAACATTGTGGGAAAAGGAGAAATTGCTCGTCACTAGCAGTTTTTCCTTTTCCCACAAGGTTTTCTGCTCTATCTGGAAAATGTTTTTTTTTTCAATTTCATCACATTTTGAAATGTTGTCTGCAAACTCTTTTGGACAGTCGAAAATTTGTTGTTTGGGAAAGGGTTAAGATTTGCGTAAGTCTAAAACAACACTTCCTCTTATTTCAGTATTGGGCTGAGCAATATTGCGGAGTAACACATCATTGGAACCGTCTCGCCGAGACGCTACCAATGACATGTCACATTGCAATAATGTGTTTTCGTTTAAGATCTCTACATGTTTATCAGTTTTGACTTGCGCAAATATTTTCCGTAAATCGTTTAGTTAAACGGTACCCGGGTTTCTGGTAATGACCAGGGTACATGTATCTACCGTTCATGAAACGCCATGTATACCATTAAAAGATGCATAGCGAAATCTTGAGGGGCCTCATGATCACACAGAAAATATTCTAACAAATCCTCATACGATATACAGTCTATCTTGTGTTAAGCAGCCATCCTTTTAAGCAGCCAACCTGCCTTAAACAGCCACTGTAGAAAGTTCCATTGTTAGATTTATAGTGTAAATCAATTTGTGTTAAGCAGCAAGCCTGTCTTAAACAGCGAATTTACTCTGTCCCATAGGCTGGCCTCTTAACACAGGTTTGACTGTAGCTTATGGCTATCGGAATGAACTATAATTGCTTTACGTTCTGCCATCTGCGAATAACATGAAATTAGATAGGTTGTTTAATGCCACAGCTGGATTTTAGGGCATAGTATTTATACATTTTGTGTTGATGTCCAAATGTCCTTTTATCCACCCCAATAGTGTATAATAGACAATTCAATAAATAACCGCATTTCTGATTGTTTACGAACAGCTTAATTGTTTAAATACGAAATGTTTAAAGTATTTTCACGTATTTATTTAAGACTAACTTTAACCCGATTGATTGTGTTTAATGTATCATATAGTATAGGTAAGAGGCCTAAATATCCTTCTTAAACCATTGATTGACAAGGACAATTAATTTAAGTAAAACGAGATACGACTGACTTTCGAACAAAACAGGATTGTCAACACAGATCCATCCGTGCGAAATATGAGACTGGATAATCGACCTTTAAATCTTACGTAGGGAGTTTCGAGCTCACCCCTTCTAGAGTGACGCAGTGCTCTCTGTGATTTAGATTCTTTTAACACGAGATCATTAGTGCTTTATGATACACTATGCGATTGCATTAGGGTATTTTCTTGGTTATTTGGCCTATATCTGACTCAAGTGCGTGTTTTTCACTCGACGTGATTTGTCGTTACGAAACAGCATGCTCAGCATGATTCATGGTACCCTTTTGTTAAGGTAGAATACCCACAAACAACCATTTTGAAACTCATTTTATCATCGCATTACTTCGGTAGTTCAAGGTTAACCGTCGGGGTCCGGAACTATCAGATTTAATGCGAGCCAGGATCGAAGTATACCGAGAACGACTGAAGTAATCCGACGAAAGAATGATTTTCAAAATGGCAGAGTATGGGTATTCTACCTTAATATCAGTTATTTGATTGGCTTGTTAATTGGGTTTCGATTTATCCGTTTAAAGATATATCATAAAGGACCTGTATGTCTAAATTTAAACTTGTCCATTTTACATCTATTGTGAAATAAGTTCTTACAACTAAGATTAATCGGTATCTGTTCTGCTATCTCGGTACATGTACATAACCAATGCTCGCAACAATGTGGATACGTGAAGATTCCGAGGTGGATCCCGCTACGGACGAGATTCGAACCATCGATATTTCTCGAGGACGACGTTCTACTCCTGGACCACTTTTCAAGTTTTCGTCCTCCAATGTATTCATATCAATTTAAGTGTTTTTCTCTCATGAACGGGACACATGTTTTAAAGACCACAGACTGGACACCCTGTATAAAGCCTTAGCAACGCCTTTTTATACCATCAGTAAGCATTAAAACATAATTCATGTTAGTCTGTGCGTGCATTCATGTTAGGTGGTGTCTTATCCAAGAACGAATGTTGTCTCAGGATTTCGCAACAGCATCGCAATGATTTGTTTTGGGGTGTAATACATAACGGTAATGAATACCTTTTTGTCGACTCTTCAACCTTCTCAAATTTGACAGAGGTCGGGGTGGCTTGCACCTTACTATGAACAACCCTATCCTCCATGCAAGATATTAACAGATGGAAAATGTCAAATATATCGATATCTCGGAGTAAATTACGATCGATATGAGTAATTTAAGCGTAATTGAGAAACCATCATTTGGAAACGTGATAACAAAAGAAGATATTCCTCATCTTGATCAAGAAATTAACAATTGTAAAATGTCGAAAATATCTCAGGGCTACTTCTGTATTCATGACAAAATGAAACGAATTTCATCATAATTGAGAAACAATCATTAGGAATCTTGATGACAATAGGAGAAATTGCTCATCTCGATGAGCAATTTCTCCTTTTTTCATCATGTTTCCATAAGTGTGCTTAGTGGACCTGTAGCAAACAGCATCACGTTAAAAAAAATAACACGTTGTGGAATGGGTCACCCCAGACGGGTACAAATGTTATTGATGGGAAATAAAATCATATGGAAACGTGATGAAAAAAAGGAGAAATTGCTCATCTTGATTGGACCTACAGCAAACAGCAAACGTTAAAACTAAAACGTTGGGGAATGGGTCACACCGGACGTGTATAATTGTTATTTATGGGTGCAATAAGTAACGACTCACATGTCTCGCTATGCGACCTTTGATCTAAAGCTAAACGTTTCGGTATCATGTGCAGGAATACACCAGAAAATGTGTTGTATCTTTGACTGACACCTAGAATAACTTGATTACAAAGAGCTAAATGACGCACATCAATGTTATGGCCACGAATTAAGTTTATTCTTCGATATATACATGTATTCTAACCCGGACAGTCCAAGACGTTAATTGATATTGGAGCATGGTGAAACACCTATGTTTTGAGCAACTAGTCTGTATGTACTAACGCTCTTGACTACTGTCTACATGAGGCGCTATTTCGAAAGTAGATGTACAAGTACCCCCAACAAGATATTAGAAGAATAAGCTGTTTGCCTTTCGTCGAGTGAACAAATGCGTTTCAACAAGCAATTTGGTTTTATCACGAAGGCGAAAAAAAGCATATGTACGCTTTCTTGTTTTGTTTCCTTATCGATATTACGATATATTTCTTGCACATGAAAGAAGCTTACTCTTTGAACACTCTTCCTCAAAGGTGAGAGGGGAATTATTATCCATAAAGGTGACAAAGTGAATATAGAGATCAGATAGTCTCATATATACACTATTAGAGAATTCGACCGGTTCCTGATAAGCAATTTGTGACTGATTCAAAATGAAAGAAAAGGCAAACGCCAAAGAAGAAAATAAAATGAACGATACTCTTTTATGTTATCTTGAATGTACTAGTAACAGAGTGATCAATAGATGTTTTGTCTATTGAAAACATTTCCTTTAGTCACATAATTCTTTTAGAAGTTCTTTGTAGCAGATGCGACACAGAAAATATAAACAAGTGAAATGCCAAAGAAGCATGAAATACGTTAAATGATAGTACCTGCTCTTACGAATGGTAGAATAATGCCATTATTTCTTTTCATTTTATATCATTACCACATGGGAAGCCGTTACGAGCAATTGTATCATTTTGCCATTATGATTTATCAAACCTACTCCTCAAGTTTTAGAATTGACAACCCACACAAAGAGGGGAGCTAATACAAAAAGTGTACCAGATATCAAGCACATCATATTCCAATTGATTTTAACATATTTTTTTAAAAAAAACTGAATATATTCGATTGTTGGAATGTGACCACAACGCCAAATTAATTAGTTGTCAGTCAATGACCTCAGCTGTCCTTTTAGTTACGCAATAAAGGACCGGGCCTACCCTACGATAATTACAAACGTTCGAGCCATGACAATACACTTTGCCCGTTCTAAATACAAGGCAAGGTGTCCTAAATATGTACCTGACGAAATGTTTAATGGACTTTTCCACTTCACAGCGTTCGGCCCTATGACCTCCTGACCTTTTTCCATATTTCTTGGAGAACTTCTTTTATAATTTGGTCAATATAAAAGTTATCGTCAGGCGATAACAGAGAAAAAATAAATTAACGAAAGATTAACTAGAAATTTTCAAGGATAGAGATCTTGGAAAATAATACCTTTGTTGCATTACTTATTTTCTTAGTGTTTTTGCCATCAAACATTTTAGCTTTAGAACCTTGCGATATTTGGATATGAGTCACACAAGCAACATACCGGGGGGAGGGGGGGGGGCTTCGATTCTCCAGGAGGTGCGATCCATACATTGTTACATATCCTTACATTATGTTTCTTTTTGCAACATATTTGAATGATATGGGGTTTAACAATCTGTCAGTAATTTCAGTTGTATTTCGACTTTCCTTGATTAACCAATACTTAGCTAGGTCTCTGATCTGAAATCTCTCCCTGATGAAGACTCCAATAACTCTAGAAGAATCTACGGGACTCGGACCGAGGGTCCTTAGAGTTACATGACCGCAACCTTTAGCCACATGATCACGCAGGACCCAATTGTAACCTCTGAAGGTACACAATCATTCCATATCGACATAAACTAGCTTTAAGCGTTATCGGGAGCGATTAGTTTCGCCCTGGATCGGCTAATGTTTACAAACATGTTTCTCTATTGTAAAGTGACCAGGATATCTCGAGTTCTAAGACTTCAACCCTTAACCAAAGGTTCTCACATGATCCAGTTTTGACATCAGATTGCACAGTTGCATTTCCATTACGGCATAACATTTACCCAATTCTCATTTGGAGCGAACTATTTCGTCCTGGATCGGCTTATGTTAGCAAAATGTTTCTCTTTTGCAAAATGACTGGTGCGCGTTTAGCCCAATACCTCTCGAATTCAAAGACCACAACATCCAACCACTAGGTCATATATATACCTCTCAGCACAGCTCAGTTCCATATCTACATATTGTAAGCTAATGTTCGCCCTGGATCGACTAATGTTAGCAACCACTTGTCTCTATTGACAAGTGATGAAAATGGTGTATCGGGGTACATTTTAACGTGACGGGGAAACCCCGGCTATTACGGACGGAGTTAAGGTCACTAAGTTACCATAAAAGGTAAACGAATGCTTACTCATGACTGACCTAGATAGCCAATGAATTGCTCTGTTAACATTGCAACACCTACTTCAATTATTCATCACTGTGTCACTGATAAAAAAAGTGTGTCTTTGTTTCTACGTTAAAGGTGCCGATTTAGAGATGTCCGTGTACATTGCCCAGATATCTCTGGATATTCACTATCGCTTATTTGTCAGTTGATATACGCTGTCTTTCATTGCTATTTCGGTGTTATCGCGTCCCTTAATATGCATGAACTAAACATATCCTTTCGTAAAAAAGTTTCGGTGCATGTCATCTTATGCTATCAGTAAGGGAACATTTTCTCCCGATGCAAAGCTATTTGATTGAACAGTTTTCTGAAAAGAGGAATGCAGCAAATATTGACATGATGAAATGAAACTATTTTCTCAAGTGCCATGGTTTTCCCCAGAATGATGTCAGGCTATATACAGTAACACTGGCCATTTGTTTCCGTTTAAGGGATTATTCCGTTATCTAATAGAACGAAGGCGGCCCCTGATAATCAATTGACTATATTTAGATATTAGCAAGAATTCCTTTTGAAGGAAAAACCCGTTTCAACTTGTATCGCTTTCGTTTGTTTGTATTACATCATGGTTAAAGATGCTGTTACATCCCTTTATTCATCATCTTTTTATTCGATTTCTCATGTCATTTACAGCAATGCCACATTCTACAGTAAAGCCATTTACATATTTTGAATATCATCTTGCAAAAGAAGAAAGCTTTCATTCATTTTTAATATGGAAATGTACTGGTGATAAGCATATGCAACTTGCATTTGCATATACGGTATTTCAATTATTTTTAAAAATCAAAATCTTACAATTGAAATCCTTTTGTTATACGATAGTTTACTTGTTAATAGGTCTTAACTGCACAATTTATTCAGGGAGATTCCAAGCAACATATTTAGTTTATAGATAAGTTTAATATTTCTGAAATGACAGCAATTTCATTACCCTAAATCGTAAAACGAGGCTTCGATAGAGATTGCCAATCCCATAGATACGGATTCGATGTTTATAAAGATGAATAAAACATATGCGTGAAGTAATACTATTGCATTTTTATAGATAATTTTCAATAAGCTTTTGTAGCTTGCTTTGAGGCTCCAGGACCAGTCAACTTTGTTTCCTGGCAAGCATTCACGCATATGGTGGATAAACTCAGGGACGCAAAGTGTAGCCTGTTACTCATTGATATCGAAGCCACGGCTCATGTGTCCTGAGGCCGACGCTCTACCCCTGGTCCACCGTCTTCCACGAAGAGTTACACCGCTTTCATCAGTTCTACAGCTATACAACAGCATAGAAATCCTTACTACGATCAAGGAATGTGTTGTATTAAAAACTAAGGAAAAGATTATCGTAAGTCAAAACTGATATGGACGAAAAGTATCTTAACCCATTACCAGACAATAACGACATTCGACCAGTTTGATGCAGACGATTCTGGAAAACATTTTCGGAAAAGGGGAAATTGCTCTTAACGAGGAATTTCCTCTTTTCTCAAAATGTTTTCTGCCTTCCAGAAGATCTTTTTCAATTTCATCACATTTTGAAATGTCGTCTTCAAATTCTTTCAATTTGGGACAATCGCAAATTTGGCGTTTTGTAAAGGGTTAAATAAAAGTTCAATATTGTCAGGCGACAAATCGTTGGAAGGGTCTCTGCGAGACGGTTCTAATGATGTGTGACTTGTTACAATATTGCATATCTCAATACTGAAATAAGAGGGAATGTTGTTTTGGTTTTACACAATTCTTAGATTAATATGTTTTGTAAAACCCTACCTTGCTAGTTATCCTCAAACACTACATGCTATCCGGTAACTTTGACGTAAATTGATAGCGTTGGTGGTGTTTCGCACTACATGCCTCATTAAATTCCGAACACTCCGCATTGCATGTGATACATTCAACTCTGTGTAAGGTACCGACTCGTCGTAATTTGTCTCGGCCTGTCCCGAAATTCAAAATTTAAAACGAAAGCTAGCTCAAACCTTTTCAATGATTTATAAACAAGGAATCATAGTCTGATACAGTCGTATTCTTATGGAGTAGTTCATAAAGTAGTTCATAAAGTAGTTCAAGCTCTTTACAACTGGATTTTTTTTTTATTCTATTACTCTTACCCTTTAAAAGAAAATATAGTTATCCGCCACAAATGCACACTATCCGGTTACGATGCGGTTAAATAATAGGATCGGTGGTCTTTCGCACTACATGCCGCATTTAATTCCGAAAACTCTGGACTGCATGTGATACCGTCAGTAGTGTTTTAGATACCAAGCCGCAGAAAGTTGCTTCAGCTTGTCAAGAAATTTGAAATTCAGAACGAGTACATGCTCGAACACATGTACTGATGAACAAATAAGGAAGCGTATCATATTCTTATTTGGTGTTTATCATAAAATAAATCATAACCTTTTCCGTAGATTATATTCTGTATGTTCTCATTAGAAATGCCAACATAATAAGGTTTAAAGAAGAAACAGTAAAATCAGAAAGGGAAGTATTGCCTCTTAGATATATATCTCTGCATAAATTGCAGGAATCGCAGCCTATGAATAAAGCAGATTCGCTTGAATTCCTGTTGTTTGCCTCCGTTCATCTAGGAAGACGATGAGTTGCGCCGTGTCAAGGTTCTTCAATTTCTACGATGGCTGTAAAGAAATAGTTCTTGCGTGGGAGACTTTTCTGCAGTCACCGCAGATTACGCTTGAATAGTTATATAATCTAACAACTGAACCGCCTGTACATGTTAGTAATTCGACAACATACCGTACCACACACGGGGTAATGATCCCGAATTGCCTTAATTGAATCCAATCGCCCAATAAGAAACCGAATCACCCGACTGCCGACCACAGGGTGCATGTATCCGTCCAGTCGACTGAGCAAGGGCGGTATCGGTTTCGAACACCCGGTAACTGAGTACTCCGACAACACCGCCGTGATAAAGTTCGTGCCACGAGAGGAGAGAGATATTCCTCCGCGTCGGGTTGTTATTCTTCCGCGTCACGTAAGTATTCCTCCGCGTCACGTTGATATTCACCCGCGTAACGTTGGTATTCCTTCGCGTCACGTTGATATTCACCCGCGTAACATTGATATACCTCCGCACCAGCTTAACATTTCACCGCGTAACGTTGATATTCATACGTGTCATGTTGATATTCCTCCGCGTCACATTGATGTTCATCTGCGTAACGTTGATATTCCTCCGCATCACGTTGATATTCCTCCGTGTCACGTTGATATTCCTCTGCGTCACGTTGATATTCATCCTTATCCGTGTCACGTTGATATTCCTCTGCATCACGTTGATATTCCTCCGCATCACGTTGATATTCCTCCGTGTCACATTGAAATTCCTCTGTGTCACGTTGATATTCTCTGCATCACGTTGATATTCCTCCGCATCACGTTGATATTCCTCCGTGTCACATTGAAATTCCTCTGTGTCACGTTGATATTCTCTGCATCACGTTGATATTCCTCCGCATCACGTTGATATTCCTCCGTGTCACATTGAAATTCCTCCGCATCACGCTGATATTCCTCCGTGTCACGTTGATATTCCTCTGCGTCACGTTGATATTCATCCTTATCCGTGTCACGTTGATATTCCTCCGTGTCACGTTGATATTCCTTTGCGTCACGTTGATAATCATTCGCGTCAAGGTTCGCTCTTTTTCAACTTGCATAGATTTTTTTTTCTCAAAATATATAGATGAATGCATATGTATCTTGAATATTTCAATTATAGAAGATTAATAAAGTAAATCATATTGCGGAAGAATAGGTTTGGTTTTTTTTCGTATGTCAAAATAGAACCCACCAAATCCCATGGAAAAAGTTCTAGGTGTAAACCCTTTGCTGTCGTCTACAGCTGCTTGCGAATTGAACAAAAAACCTGTGTTTACTTTGTATCGAAACATGACAACTTATCAAACTACATCTTATGCATGACACGATTGTCGAAGACGCACTTGAAAATAAAAATGGAAGCTTAAACGGTCTACTTCTCGACATTTCAAATACGTCGTCCCTAATGAATTCATTGATAACGTTGTAACAGTAACGTCAATCATTGAAGGTCGAGCAAAATATATCCTTAACGCTTATCGTTGAAAAACAATTACGAAGAAAGAAGAAATTGCTGGTTATAAGCAATATTTGTCACAATGACCTTTGGAATATTCTGCTAAAGGTTTAAAAATGCTTGTATTATAAAATTGGATTCATGTGATTAAATTAGTTTTGCAGACAAAGGTGTAGTTGTGTAACACATACTCTCCAACTCACATGCGTTTGTCCCACATACACCATTTGATATTTAGGAGTCGTTCTTTTTTTTTTAAAAAAAATCGCCCAACACGTTTAAACGAAGTGTTAATTAAATTATTCAAACCGCATTGCACTATCAAATACGAATCAATCCTGCCTAATTACTGCACACGAGGGAAATAACACTGCATTGGCAGAGGATCAAATAACCTGATTTTTTTAATTGAATGAAACGTGATTTAGCAGAAACGCTCCACGAGTCGGAGCCTGTCTCGAACCCTGAACTCTCGGTTGCAACATGATGAGGCGTGGATAATTGTAGAGTAACAGGTGATATCCAATTAAAATAGTTCAGGTGATGAGCGGCGGGAGAAAATGTAGCATTTGTTGTATCTTTTTTAAAGCGTTGAACGATTTTTTGTTTCACGTACATTTAAAGACAAAACGTGAGTTGCTGTAGAAAAAGGCCACTGGTCCAAAAGACATCCATTTATTAAAAGGTAGAAATTGCTCATGATGAGCAATTTCTACTTTTAATACAATGGTTTCTTTCTAATTCTACAAACAAAAGGTTTGGTCGCATAGTCCATAGTTGACAATTTCGACTATTTCTTATTTGAATTGCTGCTTTCCAATATAAAAGACTTGATAAAAATAATTTAAGACAATACCCATCCCTTAACATTTCGGACGGACTTTCGCCAACGAAGATTGTAGAGTTGTCCGAATAGCACTCTGACACCTCTACAAACCTCGTAGGCGATTTCGTGACAAAGATATTGTGGAAGCATTACAATGGTACGTCCTGACTGTTATTAAGCTCTCCACCGTTGCTTTAACATCTGGTCGATCACGACTTTGCTTATAAGGGACTGAGTAAAAGAATATAAGTTATCAGTCTTATTCGGAATGTGGAATCCGCTTGGGTGAGCTTACCTAGGTCTGTACATAGTTCGTAAAGAGATTCACCGGAAATGTTTGAAATCCCAACAGGTCCTGATAAGTCTGTTGCCTTTGTATGGGTGAATTCGCGTCATCGGTGACCGCATAGGCTACATCCCGACCCCAGTTCTGGTGAACCGGCTCGGTTTAATTGGGGGAATCGCTCGCGTGGCTGTGGTAATTCGCATTCGATTGTACCTGGCTTTTTTGATAGACTACACAATTGAATGTTCGCGTTTGGACAAAGATTGAAAACCGAACTCATTTCTAGTCATTTAACACCACTTCATATAAAATGTACCCAACATGGATAGAAAAGGGTTCCTTTTGAATACGCGGTTAAGAATTGAATCGGATGAGGCTGCACATTCTAAAAAGGCATATCCTGGATAACACTTTCTTAAGGTGACTATCTAACATGTTCTTTTCAAGATGAAATGCCATCTGCGAATAAAATAGAACAGCACATCCATAACGTAACATACAACTTAATAATTGATACACTTAAAATCGACCTAAGCCTTTGTTAAGCTTTACTTTTTTCACTAAAGCTTTTGGCTCTGATTTCTGTCAGGTCATTATTCAACCTTGGAGGTCAACCTGGGGACAACTTTACTAAAATAACTATTAGTTTCACACGAATTTAGATTTTATTGTAATGGCTCGACCCAAATTGGGTACTGTTTTACTATACGACTTTAGGAAAATCTTTGCGGAAGTCAAAACCGATATACATTGACCGTCGCCTGGATAGAAGTACACTATTGTAATGTGACACGTCATTGGAAGCATCTCAGACGGACGATTCCAATGATATGTTACGATGCAATTTTGCGTATTTCAAAATTGAAATAAGAAGCAACTTTGTTTAGAACCTATACAAACTTAAAGTATAAAATGCTTCGTAATCGCTATCCAGAATAATAACAGGGCGGTACATGTCAGATCGTCTTAAAGGCTCATAAAAGGAGACTAATGCTATATCAAACTATATTATTTGGTAGACATTTGGTCAGATTTAAATAGTTATCACCAAAAACCCTCCATCAGAACAACTTAAACATAGAAGCCAACCAGAAATAACCTAGATAAGCAAGTTAAATAATTCAGATTGCATGATTCTTCACTTCTGACCTTGTCAGTTGATACACACATTTTTAAACCGACCAATCAAAATTCGTTATTTTGAATATGTAAACAAACAGGTTGTTGATAAACATTATCGAATTTGAGACAACTATATTTCAAGCACAAAATAACCTATGTTAAAGGAGTCTATTTAATAGTGGCTCAATGCATTTGCAAATTAATTCTCATGACTTTTATAAACATATTAAAAGAACTCCATACATTTTTTAAGTTATTTGTTTGTACTCATCTCCTTTCATGTGCCTTTAAAGAAACTTGTTCACAGATGAGAGGACACTTAGATGTTAAAAAATTATTTCTTTAAAACATTATAACAGCTGGACTGTTATTTGATACGCGCTAAAAGTCTTTGGAAGCGAAATTATATCGTTTCTAATTATTTAAAGAGTGTATACAGTGAATTAACATCTTTTTTTATCCAATTGCGTGTCATCGCTTTTCGGAATCTGTAGCATACAGACTGTACATCCTTAGATAAATTGACGCCTCCCGAATTAATTATGCTTTCAAAACCTACTTTTAATTGGATATCAAACAACAAAACAATAGTTGTTTCAGCGAGGTTTTATTTCAACTAACAAATGGTCTCTTCTTTTGCGACATCTTTAACGTTCGAGTAAGTAAAGTTTCGGCTATTACTAACGTATTTCGATAAAGGGTCAGTTGCTTATTGTTTGTCGTTGAGTCCTCCATGTCCCAACCCTTATTCGGAACTTGATACAGTTATTGAAGTCCTTAAATAGAAATAAGGCGTGGTATACGAGAATTGGACACAATCAAGTTCTGTAGCCCCAGTACTGCTCCATGTACACAATACTGCGTTTCGTATGGCATAATCTTTGGCTGCGTATGTCTTACATGCAACGTACCATTTGCACCACTCTCTTTCTTTTCTTTTTTCAAATATTGATGCTTCCAACAAGCTTGTCACAGCGTATTACAGCGACAATGAATCTCTGGAGGAAATTGAGTATAATCATGTATGATATATCGGGTAGAAACCAAATGTAAAAGAAAAAGTCATGAACGGTACGCCACTGATGAACTCTCACATCGCTTTCTTAATTTTGTTCATCTGCTTAAGCCAAGATGAAAATCCATCAGAGAAAATTAAGGGTAATCACGTTTGATATAGGGTAAAATCAACGTGTAAAAAGGAGGAACTCTTTGCCAATGACAAACTTGCATTTTTAAACTATGCTTTCCAAGATTTGGTCAAATACATCAGCCGAGATAACAAACAAACGCGGGTACATATAAAGAGTTGCATATTAAAACACCTCGGATTTAAAGGCGTGTGAAATAGTTCAAAGGTTAAATATGTCTTTATAAACTCCACGCTAATGAAGTGGTCCGGGTACGAAACAACGGTGTTATTGTTTGATGTAGTCTACCATTTCTTCATTAACACACGCTCATTAAACCGGAGCCGCCATTAATAAATTGTAACAATAAAAAACTCGGACTCCTATTTTACCCCAGCGCTCCGTCTGGCTTAATGAATGACTCGCCTTCGAGTATTGAATGTTCTTCGTCCTTAACCCTTGGAATGCTGGGTAATTTTCTTGAAATAGAGTTTTGTGTCGTCTGCTTTCCCAAACCTTAACAATCTGCTTAATTTTGATGTGGAAAGATACTCATAGTAGCAAACAGGTTAGATCACAGGGCAGCCGTCAATTTATTTGGCGGATGGCCTGGATTTAACCTGTTTGCATCAGCATGAAGTCGATTCAAGCACTATAAGGGTTGTAAGACCGTTCGAAATTAAAAGCAATGTAAGACGACAGAAACTGAGCAAGGCAATATATGACTTTTTCCATTATGATGCATGGTAGAACGCAATGTGATAAGGGATTTATTGCTCATAATGAGCAATTCTTTCTGTTGTCACAGTAATTTGTCAAGCGTTTAAGGTGCGCTAACATTGGTTTATATTTTTCTTTTAACCCATTACCAAACAATAACGACATTAAACCAGTTTGTTGCAGAATATTCTAAAGAAACATTGTGTGAAAATGAGAAATTGCTCATTCATATTAATTCCTTAATTTTCCCACACTATTTTCTGCCATGTCAGAAGATCGTTTTTCAATTTCATGACATTTTGAAATGTCGTCTGCAACCTGTTTCAATTTGGGACAGTCGAAAATTTGGCGTTTGGTAAAGGGTTAAGAAAAGGATTTTATTTCTTCTAAAATACATCCCATTAGAAAGGGTGTTGCTGGGGTGGGCTTTCACAAAAAGCTAGTAATTACGTACGTTTGTCCCCACTTAGCAACACATATTTCAACGTTTGACCGGGGGTACAGAAATACACACAGTTTGAAATGACACATCCGTCCGCAAAACTTTTGTTGAAGGGTTCGCCTTTCTTGATCGCTCTTGAATCACTATTAACAAAACAAATTTCGTGCGCGTTTAAACCTTTTCTGTTTTTTAATTGACTAACGTCTTGTCCTAGGTTATACAATCTTGAGAGGGACTTAATTACGAGCCAGATCCGGTGATGAATCAGAATGACCGAAGATGTTTTGTTGTTGTTCGAATTATACAACATAACATGTATTTATAGAGACCTTAAGCACATAAGCTCATAGTCAATACATGTGTATTTCCGTGCAATGGATAAAGAGTTTTGAGACTGTGTTTTCGTTTCCCCTATTTTCCAATGATTCATCTAAAAGGCGTTTAATAAACAGTTTGCGTCATGCCTTGATGGTAAGCTAATGATCCCCAATACGTTGGATCAAGTAAAGGATCCAATACGTTTTGGTTAATGTTAAACCTTAATGTCCTATACTATTACTTATCGTATGAACAATTATTTCTCATACGCATGTTCATCGTAAAAATGATACCAACTGTTGAAGAAACCACGTTGATGATGGATAATACACCCATAGCAGGCGATTTCTTATTTTGTCAAGGTGACTTCTTACCAGTTCCACAAAGGAAATATTTCTTCGGGACGTTACAATTATCGCCTGTGTTTACAAGTCGAACCGATCACATAACCCTGTAACAGAAAACAGGGTTAAGAACCATTTTACGGAAGGGTGTGTCTTTTGGGGAAAGATAATGTTTCAGGCATGTTTGTCTCATTCCTTGGCATAGAAAAATCCGACCTTGTGCTATTTTGTTTTTCCCGTATGTAAGCAACAAAGAATGCAAATATTAGATTTGATTTAGATTAAGAGCCTGCTTTAACACGTATCGAATGATGATCTTATTTTATTCGTATAACGCGATGCGATCGGTTGCTGATACAAAGCACACATTTAAGATAGAGAATGTATGTAACATGTCTTGATCAGTGCTCCCTTCTTCTTTCATACTTTCAAACGGTGTAACGATTGAAGGGTTGCTGATATCATTGCATTCGAATGTGCGCGGGTCCCACCTCAGAATCTACATAACACGGACGATGATCTAAAACGATAGCTACACATAGGCACAATACCTAGTCTGGTTGGCCTTACAGACATATCCTTAGAAAGAATCTGAATCTGAAGGCAGGTCAACCAATGGACACATTAGTTAAGGTTATAGTGCTTGGGGATGGCCAAGATACAATTCATTGTTGGCAAAGAAGTTGCAATAATGGATACGAGTTTTGTCAGAAACATGACTTTATTCATTCTAGTAACCATATGTTTTATGAACGAAATATTCAAATGACGATGACGACATTTGAATGTTTTATTTTTCGAGGATGGTTTCCTGGCTGATACACGGAATACCGATGGTTCTACCCAGCTTGTCAAGCCCTTATTGGTAGTCAAATTAGGGGCCCTCCATCGGTTTGAGCCGACAACTGCAACATATCTGAAATAATGTTGACGCGACATTAAACCCAAATAGATAGGAAATAAAACAAATATCTTTACTTGTATAATATGGACAAGATAAGTGGTGTTCCGTATTAGTATGCGCATTGTACACAGGTTAATCAGTGACTGTCCTTTATGTAGAAGGTGTAGAAGATGTTTGGTACGTTTTTGCCTGCTTTAAGCCATATACTGATCAATGTAGATAATTTATGTTTTATGTGTGGGTTGGGACAGTATCAGTGACAAGATGAGTCTCCGCTAACTGGTGATTCATGCATCTCTCACATTTCCATTTGATATAGCGTCGCAAACATGCATACGAAAGTGCATCTTAGTCAGTAGGATATCCAAGGGACTTTTATGTTTTTTTCTAGGTACATTTGGGGATTGGTAGGCCTTGCAAGGGCGTTTACTTTTGTCAAAAGAACTTATTCGATGCAGTAAATTTGCATGTTTGCACGTACAATAGCAAATGCTATTAGTCAGTGTGTCATATTGAGGGATTGATGAAACGATACTGTCAGACCTTCACAATGATTTAGTAGGAACTTATATTTGCTTTATACTAATATGTGTGTAAAACACTAAGACATGCCTTTGAAGGCACACAAAATCACGCAGCATAGGACTGGGGCATTGATCTTACACTTACGGATAACATTTGGTCAGTGCTGATTAAGCTGTCCCTGAAGATAAAAATATCAATACTCAATTACTGTCGTACTTTCTTTTCAATGTATCAACCCATTAGCATGAACGATACAAGGGTCGGTGTCTCACTAAAAATTATCAGTAGATACAGTTTATAACTCCCAACGAATCTGTACAATTAGAAATATCTATGTCAAAGGGAAATGATCATTTCCTTGGTCAATGTACTTACGATCTTTTTATGGTTTTAATTGCGACCTGATTCATTGGTATATCATCTATCTGCTCTGTCTTTTCACTCTGTTATTTATGTAGGAAAGCTGCAGATTGCTGTACAGTACGTATGAGAAAATATCAAGGGTAGGAACGGATACGGTGACCAACAAATCGGAAGTACTCGGGTATTTCCATAACCTGAGAAATTGGATAAACCCGATGAGTTCAGAATGGTCACCGCCCAGATATACCTGAAAATCCAAAATATCAAATCAACGAATTTATAGAGCAGAAGTGCTGTGATTTTTAATTTATCGATTCGATCCAGTTTTAGATATGTTTATGCCGCGTAAGTATCCTGACATAAACACAATACTAAACAATGCCGAGCAGTTTTATAGATTCATTATAGATATATCCAATTTAAAGCTACAACAATAACCGCTCGGACAGGCGCCAAAATTATTGACACTTTTCGACAATTGATAACAATACAATCCACTCCAAGTTCAAACGCTGGTTACCGCTATGTAAACGCCAATATGTACCTTCCAAAGACACGCTCGGTACCAGTATAATTTTATTTTGGCAGGGTATGTCCGTAGAATACAATGTTGGCAGAAGTTTGAAATATTTCATATCATTTTGAATTAACCGTCGAACAATTATAAGCAAACCGCAAACGAATGTTCTTTACAATACCACTGGATTTAAAACAGTTCTGTTTATTTTACACGGGTCACTAAGTTATGGAATTAAACACTATGTTAAGCATCGGACGTTCTAATTTAAGTGGATTTTACGAGGGGAACACGCGTCAGAAACTATTCACGACGGCAACGTCACCAACGTCGGACACGTTCGAGAACGTTAGCCGAATGCAGTATTCTCCAAACACGTCCCTCTGGCGGTCCAGCAATCCGTCAACGCCACCCAAGAGGTCCATTTTGCGAGGCGGAGGACATCAGGTCGCATGTTCGAGCCACGGCTCGCCATCGAGTTTACGGAACGTAAGGTTCTCGGACGACGAGGAAGATCTCGCGGTGGAGTGCGCGCACATCCACGTGAACGAGAGTACCCAAACACCGGACGCGTCACGTGATCACGATGATAGCACGAGAGGTACTCAAACAACTAATATGTCACGTGGGCAAGACAACAGCGTGAGAGTTGTTAAAGCGCAGGAAATGCCACGTATTCACGACGGCCAACACAGAGGTGCACATGCCCAAAACATATCACGTGGTCAACATGATAACACGAGGCGTGTGCAGACGACAGATATACCACGTGGTCATGCCGAGAACGCTCGAAGTACGCAGACAAACGATGTACCACGTGGTCATGCCGAGAACGCCAGAGGAACACAGACAACTGGTACTGGTACTAGCAGCGGGTCCAGGCAATCTGTCAGGGAGTCGTACATCGAATCGGTGGGCTCTCCTAAAGGGCAACGTGTCGGGTCCCGAAGTCCAAGTTTAACGAGAGAACATGATGATCGAAAGCCTCTGGTTACAACACAGGCGTCGCATATGCTGTCTAAACCGGCGCAAAGACCAATGCCATATAGACCTGATGGACGTAAGATTATACAAAACATGGATGTACCTTCTATCACCGTAAAGGAAGATACTACCCCTGACGGACACAAGATTATCCAGAATTTGGATTTCAGCAAAACCAAAAACAAGCAGATTCAGACTGAGGTCCTGCCAAAATTTGCTTCGGAATCTACGCAAACGCCGTTGGTTCCAGATGGAAAGAGAATCATCCAGAATATGGATTTGGAGCCATCGAGATCACACCACGAGAGTGTTGCCACACAAACGCCCTTTATACCGGATGGAAGCAAGATCATACAAAACATGGAGGCTGACTCCCTGCGAAGCATGAGGCAGCAGGAACCAGCATGGCGACACACAGGATCACAGACCGGACATGTCAGCGAAAGCACACAAACGCCAGTTTTTCCAGATGGACACAAGATCATACAAAACATGGAGGCTGACTCCCTGCGAAGCATGAGGCAGCAGGAACCAGCATGGCGACATACGGGGTCACAGACCGGCCACGTCAACGAAAGCACACAAACGCCAGTTTTTCCAGATGGACACAAGATCATACAAAATATGGAGATGTTGACACCAAGGGAGGATGCTACGGCATCCAGATCGATTTCTATACAAACCAACCCGCAGTCTTTGGGTGAACAGGAGCATGATGTTCGCAGAACCACACAGACCATGACATACGAGCGCGTTCGATCCCCGAGCCCAGACTCCATGGACTGCAGCTTCGGCTTTGATGTTAACCTTTCCTTTGCAAGTACACAAACTGACGAAAGACCTAGCGCTCCCATACATGATAACGATACACAACAACAGGAGCCAGTACTGATTTACGATGGATCATGCACAGGTGACAAACCTTTGCTTGTAAGCCATGACGATGTTGTAGGGCCAAACAAAGAGACTGCCGGTTTCCATGATGACCATGTTTCTCATGCCGTGACGCTCGTACCAGATAAATCTAAACTGACCAATCATAGCGCTAAATCGCTTCTAGAAAGACACACGTATTCGGCAGAAACCCAACATCATGACTTCAGCCGGGCCACAAATACGCCTTTCTTCAACGAAACCCATAGAACCACGAACACGTCCAACGCAACCTTTAGAAGTAGCCAAACATCAACTTCTAATGAGAGTACTCAAACGGCTGGCGCTGCTGTAAGACAAATAAAAGCGTCTAGCGGTACACTTACTTCACCATGTGGCACGACAAACTACAAGGCATCCAACTCGTCCATACACGAGAAGCTGATGAGCCGTTCCTATACCGGAGAGCATCACCAGCATGGTGCCAGAAGGGGTGACCATGACTTATTCGGACTTCCTGCTGACCAATGGATGGCACCAACAGTTCCGACTAAGCTACGCAGTCACTCGCCCTCACGCAGTGAACCCGGAAGGCGTCAAGAATACACGAAGCCTGCGTATACAAATCGCGCTTCAGCTCCATTGGCAGCCACTCTTCCTGGAGCAAACACGCTCTACATGGATGATAGATCGCTATTCAGACCACAAATGACGTCCTCAATGGACGATATCCCCAACTGCAGTAAAGATTTGCACAGAGTATCGCCAGCTCCAAGACACCCGAATGCATTTAACGCACATGGTACCGGTCTGACAAATAGAGAGTCCAGGCTGGATAGATTTAGCCGTACTGCAATCGATGTTTACAGCTTCGATCCCGATTCGGTTCAGGAGTCGAAACGGGTGCTGTCCCAATCTGTCCATAAGGAAAGCGTGACGAAAAACACGTTTCTAAAAGGCATAGACCTACCAGCGCCCGCCTCTGTTACACCACGTGTCACATCCGTTTCCAAGGCAACGCATTCTGGAACTTCCGGTTATCAACCGACACCACGATCTTCCACTCTTGACCCCTGCGTACAAAAAGTTAACATTGGACGAGGATGGCCGGGTGTGGAGGACCGAAAATACAGCATGAATGATGCTTCACAGTCCTCAAGATACACTAACCTAGGACGATCTCGCTCGGCTAGTTCTAGGTCTCCATCTAGCGACTACACATCCAACTACGACAGACACAAGTCACCATCGGGGTCACACACCATGAATTCGTCCAATAGAGGATACAGACCAGTAAATTTAACACCTACTCTAAATCAGATGAGGACATCAGTCATTCGGAGGAATTCTATGAATGCAAGCGCCACTTTCTCGACACATGCATCACGTCCGAATTTAGGATCGAGCTCCGGGTACTCTTTCCAGGACCACACGAAGGGCGCCAACAAACCAAGCTTCATGCACTCCTTGGACCACAGATCCCGCCCGAGAGAGCCAACAAGGGGAACCAACAGTGCGTATTGGACAGAGCCGCATATCCTTGGGGCAACTACCAATGCCACAGAGAGAAACCGATCGCCGCTTTATATCGAGAGTTTAACAGACGCATCCAACGTCAGGCCAAGGTCGAGGGAAAGATACTCCAGATCAAGAAGTCCATGTTCAACAGACAGGGGCTCCCACAGAGAGCATGAGAGGTCTAGATCGTCATCAGCAACGAGAACCGTTTCCAGGAAACCCCCACTTCCGCAAATGGTTGCCAGAAGACAGTCACCAAGTCCCCGAAGACGGTCGTTGGATACCTTACAAGGTCCTAACCAGCAGATGACCGTACAAGACGGACATAATCGGTCACCCAATAGATATAGTCCTAGATTGATTGAAAGTCAGGCGGAACCACATTGTACCAGCCTGCCAAGCCATGGCAACGGCGTAACGCATATGGAAAGAGGTGCGTGTAAAGATGTGAGGGAACATAGTGACCTTGACCCTTCCAAGGTCACAATCGGAAGGTCACCGCCAGGTCTGGTGGACATGGACTGTGTCTATCTTGACGAAAGGACCATACAGAGAATTATAGAGAGTGCTAGTTTGTGAGTGGCGTGATTGTTTGGAACGTTGTTTGCCGTTTGACTTTGTTCTTATTCAATTATAAACAGTATTACTCTGTTTTGAACAATGACGCTGAATATTGAGCTGGTGGAAGATAACAAAAACTGTAGTCCGTATGTAATAAGGAAATGTGTCATAGTTTGCCAGGTCGTACTACACGTCAAACATTAGCGTTGGACATTAAAAGAACATCATTGTTACCATGTGTATACACCCCTACTGGTGTTTTAATGTATCTGATGCTAACGTTATTTTAATAAGTTGAAAGGCCTCTCAAAATAATACTTTCATGTGTGCATATATTTTTATAATTCTCAAAGTTAATTTCTTCTCTTAGGGCTTGATGTTTTGTACCTTGAGAAAATGCGACTTAAGTTGGATAGCCACACTTTTTCTTCAGAAAGCGTCAATTTAAGTTATGATTAATGTGAGATGAAAAATGCCTTCTTAATTTATCTTGTTTTTAAGTTTGTAATCTATTAAACAGAAGTTTTACTATTGTGTTGTTGAATGCTACATCATGTCGATAAAAGAGTAAATGTGTTATTTATACAGACGGCTAAACAGTTGCCTAAAACATGGGGATAGATCGATAAAAACTCATGACAAACGAATCCTTCATTAGCCGTTTGAGTTTGTATTTAACTGTGCAAATTTCTAATGATTGATTGATTGATTGATTGATTGATTGATTGATTGATTGATTGATTGATTGATTGATTGATTGATTGATTGATTGATTGATTGATTGATTGATTGATTGTATTTAACAGTGCAAATTTCTAATGATTGATTGATTGATTGTTTGATTGATTGATTGATTGATTGATTGATTGGTTGATGGATTAATTAATAAATAAATAAATAAATAAATTGATTGATTGATTGATTGGTTGGTTGATTGATTGATTGATTGATTGATTGATTGATTGATTGATTGATCGATCGATCGATTGATTGATTGATTGATTGATTGATTGATTGATTGATTGATTGATTGATTGATTGATTGATTGATTGATTGATTGATTGATTGATTGATTGATTGATTGATTGATTGATTGATTGATTGATTGATTGATTGATTGATTGATTGATTGATTGATTGATTGATTGATTGATTGATTGATTGATTGATTGATTGATTGATCTGTTGATCTGTTGATCTGTTGATCTGTTGATCTGTTGATCTGTTGATCTGTTGATCTGTTGATCTGTTGATCTGTTGATTGATCTGTTGATTGATCTGTTGATTGATCTGTTGATTGATCTGTTGATTGATCTGTTGATTGATCTGTTGATCTGTTGGTTGATTGATTGATTGATCTGTTGATTTCAGGGCATTTTTTTTTCAGACTTATTTGCTATGCATCGTTTATCATAAGTAAGGATGTCCCATCCCCCTAGAAATATGGTCTGTAAAGACCCTTAATTTGTCAACCGGAAGAGCAACGTTTATGCCACATACAAAATATGTTCCTGTTCCAGATGTTGTTAGAGACCTTTGTAACAAAGGAAGAAATTGCAAAGACCACAAAGACTCAGAAAATTGTTTAGTTATTGATCTTTTACGCTTTCAATTATTAGACGACCCGACCAAAATAATGCTAGACCCCATAGGTTCTGCCACCTGTGTGATGTGCAGTGCAAACGTCGTCGGCGATTTCTCCCTTATGGGAGAGACTGATTTGACATGATTTACGAGCGGGAACTGGCATTTAGACCTCACATACTGCAAACTCGTCTGAATGTGCTATGATATAGTATATAACACTGTGATGGGAGTTCAACTTTGACAGTCAATGTACAGGATCAGAACATGTTGCAGATGCGATCAACTGGTTAGATCGCCTAGTCAACAAGACAGATACACCTTAAAATATCGTACTACGATTTTGTCCAGTGTTTAAATGTAGAATGTACCTAATTTGCCGGAAACGCTTCGTATCACCATTCACAAAGTCTAGATCATTCGGACAAATTTGAAATCGTCATTGGCAGCAATGTGTCCCAAATAATAATGAAACGTTGCATAAGTTCTACCTACACACACTACAAACATTTAAAACGTCGTTAGAAGAAACATTCACACAGTAAACGGTCAAATCAACTTGACGTTGGGACTCTTGTTATCAAGTATAAAGTACAGAGGTCCGAATGCTTCAAGTGGTTTTCTCCTTAATACATGATATCATGACTTTATGTATCTGCTGCAAATCAAATTGGAAAAGCAAAGTATCAAAGGGTAACTTGCAACTAATGAGCAGCATATCCCTTGTCTCACTCTGCTTTCTAATAATATCTTATTCCATAAACTATTGTTTATGTTTCTTTTGCATTTAAATTCTTACACTTTGAACAAATCCCAAATTATTATATGGGAGAATCTCGTTTACTTTTTCAATCGACCGTGCTTGAATAGAACCAAAAGCATACAAAACCAACTAATTGAGAACTAGTTAACCTCACTTTGAGCTACAGGGTATCGTTTAACTAAACACCTTCCGGAAAATATTTGCCTACGTCAAAACTGATTAACATGAATAGTATCGCAAACGAAAGCACAATATTGTAAGGTGACACCTCATTGGAAGCGTCTCGGAAAGACGGTTCCAAAGACGTGTTACTTCGTAATATTTCTTAACCCAATATTGAAATGGTGGGGAATTTTCGTTTTGAACTTACGCAAAACTTAAGCATAGAATGTTTAGTAAAACGGTTCCCATGTTCATCCCCTGGGAGGTCTGCATCCAGTCCTGCTTTATGACATCACCTGATATGTAAGCATTGCAGTTGGTAATTGTTTTAATTTGACATTAAACGTTTGTCAAGAGTAATGAACCGTACTTCGTATACGATGTAAATTGGAAACTATGCATCACCTTACGTTTACCGCACTATTGTGGAGGATTAATCGGCAGTGAAGATGTGTATTCGGTTTGATTTTGATAAATATGGAGATCATCATGAACAGTAGACATTGTTCTATGATCGAAGTTCCATATTCTCAAAATTATTGTGAATTCTCCCTAGCATCCGATCAAACAAATTGGAACACCTGCATCCAAAATCAGGGTCAATTCTTTTTTCAATGGTGATTAGAAAGTGATAAACCGGTGCAGATACACCTGACGTTAAATACGCCTAAGCGTGCAATCTACCCATTACTGTTAAGTTAACCTCGAATAAAAGTCATTTGTAAAACATTTAAAATGCCCGCTGCAGCGAAAATGTCGCCCTCTCGCACAGTTAGAGGTCGAAAAGGTCACCACGTTTTGTTAGCTTTAATTGAACAGAAGGTCGAGAAATTACAAACCCGTCGCTGTGGCACCACAAAAACAACAAACACCTAAAAGGAATAATCTCACAGATTAGTTTTTAAAAAAAGGCAAAATGGTGACTTAAATAATCTTCCTCGACACGTTACAAAATTCCAATTTCTATTTCTGGATTCAAATGTTGCTGGACACCTGAATTTTCGAATAAAAAGTGAAACGAGTATCTTTCTTACCTTCAAGTGAATTAATGGCAAGCCATGACCATTTGGACCATTTTGAAAAACAGAAATAATGTATGCACATGTGCACCAACAGTCAAATGTTTGTCGGATCAATATGATGAGGGAACTTAATTTATCAAAACTCACCTATGAGGAAAGGGGTGTTTGGGCCATATCCCCATAAAAACATTTGCCAAAGAAAATGGAGTTCCACTGGAATAAATGATATTTTTTAATGCATTTCTAACTCTTCAAAGATTTAGATTTTATTTTACCCGTTTTGAAAATGTTATATCGTTTGTCGTATAAGAGACCACATAAACATCTAACATAAGGGGAATAATGCCTCCCACCCTCCCCTTCCCCCCGTGAGACTTTTCCTTGTTAGAATCAGACTCAGCTATAGTTGATGAAAAGCATTGAAAGGTTTGACTGATGTCTTATTTGTCATAATGAAGTCTTCAAAATATCACAACTACAACCGAATTGATTTTCTTGTCTTTCCGATTGTTTATTTAGATTTTGACCACGCGGAATGTACAAACTGTTTCATCATTATATCATGGAAACCAGATCAATTTACAATGAGGCTGTCAGCGATGGCAATGCTTATCAGGGGCCCGTTTTACTAAACAACTTACGGAAAATGTTTGCGTAAGTCATAATTGATTAACATGGATAGTATCTTCAATGAAAGTACAATATTGCAATGTGACACGTCATTGGAAGCGTCTCGGAGAGACGATTCCAATGATGTGTTACTTTGCAATATTGCTTCGCCAAATATTGAAATAAAGGACTTGTTGTTTTAGACTTACGCAAATCTTAAGCGTAAACTGTTTAGTAAAACGGGCCCCAGGACCACAATTAAATCTTGCATCTTATCGCTCCCCTAAGGTTCATAGACCTCGTCTGCCTGTTGGTCTACATGAGTGTACACAAAGTATCATTGTCCATATATTCTTTTGCAAGATGGCATTATAATCCGCTCTACTTATCTTGACACATTTGAAATTGACAACCATGTGAGTCCGTGCTCAAACGAAAAAATGTCCATTGGTGAGCCATACCCTGCTTCCATATAGATTTCTATTTGTGACAACTGTCAGACGTCTCGCGCGATGGCTTTATGCAGTATCGTACAGCAAGATGTGGGTGAAGCGTTGTTTGACTTCAAGTTTCAGTCAACATCGCCAGTATCCAGAATGTCAATTACTGCAACAAGGATGTCATGGTACCGTTTTACTACACATTTTAAGGAAAATCTTTGCGTAAGTCAAAACTGATCAATAAAGATAGTGTCTTAAATGAAAGAACAATATTGAAATGTGACACGTCATTTGAAGCGCCCGCCCAGGAGAGACGATTCCAATGATGTTTTACGTTGCAATATCGCTTGGCCCAATTTTGAAATAAGAGGGAATGCTGTTTGGAACCTACGCACATTTTTAGTTTTATCGGATGTAGCCGAACTGCTGACTTTTAAAATTTATATTGGTTTTACCATGCATCATTGGTAAAAACTCAACGTATTTTCTACATTGATAATGAACTTTGTATCTAAATGTTAATACATTACTGTTGGTACAAGCTTAGTAGTGCAACGGAGTGTATATCGAAAAATATATGAGTTCACATCACTCTTATTTTTTTCCTATTTTTTGTCAAGACCCCTTTAAATTATGAATGTTTTTTCTTCATTAAGAACGCACAGGCAGGTAATCAACTAATAAAGTAAAATAGAATTGAAACAAATTCTTTGTTTTATCTTCATGTACTTGCCCATTGATAACTTAATTTGCTTTATAGTACGAAGAAATGTGCATCGCTTTAACCCTTACAGTGCCGGAATCGACTTCATGCTTATGCAAACAGGTTAGATCTAGGCCAGCCGCCAAGTATATTGGCGGCTTGCCTCTGATCTTACCTGTTTGCTACTCATCAAAATTAAGCAAAATTTAAGGCAAGGAAAGCAGACCACACAAACATATATTTTTAGAAAGTTACCCACCATTCTAAGGGTTGAGAATAGCTAAGCATCTACATAAGCAGTGTTTGGTAATCGTATGCGACTGATTTAACAAAGAGAATACGTCATGTCTGTATCGGAAAATGAGAGGATTTAGAGCAGACTTGAATAAAATTTACATTTAGCCATCCTCATTACATTTTAATAGCCATTGACCGCGTATATTGTAACCCTTGGGAAATACAAAAAACTCTCGATTTTTTCTCGTTTTGTCATTCATCCCTTGAACGTATTTATTACACAGGCGTGTTTTTAACAAATATGCTTAGGCTCGCTCTCACAGTTTTTTCAGTCTCACCGGATAAACTTTCTCTATCTCGGCACCGGACCACAAATTCTTCTCGAACTTTCATTTATCTCTTTTATTAAAAAATTATCGCATGTATTTTTACTTAATGCATATGATCCTTTAAGCATCATTTCATGTATACCTTACACAAAATGTACCATTTTCCTTATCGTTTGACTTTCAAATGAATTATTTTTTTTATTTTTTTTTTTCATATGGGTTTTACATCACATCAACATTATTTCAGTTATGTAGCGATGCCCGACTCTTAATGATGGAGGAAGACCCCATACTCAACTGCCCACAAGGGCTGGTCAAGGTGGGTAGAACCATCGGCATTCCGTAAGTCAGTCGGGAGACTGCCTCTCATGAAAATCCATATCCCTCTCAGGATTTGAACTCAAATGAATTAATTATATTAGGAACGATTTATTGTTTTCGGTGATTTTTTTTTTCAGAAATATGTGGAAAACGCTGTTCAAATATGCGATCTTTCTGAGTAACTTTACCATTTTCCACGCACTGCTTAAGAGGTGTCATTTAAAGCAAGATTGACCGTTATTTCTTTTCTTTATAAAGGACAATGACACGAAGAACTTCACTGCGTAACTTGTTCCAGACGGCCTAATCCCATCGAGCGCAATAAACATTTATGAACGTACATTCCGGCGTGTTACTTCCATTCATTGATCAAACCCTTGTTTAAAGGTGTTTGGTCACACATGATACAATTTGCAAGTCAAAACGAAATGTCGTTGAAATAGCAGAGTCTTTGTACGATGGTATAACATTTAATGAAAAATAGCTATCGAACTCAGAATTGAGTCAGAAAGGGTTAATATATCTAAGTTTGTTCTTCTGCTGTACAATGGGTTGCAAAAGTGTTTTAATGCTTTTTGGTCTGAGTACTTTATTACATACAAGCTACAATATACTTTGTTTTGAACTAATTCTAAACGGTTATTCACCAGTATGTCTGATAAAAACAGTACTGCTGCTGCCAAACAGTTTAAAAGACATAAATGTTTGATAGCTAAGATTCCTTACATCTTTGAACAAGCAGCAAGGATATTGCATGTGATACTGCATTCTCTGTGTGCACCAATTTGAACATTTCATTCTGTCTCTCCTAAACCATTTCATACTATAATGATAACCATGCTTATCTTCGCCAGGAGATGAGTCGCATCGATTTAACGTTATAACGGCTTTAATCAAGAGAAAGATGAATATATATCGAGCAAAGAATTGGGTTTTGTTTTCAAATGGTGATAAGGAAAAGCGCTTAACATAGACACTATAGGGTCATGATTTCGATGGACTGATACTGTAAACCTAAGTACATGTATAGGCTTGATAAAACGTACATTTAAAGCACGAACCAGCCTTAAAATCTTGCTCGAATTAAGGTGGGTTTTTTTTAAAAATTCTTTTGTTGAATTTTAGCTTTCGATGCTGATAAGCACTCACGCTTTATACATACTTAATGGGTTCTTTTTCCGGGAGTCTTATACATTTTTACTGTAGAATATGTAGGTTCTGTTACCCCTTAGAACGGTGGGTAATTTTCTAAAAGATAGATTTTAGTGTCGTCTGCCTCTCCAAAACCGTAGCTATCTGCTTAATTTCGATGAGGAAAGATACTCATAGTATCAAACAGGTAAGATAACAGGCCAACCGCCAATTTACTAGGCGGATTGCCTGGATCTAACCTGTTTGCATAAGCATGAAGTCGGTTCCAGCTCCATAAGGGTTAAGTAAACCGTATTATGACAAAACTCGAGTGTGCTGGAAAGGTGAAATTCCATGCATAGAAGGAAGTAGACCTGAACAGGATACCCTGTGATTATAAGTTCACAATTCAATCGTAAATTTGAAAAAATACGTATAGACGGGTGAATTTCCTTAGTTCATTTAATATTTTATTGCGAAAATTGAGTCAGCATTTTTCTCTCTCACTTCATTGTAGAGTTGAAACACGAGCTGTGTCAATTAAAAAAGCAACCGCTCTCAATTCTCGTAAAATGTTACGCTCTGCATAGCTATGTCTTGACTGTGTTGTGGGGTATATCCCAGGATTGGATGGTGAACGCAAGTCGCCTTTTAACCAATTTAGCTACTTACAAGTAAAGTGTACGCAATTGTTTTTATGTATTGTCCTTGTATTTACCGGAACCGTGCTAAATAGTATTGAAGTTTTCATTTTATAAGACTACATGCAATACATTGCTTATGTTTTCATATTTAAAGTGAATATTCTGAATTGCATTTTGAGGTATTGCAACCATATCCTATATCAAGGCTTAGCACGATACTGTTTTGTCTCTTGAATTTTAACTTCTTGTGTACTGATGGGCCTATGGCCTTATGTATCAATAAAGTATTTATTTATGTATACATATGTATCTATGTAAGAAATTGGCTTAATAGCCTGTCAGGAGCCTGCATTTGAGGCGAACATTGAACTTTTGTTAAATCCATGGCATCATATGGGCGTGGTAGAGATGGCCCCAAACCGAGAAAAAAATATCACAGAACACTTTTCAGATTGATATCTTGTAAAAATGGTTATGACTAAAGGAAACCTGCTCACCATGAGCAATTTATCCTTTTCCAAGATTTTGGTTTTAAGGTATTCCACAGCAGTCGAGCGAAAGTGTGGTATGATGGGATACGGGGTTGATTAATCTACTACATGTAGTTCGAAAAGGTGCTGAACCTTCATTCAATGAGGATGAAATTATTTGTTTACTTTTTGGGTTTTGACGTCGTATCAACGCGTTTCCAGTTATATAGCTATGTCATAATCAAAGAAAGAGGAGTACCCCATATCGAACTGCCCATTAGAGCCGGTCAAGCTGGGTAAAACCATCGCCAATCTGTAACTATGTCGGCATCTCCCATGAATATTCTAATTATAACACACGCATGTGGGACTTTGTTTTGAGTCATTCAACCATTGGGCCATGGTGCCCCTAACCACTTGAGAGTGAAAAAAATGTAAAAAAGATATCCAAAGGGATTGGCTTTTAGCTTGTCACAAACTTGAGCTGCAAAACATTATGCAAACGTATTTTTGCAAGAAATGCGCACATACATGTTTGATACAAGATTTAATCAAGATCTGAGTTTGCAGAAAATACAAACAATACCTGTTGTTGGATTTTACAAAACACGTTTTATTGCATGGCTGTTTGGGGTGCAGTTCAACCATAACTGGTCACGTTGCATAAACGTGAGGTTATGGCAACAAGCATGGCATTCAATGGCACGCTCAGATGTTTATCTTGTTGGCTGCAATGAATGGCAGGGAATTCGATCTTTTAACATATGAGGTCGGTCAATGATTCAAACTGGTTTAATTATTTCATAAATTAAATAGAAATTAAGTTTTTCGTCTTCGGTTAACCAAAGTCGTGTGGGCGGGAGGTTACTTTGTCGGTCAACTTTTCCAATGCCAACCAGCTTGTAAAACTAAGCGGAATGATACAAATTTCGAAATGAACTGAAAGGGAAAGTATAAGCGTCTTGCATATGCACCATTTTAACACCCTTACGATAAATCCTATATTGTCGGTAGCCATTAGGATCGTCTCGACGAGACGATTCTAATAGTTACCAACCCTATAGGTTTCGGTGTTGAAATAAAGAAAAACGATTGCACAGGAGGAGAAAACGCCACAAATCTAAGAGATTGGAGGTTATTTGACCGGTCAAAATCTCGATGACCAACCATCTTTTAAGCCCTGGCGACATGAGGACAAATGCAAAACGTCCAGAAAAGGAATATAAGATGGTGTTGCATATACATCATTTCAACTTCAATTCTTCAAACCTTTATTGTTGGTACTCATACGAACCGTCTCGACGAAACGATTTCAATGAGTACAAACAATTTCAGTGAGAAAATGAAAACAAAGTCAGTAAAGGACAGACCGCATCTTATATGAACCTCTGGCGTCACTATCATTGTTAAAAGGAATAATATTAGCTTCTGTTGCCTGGTGGTTAGCGTACCAAACATCAAATCACATTGTCCATCTCCGTACGGGTTTGAATCAAAGTATGGACCTTTATTTCCATAATAGTTTCTTTTCGGCTGACTAACAGAATGATGATGGTTCCAGGCATGGACTCCCTGTGGTTCTATCCGTCTTTGACTCATGGACTCCCTGTGGTTCTATCCGTCTTTGAGAAATAGTCTCCTGGGGCCCGTTTTACTAAACAACTTACGGAAAATGTTTGCGTGAGTCATAATTGATTAACATGGATAATATCTTCAATGAAAGTACAATATTGCAATGTGACACATCATTGGAAGCGTCTCGGAGAGACGCTTCCAATGATGTGTTACTTTGCAATATTGCTTTGCCAAATGATGAAATAAAAGGACTTGTTGTTTTAGACTTACGCAAATCTTAAGCGTAAACTGTTTAGTAAAACGGGCCCCTGGTCGATTCATGGAATGAAAATAGATCTACCCGTCACCAAAATGCAGTTTGTTTTGTTTTGATATGTCTACCAATGAATGAAATATTGCAATTCGGTTGAGACAGGTTGCAAGATCTCCTTCCTGTCTGTCCAAGGAAGAAGCCGCCTTTTTCGCCATTATTAGATAACGCCGCTAACTTTAGGGTTACACTTTGGATACGTCAAGTCAAAAACCATTCCGTTTTGGGTAGTGGGTTGGAATAATTGGAAATACGAGCTCGGGCCATCCCAGGTTCAAAGAGCGTAAGTGAAATTGTGTGTTTAAACACCGGTAAACAATTAGGGGTCCGAACAATGGCGGTTATTTTCAGTATAAACAATATCTAAACAAGTTGGTGAAATAGGAGACGATGCAGTGCGGAGCCTTGGTGCATTCCGGGACACAATGGTAATTGTTTGCTCTACACTCATTTAAAGTGTACAATGACATCTTTAACGTGTTTTCGCACGACCAGGTATGGTTTGGGGGTTTGTTTTTCCCTTTTTCCCTCTTTCTTTTTTTATTCGGTAAGTATGTTTAAAAGGTTTGGGAACGTGGAGATACTAAAACAAATGGATTTTGGACATTTTGTTACATATCGTTTTTCTTCTTTTCGTTTTTTTTTTCAATGATGCTCATCAATTGCTGGATTTCTTTTTATTTGTTTGCGAAAGCGGCGATTAAGATAAGGTCATTAAAGACTTGGACTCGAACGTAACAGCTACTTGTAAAATGTCTGATAATTCTTTTCCAATATGGTTTTATTTGACAATGCCACCAGAAATGCTTGGCCTACAACTACTTCCGTATTGATATCTTTATTCATCAATGAGTCTAAATAGGTGGATGGTATTTACTCCGATCAGCCTTTGTTGACACGCAGTCTGATCAGAATCAATACAACTATGCATGATCCAATTCCACCCCTTTTCTGATGGGGTTTCCTTCTACAATAGGGGAGTATCTTTTGAGAACTCTTTAACTCCACTTAGGGCACTAAATATTATCTGATTGGGCGATGGAATGCGTCCCTTAACTCTGTCCGGGTTTTCTTTTAGCAACCGTTGCCAAATCTTGAACCTCCCGATTCTTAATTTGTCAGTTCGTATTAAATATAAATGTTTTGTCTATTTCATAAATGTTTATCCTTTTTTAGAAACGGTTTTTTAAACAGTCAGAGAGTGTATATAAAAATACATAAACATCAATTATTTGACCTTTTCTAATTTTACCTTTCAAAAATCTTTGATTTTTAATTGCTCTTAAGAGAGAACAATTCCGCAGGGATGGTTTTTATGCAATATCTCATCGATGGAATACTCTTTCTGAATTTAATGTGTGTCTTTTAAGGTTATGGACAGGTGACAAAATTACACTGGGGTAAGTTTGTGGTAGATTATACTACTTTTAAAGAGGGTGAGTGTAATCTGACTCGATTACTCTCTAAATTATGATTCTTTATTTGAGTTTTACATAATGCACATCTAATCACACACCTCCTTTCTTTAAGTTTAAGTCATGAGTGCTAGTTAAGGTTAAATTCCTTGTGTATCATGGGTTGTGTAACAATATTTTATGACTTGAATTAACTCGATTCTGCTTCGAGGATACACAACTGTTCGCGACGGATTTGAAATATGATCAAATATCACATGATCACTGAGATACTTGCAGGGTTCGAACACATGAC
Source organism: Cerastoderma edule (assembly GCA_947846245.1). Taxonomy (NCBI): domain Eukaryota; kingdom Metazoa; phylum Mollusca; class Bivalvia; order Cardiida; family Cardiidae; genus Cerastoderma; species Cerastoderma edule. The sequence goes on from OX401408.1 coordinate 2,891,751, forward strand.
CCGCGTATCCACTGACGGATCACTGCCATTTATACATTTTGTCGGATGTTGAGATATCATTTTCCCCAAAAGCGTATAGCTTCTTCAATGGAATGATAAAACATGCATATAGCCCCATCAAAGGAATGGTGGCAATAAGAGTTTGGTTGAAAGGGAGTCGTTTAAGAGTAGGGGATCAAAAGCACATACTTACACGAACATTTTAAACATAGTCGCAAAATATTTTTTTTATACAATTTAAAATATCTATACACGTATATGTCTGCTTGCGAAGTGAAACTATCTGACCAGCGTTTAATGATGGATTGGTTTTTAGGACATTCCCTTGAGCAAAGGGCCATACTAATTACTGTGTTTATTTCACTGTTAAATGTTCAGATTGGAAACGATAATTGAAATATGCGCTTTGTAGTGAGAAAGAAAGAGAACGCTGCTAAATGATAGGCTTTGTAAACGCAGAAGAATGGGAGATAGAGATCAAGAGGTTTGAGTGAAATTGTATTGACTCAAAGTTTTCCGAAAATTGAAAAAAAAAAACGGGAAAAAATGCGTGGTTTAGAAATAGAATGAAAAGATGAAGTGAATCACTCATTAGAGAGATAGTTGAAAACAGAACATGAGAAATAAAAAACGGAGCATGCCAAAAATATCCATTAGCCTTGGTAGCGTTTTACTTAACGACTTAAAGGAAATATTTGCGTAAGCCAAAACTGATATATATTGGTAGTATCTTAAAAAAAAAATACAATATTGTTATGTGACACGTCATTAGAAGCGTCTCGGAGAGACGCATTCAATAACGTGCTACTTTTCAACATTGCTTTGATCAAAGTTGATATTAGAGGGAATACTGTTTGAAAGTTTGAAGGTCAATATTTAGTACATAAATCTGAGTAAAAAGCCACCCTGATACAATGCTTATTAACCCATTACCAAACAATAACGACAATTGACTAGTTTGTTGCAGACGACTTTTGAAAACATTTTGGCAAAAGGAGAAATTGCTCTTAAAGAGCAATTTCACCTTTTCCCACAATGTTTTCTGTCCTATCAGAAGATTAGTTTTCAATTACATCACATTTTGAAATGTCGTCTGCAAACTCTTTGAATTTGGGACAGTCGAAAATTAGGCGTTGGTAAAGGGTTAAGACAAATAGCAGACGAATAAAACGGTGTTGTGGTGCTTCTACATCACCCTTTAGAATGTTGGGTAACTTTCTAGAAATAGAATTTTGTGTCGTCTGCTTTCCAAATCCTTGATATCTGCCTAGTTTTGATGAGGAAAGATACTCAAATTAGCAAACCGCTTAAGTTGGATCAAATCTGTTTGCATAAGCACTTTAAGGGTTAAACCTCCTAGTTATGGTCGGATAAATCATAAATTGGTGTCGTAACTAGTTCAAATCAACATAAACAACAGAAGCAACACACTACAGAGCATTGTGTAGAACTGGTGAAATCCACGAAAATCGTAAAATAACTGAAATACTGTTGACACGGCGTTTAACCCAAAAACCACAAAAAGTAGAAGAAACAGCAGAGGACGCCAAAACAACGTATTCAAAGATCATTTTTAAATAAGTGAGCGTGTTTTTTTTTATTATTATCTTATAGCGTTTGATATTCGTCATTAGTACTTCAGTTGTGATACAATGTCCGGCTTATGTTCTATGGAGAATGACCCACAGCTTAGCTGCCCCCAGGGACTAGTCAAGTCGGTCAGAACCATCAAAATTTCGTTAGGTATCTGTGAGACTTTATCTGAGTTATATTGTGTAAAAACTATAAAAAAAAAAAAAAAAAAAAAAGAAGAACTTTGGCATAGTCGCAAATTGCACGTCACGAGCAAAACCCCCTCTTATTACGATGTTTTATGTAAACCTGATAGTGCAAGAAGTACAGATCAGTCAAATACTGCTTCAATCCATTTCCAAACAAAAATGGCTGTTAATCACTTTGTTGCAGACGACTCTGAAAAACATAATGGGAAAGGAGAAATTGCTCTTAACGAGCAATTTCTCCTTTTCCCATAATGATTTCTGCCCTATCAGAAAAGCATTTTTCAATTATATCGCGTAATGAGATGTCGTCTGCAAACTCTTTCAATTTGGGATAGCCGAACATTTTGCGTTTGGTAAAGGGTTAAAACAAATATATGTCGAGTAATTGGTGGATTGCCCAATATATCGTAATGCTGCTTGTAGTGAAAGGGCTTAAATAAACGTACATAAGTAGGGAATAAAAACCACAATCAACTACTGTTTTTGTTTGTGATTTGTTTAAATCTGCACTTTTCCTAATGGATTATTTAGAGTATTGTTGAGAATGTTTATAAAGCACAATTAAATACCATAACAAATAGTTCCAGACTACCCTTTCCCTTTGATGCGAAATGTAAGGCTAACGTCATATATCGTAGCAGGCGCAACAAAGGTTATTAAACATACTGCTGTGACTTTCATACCGATTGCTCTATGAATGTGGATACGATGAATTTTTTTTTTGTTACATCAGTTTCTTTATAGTCAATCCAATCGTTAAAGAGTTTGTCTTCGTTTTAGAGAAACACTTGTTCTGAGCTATCCATTTGTTATAATGGTCTCTCAATAGTCAATACGATCATTTAATATGTTTTTCTTCGGTTTAGAGAAACACGTGTTTTAGGTAACTATTATTAAGGTAAGGTTAATATACATTGAGGAGTTTGAGAGTTAATTACTAAAAAAGTCTAAAGGATAGCATCTCAATTACTTTAAATAAAGTGTTTCTGCCTGCTGTGATAAAGAAACAACGTGTTGTGTGTCATGTTATTTAGTATAATGTTGTACATTCAGAGTCAATCGTTCCTTATAGACCGTTCTGCGAAGTGTTGTTACCTCCCTTGATGAGTTACCTCCCTTGATTTGAAAATTACTTCCGTTTAGCTTATGAATTAAAATGGGGGCATTTACGGCACCTATCAATCGGTGGTGCATTTAATCAAAAGTTGTTTATCATTTGATTTAGTCGTTCGAAGGATGACAATTTTTCGTTTGTTGTGTATAATTGAGTCAATCTAAGAAAGTATAACCAATTTTACATATGGAATGTTGAACCTAGTCTTATTTGAAAGCGAAAAAAGTCGATAAAGGTATCAAATATTAATTACACTTTTTTGTTGAATAAAGTTTTATAATGAAATAAATGGATAAAAATGCCCATCCTCAGAAAGTCCTTCCTATGCATCTAAAGTCGTATTACGTATGTGCGATTCATGTTACGGAAACCATTCTTACCTGTCATTTAGTTCTGCTATGTTTCTATTTTCATTCTACATATTATTCATGTTATGTATTTGTATAAACAAATATACATTGAATTCCAATTCAGCTACAGTGTACACATATCATATTGACTTGAAGCGCTGCACAAATATATACATATGATCAGTATAAAATGTTTGTAATAGAATAGTGTCAGACGAAATTAGCCTCAATATTTATTGTTTATACATCTCGAGTCGTATACGTTTCCCTTTATTTAGCTTAAAACTAAGGCCAAGACTGTCATACCAAAACAGAAGTGTATTTCATGAATTTCCCATTTAACCCTTACAGTGCTGGAACCGAATTCATGCTCGTGCAAACAGGTTAGATCCAGGCCAGCCACCGATTGAATTGGCGGCTGGTCTGTGATGTTACCTGTTTGCTGCTCTGGTGTCTTTCCTCGATAAAACGAAACAGATGTTTTAGGTTTAGGACAGCAGACAACATAGTGTTGGTTTTTTTTTTAGAAAATTTCCCAGCATAGTAAGGGTTAAGGTTCATCGTCATTACAACATATACTCAAACTTTAATGGAAAATCTGCATTGCTTGTAAATATTAAGCATTAGAAATGCGAAAACAGTGATGCATGCAGAAATAAGCGATGATATATCTTTTAAATGAAATAAACAAATTAAAACACAAGCCAGTTTTTATTATGTATGACCTTTTATTAACTTTTTTAACAAAAAAAATAGCAAATTTCATTTGACCTATACCAATGGACGGAGACAATTTCGCTCCCAAAGAAAAAAGTCCAGAAATTATATATCTTTCCTAAGTAAGTTTAACGTGATAGACGTAAGTCATGGCTGACCTAGGTAATTACAAGACCATGATGTCAGTGTTTATGTTAGGTCTATATGTTGTGCAATTGTTTGTCAACGACTTTAGTAAGTACATGTATTCAAATAGCACCTTTCTGTTTGCTTCTGATTTCGTTTTCTCGTCCTTGAATTAGGTCGTACTTAGCATGATCGCAGCCTTCGATTGGGTTTCATTAGATTATGCTCTATTTCAATTTTATTTTACATGGGTTTTAAATCGCATCAACAATGTACCTATTATGTTCCGTTGCCCAGTTCATAATGGATGTAGACCACAAACTTGACCAATCATTGCGGCTAGTCGATCTGAGAAGACAAATCGGCATTCTGTGAACCAACCTAGAAACTAGCTTTTAAATAAAAATCTAAATGCCGGCACAGAGATTTGAACCAGCTCGGGAAATGGGTGACAAGGTTTCAAGTTCTGGAAATTAACCACTTAGACAAGTAGATTTCAACTGAAATAATCAAATAATTCATCTAAAGAATGCATCTACAATGCTTAAAAGTTGGAACGAGCAATATCTTTCTGTCAAACAATTTTATCTTCAATGCTATAGAGTGATAATAATTTATTTCTAAACCGTTTCATAACGATAATGTTTTGTTCATATTTAATGATTGTCGTCTAATATATGTATAGCTTTCGTTCGTTTGGACCAGTATCTAAATCCAAAGGGGATGTTTAACGTATATTCCTATGTAATATTTATAGACGGGTACAAGTTAAAGGCATAACAAACGACGAAAGGAACCTGAAAATAAATCGCTTCTTTTACATTATTAGGTAGTTATCATTGTGACAAAGGGATAGCTTTTTCATAATTGAGTATCAGAACTCTGTTTGGAAAATTGGTTTCTAAAGACCTTTGCAGTAAACGCAAACAGGCAGAAGTAAGGAGTCGTAGAGTCAATGCCTTACATTTTATAGAAGAACAATAATTTCCAAGAAGTGCCTTTCATCAACAGCGCTCGCTTTCGACCAAGGCAAATCCGTCACAACTCTTTTAATGACTAAAGTCCCACTTATCATTAAATTCTCTCGAACAAAGCCAGCTACGCGATGAAATTTCGAGGCACTTGAGACCCATTGTAATGGGTATTTAGGGAGTTTCTCCGGTGATAATCCGGGGCGATTTGGTCCCTCTAAATCTCAGTATTTGTCAAATATTTGCTTGTTGACAGACGCATTAGGGACGAAATGCGAAAACCGGACAATTGAATACCCGGTCGCACCACCCGTAATGGTTTCTTTAAACCCTTTACCAAACGCCAGGATTTTGACTGTCCCAAATTGAAAGAGTTTACAGACGACATTTCAAAAGGTGATGGAATTAGAAAGTAATCTTCTGATAGGGCAGAAAACATTGTGGGAAAAGGAGGAATTGCTCTCGCGAGCAATTTCTCCTTTTCCCACAATGTTTTCAAGAGTAGTCTGCAGCACTCGGGTCAAATGTCGTGATTGTTTGGTAATGGGTTAAGAAAAGTGGAAACAGGCCCAGTGTTCTTACAGCGCTGACTTTCCGGAAGTGAATTTTATTACTGGTTCCGGTTTCCGCTTCTATATTTGATGAAGCACCATAACCAAAAAAGAAGAAAAACGGCAAGAAATTATCGTTTTGATGTGATGCTTTTACCAGAGGCTACTTGGTTTAATCTTATATTAAGAAGATACATTGATTTAGATAATAAAGTTGTTTCCAATGATATTATGTCATACGTCGGCGCTTTTTGAACCTAGCAATTCGTCTTGTAGTATTTCATCAGTATTTCAAAACAGTATTTTCAAGTCATTGACTAATTTCCGATCTACTGCTGCTCTTGATAGTTTGCACAACGACCTTAATGTTTTTAATTACTTAGAATTACATGTGGAATAACTTTGATGATTTTAAAAGTATTTCGCCACGAAGCAATAAATTGCTCATAGCGTCAGCAACCCATCATAATTGTTGTTTAAACATTTCCCGTAAACTGCTTAAAACATACAGCCTCGTTTGATATCTGCTACAAACTTTTTGAGAAACCTAGCGAGCAATGTATCTTATTGTCATAAGTTTATCGACCGCACATAACAAAGTAAATAAATATTTTTGCTATTTTTTGACGTCTGTTGCTGCTTTCAATTCGTAGCAGTCGCAAAAAGGTCTTGAAGCATTTGCTGCAGCAAGTCATAAACAATGTATCAATGTGAGAAACGTATTATTTCTGTAACAGGGGAGAATGTTTTACGCAAAACTATCTTGAAGTCCTATCCTATTAAATGTTCTGTTTGTAAGTAAAGAACGGATTTATTAACGGACAAGCACTCTTACAGGTTATTCTCGTACAAAAGGAGAGTGTGGATTTAATAGAAAATAAACAAACTCGGGTATAAGTTAAACAGATTACTTGCTTTATTTTCGAATAATGATAGATCTTATCCCACGCTATTCTGTATAAGCCTCGGTTTGAAATAAAGTGCCTGTAATGGGCAAATACCGGGTGAATAGAAAATAACAGAATACATGTTGACACGTCATCGGAAAATGTGCCTTAAAAAGATCACGACAATTGATAGTTTTATGAAAGACATTAATGACAGCAATGTCGTCTTATTCACCCACTGATAATCGTAATATCCAAATGAAAAAAATATTAAGTTGCCATGTTTTTATATATAAGATTAAGGAAGATGTGCACATTAGATGAAATAGAAATGTCGTAAAAGAGTATAAATGTTGGTTTATGGGGTTAGAAAAGTGCCTTTGAACATTTCAACATTATTTGGTCACACAACTATCACTGCAGCTTGTTTCATATACACATATCATAATTTTGGGCCGTGGCCTAGTGGTTACAGCTCGACTTGAAACAGCTACAATGACACTATCATTGGTCATTTAGAGGATTAGCACAAATATACACTGTAGCCTAAAAAATGCCTGTATAGAATACATTCCATGATATATTTTATTCGAAAACTAGATACAGTGAAGCCTCTTTTATCCGAACCCCGATTATCCGGATGTCTCGCAATCCGAACGAAATTGTAACGGAACGGAATTATTTGACCAGTTTGTTGCAGACGACTTTTGAACAATCCGAACGAAATTGTAACGGAACGGAATTATTTGACCAGTTTGTTGCAGACGACTTTTGAAAACATTGTGGGTAAAGGAGAAATTGCTCGTGACGAGCAATTTCTCCTTTTCCCACAATGTTTTCTGCCAAATCAGAAGATTATCTTTGAATTTCATCGCGTTACGGAATGTCGTCTGCAAACTCTTTCAATTTGGGACGGTTGACAATTTGTCGTGTGCTACAGGGTTATAAGTATACACGTGCTTACAGACTGTTTATGTCATAATGTGTATGAGGACATGGTCTGCTTCACTAGTCCGGATGATTCGGCCATCCGGAATTTTTGTTGGGAACGGACGTGTTCGGATTAACGAGACATCTCTGTATTTGAAAATCTTGTACTGAGTTGTGCTGTCTTATGCAGACATCAATGACAAAAACATCAAACTACAAAAATAAAGTATGATTAAAACACCATCGGAATATCTGAACAGATATGGTCAGACAACATTGACACATTATTTAGAACTTCTATATGTAGTTTTCATGATGCATTTGATAAAATGTTTTATTGTTTTTTCAGCAATATTTTAGTTTAATGGCGGAGTCTATTGTTTCCATGTCCGCAGGTATATCTATTACTCAAGGAATTCTTTATATAAACTGTTTTCTCCATGCCACTAACTGTCCTGTGTAGCCAATGAGTTAATGAGACGGACTTTGAACTCGGGGTTCCTGGGTTCGATCCCTGCCGATTTCTGTCGTAACGTTAGAGTGTCTTTTGGCAGGACAATTCAGGACTCTAGCCTAGTCCTGATCAATCAAGGAAAGCCATGAATTACATGAAACCATGTTGACACCGAGTTAGATCTCATTTAAAGAAACCAACAAATTAATTGCTTTCCCAAATAAACATGATTGGCAAGTTGTGAGAGAAGAGCAGATTCATTAAACATCAAACACTATATAATACAATCTACCAAGTCGATGTCTTGCACGGGGTCTCGTATGGGAGGACTCGGTCTAAGAGATATTCCCTCCAATTGAGGTATCATGTCAATCTGAACACATCGGGTTTATCAAATGAAAACACCTCTGAAATAATAGGGATGACGCCATATTGGTTCCCAGCGGAATGACGTCACTTTACTTTCGTGTTTATAAATAGATCTTAAATGTGAAATCTAAAAAGTCTTTAAATTTGATTGAGGAATCAACTTAACATGTCACAACAACAATTTTGCCATTTGGTATGGGTTACTGATAAAAAGATTACTTAAAAGGATGCCCAACCCTTCCATACACGTTGAACTACTTAACTTGCACGCTTAGAAAACGTGTTAATTGGCGGATGCCGATTTACCCGAAAAATTGTAACCCTACACTTATATCCGAGGTGTATTTCACAGCTCACGGAAATACCCGAGTAGTTCCGATTGGTATCATGTATCCTCTAGGATCGAATGAAAGGACTTAACGAGGAAAAATATGAAACCAAGCTTGTTAGGAGAAAAAGGCACAAAATTCTATACAATGGATATCGCTATCATCATATACTTTGAAATCTAAGCACAATTATTTTTGTTTTTTGGTTGTGCTTTGCTATATACTATGATATAAAACACGCGCATGTAACGTGAGGTGTATTTTGGCAGTGTAGGAATACATCATTGTCATCATGATGTTTTGTTCCATACTCAATAAACGTCGTTGCTGTGTTTATTACGGCTGAAGAAATTGGACCTGGGTACCATTAAACTAAACGACGTAAAGAAGATAAATGTTTGCCTCAGTCAAAACTGATAAGCATGTATATAATCTTAAATAAAAACACAATACTGTTATGTAATAAGTCATTGGAAGCATATGTGGGGGACAATTCCGATGATATGTTACTTTGCAATATTGCTTATCCAAATATTGAAATTAGCGGGTATGTTGTTTTGAACTTATGCAATCTTTTACCATAGAATGTTAAATAAACAGTTCATGGTCTCGATAAGTAAGTTTTTGAAAAGGTCGACTTGAAGTATAGGGTTATGTACTTCGTCGATCAAGAAACAATGAACCATATCTACTTTATGTATATAGATAACCTTATAAACGACCTTTGAACATCACAACAAAGGTTAATTGCAGGTACATTATGTATTTGCAACCCCTCAAAGTCATTTTTGTACAATACCTTTTTGACTATTTTTATTGCAATGGCTGTATGTGTGTGAATTGTAATGGAATATCGACTGTCGTTTTCCAATTAAACATTGCAAATACTTCCTTGTCCTTAGATAAACGGCTTGACATGTAATGGTTTAATTTTCAAATGATCTAATGAAAAAGCGTTGTCTTCAATGTGGAAACACATTTACCTCATTTGGATTAATTTTCAAATGATCTTAAAATAAACCGTTGTTTTCAATTATAAAGGCACTCAGCGCAGCTCATGCGAGAAAGAAGCCAGTAGCTTGAAAGCATAAAATATTGCATTTAATTGAAATGTCGTTGAAAACGCCTTAATGTTGAGTATGATGAATCCACTAAACACAGACGAGTGCATATTTTCGTAAATATATGGCTGTCCATTTTGATTAATTCTGATCTGAAAATCGTGTTTGTCTATGACTTATTGTGTGCTACAAAACAGCAGACGTTTCTTTTTTTCGCGAAAGGGGGGGGCATAGCTGAGATTCAAATTTCCAATTCGAAATAGATCTAAAGTCACAGCGATCGAAGACGAACAAAACATGATTAATGTTTTATCTAATCGATGCATTGGATTCAAATGAGCCCCGATTTGGTAAAATGTACCGTCTTAGCTTCCGACGCCAAATAAATGAATGCCTTAAAAGGGGAGGATGTGACTGGTACAATTTGAAAGCACCAGCATCCAACTGACGGCAAAAACAGCATGAAAAACGCGTATTCTTTGGAAGATTCAGGTACACAATTTTGTTTAAAATAAATGACTGCTCATAACAGCAATCCATCCTTTTCTAACACTGGTTTCGAAGTCTTCCAAAGCATACGAAGCACTGTGGGGTATTTTGAAAAAAATCCCCTCACAGAGAAGTTTGGCTTGAAATCGTCTTGCGCTTCTGTAACGTAAGGCTTTAATGTTACATCGTTCGATGGTACTATGTCTAGGTGTTACGATTTCGATGGATTCTAAATACTTAACTTAATTCCTTGGGTATCCACAGCCACTTGAGTCTTTTATGTGCCTTGCTTAAGAACACATTGGTGTGAAAAATACGCTCAATTTGCATATTAATCTTAAAAGTTCGGGAATTTAGAGAATTACAAGCTTTCGTCTGTCTGAAACGACGCTTTATTGTTAACACTTGTCCAAAAACAGGTTGTTGTGGTAAATACGCTTGTTAAGCATAACCAGTGCACGTGAAAAGTTCATTGCCGTTTCTGGAATCTAAGAAGTTTGCAACCTTTCGTTTGTCTAAAACAGCGCTTTATCGTTGACAAGTCTTTGCTCATTAAGATCTCAATACTCACGCAAAGCAATTTGGTCGGGGCCCTTTTTGTTGATCATATGATTTATGTAAATTGTGTGAATATTTTCCCGTGTGTTTATCCATTCAAACAATGCTCTATTTCTTTTCGGGGTATCAGATACCCCAAATGCTGTCAATACAGAACAATTAGCTCGCTTTAGATGAGTAATGCAATGCGAAACCCTTCCTTAATGATCGATATCAAATATTTTGAACTCTTTAACGCGTATTAAGCCGTTTGACAAAAGGAATATTTCAAAAACATGTTGGTATATATACATATAGGAAGCAGATAATACATGTAAATGAACAAGACGTTACGACTCAATATGTTTTTTTTTTTATTTAATCAAATAAAAATCCTTTGAGCGTCGTCAGCGGTATGGCAATGGGGACATTCCAACACATTTGTGGTATATATAGAAAGGAGATCATATAATAACACGTTGCCTATTCGACTGCATATTCTATTTTCATTTTATATTTTACTTACAAAAATAGACACATTTCGGTTATGATATTACATGTCTAATGGTTTGTAATATACCTCTTTAAACATTGCAAGTGAGTGAGTGAGTATTGAGTGAGTATTTAGTAATATTGAATTGATGGGATAAATGAAATTGTGTCGCACAAATTCATAATACAGTGGTCTTCGATTGAACCTATTAATTCAAAAACCTTCTGTCGTATCATCGCAACTTAAGCGCTTACATGTAAATCAAATCTAAATCTGAACAAAGTATCATTCTGACCAAAACAAGAAAATGCTCGATACTTAACATTATACTAAACATCGCTGAAGTCCCAATCATTTCTTAAAGAGTCTACAGCAAATATGATACAGTGAACATGTATGAGTTAATCGGTCGAGACACGGTCTCAAGCCATGACTAATTATGAACCAGTTTTCGAATTGCGAATCGCCATTTTAAATAGATGATACTTACAGCAAAAGCAATAAAGCCCGAAGTCTAACGTCTTCATTCATTCACACCGTTACCATAGATGAATAATTGCACTGATACGATAACGTTGATGAAATTAAGATGCATATCACGATTTCTCACCGACTAACGTAAAAAATACACAAAAAAGAATCATTCATAGTTTTGCGGTTGTTTATTTCCTGTGGGTCGTTAGAATTACCGAAGCTTGAAGGATTCAATGTTTCAAACGGTGGTGTGGATAGATGAGCCTTCGATAACCATTAACTCGCGAAGGTATCAGAGTAAAAGAGTTGAGACGGTATAACCGAACAGCCTTATACAGTAATGGTAAGAATAATGCGCAGTACCAAGAATCTACAGCGTAACCATACTTAAACATATCGAAATATGAAGTGATATGGACACATACAGTACCCATACAGAAACCCGTAAGGATGTCCATAAAAGCCAAATGGATATTTCGAAGCATTAACCCATTACCAAAGAATAACGACATTTGACAAGTTTGTTGCAGGCGACTCTAGAAAACATTTTGGGAAAAGGAGAAATTGCTTGTGCCAAGCAATTTCTCCTTTTCCCACAATGTTTTCTGCCCTATCAGAAGATAATATTTCAATTTCATCCCATTTTGAAATGTCGTCTGCAAGCTTGTTTTCAATTTGGGACAGCCGAAAGTTTGGCATTTGGTAAAGGGTTAAGGGAGACGTGACATCAATGATCGAAATGACTAAGATATCGAGACATGGTTTAGACTTACAGGTGAGAAACTGCAGAGATGTAAGGAGAGACCAGTGGGAAAAAGCAAACCTCAAAACAATTAATTTACCATTCATTATGTGAGTCGCCCATTAGGAAGTTGGGAAATAACTCTTTCCTTTCTTACTTTAGGCCGTCTCTTTGGAATGAAATGTTCATATCACCGTAATCTAAAGGATAAGATACGAGTTATTTTTAATCAAGGACGGATTGTCATAACTTATTAATCACCCCATTCCAAAAGATCAACCTTTAAAACTATCATGTTGTCTTCTTTTTCTCCCTGCTTTTTCAAAGGTTTTGTTTTGCACTTATACTAGATACGGCTGTCGTTGGTGAAAGGATCAGTACATGACCATGAACGAATGGAGTGTGTAAATCCATTTGTCTGGGAAGTGTGGCAGAGTTTTGCGTTCACCGTACGAGTCATTATGGATTCATGTTCGTCACCAATCGTATCTACTCGGCAATCCCCGTAACAAGTCGGTAGATATACCATGTAGGCAGTACATGAATAACCCAGAAATCCTGGGGTAATTCGCCTTATTTCCGGCGGATAACGCAAAATGCACACAGGCACTAAATATGTATTTAAATACACACAAATTGGTTATATATCACAATTAAATGGGTTTTTTTACCCTTTTCATTAAAGATGATCATATGAACACATCTTTGTTACATATTTTGTCAATCAGCTCTTTCCGGCAATCCCCGGCTTGTGACGGGGATTGCCGAGTTGATACGATTGGCCCTTCGTTGCTGACCTACTTTCAAAAATGACTCCCCATTACCTCCGAGGTTATTCTAAGAAATGGCCGAGGTGTTCCGAATGGTTCGTCGCATATTGTCACATCACTCAACTGCGGCAAATGGATCTATTACCCCTTAGAATGCTAGGACATTTCTAAAAATGGATTTCTATGTCGTCTGCTTTCCAAAACCTTACACATCTGCTTAATTTTGTGATGAGTCGAGAAACGCATAGTAGCAAATATGTCAGATAACAGGTCAGTCGCCAATTTACTTGGCGGCCAACCTGGATCTAACCTGTTTGCATAAGCATGAAGTCGGTTCAAGCACTATAAGGGTAAATGTACAAAATGTCCAGCAACTTATCATGAAATGTAAAGCTAGTCAATTAATTATGATTGGCACTCTTAATTGAAATTGCATGAAATATACACAGTAGAAGTATGGGCTTCTCTTGGCACACTAGTTTTTCAAGGCCCCACAGGTTAGAAACCAAATTGGAAATAACCTTAATAATGGACTTTCCATTAAAATATTGACTACATTTTTCTCCCAGAATCAAAACACCTATAAGAAGCACAGGACAGATATCTTCTCCAATAGATGTAGGAGACCCTAGACGTACCATACTTGTACATCGTGCCATTTTAGTATAATGTATGATCTGCAAACTGGCATTGTGTTGTTACGTCCAAAAGGTTATTTCACCCTAATATCTTTAGGAGACCATATATATAAACCGTATTTTCTACTCAGATCTCTGCGATGTATTGTCCCGATGCAGGAAGGATAGGGTGCAAGCCATCCATTGAAAACAGAAATCCTTGAAGTGTATTGTTTCCTAAGCGATCAACAATCTGACAAGATAAATAGGGTCAGAGATGAGCCATTTGACAGTAATTAAACCATTACTTCCGGTCCATTACGTCGCTATTGTCTGAACTACCCGCCCTTTGATTCGCTAATTGTTTTTAAAACGCTGTGAATGGAAAGGCTCTGTCTCACACCATTTTGTCGTTTTTCAAGATCCTTTTCGTTCATTTTTATTGTTTTAGCAATGCATAACACATATTGATCGTTTGTGGGAAGAATATGATATATATTTTCATACAATTGAAATGTTTTGAAGTATTTTGCAACGTTTGAAACATGTTACCAACATGCTATTGTAAATGCAATGGCCTATACAAATCGAGGGCAACTAATATGCATGAGACTTTCCAAGGAACCGATGGTAACCATGCCTTACACAGGCAACCATCATTATGCCATGAACAGCTCTGTCACAAAACCACCGATTCATGTAGTTGATATATTTCGTCTCACTCCATACCTCTGCATGGATGAGAAATGTAACCATGGAATCCCTTTTTGACCGAAGCCTCCCCAGAGGGATGGAAACTTAGAATTGTCAACACCTATCAAAAAGAGCATGGTTAAAACAGTATTGTACAACCCTTTAAACTTATCTGGTTTGGTCAAGTGATTATGATCAACGACCCCTAAGTATAACTATTGGCAAGAACACGCTTGCAACACATGACAGATAGATAAACCGGAAGTTTGAAACATACATTTTAGAAATACATTACGGGACGAAAGGGTAAGATTGTGAATAATTCGCAACCTTTGTCCATGCAGTGATACGGTAGTTGCCTTTATTCTGTCAACGGTAGCGGTGTTAATTACCCTAGAAGACATGAGGATGAGTAAACCCTTGTCTCAAACCATGTGAAAGAACTAACTAATCTGGGTTTCTTTCTTTAAATCAAGATTTTTACAACTGAAAGTTAAAAGCCCGTCAATGAAGTTTGTCAATGTGGTCTTTTAGTTTCTTTTCGTTGCCAGTATTGTAATTACCCCGTACGTGTACAACAAATTAGCATGGAACTTTATTACATGCTTTTAATAAATATCAGAATGTTTTTTCAAACGAGACAACACAAGCTAATAAGTGTCTTCATTTAAGCTTTCGCAATACATAATGAATGGATTTTCATCATCCAAAGAGTTGTCAAATAATATAAAGATATTGTCAGAATTGAATGAGCAATTTTGGCATATTTCGAGCCCGGAAATTTCGTTAGGCAAAAGTATGATTAAAGATCTTACATGAAGACAATATTTCGAAAGAAAATGTGTTTTAGAAAGAATAAACTCATGTTTAAATCGGTGCTTCATTTTCAAAAGAGACTTCGTGAATTATTAGCAAGTAAACATTAAGGCATGGGACTTTCTTGCCTTAAAGAAATATGTCTTATGATAGAACGAAAAACGAAGAAAGAGACCTGTCGTTTGCTATTAAACCACAACCACCTTTATCTAATCAGTTCTCCTATAATTTACTTATTCTTAAGCTGTTCGAATACAAAAGAGGAAAAGAGAATTGCTTTTTGGCATATTTGAACATAGTTTGTATGCACCACATGTGCATCCGAATTTGCGCTCAAGGCAGATTCATTTGGGTGTAGTTTTCACGCGAAATCTCTCGTTAAATGAACCGCTTAAGAACTGTAGATAAGAAGCAAAACGATGCTTAATCGAGCATAACATCCCATACAGTTTATCTTCGGGAAACTTTGCAAGGCGATAGCAATCTCACTGCACATCCAACAAGTGTTGTGCATAGTGAAGATAATGGGTTATTGATAGGCTACCTGCATTTCGCCAACAATGATGGGAGACGATAACGATTCGTAAACGTGATTGTATTTTACCGTGCCCCGTTGGAACGGCGTCATGATCATGTAAACGCTCATTGAAATACAATTCTGCAGTTTCTGTGTTAAAGGTTTCCTCGGATTACGCAGATTTCACGGTAAATAAAGCACCGCAATCTTAATTTGCTTTGTAGCAAATGAACTGAACTGATAGAGTCGTCACTTCATTTAAATGCCATCATTTCAATATTGTGTTACCTTAGCATTAAACGTCCATCGAACATTATATCTGAATATTGAAGGAATTAATCGTCCATTGCATCACATTCTTGTACAATACTGGCTCCACTTTTTACCCTGTCGATAGATTGATGCTCCTTGTTGATCGATCGTGTACCCTTTGTACCGATGATCCCGGGCCAAAACGCCAGGACTAACCCACTGTTTATGTATCCAGAAAAAAGAATCAAGTGTGGTTAATCTAGTTGTGAAAACTTGTTTCACAGTTAATGTAAAACTACATGAGTTAATGATAATAATGATGATCGATATTGTCCTGAAACATGACTTATTGAATACAAAGTTGACCAAGAACGACAACATGTTCTTTAATGGTGTTTATACCCTAGTTATGCTCAATTAATAGCAAATGATTAATTAATTCATATCATATATAGACCAAATCGTTCGTTATCCTGTTGCTATTATTTTGGGGAAGTCCAAGATATCTTTGAACATCATTTTACTATTTCTTTTCTTGTGGTTGGAAGTCCTAAAAGTGGATGAAAGTTTTAAATGTCTTTAAACGTCATTTTACTATTTCTATTTTTTGGGAGGAAGTCCTAAATGTATTCAAACACCATTTTACTATTGCTATTTATGTGAGTGGAAATTCTAAATTTCTGCAAACATCATTTCACAATTTCTTGAAATTAAATCGAGATCATCTTCCACTATCGACATGAACCGATTCTTCTTGATTTAGGCCATTGCTTCACTACATGTACCACGTGTAGTTATGGTGGATTTCCACGTGTAGATCTCAAATATCACCATTCGGTTATTGCATTCCCTCACATCTAGCACATTAAATGTGGAGGGAGATAAAATAGTTCTCGGTATTTATTTCATTCAATCTGGGTCATGACCAGGGCGTATAAAGATGGCTTGGAATAATATCATCGTCACTCATATACTTTAGTATGTGATTTACGAGAGTGTGGCATTAAACTGTTCATTAGAGTCGATTTGTCGAGAAAAAAGGGTGAATGTCTATTCTTCCATAGTGGAATATCGAGTGGTAAGGATATAGAAGACCTACAGAGGAAAGCCACAGAATATCGAGTTAAATTGTTTCTCAGTGTTTTATGGAAAACGCAGTGCGATAAAAAGGAAAAAATAGTAATAACAAACATTATTTCCTTAATACTGCCGAAGCACAAAACCAGAAGCACAGTTACCGGTTGAATCATCCGAGTTCAGTCTTGAAAAAATAATATTCTTCATTTTATGCTAAGCATTGGCGAATAAGGTAAAAGTAATGGTTCAATTATTTGGGGATGTTAGCCATGGTTTTGAACCATTGCTTTATTAGTTTTTCAGAGGTAGTTGCTGTAGAGCATGAACGTAAGATGGTGGAATGCTGTGGTCACCTCTTCATCTTTGGTATGAAACACTAGAGGGTGGTTTAACGACCAGGCTATAAATAAACGAATCAAGATTGTTATTCCTTTGTTTCTTTAGTGTTTAAAGATGCGTGGAAATGACAATGGCATAATAGTGCTTTGGGCTGGATCTTTTCGTGGAAATCACTATTGAGGTATCGAAATGTCTTTTTAATATGAAACAAAGAAGGGCTGTGGAACACATAGCTCACACCTGAAGAAAAACAATCGATCAGAATGGCCTTGACATTTAAATCCAATCGGTGAATGATTGTAATCCCATTCCAAACGGCGTTATGATATTCATTGAAACAGCATGTTGTATGACACCCTGGCGTTAAACCCAAATATAGATAAGCTTATGTTCATTAGTAAAGGATCACCCATGCGTAACATATCCATAGCATACAAGGTCAGGGTCGTGATAACCTGTTCGGTCAACCGTTTAGGTTAAACGTATTTTATTGCAAAATTATGAATTTACAAATTTATTTGGATGGAAGCTTGAAGCTTGTTGGGTACCTCTCATATATAACATGACATTATGACGATCAAAACAATACAAAAGAAATATTAAACGATTGCTTGTTAATCGACGTTTGAGAGGGTTGGAGGAGTTACAGATAGGTGTAAAAGAGAAATAGACAGAAATGACTGTGCTTTTTTAAAGTTGACTAGAAACGATAAACTATCAATGGAACCATTTGCTTTCCTTTATGTAATTGTGGATTTGAGTTGACATTAAGCTATTTCCATATAAAGGAAGGATATCAAAGTGATCTCAGTCTTATTGGCAATAGTGTTGATAACGATCTTATTTCAGAACCGAATTGTTTGTTGCTTAACGTTTTTTATTCGACCAATTAATATGTAACACACAACCGAGTGTATGTCACACACACATAAATCGAAATATGTTGCCATGTATAAAATGTCTAAGACACAATAACGTCTTAGATCTTTAATGCACTCATTTTAAAATGCATCGATAGCTTTGAACGTCATTTTTCATTTCGTACCCTCTCTGACAGTAGTTATAACGTTTTTGTGATTTTTAGGAAAACCAACAGATAGACTTTGACGTGAAAATTTAAAGATAAAGTTGTCAAAAAGATCATACAGAGGGACTGCACCAAGTGAAAAGGCATAGCACCCGTACCGAGTGCTTCTACGTCTAACTATCCCTACGACCCGTTGGTTGACGCAGACCATTTTGTCAGTCTTAGACAAACCTTTTGTTTTGGAAGAAAAACCACAATAATGCTGGTTCACAAAAGAGAAAATTATTTAAAAGCCAAAATGAAATGTCGTTGAAACAATGCAGTTTTTGTATCGATGTTTGATATACAATTAAATGTATCTATTGAAAGCATAATTGATTCAGGAGGCGTCAATTGAACTAAGTACGTGCAGTTCCTATGCGGTAGATCTCAAAAGCGAAGTGACACATTTGGATTAAAACACTTGTTAATTCATTGTATATACACTTTAAAAAATTAAAAAAGAATTTATTTTTGCTTCCAATGACTATTCTTTGGGGCGTATTATATAACAGTACAGCTGCTGTGCAGTGTTAAAAAATGTTTTTAACTTCCAAATTTTCTCACATCTGTAAACAAGTACATGTACTATTAAATAATGAGTTACAACAGTTTTCCGTTCAGTCCTTGATAAATAGGCGTAGGTTGCCTTTTCTGACGAGCCGCCTTCGAGATAATGCCTAACAAAGCGACAACAAGAACAATACAGCGTGCTGTCACAATCACCCGTAATGTCTATCACTACGTTATCTGCCCATTTACCTGGTTGAAAAGAGGTTAACTACTTGTCTTTTACGCTGTCATTGTTTTTCAACACTTCCCTTATGATCATGGATTCAAATTTCTATGAAAGGGTCGACATTTTAAGGGTCTTCGAAAACGGTCTGTGAAAGACAATTTTTTTGAATATTGTCACCGGTTTTGACGGTGTTTTGTGGATAGAGGTTTTGTATCATTACTTCAGAAAAAGTGGAATATATCATTTGTATCAACCTACACTGATCATTATTTGATTTAATGCCCTTTTACAGTCGACCCTATTGGTTTTATTCTTTTCCACGTTTAGGTAATGGTACATGGTTTATAGAGTCGAAAAGCATAGAGTCGAAATAAACTTTTAAAAACACGTGCATTGCTTGTATACTGTGTTTTAGTATGTTTGGGGGAGATAAGGTGGCCAAGAGCAGTACATATCTACCAAAACATACGCATGGCCGACCTACTTAGTTCCTGTTTTGTTATATTCAGTACTCCACGTTTGAGTTCGTTACTGGTCCAAATCAAAGAAACATCAGAAGACAATATCAGTACATGCTCTTCTTTGTCAGTTTGCCCAGACCCACTGCAACAAATTGGGAAGTTCAGATACTATTTAAGGGACTAAAGTATGCATAAATATATATTGCGACCGAATTATCCATTGGAGACTTTGACATTGGTTGTTTTTACGTCCAATACTAGTATGTATAAATATGTTTGACATGATTGTCTTAAAAGCAAAAGGAAAATGTTTACAATGCTTTGAAATGTAACCTATTTACTTCCTGAGTGATGTCTTCAAGCTGGTACAACACGCGTAATAAAACGGCTAAACGATATAAATTTGTGAAAGCCTTTAATACATATATTTATATCATATTCCCATTTTATTGCCCATGTTGTACGAGCTTGAAAACACCACTCAGGAAGAACATTTCTTACTTCTGAAAGCATTGGACAATTAATCATTTGTTTAGAAGACGATGATAATAGGCATAATGCGTGTACATTTAACGCAGTTGCCAACAAAGCAATATCATGAAACTTGGACCAGACCATTGAAGCGTAAAAATTTCTACCCCGATTCCAATCTTCAAGCTCCCTCGAAAAGAGCAACAATATGAATATACGATATATACATAAAAAGAGAGGCTCAAGCATGGATCAAGCCTGTCCAGTCAAGCAAACTGCTGCCCTCTCAGACCGCAAGGGCTGTCAAAGGTTGTGTGGTTAGAGTGGCTATATTATCGGCGAGTGTCAATATAAACAATTACAATCAATCGAAGTGACTCGGTTAATGAAATAAACCGCTGATAAGGCGTCAATGCTTGGGTAAGTGAATACGAGTGTCTTTGACAACACGTATCATATATCCAACACTATATCTGTACAAGCCCTTGACGAGTTTATTACCCGAACCCCCTTGCTTTACGGTAGTAGATTTTCATTCGCCTATTTTAGGTATATAATTTAATTGCTGGAGTTTCTTTGGCAGCTTTTTTAAGCTTTGTTTTTTATTGTTTGTTTCGCTTTTTTCCCGTCTTTAAGTCTTTTGTTGAGACTTAGACAATTTTGCACAACCGAAGATATCGATTTACGATGGATAAACTATACACATATCTACTTAATGATACTTGTTCACCTGAACTAGAACGTCGCTTGATTATCTCTTTAATTCATACAAATAGCCATTTCTAAGAAGAGTGCTTTTCTTGGGTTAATATTTCTTAAACATTAGTTTGCTAGAAATTGAGTTGAGTTTATATTGCTTCAGCATAGCTTTGTTAGATATTGAGTCACATCCTGGCTTTAGCAGAATGCATTTTATAAAAGGCGGCTTTATAATACAAAGCTTGGCCGGCCCATAGGGGCAGATAGGTTTGAGGCCTTTCTTCATCGATTATGTGCTGGATAACACAACCTAAGATATCAATGTAAAACCCTTACAAACAAACAAAAAAGCACCTCGTTAACGGTACCAATTTACCCCAATACAGAACATCGTTGATCTTAGTAATGGACTTGGTACGCCAAGGAAAGTAGTCCAAGCACTGATCTGGTTTCGGTACGTTATGTGTGAGCGATACTGAATTACGATCCCTTATATCACTCATTGTTTTTTAAGATATATAGCTCTCATTGTGTTTATTTGTTTTTTAATGACTTTTGTACTTTGTAACTTGGATTTACCATGGACTATTTACTAATCTATCCAGGGAATGGGTAGGCGGAAATCGTAAGGCGTATCAACTGACACCAACACTAAATTCCATGTTTGGCAATGTGATACTCCAACTCACGAGAATCAGGGTTTTCAGCACCTTATCTTTGGACTTAGTACGCCAAGAAAAGTAGTCCAAACACTTATTTGGTTTGGGTACATTATGTGTGAGCGATACTGAATCATGGCCTTCTGTCCTACTCATTGTTTTTAAGATATACCACTGCCAATGTGGTTATTTGTTTTTAAATGGCTTTTGTATTTTAATACTTAAATTTACCACGGACTATTTTCTTATCTTCCTAGGGTGCGTGGAGGCGTAAAACGAAGAAAGGCTTCTTATGTCAAACTATGATCTTTCAGGAGAAAAGATGATACTTCCGGTATCAATGACTACACATTCCGGACTTCAGTTTTCCGGGCCGATTTCTTTTTCAAGGTCCAGTGGCTCATCTACTACTATAACAGGAACATTGTTGTCGGAAAACATCTCTCTGTGTTAATGACGTTGTATGGGTCATGTTCCTTTTTGCACTCATTTGACAGGTGTGATTCCTGTGTGTCTAGGTAGCTAATTCTACTAAGGGTCTCATACCATCATGAGCTAATTATCATTCTAGCACAATTGTTTCTTAAATTTTGTTATGGGAAAAACGCATTAAACTGTCTTTCTTGTACTTATTTGACTCGGGGTGCAATTCCCTTCAAAACTATTCAAGGATTCTACCAGGGACCTCAACCCATCATGACTCAGGTATCCCTTAAACCACAATGGTTTCTAAGGTTTTGTGATGGGAGAAACGTATTGAGAGGCCCTTATTTGAGGGGCTACCATACATCCAGCGATAGATGCTCTTTTTAGTGCTTAAAACTTTGCCTTTGTTCTATAGTTTAGAAGTTATTACTGTACACTGTGCTAAACAGTGTACGTTTCAGTACTTTTTCGTCGTGGTGTCCTTGGGCAAGACACTGCAGAGCCCTACCTTGTACATATGAAATCCCAATCGTATCAACTCGGCAATCCCCGTCACAAGTCGGTAAATATACCTCGTAGGCAGTACATGAATACACCAGAAATTCTGGGGTAATTCGCCTTATTTCCGGCGGATAACGCAAAATGCACATAGGCACTATAAATGTATTTAAATACACACAAATTGGTTATATATCACAATTGAATGTGTTTTTTTACCCTTTTCATTAAAGATGATCATATTAACACATCTTTATTTCATATTTTGTCAATCGGCTCTTCTCGGCAATCCCCGGCTTGTGCCGGGGATTTCCGAGTAGATACGATTGCAAACGGACATGCCCTTCGTTGCTGACCTACTTTCAAAAATGGCTCCCCATTACTTCCGAGGTTATTTTAAGAAATGACCGAGGTGTTCCGAATGATGAAATCCATGATTGCTGAAGATTACTTAATGTTGCTGGCACCGCGTTAAACGCCACGTGAAAAAAAAAGAAATTAACAGTGCCTGTAAAGCACAGACGAATCTAAAAGGAGTATTTCCCTCCATCAAGCACTTCAGATTTTGTCATAAAGTATTTTTATTTCCGGTACTCATAAGAAATGCTTCTTCCGTACGATTCTAGAGACCATCAACCAAACAAGGAACTTCGTAATTGGTATTTTTGTAAAACAGCTTGCTAGACATTCTACAGTATCCCCTTATAGGAAACAATCATACCTATGATTATCATGGACACACGAGTGTAGCGCGGTTGTTTGTATAAGGGTATATAAGTTTTGTTTCATAAGTATTGTATTACGTTGCCAGTATTACATCATATCATGTACACACAAATGCCAAAGTAAATATGTGCAGTACATGCTGTTCATGGGAGGTCGCTTACAGTTGCAAATTAAACCTATGTGCAGTGTCACTTCCTGTATACTCCTTTTAGCAACCATTGAAAGAAAGGGGTGGATTTTATAAAAGGTTAAAAGGTTCCTTGCTATAACATATAGAGGGGGGTCTTCGGTGTTGTAATGGCTAACGTCGGAGACTAGAAGCGTCGTGGACTAGAGACGGTCAAACCGGGTTCGATCCCCGAAGGTAGCCATCTATTTCACCGTGGGGTGTCATTGGGCAAGATACATTTCCTAGCCTAGTACTGGTAGGTCATCCAGGGAACATGTTCAAACGTGGTGCTTGTACATTAAAAAGGAAACATATAAAACATGTTCCGATTGAGTCTGAAGAGTTCCGATTGTGTCCGAAGAGTAACGATTGTGTCCTATTCACGCACCAGTCATAGTTTGGTGAAGCGTGTGACATTTCATCGTCAGCGCTAAAACTAAAAAACTGTCAAATGATACATGACGCAATGTAAAAATGAATAAAGACGTTCAATTGACTTTGATAGCCAGTCTATTATGCTTGATTCCTTCCCCACAAACAAACGATCTTGCATTTTATTGATAAAATTGAACCGAAATTCTCAGGAAAAAAGTGTGACAAAAAAGTAGTAAATGTTCATTTATGAGTATTTTCTCCTTTTCTGACACAATAGTTCCACCAACAAAGACCTTAAGATAGAACATACGATAAAACTCTTTTATCCTTAGCATTCATTACACATTTACGATTTCCGAGTGAGAGTTTTATAAGAGTATAAAATCAGTTGTATATCAAAGTGAAATGATAAACATTGAACCCACCTATGGTGAAAATGAACACCTATATGTAGATGCGATAATTGTGTCTGACACCGTATCAATTTCACTGCACTTCTCGATAATGTCTTCGCACTACATTATACGTCGAACGCCTGACAAAGGATTCCAGGTGGTTTGACACTATAATTTGATAACGCATATCGGTGTTAGATTCACCCTTGACCCTTGACTTCTTTGTTATATCTTTATGATAAGTTAAATGCAATGGTTCTTCAAACGCTACCGTTTGTATGTGTCCTGAAATAGGAAGCGTTTGCACTTTTTGTGCCATAGGAATCTAAAAGAAATGAATAATTAAGTTTGAAAACATATTCATATAACAATTGTGGGATCTTTTGTAAGGGAAAAAAGACAAAGCAAGCGTTCTATTTCAAAATAGCTGTATAAAACGTTCAAAACAATCTCATTTGTCAGCTGCATTTCTTTCTATATTGAAGTGTCTAAAATAGTTCGTGTTGAATATTGAAGGGGTCTCTTTAATTGACTTTACTTATTCCTCTACATGCATTTGGTACAAACAATGAAAAGAAGAAACACATTTTCTACTTTTCTATATAACATTGGGTAAAAAAGAAAATCGACTGAAAGACGAATTGCTCATTATGAACAATGTATCCTTTACTCAAAATAAGTAAACCTTATGTTTTCAACTGATAAACACGCGTCACAGCTAGGTATGTTGTATCGGGAAGGAACGATTTTGAAAAAAGGAAAACTTGTTTATTAGAAGCAATTCATCCATTAGTCATATTGTTTTCTTTCTACAGTCTTCAGGTGCAGAAGCGTCAAAGTAAGGTATATGGTATTGTGAAGAAAAAGGATTAATTACACTTTAGGAGTAATAAATCATTTAATCAAAAGATTTTCTTCCTATAAAATATTTTTCTGTAGAAGTGTCAAAAAAGATGTGTAATGGAGAAAATGGTAAAACGACGGACCCCATCTCGAACAGAAGGTAGCTAGAGATAATCGTTGGGCTATTATCGTATATAGCATATATATTATCATGTCTTCGGACACGTTGACCCAAACAATTGGTCAATCGCTCGCCCACTATACAAAAATGACCATAAAACGAATTTCGCCTTTGTACCCTTTTCTCCTCCTTTGACCTGACCAATGGTTTTTATTGTTATTTGGGGTCAAATACCACACCGCCTCCCATGTCAATTATGTATTTTTCAACTTTAAAGGTGTTTGTTCGCAGAAAAGAAAAGTTGAAAGTCAAAATAGAATATCGTTGAATCTATACAGTTTTTGTTCAGTTGTTTGATTTACAATTAAGAGTGGCTTGAGAAAGGGTAATTAACTCAGGACGCGTCAATTTGTCGCAGTATGTACAGTTTGTGTGTGGTAGCTCGTAAAAGCAATATAACACATTTGAATTAAAAGAAACATGCTAGTTCACTGTATCATACACGTAGTTTTAAAGAAATTAATTTTTTAACTTCCGAATTTCCTCACATCTGTAAACAAGCACCTTTAAAACGTGCTACGGTCAGATTGTATTAGAGCATAGTTATCATATGCATACAATGTCTAGCTTATTCAAGTAAATATGAATATACAGGGGATGTTGCAAATACAGAATTTTGCTTTATAATGAGGTATGAAATTGACCTTTTATGTCACTACGCTCTTTTGCCAACTTACTACAAAGAGTTTGTCGTATTATAAGCAGTAAACATCACAACATTTTTACATGCAAATAACCGGTAGATTGTTTTGAACAGTATATTTAGATCAAAGACCCTGATAATATCTGGAAAATCTATCAGACCCTTTCCCATAAACCATCAGTGCTAGGCACAATTCCATACATCATCGTGCAAACAGAAGTTGTCTGTTGGGCAAGTAATAGATGAATAAAAGATTACCAAACATCCAAAATGTTTTATTCCTGTTGATATGATTAATGAGACAGTTATGATGTCGCTCAAGCGTACTTTCCTACGGAGATTCCCAATTCCGGAAAATCAACCATTGGCTTATCAGAGGGAACGGGACTGGTTCTCTGTCCGACCTTGACGAATAAAAGTTAATGTGTCTGCCGGGTTTTATACGCGCCGGGACACGGGAACCAAACAGCCGCAAATCATCCTCATAGACTTCCGCGTGAAAAGTAGTCCCAGGCAAGTCTGTGCAGTATGCACAGGCTTGGCTGGGACTACTTTTCGCGTCTGCGCTACGCCAGTGGTTAGCACGATGCATTGGGTAACGCTACACTACATGTTAATATCTCATTTAAGTAACCATGTTTGTGAATTAACAAACTTAAAGTTCCTGATTGCCATCTCATACCAGTGTCCTGACGCCCGCTTTCTGACGGCCCAATTACCTAGCGCATGCACTTTATGTCTTCAGATCTTGTGCAACACTTGGTTCAAGGTACTTCTTTTTCTGTACCATAAAAGCTCGGAATGTCTGTGGGTGGTCTCTATATGTCACCGGCTCTGACACGAATTCCTGCAAAGCGGGAACACTCGTCTTAGACGACCATTCACCAGGGGTGTAGCTGAGCCCGTTTTTAAGTGTTCGTACGACTAGATGGTCTCTGGGCATGCTTCCCAGGGTATTTTCTATATCCTATATTCTATCTGGTTCAAATCAAGGTTGTTTTAAGCAAGGAAATATACATACATTATCAGGAAAAAAATCATGAATTTCATATGAGACGCTCTTTTCATTTTCTACGGACATTGTAAAAGTACATGTAGTTACTTAAGCTGGGTAAAGGTAGTTATGTCTCCGGTTCCTTTGAAGGGACCATTGTGGAACCAATGGAGTAATGCTGTACGGAGGAATGACTGATGCAAACGCTGTTTGTCCATTTGGAATATCTTAGCCAAGTGAGTACAGGAAACACTATTTTGATTTTTATCTCTCCCCTATTGAAAATGAGTCTACACCTTTTTTGTAAGCCCAATGTTGATAGCATGATTGACAATCCTCTCATGAAGCCTAACCTTTATATAGAGACCATCAACGTTGGACTTTAAACACGTATGGTAGACTTTATTATGGTGATATCGGTTCAATTGCCGCCCAGTGCTTTTATCTTTTCGTGATAGTATGGACAGTGTGTGGTTATGGCTTAACACTACTCCAAACTTGATGCCAGTTATATCATGTCGCCCTGCGCATTTATCAATGTTACAGGCATAGCCTACTTTACCGAAATATGTCGATATGTGATGTCCCTATTCTTGGTCCATGACTTGTTGTCTTCCTATTTACAAATTCGCTTGTGCTACCACCCCTCGTGTAATCAAATAGTTCCTTAGCTGAGAATTCCAAAACATGTGGAAGAGATGTTTCTATGTATGCAAAAGCTTGGAAATCCCGGCTGCGTGAAAAGTTGGAGCGGACAAGCTCCTCCACGTGTGATAGTTGTGGCAATCTTGCCAGTTCTATGCAACAGTACGGCTACATTGTTCTCTCGAAATCAATGACTGTCATTAGCCACATAGGTGGTGGCGATCGAAGACTATTCAACAGAAACAAACCTGTTTGATAACAAAGTCTTAGATGCACTTTGCATGCACTTTTACACGCTATAAATAGACCTATTTCACACAAACAGGTGATTACATCTCGGCGAATGGTGTCGTGTCACCCGGTGCAGTCTGGCAATCGCTCGGTTTGATGACAATCTTTTCCTCGCACTCTTTAGAGATATGTCGATCGTACCTCTTCTCCTAATAGCACTAGAGACGTAAAACGAATGAATGGCACAAGTAAGCCCCTAAGGAAGGAAGTGCCCTCCACCAAAGAAATGACAGGGTGGGATAAAGCAACTTTTCAATTTTGCAACACCAACTCCTTGTTATCAAATAAACGGTCCAATGTGTATGCGACGGCTCATTCTGTGATGGACGCCAAACGCATATTGGTTTATTTGCAAAGGATACATGTACCCATTTCAAGTTGATTTCAATTGCAGTAGATAGCATTTCCTTGCTTAATGGGTTATCAAAACAATTCGGAACCACCTGCAAATAGCGCTTCTCGATTTGAGGATTTCGTTAAAGGATGATTCACAGCACATGGCCCTTAAAGGTCGGAATGGTGTCAAATATAAACCGTGACAACGCTAAATATAACCTGTGTAACGAGGTCACTATGAGACGGCTTTGGGGCCTCCGAGGAACTTGAAATTACATAGCCCCTCTCCGCGAGGGTTCAAATCTCGGTGTCAGCATTTGGAATTTCATGAGAGGTCGTTTCCCGGTTGATTTGCGTAAAGCCGATTGTTTTACCCGACTTGATCAGCCCTTATGGGGAGTAACACATGGGATCTTCCTCCATCATTATTAATCTGCAATCGCGACTTAATTGAAAAGCTTAACGTGATGTAAAGCCTAAATAAAATAAGTAGAGAGAGGAACTGGTATGCATTTGAATATTTGAATGCAGAGAGTTCATATAAAACCCCTTTTAATGAAAGACTCCATGCTGAAGATGAATGTCGGTTTGCAATCTCAAACCACCTCACTCGAGCTCACACTAGGTGTGTTTAAGACTGTTTCATACTCAATTGACATTCAAAAACGTTCCCATTAGGACAGGCTTTAAGAAATTGGTAATCCCTAAAATAAATGCGCCTTGTGACAGATGAGTTTGACGTTTGAAATCAAAGATACAAATGAAGAATATGCTTATGATGAACAAGTTCTTCATTTGTCTCCTCTTATTTCAAAATGTATTTATCAATATGGTTGCTTCTTGATAACTGTATTCGTCACAGTCGGGTCTTGTTCCATGTTCACTATATTATTCTGAAAGGTCGGACATGTTTTAGACTGGGTTTTCACAAGACACGGCCAATGCAAGTCGATCTGAGCTCACAGCTGTGTGCAATGCATCGCACGTGTGGGTATGCTTTTAACAAGTAATTCTACGATCTAGTTTTTTTGTAGTTAGAATATAGCTCAAAGTTCTATATTAAAAGCATTGGACCACGACGGATATATTCTTTTATGCTTCAAAATTAAGAAAAAAGATCTGACAGACAATGTGCATAGCCTTTGTACAAAATGTTTACAAGTTCTACATCTAAGTTTCATCAATCATCTCATGCTATCTTCGTTTTAATCATCTTTTTTACGAAATCGGGCATTTCATTAAACATTTTGCAGTAGTTCTAAGAAAGAATTTATCTTTTATTTGTTTCTCGTTTTCTTTCTATTCTTCCTACTTTTATTTTTCAGTTCAGGTCAGTTCGATCGGTTTTATGGAATTTTAACTTCTCGAATCTGAATGGTGTTATTCTTTAAACTTATGTTTTAATGCAAATTTATCAGTACGACGAAGTTCGTTTCTTTATCAACTACTTCAGTTCCGGTATTGTAAAGTTCGCCTTTTATTGCATTTAACAACATAGAAATTGCTTGTAACTATTTTTCATAGACATATTCAACACAAAACGATGATCCTATAAAGTCACTTTCCCCCAAATTCATTCCAGATAGATTAACCCTTAGAATGCTGGGTATTTTTCTAAATACAGTTTTAAGTGTCGTCTGCTTTCCAAAACCTTTTATATCTGCTTAATTTTGATGAGGAAAGATAATCAGTGTAGCAAACAGGTTGGATCACAGGCCAGCCGCCAATTTACTTGGCAGCTGGCCTGCATCTAACCTGTTTGCATAAGCATGAAGTTGGTTCTAGCACTATATGGGTTAACATAAAATGATGCTTTATAATCAAATTCCCAAAATTCATCCCATTTAAACAATGTATATCAGAATGAATCACGATGACTCATGGCTGTCTGGTATTTGGTCAATTAATATACACAATACGGCATCATATATCGAATTACGTACTCCCTCTAAATGACCCTTGCGACTTTTACGACCACTCTCACAAACGCTTGATTAAATTGGTCTTCTGTCTGATTCAGACGTCAGACGATTTTAGGTGCCACTTCAGAAGGGGAGGGGAATTCTTTATAGTATCATGGCGAGAGGAGCAATCGATAAGAATAAACAAGTTTTTCCCCAACTGGAAGGAAAGATAGGCCTTAATTAGACGCAACCATGCTTTTTTATATATGTGTATATCAATGTGTTTGGCAATTGATTTTGCTGACCGAAAAGAATGTGGGCAAAAGAACATGCTCAGCTCGTTAATATTTCAGTTATGGTATGGTTTTCCTGGATTCACCAGTACTAGGATTAGGTTCTGAAGTGTCTTGCCAGATGACTCTCCAACGTAACTAGAGTTACAGGTGGGAATTGGGCCCTGGAACCCCTGAGTAATAAGACCGCAACCGTAACCATTTGGGTGATGGAAGACCCCCATATTATCGTTGTTAGACTAGGGGCAAACATGTATTGTTGGGTAACATAAATCCCTTTTTTAAAGGAGTAATTGAAGACAAAGTATAAGGGAAGCACAATGTCTCATCCGCAGCAATTTTGAAATTTTTAAAACACATTTGCCGATACATACACGCTTGGCATACTTGATATTAAACTAAGCATAATCCATTGCAATGGATGTTTCAACTTGTCTGAAAAGAAAGCACTAATTGACGACCGTTTTAATGTATGAAACATCAAGCTCGGTCCGTCATATTTGGTAAATGTGCTTGCAATGGTTTCTGTCGTCAATATGTGTTGTTGTTTAATATCAAAAGCAACAGTACAATTGATACTTTTCGTCAATGATAGATACCGACCGATGTTGCTTTTGATTCTGACTAGTCTACAAGCCTTTTATCAGCGAAAAGGTCAATGGCTTAGCATGGGATGGCCATACGTGATGTTAAAGCTGGCAGCAATGTACGGATAGTACGAATAGTCGATGTAGGCATGTTCATTGTTGTACTGACACGTGTTGTTTGTCCTATTTATGAGTAGATCAATTAACTTATTCAATTATGCGAAGATCAAAAGGTCTTTTAGTCATCCAGTTCCCCTCTAATAGATATGACGAAAAAATGATGGGGGCGGATTCTCGCTCTCTTGTTGATACTAGGACTTTTCCTTTACCATTTACGTCATGCTTTTCATCTACAAACTATACTCTGATAATTTTAGAAAGAGTTTTGACAAAGAGAGGAATGAACGATACAAGGAAGTTCTCCTTTTGCCAAAACTGTTTCTTCAAGAAGACTAAGAAGGAAATGAAAGTTCCAAAACCAGATATTGTCAATTTTCATTCACTTTCATTTAAACAATTCAGGACATCCTTTATAGAGGAATGGGCAAATGCAATAGTAATAATCATCTAACAAATAATATGTAAAACAGAACAATTCTTTTGGGACATAAGTTACTTCGCGTTATGTGAGAAAGATATATCGAAGAGCTTCTCTAAAAGAGCATTGAATCAGGCAGACAAGAAACAGTGTTAGATACATAGGTACGAGACCCGATGAGCTTGTCAGTTCAATTTATTTCAATCGTTTATTTAGCATATTTAGACCTTTTTGCCAATGATAAATCATACATAGAACAGTATACATTTTCTGGGTCAACGTAGGACTTAACTATATATACGTGTACAAACTTTAAACGCTTCGTATTCATAGAATTGACTTACTCACACAAAGTCAGTATTGTTGGTATACCTTGGAATGTATTCATTACACCATTGTGATGACGAAAAGTAGATGGTAACGTTATATGCTCTATTGGAGGTATGTGCTGGTTTAAACAAAATTTCTGTAATGTCGCAGCGATCAGTGTACCTATTCCTAATCCTGGTATTTCTATTCCTGTTCTGGACGATGGCTGAATTTCCCTTGCAAACCCAAAACTGTTTCTACTATGTATACAATCATTTCGTTCAGAAGTTTAGGGTGCATGCCCAGTATACAATATATATATGTATACATCATGACATAAATGTCAGTAATTTTGGATGAACATCAACTCGCACTGACTACAGTAAACACCGGAAAGCCTATTTGCCCAGCTAAGTAGTTGTCTCGAAGCCAGGACCCATGTAGGCTATTCCATGCATTACAGGCTATTAGATTAACTTCAAAGAAAAGTATCGTACAGGACCGTCCTTGGCTAGATTCACACATTGAGCCGGTTGGAAATTTCATGCAACGCCTTTAAGTCCTATCAATGAAGTATTTTAAGGAATCCCTCCTGACTTAGAACATCTATATTTGTGTTGACCGAAACTGTGTCTTCTTCTGGCAAGTCATGTCCGGTTCCGAAAAAACTAATGTGACCTGACTCATCAAATTAAGGAGTCATAAAAATTAAACGCCCACACTATCTATTTAACCGTTCCCTGTTAATGTTTTGTATAATGTGGCGAGGCATCACAAAGCATTGGCACCAATGTATCTATGAGAAATATGACTAAGGATCTCTAAGATTGTCCCTATCATACGGTATCAAATTTTAACTATACTGTGTATCTGTCTAGATAGAATATTAAGTTTACCTGCACGCAACTTCTTCATGTCTTCTTCAAGTCTTTGTTTTTGGCAATCAAAAGAATGGTCTCGTATTTTCTTATATTCATATTGTGCGTGGAATAGAGTATGATACGCCTCACTTTCTAAGATCAACAGAATTTCCTTACAGAAAGATCTTAATGTCCCCGGATCGAATGGTATATGGTTTATACTTTTCGGTCTACCTATCTGTCATTTGGCCACTGTTTACTTGTTATAAACATGAATCTTAGAGGTCCTTTGTCAAGGCACCATATGACTTTCCTGGGCTAGTTGTTCTTTACATATAGAGTAAAAAACTAAACCTCGTATTCAGTGTAACCCCGTTAAAGTATAGAATCGCTCCACAAATTAATCATGTCCGCCATAGTGCTAAGATCGCTATAAAGAAACAGGCTTTCCTGGTGACGTGTCCGTATATCTATATCCCGCGTTAAAATATTCATAAACCTTCCCCCAGACAGCATTCACCAATTAAACCATGGTGTCCCACAGGAGCCGGGGTCGACAAATGAACCAATCTATGCGCCATTGTTACCCTTTTGATATATAACCTTGTTCTGGAATCACAAGACCCGTCTTTTATTGAAATCGTCAACTGGTGACAGTTGTATTGTTTGTAGGATTGGTATCATGGTTTTCCAAGTGAGTCGTATACTTTTATTATGACTATCGAGAGAGGTTCTTTTTGCGATGATGTACTTCCGCTTTATCGCAATGGTTTCTCATGCCTTTCAAGAATGGTTTATAATGAGAACTTATGAAACAGAATTTTGGATGGTCTAAACAGCAGACTGCTCATAGTTTTGTAACATCGAATCAGTCTTTAGGAGTACATTTATATGGTTGAAATGTTATATTGAAAAATATATTTTGTTTTGTTTTCTAGGAACTCGAAGGTGCAGACGAAGAGAAGCCGCCTAGACTGTGGTGGGTTGCAGATTCGAGACTAGCATTGGTCATATAAGATACCAAACCAACAATCGCAGTACATGTTTGGTACTTTGAAAAAATGGGGATACATATGATATTATTATCATGACCAAAATTTGGTTAAAAGGTATGCAAGCATATGTTTGAAGAGATATTTTTTAACCCTTTCCCAAACAATAACGACATTTGACCACTTTGTTGCAGACGACTTTAGAAAACGTTGAGGGAAAAAGGAGAAATTGTTCGTATCGAGCAATTTTTCGTTTCCCAACAATGTTTTCTACCCTATCTGAAGATTATTTTCCAATTTCATCACATGTTGAAATGTCGTTTGCAAACTCTTTCAATTTGGGTCGGTCGAAAAATTGTTGTTTGGGAAAGGGTTAAAACGACATTCAACCACATATGTTACGTAAGCTACGTTCAAAGCTGTCTGTTTCTGATCAGTGTCTAGGTTTGCTGTTTGGTATGTTAGATGTTTAACGCCGTTTTAAAGTTGGTCGGCGCACATCCCCATGTTTCTAGAATTAGACTGCAGTCGTCTTTCCAAGAAGCCACATAAGCATTATTTTTCGAGCGTTAGAATTTCTAGGCGGCTAGAATTCATCAACATTTTTCTTTTCCCATGCAATGACGACGGATGCCAACTGAATGAATGAAGAAATTGACGAAATCATTTTGAAAACTGTATTGTTGTCATTCACTTCTGCTATATATGAATTTGGTTTTTGACGAATACGCTGCACTAATTTAACCAAAAGCATGCGCCTATAAGCGTGGGTATCATTAACAATTAGTTTCCCTGCAAATTAATAATATAGTACTCAACCATTTCCATTATACAAATATATCAAAAAGTTCCATGGATATCTTTATTTCTTGATATATTCATATAAAACAACGTTTTTCCAAAACCGAAAATGCCTACGTAGAGTACATCCCAAAGTCGTTACTTTGTTTGTGCACCTAGTCGACTACATTTGAAGCTGTCTTCAATCTAATAGAGAGTAAATGACAGAAAGAAAAACAATTTAAGAAGCAACTCGTGTATCAATACTTTGGAACTTGTTTAAAGGTCGTATGGGGGAATGATAGAATGCGTGGGCCATAGCCGTCAACTGAACCCCACAACTTTATGATAGCGTGAAACGTTTGATATATTACATCCCACCGATTGGGAATATTTATAACATAATGGAATTAATACCAAAGTGGACTGCAAGGGGTCACTTCATTTTGTAACGCCAACGCAATTGATACTTTTATTGACGCATTTCCCCAATATAGGATTGTGTTACTGCTCCGAATTTGAAGCAATAATATGATACGCCAGTGTAACATGAAGGAATTGTGAAAGTCTTTTGATGACTTTGGGAAGAAATTATTACGAAAAAAGGAGGAATTTGTCACTGTAGAAATTCGCCCCTTTGCCATGCTTTTTGTTGTTGTCTCCTGTAGTAAGTAAGTTATTTCAGAGTATTACGGAGCAATAGGTCAGCTCAAATGATATCATATAAATTGCAACTCATGCACTCTTTTGGTTTTTGGTACATTGATTCAAAGCGAAAACCTTAGACATGATACGGGTGTATTATAAAAAAGTAAATATAGTAATACATTGTATAAAAAAAAATGTCGACACATCTTTTGTCACCGTCTTTATGATGGATGACAATATGGAAGACACGAATACTCTGAGTGGCGAACTTGTTGAGTTTGGTCATATTGACACAAAGGTAAGTAAGTTAGAGGAATAAGACCAGAGTATGAAGGCTTTTATTCGGGTAACATTGTTAAGCCTTCGAGGGAATTTTCTAGTGGTCAAAATTTGGGGTTAAACTTAAGGCAATTGTTTAAGATAATAAAGCTAAGGCAATCAATATCAATACATAGTACATTGTACATTTATGTTCGTTTGACACATTACCAAACAATAACGACATTTGCCAGTTTGTTGCAGGCGACTCTAGGAAACATTGTTGGAAAATGAGAAATTGCTCGTAATGAGCAATTTCTCCTTTTCTAGCAATGTTTTCTGTCCCATCAGAAGATTATTTTTCAATTTCATCACATTTTGAAATGTCGTCTGCAAAATCTTTCAATTTGGGACTGTCAAACATTTACCGTTTGGTAAAGGGTTAAGATTATGCTTTGTGGCATGAGCAGACATCGCCCGTCTTTGGAGACATCTTCGTTTGTCACGGAAGTTGTAGAATTAGTGTGTGCCTTGTGTGCTAAAAGGAATGTATATAAGGAGTGTGCTGGTTTCCGTTTTCTACTGTTTGATTTACAGAGGTGTTAATTGACATTTGCAGTCAAGTCATAAACTTTTTATCACATTAAGATTCAGTCAATTCTTTATTGCGGTGGTACGAGTCTCCGGTTTAACAGCAAAAAGATATATGCATCTGCCAATCGGTAAAACATGTAATAAATGGAAAATATATCAGATTGTAACCGCATTTATTGATTAACTTTTCTGTCAATTCACCAAAGCTCAAGAATGTTCGACTTGGCAAAATTGAAAGTGCAAAAAGACGACAAGAAATAGAAGGACCGATACCTTTTCTAATCTTGATGGTCAGTACATCATTGTTAATTCATTCTTTTAAATATATTTGTTTCAACTAAATACACTTCTTTATTTCTTTCGAAAAAAAAACAATTCGATTAAAAAAACCCAGATGGCTTGTTAGGAGTGCATTATCATCTAGTTATGTTATTTCTCAACATTTGTTGCAGCAAACAATCAGCAAAGTGGACATATAATTCAATTTAATTCAAGCATTTTTTAAAAGAATATTTTAGGCATCTGACCCTTTCACATACACACATACTTTATATATACATGTCGTAAGTGATCAACAATGATATTCAAACAAAGGTGATGTAAAAGCAGAACCAAAGACCCATGAACTATTCAAAATCTGCTTTCTATACGTAAAAGCCGCAATAATGGAGTTAGGGGTACACAATGTCGAGGTGTGAAATTTCGCATGAACACGTGGGTACACAGACCGACGTCCTCCGCGCGGGACAGACTGGCACCGGGGGTTTCCGGGGGTCTCCGGCGAAACCGCAAAACTCATGCCGCTAATTGCTTTCACCTTCTGTCCTAATATACGAGGTGCGAAGTCACTCTCCTAACCGATTACCAAACATTAACGACATCTGACCAGTTTGTTGCAGACGACTCTGGAAAAACATTGTGGGGAAAGGAGAAATTGCTTGTGACAAGCAATTTCTCCTTTTTACAACAAATGTTTTCTGATCTATTAGACTATTATCTTCCAATTTCATCACATTTTGAAATGTCGATTGCAACCTCTTTCAATTTTGGACAATAGAAAATTTGACCTTTGGTAAAGGGTTAAACCACCCTCCACCGTTTAGATTTTAATTTCTTTTAATTTTCTTTCGTTTCGATCGTTTTTTATTGCTTTCTTTATCTTAACGTAGTAGTCATCTTCATTTACACCTCATCATTGTACAATCATAAATCACATAAACAACATGAACATTCATTTCATTAAAGATACAATGCTACTCCATTATGGAGTGATAAAAGATGAGTCTAAATACGATCAAATTCAGGACGAAAACATCTTAATTCAAGATATGAAGAAAAAGACCCATTTAAAGAAAAGGAAATCATAATAGTAGTTATATAAACACAAGATACAAAACAAAATAGCATTGTCATCAAATTATACGTACAGTCGTATGTCATTTGATTCTCATTTTACTGTGAGCGCTAAGAATAGTTATGTTCCTTTCCCAAAGTGAGCATAAAATGTTATAGAAGATCGCTTGTTTAAAAAACTACGTTTTGGTTATGATATTTATTCCTTGTTGACATTTCTGTCTCATTTTTTGGCAAACGATCAAACATCTTTCATGAACCAAAACTTATGTGTACCCTTTTTTGTATTCTGGCCAAGTGGAAAGCATAGTATATTGACAAATAAGATAGACCATTTAAATGTAGTCCAGAAACTTTGACGCCGTCAAACTTAAGAAATCGAATTAAGTCTAACCTCAATTGAAAGTGACCATACCACTGGCGACCGAATTAACATCGACACACATATGTATCAACCCTTTTAACCATCTCAAATATACTGTAATTTGTATGTGATTTACTTCATATTTCTATTGTCTATTTATGTTCATGCATGTAATTGTAAATGTGTTTGGACTATGGGCCTACGTGCCTAAGTTTCAATAGGATTATGTTATGTTATGTTAGGTAAAAATGTATCACATCGTTATCGAGGTATCATCGTCATCATCGGCCACGTCCGTCTCTGTAGAAGATGAATTACACATACTGTTTGTTGTCGAACAGTTCTGCTGTGGCTGTGGGTGCCAATTCCTGAATGGAAGTCGCACATACTTTGCAAATGAAGTAAGAGACGTTTGACTCAGAAGATGTTTTTTCAGTTTACTAAGGAGGTCCCGCTTTTAAGAACGTGTCTCGTCTGCTTGCTTGTTTTGCTTTACAATGTGGTACTAGATGTTGAGGTCTGATGCAACTTTCCCAGATGTCAATATCGTTATTCGTGTTATTGTGCGAGCAAATATGGCAACTTATTTCATGAAATATTCATCCAACACTTAGAAATCAAAACCATTTGATCTAGTTAAGTATTTTATTGATTTTATTATCTCAAATAATAAATGAGGTTAGAAAATTCTTATTGATTATTGACAACGTTCATATACCTTATAAAAGAAAGACTATGGAGTCAAAATCTTTCAAAGGGTCTGTATTAGATTCTAGTTGTGTGAGACTAGTTTGCATCTAGAACGACCTAAGATATCGCAAGAGACACATTTCATCTTGCAACTCGGAATCAAAAGCAAACGTTGGGAACCGAACTTTAAACTATTCACTTGTGGTTGTAATACGACAAAATCCCATGTTATACAAAAGAAGAAAAGCTCAAGTTAATCAAAACAAACATTTTTATATCATCCTTAGGTTTGATGAGGGTTTTTTTTTCATAATTTTGATAAATCCATTTTTGGCTTGTTGGATTGATGTTATACAGTTTTGTATAATGTGTATCCAGCTATCAAATGGCCTCATGTGTAATCCCACTTGATGGTTTCTAAAGTATTTTCTTATTGTTATGCATTTATATTGAATTGGGTAAGTGTTTTTTATATTCCATTAAACAGATTAAGATTATCGTTAATTGATATTAGAGGATAATTGTCCGTTGAATGGAGGATTAAGCGTAATATTGACAGTAGAATGTAGCTTTAAGACCTTGATCGGTTTCTTTATTCATTTCTAATACGGCATAGACTTTTGTTGTTGTTTTTGATGTTCTGGTTGGGGTTTTATTTTCGGGGGAGTGAACGAAAACGGCTTTAAAATATGTATGCCCTGAATCTTGTACACATGTGCGAAAAACGATGTTTTGAACCAGTTTTTATTCTATTATCGTTTTTCCAGTGAAAGTTGCCTAATAGTTCATACGCATAGACTGAGAAACTGATTTGACCTCCTATTTGCAAAAACTGATTCAATGTCACTCTCTTCTTTTATGAAGAGACGCTTCTTAACGTAGAAAGAGAGAGGAAGCACGTGGACATTACATAACTTTGGGAAAAAAATATTGTTCAACGAGATGTACTGTATCTGCATGAGTCAATAAAGTCATTTAGATTCGGATTCCCTTTAATAGCAACAACAAATGATTTGTCATAAGGAGTGAAATATACTTGCTATTTGTAATTTAACTCGGATGCTATAAGCTGTAATTGTACAATGGAATTTCTACGTCTGGATCTACCGGACTTCATGTCAAGTAGCCTTTATTCCGTTTGGACAACTGTTAACATATGACGCAACTGAAGTGGCCAAAATAGTTATCGCCTTGAATACGTAACTCTTATGTTTAACTAACTCGGGTGATCCAAGCTGTAACTGTTTGATATCTACGTCAGGTTTTTTCGAACTAATGTTTTACCTGATTTGTTACCTTCTGGATCGTTCCACGGTTCCTTTTTTACGTTTATATTTATTGCGTTTATCGTCCAGTGTTCACGTAAACCGTGGTTGATGCTTTCC
This sequence comes from Cerastoderma edule, assembly GCA_947846245.1. NCBI lineage: Eukaryota > Metazoa > Mollusca > Bivalvia > Cardiida > Cardiidae > Cerastoderma > Cerastoderma edule. The sequence goes on from OX401408.1 coordinate 2,931,379, forward strand.
ATCATTTTCTTATAGCCGCATACCGTCCACGGGAGCCGCAGAATAAGCAATAAATTGTATATCGCCGCAAATGTTCCTGTGATCCGCATTTATCGCCTTGTTTTATGGGTTTAACCCATAACTCCCAGAATTCCACAGTGTGGTGGATCCAAAATGAAAAAAAAATCAACAAACGACGATAATAATAAACGATAAGATGCTTTTTTTCCGAAGAGAATACTTATAAACAAACCATTGTAACAAAAAGAAGAAATTGCTCGAGTCGAGCAATTTCTTCTTTTTGTCACAACGGTTTCACACTCGGTTCGTCAGCTGTGCGTGAGTTCAATTGGTAATCTATCAGAGGATAATAAACTGTTTTCGCCGAGATTGTCGGGTATGATAAGACACAGTCTGATTATTCTAGAATTGCTGACGAGATAAACAATTATCAGTGTTAACACTGCCCCCTTGTGTGTATAGTATGTACCTCTTCCAAAGCAAAAGAAGCTCAGAAAATTGGAAAACCGTTATGATATATAGCAAAGAAACTCGTTACTTATAATTCGTCTTTTGACCATGATGGATTATTTCCAATCTCACTCAATGGTTGATATCGGCCTACTATAAAAGCCTTTTTCCCTTTAAAATTGTCGTCTGCTACTTTCGGAAAATGTAAAAATTAATCCGACATGAGGAAGTGGGCTGAGATAACCCACCGCAAGGCGAAAGAAGTGTGGAAATGATTACAATGTAAGGCTCTGGTGATAAGGAAATAGTTTGAAGGTATTTCTCTTTTTAAAATAGAGCTAGGAACATCCAAGGCCTAGTGGTTAGAGTACAAAACCCGTATAAACAAAACGATAGTGAGCCTAAATGGGGTAAATGTTTGTGTGGTTAACTTTAGTACATATGAGTTCAAATCCGATGCTAAACAATTTGGATTTTCATGAGTTGTTTATTTTAATTGGTTTTTAAACAGTATTCCAGTTTCTTTTTATTTTGGCTTTTCTAAATTTCACCAGCTCTAGACAGGGGCCTGCAGTGTCTTACCAAAATACACATCACGAAAAATACCAGTGCCACTTCTGAGGATTGAACCCTGGACCTTCATGAGCTTTTTGTTTAAATACGATTAAACGCTGTATAAGCAGTATTTCTGCTTTTCTTTTCCTCTTGGCTTTCCTAAAATTTACCAGTACAAGATAAGGATCTTCACTATCTTGCAAAGGTATACCCCAACGACGAATCCCAGAATCGCTGGCAAGGATTGAACCCTGAACCTCCGTGTCACAAGCCCTTAACCTTAACCACTTGACCACACATTACCCTGCATGGTCATTTGAATATGACATCGCCTTATGATGTAAGCATCGATACTGCGAAAATGCTAGTACATGTACATGTAAGATGCATATACCGACCCAATCGGAACTACTCGGGTATTTCCGTAAGCTGTGAAATACACCTCGGATATAAGTGTAGGGTTACAATTTTTCGGGTAAATCGGCATCCGCCAATGAACACCTTTTCTAAGCGTGCATGTTAAGTAGTTCAATGTGTATGGAAGTGTTGGACATCCTTTTTAATCACTTTTGATCAGTAACTCATACCAAATGGCGAACTTGTTGTTGTGACATGTATACTTGTTTCCTCAATCACGTTTAACGACTTTTTGGATTTTACATTCAAGATCTATTTTTAGAAACGAAAGAAAGTGACGTCATTCTCGCGGGAAACAATATGGCGTCATCCCTATTATTTCAGAGGTGTTTTCTATTGGATAAACCCGATGTGTTCAGATTGATACCGACCTGTACACGAAATATAATGCTAAAAATCGGAATCAAGAGCGATGTTATACTGGTGAAGATTAAACCCTGGACCTCTATGTCAAGAGGCCTAAACCTTAACCATTGAGCACTTGGCAATATATGACCCTTTATGACCCTTAAACCATTACCAAACAATAACGATATTTGACCAGTTTGTTGCAGACGACTCTGGAAAACATTGTTGGAAAAGGAGAACTTGCTCATAACGAGCAAATTCTCCTTTTCCAACAATGATTTCTACCCTATCAGAAGATCATTTTTTAATTTCGTCATGTTTTGAAATGTCGTCTGTAAACTCTTTCAATTTTGGACAGTCGAACATTTAGCGTTTGGTAAAGGGTTAAATATGACGTCGCCTTGTAATATAAGCATCGATACTGCGAAGAGGCTTGTTATGCATATAAGATGCTCGTACCTACCTGTACATAAAAAATGATCCTGAAATCGGAATCAAAGAGCGATGTTATACACGTAGGACTATAAAATAAATAAGATTTAATTTTTATTCCGAGATTTTTAGTACACCCATTGATGGGGGATTCGCACGAATTCGCGAGTAATTTTCTTGTTAAAGAATACTTTAACCAATTAGCACCGCAGTCTGGTGGAAGGCGCATCAAGAGTTTAGCTGGCGAATTTGATAGATGCATTTTATGTTAAGTTTTGGCTTGATACTGAAGGCTTTTCTCATCGCGCTCTGTGTGTCGCGAAGTACATTTTGTGTACATGTATCCATCGAAATAGTATAAAACATATTTAAACCTAATCTCGAAATGTTATGTTGTCCCAATGTGGCACACAAGTCGTATGCTTGTCAAGGTCGAGAGCTAGGTTAACAACTATGACTACATGATCCGATGACCATCACTTCTACAACGGAAATAGCGCGTTGAACTTCAGACCGCTCGCACTTCACTGTCTTGATCTAATTCCTTAACCTCATTTGGATTGTTGTTGTCTTACAGTTGTCTTATTTTCAAAGCATGCTGTAGAAATTATGATGAGTGAATACAGTCAAACTTGTGTTAAGAGGCCAGACTATGGGACAGAGTAAATTGGCTGTTAAAGACAGGTTGGCTGCTTAACAAAAATTGAAGTACACTATAAATCTAACAATGGGACTTTCTGTAGTTGTTGTTAAAGGCAGGTTGGCTGCTTAAAGTGGTGGTTGCTTAACACAAGTAAGACTGTATTTCTTATTGTGAAATGGGTGGGACCCGTTCGAGGATAAGTCTGTAATTGATGACTTTCGTCACCACTGCTACTCGGGATATGTACGAGGAATTATGCCACTACATTAGGCAGCTTGAAAAAAAAGGGCAAAGAAGAAATAGGGTTAATCGTGACGGTCACGTGACAATCATGCGAGTCTGGCTCAGTCTTACTTACGAAAATATTCGAAAATAATTATTATGGCTTACCCTATGCTCGTTGGGGAAAATGGTGACACATTCAAATTAAAGGCAATAGTACACCACAAAAATGGGATGCAGAAATAATTTTTATGATATTTTGCTAATATTATTGTAACAAATTGAATATTATATTGCACGTCAGAGGAAATGTATGCTTCAACGAGCTCACACCTTTAAGGAATGAACGGATGCATGGTAATCAAGGCTGAATCCTTTCGTGGAAATCTCTAGTGAGGAGTCAAAATGACCATTTATATCAGTCTGAACTCATCGGGTTTAATCCAATGAAAACGCCTCTGACATAATATGGAAGCCGTCATATTTCTACCTGCAATACTACTATCGTTGTACTTTCGCTTTCAAATGAAAATGTAATATGCAATATCTGAACTCTATTATTATTAAGGAAACAAACGTATATCAAAACTTATAATTTCACTATTACGTGGACGCTCATAGGAAACGTGTTATTAGCAAGGACATTTAACACAATGTTTCACCCTTTACACATGTTGTTATGTTTATGATGTATTTTTCAGGTAACGGAAACACCCGAATAGTTACGAATGCAATTTAAGAGATATAGACCAGAGAAGGGATGTCGAACATAGAGCACACCTGGAAATACCCGAATAGTTACGATTGCAATTTAAGAGATATAAACCAAAGAAGGGATGTCGAACATAGAGCACACCTGGAAATACCCGAATAGTTACGATTGCAATTTAAGAGATATAGACCAAAGAAGGGATGTCGACCATAGAGCACACCTGGAAATACCCGAATAGTTACGATTGCAATTTTAGAGATATAGACCAAAGAAGGGATCTCGAACATAGAGCACACCTGGAAATACCCGAAATAGATATAGACCAAAGATGGGATGTCGAACATAGAGCACACCTGGACATATCCGAATAGTTACGAATGCATTTTTATAGATATAGACCAAAGAAGGGTTGTCGAACATCGAGCACACCTGGAAATATCCGAATAGTTACGAATGCATTTTTATAGATAAAGACCAAAGAAGGGTTGTCGAACATAGAGCACACCTGGAAATATCCGAATAGTTACGATTGCATTTTTATAGATATAGACCAAAGAAGGGTTGTCGAACATAGAGCACACCTGGAAATATCCGAATAGTTACGATTGCATTTTTATAGATATAGACCAAAGAAGGTTTGTCGAACACCTAGCACACCTGGAAATATCTGCATAGTTACGATTGCAATTTAAGAGATATAGACCAAAGAAGGGTTGTCGAACATAGAGCACACCTGGAAATATCCGAATAGTTACGATTGCGTTTTATAGATATAGACCAAAGAAGGGTTGTCGAACACCTATCATACACCTATTGGAAAAGGTTTCCAGGAGCGGGTTCACCACGCGTACTCGCAGACAGTGGCCTGGTTTATCAGGGGTAAAACTGATACTGGGGGATCCCCGAGGGAAGCGAGTGAAGCTTACCGAGAGATAGCCATCGCTAGGAAAATATACATACCAGTCTGTTCCGTAAATATTTCATAATGAGGCTGCGACGTCATATCGTAATCAAGTGGCCAATGGGGTGGATCCGGGTCGGATTAAAGTAGTGAAAGTATCATAAGTATCGAAACGCGTGTGAGCGAAAAAAATATCACTTTTTAGATAACAATCAATTCTGATATCTTTTAGACAAAATGAGAAAAGCAACATGTTGATCAATTCTTCTTTTGTTTTATCTTTACCATTATTCTAAAAAGGAAAACATCCTTTAAATGTTTTCTTGCCATTGCAATTTTGGTGCTTTGAATTAAAGTTATCAACTCTACATGCTTTGCAACATAGTTACTGTACAGACTTATTGAATCGTGAAACCATCGATTCAATAATGAGGTCATTGGAACATGAGAATTGGGTCAGTGATTTTTAGTCATTAATTGGAGATTTGGGAATTGTGAATGAACGGTAAATCCATCAATAGATCATCTAAACGAACTAACCAACCATTGTACTCAGTCGGGGGTTGAACCAATTAAAGGCATGAGTCATTTCCTGATAAAACAATTTATTCAGCCCTTATATCACATATGTGTTATCGTTTATTCGACTTTAAAAACGTTTTCTACATTTATTCCAGATGTATTTCGGCGAATCCTAGATCCAAACTAGTACCAGTTCTTATACATGGACAGGGGCTTTTCAATCGTAGTGCTATTATATGGGTTTGCCACATGCGTATAACCTTTATAATGCTGGGTAATTCTTCCAAAACCTTAAATATCTGCTTGATTTTGATGTGGAAAGATACTCAGAGAAGCAAACAGGTTAGATCAGTGGCCAGCAGCCAAATTACTACAAGAAAAATTATAATAAATCTTAAAAAAGAAGAGATTCCCGAATACCCACATTCTTTTCATTTATTTATTGTTGTTAATCTTTCTGCTCAATAGTTTTTTATTCAACTACCACTAAATAATGATCTCTCACTTTTATCGTAGTTGCAATCGCTCGCTGCAAACCGTTTCAAATTGAGACCTACAGAAAAGTGTTCGTTCGATGAAACATTTACGAGGGTGTACACACACACGGCTAGACGACCGTAATGGCATTACCATACGCAGACGTTCGGAGACCTAAACGTTAGAAGCCCCTAACTCTATAACGCATACTTTCGCATTGGCATTTCTTTTGAATTCGTATTTTGACGGGTCCGCATTGTAAGAAATATCAGATGATATCAATCCCATATCAAACCATGAATTTCAAGGAAGGAACATTGTGATAAAAGGAACAGAAATATGCATGAAGGATTTCATCTTATATCACAACTTCTTGGCTTCTACACCAGAGATATTGTGAAAGAATGGGCGGTGTATGCTTAACCCTTATAGTGCTGGCACCGATTTCTAGCTTATGGAAACAGGTTCGATCCAGGCCAGCCGCCAAGTAAATTGGCGGCTGGCCTGTGATCTAACCATTTTGCTACTGTGTGTATATTTCGTCATCAAACTTAAGTAGATATATGAGGTTTTGGAAATCAGACGACACAAAAATTTATTTTAAGAACATTAACCAGCATTCTAAGGGGTAAATTCGATTCTGTTAGTGGTCAGTATTGAAAGCAATAACAGACGTTATTTATCCTATATCAAGCCAAGGATTCTAGGGAGAAAATATTGTGAAAAAGGAGAAAAATGAGAAACACGATCAATTTATTTTCTTATCACAATAACTCGTTTGGACTTCTACACCAGAGATATTTTGGAAAAGAAATTGTTGTGTGTGTAGCTGTAACGCTAATATATACTTTGTCATACGGACGGCCAATGCTTGAGCATCGAGCTTGATTTCTTTCACGCAATACAAACCTGCAAAAAAACGCTTTTAAGAACAAGAGAACGGCTGCTCGAAGGATTCGGTTTCCCCAGATCTTAATTGATGTTAATTGATATCAGTAGTTCCTCTGTGATAATGGCAATTAACAAAGATTTCATTGGTGGGCGTGCGTATCGCTACAGAGGAGAGAGTAAGGCTTTTGTTGCATTGCACCGAGCACGGGGTTGCCCCACAATCATAAATCAGAACGCGAGATGCTATAACAAGGTCGTTGATTGCCATCTGTACGTAATCTCTTAAGCTCCTCCAAACAGAAAGGGGCTTTATGGTGGCGGGTGGCGGGTGGCGGGCCCTTGCGCAATCCAAGACGGTCGGGTTAACAACGAGCATTCCTATACAAAATATATTTAAACTGCCTTGTTAAATATGTGATTCATGAGAAGTCCCTTTTGTTTTCTGTTACAGGAACTGAGAGAAATAAAAGAAATTGGTTATTAGAACTTTGTTTTGTTGTTGTTGTTTTTCTTCTTCTTGTTGATGGACAGCAGTTAAGATTTTAAGCTTTTAAGATTTGGTTTAGTTACATATGCAGTCCCTGGGCCCAAGACCGGGCCTTCCATATGTTAACCTGGTACTGGTACTTTTCAAGTTGCAATGTTATCTTTCCATACCAATACTCCATGATAAAGAGTGAAATCGAAGGGAACTTTACATCAGTCTAACACAAATGGACAATTTAAGTCATTACCTCCATGCAGACTCGTCGCAATCAACCCTATTTCCTATTCCACGTTCCCCATCGATTCTAGCACGATTACCTAATAATACACCAAAGGCACTTTGATCATACCTGCATCAATTTATGGTCAATGTTAAAGGTGGAACATGCGCAAGTGTTCCGCAGCGCCTCGGACGAATAACCACTCATGACGTCACAAGAAGTGTCCGAATCATGTTGGTATTAAGGTAAAATACCCATAATACACCATTTTTAAAATCATTCTGTCATTGGATTACTTTTGAAGTTTTCGGTTAACCTCGGTCGGGGTCCGGAACTATTCGGTTCAATGTAAATAGATAGAGGTATACCGAGAACGACCGAGGTGATCCTACAAAAGAATGAATTACAAAATGGCTAATGTGGGGTATTCTAACTTAAGGCACCAATGCAAAATAAAATACTCATCTTTATTTCGGAAATGTTGCAAAAGAATTATACATATGATACCATGAATGTAACCGTACACAACCAAGGAACCAAGTCAGTGTCACCTGTGTTGCACTTCCACATTACCGAGCCACATTTTTGCATTTTGCAGCAGACGCCGTTAAAAAAGCATTGTGGCAAAAAGGAGAAATTGCTTGTCACAAGCAATGGTGTTTTTTTTTGCCACAATGGTTTTTTAATCCATTCACGTATCACAACAGTAGAAATGAAAGGTTTTGTACATGTTCACAAAGCTTTTCTTAAGTCTTCTGCTTCGCGTAAAAAATGCCGTCTGCAGTTGATAAAGAGTTTAAAAACGTTTATGAATTAAGCAACAATAAGACTTTTGTGTTGTTCAAGGCGTGTACTGCATGCTTGCACCATGCAGTAATGGCTAATGAGGGCATTGCTTGAAGTACAAGCGTTTCAATAGAAAGGCTGCTGCTCATGCAATCTGCATCTAGTGTCGATGCTATCTCTCCATGACTGGAGGCTGTGATGCTATATCCGTATCCATATACATTACAAAAGCTTTTAACTAAACGCTCCAAAGGAACGTAGGTTAATCCATTTATTCATAGATATAAGCGGCTTTTAACACATCTGTATTTGTATCGATAGATTTTAACCAACCAAACCGAACCTTGAGTGATGTTAAACTCGCATCACTTGAATGCCTGAATTTTGTCTGATATTTTAATTTTCCGTAAACATTGTGGTTATCTAAGATTGTGTTCTTATTTCGCAATGTGATGAACTAAAACACGCCTTTGAATTGCCACTTTTGCAACGAGAATAGACCTCGAATGAGTAAGCTAGTTGTATTTCCCTTTCCTTAATTATCATATAATTGAACTGTAAAGATAATGAAGTCAATATAGAACGTTGTAATGTTGTTCAATAAAAAGAATCTAAAGATTAAGAATATGTTACAAATTGTTAATAATTTGATTAAACACATTCAATACGAGACGATGCATTTTGTAGATAAAAGGCTTTCGCCAAACGATGTTTACTCTTTTAAATGTTAAAGGAATCAGCCTTGAAACGTTGCCAAGCTTCTATAATAAACAGTTGGTTTTTCTCAGATACGATCTTGTTCGGAGAATTTACGCCGAATTTTATTTCTAAAGTTCTATATCTATAGTAAATCGATGTCTTGAAATAATCCGTTCTTGTTACTATTCTATCTTTTTTTAATGATATAAGACATAGACAGACTATACTCTTATGTACATGGACATGTGTTACATGTCCAAACTGAAGCCTACGACAGACAACATAATAAATATAAAACCCTACACTTTCCGTATGGCATAGGTAAGAAACCAAACTAGTTCTGAATATGAGCAATCTTTACTTTCGCTACAGCTGTCTAAACGAATTCTTTTTTTTTTAGATACAATGATGTATATTTTAGGATTCTACAATATGTACGTTTAAGTTTGATTCAATGTACATGTAGAAAGGTATTTTACAACGCAGAAAACTGAATTCCTGATTTTGAAATAAAGCACGCATGTCAATGAACCACATGGCAGGAAAATTCTAATAGAGTCTTATACCCCAGGCGGTGGATAATTTAACACAGCTAATTAAAATCTTCCCGCGGGCAACAACCCCGATGTTATAAACCATTTAATAAGTCTCTCACTTAAGGTAGAATACCGATATTCCGCCATTTTGAAACTCATTTTTTCGTCGGATTTCATTCGGTCGGTCTCGGTGTTCATCGGTCAGTGCCGGAAGTAGTCGCATGGAATCGAATAGTTCCGATCGAAACCGGTGTATACATGTACCGAGAACGACCGAAGTAGTCCGACAAACGCAAATGATTCAATATGGTGGATTATGGGTATTCTACCTTAATAAGTCTCTCATTTATCAATCATTTATTCTGGATTTTGATTGACAAAGATTCGAATCAGATTTTTAGTTTTGCGAGATGAAAACGAGTGGTTTACATGACTTGTAATGGGTGCATCTACCTTCTTACACGATTCACTGTCATAAGGACGACGATCTGGCGAAACTCTTATACGATTTATCCAGACCCGTTTAATTATGTTTGATTCTTGAGAAATAACAGGTAGCCTATACGAGGTTATTGTGTATTAGGTTATATTTCTCTTTTAATGAAGGAACGCTTATAGCAAGCGTAATTGTGCCCTTCATGGGTAAAATAATTAAGTGTGTCTAAACTTCCCAATATCTGCGGTATGTGAGCGGTTCCGAAATTAGATCAATATGTTTGCGGTTTAATGACGTTTCAAATGAGTGAATTTGAAAGTTGAAAAATTAAGTTCTATAAAACTGCACAGCAGATGCACTGTTAAATGATTTACATTGAAAATACTTATAGGGAGCAAAACTAGATAATTTCTATTTCTTTAAAATGTATATACAGGGCATTAACATGTATTTTTATACAAAAGTGTGATATCACTTTTGAGATCTACCGCATAAAAACTGTACCTACTGACATACATTGACGGTTCCTAGATTTATTATGCTCTAAATCGCTTATTGTAAGTGAACATAAAACAACGATACAAGAACTGTATTGTTTAACAACGTTTTTTTTCGACTTTCAAATATGTTTCTCTTCTGTGAACAAACATCTTCAATGATAAGATGGTGTTCCTTTATCAAGCAAAACACTGAATAATATTGCACAGTGTGCTAAAATATGCACATGGCCCCCATTCCGATGTATTGTACCAATATCATCCCGAGCTCAAACTTGCTAGATCAGTCGGGTTAAACATACAAGGTTAACACCTATATAACACTTAAAACACAAGGCTTCCACAGCACCGATGCAGAACCAGAATACCGCAACTACCTCATGCCAATGAAGGACCTGCGACCCTTTGGTTCTACAGCGCCGACTGGCAAACCATACCCAATATTACCAAATTAACCTTATCACGGACTGTTTAATACATCTTCAGAAGCCCACTGATAAGCCAATTTGTGGGGTCCACCCCTAATCAGTTGCCCACAACACCAGGTACACGGGGGTCAGACGGCCAAACCCGTTCAAAGATGGGTCGCACCAGCCATGCATGCATTTGAGACCTCCGACCGCAACTACGTCATCTGGTGTCGAATAACCTTGCACACATTCCCTTCTTTTAGGATTATTTGTGATTGGTTTAAAATACAACTAATAATAATTGATACTTATATTGTTTTTTTTGAAACATTGACCATCCAATGGAGAATAATTCTGTTGAATATTCTATGAAGGCTTACGTCTATTCGTTGTCGTACAGTTTGGAGTATTGTTCAACCAGTTTCGTTGGTCTATTGGTATCCATCCATCAACAGAATGCGCATTTAACCACACGAGAACCGAAATAATTTGAGAAGTTTTGTGGCTGAAAGAGGAACGGTTCGCTCACAGTTAGCGATTTTTGTTTTTTAATCACAATCGATACCTTCCATAAAACACTCCAACGTGTCTTTTTATAACAAAACATTACATAACATAACATAACATAACATAACATAACATGAATTCTATTTCGAATAGATACTTGAAAATGACCATGCCCATCGTCCATCTAATTGTATCAGCAATTACAAATATTTACATCCTGTATATGCATAGTTTATCTTATAGTTAATCTGCATATATATGTATTCATTGTAAAGAGGCTCTAATTACTTGATTACAAACTCATTTCACTTCCAATGGCTATTCTTATATAGGTCTCATACAGCAGAATATTTCTATAAAATTTAAAGCAATACAATTTTAATATCCAAGATTCCTCACATCGGTGAACAAGCAGCTTTAACCTCAGAGTGACTTTCTCGGCTCTCTACGATAGTCTACCAGTGACAGATGCAACTCGTTTCGAATCACATCTGTGAACAGCCTTCTTTAATATCCACGTGAGTGTCTCGACTCTCTACGACAGTCTACCAAGGACGGACGCAACTCATTTTGAATCACATCTGTGAACAAGCAGCTTAAATATTTAAGTGATTTTCACGACTCTCTACGATAGTCTACCAAGGACGGATGCAACTCGTTTCGAATCACATCTGTGGACAAGCAGCTTTAATATCAAAGTGACTTTCTCGGGTCTCTACGATAGTCTACCAAGGACGGATGCAACTAGTTTCGAATCACATCTGTGGACAAGCAGCTTTAATATCAAAGTGACTTTCTCGGGTCTCTACGATAGTCTACCAAGGACGGATGCAACTCGTTTCGAATCACATCTGTGGTCAAGCAGCTTTAATATCAAAGTGACTTTCTCGGGTCTCTACGATAGTCGACCAAGGACGTACGCAACTTGTTTCGAATCACATCTGTGAACAAGCAGCTTTAATATTTAAGTTATTTTCACAACTCTCTACGATAGTCTACCAAGGACGGATGCAACTAGTTTCGAATCACATCTGTGGACAAGCAGCTTTAATATTTAAGTTATTTTCACGACTCTCTACGATAGTCTACCAAGGACGGATGCAACTAGTTTCGAATCACATCTGTGGACAAGCAGCTTTAATATCAAAGTGACTTTCTCGGGTCTCTACGATAGTCTACCAAGGACGTATGCAACTAGTTTCGAATCAAATCTGTGAACAAGCAGCTTTAATATTTAAGTTATTTTCACGACTCTCTACGATAGTCTACCAAGGACGGATGCAACTAGTTTCGAATCACATCTGTGGACAAGCAGCTTTAATATTTAAGTTATTTTCACGACTCTCTACGATAGTCTACCAAGGACGGATGCAACTAGTTTCGAATCACATCTGTGGACAAGCAGCTTTAATATCAAAGTGACTTTCTCGGGTCTCTACGATAGTCGACCAAGGACGTACGCAACTTGTTTTGAATCACATCTGTGAACAAGCAGCTTTAATATCAAATTGACTTTCTCGGGTCTCTACGATAGTCGACCAAGGACGTACGCAACTAGTTTTGAATCACATCTGTGAACAAGCAGCTTTAATATCTAAGTTATTTTCACGACTCTCTACGATAGTCTACCAAGGACGGACGCAACTAGTTTCGAATCACATCTGTGAACAAGCAGCTTTAATATCAAATTGACTTTCTCGGGTCTCTACGATAGTCGACCAAGGACGTACGCAACTTGTTTTGAATCACATCTGTAAACAAGCTTTAATCTCACAGTGCATCTCTCCACTCTCTAAAAACAGTCTAACAAGCACGGATGCAACTCGTTTCGAATCACATCTGTGAACAAGGACCAATAACATTTAAGTGACTTCCCAACTCTCTAAGATAGTCTACCAAGGAGGTACTCAACTCGTTTCGAATCAAATCAACCGTTAAGACATGATATATCTATACTCTCCCCCGTCTCGGATAAATATCTCCCAGGAAACTTTAGACGAGGAGAAGAGGGGGGATTCAGACGAGGAAGAGGGGGAGGGGTTGTTACCTGTGCTTTAGTCGACTCCAGAAGCAATCCGATCTACCGTCTAGTCGTAACAGGTGGTAGGAATCAGAGAGTCTGAAGGTTGTTTGTGTTAAAGCCGGGATCTCGGAGAAAATGGTTTATCCCGCATCGTCGGAAAACATCGGCCCGGATCGGACCGGATTGGCCTGTGCTTCAATCGCATACAAGATCCGAACCGACGCTATAAGCATTCATAATCTAATTGATCCTTCAAGTCCGAATCATGTGGGGCCGGCATAGCCTAATTTCCATCCATCACATGGTGTCGGAATAGCGAGTATTGCGCAATATGTCTGGGTTGATTGCGCAGGCGCACTGGTGAGATGGTGGTGTTTTCCGGGAAGCGGCTCGTTTAATTTTAAGATACACACATTGGCCCGCGTAAGATTCTATCGAAATCAGTAGAGCCCCTGCGTAAGAAAGTATACCACTGGTGCAGGTTGTCTTCCAATGTTCAATAGGTTTCCGTGGAAAGGATATAAAAGTACCTTACATAAAATCACTAGGTACCTCTCTGCAAGTGGTTCGGACCGGTTGTATCCCAATTTTCAATGGGCCTTCGTTGTAAAGTGGTTGGAATACCTCACATGAAATCACTAGGCACCTTTCTGTAAGGGGTTCGAGCCGGTTGTCTTCCAATGTTCGATAGGTTTCCGTGGTAAGAATATTAAAGTACCTTACATGAAATCACTAGGTACCTCTCTGCAAGTGGTTCGGACCGGTTGTATCCCAATTTTCAATGGGCCTTCGTGGTAAAGTGGTTGGAATACCTCACATGAAATCACTAGGCACCTCTCTGCAAAGGGTTTGAGCCGGTTGTCTTCCAATGTTCGAGAGGTTTCCGTGGTAAGAAGGTGAGAGTACCTTACATGAAACCACTAGGCACCTTTCTGCAAGGGGTTCAGCTCCTAAGCCAGTGAACATTGGTCGTTGTCCCTGTTCATATATTCAAGAGTACTGCAGGGTTTTCCCCACGGCTTTATAGCGTATTTGGGCGCAAACGCCTGAATTTCAAAATCAACATTCCCACAGCGCCTTGGTTTGTCCACAGTGCTTTGAATGTGTCCACAGTGTTTCGATTTATCCCACAGGCAGTCTACTTACTTCTGACATTGTTTGATATATTTGAATTGGTTTAAAAACAGTGTTTATTTTGTCTTTTAATTAAAATTTACCTAGAATCTCATCATTTTGGGGATTCATATCTAAAAAGAAATTGACCGGTGAAGGTTGTACCCACTACTATGCTGAACATCCCTACCTTAGCAGTAAGCATCCCAGCGCCTGACAGAAATCCTTGTGAAGACCCTGTACTGAATCATGTTTTGCAGTACCCTTTATCTTGCGACCCCATGGTCGTAACATTTAAAAGCACAGCCAGGCTTTGAAAGTTCATCAGAACATTCGTTTTGTGTATAAGGTGCAGGCATTGTGTAAGCATATGCTGCAATGTGCCAAATCTCATAGAACAATATTTTGAACAAATATGCGGGAAATTTACATTGTACGACTAACCCTTATAGTCCTGGAACCGACTTCATGCTTATGCAAACAGGTTAGATCCAGACCAGCTGCCAAGTAAATTGTTTGCTGTTTGCTACTCTGGGTAGCTTTCCTCATCAAAATTAAGCAGTAATTTAAGGTTTTACAAAGCAGAAATCAAGTTTTAGAAAATTACCCTGGTTTCTAGATACGTGGGTGTAGTTTGACTGATTCGATTGAAGCTAATGCCGGCCTCAATGGATGTTAAATTTCATTGGTTGATCTTCCCGGGTTTTTCGCGGTATTCTTGGTAAGTAATCGATATTATTCGCTGCACATATACTTGTACAAGCCAATCAGATACATAAATAATTGACCCAAAATTTGAGTTTGACATTCTTTAACCGCTTTACCTCAGATGCCTGGGATTATTATCTTTCGAACCACGTGGTTGTTTACCATGGTTTATTCAATCAGAGAAGCGCGAAGGTGCACGTATCAAAGTAGTCGAATGATCCAGACGTAGAGTTTTCACTTAACACAGTTACAGCATGGTTCATCCGAGTTAGTATCAAAGCTGATTCCTGAAATTATTTTTATATATCGAGCTACAAGGAGGAAATTATATGTCGTAAAGTGAGCAACATATGACTCTGAAACAGATACAGGCTGTTTGTTTTGAAGATACATGTACTAATGGAACTCAAAAATGGTGTAATGCTGATGTTGAGCTCTTAATTCGAGAAAGGAATGTTTTTTTAACCCTACCTTACTGTCGTATTAAAGTTTTAGATGGGTTATAACGCCGTTTTAGCAATAGTTCAGTTATCAAACGGCTCTCCTCGATTTCACCAGGGGCCCGTTTTATTAAACAACTTACGGAAAATATGTGCGTAAGTCATAATTGATAAACATGGATAGTATCTTCAATGAAAGTACAATGTTGCAATGTGGCACTTCATTGGAAGCGTCTCTGAGAGACGATTCCAATGATGTGTCACTTTGCAATATTGCTTCGTCCAATATTGAAATTAGAGGAATTGTTGTTTTAGACTTACGCAAATCTTAAGCGTAAACTGTTTAGTAAAACGGTACCCAGGACTAGGAATGACTCTGCAGTGTCTTGCAGTAGGGCAGTACCATGAACGTTCATGTGCCGCTAGTGAGCATAGAACCCAGACCGCCGTTTAGTAACTATAAAAAAAACCATAGATTTTGTTCGTTATTCCTCAATAACTGAATAATCCTGAATAAAAATGATATTTGTATATCTTGAAAACAAATTTACCATATCTGCATTGCAATTCTGAATTTGAAAGGCTGGTTAAACGACATCATGCAATCCGTTTACTATTTATGAGTTCTAGTATGTAGATAGTTAAGGTCAATGTTGCAGTTGCACTCTTCTATACGTATATGAACATCTTCAGATATGATATCTGATTCGCGAGTCTGGATTAGAAAGGTCGGTCAAACGACATATGGTGAGTCATAAACTATGAACATTTATGTAGATATTTCAGGTAAATATGGCAGTTGCACTCTATACATATATGAACATCGTCAGATTATAAATAATAATTTAATGACGCATGCTTTTCCAGTACAACCAGGTGCGCCAAAATTGCCAAAATTGCCAAAAGCTACATTTTCATTCGTTGCAGAATATTTGCCTGTAATGTATCCATCCGCGATGTGGAAGTTATTCAAGATAGTCTAGATAGGGGACAGAACTACTTCGGTTCCTCCACTAAAGCTCTTCAAACTCCCAAAGACGCAAGGAGGCCATACTACTAAGTACGTTTCTGTGGACATGTCAGGTCAATGTGGCAGTTGTATTCTTCTATACATATACGAGTATGAACATCGTCAGATTATCGACATAATCTAATGGCGCATGCTTATCCAGTACAACAAGGTGCGCCAAAATTGCCAAAAGCTACATTTTCATTTGGTGCCGAATTTCTGTCTGTAATGTATCCATGCGCGCTTTCGAAGCTATTCAAGATAATCTAGATATTGGACAGAAACATTTCGGCTCCACCACTAAAGCTCTTCAAACTCCCAAAGACGCAAGGAGGCCATAATACTTGAGGTATAATGTTAAATTGTCTCGCTTTAATGCTCCTCCTTTTTTTTTTAATTTCATGGCCTTCTGGTTTTGTCTGAGATTGTTGGTCGTCCTTAACTCTGTTCAAGTGTTCTCGTTTTGAGTGAATAGTTTGGCGAGCTCTTTCTGTTTAAAATTATATTACTGCACAAAATTGAAAGTAAAAAAAAACACAGACGACCATTTAGAGGTGTTTGTTCACAGACATTTGAAATTTGAAAGTTAAACATTAATTTCTCTAAACCTGAACAACAGCCGCGCTGTTATATATGATACACACTGAAGACTAGTCACTAAAAGCTAAGTTATATCGTTCTTGATTATTCAATGTGTGTATACAGTTAATCAACATGCATCTTAACCAGAAAGCATCACATAGCTTTTGAGATCTACTGCATAGAAACGGTATACATATACATGTACTTATAAATATATATTAACGCTTACTGGTCTATGTATGTGTTCAAAAGCAACGTTTAATTGTATACCAAACAACAACGAAATTTCATTTTGACTTTAAACTTTTGTCTTCTGTGAGTAAGCACCTTTAATGTTTCAATTAGCGCATGAAAGATTGATACAATTGTAGTATGTCGTGGCAATCTGATAGGCCTTTGTAGTGAGGATGTTATTAAGAGCTATCTTGCTTTTCCGACTTCTGTACTAACATTCTACATAATCTTAGTAATTTACTTTACACTAAAATCAAAGGATTACAAAAAATAATTAGAAAGGCAACGTATGTGCGGCTAATAGTCATTTGTGAAAAGCGGGAGACTCAATTTGTCTCAATGATGTGTAATTCCATGGAAACTTTCAAGTGGTACAATGACCACCCAAATCGCCGCTATGAAATTAAAAGACGGTTTATACCTTCTTTAACGAAGGAGATACCCCATTTCCAATTACACACACTTATGCACTTGGCTATTGGATATGGATTTATTGCTGTTTTAGGAACTATTGGGCCGTGTTGTAGCAATTGACTTTTCTGTCGTGAATCGTTCAAAGGTTACTTGACCGACTCTCAATTGATGCTGATAGTTTCAACGTTTACACCGTTTACCACAACATATCAAGTTGGTTCGCTGATGTCATTGTGTCTATCAACCTTATCGGTATTTTCTCAGTGCTTTTGTACGAGATCTTTCCTGAACATGAAGTAAGAACTCATGGTCCTCTTATTCAAAGCCGGATACTCCCTTTCTATGTGAGTTGAAATTCCGGTACAGAAGGATTTTGGACTTTATGAGAGGTAGTCTACATGTTGACTAAAGAAGTGATGATGGGTCTAGCCAGCTTGAACAGCATCAATGGGCAATTAAGACGTTTGGCTTCTTTGTCCATTAACAATATGTCCTGCATTGCCACATAACTAAAAAAATGTTGACACGATGTTAACACCCAAACATGTAAAGCGAAGAATGATGCGTTTTACGTCATGTCTACCTACATTAGATGAAAGCGAGGTTCAATCTTATTGGGAAAGACGTGTCACATGATAAAGACATCAAGAGTGAGCTTCGAGAATAGATTTTGCAGTTTACAGCCTACAGTCTACACATGGGACGATTTGTCTATTTTTTTTTTAATGTTTTTCTTTCAAGATTCCAAGCAGTTTTCAGAGCACTACTATGTATTTCTATCTCTAACACTAGATGTCCATAATATCGTGTGGTATTTTACTGTTCCAATATATCGTATATTTAACATTGCATATATACCTTGTATTATCTTCCAGTGCTAAGATATATCCCTATTTTCTATCAATGCAAGGACGGTCTGCATGGTAACTGTTTGTTGTCGAAAATTACTAGTCCGAATTAAAACATATTGCGTTGGCTTCGACTTTTACATCGTTAGCCATAATGTGTCAAGTACTTAAACCGTACTTGCGTATATGTAAAGGGTTTCAGTTTTGGTACGAAGCCGTAATATTTCGAAAACACAGGCACCGGTGTTGCAAGCACGCCGGGTATGCGTTTGTCAAAACATCATGTAATCCCCGTGTACTTCCCACGAATTCCCGGCAAAGGTCGAAGCCCCTTTGTATAAAACGAGCGTGGTGATTTAAAACAGGTGGTCCGAACCGCCATTAGAAACTATAATATACCTCCAACGGGCTAGCCTCTGATTCCGAGTCTGTTTACAAGAGGTACCAAGTCATGAGAAAGAGGTATTTTATTCCTTGTTCTTGCGTAAGATGGCGCCAAGGATCAGTCTGTGTGTACCGCTCTGTTTGTTCCTGGCCTACACTGTATGTATGATAAAAATCTGCTATCAGAGCGTCGGATCCAACTGACTAAGGGTCAGCCGTTTATAATTGGTATATGTGGACATTCAAGGATCATGGAAATATTTACCGAAGTCGCATTTTTAAAAGGTCGTGATACATGTAAGCAAATAGGGTCTTTTTTATATATAGAAATTAGTTTTTTGTATGGGTATGTTACATATTTTTCAGAATATTTTGTCCTATGGAAGAAGCAACAGCGTTCTAATCGAAACCGATTACTTTAATGTGAATTTATCTAGCCAGAAATTGCATGCTATTGTCCAATATTTGGTTCCTGCTATAAGAGATAAATTGCCTTTTCATGATGATGTATTTTATATAAAAAAAAACATTTTGAAAAAGCAGCATGATATTGCAATCACTATTCGGTCCTCGTGTTCCAAGGTCATGTAGTAATGATTGACCCACTGAACTCAGGGCTCCCACCTTAAGGATAATCAGAAAGAGTAACCCGATCTACGTATGATTAAGCTACGTGGGTTTTCCTAGAAACGAAATAGCGAAAACGTGAACCCTTTGACATTGGGAAAATAACAACAGGGTTCGTGTCAAAAGTTCGTATAAGTGTTGATTTGTATTATGATGGTTTATGTGATTTTCACAAGAGGATTTCGACAGATTATTAGAGCATCATGAATAAATCCTTTTCTGACGGTTGTTCATTATCAGCTCACTCCGTTGAAATTTAGGAAAAGACTCATGTTCCTTTACCACACAATCGCTAGGTTTTGCGTATGCCTGCCACCAGTAATTTTGCAAAGAAGTGTTGGAAGAAGACAGAAGTTCCTTGTACGCAATACAAATGTCAACGTGAGACTCTAAAATATGTAAAATATGCAAAACTTTCTGGAACAATACAGCTGTTAACAGAATATCTATCTCTCAATTTCAGTGTATGTAAACTCAAAAATGATTGAGTGAAAAATATATTTTCCCATCCCATCGTAAAAACAAGAAGGTTTTCATAAAGACGGAAACAGTTTAAAAACATTATAAAAAAATCTTCAATGCATTAAGCCGCAGCAAATACAAATATTTCCGAGCATTCCGGAACAATCGGAATCTCACGGCAATCAACAAGAATTTGTCAAAGAGTTTGCATCCCGCAAGTGACGATCCAAATCTGCATATCAATAAAGCATAAAGACACATGTTGGATATGATGATCGTACCCGTAGTGCTTCGGAGTCGTTAATAAGCAAATACTTTTTCTGGTACTGTTTAACTCGATATTCCTCTGAATGTATTATTTTATCTATATTCCAAAACAAATCTAAGCTGTATTTTTCTAATAACAAATTTATGTTTTTGCGACTTCTTTTTCAAGAGTACTTGTACGTTTCATAGGGCTTATCACAATTTATCAGATTGGCAGGATTATTAACATTCAAAATCAAAACTATCGTTTCTAAGAACGTGTTACCGATATCAGGATCGTCTTGCAGGATTAATAGAGATTAAAAGACCTCTGGATAATTTTTTGGGTTGGCTTTAACACTGTTTTCAACAGTATTTATGTTACATCTCTGTGGTCAGATAACCTACATGTACCCATGCCCATGTTATTTCCTTACCAGAACTTATCAATAATCCTTCCAAAGCCAGGCTGTTTTCTGTTGCGAACAAGATCGATTTGTGTCTTTTAGCTCATTACGGTTTTTCGTACAGATCGGCTAGACACAAGTAGGCCCTTTGTACGATTACGTATTGAAGTATGCAAAAACAATAGATCGATTGGTGATTTTATTCCAGGAATTTCCAGCTGTTGTTATTCACGATACCTTTACAAGTATGTATTAGTATTTGGGTTAAGTGCCCAACTGCACCCGTTCCTCACACCTCGTAACCCTGTGGGGAAATCGACCTATATTTCCCATATGTGAGCAAGTCCAACAAATGTCTACAGAAACCACTGTAACAAAAGATGATTGCCTTCCAAGTTGGCAGATATGTTTCATGAAATGAAACCATCGAAGCAATGAAAAAGCCCTATTTTGTCAGAAGGATATACTATGTACAGTATTACATAATTGAAAGTCTTTTGAAGATCTTTCTAAGAATGTTAAGTGATTCTACTTGTATTTTGTCTTTTCAAAATATCTCTGATTTAAAGAAACTGTTAAATTAATTTCCTGTTTGATTATAGAAATGTAAACTCTTGATAAATCATTACTACAAGACAGAGGTCCAGGGGTAATATGCCAGCCTCTGGACACGATGGGTGAGTGTCTGAGTCCCGTGAGAAGCGGCGTCCACCTTCCAAACTGTCATTGGCCCACATGGGATGGCAAACGCCATTGGAACCAGAGGCATTGCTAATGTTTTCCTCTTGTCATAACGTTTTCTTATACCTGGTATTGTATGTACATTTGTTTATTTGTATATAAATAATTAGTTTAAACTTATTTATTTCACATCGATTTTGATGGAAGCATGTAGCTTATCTAATTCACTTTCGATTATTGCTTCCTGGATACTACACCAGTACTCGCCCCGATTCGTAGGTTAGTCTCGCTTAACTGGCATTCGAACTCGGGACCCTCGGCACCACTACACCACTACACCACTGTCGCCCACAAATAATTAAACAACGATATGAGGTTTGACCCAGCTCTGGTGCACCCAAGGCACCGGACATATCATATTGTAGGGAATAGCTTTGTACCTCGACATGCCATCACGTACCTAACACTCCTTCGGTCGAGACTTTATAGCGATGCACTTTTAAAAAAGACAAGCGATCATCTCTTATCGTGCCTGTGTCGGTATACTGGGGGTTGCGTCAGTATACTGAGAGTTTGGCGGCACATTATACGAAATTCACAACTTTACGTCTACGTACAATTGACGTAACCTTTAAATCTCAAAGGTCCAGGACTTTATAGCGGTGCACCTTTGAAAAGGACAAGCGATCTTCTCTTATCGTATCTGTGTCGGTATACTGGGGGTTGTGTTTACCAAGTGTACCAAGGGTTCGGGGCATGTCTCACAAAATTAAAAACTCGACGTCTACGTAAAAGGGACGTAGACTTTGATTCTCAAAGGTACAAGACTTTATAGCGGTGAACCTTTGAAAGGGACGAGCAATCATCTCTTACCATGTAAGAGTCAGTATATTTGTGTTTGCGTCATTATACCAAGGGTTCAGGCATGTCTCAATATATTCACAACTTAACTTCCACGTTAAATTGGCGTAGTCTTTAATTTCAAAGGTAACAGCGGGTGTGGATTTTTTTAACATAAAGGTTTTAAATATGTAATTTGGTACTATGGACAAGAGGCCTTTTTATGATAAGATTTTTGTTTTTGTATTCTGTAAATAAAAAGAAAAATAGACGTTCAGTTAAAAATGCAATAAAATCTGCACTTGTAAGACTCGTGTCCTTCAACGTCCTCTAAGTAAGCGCATTTCTAAGACGCTATTTCCCTCTTTATTTTTGCGATGTGGAAGAAGTCTATCGAACTAAAGTGAGTGCGACAGGCCTTAGTACATATGATACACTATTATTTTTTTCCTTTAACATTATCTGCATTGAACCATCGATAGTTTAACTATGAGTGTAGCATACTTGATATTGGAAAAAGGGGCAATGGCTACTGACAAAATGATTTGTAACTTATTGATATTGAGCAAATTAGCCATTGATGTTCAACACAAATGTTGAAAAAGGAAGCTGAAACGTATGGACAAGAAGCTGTTTGGGGTCTATAAAACACATCCGTTATGACAAAATAAGTAATGGCTGATTAAAAATAATTCCTCATTTTGTAATGACGCCTTCTTAAAAACATATGCAGTAGACCTTTACTTAGTTTGGGTATCTTCCTATGGCTTGTGTAACAGTACCAGAGTGAGCTACCATCATGCAAGTGGTTAAGGAATGCGCGTTGTCCAAGTATGAATGTGTAAGACTAGAAACAAGGCGTTCATGTACTTCACCAAGCATAGACCAGATCAAACAGCTCCGCTCAAAATGCCGTTAACTCCCTCTTTGGTTCACGTTCCCAAATAATAGGACCTGTTTCGGGATACATATGGCTGAAAAAGGAAGAGAACACGATAAAAGTGTGGGCGGGGGCACAAGTGCACCTTGGTGCAACGTTAAATCAAGCATTCAACCGAGGAATCATGGTTACAAAAACGCTCATTAAATTCACCTTCTGAACTCAAATCAAGCGCAACTGAGTAATATCGGTGTAGCTTAGACGCTCCTTGGAAACATCTTATCGATGTCTGTATGGTGCTGAGGATAGTGTTTATCAACATATACAAAACAGACAATCCTTTATTGGCAAATGCTTTGTTTGCACCAAATATAAACCCGGAAACCGTGTTTGCTCCCTTTCCAGCGATTCCTTCGCCTATCATGATTGTGTATATACTGAGTCATTAAAATATGTTCACTCGAACCTTTTCTGTGTCCGCGTGTCACACAAGGAATTTCTTGGTTTGCGGAAATGTCTTCCTCTATCTTACAAAGGAATCATCCAACACAAAATGACCGAATGTTGTCTGTGCCCACTTTCATTTGGGATAATCGAAATAGTAAAGCAGAAGATCAAAGAAACAATAGTTGTTTACATAGATGTATCTACGTATTATCTATTGAATTACATGTTTAGCATTGAACGATATTGAGGGTGTCAATACACAGTGAAGCTTAATTCAATGTCAATAAAAGAGCTTTACAAGTTTAAGTTAAATTGTCACCATAAAATAACTGGAATGTTGGAATAGCTTTAAACCACATCAGGTATCGCACTTGTTACGGTGTATTTCCGACCAAAAGAAATATCATTTAGGTAGTTTGAGTTCCAGCTTTCTGCGAATGGTTTTGGTAGTAAGATATGGCCTGGTAGAACACTGATGTGTTTCCTATAAAGATGATAGATAGTCCTGTAGAGCTCTCAAAAGTTGACCTGATTGCATGTTGCAGGATAATTTATTTGATATGTATGTACAAAAATGCCGGTGCCTCGGCCAGATTTGACAGCTTGTGTACTGATTTTCGGACGGCACTAGTACACAATGCTCAGTAGAAAAGCTAAAGACTATGGAAGTCTCCATTTGATCGCAGTTTTCTTTTTAGATATTAATGACATAGACATGGATATTTTAATAAAGTACCTAAGCCATCTATACATTAAACAGTTGTACACAATGTACACAAGTTCAATAGAGAGTGAGTATATACACATACATATATAAAATAAAACATCATACATGTAACAATTATTGTAAATGGACCAATTTAACGTTTCAGCTTGTAGCTAAGGTGAGAAAGAAATATTCTTAATTCAGCAGAGCCTTGTGATATATTTGTTTTTCATGCTATGTATGTATGATTATGTACTATGTACAGTCGTAAAATAAAGATCTTTTCATGTTCTTAAAAATACATGTTTTAAAACCGGGGTCAACAAGAATTTAAAAACCCAAGATGTACATACATGTACATGTTCATGTCCATGTGAATGACAAGCGAAAATGTGCCGATCAGGTAAAGCGTGTGGCATGGGGCAATGACATCCCGTAGGAGGAACGTCGGATCCATGACAACCCTGCACAGTCCGTCGACGCCACATATCATCTTAATTGCTTGTACCTGTTGAATACTAATTAGAAGAATGATCACCTTTGATTAAGCACCGTGCCGCCTTTAAATCAATTTACGTATTTGCAAATGATCTATTATAGCGCGCGTGACATTCTAAACAGTTCATTGCCCTCTTGGATCACATGATATGTGTACGTATGAATTAACCTATCTCTTCATAATACCTTATATGATATAAGTACAACTTTAATTACAAGATATTCCCTACCAAACACACACACACACACAAAGCATTCACACACCCTTTTCTCTTCCTGTGAATGGGGCAAAAGTATATCTTTAAGCCAAAGTATTTCTTCGCCACAATGTGTTTTACTAAAACACACATACATGTAGTATCCTTTTCATCTTAAAGCAAAATCATGTCTTTGTCACAATGGTTGTTACCCAATAGCAATCTGAACACATCGGGTTTATCCAATAGAAAACACCTCTGAAATAATAGGGATGACGCCATATTGTTTCCCGCGAGAATGACGTCCATTTCTTTCATTTCTAAAAATAGATATTGAATGTAAAATAAAAAAAAGTCGTTAAATTTGATTGAGGAAACGAGTATACATGTCACAACAACAAGTTCGCCATTTGGTATGAGTTACTGATCAAAAGTGATTAAAAAGGATGTCCAACACTTCCATACACATTGAACTACTTAACGTGCACGCTTAGAAAATGTGTTAATTGGCGGATGCCGATTTACCCGAAAAATTGTAACCCTACACTTATATCCGAGGTGTATTTCACAGCTCACGGAAATACCCGAGTAGTTCCGATTGACCCAATAGCACATAGAACCCTTTTCATCTTTCATAGACGCTGTCTGCTGTTGTTCTTAACATGGACTTGTTGAACCAGACATAATAATACACGGTACAGGTCCTTCGATAGATTCACAGTTCATGTCATGGAGTGGGCATTGTAAACATCAAACTTTAGTTGAGTTTAACACGGATGATAGCGACAAATCTCAAATAACGCCGTCTTTTAGCTCTTGACATGTCTTTAGACTTGTTTGCTCGTACTTATGTCTCGCATAACAATCGATACTTATCTGATGGGGCTCTAGTTGTTGATTTACAAAGGTCCAAACTGCAACTGGTAAATTTGTTTTAAAAATAAACAAAAGGTCATTTAAGTTGCTTGATCGCATGTGTGATAGGCGAAAATTTGCAGGAGCTTTTCTCGATCATTGTCAGTCGAGTATCGCAATATAACTTAAATGTGTGTGATTTGATGTACTTTCCTAACAAACAAACAAACAAATAAACAAACAAACAAACACACAAATAAACAAACAAACACACAAATAAATAAACAAATAAACAAACAAACAAAAAGATGTATGGTTCTGCCAATGGTTAAGCGATCTTTACGTTGAATTACCAAGACTTTATTGACCTGCAGATTAGAAAACGTGCTTTCCAAGATATGATTCATACCGTTCAACGAATTGCTTTCAAAAAATGATTTTTATCTTTTGTTATGAAGGTGACCATTTGAATATAGAACGACATTGATCTGCGTGTTCATTTTTGTACCTGGATGAAAGCATTGCGACAAAAGGAGAAAATGCTCGTGACGAGCACTTTCTCCTTTGGTCACAATGGTTTCAACAGTGTATAATCTTCTATGCTTCAATGAGAATTAATATGAAGGAAACTGTTAATCTACAAGTGGGATAGGCAAATGCAAATATCATTGAAAGGCGTCCAACGACTATGATTCTATGACAGACAACAATTCCCTCAAGACGATGTGGGCGAAGTATTCCGACCTATAGCCCTTCCCTTTGTAATCTCTTTGCGACCTTTTATTAAGGTAGAAAACCCATAACCCGCCATTTTGAAACTCATTATGTCGTCGGATTACTTCGGTCGTTCTCGGTATACATCGGTCGGGGCTGGAAATATTTGCATCAAACCTAGTCCGAATGATGAAGACGTAGATGTTTCATTCTACCATACACAGTTACAGCTTGGATCATCCGAGTTACATCAAACCGATTAGTTCCGGCTCATACCGGTCTTTACCGAGAAAGACCGAAGTACTTCAATGGCAGAATGAGTTTCAAAATGGCGGATTATGGGTGTTTTATCTAAATCCACATTTGACGCAAATACTGGGTATGTATCTAGGAAGCATGATTGAGAGTGACTAATCCAAGTTGTAAGAACTTTTTTCACATTGGATGTAAAATAAAATAAGTTTAAAATTAATAAGCACATTACTTTCGGGAACGAATGTATAAAAAGAAACAAATTACTCAGCACGATCATTATCATCGTCTTTGGTTCTGACGACACTCAGAAGCATTGTGGCAACATTAAGTTTTGATTGACATTTGCTTTTTTTATTTTTTTTTTAGTTAATAGTTAATAGGTTAATAAAAACATAAAAACATATTTGCAATTCGTGATCGATACCTTTTGTCCTTTAAAAGCTGATTAAATGTGTCGTCTCCTTTTAATCTATCCAAGTAGAGAATTGAAGAAATGGGCCATTATCAATCGTAACCGTAATCGTTTTTCCGTGACCTGAGAAATATTGACATTTCATAGGAAAACCCCGATGTGTTCAGATTAGGACTATCCTTTTACCAATGTTAATCTATTCCTTTAATTAAAAAAATGGAAACGTAATATTTGATAAAAGTTCTATCCATTTGACTGAACTGAGCTGGAAGGCGGCCGTCTACCATACTTTTGATGAATTCTGTTTTCTGTATAAGGTTAAAGGATTTTAGGTGCAGAAAGATATATGCAACAACAGAATGCCTAATATCATAGTTCGTATCGATGAGTGATCTTGCAATGACGAAACACGATGAGCTGCGTATACATTGTTGATCACGTGATTTGGTTGTTGCATGTGATGATTCCATCGCTATTTGACGCATTCCAACATATAGAAATGTTTTACAGTTTCAATTAAAAACAGCAGCCGACAAAAAAAGTGTAAAACGAAAGCATTAAACTTTTACTTATTCCCACATTTCGTGCATATGGTCTAATTGGAAGCAGCGACAGAAGGCAATGGGTAACACGATAGCATTAACATTCTTTATGGTATTGGTTAGAAAACGTTGGGATAAAATGCTAAAAAGTATAATTCTTAATCGTTCTTGTATTAATACGTTAAAGCTACACATTATGGAGAAAGGAGTAAATTGAATGTATGTTAAATACAGTCAGCTTTTCATGCATTGAAAAGCAGACAAATTCATCTCATAAAAAAGTGTATTTTGATAGTTGCCATATTAGCAGAAAACCAATCCAATAAATCAATAAATCTCATTTTCTCTGGGAAACTACAAGTATGTAAATTTAAGGGGTGTTTGATGTGACATGCATAGTTTCTTTATTCATCATATATGTTCCTTTCTTGTTTCAAATGATCGTATAGCCTACGACAAATGCCTTTGGGGTTTGATTTCAAAGCCAAAATTATGTAATTCATAACCATGTATACATGGTTACCCAAATTCGCATAATCTAAGAATTTCAAGGTTATTCATGAATTATATAAATATCATAGATGCATACAAAAATGCATATAATCTCAAAACATTATTGGTTGTTGTTAAATTTGACGCCTTATAAACGACGCTAGTATGATATCGTTAACAAAACGATTAACTACAATGACGTATTATGTACAGGTATATCCGACAACAATAACAATAATAGGGGGTCTTTTCCAATACCAAAGGTGTCGTGTTTTCATAACATTCTATTTTTTGTCGTAATTCTTGAATAAGTATTTTCTTTGCAATTTACGAAAGCGTATAATATCCGAACGCTTTCCCTTTATGCAAGGATCCTTTTCTATGCTTTCATTCGTGGTTTCTAACTTTTCATCAAAAGAGGTTTGAGGACGTTGTGACTTTGGAAAACTTATATATAAAGAGCAGATCTGCATGTTATCATAATGATGTCAGCTGAATTTGAAAACACGAAAATATTTATTTCGTCGTAGACAAGCTATTTCTCTCGGATTTATTGAAATATGTTAGAAAATGTTTTAACCCTTTACCAAACAATAAGGACATTTCACCAGTTTGTTGCAGACGACTCTGGTAAACAGTATGGGAAAAGAAGAAAATGCTCGTGACGAGCAATTTCTCCTTTTCCCACAATGTTTTCTACCCTATCATATCTTTTTTTCCAATATTTCATCACATTCTAAAATGTCGTCTGGTAACTCTTTCAATTTGGGACGGTCGAAAATTTGGCGTCTGAGAAAGAGTAAAACATCGAAAGTGTTTACCGAGCTGCACATGCAACGAAATTTTTAATTTTCTTATTTGATTTGAACTGAAGAGTAAAGCTGTCTTTTCATTATTAAAAAATATTTTGCTGAACATGCATTCATATAAAAAGATTCGTGGGTTAAACGGTATATTGCCTATCTGATTAGTGTGTTCTGACTGTTAGGGTGTTCATGCCATTTTCAACAATTCTTTGGTTGTATCGCAGCAACAGCTTGTATCTGCAAATGCTGACAGGATACAAAAGGATGACTGCATTAGTTTCCAAGCAGCAACAATACGTCATGCCATAATGCTTCCCCCCCCCCAATCACCCAGAGTAAAACGGGGGGAAATCATAACTACCTTTGGACTTTGGTCTTTGGTGTGACCCTGTGCGGGCTCGAACATGAGCACTTTCAAACATAAGGCGAACACCTAACCCTCACGATATCACAGTTCCCCTTTGACGAGTATACAAAGACACGATGGTTAAGGTACCTGGGTAATCCGTGCGATGTTTATTTTCCGGTAGAGATTAAGCAAGACGGATGAAAAAAGGGTTTGATAAATATTTTTACTGCGGTGTTTAAATCTGAATTCCGCTTAGTCACCTGAATGTGACCTAAATGCCTTACTTAAACAAAAATGTTACAAGCACGTCTGGAATATGCTCCGCGGCATATGTAAAATGATATTAGACATGGTCCATGTAGCTTTAATTTATTTATATTGCATCGATTGTGAAGGAAGGTTGAATCATATTGAATTCATCCTCGATGACCGCTTCCTGGATACTAGACCAAAACTTAGGCAGATATTAAAGGGTTATTTTCAGCAATTTCACCTCGTCTAACGCGACTCACACCCGGGAACCTTGGAACAAGAGTCCGAAGCTCTACCTCTGGACTAACCCGAGTAATACCTATGTCTCTACTGGCCTAACCAGCCATTTATGAGCAGTTGGTTTGGGGTTTTCCACCATCATTAAATGTCGGACGATCCAACATAACTAAAATAATGTAGACACGATGTCAAATCCATTTGTCATTGAACCGCAAAACTCGTTACAGATTTGTAGGGCAGGCGTTAAGACAAGAGATGATTTCAAAATATCTGGATGTATTAAAATAACGAATCGGTCACACATTACATGCAGTATAGTAAATTGAAAACGTGGTTGTTAATCGGAGCGGTCACTGAAAAAGGCGGTCCTAGTACGTATAAGAATAGCGTTCCGAATCGGATTTTTTGTTTTTGTAATTCACTTACTACCCTGTTTAAAGAACTTGCAAATAAAGGAAAGAAATTGAGAAAAAAACCAGACGACCAAAAATGTATGTGCATAAGTCAGTTGAATTACTCCGAACTTTCAGGGCGTACATAGATCGTAGTCAGGTCTGATTTTTAGTCAGGTCTGATTTTGTCATAAAGAGGGTTTTTTCGGTGGACTGTTGACGATAGGAGAAAGAACTCGACAGAAATTAAGATGAAAAGTCCAAGCTAAACACGTCAAAACAACTTAGTGTACGAGTCCGGTAGTTCGATTTCTCTGCTTCAATTGGTTCTCTGCCAAATCTGCAATACTTGTGCCGTTCCATTTCAGATGTCTTCGAAGACAATAATTGAAAAGGATATCAAAGATGTTTCATTAATGTGAAACAAGTTAGTGTCGGAAAAAAGACATTTATTTTTCAAAAACTTATTGTTTTGCTAATTGCTCTGAAATACAGCAAAACAATATTTTTCCTTTTGTTCATTAAGTCATTATTAATGCTTAATAAGATATGGCTTACCTATTGATGAGCAATAGATGCGAAACAGATTGTAGTATCATGATTGATGACATTTTGTTCAAATTAAACCAAAATACGCCATTAACTGTTAGCGTAAACAAAAAAAAAACGATAAAAGAAAGAAGCCCGTAGCATTTTGCCACAGTTGTTTCCAAAAGACCGTAGCTCTATCTTCAGACAATGCAGGAGATGTGCCCCTTTTGAACTGCAATAATGTTTGGATTTAATTTGTTTTAAAAGACGATGGCGATCTGCAGCTCAGGTGCGTCTAAAACGCGGGTGGTGATCTAGATGACATTCTACATGCGAACTACTGCAAACCTCTTACCCCTACCCCTTTACCTCAACCTCCATGTATTTTCAATGAATCCAGCATATCGTGTTAAAATTGCAAGAAGGAAAAGAAAGATGCAAAATTAATCAATATTCAAACAAGAATTCCCATCTCATGGGAGAAATGAACAGGGTCATTTGTACATGTCGGCTCCAAAGTCGATTTTCCTGGAACATAAACGCACACAACACATGTATGTTTTCATAATGCATTCGAAATTTTAAGTCTGCAAGTAAGTGCAGATTGGACTAGTCACCGAAAACAATGAATGGGGGCATGTTTTAAGAAATTATCTTCATCAACTTATCCTTTTATCCAACGATTAATACAAACAATAACAAACTGCTATAATCAAAGTTCATAACTGTCGTCATGTGTTGCTTTCAATTTGAACCGACAATAATTTCCTTATGAGGGAATGGATCAAAGCGAGTATACGTATAGGAGTAAGATATAATGCGCCATGGTGGATCCGCTCCGTCGCAAACATCAATTAAATTTGATTAATTACAAACAACTTGTTACCGTTTTACTATTGTGTGTATCCCGAAATCTAATCCACGAGTACAGTGTAAAGTTAAGCCAAACGTCCCGCTTTCTGTGTCTTCGTTGAAACCATGAACCAGGGAAATTTGCATCTAAACCGGAACAGGAAACCGGACAAGTACAGCAAGAAGGTGACAGACAGCCATTACGGAAAATAGAAAGTTATAAATGGAGCTAAATGACCGTTGATTGAAAGGTAACGTAATGATGTTTTATTCTTAATAAACAAGAGAACCGTCCTCATGATAAAACGTGTGTCTGTATTTTGGCGGATAAAATGAGTATGAATCGGAACTGGAATGATTGACGCATTCGGAATTTTCCGTACTGTAGCTTACGCCGAATTAAACACGGACTAAACTCGTCTTCGGTGAACTTTGGACGGCAATGCCGGAGTGATGCGGTCTTCAAAAAGCTAGAACATTAAGGTCCTGATCAGACATAGTTAGATCCTTGGACTGGTCTTCGACAAAAAGAAAAAGATCATGTTCGATCCATGTTCGATTTTCCGTTTTAAGCAAAATCCCGTTTTTATACCGATCCCCAAAACAACATGGCGGACAAGGGCACGGAAGACGTTGGTTTAAGTGCAAAGAGTCGGGTTTTGACTTTATGACAGGCAATGGCTTGAACTTCTGTTCGGGTTAAATCGGCCACTTCAAAAGGGCATCGATCTAAATCACGAATTAATTGGAGTCGATAGATTAAAGACTTAAAATCTCGTTTGATGATAATTAGATATCCGCGAAGTCACAAACTGCCCCCGTGGCACAAAAAAAACGTTCTTCTTGACGATTTATTTCCATTCGACAATGAGTCAATCGCCTTTGCGATTCTCATGGTCAAGATAAGGCGACTTGTATTTCCTTTCTACTGAGGTTTCAATGTTCTAGCAGAAAAGAGACTCATTCTATAAATCCGAATCGGAAAGTGTCGCCTTGAAACAGCCTGTGCTATAAGCACGGGCTGTTCCATGACGACACTTACTGCAAATGTCACGTGGCCTCTTTTTTGGCGCGAAAACGTTCCGGACCAGTTCGCCATATTTGTAACTTGTCGCTCGTGTTGCACCAATGAATATGTATAGACGGCTGTGGTTTGACCTGCTTCCATTTGTTGAAAAGTATAGCCATATCCAGAAATTGAAAGATTGACTCATTCGTTACGTACATGTATGGTAGTCGTTGGTCATCCTAGGCGAGAACGAATTTAATCAGCTTCAAGCTTCCGTTACAATAGATGCAAAATAGATCATTTAAACTTGTAACTGTGATGGGACCAAGATGAGACACGGCTTACTATGTGCCTTTTATGATTTATAAACTTCCAACAAAATATATGTATCCTGAAGAAATCGTTGTAGTTAAAACATCATTTCATATTTCCTCTATGTAACCAGTAATTAAAGCCAGAAATCCAAATAGAATTATTTAGGGTTTTCCTGTTCATACCGATGGGATGACGCTAATAATATCCATTTCTCTATCGTTTTAGACAGTTCCTGGAAGAATCGGTGGAGAAATAAGGTATAAATTATGTTATTGTTGGGGCGAGAACTGCGTATCAGCGGATGGGATTTGGAAATTTGTTCATATCATATAGTCATAATTCGTGGCAAAATTAGTTATTTGTGTTTTATTGATAGGGATTGATGGTGTTGACATCTTGTTACATGTATTAAACATTTTTCAATGAAAAACAATTCTTCCTGAATTAATTACGCGTTCAATGGCTTCTTTTAATTGTATATGAAGCAACAATCCCAAAACTGTATTGTCTCAACGGCATTTTATTTTGACTTTTAAATTTTCCTTCCTGTTGAATAGAATCTTTTAACACACATACAGTCTGTACCGGTTAATATATGCGTCTGTCATTGGGTATTAGTCTTTCTTTTTCCGATTAAATAATGTTTCATAAAACCCTTCATTAGAATGACAATCGGCTAATGTATTTCATGATTGAGATGTTGCATTTAGATGACTCAGCATGTTGCATAGTAGTACGTTATTTTTCCCATTTATGGCCAATTTCCTTGTTGACTGTGAGTGACGCCATTACCTGTATTATCCATTTATTACATAAGATTAATATGTTTTACCTAGTTAGGGTCGTTGACACTTATCTAAACAAGTTCATCGTTGGGCCATGACTTTGCTGAGTTTTGAAGTAGAATTATGGCGTGAGGGGCATTTTTGTTTAAAAAGAAAAAAACAATGTTCTCACTGGCAATTTCTCCAAATAAACAAAAAATTAAAAGAACCGTTTTAAGAATCCCAAATCTGTTTGGTAAAGGAATTGTGTTACAAACAGCCTTTAACTATTACAAACCCGTATTGCATGTTTTCCAAAAATCGTCCTTTACACTGAATCAATGCAGAGAATAGCTATGTAATTTTATGTTCGTTGCCCTTACCACTTGACCATAGATGCCTCACACAATAGAGAAAAGGCATTTGAACTTATAATCTATCTATGATGCATTTCATATTTTCAGTTTTCTTTGACCATGTATAAAGTATGGCAAACAAGTTTTGACGTGAGATGGTATATATCCATTTTGATTCTGTTTTTACAATGAAGTGTTACAAAGGATTGACTTTATAATTTTACGACAACACGTCGTATGACGTAAACCGTCTCCATTTTTCTTTACTATAACTTCAGTTTTCCGTTATCTTTATTTCATTTTTGGTTATTTCTTGTCTTACTTCTTCTTGTTTTTCCTATCACCTAATTTCCTATCTTGTTTTTAGGAGGGCCTCACAAAAGAAGTTTACTGTTAACATGTTTATTTATACCATTGAATTAATAATGTCAATGCTTTGTAGGAAATAAAGTGTTAAAAAGTGAAATCAGAAAAATAAATATCGCCTGACATCTGAATTCGTTGAAAATATTTACTGATAAGGTTGTGCCTGTCTAATAGTTCAGCAGCATTTACGACATATCACAGCTTTCGAGGTTTGAAAAGAGGTCTAAAAACCATTTCGGACACCTAAGCAACCTTCGCAATGATTATACAAATATGAACTCGTCGGTTTCATCTTATGAAAACGAGTGTTTCTAAGGTTACGGAAATACCCGAGTTGTAACGATTGCGATTACGTCCGTAATTCTGCGGAATCCTCAGGTCAGTTTTAGCAAGTACAATGACATGTTAATGATTTAAAATCATGAAATCCTATTGGAGCCTTTTGGTCAGTATTTGGCTCCTATTTCTTAAATTTGGTTCCTTTTTTGTCATTTGGTGAAAATACTGGTGCAGAGCTTTTTCAGCGAGGGTGAGCCCTGCAATCTCGCATCAGGTGATGCTGCGCGGCTTCCATTTGTTCTACGAATGCAGAATTGTAAGAACATGGTGTCATCGAATGAGTTGAAAACCGTCCATTAGCAGTACGCCAATGGTTCAATGCAAGACTGTAGCAGGTCCTTAAAACTTGTGAAAATGTCTACTGTGAAACCTTCTTTAACGTTTATGTACACAGAACACATGGGTTGGTGCAATGCGCTTGTGAATAAAAAAGCTAGATTCTAACGCTAACGTGGAACCTTCCTTAACGTTTATGTAAAACATTGGTTGATGCAAGGTACCCTTTTTGCGAGAGAGTTGTAATGGTTGGTTTTTTATGGAATCCCATCCATTTCCTCTCCTCACGCGAGACGTCAAGACTGAATTAATTTCAACTCCGGGATTTGTTGATGGTTCCCGTGCCCATCATTTGACATAAGAGATATGTAACGTGTGTGGGATTTTTGTTCCGTGTTCACGCTTCATTCTAAATGCTCCTATGATACAAGAGCCTCAGAGCAGGTACCCGGCTTGCATCGATGCAACACAATAGGATCGCTGCGTGTATCACCAAATTGGTTGGTTTTCTGTTATTGGTTTTTTGTTTGTCATTTTTCTAGACTGTGTAAAACAGGGCTTCCATCAATTGTTCAGTTATATTCAGCTTCTTGTGTTATACATTACATATAATAGTACAAAAAGTGTCTTTCCCCCGACACTCCAAGGTGTATCACTTGAGATACAATCAGGGAATACAGTGAACCCTCGTTTAACCGGACCCCGATTATCCGGATGTCTCGCAATCCGAACGAAATTGTAAGGGAACGGAATTATTGGACCAGTTTGTTGCAGACGACTTTTGAAAACCTTGTGGGTAAAGGAGAAATTGCTCGTGACGAGCAATTTCTCTTTTTCCCACAATGTTTTCTGCCATATCAGAAGATTATCTTTGAATTTCATCACGTTTTGATATGTCTTCTGCAAACTCTTTCAATTTGGGACGGTCGACATTTTGGCGTTTGCTAAAGGGTTATAAGTATATACCGCTCATACAGACCGTTTTTGTCTTAATGTGAATAAGAACATGCTCTGCTTTATTAGTCCGGATTATTCGGTTAACCGGACATTTTGATGGGAACGGACACGTTCGGATAAACGAGGGTTCACTGTACATAGGTTTACTGTAGGCTTGTGTGCTTTCTTTATTTTCATTGAGATACGTTAAGGCGTAATCCCAAACTTGTCCTGGAGAATTGGAAAACCCCATTTCTCTACAATATTTGAGTTGTGTTTCTTGTTTAAAAAGTCTATTATGGACAATTAAAATCAAGAATATCAATTTGTTCTTACGGTTGGTTGTAAGGTTTTTGCAGAAATTTCGCATAAGCAGCAAAGACGTAAGTCGTTTTCCGCTATAATTCAAATTCAAGAAAATTCAGCGAAGGGTTTGAACAACTGTAGTACTGAATCAAATTGTGTTTTAACTTTGAATGATACTCAAAGATATTCGCTGTTAAAATAAAGGATTTTATCGTCTGTAATTTAACGAAAGCGATAGCCCCCTTCGCTTTACATCTACAAAATGAAGTCTGGTATGTTTCGAATAATCAGACATTTGAAATCGTTAAAAATGGGATAGATATTTCAGCGGTGATCATTATAGGCTCGGGGTAAAAACACGATTTATATTTAGATTATATTCTGGCTTGGTGCCCATTGTGGGCTTTCAATCTTTCGGGGTGTCTTTGAATACATTATATTACTGCTCAGCGATTTCTCATTTTACCATGCGACCCCTTTCTCCATACGAACCCGTTTTGAAGTACCTATGGCAGCTAATTTTACGGAAACGATTGGGTAAAGGACGAATTTGGAAAAACAAACAAACAACGACAGGCTGCCAAGTATTCGACACTGTCATACATGTGTGTGTGTGTGTGTGGGGGGGGGGGGCATAACATATAAGGAAATGAAAAAAAAAGGAGTTTTATCAAGATGCAAAGACTAAAATAATGTATTTACGTTTTTATTTCATGTTTCATCTCATTACGTATCCAGCATAAAAATCCATTTAGAAATACGAGTCAACATTGGTTTACTTATAATAACACTTACTTGCAATACAGTTCCCCTAAACAATGCAAGTGATAGAAAGCCGATTTGCAATACTGTTTCAATAAACATTGCAAATGAAAGAAAGACTATTTTGCAATACAGTTCAAACACAATATGCAGTTGAAATAAAAAAAAACTGCATTGTAAAACAGCTTGCCATACCCGCATGTCAGTTCTTTATTTCTGTTAACATATTTGAAAAAAGATAGCTCTACATTATGCATAAATTCTAAACAAAATGAATGGCACAACTTGCTTTATATGGTAAACACTTCTGGCATCGACTGAGTGTAGGTCGAAGCTACCGCTTGCATCGGCTTGCATGTAACCAAGAGATTGTCCCAGTCTCAGCAATGATAGGTCGAGGTGAAGCACAAAGGTTGTCATCCGAATGAAACTGTCTTTTGTTTTAAGGTAAAATACCCATAATCCCCGATTTTGAAACGCTTCCTTTTGCCGAATTACTTCGGTCGTTCGCGGTACCCTTCGGTCTGGACCGGAACTATTCGCTTAACACCGAATAGGTCCGGACCCGACCGACGTATACTGTGTGTGAACGAAATAACCAGGCTAGAAAATGAGTTTCAAAATGGCAGATTATAGGTATATTACCTTAAAACCCAAAATGCCATATTACCCTCAATTAATGAGGGAGGTAATATGACCTTTTGGTTGAACAGTATATGAGGATTTTGGCGTATGTAGACGATGACAATGGCAAAGCACCCTCCTCGTAAAGTCGAAAACGAAAGTAAGGAGGGTTCAACCAAACATGTACATCGAAAACAATTTGAGGCACAGGTTTCGGGAAACCCAACCGTATGGTGTCTCCCCAGATCCGCAAGTGCGTGCGCTAAAAACCCATCCGAGTCCATACTTTCTTTCGTCGACTTGGGAGTTAGTGCTTTGGGGAAGCATGAAGTGACGACACAAATCAGCCCGTGCAAGTTTATGTTGCAATAGGCCGATCAGGGACAAGCTTTATTCTGTTTTCAAAACTTCTTCCCATAGCCCATACATAGTTGAGTCTTGATCTTTATGTAAGATTCTGTGTAGTTGGTGCGTAATATCTTGGTCTAACAGTTGCTAACGAAATCCGCCGTAGAGGCCGAATACATTTCGGACACATCGGCAATCTTTATGAGCAAAAGTGAGCTGAGTTATACATGCAGGCCGTGAAGCATCTTTCAGAAATGAGTACCATAGCATCAATTTTTTTTTGTAACAAAGAAAGGGTGTATTAGGATAACACCATGAACAAGTCTCCTTTCTTAGGAAAACCTTTGTAACCATTTGAAATATACTGTTGTGGCTATGAAAGAGAAATAAAAGATATATTGCACAAATAATTCCGTTATACACACACGAAGTAGCATCAAATCATCGTCTTTTTCTTTTCTTGGACAAATTCAAAGAAAAACAGCATGGAACTATAAAACTACAGTTACACTCTGGTATTCTGAATAATTTGATTTTGCCACCTGTGTTTTTACATAGACATCGTGGATTTGTTAATACCTATGTAGATTCAACTTTTTCTAAAGAACTATACAGTTTTCGCGCCATCTACACACCTAATGACGTCATGAGTATGTACAATACGTTTTCTTGCGCATGCGCAACAGAATGAAGTGCAGTGTGTTTTTTTTTCCCATAGAAACTAGCTTATCCATTTCTTTTGTAAAGAACGGATGACGGGGTTTGGCCAATGTTTCCAAAGCGTCAAACAACGACAATAAAACAGTTGCCAAGATGATGAAACATTGCAATTCATTCTGTCGACGCAGCAAACTGGGGCATACAGACTTCGCAGGGGTCGAGATTAATAATAAATGCACAATCGCTTGGGCTGACGCCGCAATAACTATGAACTGTATAAATATACAAAATATAAACCAGTAATCAATCGATCCTTAACCCATTTCACCTGGTGTCAAGAGGTAAGCCTTGCCTTCCAAATAGTTTGGAATGGTACTTTCTTATCACAATAAACGTGTTAGAGACCCGGACAAGAGTGGCTCTCTAATAGCATAACCAGCATCGCTTCTTGAACTCCATGTTGTAAGTTCTGGCTGCTCTTTGGAAGAACAGTGTACAGTGAAGCCTCGTTTATCCGCTCCCCGTTTATCCGGATGTCTCGCAATCCGAACGAAATTGAAAGGGAACGGAATTATTTGGCCGGTTTGTTGCAGACGACTCTTGAAAACATTGTGAGTAAAGGTGAAATTGCTCGTGACGAGCAATTTCTCCTTTTCCCACAATGTTTTCTGCCATATCAGAAGATTATTTTTGAATTTCATGACGTTTTGAAATGTCGTCTGCAAACTCTTTCAATTTGGGACGGTCGACATTTTGGCGTTTGCTAAAGGGTTATAAGTATACACGTGCATACGGACTGTTTATGTCTTAATGTGTATAAGAACATGCTCTACTTCATAAGTCAGGATGATTCGGACATTTTGTTAAGAACGGACGTGTTCGGATTAACGAGGCTTCACTGTATATGGTACATCCCTTGTGAGACGCCAGAAATATTGGAGTTCGCAAATGTATGCTTTGGATGCTTTCAGATGTACCACACCATTTTCTAATTGCATACATAACATCATCTGCTTCTTGGCCAACACGTGTTAAGTTCGGCTGCGTGTTGGAAGAGCATTTTAGATGGTACATCTCTTGTGAGACGTCAGAACAATTGGAGTTCGCAAAGTTATGCCTTAGTTGCTTTTTAGATGTACCACACCCTTGTCCAAGTCTCTGTGTCACAATGGCCATTTTGGGGTTCCTGACGTTAAGGATCGAGTGGCTTTCTCGAGAGACGTAACGAGAAAGTAGGAATGCACTGCGTAGAAAAACGAAACCCGAGAGGGTTTCGTGTGTGTTCTGTCAACATTGTCCAGTTTTTGTTTTTCGTTCTTTGTACACGGTTGAAGGGGTGTTCACTTCTTATCACACGTTAATGAAGTGACCGCTCAACAACCACTGGCCGTCTAGTCCTTTTTCTAGAAAATAATAATACGAATCGGAGACAAAATGATGGTTTGTGTTCATAAATAAATATCTCACTAACAAAAATAAATAAATGACTCTTATGTTCCCCCCGCAGAAGAAAAAAACAGCCAACATGTAAGTGATTTCGACTGACATTACTTGCACGCTCGTTATCCCCCTCCCGCTATGTCTCCGTCCGACGATCCCATGACGGGCTCTCCTAATACTGACGCACTATAACTTGGGCCTTGCCTAGGCAAAGTCCATTGGTTTGCAAATGCCTGGCAGTTGGTGGTTTGATCCGAGGATCGCACATGGTTTTCCCCCGCGTTTTTTTTGAGTACACAAACACAATATAGATCCGGTATTCCTGTGTCACAAGAAACGCCCCTATCATCTGTGCTTGGGTTTACGGGACTTCCGCTTGGGCTTACACTTCCGCACCTCACTGCGATTTTTGATGCATCGCTTGTAGTAGCGTCTTAGCTGTTTGAGGGTCAATTTGAAAAACTTTCTCCTACTTTTCGTACAGAATCGCGTTAGTTTCGTGCACGCTTCACTGACGGGCTCAGTCTTTTTACGGCCTTTCCCTTTCCGTTTGCACTTTCTGCGCGTACAACACTGTTTATTGGTGGGTTGAAAGGGAGGGGAGATGGGGGACGTGTTCTTCACCTCCATTTGTTGGAAGTTTGCACCCGGGTGCCTCCGGTTTGTACTATTGCCACAGCGCACTGAATTGTCGCGGTTGAATTCTATGTACCACTTCCGTGT
Source organism: Cerastoderma edule (assembly GCA_947846245.1). Classification (NCBI taxonomy): domain Eukaryota; kingdom Metazoa; phylum Mollusca; class Bivalvia; order Cardiida; family Cardiidae; genus Cerastoderma; species Cerastoderma edule. Next base: position 2,972,189 of record OX401408.1, read on the forward strand.
TTTATTTCTAGTCACACCGTCTTTGTAATATCGCACTGACGTTGAAAACTCTTTATTTCGTTTCATATTCTCCTGTTTGAAATGACAGTCTGTCGTATTTGTGGCCTGGAATAAGACGAAAGCAAAACGTTAGTTATTTTCCTATCGAACAACAATGATAAGAGTGCATAAAGTATTGAACACGTTTGAATGAATGTAGTACGAATGAGATTTGCTAATAAATATTTTTGAGTTCAAACTGAATGCTTAGCTTGTAAGCCATCGCAAGAACCATTTAGTTTGTAACAATTTCAAGAAAAATGACAATTCTATTGAATGTTAGTCTTACAAAAATATTGTATTGGTAAGTTCAAACGGCAATATTGTTATAATGAAGGGAGAAGCACTTAATAGGAAGGAAAAAAACATTTATGAGGAAGGGGGAAGCATTTATTAGGAAGGGAGAACGTATTTTTTAGGAAGTGAGAAAGTATCTTTTAGGAAGGAAGTAAGCATTTATTAGGAAGGTGGAAAGCATTTGTTATGAAGGGAGAGAGCATTTGTTAGGTAGTCAGAAAGCATCTATAAGGAAGGGAGAAATCATTTGTAAGGAAGAGAGAAAGCATTTGTTAAGAAGGAAGCATTTATTGGGAAGGGAGAAAGTATCTATAACGAAGGGAGAGAGCCTTTACTTACAGATTGGTATATAACACTTTTGTTGTCCATGCACAAATAGTTCCCGGTCTTGTTGCTCCGTATGAGATGGATTGGTTCCTGGGTGCTGAATAACGTTTCATTCCTCCTGGATCCCAGCTTCAGGTTGGGTATGGTGATTGGCACGGAGAAGTTTAATATAATTATGGTTAATATACCTGCAAGTAAACAAACAAAGAAAACGTTAGTCAACAACGAGAGTCGCAATGCTGGGTTGTATGCCTGAGTTATTGTAATATGTTCTATTGTTTCATTTTTACCGTATTGCGTTGTATTGAATTAAATTTTATCTTATTATATTTTGTTGTACAGTACTGTATAGTAATGTGTTCTATTGTTTGGCGAAATAACTTCTTCAATTTGAATAAAGAAAACCCGACCGCCTTTCGAAACTGCACTGATGATCTAAACGTATACAGGCAGTTTGATTCCTCATACGATAAAAAGAAGACCATAACATGATAATTGGTAAATGTACAGCCAAACTAACCGTCCTTTTTGTAGGATCAAGTGGCTTTCGCTTTTGAATTAAACTTATCTCCCTGTGCGAATGATCTCCGATGGTTAATTGAACCGATCTGTTTGAAGGGGGGTAGGTAGGTAATAAATGGGTCTCTTTCTAAAGTATTATTGGACTTTGAATTGTAAATAAGGTGTGACAATACGAGATTTGCTGGCTATCAAATGACCGAGCTTGTAACCCGACCTTAGACTGACTAGGGGTTAACTTCGGTGGAATAAGTGGAATTATATGTTAAGATAGAATACCCATAATGGGCCGTTTTGAAACCCATTTTCTCGTTGGAGTACTTCGGTCGCTCTCGGTATACATCGGTCGGGGCCGGAACTATTCGGTTTAATCCGAATCCGATCGGTGTATACCGAGAACGACCAAAGTACTCCAACGAAAGAATACATTTCAAAATTGTCGATTACGGGTGTTCCAACTTATGTTCTATACAGAATCCAAAAATAAAGGGCGACTGTTTGCATTTTTCCATTATTTTACCATTTTGAACTTCATTTATTTGTTAATTATAGCTTTTTTTAGAAAAGCAAGGTTTGTTAATCAATCGCTAATATTTCGTTTCTTTGTTACATTCGTCACTAACATCGCACGCTTTAATGTCGCCCTCTGCTTAATTCTAGATATTGGAATGGGGGGCGGGGAGGTTAAAGATAATAACCTCGATGGGACATTTATAACACATTACCATTCACCTAAACAGATTAACCAGGGCACAAGCGGTTGGTAAATCGCTGTTCAGTCATTGCAGACCAAACAACGCGCAACGCTATGTAGATTAAAACCCTCTAATGGCCGGCCATTGTTGGAATGATTGATCGCGAATAAACAGACGATAGGGTATCGAATGGGTCTCCCATTTCTTTACTTTGACATTTCAATGAGAATGAATATTTTGTTGATATGCCGTGGGTGATATTTCATCTAAGACTACAAAAGGCTAGCCGCGCTTGAATATAAGATTTTCTCCATTTTTATATCGATATTTTCTGATAGAAAACAAACCGGTTCCTGATTTGGAGGAACTCGACCCTCAAACATGTACAACCCGGTTTATAATGTGTTGATTTGAATTTAAGGACATTGTGCATGTATGCATGCAGTTTGTTATTCCATCGTATTTGTTTGTTTGTTTTGTCTTTTGTGTGTTGTTTACGTATTTTGTCTGTGTATGCATGTATATATCATGTGATACGCATATCATATTCGATAAACAGGTTTTTAGCCAGTATTTGCCAAAATATAAACTGCTGACCTTTGAAAATTCATAGAATCGTGTTCAATTTAAGATGAGATAAGCACCGGTTGAAATATTATGTCACCAGCTAACCTTATAAATCATTCAACTGCTTATATCCTTTACAGAAAAGTAAAGAGCACGCTCAATACATTTCGAAAACGCTACAAGCGGCATTTTGTAAATTGTTGTTTCACCTAGCGAGACAGCCGCTCAAGATCTTTACCAAACAGCAATGAATCTATGTTGAAAAGAGAATCGATGTATTGTTCTTAAGCCGGGCAACACTTAAAGAAAACACCAGTTGTATTGGGGGGTTTATTGTTATTAGCCATCTTTAGGATGACTTCAAGGCATCCATTAATGAGAGAAGGCAATGCGGTTAATGGATTTGTTCTAAACCTTTCGCCGTCTAGTTTACATAGTTGTGCATGTGTTTGAACAACGTTGTGATTGTGAAAGGAGAAACACACACGGGTACCGAAGGGTTATAAAACCATGGGAAAGCTCAAGTCATCCAAAAACAACGTTAATTCATAAAATAACATTGCGAACATATATTGCAAGTTCCTTTAGTTATTCATGACTGTTTCAAATTCAAAATGGCGAACGACTCTGACTCTTGATTTGTCAATACAGTCGACCATTGACCAATCAAATGTCAGGAATATCGAATCCGCCTCCTTCTGGTCTGAACAGGTTTACAGTGATTATATCCCTAGACCCCGGACATCTTCCACCTACCTCCCGGACAGTAACGGGCTATATCATTAATGGAATGCTCGGATAAGATCTACGTGTACATGCGTAGTTGTTTCCAAAGGTTTATATTATTCATTCGAAAACCCATTCTCATTTAGATACAAACGGGGTTCAATTAGTTCCGAAGACTTGATACGATGGCATTTCACTTGTTTTACAGAATTTGATAGCTAATTCAAACGTACAAGTGTATATTTTCTAGCATTTTTGGTGATGTTCTTAAAAAATGTGTAGGGTGTATGCAATTCAATGCATGCATTTCGCAAAGATGTTAGAAAATGCGAAGCGTGTAAACTCTATGATGGAACCCATAGCGAGGAACATTAACCCTTAATTCATCTCATAATCGAATAAAAACTGCGAACTCTTCTCCGAAACACAAACGTTCAAGCTTAATCTTCGCACACCTACAGTTGAGACAGCGCTTGATTAACAAGATCCCATAATTCATGTGACAACGGTATCAAATTGTTTTTATGATCATCGCCTATGAGGTTCATGATTGTATAATATTGCTTGGATATGGTATAATGTTGTTGGCTTTACTTTCTTAGAAACTTGGAATGTCTTCATTTGCCTTAAAGAAATATTTCGTATAGTACAAAACACAGACCATTGTATGTAGTGAGTTATACCTTTTTAGTTCAGTTCAATATCTAGAAAATCGAAAACATATAACGTAGAGTAGAATGTGCATTCATTCCTTCTTTTAAGTGCTGTTCTCTTCTAAATTGATATACCACCATGCATAACACAGGTATCAATTTGATATTCATGCGAGAGTTATGATATGGTAAAATGGGTCGAGAAATAGGAGTTCTGGTGTTAAGAGCAATTTAGCCGCACCTTGCAAAAAGTCAGTCCGAAAAACGTAACGATATGTGAACTTCTTTCTTGATCTAACACCCTTATAACATAAAGTGCAGATTCTCAGATCCGTGCGAAAGTTTCGACATCTGAGTGAAAATGGTTTCGATCTATTCTTAGAATAACTAAATGCTTTTGCAACTTTTGCAGTGTCAATAGTGATGAAAATCTACGGATGTATCAGGTTGATCCCTAGCCAAGTTGGATGCAGAAGTGTAAGACGTGAGCTTTTTCGCCCAAGGCGCCTCAGGTTTAAGAGGTTCTCCCCAAAACTAAGATGCCTATCGTAAAATGCTCACACTTCAAAGAAACCCACCGCCTGAGTACTCGGTACATCGTTCATTTCGCACACTGTGAAATATAGACGTAAGCGTCTTTGGTTTGTGGCAAACTCTCCCCATACCCCCAACCCACTCCACCCCTTTTAATGAAATCAACGGACAAATATAGGTTATGATATACTTTGCGGAGTCGACGTTATATTCTATGAAAAATGTTATGAGCAATGCAATTATCTTTGCTCTATATTTCTCCCTCCCCTTACATTTTCATGCTCTCATTTATTCTGTAATCACAGACACAACCTGTTTCAGACTCAACTTCGTCTTCAATTTAACCATTTTAAGGCTCAAAGAAATTCCACCAGTCTCAACTAAACTCCCCAAAATTCCCCAACTTTCATATTGTAACCCCCTTACGAGATAAACGCACTAGTTCGGTTTTTTCTCACTAAACCGAGTATCGAGACTAAGAGAAAAATAGCAGATTTGATTTCAAGGGGGATATTCGTCAACAAAGGGCGGCCTTGTTTTCTCGGTCTGGGAAAAATCTGCTCGATCTTAATAGAAAGTTGATTTAAACAATGCCACTTAACGCGTTCTTTATTACCGGGCCCGTGTTCAGTACATTGTACTTATATTGGTCGTGAAAGACAAGTTTATACTGTGGGTGGGAAAAACCGCCGTCTCGGTAATTATAGGGTTCACGTTTTTTATCCCTTTTTTTCTTTTTTTTTATATTTGAAAACCTCTTTTTACCCTATATGGGAACACAGACTAAACTGTCGTAACGTGAAAAAAAACGAAACATTATTCGCAATGTGTGCTTTCATTCTCTTTCATGTTGGTTATATATACCTGTTTAACCTGTTAACAATTTGATCATGAAAAATGCAGTATGATTCATGAAACATAATCAATGTGTGAGTACCATAAATTTAGATCGTTATGTGATGTGAATGTCTTCTTTGGTATGTATGGTAGAATTCATTTATTTTTTTTTTCTCTGACAGGATTTAAGAACGGATAAAATATCTGAATGCATGGGAATAGGAGAGCAGATCTATGCTTGCTTATTGGTGTAAGAAAACGATGTGTGGGGAGTTTGAATGTGTTCGCCAAATGTCATGTTGTGAATGGCGAGGAAAAACTAACTATTTCTCAATGTGTATCTCGGACACTTTGACAAACATGCCTTTATATATTTACGGGCGTGTTTAAAACCAATGTATGGAAAGAGTAAAGACCTGGTATTAGGTAAATGTTGGATCACTCGAAACAACAAGCCGTTTGAGTTATTTCTAAAGTTCCGAGCAATTAATCACGTTCCCAATTAACATCAGAACATGAAAGATACTCTTAATTAAGTATACTCGAAGATGTGCGCGAAAACCCATTGCATATCGAGACGTCATCCGGGTTATTAAGTGAAGTATAGACGAAACGATCTTCCGCGTTGAAGAGTACTCGGTAATTTCCGAGATTTATTAGAATATTACGTATAACAAGTGGTATTACGCCGATGATAACGACTGTTGTTATAATCATCTCATAATCATTACCACCGGCAACTGTGCCATAAACACGGTAATGTCTTTAAAAATCTATGAAATACTGGGAGGAGGATTACCTTTCGGTCGACCAGTTTAATATGCGGATTCTTTGATTTGCCAGGTCTCAATTCTGATGAATAGAAATCATCGTCTATCTTATCAAGCTTTAGACGAACGATATACGTATAAGTACAGTTAACCTCAACTTAATACATCCTTGATGTATAATATATGTTCAAGGCATCTGCAGTCGATACTAAAAGAAATCATTGTAACAAAATGGGAGAAAAGTTTTGCATTTTTACCGTTAGGTGCACGAGATGTACCTGCTAAATTCAGAAGGAGGTACATGTATAAAGATCCGTCATGTTTTAGGCTTCGAGCCTGACACCTATGTTCCACTAATTGACTTGATGACTGGGCCATCTTTAGAAAATAAATCATTGCAACGGTTAAGGAAAATGAAAGGGTCCTTTGTATAACATGCCTCGCGTATTCGGGGTATGCTTGAAAGAATTGAAATAAGACAGAAACACGCAATTTAAATGCGCCGTTAGTTCGCTTTATATCGGTACTTGATTCTCTCAAGCTCCAATCTCCAGGAATAGAAATTGCGGAATTAAAATACATTTTCATGAATTGTATGAACATATAACACTCGGGGAAAAACATTCGAATTGATAGACGAAGATATCTGTTAATAGCTATTTTCGGCAACCACTAATGATGAATTAGATAACTTCGGCACAAAAAAAGCCTTTGGTATTTTAGTGAACCCAACATACTGGTATAATGTTAAGCAATTATGCCGAGTCAGTGTATGAAACTACGCTTGAACAGTGCAAAAGCATAATGACTTATAGGCGCTCTTCCAATATGTATTTAACGAACTGACCAAAACAACGACTTGTAACCGTTACTAGATGTACTTTAACGCAAATTCCCGCAAACAAATATGAAGTCCGTACAATAATATGATCGTTCCTTGGAAGAGGCTAGCTGGTGGAAAACGACCGGTTGGTACAAAGATGAGCCGGACCGGACCCGTTTTTTACCAACCCGTTAATACCCACAAAACAATCTCCCCGATTCTGATAAACCAGTTCACTCCACTTGAACAATTTAAGTACAAAGTGTGTAATTTACAGAGAAATACGGCCCTGGAATCTTCACAAGTGCCCGACCCGGAGTTGGCAGATGAACAAGATGTCTGGGGAGTAAAGGACTCGGTGTGCTTTATTTCTGTTCCTTCGTATGAAAGCAATATTTTCGTATTTTACGCCGTCTTTTCGCAAATCATTTTTGAAAGAATCATAAGCTTAATAGACTATGCGTTTGTATGTTTAAGTTTCTAATCCGTCCATTGCTTAGTTTATGAGATAGAATATAGAAAATATGCGCATATGGTACAAAAAAGCAGTTTAACAAAAGAATTCTGCTCGAAGTTTGCTTTTGATTCAATGTCGTCTACAAACCATAAGCAATCTATGATGTTAAAAACGCGCCGTTTGTTAGCCTAGAAAGTTAACATATCCCCCTCGGAATCACATATGATACAGATTCATACAGATGGATTTGTCATTATGCAATATTACGTTGAGATATTGGCGAAGGCATTGCGCTATCTTACACATTACCCTTATGACTTGCAACAAACTTGTATTCAATATCCGTTTGTCTTGTCTGACATCAGCATGGGAGCTGTTAATCAAACCAAAGATGTATTAACACGGTGTATTGTTCGGAAATGATACAGAATCGGGTCTCACCCAACGTCTCTTAGCATTGTTACGCAGTTCTAAAAGGTTAGGACTATGGGTTCCTAGATAAATAGGGGATGACAGACAAGCTGATAGGGTGCGAAAGGGTTTCCTACCTGGCGGAAGCCAATTTATTCAGATTATGTGGCAAGGTTTCGATAGCTCGAAATACCGTTTGCTTAACCTTTAACACGTTTGAATCAGTCTTCAGAAAAGCTTGCAGACAGGGAAGGCACACGATCAACGTACAAGCTATATACAGTCTGATCGCGGGTGTGCTAGTCTTATAATACATTTGACAAGATATAAAAGCATGTCTACCAAACTTTAAAGTCTTGAGAAAAAATTTCAGATAGGGAATCGCACGATCAATGTGCATGTACAAACTATATACAATCTGCTCCTGGGTTTCCTATTCTTCTAACACATTCGACAAGGTATCAAAGCCTTAGGTGTGTTGTGTTGTTTTTACCCCCGAAAGAAATCCCAATGTCCATTAAAATGTAATGTCTAGGGGTGTCCTGTTATCAGGAGAAGCAATTCCGTTCAATTAGCAGACTAAAAGGTTACACCTCGCCACTGTATGGATTGTCTACGATAACATTGCCACAGGAGCGGGTCCAGACAAATTATGGGGTCATGCTAGACACATTCATCATTCTCTCCCAGACAAATTCGTCTTCCAGTTTCGTTCTACCTTTATATGTTTGTTTGACTTCGTATAATGCTTTTATTTTTACATAAATACGCATGCATTTTCGTTTTTTAAAGAGACTAAAGAAGTGCTCGTCTCTGTATAGCCCAAAAAAGTCGTTCTCTTTTATTTCAAATGAAGGAAGAACGAAGCTTTGGTCTATAAAGACGGTGACAAAATGTTTCATACTTTGCTTCCCTGTCTGCAGTATTGAATTGAAGACGGTGCGATATTTATGGATATGCAGTTACGGTTGGTCTCTTAAAGAAGCGATGTAGATCCATTCGTATCTGCGCTAGAATTCCTGCGGGGGAGGTCCCAATAAACAAATCCAAAGATTCAGATTGATGAGTCTTATTCCTTAATGATGAGTTATCCATCACTTTTACGAGACCACAACGGCAGAAAGAGTAGAATGAAATACCCCGAGAGCATTAATTGTCGGCTAAATGCCCTTTTCCGTTAGCTTTTACAAAGTAGCAGCGATTGTTCGATTGTTTTACTACATGGCATGGACAAAGCTTTCGCGTGATAACGATCGCTGTTTGCACCTATCGCAACATCTCTGATACCAGGGCCCAATATAACCGGGCAATGAAAGAAATCGTCAGACTGAACATTGAAGCGTAGACAACCGAAGAATGCCGAAACTTCAGATCTCGTTACCGATAATGTACGGTTCGTCAACTGATTAGGTTAACAATATGACCAAAATAGTGAGCCCTTGAACGCTATTAGCACCGGTATGCATTTAGCTGTTGAATGTGCAGCACACTGCATTACTCTCAAGAGCTGCGAGTTGCACTAAAAAGAAAGTTTTTTGGAAACCAACAAACCAACAAATAAACAAACAAAAAAACACATAATTAATAGCAGGTTGCTCTATCAACTTTCGTATTCATATCCAAATACAAATCATTTTATCATATTGTTTCAAAGATGACGAATGTTTGAAGGTTGGGAAGAGTTCATATCAACATTTGGCCTTGGTGCAGGGTTTGGGAATCATTAAGGAAAAGACGCAAACAACTCATAACCGTAATCAGTTAAAATCCCATTCAGATTTACGAGGAATGCGTTCATTGATATGTATTTTTTTGCTTCTCTCCTTAACAATGTAGACCGTTTTAACAAACAGTCCCGAAGACCAACAGGTCTGAAGCAGGGACATTTTCAGAGGATTACATGGGAAAAGAAGACTATGCTCGTATGAAAAATGCCAAGTTTTCATTTTTTTCAAATAGTTATATTTATACCATAGAGAAGGAATGTCTTCCATTTTCTATTTTCGATTTCAATAAATCGTCTGCAAACGCTTACGGTTTAGAAGGTTTGAAAGTTGTCGATAGAAAACCAATTAAAATTTTAGCACAATACCTCTGATATTTGCATTATTTTCTTACATTCGATACCAGTTCAATCTACGACAGACGGATTTTGGTGCGAGCGAATAAGTGGCATTCCATGGGCGTTGGAAATTTGATCATTATGTAACCCTTTTCCGGATCTAATTTTACCTCCAGCAGACGAAATTAACCATGCTGATTAGAAGAAACGCCATAATTTCTTCGTGAATATTGAATCAGTGTGACGATATGCGGATTTGCGGGTGATTATGTGCGTATCGTCTTTTTCGACACAAATATTACAAACAAAAGTAGTCTGCAAACAAAAACACGCTTGAATTCGTCTGGTTTATGAAAAGAGTTGTTGAGAAATGAACAAATAAATGTAAAAACAGAAATCAAATGCAGACGAAAGTCATCTGCCAAAAGAATCGCTTGTCGTTCCATTGTGTTAATGTAACCTTGGTAGATGTAGATATACATGTATCTAGCAATAAATATGTGTTTCGACGAAGTATTTTACTTTCCTATTACTCCTAATGCAAATATATCTTGTTTAGCTTATATCAGCGAGAGCGGGTTATCGTTTCATCTCAGATACACATCTAAGGGATTATTGAATTATGGACAAAATAAACATGCAAGGTATGTCAAATATAGGGGATGTCTACATATAAAGAATTTGAAACGGTAAATTTGGCATGGGTAGCCGACTTGACTCGAGGTATGCACGTTTAAGAGATGAAAACCAAATTCTTCAAAGATTACAATTTGAAAGGAGGACTTAAAATCGCGGATAAAATCGTTCGACTGTGTGAGCGAATGGGACTTTTCGCGTGTTGAAATATGTACATGATTAATATGGTAAGATATATCATTACTGCGCGGACCAATGTTTGCTGTGACTTTCTAAAAACGCTTGGAATCCATGATCTCAAAGATAAACCGTTGGTTTGTGTTGGTAAAGGTTTATTCTGTTCTGCTCTGATACAGTATTTCATTTGCATGACGTTTGTTTATGTTGTCGCTCGAAACGAAAGTAACATGCAGATTTACTTCATAAAATCATTTGCCTTTGGCCAATTTGGCAACAGAGTATCGGGTTATTTCGTGACGATTAGATCAAATCGGTGTAAAAAGCATGGAAACGAAACATTCGTCGTGTTTTGTGTTTCAGAGATTACATGGTAAAAGATTCAGATTGCTACCTATTAAGATATAAAAAAAAAAGTGATGCGATTTACGTATGATCCAACAGTATCAAACATCTTTTACATTCCTTTTGCGCCTAAAAAGAAGTAATCGTCCTTCATCTTGAACGCTAATTAATATCTATAATGAAATAAAAACGTCGCTTCGAATTACATGTAAACGACATGGAACTACTTTTGACGCGGAATGAGAAATGCTAATAGTGTTGTAATATATGCAGCGATGACGTCTTAACGAGAATGGGGTTATCACAATTAAACACCTAACACCCTTAACAAAGCTCATAGCCTTAAACGAAGACACGAATTAAAATGACTCGAAAACATCCTAAGAAAAAAGAAACAATGTAAACCTTCGTTTGTGTTGTCGAAAATGATCAAGCGCGCCTTGCCAAGCTATATCAGTTAAGATGTATTATGTAGTCGCGTAGTGATATTTATTAGATTTAAACGTGTGACATGGAGATATATAAAGAGTGGTTTAATTTTCCCGTTGCTTCATGAACTGTATTAAAACCATACCATGCTTTCAACAATGTTTTAATCGAACTTACTGAAAACGTAAACGATATTTAAAGTACCATCAACAGAGTTACTCTGAAAACGTCGTGACGTAAAGGAGAAAATGCTCAGCTTTGTTCATTTTCTATTTTTTTTGTCACTACGTTCTTTTTCGTCATATGTCGCAACATTCAAAAAGCGTTCACTGTATGTGTGTATGTACGAGTATATCTTTGAAGAGCTTAAATAGGTGAATGAAGGCGGGTTGCTCTTATCTAACACATGAAAGTAGTGAATGGTAATCGTAGGTACAGTTATAAAGACTTCGTCGTCCCATGTAAAAATGCGACAGACTACCCTCCAACTGTATAAACCATACAGTCATTGTGAATTGTCTAACAGGATCAGCATGTTTTACTCACACATGCTAATCTTATGCCACACATTGTCTTCGTCTCCGGGTTTTTTTTATGCACCTCTTTCGTTTAATCCTCGGAGGAAGAAAGTTTAGGAGGATACTTTCTGAATTCAACTAAATGATTAGAGATGCCCATGGGTGATAGGTTAAAGACTTGACCGAAACAGTGCGCTTTCAGGATGACAGATCGGTTTCGATTTGGATAGGCCCCAAGTCTGCCGTATGGGGAAATGGGTTTGGTTGGTAAGTAAAGGCGGTTTAAATCCAGTCTAGATAACGACGTAACGAACATCTAATAACACTTTTGTCCCTAACTACACCGTTATGTGTCGCTTACTTAACATTCAATGGGTTTTTTCCCAGCTGGAAATTGAGAAAATACGCTTATGGGGAAAATAAATCGCGTATGTCTTGTTACGTAAATACGTGGGTACGAGTAAATAGTAAAGAAATCACATTTATTGCTTACTAGCGAACCACTTGGGATTCGCACGGTGAAAATTCGCTCTTTTTTGCATGAACTTTTAATGATATTTGGTCCAAAGTGAGAGTGTGTGATGTTTCGAGTCCGACATGGTGTGATACGGCTTAGGGTCGGCTGCAAGACAGGCGACTGGTCTGGATGGTTTACGGTGCAAATCGCCGGACATAAGACGGTCAATGACATTTTTGCTACGGCCGTTTTTATACGACTTTTTACTTCCGCGTTCTTTCGAAATGCGCGATTTTTTTTATTTACTTCAATTTATATCCATTTATCGCCTTGCTCAATTAATGTGTAGATTTTAAATTTTGTTACTTGGGAGAAAACGTTTATTCGTTTGGTACAGGTTTCCGGGTGGGTTGTGGGGTCCTAAGAAGATGTGTTATCCAAATATTTTCAAATGAATACCGAACTGACAATTTACCTCACACTATATCGTTGATACTCGATATTCGAAATAAACGTCTGATCGAGACAATCCTTATTAATATAAGTAATAAAGATTTTCTTTTCTCTATAAACCCAATAAAAATTGAAAGTTAGCGGTTGAATACCGTGTTTCTTAATAAAGACCTGAATGGTTTTAAACTTCGGAGGAAGAAAGTTTGGTTTGGTATCAAGGTGACATGAATGTAAGGAGAACGTGCATAAGACGGGGTTTTGAATGGCTTGAATATATGTATGTACATGTGGATAGATATGTTGTGAAATACGCATTCTGGGAACCCAGAAAAAAATTAAGATTTGAAGAAGCATACCACACGAACACTTCGCAGTGCAAATAAAGTTTAAACCCTTTCTTTAAGAAAACGAGTCCTTCATATAAACGTCTACGTTTCTTTTTTCACGCCTAACACGAAATGACTTAATCAATAATGATTACGTAAAAAGAAGCGTTTAGTACATCTTTAGCAGTTCCTTTATGGGCAATAGTTCAGAAAGCACCAACAAGTCCAAACCGACTCCTTGCGAATATAATTTCGTTTATAAATGTATCCTTTGTTTTGAGTATTATGTCATTTTAATGACTTTACATAAACAAGAGAATTATAACAAATAACTGTAAAGGTTTAAAATTTAAACATTTCTATCCATCTTTTATTAATATATAATTATGATGCATAATGACAAATCGAACAGAGAGAGTCCTAAATTGTAACCTCACTAGCATTTTACATTAGAACGTGCGCAGTGGATTTTCAAATAAGCAAATATATTTCCCAATTGTCTGAAATATGATCGGGTTGTATTTTACGCAAAAAACAACGAGCTTGTGTTTCCTCCTTCGTGAAGCATTCACATCTGTAAAGGGAATTTAAAGGGTAAAAGACCATTCATGAAAGTAGAGTTATTCATATACCTATGAAATAAACGAAATCCCATTTCCTCATATAATAGATCTACGTGCCCTCAGTGCTGTATAGCGTCGGGGACGAGAGACCGTCCAACCCGGGTTCGATTCCAACTTTCCCACCGTGGAATGCCCTTTGACCAAGACACATTACATAGCCTAACACTGTTAGGTTATCCAGGGAACATGTACATTATAACACTAAAAAACATGCCTTGTTCATAAGTAAAAAGCAAAACAAATGCATAAAAAATAATATGTACAACTTAGGGCTAAACCAAGTCTCTGCTCTAGTCGCTTAAGGGTGGTTTCAGTTTGTCCAAAAATGTCAGTGGGAGGACTTAATAGACGATGAAAGTATTCAAACTATGCAGGTTAGTTAGATAATATGCATACTGATATATGACCGGTCTTGTGTTGAAGATGTCTCTATCATATTCTTATCCATCGTCATTTTCGGGTATGGTTAAACTGAATTTAGCAGGACCAAATAAAAACCCTAGAACTCAACGTGTCTTGGGAGCTAGAAAAGGGGAGTGTCAATTATCATTAGATAAATAATCTGATAAGTTTGTGTAACCAGAACTGCATAAATGCATTAATGAAGGGATTGAGATTAGGGTTTTTTCCCACGACAATAGGTTTTATCTTAAATGCTACGAAGAAATCAATGTATCTATGAAGAAACAGCGTGAACAATTATTGTAGTTATAAGATACAATTCAACGTATAACCCTTTCCCAAACAACAAATCTTCGACTGTCCCAAATTGAAAGAGTTTGCAGACGACATTTTAAAATGTGATGAAATTGGAAAATAATCTTTTGATAGGGCAGAATACATTGTGGGAAAAAGAAAAATTGCTCGTCACGAGCAATTTCTCCTTATCCCACCATGTTTTCTAAAGCCGTCTGCAACAAAGTGGTCAAATGTCGTTAGTGTTTGGGAAAGGGATAGGTGGCAAGTTCTGCCGTTTAGCCACCACTTAGCGATATCATTATGAATACATGAACCCATGGGCAATCTCTTTATCCGCAACGTTTGTTGTTTTGTCAACGCGTCATTTCATTCTTTTCTACGCTATTAAACATAATACATCAAAGGTAATTTGTTCATACCAAAATTAATACATCGGTGTCTACATTCGCAAATTATCAATTAATTTGCGGATCGGGCGATAAATATCGGCTGAAGTCGCCCCTGGGCATCGGGACATGTAAGCATGAAAAATACAGTGATGACAGGTAAATCTGACTGGGGTTAGCGTATCGGTTATGAAAATGATATTATTTGCAAATAACTTAGTCTTTTGTGATTGCGGCAGGTAAGAAATTTGTACGAGGTTTTATATATTACTTTCTTTTGCATGTCGTTTTAATGCCTCAATAGTGATCCAACTGCGACAGAAATGGCGGGAAGAGGGCGCAAGGAGGGAAAGAATAAGATATATCGAAGGTCTGGAATAATTTCGCCACGGTAGGGGAGGGGGCATTGTTTCTGTCAGTTCTGTCAAATCGGCGACACCCAGGCCGAAGCGTCTGGCGCATCAATGACCGATATATTGGTATCATATGTGGCTGATTGTCCGGTAATTAACTCATAGCACCGGATAAAACGGCCCTTCATCTTGCAGAACAAACCAATTATGCACCATTTCATCTCGAATCTGTCTAGTAGTAAAGGAGGACTCGATGGGGAAATTCCCCGCTGCATTCTACTGGTGCAGTCGACCTCCTAACCCATTGCCCTCCCGTAAAATGTAGCATTGTGACTTAACATTGAAAAGCTTCTTTATGCAACAGCGCAAGCCGATAGAAGCGTTTCATTTTGAGGCTTCTGTTTTCTAAATCATTATCAAAACAGGAACGTTATAAGGAACTGTACCTTTGAGTTCATGCACAACGCAAACCTTATTGAACGGAGCGAAAACTGATACTAAGCAATAAGAAATTAATCCGATTTCTTGATGGGGCATGCAGGCGCAACACTTTGTAATTAATACGGTTTTGTAATACGTAGGAAGTGCCAAAAGAATCGCGCGGCTTTTGCAGAGCGTGTCACTATTGTCAAGACCTGATTGGTTGGCGTCAAAACCCGTCTACTTTTACCTTACTAACGCATGGACTTGTTTCGTAACCCGAACAACGGCCTACCTCTCGGATGGCGTTTGCCCATTGAAAACAAAGCTATTACATTTCTCGCGGCCCTTTCATGAATGGTATACAGTGAACAGGCATGTATTTGTACTGTTCGTGCATTGGATTGTATTGTAACAAACGCTTGTTAAAATAACAGTGTTGATGATACTTAGTTAAAATTGACTGTCGATATACGAGAAACGGTTTCGGATGTAAAAAAAACCTCTCTTCGTGCGTGCTTCTCGCATACATGTATGAGTAATTTAAAACGACTGCAAGATGTTAAAACTCTTTAACACGTGTTTCTGTTCAGACTTGGATTTGGATCAAAATTTCAGAAATGCTTGCTCACACAGTCTCGAGGGAGGTTTAAAACATCCACCAAAAGGCGCTATGTCTGTATTCAAGTAATAAAACAAACCAGTTACAATAAAATTCGCAAAGAAAAGGAAGACCCCTCATTGCACTCATGTTTCCCTTTATTTTTGTATGGTGTGGAGGGAAGGGTTTCGCAGGCTTTGTTGCTGCACTCTCTCCCGATAGTACTCAATTCACGCATGCACCTTCCTTATCGGCTACACGGAGCATACAGGCTCGTAAAAACGTTATCAATTCGATTATGATTACCAAAAACGCGAAGGGGACTGAGAAAAGCGAGATCATTGGACATGTGCATTATGTGTGGATCCAGATCAGCATGTATTTTTAGCGTCTTTTCATCCCTATCAGTCACAGTATATTCTAATGTGCATCAATTCAGAGCGATGCTGTTCAACTAGAGAACTACTCGGTACTTGCTGGATACAGTTAAAAAGATGCAACGTCTTATAAAGTTCTTATAAAAGATCGCTCCTTAAAAATCGTACACCTGTTTGATTTTGCACGTATGCTTTCCCTATTCATTTCACCATATGCTGTTATTGATGCCTACTCATATCTGATATGCGATAAGAAGCCAAGGTGGTTCCGTCGTTATTGATAGTGATAATGGGTAGGTGAATTTAACTAACGGCAACAAGGGGAAAGTAACGAAAATGAAATTATAAACCAGAACTTTAAGACGTATAATTAAAACAGTGTTTCACGAATCAAACTAACGACAACGATACGAAATTGGCGAAAATGAACTTATATACATGAACATGTACTTACAATAATCCGTTCTACTGGCGACTGTCCGGACCCCTTGTGGATGCATCTCGAGGAAGTGGTTGTGTCCGTTGGTGAGGATGTGGTTGCGTCCGTCCAGCTGGTCGATCGTGTCCGGGATCGGGTCGGACCAGCTCGAAAACAGGGGCAGCGGGGGTACCGTTGGTGCAAGCGATGTTGACAAGGCGTTCATCTCTCACACTGCCAGCATTGGCGGAGTGGTCGACGCCGTACTAGCTGGCCAGCGGAGTCGTTCATCAAAGACCGAATAGAGACACACCCCTTTTGGTTTCAATGTAAATCCAATGACGAACACTATAGAGTAAATGGAACCGTTGAATAAACGCACTTTTAATTTTTTGGTTTGGAAGAAAAACACACACAAACACACACTAAGAAGAAAGTTGGTAATTTATGATTCTTTTCTATTTTTTTTGGAATTTGTTATTTATTTGATTAAATCCACGTTACATGATTTTTCCTTCCTCCTTCTCACTAGTTTAGTCCGATTTAACACGAAATATCCAGTTGAACATGATACCTCAGTAAAGGCACCTATTCTTTATATAAAACAAAATCACTCAAATTTTCTATTTATCCGAATTTGCTTCGGTGAAACTCCCGTTTCTCCTTTCACCAAATTATTTTTCCTTTCACTTCAACAAACGCCGTGTATATATATATATATAATCCAGTATAAATCGTAAATAATCTCAAAGCTTCACAGTGATCGGTTGTCCAGAAGACTGCCTTTAAATCTGTAAAGATAAGAGTTTTATATTATAATCCCAATTAACAACCATCATCTCCAAAAGCTCGAACATATAGCAGGTAATAACGAGTAGTTAATTAACGTTAATGTGAGTGCCAAGTAACGACTTAACATGAGCGGGTCGTGCCTTCACACCATCTGCCTCGATTCACGGTCCGCTGACCACCCGGTCTTTATTGAATGGCCAAACAATGACCGCGCCAGATTGCTTCTAAATGGATGCAAACATAATTGTTTAAGTAAATATGTTTGTCTATGTTTTCGGCATATCATTAGCCCGTTCTTTATTGGATATAGACAAACTAGCTTGTGCGGGCATCCGTATTGTTTGCCGTTCTTTATACGGGTATGCTACACGCACGACCTTTCCTAACATATGGATTAACCCTTTGATCATGTTTTAAGTCCATATTCGAAATAAAATGTTTGTTATTTTATGTCTTTGTTACGCTTATTAAAAATATGCAGGGGTTTTTACCTATGATCTTTCAAATGAATGTTGAAAAATAAGAAATCGTTCGTTTATATGGCCAAATCTCCATTCTTAAGCAAGGGTCTTTGGACTCTTTTAATAATATGTGTTGTTTGAGAATCATATCAATTTGGGACAATGTTCGTCATATGCAGAGACTCTTCAAAATGACAGTAACTTCGTGTGATTAAAGCAACTGTAAAAGGCAAAACTGTATTTTCAAAGGAGGTCACATTTCGATGATTTCGTTATGTTAAACATGTATGTAGGCTTATTTTAGGGAAGTCATGGGATTTTCCCTAGAATTCATCACTTTAAGCAATATAGCTCTTAGGTTTTACTAAATCCCTTTTCTAACAACGTACTGTTTAAATAGAAAATAAATTGTTGAATTTGACAATGTCTATCAATTTAACCAAATTGTCGTATCCTTATCACTGAATTGTGTTAAATTAAGGAGGTACCATAGTTTGCTTCTATATTCACGACTTCCTGTCTAGGATAAGAACTTAAGAAGCAGCAAACCGGACTAGTTTGGTCAGAATGGCATTTCATGCAGACCCAGTTTGTCCAGCCGTTCTTCTTATGCCTAATCCAATCAATTATGAAGTGATTAATCCAATTATTAATAATTATCCCTTATCCAATACCAATCATGTAAAAAGAAAACACAGTCGCTGAAAACACGATAACCTTCGTTAGATTACACCACCCAAAAAATACAATATCTTCATACAATATAACATCTTTAGATATTGTATTGTAATTAACGAATTAAAACTGACCAACTGTGAAAATCAGAAAGCATAAACTGGTACGTTTGTGACCCATGCAGAAGCATGTATTGGGTACGTTCTGCTGTAGATAACACAGTCCACTAAAAGAGGACTCATGTAGACACAAGCTAATGTTTATGCAAAATAATTCAAATAGTATTAATAAAAGGGTTACCTGTCTTTAACCCTTATATTGCTCTTATTGTTTTTATTCTAATGCGGAAGACGATTCGATTAGGTCTACGATTTTAAGAAGAACAGCACGAATATACATACATGTATGTTGAATTAAGATCAGCATTGACTTATTAACGGTGGTATAGGTTTATCATCGTCTTCAAAAGTTTAAAATAAATTAAGCTCAATTCTTCAGCTTTCCCAATGACCTAGCACATCTTTTACAGAAGGACTCTTAATCAATTGTGAAAATGTGAGAATCTGATCATCGCGAAGATATCATAACTAATACTTTGTTACGCTAAAACATTGTTTAGTATTATCATTATTACTATTGTTGGTGTCCGTACTGCAATCAAGTTAAACCACCCCACCTCCCAAAGAAAAAGAGGGAAATGTGTTGAAGGGTCCTTCTTTGTTCTCGCTTTTACGGTTGGGGTTTAACACTTTATGTTGGAATATCGATACGTAGCTATGCAGACTGCAGGGGCCATTGACTATCGGCATGATGGCACTTTATAGATAGATTAATCACTGTTGCTCGTAAAGAACAGCATATACCAGAACGTATTCTTCTTTTATCTTCATAAAACCCTTTTTTGATGCAGTGCCTTCAGAGATCTTAATAAACCACTGTTGCAAAAGGATATATTGTTTCTGATGAGCACTTTACTCTTTGGTCCTAATGGATTCTAGCCAATACATGTATATCAAAATGAATGTTCTTGGTCCCTATCATCTATTATCGTCTGCTATTGTTTTCAATTTGGACCAATCAACAGTTCTTACACGGGGAAATGGCTTGAAGCGGTAAACTTACATCCATTTATAAACGAATTTCGTCATGGAGACGAATAAAGTCATAGATGCCACCTAAGACGTTAACCTTTCGCTCAACAATACCTTACTACCCCGCATCAACTGCAGAAGACTTTATTTCTTACTGCACATGACAAAATGATAAGCTGCTCCTCCTTATGAGCAATTCCTTCCACTATCACAATGGTCCATACCCGATATCATGAAGATGATTTACATGTTTATGTTTTTTGTCGCCTGCTCTTGCTTTGAATTTGGATAAAACAAACATTCCCATATGGGAGGATGTTTTAACCCAGGTCTTGTATCACGGGCAAAGAGTATCACTACGTCTCCAATGTTTGTCATCTATAATTATGTGTCAAGTTAGACTCGGTGTTTACGAAAAAGAGAGTAGAAATTTGCCTTCACTTAAAGACATAACCAAACAAAGGTAAGTATCATCTATTCGTATGCTATCTAAGCACACACAAACTCCAAGCGAATGTTTTACTAAGGATGAACGTCAGTCTTGTATGACTAGAAACTATTAAGTTTGTGTCAATAATATTATCCTATCTATCTAAACCGGTTCCAGGAAATCCGCTTTTGTGAATGGATTAAAAATGACAGCTTCTGTAAACGACAAATACGAAACATGAAAAGTAACGTCTGCTTTATGACTAAGTGGACGTAAGTTACCAAATATGATAAATAAGAACTTCTGTATGACTTAGTGCACGATAGTTTAAATATGAAAAGTAATATCTTCTTTAAAACTTAGTACACGTTAATTACGAAATATGATAAATAACATCTTCTGTATGACTTAGTACACGATAGTTTAAATATGAAAAGTAATATCTTCTTTAAAACTTAGTACACGTTGATTACGAAATATGAAAAGTAACATCTTCTTTATGACTTAGTGAACGTGAATCGAAAGACTTATGGTAGAAATCACTGTGACCAGAGTAAGAAATTGTGAGGGACCTAGTCTCAATAATGATTCATGAACGAAGCTATTTTCACCATTTGGACATTTATCGTGCTTCGAAGGCGTCAGTCAAAATAGCAATAGCCCTCGAGACCAGTTATCTGGACTAGTGAGAGACCATGCTTAGTGAGAGGTCTAGCAAACTTATATCGCCAGTGTTGAATCAAATACCGTTCTTTTATCGTACAAGTATGTCCGATCCACTTGACTCTTTCCTTCAAATCGGATTTTGAGACTGATCCTAAAAGAAAGCTGAAGCAGACGACATTTACGAAGGACTTGTTCTAATGTATTTGCTTATTGGTCTTTGGGCAGGAAGATGAATGAAGATGACAGTTTTATTCCTTCTTTACTCTTAATGACACTAGCTCAAATGTTCTACATTATAACAGGGCTGTTTTCCTTGCATTGGAAAGAGGCCCAGGCCTGTTGAATTTGAGAAGTTTTATCTCTAAAATTGCTGAGTTGGGAAACCCAAAAATGCTGGTATGACTTTAAATATGGGACAACAGTATGAATTTAAAGAAGTTTCCAATTGGCAACGTACCCTTTATAGGCCCCTGTTACATAGTTCACGAAAAAGTCCTGTCTAATTGGCCTTCATACGATGAAATTGCTTAGCTTTCAAATTAAAGTGCAAGATAATATAGACGACGTTCTATAAACATACGACATCGCTGTTCCCCTTTGGAAATGAAACTTGTGTTGGAAAAGGATTCACTGAATTACGTGTATGAACAATTTCTCCCTTTCTCCCCACAACACTTTTACTATTAGGACCGCAGCATGGACGTAAGATCCACGTATTACGGAATAACGGGTAATAAGCAAATAGAAATACAATTATCTAAGCCAAACAACGAACGATTGCGAACTGTAAATAAAGAGAAAGTTCAAAGACTGTATATCGTACTTTTACATGTATATATATATATCATTGCACTCGATATGTGTGTAGCTTTAATATCAAGATAACGTCCCGATGATAAACTAACCCTTTTACTTAGGACACAATCACCAAACGCTTTCACAAAGAACAATTTTTCATGGCAGACCACTTTTGTAGAACATAAGGAAAAAAGCATTCGCTGGTCAAAAAGAGGTCCTTCTCTTTATCCACTCTCCCATCAAACTTCTTTGATACTTTCAGTATTCTTAGGAATTATCAAATAGGTTTTGGCCATAAAGTTGCAAGCTTGTTTGTCGCGTTTTGTTTTTCTGTCCACATTAACAACTAAGGCTCTTCAATGTGTGCAGCAGACAAGCCCCAATACTGCTTTAAAATAGTTCCTGGTTATACCGTCAGTTTTGATGAAACAAGCCCCTAGTTAGTTATAGCTGTATTAGACGACTTTAAGAGAAAGTGTCGAAACGAATGAAGCAATTCATTTTGTTTTAGAATAACTTCTTATTTTGTCTACTTATATTTAACTTCTATGTGAGTTGTCTGAAATAATTGGTGTAATGCTCAGTCATCGTAAACTGCTTTTGAATTTGTAGCGCTAATATTATTAGTAAAAGACTAATAGATTCACCAGACCCATGACTGATACCTAGGGCTCTCGTGACTAATTATGGAAATAGCATGAATAGCCATCCTTTGATACCCCTTACGTTGTAATAGATTTTATGGAGACGTTGAAAAAATCAAAACTAATTGTGGATTGATTCTGATCATAGTCAATTCGTCGTTTGCACCAGTTTTTTAACATCGATTTGACTTACTATGTCTGACCATGATCCTTAACTTTAGAGTAATAAATCTTTGATAGACTAGTTTTCTTTCTACTGCAATGTTATTGATTTGTTCAGTAAGCGAAAATTGCATATAGTTGCAAACCCGCAACTTTTAATCGTATTCCAACAACATAGGCCCACGGAATCAGGATATACATTTTTAGGCATACATGAGCAAAATTCTTATTTGTGACAATGGGTTAATATTGTGATGAATAGTGGAAAAAAGATTAAAATGAAATAAAAACTAATATGAGGCAACGTGGGCCTAATTTACAAAACTTATAAAATAACTCAGACGACTTGTATGAGTTCGATACACAAACACATCTTAAAAACGAAAGTGCTTTTCTTGTCTGCAGACAAGGTCTGGTGCATATATATATATATATAGCATGAAAAGAAATAAAATTCTTATCAGAACAAGTTTTCTTTTGCAAACAGTTATTCCAAACAATGTCTAATTCCACTTTTTCTTTTTTTTCTAATTGAAGCAAATAAACCAATATATTTTTTTTTAAATATGATATATATAAAATCAAGAAATACACTTACATATCTTTTTCAGTAATAATCCACAGGCAAATTGCAAAATCTTATTTATATATATCCGAAATAAACCATTTAACTATCACTTTAATAAGTTGGCAAACTAGAACAAAAACTCGCGAATAAAATTCCTTGTTTCCCTTTTTCTTTTTTAATTCATTCGATATCAACTTGAAACATTTTTAACTATTTCCCCACTTTTTATTCGCACTAACGTTTGCTAAACCGCTTGACTCTGCTAAACAGTCTGACTGACTTCGGCTAGTGTTTAAACGGTCGGATTTCTACATCTCAGCGAGTTAAAACTTGTGGACGTCTCTGCGCATGCGCACTAACAATAACAAAATCTAAAATGGCAGCGCCTATGCTGAAGAAAACTTTGGAGATTTGTAAACATGTCAGGCCAGGAATTAGACAGTTCCATAGTGCGAAATCGAGACTTCTTTTGGGAAATACTTATTTATACGTTGGTGTTCCATGCGCGTGTTATGTGGCTGTTTTAACATGGAAGAAATTGACGAACAGTCGAGGTTTCGTCCCCGTAGTGAATGCAGCTCAGGCTGGGTCGGAGGTAAGGAATCGGAGGCGGATATTTTGGGAGATGTCGTCACTTTCCCGCATCTCTTTCATTCACATTTTTTGTACTTGAGGTATTTCATAGTATTGCGTAAACGTCCAAAATATCCCAAACATGATCATTTTTAGAGCTATGATTTTGTCGATAACGAATCGAAAAGGTCTTTTTCTCCTTTCGTTTAAAATGTTCACGCCATTACAGTGTTTGTTTATCTGATAATCTGAAAGTGTAAAAGAATTATTTTTTAAGGTTTAAATGCATCTTAGTCTTATGGTAGTCATCAGCATATATTCATTCAATCGATCAGAATCGTTAATTGGTCAAAGTGACAGTTCTATGACCTAATTTGGATACACTAATATTTGGGTTACAGTGGAAGGGAGATAACTCCCTGTATTGACTACCTTTATCAGACCCTTTACTCTACTTGCTTCATACACTTCTTTGCTTTAAACTTTAAAGAGAGACCATTTGAAAGGTAAATTTAGAAATAATAAGTCTATGAAATTATTAAAAAGATTTTATAAAGAAGTATTGAATATCTGATGTATTTCTAATTAAAGGATTTTTGTTTATAGTTTCTTGTGTCCCAGGAAGTTATAAATAGTCTTCGAGCCTGTAATGAAAATCTGGTTATTTAAGCTGGGCTCTTCATTGGACCAAAATATTATGAGCCATTTTGGCTAAGCTACCCAAATTTTCTTTAGCCACTTGGATTTTTGCAAAGCCAAATTTGGCTAAGTCTTTTTAGCCATTTTAGCAGAAATATTAAATATAAATTACAGTTCATTTGTTCAATTTACAGACCAATTATTGAAATAGGCTAGAATGGTATTTATCACATAATAAAATAAATGATGTGTAAATTGAACAAATAAATAACAGTTCTTGTATCAGCCAATTCATTGTGTGGTTTTTCTTAGTAGAGTACTACATCCTATACCTCAATAAATGTTTACAGAACTTTGGGACAGGGTTAGAAAGACGACAGAAAATAATTAAACTTGCATGCATGCACCTGGCATGATTCATTTTTTAAATAAAACAAAATAAACATTTAAAAAAAGAATATAAAATAACTTTTGATTGTAAATAAAACAAAATAAATTAAACATTTTAAAAAAGAATATCTAACCTTAAAGTTTGCAGGGTATGCTGCAGCGTTTACGTGATCTGGGAGTCATTGAACTGGCAAGTTGACAGTACTTGTACAATAATGACGTTCTTTTTACTAAATGTGGGAGTTCCAATGCATTAAGATATGCTCATAAAAGGTTATATTTCCTTGAATGTTTGTTTTAATTACCATTTTTCACCGGGAGTCCCTTTCCCTCATGTTGTTGTTGTTGTTGTTTCGTTGTCCGTAAATTCCGTACCATGGAATTTTGTTCTAATATTGCATCGATGTAATCATTTAAAACGCTTGATATATTGAATGTGTTTACACACAAATAATGTTTTTTATTCGCGTGCTTTTTATTGCAATAAGTCCCATATCATCTTTATGAGTATCTTTTTTTAACGCAGTGAGCTACAGAAATAAGTATCGAAAACGTTTTGGTGCGTTTTATTATTCTGGTACCGACTTTAGTGTGACACATAATTTGAAACCGGGAACCGGCCTGTTTAAACGTTTTCATTAGACGTTGCTATTGGAAATATACATAATGTCTGGTCTCCGGATTTTCTAAAAGAGCGCTTTCACTAGAAAATCGGCTAAGGAACCAAACACTTCTATTTATATTTAAGCTGTTCAACGTCAAACTATTCAATTTTAATTAATGATTACCACTCGTAGTGGCGAAAAGACTTTAGCCATTCTTCCCACTTTCGCCATTACAGACTCTATACAAAATGGGGTCAATTTTACTTTCGCCAAATTGACGAAAGGGTACATTTCTTTTTTCGCCAAACCAAGTTGACTTTCGCCTATGGCGAATGGCGAAGCTTTATGAATAGCCCAGTTTAAGCATATGTTGCCTTTCTTAGGAACATTTGCTGATGGGTTTAAATGAGTTATTAAAATAGATTGATGTAAAACCTTTACACTTTAGAATATTGAAATCTTTCCTAAGGAAGAAATAAAGTTTACTCAAAATGAAAAAAAACAGAGAGCCTAGTCCAGATTTCTGGTCTCAAAAGCAATTGCTACATTGACTGACACCTTCAAGCATGATAAATGACCAAATGTTGAAAAGTGCTTGTCAACAGCTCATAATTGAGACTACCTGTGATCTGTTTTCATTTTATTTCAATTTGAATAAAAAGTGAGAATAAATAATCTGACTCTATATAAGGACACATATTTAGGATTTTAAGATGCAGTATTTCAAATTGTATAAATGTATTAGACTCATTAGGGTTTCCTTCTAGAAATCATTCCACTGAGTACCAAAGTTAAATGGTCCAGATACTCATTAAAGAAGTTATCAAGGGCATAACACCTAATTAACGAACCTCTGACAATCATTAATTAAAAAAAAATCAGGATAAATTAGTATAGAGTTACTTGTCAAAAACAATAGGCTTAAAACAGTTTTCTCATATTTATTCTCTTCTCATTCATGAATTTATAATGCAGATATTTTTCTTTTTAATCTGCTGAATAGACGAGACTCTTAAACGGAGATGGAGGTAAAGGTAAAGCAAAATTCTGACATAAGTTTCAGTTACAACTTCTGGGACCATTACATACCCACTACAAGTGTATCACAATACACATATCTTACACATAGGTAACCATTGCAGTACAAAAAAGGATTAATCAACGCTTCCAAGCTGTACAATATGGCAATAAATATGTTAGATTGCACCCCAGTGGATCAATTAGGCCAAGATGAAAGGTAAAATGAAGTGATGATAAAGGCTGTACAAGCTTGTTAAATGATTGGGACAACAATAGATCACATAATCACAGGTATGGCCCATCCACGGTATGTCACATTGCTTTAACACTGGGGCTAATCTGGTTAAACCCTTTACCCACCCCAATGGCTGTTCAGGGTCCATTGAATATTATCGCATACATTTACAAGCTAAACAACAATTATCAGGTTATTCCATTCATTTGTTATAATGATGAAGATCCCTAAATGGTCAAGTCATGATTAAACTTTAGTGTCTTTAGAATTTACAAGCATTCAGATAACCAAAACAAAGTAAAAAAGATGAAATTCTGATTAATCTAAATGACAAACTTATTGATTGCATTATGATTAACACAAATCATTCATTTCCACCTTTTTGTTCTGATTCTATTAAAACATTTCAGAAGCAGACATAATGTAGCTTGGTGCAATTTTGTATAAACCCTCTGTTTTAACAGGCAACCAACATATCATGGGAAATGTACATAACTGGCAATGATAGATTGAAAACCTTGTGGAAAGAGGAGCATTTGCTCATAATCAGCATGTTCTCTCCTCATGAAATTCATTGTCATTTCCTGAAAAGGATGCTTTAAGTGGAGTGACAGAATGAAAAGGTTAAGTAGGTGATAAATGCTATGAAAACAGTCTAATTTCAAGCCTTTTGGGTCCCACTGATGACTCCATGTTATTTGAAGCTGTTTCAATCATTGTGATAATTAGTTTATATCATAACACAATCAAATTAATTATTTTCTTAAATTCATGCATGAACCAAGAAAGACTACCTTTAACTTTATCAAATGATGATATTTTATAAAGTTATCATGTTTGAGGGATAATGCTATATGCATAGACAACAAGGTAGTGTTGATTAACACTTTATTATTCTTCATAAGGGGCAGTGTAACACCCAAAATGTGAAATTAAAGTGATTAAAATGATAAACATTTCTGTAAATTCAGAACTTATGTACTACAGCTTACAAGTGTTTGATGCCTGATTATCAAGGAAACCCGGGTCCCAGGTTTGAGCCCCACTGACACATCTGTTTTCATGGGAGTGACATTTGGTAAATCGCTTTAGAGCCCTAGCCTAGTACTGGTGGACTGAAAAATTGTTTACATGGTGCAAAACACCATGCAAACATCAGTTTGCAATATCAGTGAAACCAATGGGACAAAAGAAGAATATTTCATCATTCATGGCAAGCAAACACTTCTTAATTCTTTTTGTCAAAGTCTTTTTCTGCAAAGACCTTCAAAGTTGTCTGAATAAAGGAAAAGAATATCAACACCTTTGACGATAAAGATAGTGTTGATTTAATTAATTGATTATCAAAAAGAAGTCCCTTCTGGTTATGCTTTCCTAATACACACCTTCCTTAAAAGGTTATTGTCAATGTCTATGATTACATTAATTGATTACATAATTTTGTGTCAATTTTAACCTGATGATCAGTTGATTGCAGTCAGTGAAGACTTTAAAACACTACGAAGAAGTAAGAATTTAATTATGTTGAATACGATTCACTTCTTTGTCTTTGGAAAAACTTTAATCTCGCACAAATGAATAGAAAGGAAAGCATTCTTATTTCATCAACACATACACATTTACCACTACCGCAGCAATTTCTGCTTTCTTGCAAACCACTTTGTATACATGGTCTCTTTTTCGTCTATATCTGGCCTAACATTGCATTATTGTTAAGCTTTGATTTTTGTGATGCAAAACACAATTAGCTAAAATGATAATGGGACTAATAAAATGTTTGCCCCACAAGTCAGCAAATATTGTTAATGGTTTATCATAATGTCAGCAGTGGAAGAAAAATACTGTTGTAACAAACATGTGTAGCTCTTATGAAAACATTTGGATTATTTTTGTTTTTTTGTTTAGAAATGACACTATTTTTGTTGTTAATAGCAATTTGTATGTGGATTTCATTCCTTATCAAACCAAAAAAATATTGAATTTACTAATCTGAAGTAGGGTGCTACCATCAATTGAAATCACGAGGAAAAATTAATAATTTAATCTTTGTGTTCACCCATTACCAAACAATAAAGACATTTCACCACTTTGTTGCAGACGACTCTGGAAAACACTGTGGGAAAAGCAGAAATTGCTTCTCCTTTTCCCACATTTTTTTTCAACTCTATCAGACGATTACTTTCCAATTTCATCACAATTTGAAATGTCGTCTGCAAACTCTTTCAATTTTGGACAGTCGAAATTTTGGCGTTTGGTAAAGGGTTAAGGGGAGATACTGTGCAATTAAAATGTCGTTTTCACTTGTTTCATTTGTTGTAGAACTAAGAATGATTAGATATATAAAAGCTACACTCCATACGTTGGTCCGGTTAAGAGTAATATAGTTCATTCCTTGCAAGCATCTTTCAAATTCTTATTTTAGAAAGGAAATATTTCGTACTTACATAACTGTGTTTTTTTCCCAGTTTTTGAGGAAGTGCGTTGTGTCCCATGAGTGGCGCATAACAGGGGAAAAAGGGAAAAAATTATGTAAGCAAGTAACTACAAAATCAAGTTATAACACTATAATTCACCTTATATAGAGAGAAAAAAAAACATTATTCCATATTTGGTGGAAAAAATATAATCTAGGGATGGGGGAATGGGGCCATAAACGCCGAATATTTCTTTAAAAAACAACACTGCATAAAAGAGTAATGGGCTTCTATGACGTAGATATCCGAATTCTTCAAATCACTAAGTCCCCTTCAGCATCACCAGAATTCAAATATGGTTGGGTGAAGGTTTGATCATTCATGAGAGGTTGTCTCATAACTGAATTACATTACGATATCTTACTATGCCTATGGTTCTACCAGTCATGACTGACCCATATGGGCATTTATGTAAGGGGTCTTCTTCCATCCATAACGAGCCTAGTATCACAATGTAACTGAAAAATTGTTGACAGGATGTATAAACCCAACTAGACAAATACCAAACCAAATTGAATATTACCAAATTTTGTTTGAAATACTGCTTGTAGATGTCCCTACTATGCTTTCTTATCAAGACCTCAAGGCCTATCTCTGTCTAATGTTTATTGTCAAATGATTATATAAAAGATGTCTGCACTAAGGGTTCAGTGCAATACTATAGTAAGTGCTTCATGTTTATGAAGCACTTACTATAGTCTTGCATTGAATCCTCGACTTATCATGAGGAGTTCAATTAAGTGCCCTAATCAAAATTATCATGCTATGTATGTGCTATATGGTGTAAAAGCACAGTTCAATCAACATTCCATTGTATATTCATTAGTGATGACACCTTTAATGATCTGTAGCTAACAAAACCAATATCTTGTATTAAGGATTTATTTGTTGTAAGGTTTCATATACGGTGCTGCATCAGTCACTTTTGGAAGAACTTACAAACACCTTGCAATCAAACTTATAATTCAAATGAACCCAAAAATTTGAATGGTACAAGTCATCTGTCTCTTCAAGAACAAGAAGCTGATGGCTTTAAAAGTGCTCATGGTAGAATGAGTTAAATGTCTGTTCATAAACTTAAAGTCGTTTCATGAATTTCAAGAATGTTTTCATGAACCTGTACTTGATGTTCATGATCATGTTCTTGAAATTCATGAATAAGTTAAGAACAGTTTTGCGTTCATGAATGGCCATTTAATGTTCATGAATGTTCATGAAGTTGATGAATAAGTTCTTGAATCTGTCGCAGAGGTTCTGCATCAGATGCCTTAACCCATTACCAAACAATAACGACATTTGAGCAGTTTGTTGCAGACGACGCTGTAAAACTGCGGGAAAAGGAGAAATTGCTCTTTACGAGCAATTTCTCCTTTTCCCACAGTGTTTTCTGCCCTATCAGAAGATTACTTTCCAATTTTATCACATTTTGAAATGTCGTCTGCAAACTCTTTGAAATTGGGACAGTCAAACATTTGCGTATGGTAATGCCTAAAGGTGAGGTATCATGGAGTAAGGGGGTGCAAGTACATTTTACTTTATCTGGATAGTGAAAGTGTGCCAAAATCTTACATCTTACAGTCCCACCTTTATTTGGCATGTTACTTCATTATACAAAAGGTCTTGTGTATTATAGTGTCACACCTAGTAAAAAGGCCCAGCCTTATGAGACAATTTTCACTGATTATACCAAGTACACGTACCTCCAAACTTTTATGACTATGCCAGGCGCTTAGCAGATAATATTAAGTTGGTAAACATTAATTTAACTAGCTTGCAGCTCACAAAACGGCCATTTAGGAACAAGTTCTACAAGAAACATTTCCGGACAAAATGCCTTCCGTGGGGCTCAAACCTTTGACCTCCCTGACTCGAGGCGGACGCCTTAACCACTAGGCCACGACGACTCACTTTAAAAAAAGATTGGTTGGGAAGTTTCATCGCGTCAACAGTTTTTCATGTTTGCTACTTTGAGTATCTTTCCTCTACAAAATTAAGCAGATATTTAAGATTATGAAAAGCAGATGACACAAAAGCCTATTGTTGGAGAAATACTCAGCATTCTTAGTGTTAATTGAGTTTATTTGTTTCATGATGTAGTCTGATCATTAGGAGAACAAAAAACTTAAGTTTTCATTCTTGGATTCCTTTTTTGTTTATTATTAAGGGGAAAGTGTCTTTCAACTGTCCTTTCATAATGTCTAAATATAAACTGGAAATATTTGTATAGTTCTACATTTACATCATGCTTCCATATAAGGACCTGATTAAATGATTTTTGCTTCAATCTAGATTATTAAGTAATTTTTCCTCTTGAGCAATTTGTTGAGTAGGATCCTACCTTTGAAATTGAAAAACAGAGGCCTCTGGCCTAAAACACATTAGCTGTTTGATATGGTCGATTAAATAGTATTGCTCCTATTTAACTTAGAATGTGGATCAATTACTTATCCTTAACCCTAAAAACGTGTCATTAAATGATGATGCATTGCCCAGTGGTTAAGGTGGTGAACCTAGAACTTATGGATCCTGGGTTCAAACCCCACCAACATTACTGGTTTTGCAAGTCACTTCAGAGCCCTGGCCTAGTACTGGTATATATCCATAACTGAAAAATTGTTGATACGGTGTTAAACACCAGTTTAATTTTGTTATTGTTTGGTAATGGGATAACACATTACCAAACAGTAACGACATTTAACCACTTTGTTGCAGACAACTCTGGAAAACTCTTAACTAGCAATTTCTCCATTTCCCACAATGTTTTTTGCCCTATCAGAAGATTTTCTGCTCTTTCTGAAGGATATTATTCAATTTCATCACATTTTGAAATGTTGTCTGCAAACTCTTTCAATTTGGTACAGTCGAAAATTTGGCGTTTGGTAAAGGGTTAAGATACACCAAAGTCCTAGAATATCTCTTTTGTAATGTGACAGATTTGTCACCATGTGCCATTTGATAGATTCCATTGTTTTCTGCTCCTGATGTTGATTGGTATTGAAATGGCACATTAATGACCCTACCTTTCTTTCCAGATACAGGTGATTACTGAATGGACATGATGTACTTGGTTTGATTTAATAATTATAAGATGACAGGTGCTACTGTTCATTCATTTTCATAATCAATCAATCAATCATTCAATCAATTAAGCTTTATTGGCAAAACAATTTTCAAAGGTGTTACTACAAATTAATTCCTTGTTTTCAGTTTGTATTCATGAATATCAATATGGGTGTATATGTACAGTCAAACTTGTGTTTAGAGGTCAGCCTATGGGGCAGAGTAAATTGGCTGTTTAAGACAGGTTGGCTGCTTAACACAAATTGATTTATACTATAAATCTTACAATGGGACTTTCTGTAGTGGCTGTTTAAGGCAGGTTGGCTGCTTAAAAGGATGGCTGCTTAACACAAGTTAGACTGTATATGTTTATTTTTTAATATTTTCTTGTAGGTGGATTGAAATTGTATCATTTGTTTTGTTTGCATAGTGATTGGTCAAATGAACTGTTATGGCCAGGAGCATGTTTGTTTGGAATAAGCGGAATAAATAATTGAATAAAAATTGATATGTGGAGCTGGGGCCCGTTTTACTAAACAACTTACGGAAAATGTTTGCGTAAGTCATAATTGATTAACATGGATAATATCTTCAATGAAAGTACAATATTGCAATGTGACACGTCATTGGAAGCGTCTCGGAGAGACGATTCCAATGATGTGTTACTTTGCAATATTGCTTTGCCAAATATTGAAATAAAAGAACTTGTTGTTTTAGACTTACGCAAATCTTAAGCGTAAACTGTTTAGTAAAACGGGCCCCTGATGTTTTATGTTAAAACAGAATATCATCATGACGGAAACTTGTCAAGGAAGTCAAGGCATCATTGAGAAATCTAAAATTAATTTATCACAATTAAATGGTGATTTATCAACTGATTATGATTAGATTTTTCCTTTGGGTGTATTGTTTTCGAATATTGACTGATGCAAAGGCATGTAAATGGACTGCGTATGCTTAGGACTGTGTTTTTCCAAAGGCCTGAAGCATAGGGATCTGCGGCCATTTTTTTCTAAACTCTGACAATGTAATTCCCCCCATTGTTGCAATATAACTGAAGGAAAGTTGATAGGATGTAACAAAAGTCAACAAACACCCACAACTCACTCAATTATATAGAATTTTGACCTATTTTCCAATGTTTAACCCTTAGAATGTTGGGTAATTTTCTAAAAATAGATATTTGTGTTGACCGATTTCCAAAACTCTAAATAGCCGCTGAATTTTAATGAAGAAAGATACTCAGAGTAGTAAACAGATTGGATCACATGCTGGCTGCCAATTGCCTTGGCGGCTGGTCTGAATCTAACCTGTTTGCATAAGAATGAAGTTGGTTCCAGCACTGTAAGGGTTAAAATCCCGCTTATGTGAAGAACAAATAAAAAAAGTAAATTTGAGTGTTTGTTAGAGAGGTTTACATGTCTAGCTAATTTTGTTAAGAAAGCATTTCAATTTCCCATGACCTTGAATTGATATACATAAGTTTTTTAAATTTCTAAGTAGCCCTTGCCATATTTTGAAAGTGATTTGCAGCAGATGACAAAGAAATCTCTTATCAAAGTGAAAGTGTCAAAAGATTTTCTAACCTGACTAATTATTTGATGATTTTGTATTTTGATAGACTTGCAGCAGACCAACTTAACCCAT
The DNA here is from genome assembly GCA_947846245.1 of Cerastoderma edule. Lineage (NCBI taxonomy): Eukaryota > Metazoa > Mollusca > Bivalvia > Cardiida > Cardiidae > Cerastoderma > Cerastoderma edule. Next base: position 3,006,054 of record OX401408.1, read on the forward strand.
TACCAAACAATAACGACATTTGACCGGTTTGTGGCAGACACCTCTTGAAAACACTGTGGGAAAAGGAGAAATTGTTCATACCGAGCAATTTCTACTTTTCCCACAATGTTTTCTACTCTATCAGAAAATTATTTTCCAATTACATCACATTTTATAATGTCGTCTGCAAACGATTTAAATTTGGGACAGATGAAAAGTTGCCGTTTGGTAAAGGGTTAACACATTTCATCAATGGGATTATGTGACGGGTCCAAATTGGATGCAATGGCAGACGAACTTCTCAAAGTATGAAAATATCATTCCCTTTATGGAATTGGCTAATTAACTTTATTTCTTCTAAATAAACTTTAACATACCTGCGGCAGTTGACCTTAAAATGACAACACAGCCTTTTTTCCAAGAATTGGGAAGAGGCGTAACCTGTGCATTTTGGGAAATTGTATCAATTTAATTCGGAAACCCAAAAGGTAGTTTTACCTTGGATTTTTGGGAAAACTGCAAGTGCAGGTTACAATTATTTCTTCTTTTCATAATGTTTTTTGTGAAGCTATCCAAAGAGAAAGTAGTTTTGCGCACATTCTAAAGGTCATCTGAAGTTGTTTTCAGTTTGGACCAGATGCGAAAAATCCTATATCAGAGAGTTAGATGAACAGTTTTTGGAAGAATAATTATGTGGAAATCTTTGGCTCACTAAATTTGCTAAGAGTTTTGGTAAAGGAAAAATATCTTTGTTATCAACTTTATGAAATTGAATATATTTATTCATTATCTAATATTGCGATCAAATTTGTGACATCCAATATTTTGATTGAATATCTTGTATTTAATGTATGCATAAAAAAGTTTCCGATATGGCTGTAGACAGAATATGTGATAAGCACTGTCTGAATTAAGTATGGTGGTGCCAAACTAAAAGGGGATTGTAAAAGCAGTATGCAATTTAAATACTCATGATTACAACGAAACTGATATTTGTTTAAACTTTTATATGTGTATATGTAACTAGACAATTCTAATCGTATTCTGCGCGTGTTTTATCATAACCATTATTTGTTTTAGTATTCCCGCGTTTGTTATCACGTGACCGATTTGATGGTCATGTGATTAGCTTTTAACTTATTCAGTTCACCATTTTCATTCAAAGCAATAAGATCGAAACCAAAAGAAGCTCCTATATAAATGGTGTTTGGCAATTGCCTTCCAGGGTCTTTCCTAGGTCTTTAAAGTGCAATTGGGCCCCAGCGCCTGAATTTCAAAATGAGCACTTCCCCAGTACCTTAATTGATTCCACTGTGCTAAGAATGTCCACATGCTTTAAATTGTATCACTGGCAGTCTTGTTTTTTTCTAACACTGTTTGATACATTTGAAGTGATTTAAAAAGAGTCTTTTTTTCAAATGATTAAAAAATGTACAAAGTAACTTACCATTTAGGGATGCATATTCAAAAATGAATAGACAGTGGAAAGAGGTATCCGCTTTTATGCCGAACTTCTCTCCCCCAGCATCAAGCACACCATCGCATGCTTTTATGCCGAACTTCTCTCCCCCAGCATCAAGCACACCATTGCATGCTTTTATGCTGAACTTCTCTCCCCCAGCATCAAGCACACCATCGCTTGAAAAAATGCCTGGGGAAGCCCCTGTATATCGGACATAAGGAAAAGCAGATTAACCCTTTCCCAAACAATAACGACATTTGACGAATTTGTTGCAGACGACTTTAGAAAACATTGTGGGGAAAGAAGAAATTGCTCGTAACGAGCAATTTTTCCTTTTCCCCACAAGGTTTTTCTGCTCTTTCTGAAGAATATTGTTCAATTTCATCACATTTTGAAATGTTGTCTGCAAACTCTTTCAATTTGGGACAGTCGAAAATTTGTTGTTTGGGAAAGGGTTAACTATATACATTTCAACTGCATATATGTTAAAGGATAGATTTGTATGAGAAGAAAGGGTTTTTTACTTATATCCCTCTTCTACACATTCCGCTAGAACATATTCATGAATGGGAATATTGATAAAATATGATATTTTTCAATGATATAGCATAAGGTGGTTTCGAAATTAAAATTAATCAATGTTGATGTCTTATCTTGAAATTCTCAGTGATAAGCCACTTTCTATATTAGCCCTTTTGCTGAGCAAGGTTTATCCTGAACCCCCATATGAAAATTTGTGACTGGTCCAAATTGAAAAAAACAGCAGACGACTAAGAATAGCAAGAGAAAATATTTTATTTTAGATGTTTGGTAGAAACTGTTTAGAAATAAGTATATGAAATTATTATATTGTTTTTTATGCAGTAAATTGAGGTATTAATTTTTGAAGACAAGCTGGAGATATCAAGATAAGCAGATTTTACTATTGAGCTTTTTTTTCTGTTTTTAATAATTTGCAGCAGATGATCCCTAAATGCTAGTTTTTCAAAAAAAATTCATCTCATTGTGACATATTGTGACAAAAGAACAATTTGCTTTACTTGACCAAATTTTCATTCTATCACTAAACTTTAGTTTACAACAATGTTCCAGTTTTGTGTAGTGGTTACAAGATGGTTGACATGTAATTGTTATCCGGCAATCCTGGTTTTTTTCCCCTTTGGCATTTTTGGTTATATGGGAAAGTTCTTGAACAATTAAGACACTTCCAATTACTCTATTGGTGAATTCTAGATGTTGCTGGTTTTTGTTTTATTCTAATTAAGTTTCATCATATTGCATTTATAACCTTCTACATATATTTATCATTTGTTTGTGAATACATATATAATTGTCTAAACATACATGCTTTTGCGTATACATACATATGTCCATTATGTATACTTTCAGAAGAAGGAAGATGTTAAGCCCGTATTGTCCTACAGGGAGATGCGTTTCCAACAGTTTTCGTCTGTGGAATATGAGGGAGTGATTTACATGACACCACAAGACTTCTTGGAGTCGGTCACAGAGGATACCCCAAGACGTATGTATCAACTCACTTACCCTGAAAATGTTAAGATATTATCAATAATGGTCCTGCATGGCCCAGTGGTTGAGGTGGTGGACTTAGAACTCCTGCATCCCATGCTCGAGCCCCATCAATACCATTGGAACTGTTGGAGTGTACTTTGGCAAGACATTTTAGAGATGAAGCCTAAGCATTTCTTCTTTAATTTTGGAAATGGGTCCGGTACCGGACAATTTCGGAAAAAGCACTATGTGTTTCTCTAAAATAGGGAAATTTTCAGGAATAGCGAAATCCAAACATATGCTTTACAGGGAAATTAGAAGAAATAGTCGGTTAATTTGATTGGGAATGGGTCAGTTTTATGGTACCAAACATATAAATAGAAAAGTCATTGCTAGTATTTGTAAATCTAGCCCATGCGAAAGAACTTTCTCCTTTGAAAGAAAGCTTGGCCTTATTTAAGCCACAAAGTGACTTTGTTCTGCTCGAAGTTAACAGAGTTCTTAGATGTCAATTAAAAATGAAACATTTGAATGATTGAAGCTTTTGTTGCTAGTAAGAGAAATTGTTATAATTTGAGCAATTGTTCCTTTCACTTAAGTGATCTAAAAGACTTTTGAAAGCAGAACCTTAAAATATTGGGGTTGTATGGTAAAGGATTTGGTTTTTCTTTTGCTGATGTTTTCACTGAAGACCTGTGATAAAGGTTGGTTGGGATAATGAGTTACATACGACCTTTGGCTTAAGATATGGTGCAGGTAGATTGTGCAGTTGCAACTTTCATTGAATAATCTATGTATACTCAAACCTTATCATGTGTCACATTCTTTCGGAGTAAAGAAATAGGCTAAATCTGTCTGTGAACTTGCCCATTTAGCACTCCTGTGAAATTCTCTCATATCGTGATTTCAGTGCAAGACTATAGTAAGTGCTTCACGTTTGTGAAGGACTTACTGTAGTCTTGAATTGAACTCTTGGTATGAGATTTGTTACTGTTCCGTACACTTGGTTAAAGACAGCAGCTATAAAGGATTAAAGTAACTGTTCCCTTTGTGGCCAATTGCTTAATGAGGGTTCAGTGCAAGACTATAGTAAGTGCTTCTTCATGTTTATGAAACACTTGCTATAGTCTTGCGCTGAACCCTTGTTAAGGTGAATGACCAAGGACTTGGGGGCACCAGGTTTGATTCCCGCTGATAGCACTGGTTATCTGGAAGTGTCCTTTGAATGATTAAGAAACTGCAGTAACAAAAGGAGAAGTTACTCTAAATTTTGTTTCGATGATTTCTAGCAATTTCATTAATAAAAATGGTTTCCTGTACTTCTAATTAAGTTGTGTGTGCATTCAAAAGCATGGCTTGGTTGAGTTCATGAATACTTGACCCGATTCTCATACAAGAAACTATGTATGATGTCATGTTTACAGCGTTACCGTTTTAAATGGTGATGTCAGCACAATTTTCTATTGTTACGCAATCTAACAATTGGAATGCTGGGTAATTTTCTAGAAATAGACATCTGTGTCGTCTGCTTTCTAAAACTGAGAATATCTGCTTGATTTTGATGAGGAAAGATGCTCAGTTTATCAAACAGGATAGATCAAAGGCCAGCCACCAATTTACTTGGCAGCTGGCCTGGATCTAACCTGTTTGCATAGGCATGTAGTCGGTTCCAGCACTACAAGGGTTAAAAAGGTGTTTAATTTATAACTGGAAACAAACCAATAACAGAACACACCATGATATATCCCTTGACTTTTGTAGCATAATGACATTATAGCTGGATTTTTTTTTGATACATCTTTCCATCAAGTAACAAGACCATTAAGATTGAAATCAACTTGCTCTCTCAGACTAGTAAGTAACTATAAGGTTCAGCTTTGAGAGCAATAATTAAGTTGTTGATTGTTTATAATGTTTTACAAAAGTTAATGTCAGGCATCATTGTGACGATAGTTGAAAATATCCGCTGCAAAAGATTCAAGAACTTCTTCATCAAGTTTGTGAATGTTCAGGAACTTTAAATGACCATTCATGAAAACAAAGCTGCTCTTGACTTGTTCTTGAATTTCAAGCACATGTTCATGAACATTAAGAACAGGTTCATGAGTATTCATGAACCTGTACTTGATGTTCATGAACATGTTCTTGAAATTCTTAAAAGAATTCTGTGTTCATGAACGACTATTTAACATTCACAAATGTTCATGGATAAGTTCATGAATCGTTTGCAGGGGATGTTTTTATGAATATGAAAGGGTTTAAAATGGTCTTTATGAAGATGCCAGGCATCGCAAAGTGGGTTTTTTTTTTACCCGAAGGTGGTCAATTTACGGGTGCTGTTTTGAACAGTGAACAGATCGAATTAACATGAGAATGGAAGATAGCTAGATTGTTTATAATTATGATAAATAAGTTCACACTTTGATATACTAGATCCTATTAAGTCTATTCTGAATGAGATAATGGACTTTTTTTTCTGCATCTGATTAACTCCTTTACCTTGTTCCCATTTTAGTTTTAAGCCAAGTCGAAGATAAACAGAAAGAAATATATGAACGGAGTACGGCAAATATTCACTTGAATAGAAGGAGAAAATGCTGAGGGCTTGCAACTGCTTCTTTTGTTCCGATGGTTTCTAATGTCTATCTGGAGAGAAATCTTACTTTTCATCCACTATCATTTTCAATTTGAACAAATCCCAAATTCAGGAATGAGAAAATGGTTTCTGTAATTAGTTTTAATGGTTGAATTGAAGCACTTAAACAAGTTTTGGTACCCATTCATTTTGAAAAGCTGTTTCAAAGAATAAAAAAAAAACCTCGTACATTTCGAAAAAAAGAAATGTTTTGAACATCTGCTGCTTTTTTGGCCTTATACCTTAAGGTCATAAAATGAATGTTAATTCATTATCTTGACTAATTACGCCATGTAAAGTATGCACCTTACATAGCTATTAGATGATGGAAACCTCTTGTTGAATTTGTAACATATGTCATTAGCGTCTGTTATCAAAGGCGTAACTAATGACCATTATGAATGTAGTAAATATATGATAACCATTTAAATTATGGACAGACATGATAAAAAATATGGCCTTACATGAACACAAAGATTTTTTGAACATGTTCATGAACATATTCATTTCCATGAATATGTTCATGAACACATTCTTGATGTTTGTGAATGTGTTCAAGAATAGCTTTGTCCATGAACAGCTACTTTTAGTTCATGTCTGTGCATGCAGTTCATGAACAAAGTTCTTTAATTCTTTGCAGTAGAACGTATTGCCATCTTTAACGTCATATTGAAAGATTATGTCTCTTCTGTTTGAAACCCAATCAATAATAAGTTTTCATATATCTTGAAAGGTGGTAGAAAGTTTCATATACCTCAAGAAAATGGAAAAAAATCATCAAAACCAAAGAATTTGTTGCTTATCACAATACTATTTCCCTAAAAAGCCAAATGCTTTCTAACTATAAAAGAGAATATGACTCAAAAAGCAGGTTTGGCAAAATCAATTGTCAGTATTACCCAGCTTGTCCAAAAGCCTTTATGGACAAGTGAATATTTAATGAAATCTTCTATATAATCATTATACAGGTAATTGCAGTAATTCTTTTTAGAATATACAAACAAGTAGATTTACTTGCGGTTTTGCAACCTCAAAAAGGGAGTTGCCCTTTACAAATTAAAAAGCATACCTGATTAAAGTAATGAAAGTATTTGATTGACATATCATATGTTAAGGTTTGAAATATTTTGACCAAGCATATAGCATATGTATTGTCAGTATTTCGTTCTTTTGTTGTAGGTTTGTTATCTTTCAAAAGCCCGAAAGCAAAGGTGTTAAAAGTACATCTGTTTTGCTTGTATTAAATTAGTTTCATGAATTTTGGATTCAATTTGAAACACCTGCTCAAAATTAATGGGGAAAAATCAATTAACTGACATGGATACATGTTTAACTCTGATTGATATTTAGATAATTTCATGCTTATTCATAGATCTGATGATATTTAAGTCAGTCCATGTAACATATATGACAACTAAATTAATGTTGAAATTACACATATTTATTGAAATGAGATATGGTTGTATCTTAATAATTGATTGATTGGAGTCCGTCAGGAATAAGTCTATTCAGATAAACATTTAGATGCTAAACAATGGTCTTGTTCAGAGGGATATGGTAGTCTTTGGCAATTTTACATATTTGAAAAGCAATTTCACAAATCCTACTTTGTTGGTACTCATCAGAATCATGGCCTACATTTGGGCCGCGTCACGCGAAAAGGGGCACTCGGACATAAATAAAAACCGCTGACTCAGCTCTTTCTTAGCTCTATTATTCCAGCATCTAGTCACGAAAGTTATCATTTGTATTTATTTAAAGGTATAACTGGATGTCCTCTAAGATGGCAAACAGTGTAGCCCCGACCAGCCGCCACGTCAGTGACGTGGCGGCTGGTCTGGGGCTACACTGTTTGCTATGTCCGAGTGCCCCTTTTCGCGTGACGTGGCTCATTTAAAATTTGAGTGGCGGCTGGTCTGGGGCTACACTGTTTGCTATGTCCGAGTGCTCCTTTTCGCGTGACGTGGCTCATTTAAAATTTGAGGGAAGGAAACTGATTAGAATCTAAACACTCGTTTATCAGTGAAGATGTCAAATGATATAGAAAAATCAGCTTTTATTAAGTTGATCAAAATTGTGTTTTTAAACTTTAATCATCTGCACCGTGCATCTGTTCTTTAAGCACGTGTAACCCCTCTCCCGTAAATGGAATTTTGTGACATGTTCAAATCAAAAGTGAAAGTATAAACTAATGATTAATTTCAACACTTTGGTTGTGACGAAGTTATGCTTTTGTATAGCTTTGTCTGCTCTCTGAGTCTAGCAATTCTTGTCAAATGTTCGCAAAACCTTTCATTTATGTTAATGGCTGTGATATCTAATGCATGCAAAGTTAATTATGAGGATGATTTAGGTTATTTAGAGTTATGCCCCTTTTCCAAAAGTTATGGTTCCTTACTTAACATGTTAAATATGTTTAATCCATTACGAAACAATAACGACAAATGACAACTTTGTTGCAGACGACTTTAGAAAGCATTGTAGGTAAAGGAGAAATTGCTCTTAATCAGCAATTTCATCTTTTACCACTATGTTTTCTTCCGTTAGAAGATTATTTTCCAATTTCATCACATTTTGAATTTGGGACAGTCAAATATTTGGTAAAGGGTTAAAGCATTCTGTTTTGTTTTCTTCAAAAATCCAATGAATGATTCAATTATGTATGTCCTTCACTTAAGTGACAGACCTGCTGTAGTTTTTTGCTGAGCCCTCGATGTACAGTACAGTTATAGGTTAACCCATTATCAAAGGATAACAACATTTGACCAGTTGTTGCAGACGACTCTAGAAAAACCTTGTGGGAAAAGGAGAAATTGCTCTTGACGAGCAATTTCTCCTTTTCCTACCATGATTTCTGTCCTATCAGAAGATTATTTTCCAATTGCATCACATTTTGAAATGTCGTCTGCAAATGCTTCCAATTTGGGACAGTCCAAAATTTTGCGTCTTGTATAAGATTAATGTTGGGAATAGATATTGTCATTATAAAGCTGTATATGATATAGGCAGGTAGTAAGCCTCGTCTTGTGGACATACCAAAACCGCTTTGAAGTTGGAGGTATTTGCATAATGTAGGTGCGATGTAGGAAAAGGGCTCTTCATGCCTGAGACTCTCATTCTGATTCCCCCTCTTTGTTGTACACAGAAAGTCTTTTGTAAGCATTGTGGATAGGGTAGCTCCTTTTTAGTCAGTGAGAATTTGCTAGCTGTTTTAATTTACCAAATTATTTATAATTGTATGAAATAATCAAACTTTAAGGAGTTTTACCAACTTTAAGAATAAAGAAACATAACCAAATAAATTCGACTTTAGCATAACTGTCTTCAATAGAAGACTTGAAAAATCTTTGTAAAAGGAGGAATTATTTTATTATGTGATAAGTTTCTTGAAGTTTTGTTTAGTTGAACCTGATTAAGATCTCTTACAGGCCACTGCAGCCAAACCCTGCTCCAAAGGAATTGTTTGTACGTTCTTAAATATTATAATGCTGGAACCGACTTCATGCTTATGCAAACAACTAAGATCCAGGCCAGCCGCCAAGTAAATTGGTGGCTGGCCTGTGATCTGACCTGTTTGCTATTCTGATTATCTTTCCTCAACAAAATGTGGCTGATATTTAAGGTTTTGTAAAGCAGACGACACAATGATTAATTTTTAGAAAATTACCAGGCATTCTAAGGGTTTAAAGGATACTGAATGAAGGTGTGAATGTGCAGGAGGCAGAATATATAAGACCATGCTCTATTAGAATATTGTCTTTTCTGGATTGTTTGAGACAATATGATAACCTATAGGAAACAGTGCCACAAAGTTCAATGTCTGCTACAGCCTTTTTCTTCTCTGTCATTGATATATCAATGATTATAAGATATACCTGTAGCCTACATGACATGAAACATTTGCTTATTTGATCAAAGTCCTTCTTTCATTACGATGAAATTTGAATAAAATTCCACATGAAGATCTTCCTCTTCTTATCAGCTGTTGTCTGATGACTTCTCTCTTCGGGCGACAAATAATGCTGAAGTCTAGTAAAGAGTTAAATTCAATGAACAACCCCATTTTTACAAGACACAGAAAATGTATTTCATAGCCATGTACTTGCCGTTAGGATGACAAGTTTTTTGTGCTCTTTGGCATAAGGCCAGAGGGAAAGAAAAAAATAAAAATATGTCTAGCGAGACTTTCCTTACATTGCCAACTCTTGAATGTTGAATGTCGAGAGTGTTATTATCACCTTAGCTATAATGGTTGATTCTCAATGATTCTTGCTCATTATTGGCTTATGTTTGACTCGATTAATTATTTTTTTCTCTGATTGGTCAATGATTCAAATTTGATGTAATGGTGATGGATAGACCTCTGAACTTTTAAGAATGAATCAATACATCTTGCATAAAATTGTAACGTTTTGGATGTGTCAATAGATTTGCCTTAATCATCTGACTTCAACCTGTTTGCAGCAGATGACAATTTGTTTTCAAATGCGACGAAAATGTATTTTGGTCCCAAGATTTTGATATGTAACCTATGTATGTGGAAACAGGACTTTTTCATGAATACTTTTTCTTCCCTCCTATAATCATCAGTTTTAACCCTTTCCCAAACAACAAATTTTGGACTGTCCCAAATTGAAAGAGTTTGCAGACGACATTTCAAAATGTGATGAAATTGAAAAATATTCTTCAGATAGAGCAGAAAACATGAGCAATTTCTCCTTTTCCCACAATGTTTTCTAAAGTCGTCTGCAACAAAGTGGTCAAATGTTGTTATTGTTTGGGAAAGGGTTAATGTCTGCTTCATTTCACATGAAAAAGGAAAATGGATCAGCACAACCCACCAGACCCACCCCGATATGGGAGTTTGTGACTTGCCCAAATTGAAAGAACCAGCAGACGACAAATAATTGTTATATCCTTATGGTATCGGGTATGAATAATAGTGACCAACATGACAATCTGCTCTTAAGTTCACTGCAGAAGATTTGTATGGTGTTTAAAGCCATATCAACAATTTTTCAGTTATGTAATGGCTTTCCTGGATCCACCAGTACTAGGTTATGTTTCTGAAGTGACTTGCTAAAGGTCACTCCCACGAAGCCAGAGGTGTCTGTTGGGTTTGAACCCAGCACCCCTGAATTCTAAGTCCCCCTCTAAAACCCGTTACCAAACGCCAGAATTTCGACTGTTCCTAATTGAAAGAGTTTGCAGACTACATTTTAAAATGTGATGAAATTGAAAAATAGTCTTCTGATATGGCAGAAAAAATCTTTGTGGAAAAAATAGAAATTGCTCCTTAAGAATAAGAGCAGTTTCTCCTTTTCCCACACTATCTTCTAGAGTCTTCTGCAATAAATTGGTCAAATGCCTTTAATGTTCGGTAATGAGTTGACCACTGGTCCTCTTAGAAGATGCAGTAAAGTAAAAAGTTATATATATATAGAGTAATGAGTTAGATTGCTACTTTCTGACAACTTTTTGCATCTTTGCATCCTTAATTGCAAAGTGGTTTTTTGTCCAATTTAATCAGTATGTTTCCTCATCAAGATAATGAATTTGTATGATCATCAAAGAATTTGTTATATCTCTGCCTAGGTGCTTTCCTGATTTTCCCAATCATCTATAGTCAGTTTACTGGTTTCACCACATGACATTTTTTTCTTGGATGAATTGAGAGAAACATCAGAAGACAAAAAAAAAGCAAGACATACTGACCACTTTTGCTATGATATTGCATACAAATAATTGTGATAAAAGGGATGAAATGCTCACAACTCCAATTAAAGTTAGGTATATTATTGATCAAGTAATTAAGTTCATCACCACTGCTGAGTATAACTTGGAAATTTTTGATTGAGGATTTCTATTTTTTTAATATCATGATAATTAGTCGAAAAGTGCTGATGGTAATCAATTTCTCATGATGTTGTAATGATTTTATGGTCTACTTACATATATCAAGTAGCCGTGTTCGATCTATAGCTGTCTGATTAAGCTATTTAAGTCGATATGTGGGTTTAAATGGGTCTAGATTGGTGTAGGTAAATAGAATGAACATGCAGTGTCCTATAACTGGTTCTGACTGGTTCACATGGGCCAGATTAGTGAGCTTTTGTTGTCTCCTTCTCCTACAATGTTTTAGAAATAATACAATGTATCCTACTTTGTTGGTACTCAATAGAATCGTCTCGAGGAGACGGTTCTAATGTGTACAAACAATGTAGGGTTTAAAGAAGAAATGAAATAAACTCAAAAAGGGAAGAAATAAGAAAACAAACAAGGGAACCAATCATAAATTTTATTAAATGTTGTGCCTATTTGAGCATTTTCTGCTTTATAGAAACACTGGAGTTCTGACTTGGCTAATAGTGTTCAAGATGAGTATTGAAGTCATTTCAACACTTCATCCGTCTCTCGCCACTGATCATCTATGTTTGTTTGGGAAAGAAGTTCCAGTGTCAGAAGGTGCTGTACTGGTTTGGACACATGAATAGGTGCACTGTGTGCCGCAAAAATCATGAGTGGTACTGTTGACAACAGCATAACTACAACCCCTATCCAATCAATGGGCAATCTTTTACCCTTAGAATGCTGGGAAATTCGCTGAAAATATCTTTTTGTGTTGTTTGCATTCCAAAACCTTAAGTATCTGCTTAACTTTGATGAGGAAAGATACTCAGAGTAGCAAACAAGTTAGATCACAGGCCTGTCGCCAATTAACTTGGCGTCTGGCCTGGATCTAACCTGTTTGCATTATAGGCATGAAGTTGGTTCAAGCACTATAAGGTTCATGATGTTAATAGATGGAGAAATGACTGTGAATAATCTTTGTTTCGTTTTTACATAGATAAGGAAAACCAAAAGTCATGCACTATTCCCTAAATGACTTCTGTTGAATTCCAGTTCTGCCCATCCTTGAATTTTCTGAATTTTGAAACCAACTAGTGGGTCAGTTTAATCATATTTAACCTATTCCTCAGTGTGGGAATATTTGGCTGGTCAACTTTTGTGTTCATGAACTGCAATTTTTCATTCAAGTCTGTTCATTGAGTTCATGAACACAGTTCCTGAATCCTATGTATGGAACTATGGTTGCCTTGCCCAAGAATTCTCAATGAAATAATATCCAGAGGGCTTTCATTCCTCTCAGCAATTTAGGACCTTGAAATATGTATACTTGAGTAAAGATTACAAATGTAATACATATTATGTATCACATGAAGTATTTAACATATACCTAAAATTGATGAAGTATATAGTTTCTTTTTACAGTATGAGATTTTGTTATAACCACAGAAACTAAATTGGGGCTTGGTTTTCTTTGAAATATCAAATGCAATGTTTTACAGAATTATTCAAATGTTTGACGTCCAAATCAGTCTGCAATGCAAAAAACCTATTGAAAGTATAGATAGAAATTTGCACCGCACCTATATTTTTGCTTAGTTTGCCAAAACAGAAGGTTTATTTGATTACATATTGAGTGGGCGAAGACATATATTGTCAAACAAACCACATGTCCTTTTGATTTGTCTATGATTTCAAGGGCAAATATTTTGTCCACCAGGAGAAATTTGTCTTTCCCACAATCGTTTTGGCAATCTTTTAGAATTGAAATTATAGTTTCTTTATGACTGTAAATGTTAGTTGTTTATAATGGAAAATCAGTTTGTATTTATGTGAAAAACATCATGAAGAAATAACTTTAGCCCTTTCATGATAAATACCAAATATTATGAATCTGAAGCAGTAGATAAATGATACCTATGTGACGCAAGGAGATATTTCCCTAAAATTTATCACGATGGTTTCTAACCTTGATCATTAACCAAATCACCATTATTTCATACTTTCTAATTGTGGTCTAATTTCTTGCCATTTGAACCGCCGACAATTTAAAAATTAGAGAATGGGACTCTCTGTTAAACCATGAAAGATTCCCTCTCGAAAGAATGAAGAAATTATCCATTAACAGTCATAAATGTAAAATGGCTGTTCTTGAATACAGAACTATTTTCATTGAATTCAAGAACAGGTTTCTGAACATCAAGTACAGGTTTATGAATACATTCATGAACCTGTTCTTGATGTTCATGAACATGTTCTTTATGTTCATGAACATGTTCTTTAACTCATGAACAAACTAAGAACAGCTTTGTGAACATGCATGGCCATTTAACATTTATGAAGTTTATGAATAAGTTCTTGAATCTTTGGCAGGGGTAGATGTTGCTTCTAATTGGCAATTTATCCCTTTGTCAGAATGATTTCTACAAAAAGTCATACAGAAACTATAAATTTGTTTAACTACCTATGATTTGAGGCATCCATCGCCTTGTGGTTAGAGTACAGAACTTGTAATCTCATGGCCCCTCTCCGGATGGGTTCAAATCCTGGAAAGGGATATAGATTTTTATGAGACGTAGTCTCCTGACTGACTTACAGGATGCCTATGGTTCTACCCGCCTTGACCAGCTCTTATAGGCAGTTGAGTATGGGGTCTGCCTCCATCATAAAGAGTATGGGCATCGCAACATAACTGAAATAATGTTGACGCAATGTAAAACCCATATGAATTATAAAGGAATAACTACCTATTATTAATGTTTGCTGTTGCTTTCAATTAGGACCAATAGAAAATTCCCATACAAGGGAATTGGTACATGTGTAGGCTGACTGTTCGCGTCATGGGGTAGCATTGGGATGGTATAGAAAACCCTGTCGAAAATGTGCTTGGTAAGGGGTCACCAGCATTAAAGATTGTGTAAATAGACTAACATTAATCTTTGCGGTTAGAAAATCATGTGCATATTTATATATATCCAGGGTTCAATGCAATACTAAAGTATGTGTTTTCGTGTTTGTGAAATACTTACTATAGTCATGCTTTGAACACTCGATATATATATACATAAATACCTTTTTTATAAAACTCGAACTTAGTATGGAATAGGAAGTCTTTTTTGATTATTATGTACATATATTTTCCCTCGCTCAGGCTTTGTCTGCTGAATTAACTGATTATTTTAAACTTGTCTTTTTTTCCCTCTTTGCGACTTCAACAAGTTTCCTTTTAATGAAAATCACTGGAATTTTAGCATCTACTGCAGACAAACGTTGTTTTGATTGTGGAGAAAGAAGAATTGCTCATGCAGCCAGCTTTGCATTTTCTAACAATGTTCTGTTGTTGTTTTCATGAACAGCAATTTGTGATTTATGACTATTCATGAACTTCATGAACATAGTTCTTGAACCCTTTCCTCTGCGAAATAGTCCAGAATAGTTCTAGAATAATTCTGACATTGTTCTGGAACAAGTATTCCAGAACAGCACTGGAACAAACCCAGATCCTTACTAGAGCATTTCTAGAACTGTTCTGCAACGTTAAATGAGACAAATATCAGAACAATAGTTCTAGAACAGTTCTGTTACAAAAGTCCAAAATTAGGTTCAGAACAGTTCCAGAAATTGTCACAACAATAGTTCTAGAACAATTCTGTAACAAAATTCCCAGCTTATGTTCAGAACAGTTCCAGAAATTTCTGCTTGAATGTAATGGAACAGTTCTTGCATTGTTCTAAACCTAATCTAGAAATTATGTAACAGAACTGTTCTAAAACTTCTGTTCTTGTTCGGATAATTGTTCTGGAACAGTTTCAGTGCAATTCTAAAACTGGTCTACAAATATGTAGGACAGTTCCAGAATTGAGTAAATCTTAAATGCTTGTCAAGCAATGGATTGAACCACTTTAGAACAGCAAGCAGGAAATATTGGAAGTGAAACCTAAAAGTTTAAGCCTACCAACCAGTAACTAACATTTTATTAAACCAACTCATGTCCTCGTGTCATAACATTAATGTAACAACCCCAACAGGGTCACTAAAAGAACACTTTACACTCTTAAAATTGTTATTTTGTTCCTAATCCTGCGCGTCTTTCCATTTTCAAGATATTGTCAAATTTTTTCTTGAAGATTTCAGTAGTTATTGATGGACACTTGGTGAGAACAAGCCTCTCAAGAGTTTGTAGTTTTCTGTCATCTAGCGGAGGTTTAGGAACCTCTCCTGTTTTAGACGTTTTCTTTCCAGTGCGTGTACACGTTTTGAGTTCCTCACGGGTGAACATCTTCAAAGCTAAACGCCTTACTATACTGTTTACGTCCTTTTCATTTGTCCCACTGAGATGTGACACATCTACCAAAAAGACATCATCAGGCTCAGATGCAGACACAGAAGGTGAACTAGAACCAGGCTTATCTTGGCTTTTCTCTTCCAATTCCTTGACTCTTTTCTTCAATGCCTTCACACTGCTTCTCAATTCCTTGACATCCCTCTCCAGGTGATCCAGTTTCCTTTTACTGTGAAATAAAGAAACAACAGGGGATAAATTAATTGTGAAATTAATATGCCTTTTTAATAAAGGGTTACTTAGAGATCTACATGTGTCATCTGATCATTTAAGAAAGTATTTTTAAAACAAAATCATCCATCCAACTATCTGCTTAGATGTTGCTCTTTTGAACGGTCCTCAAAGCTACATCGTGCTCAGGTGAGCTAAAAACATCAAACCTGTAAATATAACAAGAGATGTCTGACAGACAGGCCTGTTCGACTACTTTCAAATTTTTATTAAGCATGAAAAAAGACTTTACCTAGAATTGGCACCAACTGGTGACTGAGCAGTTGATGAAACAATCAGCACTTCGGGATCCGAGACATCTGCAGATGATGAAGGAGCCTTCACTTTGGGTGCCGAGACATTTGCAGATGTTGGAACAGTCTTCACTTTCGGTGCCGAGACATTTTCAGATGATTGAACAGTCTGCACTTTGGGAGCCAAGACATCATCAGACGATGGAACAGTCTTCTCTTTGGGAGCCGAAACATCTGAAGATTATATAATAGATATTTAGTCATGTGCAACATACTATGATAAACAACAGGACCAAGATGGTCCTGGGTCACAATGTAATATCTTACTGCAATGATTATGCAATTCATGGAATCTAGAGTATCCTACTTGTGGAATCTAAAGTTTTAAAATTTCAAATTTAATGTTTCTTCAGATGCCTGTTATTGATCATTGCATGAACAGTTTTTCCAGAAACAGAACTATAATGATATTTTAACGATACGGATACATTCAACCAACATGCTTAATAAATGCAGGGTGTCCCAGAATTTATAATTTGACCGCATGACCTTGTTTTTGAGTGACCCATGTCGTATGATGTGACGTAGTTAAAAACTCATCAAAGATTTCATGAAAAAATTTCTTATCAAGTTTCATTAAGATTCAGTCAGAAATGTAACATCTAAGAGTGTAAACAAGGTTTTCCTATGAATCTGACCCCATGACCTAGTTTTTGACCACCACATGTGACCCAGGTATGAATTCATCGAAGATTTCATCAAGGCAAACATTCTGACCAAGTTCCATTTAGATTGGGTCAAAAATGTGACCTCTAGACTATAGTATAAAGGTTTTCCTATGATTTTACGCCATGACCTAGTGTTTGACCCCATGTGACACAGTTATGAACTCATCAAAGATTTTAACAAAACAAATATTTCGACCAAGTCTCATTAAGATTTGGGTAAAAAATGTGACCTCCAAGTGTACAAAAGGTTTTCCTATAATTTGACCGGGTGACCTTGTTCTTGACCCCACCTGTCCCCGATTTTGAACTTCTCCAAGGTCACACTTAAATGAACATTCACACAAAGTCTCATGAAGATCTGATCATAAATATGCTTTCTATAGCAAACAATAGATTTTCACATTATTTGACCTGGTTTTTGAACCAATGTGACCCAATTTCAATCCCAACCGTGCACTGCACATGTTGTCATGAACAAAATATGCAAGTTTGATTAGGATCGGGTCAAAAGTGTGACTGCTAGAGTGCATGGGTAAAAGTTGGAAAAAATGAAAAAACCTGAAAATCCTGAATTTAGAAATATTTCACATAGTTTTATATAGAGAAAGAGTGCCTTTGAAGATAAAAAAAACCTGAAGTTCAGGAAAATTCCTGAAAACTTTTGCCCATGAGAATGTAAACAAACTAACTGTGGTCACGTACAACGGACATTCGAGGATCCTAAAAGCTCACTCTGACCCTTCAGGTCAAGTGAGCTAACAATCTGTATCGTATCAGACTGAAAGTGATTACATTTGATCATAGTTTTCAAGTCATGAAATGCTGTAAATATCACTACCTACCAGACGAGCTGGAACCAACGGTTTCCGTACGAGTACTCTTTTCCAATACAGGAGTGGGAGTTGGAGTCTCCTTTTCAGGCATCAAAGTCTTGCTCTTTCTTGCAATATCATCTGCTTGAAACTGGCCTAAAAAATGCATGATCATTAGCGTAAATAGATAATTCCAGTTTTGAAACTGGATCATGTGGCATTAACAAGAGCACCGCCAACGGATGCTGGACGCTCGACTTTTTCGTGTTTGATAATGAAATTGAAAGCTTTGATAGTGTTTGAGAAATTGACATTTTTGTAAAATTGTAAGTCGGTGATGGTGAACAACTATGTTGAGTTTCAAGTGGATACCTACGATAGTCTTTGAGAAAATGACTCGCACAAAAAAACTTAACCAACGCTGACGCAGACAATCAAGTGACGACAATACCTCGACTTTTGTCTTCGAAAAGTTGAGCTAAAAACAAGGTCATACACCAAGTGATTGAAACAAGATGTGTTTCAGAAAACACTTATGCCCCCTGAAGGCATTTTCATTTTAAAAGCATGGCTAAATTTGAAGAAAAGGGTCATGGTGACCGTGATCATTGAGCTAGTTACCTAAAAACAGGTGGGGATTGTACATGTAAACATCATTGAGATACATGCACATGTGAAGTTTGAAGAACCTAGGCCCAGGCGTTTTCATTTTATGAGCAAGTTTAAAGTTTGAAGAAACACGGTGACCTTGACTTTTGACCTAAAAACAGGTGGTGATTGTAGACATCATTGAGATACATGCAAATGTGAAGTTTGAAGAACCTTGGCCCAGACGTTTTCATTTTATGAGCAAGGTTAAATTTTGAAAAAACGTGGTGACCTTGACCTTTGACCTAAAAACAGGGAGGGATTGTAGACATCATTGAGATGCATGCACATGTGAAGTTTGAAGAACCTAGGTACAGGCGTTTTCATTTTATGAGCAAGGTTAAATTTTGCAGAAAAAGGTCACGGTGACCTTGGACTTTGACCTAAAAACAGGTGGGGATTGTAGACATCATTGAGATACAAGTGCACATGTGAAGTTTGAAGAACCTAGGCCTAGGCGTTTTAATTTTATGAGCAAGGTTAAAGTTTGTGACGGACGGAAGTGACAAACTGACAGACAGGCTGGCCAAAAACAATATACCGCATTTTAATTTTATGAGCAAGGTTAAAGTTTGTGACGGATGGAAATGACAAACCGACAGACAGGCCCAAAACAATATACCCCCGATCTGTCGATACCGGGGCATAAACATTTTGCCACTCTTATGTTGGTGTTGGCTCATTAAGATGATTGCAGTTGTACAAAATCTCAGGGGAGAGTGTCCATTGTCAATTTGAGAAGTTCTGCGAGAACTTTGTTGGTACTTGTAGTCTTGAACATCATGAGGATTCATATTTTCTGAAAAAAATTTCACTAAAAATGCCAATCTGACTGGTGATTTATTTGAGTGAACTGCATGACAACTATTGTTTTTTCAAATTTTGGTAAAATGGAGTTGAAACAAAAGCTGTCGAAGGGACAGCGGGCTTGACTATTTTCAAAGCTTGATAGTACATGTATAATTGTATCAACCTGATGTTGTCGGTGTACATGTAGACTGCTCATCCTGGCTTTCAAGCATCTCCTCCTCCTCAAACAGATACTGCAATGGAAACTGTCCATCTGAAGTAGCTTTCTTCGTGAGGCATGTTCTATCTTCTGCAAGTAAAATAGAAACCAGAATTGAAGGTACTTGACATTAATAATTATCAAGCCCTTTTCAATTCTTGTAGCTGTAAGCTGTGTTTTTACATTTCAGCAGTTTTCATCTTCACCATCAATGGATTGAAAAATCTTAAAAATCATAGATTATTTAAGAAATAATAACTTAACGATAAACCCAAGTTTGGAGTTCTTATGCGCAAGAATATATCACAAAACTTTAAGGTCGAAGTGATATATTTCTTCGCATAAGAACGACAAACGAGGGTTATTCTAAGATAAACCGACCTGAGATACTTATTATTTCGATTCTAACAGGAGGCTTATTACAGAACGTAAAGTAAATAAAATGTGTTTCTTTTATGCGGATGCTTACCGCACGTCTTGCTGCTTATTTGGCGTCATGATGGTACGTGTGTCTATTCGGTCGGTATATTGCAGAATAACCCGACTTGACGTTTGTTCTACATGTATGTAGGTTATTCATCGATCAAGTCATGTTAGAACTATAAATTTATAAATAATCTTTAAAAATCCCAGTACTCTCCTAGACCTGAACACTATAATGTAGGATCGAGTAAGTTGTAGAATACACTAATGTTACGGCAACATATATCGCAGATTATATCCAATCCAAGATCAACATGAAGAGTCTTATCCTACACATCGTCAACAGCGGTGATTCTGGCAAAGATGTTGTTAAGAAGCTATAGGTAAGTAGGATTCCAATAAACAAGTTGGGGAAAAGTTTATTTTATAGCCCGATTGGGCTATTTTTACAAACTTGGTGTGTTTTAGTGACCTTATCAGTATTTGCACCATTTAATGGTTTATGCAGTAGATCTTACCGTCTGCTATTATTTCAAGATCATTTTATTAGAAAAAAATAATTACAATATGGACACGCTTCTCCCCCATTTTGTAATTTATATTGCAGTAAGTGGGACCTGCACTACTGGTTCAGCAGTGATTTTCGTACAGAAGCAATTTTCGAACTTTACGCATGAATGCTTTAATATGACTGTTTCCCACTGTTCATTGGTATCAAATAATGTAGATGCTTGTGATAAACAGTTTGAACAGAAATATTTCGAAGATTTTTACAAATTAACAACAAATATTTAAATTAGACATCATGCCACAAACGAACGTGTTTAAGTCGTATCCAGTATAATTGTACATGCGTCAAATGTGTATGTCAATATCTAGGTATTTCATAGTGTCAATCAATGTGCTAAAGTGTTAATTATTTTGCAAATTCTCTATTCTCAGTAATTGTAGCCATTTTTATAAAGGATTTGCTTTACAATGTATATGCTCAAAATTTACAGTCAATAAAATATGTACGAAAATTGCTTGCCTACATAAAACTTCAATCCCATTTTATTACCCCTTTGAGGGCCCCATAATACCTTTGTGCTTCATATACATATACCAAGAATTTGCAGTTGTCGGTAAAAGATGAGCTGAAGTTTTACATGTATGAACCAAAATTTTCTACGTTTTACTGTTTTCGATAAATTTTGAATAAACCAGGATTTTTGTACGAAAATCACTGCTGAGCCAGTACACTCCCCCCAGTTTTAATTTAGCAGACTTGTCCAGTTTTACATTTCGTGATTTTTGCACAATGCAATACAATAAATACAAAAAAAATACATGTAGGGAATAGAATTTGTTCGAAAAAATATGTAAACGTGTCCAATTTTCATATTTTTGACTGACTGAAATGCTGAAGAAAATCAGAAAAAGGTGTATATTTCGACGAAAACCATGTCCAAATTTCATAATTTTCCACTGTTTGAAAATTTCTAGAATAAAATTGAATTAATGTCTTGGATGACAGAACAACATTCCCCCCATTCTAACCAGTTTAGGAGTCTTGTCTCATGTACATACAATTAAACAATTATGTATGTCGAAATAAAATAGCTACAGATGTATTTTTTTTCCCAATTTCATAAACAATTCCATATAAAATTGCATACATGTCTAAATTGTCTGTTAAAAGTCCCTAAGATTGCACCGTTTGATTGTCAAAATTTTCCGGATCCCCTAGTGGAAGGGGATCGAGACCCCACACTGTCCCCCTCCTTGCCGCTTGTGCATGCCACAAGCCGCGTGATATATCATAGGCTGCTCCAATTTCTAGGGAGAGCCCTGCAAGCCACAATTTTTTCACAAGTCCTGCCTGTTACATGATTATAAATGTACATCTCAATACATGTCATGGGTAAGAGTGATGGCATTGAAACAGTGATTTTTTTACAAATTTTCTACACTGATCAAACTTCAAAATTATCCTAAATTTTGCTAGAAATTTTAATTCATTATGGGGACTCGCATAATTTGAAACTTTGCATCCACACAGATTTTTGCGAGTCTATAACTCTGGACTCGCACGTAAAAAAATCACTGCATTCATCATATTTATAAATTCTACATTGGGGTCGTTTTGACTTGGGGACGTCTTGACTTGATATCGAATCGTCCACAAACTTACCAGATATTTCAGAAATTCTCGCTTTGTATAGCTGTCTTCCAAACGGAGCTGTAACGTAATCTCCTTCGAGATACTGCGTGATAGGTTTTCTTGGACATTTAATGCTCTGAAGGCTGATAATACTTGTTAAATTATCCTCCCATTGCACAATCGCATACCGTGTTCCGTCTGCCATTGCTGAAATAAGCGCCCAAATTGTAATCGGAGCGAACCAATCACAAAGCTAGAAAGAGAATGCTGGCAAGCAGCCATAACCAATCAGAAAGCTTCAGACATCACGGAAAATATTCCGAAGATGGTCGAAGTGCCCAATTGGCTCGGCTTAATGCCGAAAACATTTATTTTTTATTCTAGCTAAATTGCTTTAATAATTTGTTTGTGAAATGTGAGATAACAACACGATAACATGTTCATCTCTGAAATCAAAATAAATGTAACTAATTAATTTTATCATCCACGCCGGTCAAACGTTTTTTTTAAAGGCAACGAGACTTATGCAATAAGCGCTCGATAGACCTAGATCTACAACAACATGGCCAGCAAAAATAATGTTAGTTGGCACCGGTCTCCAAATGGAAAATATAGGTGTTTGCTGTGTACCAAAGTTCTTTCATCAAAACAGAGAATTACACAGCATCTACAAAATACTCACGATTTTAGTAAGAGTGTTTTTCTTTATGGACTACGAAATTTTGGTATCAAGTCTGGCTACGAGAGTTTTCAACCCCCAGAGTTTTCGACCCCCAGAGTTTTCAATCCCTAAGAGTTTTCGACCCCAGAGTTTTCGACCCCTAATTTTTCAAGAGTTTTCGACCCCTTGTTTCATTCTTATCTTTTTTTTTTCTTTTGAAAGTTTTGAAAATTGATACAAGTTATTTTATTACTTAGATTATATAAAGATGTGTACATGGATTTAATAAAGATTGCATACATTAATTGGTTAGATGGAGAAATTGTCGCAAAATTGTAATATAAAGCAAACATTATAAATTTTAAGGGATTTATTAATTACATTAAAGTAAATTCTCAGCCCTAATTTCAACGAAAAAGATACTAGTATACTTTTTAAAAAATTACGATGTTTTTTTGCACCCCCCTACACAATCTCAATGTCAGGTTCGATCGCCCTGAACACTGTACATGTCAGGGGTGCCTTAAAATGTATATAAGAAGATTGACATTTGTTGCTAGCGGATTTGTTTTAATAAATGTTTATAAAACGATTTGTAATGAATATATAAGATAAAAAGTCATTGTAAATAAAATAATGCATTCGTATCAGCGAACCACATGGTTGTTGCATGCTTTTTAATGCAGCTGTCTATCATAGTTTTCAGTTCAAGTAGGCAAATCGGCAAAAAAATCATCGACAATAACAGTCACATTAAAGGACCTATACATTCCAATATGAAGAAAGTATTATAATTAATTGATTAATGTGTTTAATTGTATATAGATATCATAATTGGATTATGACACCTCCGTCAATTGTGATCAACACCTATTTAATGGACATGCAGAGTAGGGAATGGATGATTAACCTTATTTTTGCCAAATCATACCGACATTTCATTTAAAAAATAATAAAAATGCATTAATTTATATTTGGAAGGTTGTTGCTTTGTGTTAATTAATCTACATACACATATTTGAATTCTGCCTGTATAGTATATAAAATGTTATTAATTATATAATATAATGTAAATTTTGATATTGACATTCGGCAAAAAAGAAAACCAACACAAAATTATATATATTATTGCATACTATAATTAAAAGATGTATTAAAAAATAATAATTAAAGTAAATAATGAAATTTAATACAAATATACTATTTTTATTAAGTATTTGATTACATATGGATACCGGCCTTTCACAAAATTTAGTTCAAATATTAAAGTCATACTCTGAGTCTATATTTCAATTCTATATACACAAAAATGGCGTAAGTTATATTTATTAACACAATCATATTGCTTAAAAATAAATACATTGTTGATTTGATCAGGGGTCGAAAACTCTATCAAATTTCGTTAAGTAGGGGTCGAAAACTCTGGGGGTTGAAAACTCTCATTAAATTTTTAGGGGTCGAAAACTCTGGGGGTTGAAAACTCTCGTTACCTCAAGTCTTCACCCCTGGTTATTTCACCCCCCCCCCATTTTCAAGATTTATTCATTCCGTTTAAATATTATTTATTATTCATTTAAGGTGTTTGATGTTTTACTGCATACTTTTTAAACAAAGTTTATGTCACAGGGTGAGAAAAATGTGCAGCCAGAGTGAGACCGGGCCATTCGCTTTACAGGGCAAGTGCTCTACCTACTGAGCTACACGGCCGCTTACACATTTTCTCACCAAATATGTGACGAGTTCAGTACCGTGACATACACCCCTGCGGAGATGGAAGTTCGTCCCAAAGTTCACATATACTCTCAATGTAAGGTGTCTGGAAATGCCTTAGCCTAGGTCACCTTCGCAGTCCGTACAGTCCCATGTTTGGCGCCAAATGTCACAGGGTGAGAAAAATGTGCAGCCAGACCGGGGCTCGAACCCGGGGCTTTTCGCTTACAGGGCGAATGCTCTACCGACTGAACTACCCGGCCGCTTACACATTTTTTCACCAAATATGTGACGAGTTCAGTACCGTGACATATACTTAAAATAATCTTAAGACGTGCAAGTCATATCCATATAATCTAATTTTAGGTTGATGATAATGGTTTGCCTTTATGTAGTACCCATGTACTGTGAAAAACCCATGTACCTGTGGAAATCATGATTAGATTAAAGTAACAATAAAACTTACCAATAACCAGCTGGTTAAAAATAAACGCACTTGAAAAATCGCGAAAAATTAAGCCCAATTAAAATATCGCAAAATCAAACTCGATGCAAAAAAAGCATGTGGAAATATGTCACATGTCTCCAAATCCAATCAAACCTGATCTATACATCATCTATAATACTACTTCTGGCCAAGTTCGATGAAAATCGAATGAAAACTATTTGAATTAAAGTCAAGACATTATTCTGTATGTTTAAAACACATTTAGTGACCCTGTGAACCAGTTTTTGACCCTAAATAATCCATATTGGAAGTTGACCTAGATACATGTAGATGCATCTCCTGACCAAGTTTGGTGAAGATCGGTGAAAACTTATCTCGTGCAGTTTTATTTGACTAAGCCATTAACACTTCATTGTTAAAATAGTCTGATTACCTCTTGATCCTTCTTACGTAAATTTATAGAAAATGGCGAAGTCAAATAAAACTGTGCGAGACAAGTTTTCAAGGAAATATTGAATTATATGCATTGGTTATTTATCACAGTATCGTTCTTGGTCAACACTTGTAAAAATATATGTATTTTATGCATAATATCAATTACTGGACGTCTAGCCACTGCCTTTGAAAAAATACTACATACTAATCAATAAAAGCTGAACTATCTGTGTAAATGAGCTGAGACTTAATTTTCAATTTTGTTGTCTGATAATAAATCTTTACACTGGGAATAATGCCAATAGTGCACAGATTCGATAATCAGAACACACCAAATTGACATATGAGTGTCACAAAAAAATATGCAATCCCAGCATCAGTAAACACCTTAGTCAGTCTTTCGCCGGATTAAGTTTAGAGACTTTTAAGTTTTTATCGACACAGGCCCGGCAGCAATGGAAGCAAAAGCAGTTATTTATAATGCCAATAGAGCACAGATGAGAGCCTGTAAGTCAGAAGTGTTATTATGCTATTAAAGGAGGATAAGGTTAACTTGTCTGAATAATACCAAATGAGAAAGCACGGCTTTTAGCTCACCTGGCACAGAGTGGCAAAGTCCAAAGTCTTTTAGGATCCGGCTGTGTCCGTCCGTCAAACGTCATCAATTATTTTCTTTAAAATCTGGCAGTTACATGTTTGACCCGATCCTAATCAAACTTGCATATTATGTTGTTTGTGGCAACAAGTGCATTGTTGAAACTGGGTAATATAATGTGAAAATCTTTTTTTGCTATACATGTAGAAACCATATTTATGATCAGATCTTCATGAAACTTGGAGGGCTACAAAATCTGGGACAGGTGGGGTCAAAAACAAGGTCACATAGTCAAATTATTGGAAAATCTTTTTTTACACTCTAGATGTCAAATTTTTACCCAATCTTAATGAAACTTGGTCACATCCCTTTCAAACTTTCTATGCTCTGAATACTAATAAAACAAATCAACAAACTCATACTTAACACTTATTTTTTATTTAGGTCCATTGAAGAGGGTAAAGAAAAGATACTTAGTTGACAAATCTGTTCCTGTTCCAAGGTCTACATTTTACAGATGGAAAAAACAGAAAAATGATATGTTTACTGAAGCATCCAGTGAAATGTCCGAGGATGACTTTCAGTCATGTGGTGCTTCTGAAAACCGTAAGTATATTGTTAAACATATTAATGTATTTATATAAAGTTAGAAAAAGAGCAATATTCAGGATTTTCATATTTAGTATAATTATGGTAGAACTTTAAAAATCTTCTGATACTGCTGGCTTGATTTCAAAATAATTTTGCACAAATATTCCTTGGGTGACAGTCTACAAAGATTGTTCAAAGATTTCAACTCGAACTAAACTGTCCTTGGTTTTATCATATTGTTTATTCTTTCAAGTTTTCGCAAATTTGCTTTCTAGGTTGAATGATGAAAAACTTTTTATAAGCACAGTTTTTATCTGTTATCCACCAGACCTGTCCAGGTCAAAAAGTATGTCATGTCAGGTTTGATTAATGCTAACCTAGGTACTTGGTGAGCAAACCAGGGCCGTCATGGCCTGTTCGTCTTGAAAAACAGCCAAATTGAAAACAATTCAAAACAGTATTGAATTCAGACGAAACAGAAGAACAGTCTGTAATAAAACTATGGTATACGCAGCTGTTCATGGAATGCACGTCAGTGCAGCATTGAAGGTTCCATGATCACCACCATATGACAACATCTGCGGATGTTTCCAAATTTTTTCTTCAGTATCTTATTAACTGATGTAAATGTTGAGTAATCTGCTTAAGTCAGCGGTGCTAACTGGGGGCATGAGTGGTGTTGCACTTTTCAGTACCTCTCATTATACAGGCTCAATTCAACCGAGCCTGCAACATTTTCATTTTTGTTCTTTCTGGGCCTTTTGTAGGGTATCCCATTGATTTCCTATGTGGGTGAGCAGCTTGCTACATGTTCTCAACCTTGCCTTTAACTTATTTGTACATTGTAAATTACAAAATGGTTTCTGACATCAGGGTGCAATTGGTGGTATTGGTAATACTTTTTTTATTTGTTGTTTGTAGGGGGGTGGGTCACTGGGTTGGTAGGTAGGGGTGAAGGGTCTTGTCCAATTTCAGTTGTTCTCAATGAAGAGCTGATTTCATGTCTAATTACATGGTATTTTTTTTATTTCAGAGCAAATGCCTGAAACTTCAAAGATACAATCAGAAAGACAGTCTGTCCATTGTGATCCTGTATTATCAACACCAAAAAAGCAGCTTAATTTTGAACATTTTCCAGAAGCAAATAAAGATCTTCAAAGTTGTGATGCTTCTTCATCAGAATATAAAATGACATCATCACCATTTGTGCATTCAGCGTGCAATGATGCAGATGCTAATAATAGCAATCCTTTGAATATTGAGGGTTTTGATGAGAACTACAGTTCCTCACATGATGCAGATGATAGTGATAGCAGTCCTTTAAGTCCTGAGGGGTTTGATGATAACCAATTCAACTTGAACACATCATTTGATACAAGTGACAGTTTATCAGAATGTGGTATGTCAGACAATGAAAAAGAAAGTTTTCTATCAGACTCGAGTTCAGAAGAGGATACTGTCTCATCAAGTGAATCTTCTATAGACACAGACTTAAAGACTGATGAAGATATTCCAGTGAAAGAATTTCAGTCACTTTCTCTCCTGTCATGTTTTTTGAGAAATAAGTTTTCTGCTTCTTCTAGCCAGGATGTGTTACAGACTATTAAAGACACATTCAAAGAATGCAAAGACATAGCAAGATTAGACTTCAATGAAATGATGACTTATGCTGGTACTACCCCGGCAAGAGAGATACATTATTGTATCTTGTGCAATGAAATATTTCCGGAGAATGAAGACATATTTCAGTGTAGCACATTAAATTGTGAAGGTCTTCGTTACAAGGGATCTCTATCTAGTCAACAGATAAAGTCTCGGCAACCAAAGCAAAGCTTTGTCTTTTCAGATATGAAATTACTACTTAAGGATCTTCTGCAAACACAAGGTATTGCTTTAGCTTATCTATTTTCCTACCTGTCTAAGCTCTTTTTACATTTTGGGTCAATTGACATGCAGAATGTCCAAAACACATCTTATTTTCAATATATGTTACTGTATGAGTCTCAATGGAGATCTTGTTACAATATGCATCCACTTAACCTTTTCCTGATGAAAATTTATATAAGACTGTGTAAAATGAGCAATTAAGTTTTATGCCAAGGATAGGGCATTAAGTGTTACTTTTATCTATCAGTCCTTTCAGAATGAAAATTGGTTTCTTATAAAAAAAATCATACTAATGTACATTTGTGTATAATGTCAAAACACAGGTCAAGTTTGATTATGTCTGCCACCACATAGTGGTGGGGAGACATATTGTTTTGGTTCTGTCAGTCCATCCGTCTGTCCGTCACAAAGTTTGTCCACCCAACTCCTCTGACACCAGTGGGGAGATTTCAACCAGACTTCATAGGAGTGATCAATATCATGTCTAGTTGTGAATATCATCAGGATGTTCCAGTTAAGTGACTTTCAGTTGAGGTATGGCCCTTGATTTGTGCAAATTTGAATACATTTTTTCATATCTCCTACACCATTGAGCGAATTTCCACCAAATGTCATAGGAGTGATCAGTGTCATGTCTAGTTAGGCATGTCATTGCCATGTTCCGGTTCAGTGATTTTCAGTGGAGTTATGGCCCTTGATATGTGCAAATTTGACTACATTTGTCCTATGAACTCATTTCTAGTTTGTACAGAAAGTATGGTAGTTACTGTTATTTTCTATGTTTTAGGAATTTGGGAGGAGATAGTGAACAGCAAACAAGCAGCGTATGAAAGGTTAGAATCTGGTGACAAGACACTAAATGACATTATTGATGGAAAGCAATACAGAGAAATGATGAATGAAGGTGGTTTTCTGGAGAAAGGTCTGCATAATATCACTGGAATTATCAATACTGATGGGGTAAATTTGTACTCTTCCTCCAAGGTAGAACTTTGGCCAATCTTTTTGGCCATTAATGAACTCACCCCACCTAATCGTTTCTCACGGGACAACATACTGCTTGTAGGAATTTGGCAGGGGAAGGGGAAACCACCATTTGGAACGTTCTTCAAGATTTTCAGTGAATATATGAACTCTCTCTTTAACGAAGGAGTGGAAATTAAAGTGAACGAGGATTATTTCATTGTGAAACTTGCGGTGTTATGTGGTGTGTTTGACCTTCCAGCAAAAGCAGAAGTTCTGAATATGTCCTATTTTAATGGCCCACATGCTTGTATTAAATGTGAGCAATCTGGTATGTCTGTAAAGCAAGGTAAAGGTACTGCTAAGTGTTATCCATATAAACTTCCAGGAGCTCGTTGTCCTGATCGCAAACATAACACAGTTTTGGCAAGTATGAGGACTGGAAGTGCTCAAAACAGATCAAAAGGATTCAAAGGTATGTCTGGGTTAGCAAATCTGGAAGGTTTCAATTTGGCCCTTGGTGTAGTCCCGGAATATATGCATGGTGTACTGCTAGGGGTTACCAAAACCCTTCTGAATCTGTGGTTCTCTCCATCTCATAGTAGCAAGGAGTACTTTATTGGTAAACATTTGAAAGCTATTTCTCAAAGGATGAAAAACATCAAGCCACCTGATGGAATAGAGAGGTTGCCGAGGGATTTAGAAAAAAACTATAACCACTTTAAAGCAACAGAACTCCAGTCCTGGCTTCTCTTTTATGCCTATCCATGTGTACAAAGCTTTCTAAAAGAAGAGTATTTGGAAAATCTCATTTGTCTGTCTGAAGGCATTCACATTCTTCTTCGTGATAAGATTTCACCGGAACTTTTGGACAAAGCTGCTGATTGTTTGGACCAGTTCTATGCCTCTTTCCAGCATCTCTATGGTGATGGTTCATGTGGACACAACATACACAATACAGGTCAACACTTGGCAGAATATGTCAGGCTTTGGGGTCCACTTTGGTGCTGGAGCTGTTTTCCTTTCGAGGACAGCAATGCAAAAATGCTTCAATCAGTGCATGGTACAGGTGTTGTTGCAAAACAAGTAATGAGATACAGACAAGTACAAGCATGTATACGTCGAAAAGGCCTTTCAAAAAAGAATACATATGGGTGGAAAATCACATACAAAGCAACAAACTGTAATGTTGCAGGTTCACTGAAGAAAGTCAAAAATGATGAAATTGAAAAGGAAATTCTAGAAGAGCTGACAATGCTGCATGGTAATGAACAATTGGATGAGCTGCAAAAATTTGACAGAATGATTGTGAATGAAAAGCGGTTTTACTCAGACGAATACACCAGGATGCAAAGAAGGATTTGCAGTGTTGTGTTGTATGGCAATGATTCAGTTGGACGTGTAAAGTATTATATTTTGTGTGATGATATTGCATACGGTGTAGTTGAAAAAATGGACATGATACCACGGTCACAACTTCAACTGAGGGTGTCAAGCCAATTTATTCCTGTAAGGTATACAAGGACTCTTATTTTGGTGAATGTGGAGCACATGCAGGAAGTTATGGTGATGCTTCAACCTGCTTCCGCTGAAGCTGAACCAATATATGTTGTTAGGATGCCAAATGATTTTGGTCATGCTGTATTCAAGTGAAACAAGACACTAGCTGTGCCACTCCCGAGACTTATTGGCTGTTAATATAGTTAGGACTACCTATAGGACTACCTTTGTGTAATTTTGCCAGTCTATACTTAAAAATGATTGTACTGAAATTTATGCTTAAAACAACAGAGCAGAACAAGATCAGTCACAACAGTCAGCATCTTTTGTTTAGGGAATGTTATACATTTTATTGTTTTTGTAAGTTATTATGCCACAATAACAGCTCAAGAACTGACGTCTGTTTCAAATGCTTTAAATAAAGCAGCTTTATCTGTAGCTCATTTAGTAGCTGCCTGAGCAAGGTCTACTCTGTCGAGAAATCATGAAAAAGTGGTACAGATCAGTTATTTTTTATTGAAGCTTTTACATACAGTTCTGTTACATACACATGTATTACAAAAACAATACAAAAATAATAAATAACATCTTGATGTACCTGTTACCTAACTAAGAAACAAATAATCTACAAGGTTCCAAATATTATTTTCTATAATGGCTTTTATTTTTTAGCTCTGATATTAAGAACATGTAAAGGGTTAAAGTGTTTTACAAAACATTTGCAAATTCAAAACATTAATTTTGAAGATCTTGGCAGTTTTTTAACACCTTAAAAACATGGTGTGGCCTTTGATAGGGTCTGATATTGTTCTAGATTGTCTTACATGTTATTATAATGACCTAATATTTGGTTCTGAACATTATCCACACTTGCCTTTAGAATATTTATTGAACATATACATAACAGCAAGGACCTTGATTGGTTCTGAAAATGTTTTAGATTTTCTTTCAGAACATTTAGAGTACATATGCAGAACATGTTTGGACTGTATTGGTTCTGATATTGTTCTATAATTTTGTTTCAGAACATTTGTGGGACATATACAGAACATTCTTAGATCTTGATTGGTTCTGAAAATGTTCCGGATTTTGTTTCAGAACATTTGTAGAACATTTGTTGAACATCCTATATTCTAGAAATATTCTAAATTTATTCTGGAACAGATTTAGACCACTTGAAGGAAAAAGAAATGTCCTGCAAATGTTCCAGGTCTGTGATATAAAAAAATCTGGAACAGTTCTAGAATAAATGTTCTAGAACTTCACTATGGGGCAGTTCTAGAACTGTTCTGGTGCATTCTGAAACAGTAATGGAACTGTAATGACTTTTAGAACAAATTCTCGCAGAGGTTGCTGGGGGACCCTAACTCCATGATACTGTGAGGCTTATGTTGAAGAAAACATTTGAAAACAGCATGACAACACAGAATGTTTGTTTCAAATGATCAATTTATTCTTGTTTTGAATCTATTAATGGTTTGTATCTATCTCATGTTGTTGTCTGCTCTTGCTTTCATACAATTTCTTGAGGGCATTTAGATTTTCACTAGCTTTGTACTTTACAGATAGCCCTACTTTAGAGAATCTTTTGAAGAAGTCATAAGGAAGCATTATGCCATAAAGGAAGCATAGTTCAAGATGATAAATTTATCCTCTTGATAAATTGGTCTGCCTCTGCAAAAGATGTAAAAATTATTCATGACTTCATGAACATTCACAAACGTTAAATGGCCATTTATGAATACAAAGCTCATCTGCACAAAGCTGTTCTTAACTTGTTCATGAATTTCAAGAACATCTTCATGAACATCAAGAACAGGTTCATGAATGTCTTCATGAACATGTACTTGATGTTCATGAATGTGTTCTTGAATCTTTCTCTGGTGTTGTACCAAGTCCCATAAAGAAAACATTTAATGCCATCTGCTGTTGCTTTGAATTTCGACCAGTCACAAATTCCTGCATGCAAGAATGGGTTATCAGAATCATGATTTCAATATCTATTTGGAGCCTTTTCCTGTGGCATACTGATCACTTTTGCTAGTTTGATTGACATATTTTTGCATTTAAAATCCTCAATCTCTTTCACTGATTAACATTATAAATATCTACTAAAACCCTTCAACCAATGACAAACTTTTGTACAACCTAATCTTCACCTTACTTTTTTCAGTTCAAAGAAACAATTTTTGCACAGAAATTGTTAATGGTTCTTGTAAAATGGAAGGTACTGATTTAACTTTATAAAGTTGATTTGTTTTTGCAAATGACATGCTAAACAATAATTATTATAGTGTTTAAGAAAAAATGGAAAGGGTTTTTGCTGATACCAAGGGTTTGTGAACTTTGATGACTTCAAAGTTGACCTTTCATGCCTGAATGTGTCTTTCAACATGCAATGGCTTAAGATTAGCAACCTTACAAATTCTTGTTCTGATCATTATCCCCTTACAAGAAAACTGAAGGGTCCTGGTAACATGGCCTAGTGGTTGAGATGGCGGACTAAGAACTCAATGTTCCAGGGTCCAAGTCCCACCAACACCTCTAGTTTTGTGTGAGTGTCATTTGGCAAGTCACTAAAGAGCCCTTGATAAGCCAAGAGGTTTCTTTAAAGGCTGGGGGCCGGGGATTTCCCCTGGGTTATTTGATCAGAAACCCTGGCTACTAGTACTTTGCTCAGTTTTATGATAAATCTACTGATGCGGTTCCCCCCAAACCCCCGCTTTATTTTTACAAATCGCCTGCCTACTACAAATATTAATGAAACCCCTGATAAGCCTATTACCATGGGTGAAAGTTTTCAGTTTTAAAACTGATTTCAGTTTCATAAAAATCTCCAGGGTCCATCCAAGAATATTAAACCTGTTGATTTTTTAAAAAAGAACTTGAGTTTTAATGTTGTTGTTTTACCCTCCATTAGGGCCATTTCAACACCTCTTAAAATGGCTTGTTGCAACAGCTTCCGGGGGGCTACGCCCCCCTGGTCCCACCACCAGGGCTTTAATTACCAAGCTACAGTTTCAGTTTTTTTATTTTATACAACTTTCACCCATAATTACTGGTAGATCCAGGAAAGCTGTTACATAACTGAAAAGTTGTTGATACACCATTAAACACCATACAACAAAAAAGGTATAAAAGATATATGGGCCACGTCATGCGAAAAGGGCACTTGGACATAGCAAACAGTGTAGCCCCAGACCAGCCGCCATGTCACTGACATGGCGCCTGGTCTGGGGCTACACTGTTTGCCATCTTAGAGGACACCCAGTTATACCTTTAAATAAATACAAATGATAACTTTCGTGACTAGATGCTGGAATAATAGCGCTAAGATAAAGCTGAGTCGGCGCTTTTTTTATATGTCCGAGTGCCCCTTTTCGCGTGACGCGGCCCATATGACTGGATGTGTGGTTTTTAATACAGCTGAATAAGGCATTTGAGTGAAATAAACTTTTATAAAATAATGTTTGCCTTAACACTGAAAAAAATATTTGTGTGGGCGAGCATCGAAGGTTGGAAAATGAATGTTTATTATTCATCTATCAGGGAAGGACAAAATGATGAACGCCTCTTACATTAACTTGTTTTTTCATTGATTTTATTTCAAAAGTCTTGTCTTGGTCAAAAATGGCCTAATGGTTTGTGAATAATTGTTTTAGGCACCAATTAGTGAAATTTCTTGTGGCAAATTGCAGAAGACTGAAAAACGGTATATTACCTATCCTTCCTTCTTTATCTATTTCCGTTATCCATATGCTGTGGGTAAGTCACATGAAATATTCCTCTTTGAGACAATTCTTATGAGTTCTAAGAAAATAAGTTTTATTGTAAGAGCTTTGGAAACAATTTGATAAGCTAAATTTTATCTGAACTCCCTCTTATGTCAGATCAGCCAATATGGGCATTGGCTCAGGTGGTAGTATGTTAATTCCTCTTGAAATGCAGAGGTTCTGAGTTCAACACCTGACTTGGTTAATATTCTTTTAAACGTTAAATGTACTCAATGAAGCATGATTTATCTGTCTCTCAGCCATGATCAGTGATCCACATCCTTTTTGAGATCATTGTGCGTTTCTGGGGAGGAAATACTAGAGGAAATGGAAAGGTGTGCATACTGACTCAATATGACAGAAAAACTTTTGAACAAAGCATGAAACCGCATTTCAACCAATGTTCCAACCAATTTTAGTAAAATTGACAGTGTGTACGCTTTTGTCAGAATAAAATGATGTTTGTCCTTATGAAAAAATGCTATTGGCTTATCATTAACCTCTAATTTAACAGGTATCACCTGTAATAATGCTCTCTGTGGAACGCTAGGCAATGGGTAAATTACACCCACATGAAATTGACAAAATTTAATGATTTAAAGTAATGGCAAGGCAATGTGCCGAGCCTTAATTCTACTGTTATATATTTTAACCTCTTAGCTATTCATGTTTATTATGGGGCAGAATATATTTAGAAAATAAATTGGGAATTACCCATTTTTATGGTTCAATCTTGGCCATTGCAAGTGTTGTGGGAAGAAAAGATTTTGCTCAGGAGCTCTCTGCTGCAAATCCGTTTGAATAGTGGAGTTCTTTACACACAGTATTTCCAAAATTCTTGAAAATAACCTTTTTGTGGGTCCTCATAAGAAATGTCTTGTTGAGAAAATTGTCAACAAAACTACTGTAACAGGTAGGGGAATCACATGACCAATGTTTACGATGACATGACCAATGTTTACGATCTTATGTCCGAATAAGATGGTTGGGCCTATGTATTTTTGCTTTTTTCACCTACTTTTGCCAATGATAGCCACATTGTGTACCCGCATCAGTTTACCATCAACTTTCCAGTTCTGTTGGTCAATAATAACCCATGCTTTGTAAAGTGTTCCGTCTAACACTCGACACAGAAATCGCAGTCTACGGGCTGGCATGTCCAAAACAGTAGGTCATCTGTCAAACTGACTTTTATCTTTTAACAAGACATTATAAATCTGCTATATCCAAATAGTACATTTTTAATCACCAATATCAAAGCAATTACATATTGTTGGGGCAAGCCATTAAGATACCATACCAATGCTCATATAATGGTCCTTTTCTTCTAATGTAGCAATGTTTATAAGTGTTATCTTTTCCTTTATTGGTATGACGTCAATTACGTTAAGTTTACAATGTTGCATATCAGTGAATTTAGGGTTAACCTGGGATTGCTTTAATTTGCAATAGCATTCATTTGCTGTCCAACCAAAGTCTGTATCTCATTCATCAAAATTAAGGAGATACAGTAGTTTGATTTGATAGTGAAAATTTGCGTTCCATAGGTATGTAATATCTAAACAGTTGAGCGTTTGATGTGGTTTACTGTTTTACTTTAAGATTTGGACAGTTTGACCATTGGGGCTTCCCAACCTTTTGAAGTCGTCAGTTGTTTACCTACTAATGAAAGTTATATGTTGGCATACCATCAGAAATGCAGGTATTTGTATCTGTAGTACATAGAGTATTGACATGGACTTTAACCCTTAGAATGCTAGGTAATTTTCTTAAAATAAATTTTTGTATGGCCTGCTTTCCAAAACCTGAAATATCTGCCTAATTTTGACTAGGAATGATACTCAGAGTAGCAAACAGGTAAGATAACAGGCCAGCCCCCAATTTATTTGGGGCTGGTCTGGATCTAACCGGTTTGCATAAGCATGAAGTCAGTTCCAGCACTATAAGGGTTAAACCAATTCAACAATATGAGATTCATATGTTGGTTGAAATTAAAAGTAACTGCAGGAGACAATGAAAAAGCCAAGTTGTTTTTCAGATGATAAGTAAAAAACCAATGTTAGAACAGGAGAGATTTCTCTTCAAAGACAATATCTACTGCTGTCTAAGTAAGTTGGCGGCTGGCCTGTGATTTAATCTTTTCGCTGCTCTGAGTGTCTTTCCTCATCAAAACTAAGCAGATATTTAAGGTTTTGGAAAGCAGACAACACAAAAATCTATTTTCAAAAAATTCAATCTTCTGCAGCAGATACTGTAAGGTGAGGTACAGGGGGTGGCAAAATCGGAACTACTCGGGTATTTCCGTGAGCTGTGAAATACACCTCGGATTTAAGTGTAGGGTTACAATTTTTCGGGTAAATCGGCATCCGGCAATTAACACATTTTCTAAGCCTGCACGTTAAGTTACAAGTTCAATGCGTATGGAAGTGTTGGACATCCTTTTTAATCATGTTTTATCAGTAACTCATACCAAATGGCGAAATTGTTGTTGTGACATGTATAGTTGTTTCCACAATCAAATTTAACGACTTTTTAGATTTCATATTAAAGATCTACTTTTTTTAAAACGAAAGTAAAGTGACGTCATTCTCGCGGGAAACAATATGGCGTCATCCCTATTATTTCAGAGGTGTTTTCATTGGATAAACCCGATGTGTTCAGATTGGGGGTGGCAAAATCAACTGTCCATATTGCCTGGCTTGTACAAAAGCCTTAACAGACAAGTGAATTTTTACTGAAATTAATTAGATAACCATTTAAGGGACAAGATTTCGCTGCCCCTGAGGTATTATGAAGTAAGGAATTAAAGGACTAGTAGTCATTACCCCAACATATAATAAGCCTGTCATCAAATGAAAAGAAAAAATAGAAATAATGTTTAACTAATACAATTTAAAACACTGATACACTGCATCATGTCTTGTTAATTTTTTTTTTTTTTTTTTATATGGGTTTTACATCACATCAACATTATTTCAGTTATGTAGCGATGCCCGACTATTAATGATGGAGGAAGACCCCATACTCAACTGCCCATAAGGGCTGGTCAAGGCGGGTAGAACCATCGGCATTCCGTAAGTCAGTCGGGAGACTGCCTCTCTTGAAAATCCATATCCCTCCCAGGATTTGAACCCACGCGGAGAGGGGCCATGTGATTTCAAGTTCTGTACTCTAACCACTAGGCCACGGAGGCCCCTCGTCTTTTTAATACATGCTCTTTTGATTCAGACCATATAACAATCGCAATACAAAACATTGATACACTTAACTTTATGTCTTCTTTGATACATGTGTTTTCAATTCAGACCATAAATAGAGCCCAGTTTTTATGGACACATTCGGTGTGAGGCGATAAGGTAATTGTAAACTATCGATGAAATATTAGTCACATTCCAGCTTTAGATACTCGTTTATCAAAAGTTGTTCTACCTGGTCAGAGCCCCTCCCCCCTCTTGAAAGCCTTGAAATCCAGCAGAGATAGTGGTCAGTGTCCTAAATGGGTTTGGGGTGTGAGTCACTCAGTTTTACCTTTTACCCAAGGCCAAATTCTGGATTGTCCCAAATTGAAAGAGTTTGCAGATGCCATTTCAAAATGCGATGAAATTGAAAAAGAATCATCTGATAGGACAGAAAACATTGTGAGAAAAGGAGAAATTGCTCGTTAAGAGCAATTTCTCCTTTTCCAATCATGTTTTCCAGAGTCGTCAGCAACAAACTGGTCAAATGTCGTTATTGTTTGGTAATGGGATTATAGCAGACTGTCTGAGTGGGTAGGGTCGTAGTGGTGTTGACAAATAGTCCCTCTTATCACCTTGAAATTACCTATGTGCTGCTTGCTGTTTTGGGAAAACAGCTAGGTTCACTTAGAAATGCTGTGTGATATCTTAACCCTTTACCAAATGCCAAATTTCGGTTGTCCCAAATTGAAAGACCAGAGTCGTCTGCATCAAACTGGTCAAATGTTGTTTTTGTTTGGTAATGGGATAACAGCCTGTCTGATACAGCAGGTCGCAGGCGTGTTGACAAATAGCCCCTCCTATCACCTTGAAATTACCTATGTGCCGCTGTCTTGGGAAAACAGCTAGGCTCACTTAGAAATGCTGTGAGATATCTTAACCCTTATAATGCTGAAACCGACTTCATGCTTATGCAAACAGGTTAGATCCAGGCCAGCCACCAAAGATTTGGTGGCTGGCCTGTGATGGAACATGTTTGCTAATCTGAGTAATTTTCCTCATCAAAATTAAGCAGATATTTAAGGTTTTAGAAAGCAGACGACACAAAAGTAGTTTTTTAGAAGATTAACCCAGCATTCTATTGGTTTAATTTAGAATCCTCCTTTTGAGGTTGTTAACTATTGTTACTATATACGATGCTATCTATAGGACACAAGTACTATTGCTGAGTTCAATCCTCATCAGCAGCACTGTATCAGCAATTTTTTCCTTTCCCACAATGTTTTCAAGAGTCGTCTGAAAGAAAGTGGTAAATCATCATTAAAATGTTGTTGTTGTTTGGTAATGTGTTAATGTCAGGAAACTTAACTTGCCTTGTCTTGGATGTAATACACCATATTGATTTGCCTGTGTATATTTCATTGAATTTTGACCATTTTAACTCAATTTTGGATTTTATTTATTGGTCTAAGTTATAAACAATGGTAGACAGAAATTATTATTTGTGTAAATGATAATGGGTGGTGCATTCGTTTAACTGTGACAAAAATCAAAAGCACATCATGTAGAAACTGATTTTTTTTGAGAAATCATTACTATGTTAACTATGATGTCAGGTAAGGTTAGAAAAGGTCAGATACCTTCATTGCTTTGTTTAAAACTTTTGTCAATTCGAAATATGGCTAGAAATACAAGCAAATGTTGAGTGGTTGCTCCATTCCTTTAAAGGGTATTTGTGACTGGTATAAATTAAAAATTAACAGTATATGATAATGATGGATTAAAACCTGAACATTTTATTTCTTTCATAAATGAGAAACCATTGTGACAGCAGAAGAAATTGCTCAGATTGAGCAATTCATTCTGCTGTCAGAGTTGTTTCCCCAAAGTATTTTTCTACTCAGGAGTTTGTGATGTAGCGCATAATTATATATTATAAGTATAAATGTAAATGAAGAAAAAGGCCAAAGGATAAATCATATCAGGATCGTATTTTGAAGTGACCAGTTAGTCAATTGAATGGGTTGGAGTAGACATCAAAGGCATGACTATCATTCCTGCATTAAAGGACATTATTTACCGAGCTAATGCTATAAATCTAAACAAATTAACAATGGGCTTAATCTGACAGTCTCTTCACGAATGTTTGTCCACGTTTTTAAAGGGGGGATATTTTTCGCCAGAAAGCAAATTGAGAACCTTTACCCCTCGGCCAATAATAAGGCATGGGTTCTCTGATATTGATTGGAAACTTGGGGGAAGAAGGAACATGTTAACTTCAAGATAAAAGATACAAAGTTTGTTTTATGGAATAGTTTTGGAATACATCAAAATAAAATGATTAAAAATAGATTAGAAAAATACAACGCAAAATGTTTCTTTGTTATTTCTTTAACCATGGTTGACCTATGACATGATCTCCTAGAATTGAATACATTAATTGTCAACTTACCAACATTTGCTAGACTTTACACCGGTAAGGGAATGTTTGCTCAGAGGCCTTGTGAGACACTGTCCCACCAATAAGAAAGTAATCCTCGTTCCCAAGTGTTTATATTAATAATTTTGTAAGCTAGCATTAGCCGGGGCTAGTAGCTATTACAAATTGATTCTTTGTTGATTTAAAAACCTCCCAGGTAATCGTCTTCCCAAGAAGAATTTGTTTGGGCTCTTGTGACTGTGAGACCTACCTTGCAATGGCAACAAAGATTCCCAGACATTTGCCTTACAGGACATTTGCCCTTTGAGGCAGGTCACCTATATGTTTCCTCTCTAATCTCTATGTTGTGGGTACAAATTAGAATCATTTAACCCTTTCCCAAACAACAAATTTTCGACTGTCCCAAATTGACGTGAGTTTGCAGACTACATTTCAAAATGGGATGAAATTGAAAATTATTCTTCAGATAGAGCAGAAAACCTTGTGGGAAAAGGAAAAATGGCTCGTTATGGGAAATTTCTCCTTTTCCCACAATGTTTCCTAAAGTCGTCTGCAACAAAGTGGTCAAATGTCGTTATTGTTTGGGAAAGGGCTAATGAAAAATCACAAAAGAGGATTTAATGTCTTAGAGGGGTTTGAGATATTCAATAAAAGACACCCATGAATGGTCCCTTTTTCTACTTCTGAGACCCCTGGTTGTCGTTGTATCTTGGAGTCTTATGTTATTGCTATTAATGCCTTTGTTGGATGTTAAAATAGTGGGTCCATATCCTTATTGTGAAAAGATCACCGTGATTGGTCCCCTGTTTACTCCATATCCTGTTAATAAGGGCAAGAGATTTCAGAGCCCTTAAGTTTGATACTGTTGAGTTGGAATAAAAATGATAAATACCTGAAGAAACTGTTAAACCCATTATAAGAAAATGATAATTGGACCATCATGCAAAAGGGATATGTTAAGAGGTCTGCACAACAAGAATATTCGCCTTGGTAAGCTCACCTGTTTGTTACTAAGTCTTTAAACCCTATATTTTGGGTACACATTAGCTACTTTTATTTTAAAGATAAAGCATGAAAGAGAAAAAGACCTTCATAGGTCTCTTTTTCAGAGACCTCTTTTGCCTTTGTTTCATGAAGTTGGTTTGTCTTAGATTTTTGAAAAATATGGCATGAAAGTGATCCTCGTAGACCCTTTTTCTAGAGACCCCCTATTATCTTTGTAACCCGGAGTCTTTATGAATCGGTAGTTATGGGTATTTAAAAAGCATTTATGATACAAACTCTATGAATGGTCCCCTCATAACTCCATATCCTGTTAAAAAGGTCATCACACACTTTAACCTATTACCAAATAATAACGACATTTGACCATTTTGTTGCAGATGACTCTGGAAATATTGTGGGAAAAGGAGAAATTGCTCATAACGAGCAATTTCTCCCTTACCCTCAATGTTTTCTGCCCTATCAGAAGATTATTTTACATTTTCATCACATTTTGAAATGTCGTCTGCAAACTCTTTCAATTTGGGACAGTCGAAAATTTGTTGTTTGGGAAAGGGTTAAGGACCTCCTCAATGTTAAATGTCAAACTGAAATGAGTAAAAGTTTGGAGGACAGTGCCCCTGCGAAAGATTCAAGAACTTACTATGAACTTCATGAACATTCATGAACTTTAAATGGTCATTAATGAACACAAAATATTTTCATGAAATTTAAGAACATGTTCATGAACATCAAGTACAGATTCATGAATACATTCATGAACCTGCAACATGTTCTTGACGTTAATGAAGAAATTCACAAAAGGGAAGGCACCTTTTAATTTGGCCCTGTTATATAACAAGAAAAAGCCCTGCATGGTGATTAATCCCATTTTAACATATGTCATATTATGATGGAATTCTGCTGGTATAAGTGTGTAAAAGTTAATATGATTAAAGATTAGAGTGTTCATATATAGAAAAGGCTACTGTTGTCACAATGGTTCCTTAATCCTTTTTTGTAGGTACATTGGACAGAGTTTCTGTTTAGATATTAGTAATGTTTGTGTGAGAGTTCTACTAAATCATGTTTTTAATTATTATGTAATAATGCATCATTTCATCTATATTTATGGCAGCTATATGAGTTAACATTCTGTAGCAAATATTGCAAGTGAATAATATTGTTAGTGACAACTTCAATCTTTTTTGGATGAAAAAGACATATAAGTTGCTTATTTTAAGCAATGTTTTCCTTCAGATATCACCATTATTTTATTTAGATGTCTTATGCCAACTTGTAGATAATTATTTGATTGAATTTGACTAAAACTGTTGCTGTTTGAATTTGATTAACCCTTATACTTATAGTGCTGGAAGGGACTTCATGCTTATGCAAACAGGTTAGATCCAGGCCAACAGCCAAGTAAATTGGCTGCTGGCCTGTGATCTAATCAGTGTTCCCTACTCTGAGTATCTTTCCTCAACAAAATTAAGCAGATATCTAAGGTTTTGGAAACCAGATGACATAAAAATCTATTTTTAGAAGATTGCCCGGCATTCTAAGGGTTAGTTGACCCATAACTGTTGTGTTATATTTTGTACTAATCAAAACCCTTGCTTTGTTCTTTCAGACCTTAATAATGGAAGCTCTGGTATGGACGCATTTTTAGCCTTTACATTAGGATGTTGAGGATTAATTTCCCTTTAAGTTCTTTAATTTCATTTTTTTCTCAATCATCCATTACCACATGAACTGTTATCTGAAATTGTCTCTCAACATTCCCACTTAATGGACTTCAGAATAACAGGTTCAAATCGAAAAAATAAACAGCAGCAGACGACAGAATAGATATATCTAAATTAATAT
Organism: Cerastoderma edule; assembly: GCA_947846245.1. Lineage (NCBI taxonomy): Eukaryota > Metazoa > Mollusca > Bivalvia > Cardiida > Cardiidae > Cerastoderma > Cerastoderma edule. Next base: position 3,049,087 of record OX401408.1, read on the forward strand.
TATCTTTGAAATAATGGGAAGAAACCAGCGAGACAAAAGGAGAATCTAAAATGCCTGGTTTATATTGAGAGTTACAGCAGACGTCCCGTTAAATGTATCAAAAGCAACATTTTTACTTGTGTCTCAGTTGCTTTTGGACTGTTTTGCTGTTGTCATGTAAAAAGATCGATTATTTATTATGGTAAAAGTTGAAGCAAGTTTTGAAATTAGAAAAAAGAGATTGATCATTGTAAAATATGGGAAGAATTTGAGTGGGCTGTAAGGGTTGTTGACAATTTAAGTATTTAACACACAACAATGGTGAAATACATGGTATGATTTATGTTCCTTTGGTAATGTCAGAAAATATTGATATGTAGAAGAAATGACTTAATGAGCATTGCTTCTTCTCTTTTAATAATTCAACTTGCAAAAAAAAATACTTTTACCTGTCTTTTAACAGCAAATCTAAATGTCTAACCTTTATGCTTAGCTTAATCAATTAAATATACCAAACCTTTAAGACAAAAAAGAATTATTAACACATTTCAAGGAAATTTTCCTTTCTTAAAAAAAATTACAATGTTCAAAAAGGTTTGTTCATTTTCAAAATTTCTAAGGCCTGCATGCTTTATAACTAAGATTTTACATACCAACTTGTACCAAAATTGTTATTTAAAATACAGAATGATTTCTACTTATTTCCAGCCATTTTAAATGAATCTGAGCACAAGTTGAATAAAATTTTATAGGATTTTTTTGTGGTAATGGATGTGATGAATAAACATTTTTAAAGGCTTGATTTGGTAGGTTTAGTAAACTAATTAATGTATATTGTATTGTGGTCGTAATTACATGTATTTAATATCTATGTCTTTTAATCCTTTTCCTTTTTACAGGTATATTAAAACACTTCTATGCATAAAACATTTGGGAAGGACTTATTAAAAACCTGCTTTGTTTGTTTGGTTTATTGGGTTGTTACATTTTGTTGGTAAATTTCCAGTTAAAGTGCAATTCTTAGCGCTTTATAAATGAAGAAGAACCCATTTATTAGTGCCCTTAACCCTTTACCAAAGCCAACTTTTCCGCTGTCCCAAATTGAAACAGTTTGCAGAGGACATTCCAAAATGTGATGGAATTGAATTGGAAAGTAATCTTTTGATAGAGTAGAAAACATTGTGGTAAAAGGAGAAATTGCTCGTTATTGTTTGGTAATGGGTTAAAGGGCCAGTCAAGACAGGTAAAGCCATCAGCATTCTGATAGTCAGTCATGAGACTGTTACTACCTGTCATGCAAATCTGTTTCAACTTTAAATATCATCTTACATCGATTGTGACAGAAGCTTGAATTTTGATAAATTTAATCTCATTAACTGCTTCCTGGATATTTAAAACCAATGTTTGCTCGGATTTGTGGACAAGTCCCAGTATTTTAGCTCGCGGCTTTAATGGGGATTGAACTCAAGACCCTTGGTAACAGAGATAAACACCACTATTGCCCATGACTTAAATTATGAATTAAAGATCCTATAGCCTCCTGAAAAGGTGCACTTAACCCTGGTTACCAAACAATAAGGACATTTGACCAGTTTGTTGCCGACGACTCTGGAAAACATTGTAGGAATAGGAGAAATTGCTTGTTAGGATTGTTTTTCAGTTTCATCACATTTTGAAATGTCGGCTGCAAACTCTTTCAATTTGGGACAGTCAAAAATTTAGGGTTTGATAAAGCATTAAGCGCTAATTCCAAGAATGTTAGATTTATTATCATGAAAAATTTGGTATGCCCACAATTTTAGATTTGATATAGCCCTCTCCCCCCATCTTGTCTAATGCTAGGTTTCAAGGGCTCATACAAAACAGTAGAAGGTCCTTCTCATATGTCCAGGACTTACAACAGTATTGCTTCAAGCTCCAAATTTGCATGGTCATGTATTTGTTGATGGTATAGTATGTCCTTTTCTAGGAAATGTATAAATGCGTAAATCCATTTCTATGTTTTGTGACATGATATTTTATTATATTGTGCTATATTGTTGTTGTGTAATGTGACATTTTATATGGTACGTCAGGTTGCATGCCATATATCATTTTAATTGTAGCTTTTTTGTGTTTATATACAAAAAGTTAAAATATCTCCACAATTGACTTATATAATGAGTTTTGAAAAAGTTAGAACTGTATATTATCAGCAACTAGCAAGTTTTTATTTTGTCATAATAATTTCAATGTTAATCTTCCAATTATTGTGTTCTTTTTTTCTTTTTGAATGCATTCTCGACTTTCATCATATAAACCTTTCTTTGCTGCAAAGAACTTGGATAGAGAAATAAGTAGTTTCATGACCATGCATTGCTTGTTTGTTTAGTATACATGATTATCAATTTCTTGCTATAACATTTGAAATATCAATGTTATAAAAGAAAAATCTTGGTAATAAATTAATTATCTTTTTATACTTCAATACTAAATCTTAAAAGCTACCTAGCTCATTTTAACAAAATAAAGATGTGCCAACATGAAATCCCACGAATCAAACAGTAGACAAAGAAGAACGATGAAAAGCTCAATAATGTTAATTTCAGGATTGCTTAGAATCTTTAATAGTCTTTGACTATCGGAGAAATCGCTTTTTGACAGAAATAAACCAGCGCCCTGCGTGGCCCAGTGGTTAAGGTAGTGAACTTTGCTCTCAGAGGTCCTAGGTTCATGCCCCACCGACACCACTGGTTTCGTGGGAGTGACCTTTGGCAAGTCACTTCAGAGCCCTAGTCTAGTACTGGTGGATTCAGGAAAGCCATAACATTACTGAAAGATTGATGATTTTGCCTTAAACACTATACAAACAGAAAGAAATCTCATTTATCATTGTTGTTTCTAAACAACTTTTTTTGCTGCATATTTATGTTAAATAAGTATACATGAAATAAGGGTTTAGAATAGTAAAAAAGAAAAACTAAAAAAAACCTGCATTTTTTGCATTGCAAACTTAGAAAGTTAGAAATCTCATTCATCTACATAAAAACAATACAATTTAATGTGCTGATTCACAGTGATAATTAGATGTGAATGCATTACAGTATTGGATGTGCAAAATTTAAAGTTATTGATCACAGCTGATTTCTCAATCTTAACAATGTAATCAAATATAAAGTATCTAATTAACTCAGTTAACATGACACAAATTGCAGTTTAGGCTTACCTTTGCGTAGAATTTGACAAACTGCATGTTTTTTAACTGAATAAAATAAAAAAAAAAAATGCACCTGCCAATTTCATCTTCAAGTCTGACATGAAATGTATGGATCCGAGCAATTTTACTGCTTGGCAAATGTTCTTTCAAATCTTTAATGAAATCAACATGACACAATTTATTAGGGGACCTTCACTGCTATTTGATTAATTAATGTTCCTATTGGGGAAGCAGTTAATGTCCTTGATAAAAATGCGTGAGAGGTATTGAAATGCCGGAAACATGGAATGGTACACCAACCGCTGCTGCAATATAACAGAACTACTGAAAATTTACGGAATATAAACAAAAGTTCTGTTTAACCCATTATCAAACTAAAATGACATTTGACCAGCTTTTTGCAGAAAACTCTAGAAAACATTGTGGGAAAAGGAGAAATTGCTCGTTAGGAGCAATTTCTCCATTTCCCTCAATGTTTTCTGCCCATTATCAGAAAATTTCAATTTCATCACATTTTTGAAATGTCGTCTGCAAACTCTTTCAATTTGGGACAGTCGAAAATTTTGTGTTTGGTAAAGGGTTAAAGAAATACATTTTAAGGTTTTGTAAGCCACTTGATTTTACAGGCTGAAAAGCATTATTAAAGATGAACAAAGATTTAATAACGAGCACATCTGCATTCTAATTTTGTAAGGCACTCAAATTTTCTGGATGAACAGCCTTAAAAAGGAAAAGATATATTAATCACATGCATTTCTGCATGTTTTAATTATAAGTGCATCTGTTTGAATGAGTTTTGATTTCATTTGTTGATTTAGAAATCAGATCAACCTGATTATTCTTACCTGTGTTTCGTTCCGAGTTGAAACAATTTGTTTTATTGGTCCTTAGAAATACCTTTACATGTTAGAGTTCATGCAAATGCTAATAGGTGAACGCTAATTTTATCATAAATTCAATTGCTTAACAATTTACATAATACAAATAGATATTAATGTGTTAATTAGGTTCAAATGTATGCAAAAAATTCATCTATTTGTCAACCAGGGAAGCAGGTAACAAATGAGATATGGTGTTTTATAACTCTTTCCAAAATCAACTACACTTCTTAAGAATGAGCTGATGAAACAATTATTTGGTGTATCATTTATGAAATTGCTAGTTTTTTACTTGCTCTTTTGTTAATTCACAAAAGCTTTATAATTATCTAGTTTGGGTGATTTTAATTGGTTTTCATCAATTCTTTAGTTATATCATGTTTTTTCTGGCAATGAAACCAATACAACCCTATTTTGACCTGGATATGTCTTTTAAGTCATTATTCCCCTGTGAACGATTCAGTGGTTCACAAATTATTTACTGTGTTTTTAAAAAGAAAAATCTCTTTATACGAGCAATATCTCTTTCCTCAGACAAGATTCGATAAAAATGTCATGCAGTAAATTTGTACCTGATTCTTGTTATATAAAAATTTAACCTATACATATGTTAATTGCAAAATAGGTAGGAGATTAATTGTTTTTCTGCCACCTTAAATGATTTTGCAAAATTCTGAACATCTCACCTGCCACTCTATCATTTACCCTTTAACACATAACCATGGGTTGTTATGGTTCTGTTAGAAATGAATTTTGTTAAAGGTCCTGTGTGGCCCAGTTGTTAGTTAACCTTTATAGTGCTGGAACTGACTTCATGCCTATGCAAACAGATTAGATCCAGGCCAGTGCCATGGCCAAGTAAATTTGCGGCTGGCCTGTTATAACCTGTTTCCTCATCAAAATTAAGCAGATATCTAAGGTTTTGAAAAGCGAACAACACAAAAACCTATTATTAGAAAATTTTCCAGCATTCTAAGAGTTAAGTTGGTGAACTTTGAATTGGGACGGGGGTCCTGGGTTGGAGCCCCTCTGAAACCTCTTGGTTCTTCGGAGTGTCCTATAGCAAGTCTCTTCAGAGCCATAGCCTAGTATTGGTGGATCCAGGAAAACAGTAATATGACTGAGGAATTGTTGAAACCACATTAAACACAATACAATAATATGAAACAGATGAATTTTTATCTATTGTTTGAAAAAGCAGAACTGACTTTAATAAACTATCAAATAATCACTTCTTTCTTTATTTGCAGCATTTACATTCAATGCTGTAAAGCAGATTTTTTTTTCAATTTATTGTGTTTAATGTTTTCTGAAAAGTTGTTCATTTTGTGATAAGGAAAGGTTTGTTGTTTTGTTAAGACTTACATTACACATTTGACAATTGTATATGATGCCTTTAAATTCATTATCTAATGTATTTATTTTCTAACTTTTATTCAGCGAAAGAGCTAGAGTAACATTTCATTTTGCTTTTTTTTTCAGTGATTCCATCACTGTTTAAAATTTATTTAGTTTTAACTAATTTATTTTACTCTGATTGTTATGGAAGCTTGAACCTTAAATAGTAGATTCACTCTTCAATGTCAGCCTTTTTCTTTTTGAAACTAATGCTTACTTATGGTTATATATAAAAAACATTTAAAATGATTTGTAGCCAAATAAGGATCTATAATTAGGAATGGATGGGAAATGCAAAAATGCACTATTACTGTTGTGATTGATGCTGCTCCTTAAATTTACTACATAGGTGGTGCTCAATTAGTAACAGATTTTTCAATTCTTTAATTAAGAAACACTTTTTTGTCTGTAATTTTTTCAAATCATCGATTTATGACAAACAGTGTTTAAGGTAGTGGACTTAGAACTCAGGGTCCTGGGTTCAAGTCCCACTGGCACCTCAGGGTACCGTTTTACTAAAGGATTTACGGAAAATATTTGCGCAAGTCAAAACTGATAAACATGTATAATATCTTAAACAAAAGCATCATATTGCAACGTGACATGTCATTGGAAGCGTCTTGGAGAGAGGGTTCCATTGATGTGTTACTTTGCAATATTGCTTAGCCCAATATTGAAATAAGAGTGCTTGTTATTTTAGACTTACACAAATCTTAAGCGTAAACTGTTTAGTAAAACGGTACCCTGGTTTCTAGGGAGTGGCTTTTGCCAAGTCACTTCAGAGCCCTAGCCTAGTACTGGTGGATTCAGGAAAGCTGTTACATAATTGAAAAGTTGTTGATACAGATTTAAACACCATACAATACAGATGACCTAACGGGGGTTCAATATAAGACTTTATAGTAAGTGCTTCATGTTTGTGAAGTTCTTATTCTGAGTCTTCCACTGAAGGTTCTATGATTCAGAAAAGGGCTAGCGGGTGGCTTTTAGCCTTTAATCTGCGCATGACCATGATGAAAGGGATCTGTGTTTCGGAGAGACAACTGGAAGACAAGATTCCATTGTCTGACCAGGATTTCCGTCTTACCGAGAGACACATACCTCGGGTACAGCGTAATCCTTATTACCTGCTTATGAGCTTTAGGATATATTTTAGCAAAGCCACCTTACCTGTTTTCCCAGGACCTCTTGTTTGGAAAGGGATTTGGTGAATAATCATTAACTCTTTGGGCCTTGTTTGGGTGCTTGCAGTCTGTGTTTCAACAACGACCTGTTGGGTCAAATTTTGACAAATTAACAGTGCTGATAGATATGTGTCTGTCAAGTTTTATGATTTCTGTGAGCTTTTACTCTTTCTGGGTAATGTTTGGAATTTTTATATATGTTTTTTTGTTTTCTTTATTGAAAGGCAGATAAGCAAATTGCTAAGTAATACAGAGAGTGAAACCATTTCTCATTGCAAAATGTTTTGATTTATAGATCCTTTTGTCCCTAGTCTTGACCTATAACTTTTCATTCATTCCAGGAGACATCTGAAAATATTGTGTGTAAAAGAAGAATTTTGTATCAATTTGCAAACGTTGTTTAAATGTCATTGACTGATAATCAATCTGCACACAGAAAGATTTTGGATTTAAAGCCAGAGGTATATAAGACATTCGCTGCAATAGAGTTGATGCTCTCAAAAAAGCAATCAAAATTTAGAATAATCCACAATGAAAATTTCATTTACAATGCTTGAAGGGCATTAATACAAAAGCAAATGTTTGATGATATATTGTTAACTTTTTCTTTCATAGGTTTCAATATTCTTAAATGTTACAATGTTTCCCTATTCTAAAAGACCAATGTCATGGCAACAACATTGAAAAAAAGTCAAAACTGCCTTAAATTGTAACAAATAATATTTTTCTAAACTGATATATTTAAACATTTAAATAATTACCAAATAAGAAAACTAAATTGTACACAATAACAAAATCTCTATTCGTCTGCAACTCCCTAAATTAGTTTGTCCTGTGTTGTGCTATTGAATTATGGGTTGATATCGAGCACAGGGTTGATTGGAGAAAAGTGTTTACATTTTTTGAAGATCATAAGTTGACCCATTCATTTTTTCGTTGGTAGATAACATGTAAGTACTAGAATCCCAGGGCTTTATGGACTTGTGCTTTGATTCTTCCCCCTGTTATCTCTTAACCCTTTTCCAAATGCCAAATTTTTCGACTGTCCCAAATTCAAAGAGTTTGCACACAACATTTCCGAATGTGATGAAATTGAAAGATAACCATCTGATAGGGCAGAAAACATTACGAGCAATTTCTCTTTTTCACACAATGCTTTACAGAGTCATCTGCATTAAACTGGTCATAAGTCCTTATTGTTTGGTAATGGGTTTACCCTTAGAATGCTGGGTAATTTTCTAAAACTAGATTTTTGTGTCATCTGGTTTCTAAAACCTTCAATATCTGCTTAATTTTGATGTGGAAAGATACCCAGAATAGCAAACAGGTTGGATATGAGGCCAGCCACCAATTTACTAAGCAGCAGGCCTTGATTTTATTTTTTTATTTATTCCAATTGAAAGAATGCAAGTGATATATTTACATTTTGATTTAGTTTGAAGATATCTAAATTGCAAACTAAAGGCATTTAATTGAAAAGGAGAAAGCGCTCATGTAATCAATGCTATATTTTGTCAGTTTAACCCTGCCAACTACCATTAAGCAGAGTTCTATGTTACATTGACTGTTTTCTTCTGTTGATTTATTGCACAGTTAAGTAAATTTAAGATTAGCAATCTGAAATCAGTGGGGTTCTTATCCTTTTAAATCTGTCAATAAATATTTAACAACAAAAAAACGTGTGTAGAACATTTGTCCAGCAACTTCTCCTTTTCTCAAAATGTTATGTAACCGATATTTTGACTTAAGGTATCATTTCTTATCCTGTCACTAGTGTCATTCTGGGACGGATAACTAGGTGCCATATAACATTTGTGATATCTGGCACTAGCCATATAACACATCCACGTGACGAATCATGACGTCATATTGAGAACGCAATGACGTCATGTTTACATCATCCTCTACTTATTTTTTCCCTTTTCCTCTTGTTTTATTTACATCTTGTTTGTTTGAAAGAATACATAAAGGTAACAGGATAAAAAGAATAGATGGTTGGCGTCTTTGAATGGGAACAGTTATCCGGCTCGGCTTCGGAATATTATCCATTTCGCCTTCGGCTCACCGGATAATATTCCTAAGCCTTGCCCGATAACATTTCCGATTCACGACACCAACCATCTATTCTCTATACGGCTCACCGGATAATATTCCTAAGCCTTGCCCGATAACATTTCCGATTCACGACACCAACCATCTATTCTCTATATGGCTCACCAGATAATATTCCTAAGCCTTGCCCGATAACATTTCCGATTCACGACACCAACCATCTATTCTCTATATCCTACCGGATAACATTCACACGACACCAACCATCTCCTATATGGCTCACCGGATAATATTCCTAAGCCTTGCCCGATAACATTTCCATTCACGACACCAACCATCTATTCTCTATACGCTCACCGGATAATATTCCTAAGCCTTGCCCGATACATTTCCGATTCACGACACCAACCATCTATTCTCTATCGGCTCACCGGATAATATTCCTAAGCCTTGCCCGATAACATTTCCGATTCACGACACCAACCATCTATTCTCTATACGGCTCACCGGATAATATTCCTAAGCCTTGCCCGATAACATTTCCGATTCACGACACCAACCAACTATTCTCTACATACATGCTGAGATGTAGTCTCCTGACTGACTTACGGAATGCAGATGGTTCTTAGTACTCAGCTTAATCAGCACTAATGGTCTCGCACCTGTTACGGAGTACTTCCGGGTTGTAGTACCCAAAAGTAGTCCCATTTAGAAATTTTGAGTTTCGACTTCTGGTGCATAGTTTTGCTAGTAAGAGATGAGCTGGTAGAACACTGATGTGTTTCCTGTATAGATTATAGTCCTGCAATGCTCCCAAAGTTTGTTTTGATTGCTTATTGCAGGACTATTTGTTTGGGATGTATGAACACAAATGCCGGTACCTCGGCTAGATTTGACAGCTAGTGCACTGATTTTCGGACGGTACTAATACACTTTGCTCCGTAGAAAAAAAATGAGACGATTGAGGTGTCCATTTTATTACAGTTTCTGAGAGTTAAATGGCCAAACTTGATGTTTTTGTATATAGCTAAGCGTAAAAAACACTATTCTTCCCTCAGCAGAGTCTTGAAAATGCCTGATTTAACATTGGAGTCAATGGGAATTCAAGATCTCAAAAGTAACAGGTGTATGACCTAATATGGGCTGTTGAGTTTGAGGTCTTCCTCCATCATTTTGACTCTGACATCCCAACATATAACTGAAATAATGTTGACGCCATGTCAAACTCCATATAGAAAAAAGCATGCTGCTTTTGCTGGTGATTTGACAATATGGACCTGAAAAATTCTCTTCTTCTCTCCTTCTTTAAATACCAAAAAAGTGACAGGTCATTAAGAGTTTAAGGAATAATTTCGATGTTTGGAGAAGTTATTTATATTAGATGGAAGAACTGAAGCAAACACATATTATTACACCTTTCCCATGACCTTTTAAAAAAGGCTGATAAGGCATTTGATCCAATTACTTCATATGGAAATTTAAGCTGATTATCCCTTATAGTTCTGGAACCGACTTCATGCTTTGATGCATACAGGTTGGATCCAGCTGGCCAGCTGCCTAGTGAATTGGCGGCTGGCCTGTGATCTAACCTATTTGCTACTCTGGGTATCTTTCCTCATCGAAATTAGGCAGATATTTAATACATATTTAACAATTAGGTCCTGCATGGCCCGATGGTTAAGATTGTAGGTTGTGTGACTTGGAGGTCCAGAATTCAATACTCACCAGTGGCCACTGGCACTGGAATTTTTCATGGGACTGTGTCAAAGGACAAGATACGCAGAGCCCTGTCTTGTGCTGGCAAAAACCAGAAAAGCTGTTAAATAACTGAAAAACTGTTGACATGGAATTTAACAACCCTATATACACAAAAACTAAATGATCATGCGTGTTTATGTGTGAGAACAGTTGGTGGATAATTGAAAAGGATATTCTGCCATACTAATGTGGAAAGTCTGGAGCGTTGAAAGCTGGACCATACCACTGCAATGTGACCAAAACACTGTTGAAAAAGTCAACTCCATCATCTGAGATATTTATAATTTGCCTACCTGTTGGGTAACATGCATAAGAGTTACATGTTCATGTAGTCTATACTACATTAAAATACATTAAAGTACACAGTATTAATTCCTAAACTCCTAAAATACATTAAAGTACACAGTATTAATTCCTAAACTTCGACCTCAGGCAAAGGTTTTGCAGCAGACGAGTTTCAGAATCAATAATTCTTCATAGAAAGTAATTACATCACTTGTTAAATTGCATACTTCATTGATTAACATTGTAATTATTGTGACTAAACAGAATGAGCAAATACTCCTTTTGTCACAATATTATTGAATACTTAATTATCAACTTCAGGCATTGGAAGTCATTTGCAATTTAGAAAGGTATTTACCAATTCTGCCATGTTAGAATTAAAGGCAGGTCCATTTTGAAAGTAACAGTAGACAACAAAAAAGTAAAAACAGGAGTTTCTTCTGCCACTTTATTACCCGGTATATAAACCATTCAGTCGAAAGGATAAAGTGCTCATTTGAGGCAATTAGTTTAGCTGTTTCAGTGGTTTCTTAAAACTTCTGTTCTAGCAGACCCATCAAAATGATGTGATACAGAGGAACAAACAACTCCGCCCTTTTTGTTCGACCACGACCTCAACCATTTACAAAACAAAAACGACATTTAACCATTTTGTTGCAGATGACTCTGGAAAACATTGAGGGAAAAGGAGAATTTGCTCGTGATGAGCAATTTCTTCTTTTCCCACAATGTTTTCTTCCCTATCAGACGATTACTTTCTGATTTCTTCACTTTTTGAAATGTCGTCTGCAAACTCTTTCAATTTGGGACAGTCGAAAATTTGGCGTTTTGGAAAGGGTTAAAGGATTTGATTTTCAGTCTGGTGATATTTAACTGTACCTTTGGAATTCCTTTGATAACTGGTTATGAATGAAACCCGAGTGGAAAGGGTATGAATGGACGGGTTTCTGTTTCGATAATCAAACTTGGCTACATGATCGATTAGGGCCCCCCTTTACAATATAAGTAATAAATTAAAATCACTTACCTCATGGTAGTTCTAACTTCTTACGTAACTTAGATAAATGTGATATGAGATAATTATGAGTCTAGAGATCTTTGTCTTTTTTGTGATTGTTCATTTTTTGGTTAAAGATGTTTTATCTATTCTATTTTATGAGTGTTGAAATGTATTTCTGAAGTTAGTTTTAAATGAAGTTTGTTATTTGCATTGTTAAAAGTTTAGATGTTTTTTAATTCTTTTGTCTATGGCAATTAATGCCTATTGAATGAATTAAAAGTTTTAAGTTTTTTTTTGTAAACTTATGTTCTCTTTTGTCATTATTTGTTCAGTATTACAAAAAAGAATCGTCTTTGTTATTATTTGTTCAGAATTACAAAAAAGAATCGTCCAATTGACTTATTGATGACTTTCAGACTTCTTTTCTGATTTTTACCTGTTATCATTTGAGTCTGCTGATCATTCAAATCACAGAAGCGGTTGAATTTCATTACAGATAGTCCGTCTCGTGGCTGTCTTAAACCTTTCCCAAACAATAACAACATTTGACCACTTTGTTGCAGATGACTTTAGAAAACATTGAGGGAAAAGGAGAAATTGCTCGTGACGAGCAATTTCTCCTTTTCCCACAATATTTTCTGACCTATCAGAAGATTATTGTTCAGTTTCATTACATTTTGAAATGTCGTCTGCAAACTCTTTCAATTTGAGAAAGTCGACAATTTGTCGCTGAAACAAAACAGGTTTTGTATCACAATTTAAAGAAGTACATGTAATTGAAAGTATATTTGATTTAGGAAGCATCCATATATCTATGTATTTACCGTCTCTATACGGTAGACCTCAAAACCACTGCAACAATTTTGGATCTTAATACATATTTATTCAATGATACAGACTCTTAAAACTTGAATTCAAACTTGCCTTTACTTTACTTTAATTTTACTCTTGTGAGTATCATACAACAGTACAGCTGTTGTACAGTTTTAAGGAAATTAAGTTTTAACTTCCAACTTATTTCTTCACATCTGTGAAATTGCAGCTATGAATTTATTCAGCATGTAATAGAATGATGTCAGATGGTATATATATATTGCATATTTGACCTAAAAATCGGATTAGAGATAGAGTAAAAATGTATGTGAATTACAGATAAGTAAGCTCTATAACATAAACAAGTGTGTGTGTCTATGCATTTTTCTTTTTTTTATGTTTATCAGTTTAGAATTAAAAGTATCGGCAGACAAAAAAGAAATGCGTTCATCAGTTTAGAATTGAAAGTATCTGTAGACAAAAAAGAAATGCGTTTATCAGTTTAGAATTGAAAGAATCATTCTGCAGACAAAAAAGAAATGACTAATTAAGGCAATATTCAATGTGGATTTGGGGGAAATATTGAAAGCCAGCAACAATTTAACGTGTCTTTGAGAAATTGAGAACTTCATTTTGCTGTGATACAGAATTTTTTTGTCAAAGGCATTGATTGGTTGGTAATTCATCTACAACTGTTGGAAAGGACATGTTGCCTAGTACTCATAAAGTTATATCAGGCACATGTATAGGTGCCCTGACACCAGCGATATGAGTGAAGCATTGTGTAAAACAACTTTAAACTCCTCTCCATCCAAAGTCCAAAGCCTTTTACATTATTTATAAAGAAAGATTTCCCCCTTTTTCATGTTCCATGTTCTTGAATCAGTATTCATTTAAACATAGATCTACATTACAAAACCGAATTCATTGAAAATAACAGTTGATCAATCAACAATGTTTTTCAGAGGTGAGAAGATTTACTGCAAGTTCTTCATCTTTTCCACCAAGGTCAAATGTGCAAAAACAGCTAGGATGTTAAAATACCTATAGACTTAGGAAAGGGTTATATACATAATCAAGATTGCAGAAAATATGAAATATGTACTCAAAAATCGAGGGTTGTCTTTCAGTAAGAAATCGATTAACCCTTATAGTGCTGGAACCACCTTCATGCTTATGCAAACAGGTTAGATCTCAGCCAGCCGCCTAGTAAATTGGCAGCTGGCCTGTGATCTAACCTGTTTGCTGCTCTGAGTATCTTTCCTCATCAAGATTAAGCAGATATTTAAGGTTTTGACAAAGGCAGATGACACAAAAATCTATTTTTAAAAGATTACCCAGCATTCTAAGGGCTAAATGTTTTATAGATATAGCACTTGTCAATACCCTTTGTCCATTTTTTTTTTTTACATTTTTACACATTTTATGAAAGATGAAAGTAATTTGGCTTTGCTTCTTTTAATAATTATACCATATGGGAAGTTATATATCATTAGCTAAAGGGTAGTGTGTTGTACTTGAAACACAGGAGTCCTGAGTTTGAGACCCTGCTCAGCCAATATTCTCCCCTATACTTTATCAAGTCAATGTGACATGATTTATTTGTCTCTCACCAACGATGATTTATGTTCATGTGAGAAAGCAGTCAGTGGCGTGGAAATAATTTTTGCAGTACTTACGAGGAAATATCAGTAGTAATGATAATGAGCTGATTGCCATTAAGTGACTGTTATAATAAATACTTTTGAAAACAACATACATTCCCAACAAAAGCAATCTAATCAGTTTCTAGAGCAACTATGTTTCTCACATGGCTCTTTTTAGGGTTATGAGCAAAATTAAAGCAAGTTCCTCCAAGTGAAGGAGTGGCTATAGTGTTGCATAATTTGAACCTTTGATTTGTGAAATGTCCAAATTGAAAGCAACCCAAAGCAGATGACATTCATAAGGTATGAGATATTTGTCATGGAGAAAGCGAAAATTTGAAAGTTGAAAGAATAAGTGGTTAAAACAATACAGTTGTTGCATGGTTGTTTGATATACAATGAAAAGAATTTATTGAAAGCATAACAAATTTGTGAAGCGTCAATTTATCTAAGTATGTACAGTTAGAATATGGTAGATCTTAAAGAACGATGTCACACTTTTGAATTAAAATACATATTCATTCACTGTAAACACACTTTAAAGAATTAATTAAAAACAATCTAATGTTGCTTCTAATGACTATTTTTCAGTGTGTATCATATAACAGAAAATCTGTTGAGCAGATTAAAAGCAATTGATTTCTATCTTCCAAATTCTCCTCACATCAATTCTGTGAACAAGGACCTTTAACCCTTTACCTAATGCAAATTTTCGACTGTCCCAAATTGAAAGAGTTTGCAGACGACATTTCAAATTGAGATGTAATTGAAAAATAATCTTTTGATAGGGCAGAAAACTGTGGGAAAAGGCAAATTTCCTCATGAAGAGCAATTTCCTCTTTTTCCCACGTTTTCCAGAGTTGTCTGCACCAAAGTTGTGAAATGTCGTCTTTGTTTGGTAATGGGTTAAGTAATTCAAACCCAAGGTGTGGGGGCTCCACTATGGATTTATTGTAAGGATTGAATTCCTAGAAACTGATAGGAGTGTATATAATAAAGATAACAGGTTTCTCTAATAGACATTATATAAAGTACCTGTGCTCTAAAAACAAATCTAATCATAAATGTAGGGTATGTAGTTAAAATATGAACTATCCAATCTCCACTAATGATATCTCATCTTAAAGTGCTTTTTCTTTTTTGTTCTTGCCTGGTTGCATGGTTGGATTTCAATTTAAGGCAGTTTTCAACATTTTTTCAGTTATATATAATGGATTTTGGAGCTGATTTGTTACACTGTATTCAGTTAATTACAACAGAACTGGGAATAGTTTAATACCATGAAAGGACAAGATATGCTTTTTCTTGAAATAAAAAAGAATTAATTAAATTGCTAATTGTTCCACAATTTTGTCTTTTGTCATGATAAACCTGATGAATCATAAGTGAGATTTTTATGATATGATTTTTACTCTGCTAGACTGCTTTTATCATTATGATTGTCCAAAGATTTGGCTTTACCTAACACACTTTTTGCATTATTTCAAATTTCAATAAAGCATATATGTATGATCTGTGACGTCATTTTGTTTAATTTGATGATGTAATTTTGCAGCTTTGAGATGTAAGGATATTTTTCACAAATATTTGTAGGATTTCATGTGTTAGCATACTGATTAAAATAAAAGATACAGAATGATACTTTTGTTTGAAACTTGTTTTTGTTCATTAATGAACCAAGATAAAAATGTATTCAAGCTTATGATGCTGATAAATGCAGATATATTTCCTTCTGTCTTTTTTTTGTATCATAACATGCATCATGAACATCAACAACATGTTCACGAACATATTCATGGACATGGTTCTTGAAATTCACGAACTTCTTTATAAATGAATGAATGAATTGTGTTTTAAGGCACATCAACAGCTAAGGTCACGACTTTGTGTTCAAGAATGATATTTTGTTGGTGTTTGTTCATGAAGACAGTTTTTGAATACCTCACAGGGGAAATAAAACTTGTAGTCTGTCCAAGTATATGTCAATTACACAGCTGTAAGGCAGATGCTGATAGCTTTGTTGCATTTGTGTCACAATTTCATGCTTTTTTTTTTTATAAGATGACAACATTGCTCTTTAATAGATATAATTTGATGATCTACCTTTTAAGTGGTGGTGATAGAAAATTTCTTTGGAAAGTTTTAAAATGATGAGTCTTTGTATTGGGTATCAAAAATGTCATGTCTCCTTCGATAAACATATTTGTACTATCACTGATGTGCAATGCCAAAAACTGGAAGCATAAAAAAATGAAATGTCATGATTTATCCTGTCACTAGTGTTATTTTGGGACCGATAACTAGGTGCCGTATAACATTTGTGATATCTGGCACTAACCATATAACACATGCACGTGACGAACCATTACATCAAAAGAGCGCCATGACGTCATGTTTAAATCATTCTCAACTTATTTTTTCCTTTTTTCTCGTGTTTTATTTACAACTTTTTTGTTTGAAAGAATACATAAAGGTAACAGGATAAATAGAATAGATGGATGGTGTATTTGAATGGGAAAAGTTATCGGGCTTTGCTTCGGATTATTATCCGTTTTGCCTTCGGCTCACCGAATTATACTCCCAAGCCTTGCCAGACAACATTTCCGAATCACGACACCAACCATCTATTCTCTATGTATAAAATAAACGTATTTGAGAGCAGTCACAGGATGTTCAATATTTTTAACAATTGTACCTTTTTAGCATGCTTTTGAGGCTTTCTGCATGATACTTGCAAGATCCACTTTCATGAGCATGACCCTGTTATTTTTGCAGATGTAAAAGCCAAACCAAACTGTTAAAGAAAGATACAATGTAATGATAACGAAGAACAAGTGAATCCTACAAAAGCAGTAATAATACTGGAAAATTGTTTACATGGCATTAAACTCCATGATGAAAAATACCCTGTGATGATTTATGACCTCACTTTTATCTTTGCAGCTCGTATTGGTCGGACCAAACTGGAGAAGAAGGATGTGGAGCAATGGCTGAAGGTCACTCCAGACAAACGGAGAGGCTCGGACAAACTTTTCAGATCCATGCATTGTAGAGGTAGGTCTTGAACATCATTTCAAACCATTATAAGTATCAATATGCTTTATTGTTTCCAAATGTTATTGCAGTCTTGGATTATAAAAAATTCTACTTGGAATACAAAGGGTGTGAGTTTGAAACCTAACTCCGCCAATTTTCTTCCATATGTGTAATGAAGTGGATATGACATTATATCAGGCGGGGTGATCATGTGACCAATATTTGCAGATTGCAAATGGCAGCGCCGATGAATGAGCAGGTATTATGCATTTTTCAGCAGATTACTACTATATCCACTATATATGCTATGTTCCGGCGATCAATTTTCCACAACTGCCAGTGAATGTTGTTTCCATTATGGCCGTGAATTCGCTCCATGACACTGCAGAGAACTTCCGAGTCGAGGGGTGCAATTGACCTAAAGACATCACCTATTAACTGTAATTTCTCTACCAAGTGTCAGACGTAACGCCGTTATAATCCATGGGTTGTAGTATACCACCAGAACCGGTTTTCGGAACATGGCACATATAAAATAGAAGAAAACAAAAGTCGTCTGATGAAAAAAGCAAGTATACCTGTGGTGCAGCCATCTTGTTTGGACAATATTCGTAAACATTGGTCCAGTGATCACCCTGCCTGTTATATATTCATCTCTCACTGTAGAGCAATTATTTTCATTTAGAAAAGCAGTAAGGGGCTGTAAATAGATATTGTAAGTTTTTCTTAGAAAATACCAGCAGCATGGATAGGTGCACTGCGTCCTGGAACTTGTTCATGATTTTCAAGAACATGTACATGAACATTAAGAACAGGTTCATGAATGTATTCATATACCTGACCTTAGTGTTCATGAATAAGTTCAAGAATTGGAACAAGTTCAATAACAGTTTTGTGCTCATGAACTGCCATTTGTCATTCATGTCTGTCTATGATGTTCATGAACACAGTTCTTGAACCCTTCGCCAGGGATCCAACCAACGGACCAACCAACCATGCTAAATTACACAGAACAGGGAAGCGTTTTACATTTGACAGCTTTACTCGAAAGGCAAAGCGCGATAAAGAGTAATTAAATACATGCTAACTGATGATAATATATGTAGTATAAATGTCATAAACTTGGAAATATATGGATCAGACTCTTTGTTGACGGCCATAAAGTTTAATTTGCCAACCAGACTAAATCGTGTCCCATTGTATTGTCTGGATGAGTGTTTGCGTAAACTTTTATCTTGAAGAACCTGATTTATCCTACCTGAGGTTGCTCCATTGAGAAAGTTTTAGCATCCAGGGGATTGTAAATTTAATCAGAATGAGCAATTTTTTTAAACTAAATCGCCAAACAGGCAGAAAATGTTGTCTTTGCTCAGCCTATGTAGGTGGACCGAGAGGAACATTTTACAAAATTGAAACAATAGGACTGTTTTTTACGAGAGCAGCTGGTATGTTTCATCACTTTATATATAAAAAAAGAAACGCTGAGGTGAATGTACTTGCATTGTAGTTTCCAAATAGCGTCAAACAACCAATTTCCTCATAAAGCATTTTGTGACTGGTCCAACTTTAAAGCATCAGCAGACTGAAACGATATCGGAAAAAGTTAAAAAAAAACTGCTTTCCCTTTTGTAGGGGATTAATACAATGGGGCGAATCACATTGTCAGATTTGAGAAAAAATGGCCGGCAAACCCTTCCTCATTACTTACTTGTTTTTCATTGGATAATACATATCATAGGGCCAGTCTGAAGCAGTTTTAGCGAGTATAAATAGTTTTCGTCTGGATGGCCTAATAACCGAGATAACTTATCGAGGGTTCAATGCAAGACTATAGTAAGTGCTTCATGTTTGTGAAGCACTTACTATAGTCTTGCATTGAACCCTCGTTATAGAGAGTTTTTCAGTTTCCTAGGCTTACAACTGAATAATGAAAACCAAGCTCTTTAACTCCCCAAAGATTGGAACTTACAATAAATTGTGATTCCTTGCTCATTTTCAGGATAGCGTTTTACTAAACAAATTAAGGAAAATATATGTGTAAGTCAAAACTGATACATGCTTATTATTTTAGATAAAAGTACAATATTGCAATGTGACACATCATTGGAAGCGTCTCGAAAAGACGATTCCAATGACGTGTTACTGTGCAATATTGCTTAGCAATCGCAACCCCTCGGTGATGTTGGCAGGCCACACTGACCTGATCCGGCCTGACGGAATTTGCCGAGTAGTTCCGATTGTATTGCTTAGCCCAATAAGAAATAATATTTTGAACTTATGAACATTTTAAACATAAAATGTTTAGTAAAACGGTACCCAACACTCTACCCACTAGACCATTGATGCCCGTTTAGATCATGAAACTTGATCTCCATCAAAAGCATTACCAAATGCCAGTAGTTTTTAATGATGACAGATGGCCTTCTATTTTTAAAGTCCAGCTGAAGACATTGTCATAAAAGACTAAATTGGGAACACTTTTGCCACAATAATTACTTAGTTGTAATTGTCTGGTGTGTACTCAAAATGACTTGTAATGTAAGAATTGGTGATGGTATATGATTATACGAAGGAATCAGTAGTGACCATTTCCTCCATTATAGAGACTGGTATAAACACATCTGAAGCAGGGGTGGAGAACATTTTTATTATGACGTACTAGTCCGCAAATGTCAAATCTATTGTTGCATTTGTCTGTATTATGGTTAAATTTTAAATTTTGGGAAAGGATTCTCTTTTTCGCTTTGTCTTTTGGACAAGCTGGACAATATGGACAATTGGTTTTGTCTCCCCTATGATGCAGAAAACCCGAATTCTTGCTTTCAATGAAAAATTCCTCCTTTTGTTCACGTAACAATGGTTACTTATATATTTCTTTTATTAGAGTGAAAATTCTATGTTGAATGCTTGAAAATTGTCTTCTTTGAATGCATGCAAGTTTAACCCTATTAGTGCTGGAACAGTCTTCATGCTTATGCAAATAGGCCAGCCGCCAAGTAAATTCTGTAAATTGGTGACTGGCCTGTGATCTTCCCTGTTTGCTACTCTGAGAATCTTTCCTCAACAAAATTAAGCAGATATTTATATAATGTAAGGTTTTGAAAAGCAAACAATACAAAAGTCTATTTTAAAAAAAAATACCCAGCATTCTAAGTGCTTACCCATCTCAAAGTTGAAAATCTGAGAATGACATACAAAGGGTGTTTTAGAGGGAGTTTGTTTTCTCTCCATCTGTTCGTCAGTCAGGTTGGGTGGTTTTTATGGGACATCCATTGATCTCAAACTAATGCAATTGATGATGAAAGGGTTAATTACACATTTTAATTGCAAATTAAACTTGGGGAGAAAATGCAAAGTTTTTTCGATGTCTGAATTTTTTAAGGTTGTTCACCACATGGAATGTTTGTGGAATTTGTAAGCAACAGCAGATGACAATTTGATAGAATGAAATTCTTGGTCAATATGTTTGTGACAAAAGGGGAAGGGCCTATCATGGGCAATTTCTCCTTTTGTCATTCAGGTTTCTCAATCTCTATTGCTTGCAGTGTATATTCTGATAAACGTGGATAGTATCCTAAATGAAAGTACTTTATTGCAATATAACATGTCATTGGAAGCCTCTCGGAGAGACGATTCCAATGATGCGTTACTTTGCAATATTGAATAGCCCAATATTGCTTAGCCCAATAAGAGGGAATGCTGTATTGAAATTTTGAGAATTATGCCATAACGAAACAAAGCAAGAGGTCATTTCAAGACTGAAGTAGGTCTTGAACAAAACATAGAAAATAGAACTTTATTAAGCATTGCATTGAATCCTAAAAATATCTCAAAAAGCATTTCAAGAGTTAAGTGCAACACTATAGTAAGTGCTTCATGTTTGTGAAGCACTTGCTATAGTAAAGCTTTGATCCATCGACTTGACTTTACACAATTCTGTTGTAAGTCTTTGACTTAAGGGACAAACACTTGTAATTCAGTTTAACTGAGCTATCAGTAAGCAATATCAATGTTTGCCATTCAAACTACCTGTTTATGATATCAATACCATTCAGTCACAGTTCCACATAGATCTTGCGTGGGTGGACAATTTTACTCAAGGACTTCATTTAATAACTTCCCTTATATTGGAATTCATGTTTGCTCCAAATTATAAGCAACAACAGATGCCATCTTACAGAAAATTTGTTCCTTTAAATGAATTGTCTTATATGGAAAAAATGACTTAAAATGATTTAGATATTTACATAAAACTAGATTGTGCCCAACCGCATTTGATGAACATTTGGTAAAGATATAGCACATTCTGTCTTGTATATTAACATGCTCTATTAATATAATATTTAAAAAATTGTAATCTATTGATATCATTCTGCAAAACCCATTGAAATGGGTTAAAAGATGTCTGGAATGCAGAATACAAAATGAGTAGACATTCTTGACCTATGACCCTAGTAAGATGCATGGTAGAGCGATTCCATGACTTTTTGTAAGCTGAGTGTTTTCCATAAAAGCACTAAAAGCCACAAATGCTTGTCCCACAATTTTTAATAGAAACACTGGTTTTCAATATCTTCAAAATAAAGAAATTGAAAATTATGATTTATTTAGTGATAAAACTGTTGAATTTCCCTTTTAATATTTATTACTCACAGACCAGTCAACCTGTGGGATAGTCCCTTTTAAAAGTCATGCTAGAGATATGTCATGTATTTCGATCAGCTATTTCATTCAATAAGTAAAATTAAATTTTACAGGCAGTTAAGGTCATTTATATTTAATGCCCCGCGATTTTAGATTAGATCCACAGAAAAGATCTATTTTATATCAGATCAAAGTGATATTTACCACGAAGGTAGTTAACTCTATCTCTCGTTGACAATCTTTTCCTAGTTTGCACCTTTAGGATGGACCTTTGTGGCCTAGTGGTTGGTTTACAGAACTTTAACCCTTATAGTGCTGGAACGGACTTCATGCTTATGCAAACAGGTTAGATCCAGGCCAGGATTGGCGGCTGGCCTGCGATCTAACCTGTTTGCTACTATGAGTATCTTTCCTTAGCAAAATTAAGCAGATATTTAAGGTTTTGGAAAGCAGATGACACAAAAATCTATATATGAAAAATTACCCAGCATTCTAAGCCTCTTTAGACATTGGTTCATATCATGGTTAGAGAGAGGGCTAGCCTACTATCGGTGGACCTGGGAAAGCCATAAGATAACTGAAAAACTGTTGACACAGTATTAAATCCCATATAGTTAAATAAATGGGTGTATAGCAATGGTTCATTTCAAAGTTAGGGATATGGTAGGTTAAGAATGTATAGATCGGTCATGACCAGATTATCTCCATTATAAGGAAGGGATCCCTGCTTAAACTAAAGACTAAAATGTTATCAGGACAGAAACATAATCCTTGATTGCTGATGCTTTCATTTGTAGCAATCAAATGTTTTCGGCAAAAGCTCTGAAAAATCTAACAGTAACTGTGCAAATAACGAGGCAAATGTGGGCAGAAACATAGTACCTGTATACTGATGCTTTCAATTAAATGTTTTTGGAAATAGCAGTCCAAATCTAACAGTACTGTGCAGTTAACAAGGCAAATGTGGGCAGAAACATAGAACCTGTTTACTGATGCTTTCAATGAAATGTTTTCGGCAATAGCAGTCCAAATCTAACAGTACTGTGCAAACGACGAGGCAAATGTGGACAGAAACATAGTACCTGTTTACTGATGCTTTCAATCAAATGTTTTCGGCAATAGGTCCAAATCTAACAGTTGTGCAAACAACGAGGCAAATGTGGACAGAAACATAGTACCTGTTCACTGATGCTTTCAATCAAATGTTTTCGGCAATAGGTCCAAATCTAACAGTAGTGCAAACAACGAGGCAAATGTGGACAGAAACATAGTACCTGTTTACTGATGCTTTCAATCAAATGTTTTTCGGCAATAGGTCCAAATCTAACAGCAGTGTAAACAACGAGGCAAATGTGGACAGAAACATAGTACCTGTTTACTGATGCTTTCAATCAAATGTTTTTCGGCAATAGGTCCAAATCTAACAGCAGTGTAAACAACGGGGCAAATGTGGACAGAAACATAGTACATGTTTACTGATGCTTTCAATCAAATGTTTTCGGCAATAGCAGTCCAAATCTAACAATAGTGTAAACAACGGGGCCTAAATGTGGGCGAATAAAAATGGCTGTCCAATCTAGTAATCGGTTAAAGTTGTCGAAGCTATTGTTATTAGGTTGTTTTTAAGCCCATTAAAGGTTGACTTTATGACCACAGCCACCAATTTGAGTTGAGGGGGAAAGCTGACAAAATATTTCCCATTGTCCTTTGTGACAGACTCACCTCTGATAGTTTTTAACCTTAAACCCATTACCAAACAATAACGGCATTTGACCAGTTTGTTGCAGACGACTCTGGAAAATATTGTGGGAAAAATGATTTCTGCCCTATCAGAAGATTGTTTTTCAATTGCATCACATTTTGAAATGTTGTCTGCAAACTCTTTCAATTTGGGACAGTCGAAAATTTGGCATTTGGTAAAGGGTTAATGTCCTGTGAAAATTGGAATTCTGCTTAAAAGCGACTATCTCACACATTGTGCTCTGTAGGTAATGTATATGGTAAAAGGAGGATTTGATCAATCCTCATCATTAAACAAATTTTTTTTTTAAATTTTCTATTCAAATATTGCTGAACATCTGTGATTTCATTTAAAAAGTGCAACTTTCTTCCATGCCTTTCAGTACTTTGATGGCAGACTTATAACTGTTATAACGGTTTACAATTTCTGCATCTTAAAGCTGCTAATTATATCCACACCACAATTATAAAAGGGGGTCATAAGTATCAATGATACAGTTACTTTAACTGCTTACATTCTCTACTATGTTACTTTATAGACCTGAAATGTTATTTTATCAAGAAATTTTATTTTTAATAAGATGAAATACTCAATCTATGAGATAAATAAAGAAGTGGACATAATAGGCAGATTTCAAATATGGTCAGCAAAATTGTTTGTTTTGTTGCTATCGTTTCTAGAAGAATGATATTGAGGTGATTGGTGTACCTTGCAATGCTTAGATGGGTCGTGAAACTTTCACTTCCATGAAAACGATTTCCTTTGTAAATGTTAAATTATAACTCATGAAAAAGTTAAGATAGCCAAATTAATTTTATTTTACTCTCAAAGTTGTTTTCTATTGATACTACAACTTAATTCTTGTCATAAGTATGAGATGCATGAATATAGAACAATCAAATCAACAATATTTTTTTTTCATGAAATCCTGAAGAAATAAAAAATGCCAGTGGGGATAGGGACACTTTTAATCAGAGAAACGGAAAATAAATTGAGCAGATTGTTGTCATTTGATGCGATGTTATCATAGAGATGAATTGAAACTTTCTGGTCACTTGAACAGATCTCCATCCTGTCAGTTACCTGCTAAGTTTGAATCAACTGGGCGTATGCGGAGAATGGTTTATCTGCTTCTGATGGCCCCATCATGCATTGTTTTGGATGGGGGGATTTATCGGGGCTTAACCTTTCCTCTACCCTGGGGCAATTTGATGGGCACTTTTGAATAAACTTTACCCAGTCCCTCATATGGGAATTTGGAACGCTGGCTGTGACTGAAAACAATAGCAGAGGATATAAAAGTAGCAAGAAAATAGGTTTGTTTCATGGTATAGGGTAGAAACCATTGTGGCAAAATGATAAATTACTCATTGTGAGAACTTTTTCCTTTTGTCACATTGCTTCCAGAATGATGTATGTAGAATGAGTGATGTAAAACTTAACATCTTACTCCATAATGTCTCACATTCCTGTATCTGCTGCAGTAATACTTTAGAAACCATTGTATCAAAATGATAAATTGCTCATACTGTTTTAGTTTCATACAAGAAATGACTATGGCCATCCTTATCAACAATCTTGTGAACAAACTATTCTTTAATGAAGATTTGGACACTCCAACGAAAAATCTCAATGCCACTAGTGAAGTTTGAACCCTGGACGCCAGTGTTGCAAATCCAGCGCCTTAACCTCTGGGGCTATGGAGGAACTTCTTCTAAAGAATTCTTACTCTCTTTTCAGGTTTGATTTCCTACACAGAATATTTGTTCCTGTTATGTGTTCTCACAAGTAAGTGTCCCATATACTATAATTATGTTCATAGGTATTATATATTTGAAATATATTAAATAACTCAAACATATTGAAGGTTCATGTGAAGATGACGCATCTCTTAAAAAGAAACAGATTACATGTATCAGTAAAACTATCTTTTTCTTTTGAATCATATTTTGTGAGGCATTCTGTTGCAGGTTTAATCCAGGGCTAGATATATACTCTTTTTAATGCACATTTAACATACAGCATTAAAAAAATAACTGATTTACTGTTGATTCAGCCTTAAACTATAGTATATGAATTTTCAAAATAGTCTCCTCGCTAACTTGCAGAATGCATTTTTTTCCCAACATGACCCAAACCCCAAAACTCTACTTAGTTAAGTTTGGGGTCTACTACCAATCGCTTATGAAACATGCATAAAAAAATGACGGAAATACAGTTGACGTTGGTGATGAAAGCCAGTTCAACAAATAAAGTTTTGGCAAAGGGTGAGAATGGTGTTAAGCCTTACAGTGCTGGAATCGACTTCAGTCTTATGCAAAAAGGTTATATCCAGGCCGGCCACCAAGTAAATTGGCAGCTGGCCTGTGATCTAACCAGTTTGCTACTCTGAGTGTCTTTTCTCATCAAAACTAAGCAGTTATTGTAGGTTTTGGGAAGCAGATGACACAAAATCCATTTTTAGAAAATTACCCAGCAATCTAAGGGTTAAGATGCAGGTACTCTGAGGTCAAGTTTTGTCCTGAAAGACCTGCATCTTCCAAATGGCATAAGCTGTCAGAGACTGCCATATGGGTTTGTAAAGGGGCGTGGTCCGGACTGATCCCTATGGCTGTCATACATGTATTGGAATGTTTTGTGTCCCTCTGAAAACCTTCATGGTCCTTGCCCTTCCAAAGAACAGTGTGGTTGAATTTAACCCTTAGAATGCTGGGTAATTTTCTTAAAATAGATTTCTATGCCATCTGCTTTCCAAAAACTTGAATTTCTGCTTGATTTTGATGAGGAAAGATACTCAGAGAAGCAAACATGTTAGATTACAGGCCGGCTGCCAATTTACTTGGTGGCTGGCCTGGATCTAACCTGTTTGCATAAGGATTAAGTCGGTTCCAGCACTCTAAGGGTTAAGGAGAGTCCTGCATGGCCAAGTGGTTATAAGGTGTAGGATTTGTGACACTGGGGTCCCGGGTTCAATCTTCACTAGCAGCACTGGCATTTTTTAGTGGGGGTGTCCTTAGGCATGACACTGCAGGGTACTGCACACTATAGTTTAATCCAGGAAAGCCAAATACTGTTGTCAACTGATTCAATTGAAAAGGCAGCATCTTTTCATCCCGCAAATGTTGCTGTTCAATTTCAAATTAGGTTGTCAAACATTATGGGCATGACATGTCTTGATTTTATGGTCATAACTCTTTGCCAAGCAACAGATATTTGACCATCTCAAATCCAAAAGCTTTGCCAACAACATTTTGATATGTCACAAAATTTAATGATAATTTTTATCTACCATATGTATACCTAATATTGTTGGTGAAACTAATGATCTTTTCTTCTATAGAATTAGATTTTTTTAATGACACTTTGATTTGGTTTGCAATAGACGCACATACAAATCATTACACTGTTTGGAACAGGGTTAAACCAGGGCATTAACATTGTCATAAAATACAGGACTGTCCCATCTGCAAGGACTTAATTTTGGGCTATAAACAAGGCATTGGATGAATGAAGCATGACTCTATGATTTCACCTGTTGAAGTTAAAGCTTGCTTGACTACATATGTGTTGGGTTAGTTTTGTGGATTAATGGAAAGGTGTACTGTCTGGTCATCCAAATAAGGTGTAAGGGCTAAAATATTCGCCAACCAAAACTAAATCTGATCATTTTTGCACCAATTCCTAACCTGATCTTTATGAGCAAGACTAAACCTGGTGTTAAGGACGAAGCATTCCTCAACAAAGACCAAAGCTTAGATAAATCTATGCTAAACCATTCTACAACGAAGACTTAACACTGTGTTGAGTTTAAAGCATTGTGCAACCAAAACTACACCTGACGTTTCAACGACGGTGATTTAAAACCAAAACAGACCTTAGGCTAAATCATTCACCATAGAAGAAGTTGCTTTAGCCAAAGCATTTACTAATCAACATTTTTTTTTTGTTGCTTATAAGCATTTTTGAGTATTCTTGCATTATCACAACCGCTGCTTAAGATTCAAGAAACCTAAAGAAGAAAGCGGTCCAGAAAAGTAAGTGGTCCTAGTGAGAAGATTTTCCCTTTGTCTCTGTTGTTTCTACTTGATGTTGCAAAAGAAGAACTGTTTACCTTCCTCAAAGAATTCATGTACTATGTAACTGTCATGTTATGTTGTTGACAACTTGCACAAGTCATCTAATCCCATGCTGGGTAGGAAATAAGGTTTAAACTTAATTGAAACTATTTCAAAAAGTAAAACTAGTGTATCAAAATTGCTAGTATTCATAACTACAAATCTTATTCTGAAATTGTTGCTATAATCATCAAACTGGACACTAGTACAGTATCATTAAAGTGGATAAATTTTATTTCAATTTAATGATGGTCAAATTCCAACAGTTTCAGATTTGTATTGTTGAAGGGTTTCGGACACTGTTTGACTTGAGGGTGACTAAAGTGCATTGTCCACTGTACAACAGGGGCCCAAACATGCAAATTAACCCTTTACAGTGTTTGTTTACAATTTCAGCACTGAAAGTAATGCATATTTCTGGTTAATAACTGCATATATATCAAATAAAGTGTGCTGAAATTAATGCTAGGGATGAAATTGTCTTAACAACAAGTTCTTTTTTCTGGCATGATGTTGTCCTTTTCAATGCCATGAGGTTTCTTTGATTAGTTTCGGAGTGAGGGTTTAAAAGTGAAGATGGACCATAATCAACGCTGCCTTGTGTAGCTAATCAAATCTAATTTATGGATTGAAACCCGATAAGTTAATGTCCAGGTAGAGTGGGCGTCTATTGGGCGCAAATGCCCATCTGTCCCTCTACTTTGGGCTCCCTGATACCCAGTTGCCCCGCCAAATTTGTGTCTGCCCGATTTAAATGCATTTACTTTGCATGTGTAAACAGGACGGACCGTGTTTAAAGTGCAATTATGACCGTAAACTTTTTCCACTATGGGATCTCACTTTGCAACGTCTGCTGCAAAAGACTTTAGCCCTTAGAATGCTGGGTAATTTTCTAAAAATAAATTTTTGTGTCGTCTGCTTTCCAAAACCTTAAAAATCTGCTTAATTATGATGAGAAAGATACTCAGCGTAGCAAACAGGTAAGATCACAGACCAGCCGCCAATTTACTTGGCTGCTGGCCTGGATCCAACCTGTTTGCATAAGCATGAAGTCGGTTCCAGCACTATAAGGGTTAAGGGGGCAGGTATGTGCATCTGAGAAATAATAATGGGAGATAGGGATCTAGATCTGTTTATCATTTGTAATTGTGTCTCATTTTATATCTGATCACTGACAGTGTTTATCTGCTCATCTTCTAACACTATTGAAATGTTAATCATGCTATCACCCGAGTCCCTCATAGGCAGTCTAGTTTAGTTCATCTTGAATTGAAGTATTTTATATATATACAATGGCAACAGTGGTCCATAGGTAGGGCGTCTGCCTCTTGTACCGAGGGTCCCGGGTTCGAATCCCCGTTAGGAAAGGTGAAAATTTCTGGACTAACCCTCTTATCTGCAGTGGTACTGGTTAAAAATCCAGAGAGCAGTCATCGAAAGTGGCTTTGAACAAGCTTTAAGCTTCCTTCAGAATTGATGTAACACAAATAAGGTAAACTGAATTAGAATTGTCCTGTCTAACTAAAGAAAATATTATGACAAAAGAATGAAATTGAAACCAATTTTAAAACAAATGTCCCTTTATTTGATGATATGATCAAGTTTTTGTAAAATTGTGTATGAAAGGACTATCTATATTAGCAGTCCAATCATGCAGTGGGTTGTATTAGACATCTAAGAAAGCCATTGGGTGGTGTGTTTTATTGCAGGGCCCAGCTTGTATCAAATTCCAGGGCTTTGCTTCTTGATGACTTTTAGGGTCAAAAGGTCTTATAGTGGTAATTTGTTACTCATAATAAAAGATATGGAGTTTCTAGTTATAGATGGAGGTTATTTAAAACTTCATGGAGGTGAAACCAATATAATTCTTGCTATGATAAGTGCTTAACCCTTTCCCAAACACCAACTTTTCGACTGTCCCAAACAGAAAGAGTTTGCAGACGACATTTCAAAATGTTGGGAAATTGAACAATTGTATACTCTTCTGAAATGCAGAAAACATTGTTGGAAAAGGGAAATTGCTCCTTTAAACAGTTTCTCCTTTTACCATCACTGTTTTCCAGAGTCGTCTGCAACAAACTGGTCAAATATACTGTTTGCTATGGTAAGTGCATAGAAGTTAAATTTTTTCCCTCATTCTAACAGAGGAAGAGATTGCATAGAACGTCTGACAATTGCCGTATTTCATAAAGATTGACAGTGACCAACAGTGGTGCAGTGGTAGAGCATAGGTCTTGTACTGTGGGTCCCAAGTTTGATCCGTGTTAGAGGCGAGGTGAAAATGCCAAGACTAACCCACAAGTTTGCACAAGTACTGGTTTAGTATCCAGAAAGCAGTCTTCGAGAATGAATTTGATAAGCTTCAAGCTTCCGTCACAGTCAATGTGAAATTGATAAGTCTAAAAATGAATGTTCACAATAAAAACTATCGGTGGAGACTTGTAAGAATCCTCTTGGCAATTTAGAACAGTCCAGGATTGTTTTCATTCAAGAGCTCTAGTTGTTTTATGCATTTAAAGGCTTACATGTACAGTTAAAAGTGAAATATTATGTGATCTACAGGGATTTAAAGACATACATTTCAAGAAGCTCTTTCACCAACTAATTTATGATGAAAAATATGTGTAAATCCTTCCCTACATTAAATTATCCAAGAAATAACTCATGGTTTATTGCTACAGATGTTGATAAGAGATTAAGATAACCTTATTTAAATCCGGTATTTAAACATCAGAACAACCCGAAAATGCTAAGATTAGAACCTCCACAGTTATGTCTTTATGAATTCTCTTTAATTCAAGATATTCTGTTTTAAAAGAATTTTTAAATCATAAAATTTCACCTATAGGTATCTACATTATATTTGCTGAGAAATCATCATGACAATTTACTTTTTCCATGTGTTGGTGAAATAAGATAGCTTTTAGGTATCTTAATAGCATTCTTTATTTAAGGACACATATCTGAGACTTTTAAAATGCAACAACGCAATCACAACTTGGTAAATGTTATTTTGGGGGTACTCATAAGAATTATCAGGATAAATAGAGAATAGATGGTTGGTGTCGTGAATCGGAAATGTTATCGGGCAAGGCTTCGGACTATTATCCGGTGAGCCGAAGGCGAAACGGATAATAGTCCGAAGCCGAGCCCGATAACTTTTCCCATTCAAAGACACTAACAATCTATTCTATTTATCCTGTTACCTTTATGTATTCTTTCAAACAAATAAGATGTAAATAAAACACGAGAAAGAAGGAAAAAATATGTAGAGAATGATGTAAACATGACGTCATTTCGTTCTTATGACGTCATGATTTGTCGCGTGGATGTGCTATATGGTTAGTGCCAGATATCACAAATGTTATACAGCACCTTGTTATCGGTCCCAAAAAAACACTAGTGACAGGATAAGAGGATTCTACCGGTCATTAGGTCTCGCACTGTGACTCACACAGTACTTCTGGGTCGTAGTACCCTAAAGTAGTCCCATTTAGAAATGTTTAGTTTCGACTTCGGGTGCATAGTTTTGCAAGCAAGAGATGGGCTGGTAGAACACTGCTGTGTTTCTTGTATAGATGATGTCATGATTTGTCGCGTGGATGTGCTATATGGTTAGTGCCGGATATCACAAATGTTATACGGCACCTTGTTATCGGTCCCAAAATAACACTAGTGACAGAATAAGAGGATTCTACCGGTCATTAGGTCTCGCACTGTGACTCACACAGTACTTCTGGGTCGTAGTACCCTAAAGTAGTCCCATTTAGAAATGTTTAGTTTCGACTTCGGGTGCATAGTTTTGCAAGCAAGAGATGGGCTGGTAGAACACTGCTGTGTTTCTTGTATAGATGATAGTCCTGCAATGCTCTCAAAGATTGTTTTGATTGCCTATTGCAGGACTATTTGTTTGGGATGTATGAACACAAATGCTCATACCTCGGCCAGATTTGACAGCTTGTGCACTGATTTTTCAGATGGTACTGGTACACTTTGCTCAGTAGAATAAAATTGAGACAATTGAAATTTCCATTTTATTACAGTTTTTGAGAGTTAAGTGGACAAACTTTGTATTTCTGTAAATAGCTAAGGCTAGAAAACACTTTTCTTCACTCAACAGTCTTGAAAATACCTTTTGTCATTGGAGACTAGGGGATTTCAAGCTCTCAAAAGTAACAGGTGTATGACCTCCTGAGACTTTTTAAATGCAATTATGCAATTACAACTTGGTTTAAAACTTATTGTGTGGTACTCATTAGAGTTATTAGGATAAGAGGATTTTAATGAGCATACACAATGATAGTGTTTAGAGAAGAAATAAAAGAAGTTAGCAAAGGGGAAAACGCCTATTAATCGGATGTCTGATGGGAAGTTATTAATCTCAAATCAATAGTGATACATGTATTACATGAAGTAGGTATAGAGAATATTATGCTAGTGTCTTTTGTTATCAATGTTATCGGTCAGGGTAAGGAGAATTGATAATGGGCGAGGTTTACCGAGCCCTTTATAAATTCTCCTTACCCTGACCGATAACATTGATAACAAAAGACACTAGCATAATATTCTATTTATCTAGTAACGATAAATTTAAGAAAAAGATACAGACAATAATTCTTATAAAGCGAGATGAATCAGGCTTTACTCTATTTAAATCAATCGAAGTAGTAATGTTTGACCCAAGTACGCGATGACGTAGATTACGCGAAGTGACGTAATGACAAAAAGTACTTCGTCCGTTGTTTTGATCGATTTTAAACCCAATTCAACTCAAATGTAATAACTGGATGGACATATCTTTATTTGACAGTTATTTTAATTCATTATTGAAAAGATCGCCCTACAAAATGTTCTCAATTCGGCCTCGCTTCGATAAGTTTACTCATGCATATAATTCATTACACATTATGACATAATGTACAAGGACAGTAAACACAGTCATCATTTCGAAAAACAAAACCCGATGACAACGGTCTATCGATGAATTAATCTGCGGACTTTAGACTATAGCATTGGTAAAAGATAATGGATCCGACATTCAAGACAGTTCCATAGAAAAAGAAGCAATTTAACTCAATGTATTGTTAGTTGTTGTGGTGTCATAACCATTCATGATTGGAACGATGGGATGAAGACATCGGTGGAAAAGAAACCTGGAGTTCAGTGAGCGGATGGAGAGCTTAAGCATTCTGGACCACAATCACTATAACCGAGAGTTGCAGGTGGGTTTCACTTATAATTTGTGTTTCCTTAGATTGTCAAGCACATCTTGTTATTGTCATTCAAAAAAGATGAATAGATCTAGTTGTACACCGACTGAACATTTCTGTCCTGTAATTTGCATTATTTTTGTTAGACTGGTGACACATACATTTGGGCCCCTCACATTTTAACCATATCATTCCTAGCATAGTAGTAGGTCATTCTTTTTCTATTGATTCTTGCCTTGTCAAACATTTCTTTGGGATTGTCATTTTAACATACCAATCATCTGCCTTAGAAACACACCTGACCAAAATTTAGATAAAGATTGAACTGTGCAAGATTAAAGGGGAAGATTCATGGGAGAAACCTGAGAGCCTTTGTATTCCAAAAAATTTATTAATGTGTATTGTATATCTTGTTGTTTCTGTTGAACTTGTCTTTGTCTTGATTTTCTGTGTTTGAACACAAATGAAGTACATGTTTATTCAGAATTCATTTCCTAAATTGCTTTTTATTTCTACTTTCAGGACTGTGTGGAATTCCAGACTTCTTCAACAAAATTCACTTAACTTGATGAGCCAATTCTGAGAGAAAGAACTGTGATGCTATACTTGTATTGGATATTCCAGACATCACCTGTTATTAACTGATAACCAAACAATGACAATGTTATAAGAGTTGTGTGCAAACACCTCTAGAAAAAAAATTGTTGAGGAAGAATAAGTTTTTTTCAATATGAGCCAATTTTTTTCATTTTTCCTTAATGATTTCCACCCTTCCAGCAAATCAACACATTGATTTCTGAATATTTCTGCTTAAAATGTATCAAAACAGCAGACATCATTATTTTATACTATTTGATATCAACAGAAAACTCTTGAAAATATTATTGGAAGGGAAAATTCTTAAACTAGGCAATTTCTCTTTCCAAAAAAAATATTCCTATTCATATAGTATACTCTATTGATTTAGGATGGTCAACAATGTGTTGCTTTGAAATTGGAATGTTTTAATTTCCACACATTCATAACCATATAGTAGTTTGCCTCTGTAGTTTTTCTTTAAGATTTGAAAGAAAAAGAGTGAATAAGGAAAATTTGCTTGACATAAGTAATAACCCCTTCTTCCACAGTGTTTCAAATTCTTGCCATTTAGAAGAAAATAGCAAGTTGGTGTTATTGACCCATGAGGTATGTTGTGAATGGTTATATATGATTATGATATGAAAAATAATGTTTTTCTCAAGATATCAGGTAGAGAATAGAGATCATCATGGCAAAACTCCAAAAGGATTTATTGCTCACATTGAACAGTTGAATAATTCTTTTGTCACAGTGATATCAAAATCATTTGCTTAAGGCAAGGCATAGCAAGGTATTGTTAAGTCTGGTGTAAGTTATTCTATAAATCACAATCATTTCTGGAAATACAGAGTAATTTCTCAATAATCAAGGTCATTTATTTATCATTTTTCTAATTTTTTTTATGATTATTGAGGATTTGCCTCTTTTCTCAAGCAGGAACTTTTCAAAGTTATGATTATTAAGTTTATTGTTTGCATTTAATCTTTTTTTCATAAACAGTTATATTTTGTTTTTGAATTTGAAATTAAAATATCAAAATTATCGGGAAATCTTGAGTTCTTGTTGACTCCTTTGTGTATTTGCGGTGGTTGTTTCAGTAGGTCAAAAGTAGTTCCGGCAAAGTTGATCATGTGATACGTCACGTGACGCATTGACCTGATATCACTTATTTATATCAGGCAGGCGATATCAGTCAGTGGATGGGCTAGTTGCTAGATAAAATAGTATAATGTGTTATATGATTGGGAATGTCAGGTATGAATCATTCAAATTACTTTATTTTAATAGAGGGGCGATTTGTACATTTTTCCGTGTAATTAAATGTGGAATTTCATTTCATTGAATTATCAATTCAGTTGACATTTAAATGGTTTGTTTTTCATTCATCATGGGGTTCAAGAAATTTGATCTGCTTTAGATTTCCACAGATGTCATAATTGATCAGTTCAAGGTACTGGAAATGCTGACGTAATGCCATTGTTAATACTAATAATCAGGCAAACATATATTGGCTAAGCAACACCATTGCTATGACCAAACTACTTCTTAACAGGTGTTTATTTCAATAAGATTTATCATACTCTATGAATAACATGTCTGAAATTTATTGTAAACAAGTATACGAAATGCACTGCAGCAATTTGGTTGTTCAGCACTGTTGTATTAAGTGCTTCTAGTTCATGAAGCTTTTACTGTAGTCTTCCATTGAATGATCAAATTGCTTTTAGAAGCAGTGTCTCATTTTTACCAACAGTTATGCTAACTACTACTAATTTCCTTGCTAGTTTCAAATGCTTTTGCAAATTCTTTCAATTTGATATAATGTTTAACTTGCTTGGCCTGCAATTAATAACCAAATGTTATGAGTAAAGGCCTCAAAGGATTTTTGTCAAAATAAAGATTTTACTAATTGCATATCGAGGGTTCAATGCAATACTATAGTAAGTGCTTAAATGGTTATGAAGCACTTACTATAGTATTGCATTGAACTGTCGATATAGATTGTCCATTTGTCTCATTATTTCAAAAGTTATTTTTTAAGGAAGAGCCTAACCTTGGTCAAAACGAATTAAATGGTAAAGTCATATTTCAGGAATCAATTAGAAAATACAAGGAAAAACCTACATTCCATCCAATCCCCATAATTATCGGTTTGAATTCCCCTATATTTAGCATATCCTGGTACTTGCAAAAAAATAATGAGAGGAAAAAAATACTACATAATACCAATAGGTGTAAATTTTGCATTTACTGTAGTCATCTGCATTGAAAAAGAACATTTTTTGGAAGAAGACAGTTTTTGTTAAGGTTATTTCTAATTGTGTGCTAGTAGTTTGACCCATTTGTACAGTTAACATACCATGCAGTTCAATTTGAAAGCATAAGTGGATCACAATTTCAAAAGCATAACAAATGATATATTAGTAGGATAGTCTAAAAGAAAGGGTTTTGTGCAATATTAAAACTGGTTGTTTATTGCTGTAAGGAAGCTTTGATATCAAAATTTTATTTCTTTAAAACTGTATAGCAGCTGATCTGTTGCCATTAGAAGGGAAATCATTTTGTATTTAAGTATGTAAAGCCTGTTTGTGACAAATAATTATGTATTCAGTTCTAAAACGTTGCAATGTTTTTAAAATCAAATGTATGCCATTTGTACAATCTTGAATTTATTAACACATTCTGAATCAATTTTGTGTTCAATTGCTATTTTTCATTTAATATCACACCCCAATGAAAAACCTGTATTGTTTCAATGACATTTTTATTTTGACTTGCAAATTGTCTCATGTATGAACATATGTCTTTTAAGCCATCCCTTCACAATATTGGTGCATTGAACATTCTTAAAGCAACCATCATCATCATTCAGAAGTATGGATGAGCGTTTTTAATGCAAAATACTTTAATGATCGGTCACAACTTTTATCTGTCTATTTCAGAGCCTCAATCTGGGTTTGGTATTGCTTTCAACATGTTTGACACTGATGGGAACCAGATTGTGGATAAGAAGGAGTTTCTCGTGGTAAGTTGTTGGGAACCGGCCTTGCTCAGTTTTCTTTTGGTTGACTTGTAACTGTTCTTGTGTGGTATATGTTATAGATCTGTTTTAGATGTTATAGTACAGTCACTTGTCTTGTTTATGTAGTTAAATATTTTTTCATAAGGATTTTTTTAGGTATACCATACTCATCTGCTCATCTGAAATTTGAAAATGATAAGTAGTTAGAGATTACCAAAGACCAATTTGTATGAAAAGAAAATTCTTTAAAAACCACGTTATATAGTTAATGTTAAGATAGTCTTCCTGCTTCTATTTTGTAAGGAAGGTCTCTACCAAATGTTAAAGAAAAAGAAATATATCTTGTTATTATTTGTCTGCTGCTGTTGCTTTCAGTTTGCACCTTTCACAAAATCACATATAAAGAAATACATCAAAAGAATGGTGATGGAAAATATTAATGATAGAAAGAAGTTGTTCTGAATACTCAAATTCTCCGTCCTCTTTTTTATCTTCCAGGGATTGTCAATTTAAGAGATACATTACCATGGTTTCTTCCTCATCTTCTTGTTTTTTGGGGTGTTTCTTGTTTAACAATTAAAGGGGAAGAACTTTGATTGGTTATTTTAATTGTAATTTCTTTTTATCTCCCTTTTTATTCATGTTATCTCTACAGCTTTCTGTATTAATTGCTCTTCATGTTAAGTGTATTAGTTGTCTCAAATTTAAATATCTCTGCACATATTAAATGCATGTACTTTTCTTTTTACTTTTGGTGATTTAAAACCTTATATGAAATATACATGTTCATAAACGAAAATCTCATAATAACTAAGACCTTGCATTTTTCCATACCTTGAACGATTTGCTTTTCATTCTGACTACCAAAAAGAAAACATACTTTTTGGTGTTTCTTTTTTTTGGGTTCTTATATGCCTTTCATATATA
This sequence comes from Cerastoderma edule, assembly GCA_947846245.1. Taxonomy (NCBI): domain Eukaryota; kingdom Metazoa; phylum Mollusca; class Bivalvia; order Cardiida; family Cardiidae; genus Cerastoderma; species Cerastoderma edule. The sequence continues at coordinate 3,086,550 of OX401408.1, forward strand.
TTCAATGAATCATAGTAATCCATATAAGGGGAGAGAAAACAATGCAGTGATGAGAAGAGAAATTACCATGACTGGCTACTTTTGTCTTGCTTCAAAAATATTTTGTGATAAGAAAAAGGATCTGATTGATGAAGAAAACAATATCATGGGTTGTTACCTTTCAAGCTTATTAAGCAATATTTTTAGGGGCTTAGAATTATAGATCTAATTATTTCATGAAATGATTAGATGCACTTATTAGCCAAGCTAAATGCTTTGTTCTCATAAATAATCTTATTTTAGAACATTGTTAGTAGAAGACTTTCATACGCTGTTTCTTCACATGCATATATACATGTACTGGTATAGAAACACCTGCAGCAGAAAAGCCTTGAAGCCACAGTATATATAGAAGAACTAGCTGAAGATGGGTGAAAAGACTGTCAAGAAATTTCTTTCTCTGATCATGATGATATATCTGATGAAAACCTTGTTTGATGCTGTTTAATTGACGTTGTTTGCTGTCAATTTCAATTTGGACCAGTCTTTGAATTCCATATTAGGGAGATAGATAATAGTTTAAAATCTAAAGACAATGCTAGTTTGCTGATTGAATAACATAGAGGTGAAACCACAAGAGGTGGCTATTGATTATTTTCTTTTATAAACTCTAGCTTTAAAGTGTTTTTTTTTAAAGAAAATAATACAAAAGGTGATGTTTCAGTAAATCTGCTCCCAAATGTCTTTGAATGCTTCTTTATGCAATGTGTTGTGAAGGAAATAATGTTTATTGTTTCCCAACCAATTTACATCAACAATTAATATAGATTTACTGTATCGTAAAGAGGAAAGGTTTTGTGTATTGAATTAATCTTTAAAAGGTTTTGTATAATTAGTTACCAATAGTACAAACATAATGTAATACATAAATGGGTTTTTTGGAGGGAACTAATCTTAAGTTTACTAATCAAGGGATTCCTATAAATTAATGAAATCTATACTGTTATGTTGAAAACATTTATGTTTTTTTCATTATCAGATCAGACATACATCAGAGTTACATACACTGTACTATTTTTCAATGTTACTAAAATGATATATCCATGATAAAATTATTGTTCTTTTCTTGGAAATCTGTCATTTCTTTTATTTCTGTTGTTACTTTTTAATGTAAACAAATATGTACTGTAATACAATGTGAAAATCCATGTGTTTTTGTGTTTAAGGCTTTTCTAAATGTTTTCAAGCTTTTGATTGATATTCATTTGTCAATTTTTGTATCATTCTAAATTGTTAAACTTGAAGATTTTGCCTCATATCCATTACATTTATTCTGAAGCTTGTGATAAAAATCTGCATATCAAGTTAAGATGAAAGGAGAAATTAAGATATGAGGAGAATTCGCAATACAATGAAAAAGGGAAAAAAGACAGAAGCGCATTTTTCTTAAGAATATATTTGACCATGTTTGGTTAAAAAAAAGATAAAAGGAGAAAGTGAAGATATAAGTAATAGATGATATATGATTAAATGAGATATAAAGATGCATTAAAGCTTGCATTTTATTTTGGAAATTAGAAAATAAAGCTTCAAGTAAAAGTTGAAATATGATTAAAGGAGAGATAAAGATGCATTAAAGCTTACATTTTATTTTGGCAATAAGAAAATAAATCTTCAAGTAAAAGTTGAAATATGATTAAAATAGGGAGAGAAATATGCATTGATATTTGGGCTGATTTTTTCATGCATTATACTGTTCATTATATGACGAAGTATGGTTAAATTCAGTGTTCCTATCTTCCCCCTACTTAGCTCATGCCCACGGTGAGTCTTGGAGTCATGTCTGATCTAACCACCGTAGACTATTGTATCATATATGCGGATCTGAACCCATTCTCTCATAATGTGATGTTGTTTCTGGTCCAAATTAAAAGTACCTGTGTCCAAAATTATGAAAGATGATTAATGTTTTCGTCTTTATGTTGGGTAGAAACCATTGTGACAAAGGGAGAAATTGCTCATGATGAGCAATTTCTCCTTTTGTCACATTGGTTTCTGTGTCTTAATAACAGGTGTGTTAATTAATTTAATTATGAATATTTATGAGGGAATGACTTATAAGACCCCAGATAAGCTTTAATTAAGCCAATTGCTTCAAAACATCCATTATGAATAGTGATTCCCAAATACATGATTAATTGCACAAATAGATTTAGGAAATGTCCTCATTTTAAAATGTAACCCAACGCTTAATGATTGGTGCTCTTCAGAATTATGTTATGTACAGTATATGGTTCTTATGAGTTCCAACAACATAAAAGTTTCAAATGGGAATGAATATTTTAGTATTGAAATAAGCTTATCTGGTGGTCTCCATTTGTGATTGTGTGCATGTAGAATTTGTGCATACTATTAAGTGAAAGAGAAATAAAATCATAAGACTTGCGCATTTTTCATTAACATTTTTTAGATAAAATTTGATGAATAGTTTCAATCAGTTGCCTGTATTTGTACTTCTTGTACTTAGCACCTTTACCTACACAGATCTGTTTGTAAGAGACAATTTTCCTGTTGGATTTTGGAATGCCGATGACTCTATGCGGCTCGACCAGCCAAGGGCAGTCAAGTTTGGAGTCTTCCTCCATTGTATTGATCAGGGGCATCGCAACATGTTAGAAATAATGTTGATGTGATGTAAGACTCATGTTAGAATAAATATTGAAAGCCACAAATCCTCATTGGTACTTTGGTAGTACATGAGGTTTGAAACATTCCAACCAAAGGATGAATATTGCTTAACCACAGTTCACTGTTCACATAGTTATAAAGATATAAGTATATACACCATGACGTGCATATTTTGATGATAATCCATTCCTACTGTTGTCACAATGTTTTAACAGCAGACATCATTTGTATAACCCTTTACCAAACGCCAAATTTTGGACTGTTCCAAATTGAAAGAGTTTGCAGACAACAATTCAAAATGGTATAAAATTGAAAAATATCCAGATCTGATAGGGCAGAGAACATTGTGGGAAAAGGAGACATTACTGTTTTAAAGCAATTTCTCCTTTTCCTACAAAGTTTTCCAGAGTCGTTTGCAACAAACTCGTTAAATGTTGTTATTGTTTGGTAATGGGATATGAAGAGTTGAAGAAAAAAAAAGGAACATGGATATACTTTGTATTAATAGTTGCCTCAACTCTCTATGTAATTTGTTGTGAATAGATTGCCATAGAAAATGGTTAGTCCACTGAAGAAATCCAGCTATCTACCTTACTCAAAATGATTATTCATTCCTGTTGTTTTTCTATGTATTAAAGGTTCTTGTTCACAGATGAGAAAATTTGAAAGTGAAAATAAAATGTCTAGACAAGACCTTTTCTGTATTGATGTATGAATATACAATTAAAAGCAGTTTTTAGAAGCATAATTTATTTTCCGGAAGTGTCAATATATTTAAGTGCGTACAGCCTAGTCTGTATGCAGTAGGTTTCAAAACCATCACAATGCTTTTGAATCTAAACACTCACTGTTTCACTGTAATACAGACAAAAACTTCAATACCAACTACAATCGGTACTACTCGGGTATTTCCGTGAGCTGTGAAATACACCTCGGATATAAGTGTAGGGTCACACAATTTTTCGGGTAAATCGGCATCCGCCAACTAACACCTTTCTAAGCGTGCAAGTTAAGTAGTTAAATGTGTATGGAAGGGTTGGACATCCTTTTAAGTAATCTTTTTATCAGTAACTCATACCAAATGGCAAAATTGTTGTTGTGACATGTAAAGTTGTTTCCTCAATCAAATTTAAAGACTTTTAAGATTTCACATTTAAGATCTATTTTTAAACACGAAAGTCAAGTGACGTCATTCCGCTGGGAACCAATATGGCGTCATCCCTATTATTTCAGAGGTGTTTTCATTTGATAAACCCGATGTGTTCAGATTGTACCAACTAGTGATTATTCCAATGGCCATTCTCTGGAGCGAATCATACAACCGTACAGCTGTCCTACAGTTCTAAAGACATAAAGCTTTAACTTCCAATTTTTCACATATTTTTGAACATGAAGCTTTAATATTTGCTTTCATATTCAATGAATACCATCAAAAGATGATTTGTGTGATGAATAATGTGTGTAATATGCTATAGCAATGGAACTAATAGCATTGAAAGCCTTGTGAAACCAAAGTCATTGTAATTCTGTGTTGTATATATAGAGTGTATGATATTATATGGATTAGCTAATTTCTACTATGCAAAGCAAAAGACATATATTTGACTTTTGTAAGTCCACTGTAAGTAATGCAACTCTTTGAAGAAAAGTAAAAGAAGGTAACACTTATAATTGATTATTTGTAAATGGAAATGATGATTTTATTCAATTCTGATTTTATAGTTTATGACAAGTTAGCAACTTAGATTAATCATACCTGCTGATTCTGCTTCACTGATACATAGCCAGGATAAATGTTTAACATGTCTACATGAGTTAAAATTCCTTCATCATACTTAGATACAAATTCTTTATTTTTCATGAACCAAATACGTTTTTGCCTGTAAATAATTTGATAAACATTTTTGTACGTCATCAAAATGGCCACTAAAAGACCTGAGCTATTGATGCGCCTAAAACACCATTTATATATTCATCATTATGAGCCAAGCATTGCTAGATAACAGAAATGATGTTGATGTGATGTAATAACTATGTAAGTAAATATATTAATGAAGCATGGAAATGCGATACAATTATTTAGAATAGTGAAAGGAATTGCAGAGCATCACTTTCGAAAATATTAATTTGGATTTGGACTACTTAGTTATGATTTTAGTCTGAACTGAATCGGATTTTTATTTCCGCATCTGTAAACACCAAATCTTTTTCTGCATTTGTGTCTTTAATGATTATATAGCGAATTTCAGAAAAGATTTGTATTATAAAGCTGGTCAATATGGACAAATGTTATTGCCGCTCATTATCTGCATTTTCATTGTTATATTCTCAATTTTTGCATTTTTTTTTATTAATGATAACGAAACACAACTGTGTTTAAGCATGAAGCATGGATCAACATTATGAAGTGGTTTTTTTTTGCTCATTGCTTACCAACATTATATATGTATTCTGGCTGTTACATTTATAAAACTCAAAATTGCTCACTTTAATAGCAAAACTACCTTCAAGGGTTTAAATACAGACTATATCAAGACGTTCACAAAAGAGGAAGCTTTACTATTGTCTTGCCTTGATGCCATGACTTTGACCATGCGTTTTACTGTAGAGAGATTTATTACTCTCAAAAGGTTTATCCTTTAGTTTTAACAATACCATGGTTCTGGAAACATGTAGTTAGAAGTACATGTATTCCTTTTTAAAACATAAAAGAAACAATGAAAATAAGAAAAAGGAATTCATCTTTTTTAACTCTTAGAATGCTTGGTAATTTATTTTTTTAAAAATAGATCTGTGTGTCATCTGCTTTCAAAAACGTTATATATCTGCTTAATTTTGATGAGGAAAGATACTCAGAGTAGCAAACATGTTAGATCACAGGCCAGCTGCCAATTAACTTGGTGGCTGGCCTGGATCTAACCTGTTTGCAAAAGCATGAAGAAGGTTCCAGCACTATACGGTTACTTTGATACGCATGAAGCTTGAAATTCAAGCAAGAATTGTGACCAAAAGTATGTTCTTGTAACGTAATTCCTTTTTGGATCACAATATAACATAGATTGTTTGATATTTTTTATTTCTAATTAGCATTTACTGATACTTTCAATTTGAAAAATTCTCAATACTGCATAAATAGTATAGAGGGTAACGAATCCCACTTTATACACATAATCAAACAATGTTCAATATGTATGACACATTATCATTCTTCATGCTTCTTCACTATATGATAGCGTCAATAAATGGGCTTATCAGCCCTTTCTTTGTTTTAACCCTTTCCCAAACAATAACGACATTTGACCACTTTGTTGCAGACGACCCAAGAAAACATTGTGGGTAAAGGAGAAATTGCTCATAACAGGCAATTTCTCCTTGTTCCACAATGTTTTCTGACCTATCAGAAGATTATTTTCCAATTTCCATCACCTTTTGAAATGTCATCTGCAAACTCTTTCAATTTGGGACAGTCGAAAATTTGTTGTTTGGGAAAGGGTTAAGGCAACATCAACAGAAGTACTAAGCAACCATTATGACCGAAGAATAATTAGAATGCTCTGTGACAAGTATTTTGTTCTTTTGTTGCTTTGGTATTTGCCAATATTACAAAAGGCAATTCATTTTTCATACTCGTTGATGGTTGTCTGCTGCTGTTGAACAGGATGCAAGATTCCAAAAGAGAAAATGAATTGAATTTTATGTGATAGCAATTCACATGCAACCATTGTTATTTAACAAATGAGAGTTCACTGTACTTTGATATTTTGTATATTAAGATAGTGAATTATTCGTTATTGTTTTGCCTTAATGGCAAAGAATGATTTTCTTTAAAACTCTAAACCTCTGAAAATGGTCTAAAAGTTAACTGTTATTGGTTACTTTTGAATTTACCCATTAACTTGAATTGCTTTAAAGCCAATTTTTATCAATTTAGTGGGTTGAAATCAAAGCAATTCAGTATATGAAAAAGGTAATAGAATAAGAGCATGCATGATAACTTTATGGGTTCTTTTAGGAAAAAATTCATAAATAGAATTAGTCATTATTCATAATGAATTATTCAGAATAATGTTTTGTAAATTAAAATTGTATAGATCTACGGATGTTATGTATAGTTTTAGGCATTTTTTGGCATATATGGCGGAATTTGCTCATATGTGACTGATTTCCCTTGAATCATTGTTCATCCAGAAAAACCTGTATTCCTTTTTTTCATTGACATTTTCATCTCTTGTCTACAATATCTTTTAATGATAAACACTTTTTTAAGATTAAACATTTATTTCAGTGGTTTTAGACTATTCCATTCAAACACTGCTTACGTAATTTTATTCAAACACTGCATAGAGAATTATATAAATATTGGCATGTATTATATCTAGTACCTGCTCTGTATATGTCAGTCTGTTGTAGCTCATAGTTTCCACAGCTTTCATATTAATCTCGTCCGCAGGTGGAAATGTCTATTTAACCCATTACCAATTAATAACGACATTTAACCAGTTTGTTGCAGATGACTCTGGAAAGCATTGTGGGAAAAGGAGAAATTGCTCTTAACGAGCAATTTCTCCTTTTCCCACAATGTTTTCTGCCCTGTCAGAAGATTGTTTTTTAATTTCATCACATTGGAATTCCGGCTGCAAACTCTTTCAATTTGGGACAGTCGAATATTATGCGTTTGGTCAAGGGTTAAGCACTGTAATATGCCATGTAACTCTATGGATTTGCTGTTTTTCAGTTGGAAAATTTCTTCACTCTCCCACCGAAAGAGAGAAAGTTTGTCCCACGTGAACGAAAACATTTGCAGGCTATGTTAGATGTATGTGTCTTGCTTGTAGATACCTATTGCCTGGTGGATTGTGTCCAGCTATATGTTCTATATTATGCTTTGCTCGTCTTAACTCACTAACCCGTTATAAGTACCAGGCTAGGAATATCTTCTATCAAATGAATGATGCATGAAATTTGGTGATTTTATTATGATATTACTTCAAGAATACTTAAGTAAGACAAGATTTTGGTGTATATGGTTTTTGTTTTAAGATTTTAATAAATGATGTATTCCATACAGAAATTTGCATGTTATTTTTATAAAAGAATCAAACAGATTTTAGACCCAAATTGTATAATTATAGATTAAATGTAGAATTACATTTGAGTTTAGATTATTTCTAGGTCTGGTAAAGCTTGTAGTCAAGGATATTGAATCGGGAATTTATTTTAAGACAATCTGATATCCTCCACACCATTATGATTTATATTCAATTCTTTGTCAATGAACATCTTCCCCCTACCTATTCTTTTATGCTGAATTCACAGAATGATGTATGATGGAATATCCTTTATATCTTTTGATGTTGGGCATAATGAGAAAGGATGTAATTGATTAAACTAGATTTATGATATTTTAAACATGTCATAAAGACGCCTTTTGTACTATGTGTGGTCAAAGCAAATAGTCTAGAGTTCTTCCTGTTACAAAATCCTTTATTCACTACTGCACATTTGATAGGTATAATTGTCTTGATTACTTTCACTCATTTCAAAATGTTTTTTGATCACTTTAATGGACTTTAAACTTCTGAAAGCTAGTCAAATTAGTTTTGTTTAGATGTTTAACTTGCAATAAGTCTTTCTCTTTTCAAACATCTTTCAAACTCAAAAGTTGATTAACATTTAATGTATTTTCTGAGATTATGGTTTGATACTTTCCTTGTGGCCCGAAAGTATTTTGATAGTAAAGTAAAAAAGACAAAAAAACCTGCCGCCTATATAAGCAAGTCAATATATTCATGCTTCTGCTAAGAATCTTTCACTGTATGTTTAAGGTTTTGGAAAACTTGTAATAAAAATACCCGGTATGTGTTATTTGGGTGGTCAGCTACAGGATTTTTTTTGATAAAAAGTCAGATGAAAGGGATCTTTTTATAAATTATGAGAACTTCCTTCTTGTGTTAAAATGCTTCATATATTTTTATCATTAATGAATCTTTTTTCCCCTCCATTTATACATGTACTGATAATGATGATTGAATTTTGTATATATCTTGCATTGGTGGTTTTGATGTCTGTTGATGTTTTGTCTAAAATGATTTTGAAAGGGTTTTAACTGGCTCTACAGTTAACTTGTTTAGTCAATAGGTATTGTAATAATCAACAATCAGCATGAACAAAATGAGATGATATGTTTAAGTTGTCCTATAAACATGCAGTGGAACTTATCTCACATGCTTGCATAAATTGTATCTTTATTTATACTCAGCTACTAAAACTTCAACATAAAAGCTTGACCTATCAGTAACAGCTTTTACCAGGAAAAATACCCATGTAGTAAGGTTACAGGTACCAATCAGAATTTTATGTTTTCAGACAACTAGTGTGATAGGTTTTTTTTTTTTTTCAGAAGATAAAAAATATTCAGAAGATGTGAGTTATTCTGAAGCTAAGGTTTATTCAGAAAATAAGGAACAGAGTAGTAAAACATATATAATGTAATGTACCTACAGGTAAAATCCAGTTCTTGTTGAACATTTTATTACAGATCCACTTGTAAGGACCATCCAGTTCTCAGCTTTCATATGACTTAACCCTTTACGAAACGCCAAATATTGGCTGTCCCAAATTGGAAGAGTTTGCAGACGACATTTCAAAATGTGATCAAATTGGAAAATGATCCTCTGATAGGACAGAAAGCATTGTGGGAAAAGGAAAAATTGTTTGTTAAGTGAAATTTCTCCTTTTCCCACAACATTTTCTAAATCTTCTGCAACAAACTGGCCAAATGTCTTTATTGTTTTGTAATTGGTCAAACACTTAACAGAACATTAAGATACCTCTCTAAATGGTGACAGTTGAAAACTAGTGATAATGAGGTCATATGAGTTTACTTTTGTCACACAGATTTCAATATCAATTAGCTTTTTTATAAGATTGACTAATTGTACATGCCTAATTAATAGGGTGGGTAATGGTAAGAAAATAAGTTATAGTGTTTTACATATTTAGCTGCATAAATTTATGGAAATTCATCTTGTGTTTCACAAAGGTAAGACATTTAGTATTTGACAATGTATTTGTTTATGTATAACTGATATTGAAGTTTGACTTATAGGTATGTTAATATTATCTTATTTCTCTAGGTATTTGCAGAATGTCTTTTTCCTTAAACAGTTTTTCCTATCACGAGACTGATTTTGACTACAATTTCAATTGCTGTCTACAAATTCTTTCTAATATTATGCACTGATACACCATTTAATTGTCTTGGCCTTTTCATGGCTTTGTTTTGGTTTGTTAAATTTATTGCCATGTTGATGTTTTCATGACAAATGGAAACAAGTGTAAAAGTATAAGGAAGGTTTATTTTCCCTGGAGTCCAAGACTCTCCAACATTCATTTGGCCAATGGTTCCGTTGATGCAGCTCAAAACCGCTTTAGTTAATTCATTTGGCCAATGGTCCTATTGATGTAGCTCAAAACCCCATTAGGTAATTCATTTGGCCAATGGTCCTGTTGATGAAGCTCAAAACCCCATTAGTTAATTCATTTGGCCAATGGTCCTATTGATGTAGCTCAAAACCCCATTAGTTAATTCATTTGGCTAATGGTCCTATTGATGTAGGTCAAAACCCTATTAGTTAATTCATTTGGCCAATGGTCCTATTGATGTAGCTCAAAACCCCATTAGTTAATTCATTTGGCTAATGGTCCTATTGATGTAGCTCAAAACCCCATTAGTTAATTCATTTGGCCAATGGTCCTATTGATGTAGCTCAAAACCCCATTAGTTAATTCATTTGGCCAATGGTCCTATTGATGTAGGTCAAAACCCCATTAGTTAATTCATTTGGCTAATGGTCCTATTGATGTAGCTCAAAACCCCATTAGTTAATTCATTTGGCCAATGGTCCTATTGATGTAGCTCAAAACCCCATTAGTTAATTCATTTGGCCAATGGTCCTAATTCATTTGGCAATGGTCCTATTGATGTAGCTCAAAACCCCATTAGTTAATTCATTTGGCCAATGGTCCTATTGATGTAGCTCAAAACCCCATTAGTTAATTCATTTGGCCAATGGTCCTATTGATGTAGCTCAAAACCCCATTAGTTAATTCATTTGGCTAATGGTCCTATTGATGTAGCTCAAAACCCCATTAGTTAATTCATTTGGCTAATGGTCCTATTGATGTAGCTCAAAACCCCATTAGTTAATTCATTTGGCCAATGGTCCTGTTGATGAAGCTCAAAACCCCATTAGTTAATTCATTTGGCCAATGGTCCTATTGATGTAGGTCAAAACCCCATTAGTTAATTCATTTGGCCAATGGTCCTATTGATGTAGCTCAAAACCAAATTAGTTAATTCATTTGGCCAATGGTCCTATTGATGTAGCTCAAAACCCCATTAGTTAATTCATTTGGCCAATGGTCCTATTGATGTAGCTCAAAACCCCATTAGTTAATTCATTTGGCCAATGGTCCTATTGATGTAGCTCAAAACCCCATTAGTTAATTCATTTGGCTAATGGTCCTATTGATGTAGGTCAAAACCCCATTAGTTAATTCATTTGGCCAATGGTCCTGTTGATGCTGCTCAAAACTTGGTATATGGCGCTGTTCCCAAACATTGTATATGCCCAAGGTGGTTGTATTTTGCCTGTGTCAGGGAAAAGCTTAGATATAGACTTTGGTGATGTTATGAATATATACCAGTTGGGAAAAGTGTTTTCAGGCATTATGTTTAGTTATCTTTGAAAAGCAAGTCCATTCACAGGCTAGGCACATGCAAATTTGGTATCCAAGATATCCACAGAGCCTGTTAAATTTAGCATATGGGAATTTTGTTCTTGCTTTTTCCTTTATATGCAAATTTGTTAATGTTAAAACAACCCACCATGCACCCTCTGTAATCAGACCCCAGTAAGCCAATTTCTAGTCCTTGAAGATAACCATTACCCCACCACAGGTCCCTTATTATTTCCAAAAGTTATACAGTCAAACTTGTGTTAAGAGGCCAGCCTATGGGACAGAGTAAATTGGCTGCTTAAGACAGGTTGGCTGCTTAACACAAATTGATGTACACTATAAATCTAACAATGGGACTTTCTGTAGTGGCTGTTTAAGGCAGGTTTGCTGCTTAAAAGGGTGGCTGCTTAACACAAGTTAGACTGTATATCCATATAAACAGACAATCCAGATCAGCAAACCATAGTTGCTAATAATCAGATAACTTATCACAATTGATTAAATATTTACTTTGATGCAAGATTGTACACAACTAATACTTGGAAATCTAAAATTTTATGAGATATATTTTATTGACACATCTGCGGCAAATTGGATAGAAAACAGCATTTGAATTTAAATGACGCCACTTGACAACGGTATTTTGATTTTCATGAGAGCCAGACTTCCCATTGACTTAAGGAACTTCAATGGTTCTACCAAGCTTGACCAGCCCTTAAGGGCAGATAAGTTCTGGGTCTTTCTCCAACATCATGAGAGAGGCATGCCAGCATAAGTGAAATAATGTTGACATAATGTGAAACACTTACACTGAAATATGATAAATCTTGGCAAGATGATTCCAACATGCACATGTATTTAGAAATAAAATGTTGGGAACAATTTTTGAGGAAGTCCCTAAAAAGACTATGGTATACTATCCTTATATTTTTACCAGATCGGAAAAATCGTGTTGATGACTGCTTTGGCTTCAGCTATTCTGTGTGATTGCACTTGAAAAACCCATTACTTAATTCTAATGTTTGAATAGGTCAAACTTGAAAAGTGTCCTCCAATGACAATTTTAATCAGTGGAGTCAGAAGCATTCAATTTGAAATCGAAAAGAAATCATTGTAACAGAATAAAAGATTGCTTGATAGCTTTATTTTGAAACACTGGTTTCTTAAATCACGTCCAGATGTGGAATCATTGTCAATTTGTTGAGAAAGCAAAAGATATCTTTCAAGATGAAGTGATCAAGAAACCAGTGTACAAAACAGATACTGTAAGTTGCAGCCGGCTTTTATTTTGAAGTTAATTCTAGTTTAAAATAATGAATAAAAATACGTATTTATTCCCACTGAAATCTGATCGTTTTGGAAAATGGAGAAAACAATTCTTTTTCAAAAAGTGAGAGAAATTTCTTTTTTCTTCACATTGGTTTTTAATAGCCTGTTTCTATATTTTAAGTGTTTTTAATGAGTAATGGGTTTATTTGTAAGCTTCCCAGATTGATCCAATTGGGTTAATCATCATGCGTTAAGCTATTGTTATGTTCTTCTCTGATATTTGCAGCTAGAGAGTGTTTTTAGTAAACAGCGAGACTCGAAGGGAAGACTTACTACGGAACGGGGCGACAAAGTAGGTCTTCTTAGTTCTCTTGCTTTTTTATTACCTATGCCCCATTTCCTACATGAGAGAAATTTGTAGCATGAACCTCACGAAACAAGGGAACTTGCATATTGTGAAGACATTCATGGGTTTTATTTTTTTTTTATGGTTCCCGAGTATCTTGGTAACCTTGTTTACCATGTCCAGGGTTCAATGCAATACTAAAGTAAGTCAAGTGTTTCGTGTTTATGAAGCACTTACTATAATCTTGCATTGAAGCCTATAATTATGAACTCCATAACGCTTTAGAATCCATTGTGTCAAATAGGATAAATTACTCCTAATGAAGGATTAATCCTTTTGTCATAATGGTATTTTATCATATACCACATAGAAATGTTGTTGTCTTGCTTTCTTTGATGTCTTTCATTTGGATAAGTTACAAATTTAGAAACAGTTATTCATTGCTCTTAAAGGCACATCAAAGGAGAGGAGTACAAATAAATTACTGAAAAAATATATGGAGTTCTTTTATTATGTTCATAAAAGTCATGAGAATTAGTTTAGGAATGCATTGAGACCCTATTAAATAGACTCATTTGAAATGAGTGATTTTGTCACTGAAATACAGTTGTCTCCAATTCAATCATGTTTATCAACAACCTGTTTGTTTACATATTCAAAATAACGAATTCTGAATGGTCGGTTCAAAAATGTGTGTATCAACTGTCAAGGTCAGAGGTGAAGAATCACGAAATCTGAATTATAAAACTTGCTAATCTGGGTTATTTCTGGTTAACTTTCACTTTTAAGTTGTGCTGATGGTGTTTTCTGGTGATAACTATTTGAATCTGTCCAAAAGTTTTCCAAATAATATTGTTTGATATAGCATTAATCTCCTTTTATGGGCCTTTAAATAAAACCATATATTGTTGGTACTTTTAACAGATATCATGATAGAAAATATTCTTATGAGGTGCCAAAAATGTAGGGCTTTCTTATAAGAGTTTGCCTGCTACAGAGTTACTTTTCATGTGGAAATGGGATAAATGTATAGTATACATGTAGTCTGATATAGTTTCTATTTTGCCTTTATTATATGTACTTGTAGTAGAATATAATATATACATTTTTATTTATAAATCTTATTTTTTTATTCAAAAGAACAAAAGGCCATGGCACTATGTAAAATGGCTTAAATTTATGACACTTTATTTTGAGACATATTAAAGGGAATTATCAGATAACTTGAAAATGAAAATGATTTAAAACAAAACATTTTTAAGTTGCAATCATTGTTATCAGCTTAATAACATATATTGTAATGGACACATAACTGCAACAATAAATCTATATCCAACAACAAGAAGCAAATTGCAAAAGAAAGTGTGTAATGCTTTATATAATAAAGTAACTACATGATTAATCGCTTATTGAGGTTTGCTTAAAGCTAATCAAAACCAATTTCCTCATGTTTACTTGTTTTATCACTGCTCCAAAAGAGGACTTAAGAAAGCACTACAATAGAAGGCAAAGTTTGCTTATAACAAGCAATTTCAGCTTTCCTCTTGCCACAAATAGTTATGATTATTATGTACCAAAGCAAATATTCTTTAAAAGTCATTTATGAAGGAACGGGTTTAAACAGATAATAAATGCTCAAAGCATTCCTTTTGATAAGTTTTGAATGCCTACAGAGTAACTGAAAGGACAAGAAGAACCGTTGAATCATTAAGGCAACACAAACATGATGTTTGATGTATGTCATTGATGTTTACAACCCTGATCTATTTTTAGATCACTTGATTAAAGGTCAAGGTCATCATCACTTGACAAAGGTCAAAGTTATTCCCTGCTAATAAATAAAAACAAATGAACTTGAAAATTCAGTGCCATGTGTCTTGATGATAAATAAAACCCTCATTGATTTTAGGGCACTTGGTCACGATCACAGACCAAGGTCACCATCACTAGGCCAAAGGTCAAATTCAACCCAACTTCATAGTGTTACATATCTGAATGATAGCTACAACCCTAATCTATTCCAGATCACTTGTTCATAGGTCAAGGTCATCATCACTATGTCAAAGGTCAAATTCGATCATTGCCTGAAAAATGGAGAAAAAATATACTTAGTTTCTTGAAACTTAATTTATATGGTTATGTAACTGAATGATAGATACATGTGCTCTGTATGTGATTAAAAGTTTATACCAATTACCTCATACACCATTTTCATAAAGCATATGTGTAGTTGAATGATGACATTTCGACACCTTTGAAAGTTTTGTGAACTGTTTTATGTCTGTAATGCTGTGGAATCATTGCATGGGCCATTACATACCATAATAAAGAAAACATTTCAACAAAAGAAGAAATTGCTTGTTCCAAGCAATTTCTGCTTTTGTTAAAATGTTTTCAATCATACACAACACATGTAAAAGTCTTCTTTACAGCTTTTCTATGAAGATTATGAGGCATTCAGTTTGGTCAAGTTACAAAATTCCATATGAGGGATTGGTTGAAAAGCTTTGTGTTTTGATGAATAATCTAAACCATGTTAGTTTGTGATTTTTGTTTTTAGGATATCAGCAAAACAGGATATGAGAGTATCTTTCGAAATGTAGTAAGTTAGGTGTCTGATTAATGATTGTGGCCTCCTTGACATACTAAATTTTAACCAAAAAAGCAAAAGAAGGTTTTTAATATGATAAGATTTCCATTATCGACAGGCTTTGCTTTTAATGTCATCTGCAAGAATTTATGCCAAACACGTAAATATTTAACAATTGAAATACCTTTACATCATATCCTGTTTGATTTTTACCCGTTCAAGACATTAAAGTTACAGTATTCTGAGCTCAAGATAGTTCTAGAAATACTAAGGCTATTCATTCTGACAGTTATTTTCAAAGCTAAGCTTTAATTTATAAAGGCGTTACCATATAAAAGAAAAAAAAATCAGACTTGATATGTAGAATTAGACGAATTTGGAATGGTTGAGTTATAAAAAACTCTTGAAATAAAGTTTGCTTACCCCTGTAAGTTTTTTTTTCTGAAGTACTTCAAATCTTTCATGAAGTCAACCAAACCGGACATGTACCTGGTTGATTAAAAATTTCCTCATCATTTAAGACTTTTCAGTACCATATTAAAGTATTCTTGATTAGAAAATTGGAATCATACCAACTATCTGGAGCTCTGACTGTTCTAATATCTCACAGACAAGTTTGAATAAATTGACACCATTTTGAGATCCTGCATAGTGTCCAATGTGTGTTTACCTTGATTCCATTAACATGCTTCTTTATGTACGGTGTAAATGTCTCTTAACACACATGATGCAGTACTTGACGCAAGATTTATGCCAAGAGGAAAATAAACCTGGAAAAGTTAATTTCTCCTTTTGTCTTAAATAGTTTCATATAACCAGGCTGGGAAATCATGTCACCAATGTTAACGCTCTTATGTCCAAACGAGATGGCCGCTCCATGGGTATGTCTATGCTTTTTTCTCCTCCTTATGCAAATGATAGCCACATAGTGTACCCCATATGTATGTCTAAACCAGTCTGTCTTCAACTACAATTTCCCAGTGATAGACGTAACACCGTTATAAAGCATGGGTTATCGTATAACACCTGAACCGGAAAATTGCTGGTCAACTCATGCAGGGAAACACAATATGGCTATCATTGGCAAAAGTGTGAAAAAAAAAGCAAAGATACCTGTTAGGGTATGGGTGCGGCAATCTTGTTCGGACATAAGCTTGTAAACATCGATCACTTGATTCCTGATTTCTGATCTGATTTCTATTACAAATGAATATTTCGAGGGTTCAATGCAAGACTATAGTAAGTGCTTCATAAACATGAAGCACTTACTATAGTATTGCACTGAACACTCAATTTAAAAGCTTTGAAATGTCTGTTGCTGTTTTGAATTGTGTCAACTCATTAAATGTGTGTTTATTAAAATAATGATTATAAGACTCCTATAGCCTGCATTATATTGTTATTGATATCTTGCAAAATACTTAATTTGAATAAATTGTGATAAGATGAGGATAAATATCTGGATATAGGATTCAATATTAATGTCTATAATATTGTTATATACCTATTATGATTGTTTTTTCTAGGCAGTCATTCCCTCAATTTGTAAGGTTTAGGTCTATGATAAAAATTTCAGTAACTTTCAGTATTCTTTTAATTACGATAGATAAATTTTCTTTGTTTCGTTCTTTATTTCAATTTATTCTAAAAGTGTATACTTGTATTTGTTTATGTACTATTCATATATAACACATTACTTAGTATGGCTTAAACCTTATAATTGAGTAGCTTTTTATTAATATGTTGTTATTTTTGCTAATTTTTATACAGAAATACAGTTTAAGTAGTCGGAAACATACTGTAAGCTCACAGAAAAACTGCTTCATTTCATACACTGGCTTGCACTTAACTTGTAGTCAAAATAGCTATTAGCTCAATTAATATTTAGAAGTACATGTATAATCCATTTCCACCTAGAAACCTTTAGAAAACTAATAGTAGATGGCATTAAACTATATGATAATTGATTAATTTGTATGCTATTCATTTAAAAGTTAATAGATTTATTAGTAAAAGAAGTTATTTGGGTTTTGGTTTTTAAAGCTTAATTGGTTCAAATATCCTTTACCCATCAAATGAGAGGAATTCATGTTTGAGATTCTTTGAGATTCCTATCTTATCTTGCTATGTAGAAATGGATTGATATGATTTTATTAGCATTTGATTGGTGCACAGACACTTTTACACGTTCTTCTTGTCGAGGTTGTTACAGGTGGGCATTGTAAAATGGTATCGAAACAAAGATCTAAACAGTAGCTAACTTGCATTCAAAGTGGTTTCTCTGATTTAGAGAATTCATCAGGGGATAGTTCTATGACTCAGACCAATTACCTGTGAGATTCCTAACCTAACTGCTTTCTTTTTCCCATCCCAATGCTCATTCAGTAGGAGCAGGTTATAATAAACCTGGTTATCAAATTAAAGAGAGTGACAAAACCATTTTTGGTCAATTCTACCTCCACAGTCAATGTATTATTGTGGAGTGCCCTTCATGATGGTACCTTTTCTTAGCCTGGTACTTGTAAGTTATCTAGGAGCATTTGGGGCCTCATTAGACTATGAAATTTTGTTAGAGAACAGAACTTTAAATAACACTGCACCACTCTGCACAGGCTCAAATTCCAATGAGGTTCATTTTATTTTCACGAGAGGCAGTCTCTTGGTTGACTAACAGAGTTCTGATGGTTCTACACAACTTCAAGTTTGGGGTTTTCCTCTATCAATATGAGCAGGGTATGGCAAAATATCTGAAATGCTTTTGCCACAAACCCCTGATGATATTGTAAAGAAAGCATAACAAAAGTTCTTTTATTATGTTCATAAAAGAAATGAGAATAAATTTACACGCATTTAGACCCTATCAAAAAGGTTCCTTTAACATAAGTTATTTTGTGCTTGAAATAAAGTTGTCTCCAATTCAATCATGTTTATTAACAACTTGTTTGTTTACATATTAAAAATAAAGAATTCTGATTGGTCGGTTCAAATATTTGTGTATGAACTGTCAAGGTCAGAGGTGAAAAATGGGGCAATCTGAATTATTAAACTTGCTAATCTAGGTTTTTTCAGGTAGACTTTCACGTTCAAGTTTTGCTGATGGTTTTTTTTGGTGATAACTAACTTAATCTGATTAAAAGATTACCAAATAAAATAGTTTGATATAGCATTAATCTCCTTTTATGTGCCTTTAAATAACAGATTGATGTGATCTCTTATTGCTATGAGAACAAATAATGTCCAAGTCATCTTCACTGTGATAAACAGAGCTAGTTCTTGCATTGGGTACTGATTGCAGATAGCTTGGTTATGGTTATGGATTAGTTTAGATCTGCAAAGCTAGATTTTTAAAGCATTTGACATACTCTTATATATGCTGTGTGTTGATATATTTGTATTTTTATCTACCATGTAGGGTTTTTCTTTCATTGGAATTAAATTAATGATAATTCTTCTATGTGAATTTTGAACAATCTTGTGTAATTTTGTGTTATTGTGCATCACTGAAGACACTTCATGAAATGCATTATTTGAAAAGCTGTTTTATGACTCTTAAATGATTTGAAAATACACATGCAGAATATATTACATAATACCGGTACATATTTTTATTTTCATGATATTAAATAAATGAATACAATGTTTTCTCCTGGCTGTTTGTATTGAATGTATGAACTTTTAAAGGAAACGGAACAAAATGATGTAATGCATCATCTTGTTTTGTCAGAACAATTATTTGTGAATAACCTTGGGTATTTTTCAGCTACTAACTTGTCCTAGCTTTCTTGCTTATGTATCCAAGAATGTTAAATAATATAATAGTGTTAAAAGTTTAAGAATAATTGATCTTCCCTTATTCCAGACAATTTTTAACACACTAACATAAAAATATCTAACGCCTTTGCAGAAAACAATAATGAAAAATGTGACACAAAGGTAATTGATGTAACATTATAAAATTGAATAAATTCATTTTTTGAAAGATTTTCATTTAATCATAAACCTTAATCATTGGTCCTTTATATCAATTATCTAGGGTTCAGTGCAAGACTATAGTAAGTGCTTCAAAAACATGAAGCACTTACTATATAGTATTACACTGAACCCTCGTTATGCAATTGCTTTTTATTGCAAGTCATCTGTCCTTAAGTATGCCAAAAGGGGATAAGAATATTTCTAAGAGATTTTGATTCTTTTCAGAAAAAGTCTGCTTTTGCGCAAATCCCCCTCTCACTGCTGAATGTTAGGCATGTTTACCCCTTGCTGAATGAGATACATGCATTTTTACAATATGCATTTCACAGTGCTTGCATTTCTACTATATTTAATACACAAATGGGTATGTCACTAACAGAGTCATAAAATATGCATTTTGTCACAGTCTTAGATAACCCTCCATTTGAGTGTTCACAGGTTCCAACCTTAACACATGCATCATAACCATTTGACATTTCAACCTAGATATTAGGTTTTTCAAGGGTGGATTTCTGTTTTTACAATTTATCCATTTTCTGATATGGACTTTCCTTTTGATCTGTTTTGAAAGCGACATCATAAATATTGGATAAGGTAACATTTTCTCTTCGTTTAAATGCCCATTATATGCATAGAGTGTAAGACTTTGTGATTCTGTTAAACAAAGCATCTCAGTCATGCTAATAAATATGTTATTCGGACTTAAATCTCCTTGTTTGGGTTAAAAAGAAATGTCAAAGATGTTGGATGCATGTGTCCTTGTTATCTCCCCCTGACTTGAAAGTTTGGTGTGTTTTAGCCCCTTGCATATTATACTTACATTAACGCAGCTACAGCAAACTTGAGTCTTAATATCAAACAGAAACTTTGAAGAATGCAGGCGTTATGCCACTGTCTGTTGTATCTTTTTGGTCTGTATCATGGCATTTTAATGATAGATTTTTTTTTATCTAGAATAATTTCAGAGCTTTAAAGTTTCGTGAATGCTCCTTTGAGTCTCTGTGGTTAGGGTATCAGTCGTAGAACTTGGAGGTTCTGGATTTGAACCCCATCACTACCTCTGGTTTTTGTGGAAGTTTCCTTTAGCAAGACACTACAGAGCCCTAGCTTAGTACTGGTGAATTCAGGAAAGCCACAAGATAACAGAAAATTGTTGACATGATGTTAAAGCCTTATAAACAGGTTTTCATTTGAGTGAGTATCCCAGCTAGGGGTCCTTTGTGTCCCAGTGGTTAAGGTGGCGGACTGAGGACTAGGGGGTACGGGGTTTGAGCCCACCAACACCTATGATTTGGTGGTAAGTTACTTCAGAAAGCTAGCCTAGTGCAGGTGGATCCAGGAAAGCTGGTTGACAACTGAGAATTATTGATACTGTGTTAAACATCATTCAAAAGTATCCAGAAACCCAAACAGAATACTAATGGTTCCCGTCTTAACAAGCCCTTAAAACTTAAGCCTTCTTTATGTGGGATATCAATGAAGGAGATATTGTTTGTTATGAACAATATCTCATTTCATCACAAAAGTTTCTCAAGCACTATGCTGTAGTTGCATTATAACCAGTTTATATCGAGTAATTGGTTATCACAGATATCACTAATCCATTTTGGATGCTTACATTACACGGTCAATGTTTTTGGTGAATGTCACATAACCTTTTAGTTCCACTATTAATGTTCATACTGTATGGTAAAAAAATGCAAAATGACAGTCATCTCATGTAAGTAGTCCTAAGTCTTTTTCTATATCATGGTTCAATTGTTAACCCTTTTAGCAACAATATTATCACCAAAAGCTCCTGACAGCATTATAGTCTATTTTTCAAATTCTCTAAAACTCTTGGCAATAGTTTCCAACGGTGCTGATAGAGTTAAACAGAAAAAACAGTACTCCAGTCAATGTGTTAAAGGTTTAAACTGGAAAGTGAGTAAAATTCATATCCAAACGTTAATAAGTTTTTTTTTTTTTTTTTATCTTTTTTCGTAAAATGTGTGTGTACACTTTCATGTCCTAGTAACAAATGAATAAACATTTACAGCTTAAATCTTAACTGCTATCAGCCTATATATCACCCATTTCCTATTGATTCTCATTTTTATGCACTTGTTGAAAACAGCTGGAGGAGTCATAAAGATAAAATTAAAAATTGCCTTTGACAAGTAATTTATGCTTTTATCACAATGGCCTCTTCCAAGTTTCACAAACAAAATCATAATTCTTTGTTTTAGAAGATGTCTCTGCAGCTTAAGCACACAAAGGACTTAAAATAATTTATATAGGGTAATGGATGAACCGTTAAGTTTTTCCCCCAAAATTTTGAATTAATTAATAATTGACACCAAAGTGCTTTTACCGATAGTTCGTAATATAACCCTGGTCTGTTGATATTAAGTAACCTTTGAAGTGAATAAATTCTAATGTTTCTCATGTTTATTAATAGTATTAATACTGATTGATATAAACATATCTATTAAAGGTACTAATGTGTATAACAATGTTTATATCCTGCTGTGTAGGGTGTAGACCCCATTCAAGATACCACCTTGTTGATCCACTTCTTTGGGAAGAAAGGAAACGATGTCTTGAAGTATGACGACTTTCATAGGTACAGTAGAGCCGCTTTTTTGTTCTTTTTCTTTAACTAAATTCTTCAAATAAGTATTAAAAAGAGAAAAATGTTATTATCTATTACATGATTAAAAATCTAATTAAAAAATTAAAGCTGTTACTTCATATTGACTATCTTTAACACACTTGCACTAAAAGGCATGGTGACCAAATATGAAAACGCTCAAAAAGAAATTCTATCAATTACCATAATAAAGAAATAGTGTAACTTATTCCAATAAATGTAAATTTGTGACTGTCTTAGCAGTAGAGCATAATCAAAATGTATAGAAAATGACACTTTATATGTTATATAGGAAGAAACCGTAAAAAGAGAATGGGAATCCCTGGCCTAGTGGTTAAAGTATAAAACTTTGAATCACATGGCAGCTCTCCGCATGAGTTTTAATCTGGGGGATGGCATTTGGATTATTTGACTACCAACTGACTTACAGAATGACAATGGTTCTATTCAGTTTTACCAGCCCTTCTAGGCATTTGAGTGTGGGGTCTTACTCCAACATTAAGGGTCGGCATTGCAACATAAAACGGAAAAAATGTTGACAACATGTAAACCTCATACATAGAGAATAGATGGTTGGTGTCGTGAATCGGAAATGTTATCGGGCAAGGCTTAGGATTATTATCCGGTGAGCCGAAGGCGAAACGGATAATAATCCGAAGCCGAGCCTAATAACTTTTCCCATTCAAAGACACCTTTCTATTCTATTTATCCTGTTACCTTTATGTATTCTTTCAAACAAACAAGATGTGAATAGCCTAAAACACGAGAAAAAAAAGAAAAGAATAAGTAGAGAATGATGTAAATATGACGCCATTTCGTTCTTATGATGTCATGATTCGTCACGTGCATGTGTTATATGGTTAGTGCCGGATATCACAAATGTTATACGGCACCTACTTATCGGTCCCAAAATGGCACAAGTGACAGGATAAAGTAGAATATCTGTAGCTCAAACTTTTGATTGTCAAACCCCTCTATACATCCAAGAAAAGTCAGGGTCACAAATCATTTGTTCTTTATTTCTATGTCTTTATATTCGAGACATCTATACGCCAAACTCTATGTCAAACACTCCCATGAGGTCCTTTAAGATTAGAGGTATAGAGATTCAACTGTAATTATAGGAAAAAATACTAAAAGACAAGTTGCTCATTACAGGTTTATGGAGAATCTTCAGAGTGAGGTTATACAGCTTGAGTTTATGGAGTTTTCCAAGGGCATGGAGACCATCTCCGAGGAGGACTTTGCTCGGATACTGCTCCGATACACGAACCTCGACAAACTCGCTGTCGGGGAGTGTATTGCTCGGGTACATGAGAGAATGCCGGAGGAAAAGGTTAGTTTTGGGGATATATATGTATCTAACTTGATTTGATTTAGTAGTGTTTTACAGTGCATATATGGCCTTATGTATCAATAAAGTATCTATCTTTAATTCTTTGAGGAAAAGGTTAGTTTTGGGAAATAATTAACTTGGTATGATTTGATGAGGTGTTAAGTTGCATCTTTAATTCTTTTAGGAAAAGGTTAGTTTTGGGATATACACATATTTAACTTGATTTGGTTTGATAGAGTTTTCACATTGCATATTTGGCCTTAATGTTTCAATTAAGTATCTTTAATTCTTTGGGGAAAAGGTTAGTTTTGGGATATATTTAACTTAGTTAGATTGGATAATGTCTTCACATTGCATCTATAATTCTTTTAGAAAAAGGTTAGTTTAAGGGATATATTGTACTTCTTGCTGCCAATGTCCCCAAGTGTTGACTCAAACACCCGTTTTGGTTCTGCATTGTATGTTACCGTATTTAGGATCAAGGTCAATGTCATTAAAAGTCAAGAATATCTAATCCGAATTTTGTTTTGGTGATATGTTACATTTGGTATGCAAAAAATAGAAATTAGAAAAATCAAATCCGAAGATGTCCCTTTGTTCATATAGAAATACTTTACTCATAATTCCCTAGTCATTAGCCGATCGTCTCATAATAACGGAAATACTGTTGACTTGAAGAAACTTGTTATATCATTATGCATGGGTGAAAGTGTTCAGGATTATTCCTAAATTTCAGGTTTTTGAGACTTTTTGTCCCTATATAATGCTATAGCAAATATGCCTTTTCAGGTTAATGAACTACAGATTTCAGGTTTTTGAAATTCTTCAACTTTCACTCATGATTATGTTAAAAGAATGTCTTTGGTTATGAAGCTGAATAAGTTATCTGGCAATGATAAAGAATTATCTATTTTTTCCAGGGTATAACTTTTCAGGAGTTCAAGAAGTTTTGTCAGTTCATGAACAGTTTGGATGACTTTACTATTGCAATGAACATGTACACCTACGCAGACATGCCTGTATCTCAGGGTGAGTAGTTAATGTGGTCCTAATCAAACTTTATAGAGCTTATCAACTAACAGTGAGGTAGACAGGGGTTTGTTTTTGTTTAAAACCTTCCTTATGTTGTTAATGTTAAAGGACTTTTATACCAATGCAGAGAACATGACTTTTTTGTACACAAACGCAGATATGACTGCCTCAATCTGAATTCATCAGGTTTATTCAATTAATAACAATATGGAAGCCACCATGTTGCTTCTTGCAAATATACTTTCGTTGTTTTTTTGCTTTCAAATGAAACTGCCAAATGCAATATATATATATATATAAAAGGGCCGCGTCACGCAAAAAGGGGCACTCGGACATAAATAAAAACCGCTGACTCAGCTCTTTGTTAGCGCTATTATTCCAGCATCTAGTCACGACAGTTATCATTTGTATTAATTTAAAGGTAGAACTTGATGTCCTTTAAGATGGCAAACAGTGTAACCCCAGACCAGCCGCCACGTCAGTGACGTGGCGGCTGGTCTGGGGCTACACTGTTTGCTATGTCCGAGTGCCCCTTTTCCCGTGACGTGGCCCATATATAGACATTTAATTTGATATAAGAAACAAAAATATATATTTAGCTTATACTTTGACTATTAAGTATGAGTTGCCAACCAAAAATAAAGATTGAAAGTCATGCTTCATTACTTTCACATTCCTTGAACTACTGATCATTGACGCTCACAGGAAACATTTCATAAGCCGAACCCATAACACAAAATTTGTAACCCTACACTTATGTACATGGTGTATTTCCCAGGTCACGGAAATACCCAAGAACAGTAGTTATGTTTAATGACTGCCTCTCAGGGCACACTATTTATACAACTTATTTCTGCGCTAGACACCAGAGATCCATGCTAGGAGCTTAATTGTGCTTTGTGCATATGTCATTACAGAATTGCAAGATTTTTCCTATAAAGTAGTGTAACTCAGTTAATTTGTCATGATTAGACTATTCATCTTAAATGACTCTGATATAATGTTAAAAAAAAGATATGAAGAATATAGCAAGAGACATATGATTCAAGATACCATTTGTCTGTTAAACAGTCTTTATCCGTCACTCATAAACTGGGCATTGCATCATAAGAGAAAATCTATTGATCAAATGTAAAAGGCTGACAAAGTTAACAAACATACGATTTCTATGCAACTGACTGTTTTTCCCTCATGAATATTACCCACACATTTACAATACTTTCTATAAGTCCAGAATATTTTGTTTTTCTATACTGTAAACTATTTGTATGAAGGAGGTGAATATATTTATGATTAATTTGGTTAATTGTTCTTACTTTGTTGTTGGTTTCCAGATGATTTCCAGCGGGCTGTTGCTATCTGTACTGGTTTTCGACTGAGTTCCCACATAGTGAACACTGTGTTTAACATATTTGACATCGACGGTGACGGTCATTTAAGTTATAAAGAGTTCATTTCCATAATGAAGGACAGAAAGCATAGAGGATCTCGAGTAAGTACAGTTACATTGTATAGTCAATATCTTTAAGAGACCACTATAAAACGGTGTATAAAAAAGTTATTCTAATTCTATGTCAATCAGGATGTTAGTCATTCAGAGAGCACATACGGCCAAAGGTTGCTTAAAATGAACAAGGGCCTTTTTTCCTTTTTTCAACAATAATTTCTTAACTACCAAAGCAATGTTCAAATTCATTTGAATCTGAGTGCTTTTTGTGTACCATCTCTTTCATGTTTGATTGATAGAAAAATTGTTTGCTACAAACATTCAGGTTAAAAGAGGCTTATTTTCTTTTTATTTCAGTCAAACACCATGCACCACCAAAGAAGTTGGGAGACTTTTAAGAGCTGTGTAAAAACAGAAATGAAATCATATTAACAGAGAAGGGGAAATATGTGTAGATAAAGCATTATTGCATAGAATTTTTTTCATGCTATTTTGAAACACTGGGTGTAAATAATGTGTTTTTCCAAGTTATAGCAAATTTATTATTTCTCACGATTTCTTCAAAATCCATCCCTAGCTTATACTTATCTTTCTTGTAAAGTTTTGTTGTTTTATAATGTACAGTTGAGGCTTCAATTATGGAGGGAAAACAATTTGGTTTAAGGTCACTCAGTGCCCAGTAGTTACGGTAGTACAATCTGTTAGACCAGGGATTAAGCCCTACCAGCAACACTTGCTTTGTTTGACGAAAACTGTATGATTACTCATGTTTTATGTTAAAGAATTTGATCTGCATCCTTGCTTTTTTTCCTTTCATCTGTAGTTTAATTCCTAAAGGCTTTTCAAGTCATCTGCTGATTTTTTGTCTTTGAAACATAAAAGATGTATTTGATTTGCTTGTTCTGTAAACATGTATATATAGAATTTATTTATTGACCATTACTTGAAGCTTTTTTTCTGAATGTGGAAAGAACTCACAAGTCTTTTTAATATTCATTCTAAATAATTATCTTATACTAATAAAATGTTTGTTACATACCTTTGTAGTTGCTGTGAACATTGTGGCAAATGGAGCTCATCTCTTTCTTATAAGTTTGCTTCCTATCAAAATGCTTTCAAATGTCTGTTTAAATCTATCAAATGTTGCTAGCAGATTACAAAGACTTGTGAGTTGTCGTAATGAAAATTTTTCCTTTTTCCCTCTCAATGTTTTTGAATGTCTGTGTCTGCCTCTACCCTCATAACGTTTATAAATATCTTAAGGTTACACGCAGTTCACAAATACTATAACGTTGTTTATTAAATTATTACACTTTAGTGACCCAGTTTTCTTGGACTCTTCATTTCATAATCACATTTTAGTTACTGTAGAAAAAAGAATAAAAAGGGATAATGACAAGATTGCTCAGTTTAAGCAACTAAACCAAGAGCAAATTGTCATAGATTCTCAAGTTGATGCTTTTATAAGGCTTAACCCGCCCAGCCCCTATGGGCAGTCAAGTTTGGGTCTTCCAAAATAACTGAGTCGGGCATTGCAACATAACTGAAATAATGTTGATACAAATATAAACCTATATGGAGCAAAAACGAAATTATAACATAGCCTGAAGAATGAATAGAAAATGGTAAGGTAGCAGTGGGAACATCCAAAGGGGTGTTCTGATTTTTATTTGAAACTTTTTTTTTCTCTACTTTATTACCTTATTTCTATTTCTTGTTAACCATTTATAAATCTATTGATTATTATGAGAATAAAATATATATAAAATTATCTCTGACTCACATCTTTTTTCAATTTCACTTCCTCAGACTTCAGATTATTAAACAGTATGCATTGTACTGCCTGGTAAGAGGGGGTGGGGGATTTGCGTACAAAAGTATGCCCCTCCAGAAGAAAATATCCCATACTTCTTCGTCGTCACGACAAACCAAGGTCCACAAAGTTTGAACACGGCAAAGCTAGGTCCCCATAGTTCTGACACAGCAACATCTTCAGCAACACCATGTAAATGCCTAATTTTAAGACTACATTGCTTTCATAGCATCTGCATTTTGTGAAAATGTGAGTGAATTTACGGAGTGTTACTATCATTGTCACATATATCCGATTCGAAACGCAACTCGATAATACATTGTAACAATTTGATTTTCCAGATTATTATTGGATTTAAAATGAAGAAATGCCATATTCTAATTCAAATTTGGACTAAAGCACCATATGCATTCAAAATCCAGTCCATACATGCAGACGATGTGAAGCATATGTTATGTTCTGGGGGTTGGGGGGGGGGGGGTCTAGTGTGATGTCCCTGTCATTTTGACATATAATGCACATAGGTTATAACTATACTTTTATCTCTCATACAAATGAAAAAAAAATACTATGTTATTGATAATAGGTATTAAACAAACACAGAAATTACAGCAAACAAGTGCATAGGTGCAAGCACTTTATGTGAAGAGTGGGGTAAATCATGCCACCAAAAGCCCCTTCCTGAAGAATGAAAGGGTGGAACAGGGCAGATTGTGTATGCAAAGTTACATGAGGACAGATATCACTACAACTTCTTTGTGTAAACAGAAATGATTTATTGTTAAAAATAAATTTTTTTTTTTTTTTTTTATATGGGTTTTACATCACATCAACATTATTTCAGTTATGTAGCGATGCCCGGCTCTTAATGATGGAGGAAGACCCCATACTCAACTGCCCATAAGGGCTGGTCAAGGCGGGTAGAACCATCGGCATTCCGTAAGTCAGTCGGGAGACTGCCTCTCATGAAAATCCATATCCCTCTCAGGATTTGAACCCACGCGGAGAGGGGCCTTGTGATTTCAAGTTCTGTACTCTAACCACTAGGCCACGGAGGCCCCTGTTAAAAATAAATACAAACAGCACATTTATAACAAAATCCATACATTAAAGCAGATGATTGAACAACATATACATGTACCGGGTAAGGCTTCCTTAACCCTTTCCCAAACAATAACGACATTCATCCAGTTTGTTGCAGTCGACGAGGGAAAACACTGTGGGAAAAGGAGAGTAATTTCTCCTTTTCCACAATGTTTTCTACCCCATCAGAAGATTATTTACCAATTTCATCATATTTTGAAATGTCGTCTGCAGACCCTTTTAATTTGGGACAGTCGAAAAAATTGGCGTTTGGTAAAGGGTTGATAGAACATCTTCCATTCTCTGCATGTCTAAATACAATATGATTGATTATTGATCAATTATGTTTTTGAGCATTTCCCCATGCAAGACTAAAAAATAGATACAGTTTGACTCTGGAATCTCAACCCATAAAGGTTGAAATGAGCTTTCATTGACACTTAAGTTTCACAATTTAGTGCAGAGTACATCAAAACATGAGCAAACAACATACTAAACAAAAACACATATTACAGAGTCAATAATTTGGCAGTACTGATCATTATCCTATCTTTTCACATTATTGTGAATTGTCCGCTTTAAACCTTTACCAAACGCCAAATTTTCGACTGTCCCAAATTAAGAGTTTGCAGACCACATTTCAAAATGTGATTAAACTGAAAAATAATCTTCTGATAGTACAGAAAACATTATGGGAAAAGGAGAAATTGCTTGTTAAGAGCAATTTCTCCTTTCCTCACAATGTTTTCCAACAGGTAAAATGTCTTTATTGTTTGGTAATGGGTTAAGATATAAACCATAGACTTGTTCAAAAGACAGCAATGTCTATGTCTTCATACTGATAAATTTGAAATTACAATATTAATTATGCGTAGTCTTGCCATGTTTGATGCTTGATTAAAATCAATGGTTACAAATTACTTAAGAAATTAAGTAAACTTCGTACACTGTTCACATTATCAGAGCTTATGTCATACATACCCTGTGACTACTCCCTAACCAACCTTTCAATTGGTCCAAATTAAAAGCCGTTAAAAATGGAATAACAGTCTGGCATAAGCAAAAACTTTTTTTTTCTTAAGTCTGGAGTTTGTGATAGTAAGCATTTTGATGAAAAGCAACATTAGCAGGTAATGCCAATTCCTTCTTATAAAGTTACTAAGATTTCTTAGATCTTAGACCTACAGCAGGTGTTTACAGAAATGTAAAAATACATGTTTAAACAAAAGCTTGTGATTTTATTTGGCTCAAATCAAGTTATTTTACTGCTTTAATTTATGAGGAAAAAAAATCAGACTAGCAAACAGGTTAGATCACAGGCCAACCACCAATTAATTTATGGCTTGCCTGGATCTAACCTGTTTGCAGTAGCATGAAGGCAGTTCCAGCAGTTTATGGGTTTAATAATTCATTATCACTTGTTTCGAGATATTAATTTTACAATCACTCCATTCAAACCATTGTATCAAACCAGAAATTCTCTTTTTATGTCAATATACAAATGCAGTTTAATGTATAATGTTTATCAAAATATACTTCACAACTTTACTTTACCAGTGCATTACATGTGCTAATGTCCAAAGATACATTGTATAATATAATAATGCTCCACAAATACAAGTATCAAGTTTACAAGTAATGCCTTCAATAATGACAATGAAACTGTCTAGCAAGGAGAACCTTCGCTTTATCCAAATACAGTCTCAAGTGTCAATCGTAACTTCAACAAACAAGCAACTTATATTTTTTCTTCTCGAGAGCCTAGTTTAACCTATTACCAAATAATAACAGCATTTGACCAGTTTGTTCCAGATGACTCTGGAAAACATTGTGGGAAAAGGAGAAGTTGCTCGTAATGAGCAATTTCTCCTTTTCCCAAATTGTTTTCTGTCCTATCAGAAGATTTCTTTTCAATTTCATCATATTTCGAAATGTCATCTGCAAACTTTTCAATTTGGGACATTCGAAAATTTGTTGTTTGGTAAAGGGTTAAAAAGACATTCATCACTTACAGTTCTATAACAAAAAAAACAAACAGCCTATTTTTTTTCTTATGAAAAGCCTAGCTTAAAGGCACATTAAAAGAGATAAGTACAAATAAATAACTGAAAACATATATGGAGTTTTTTTTTATTATGTTCTTAAAAGTCATCAGAATTAATTTACCAATGCATTTAGACCCTTTTAAAAAGACTCCTCTAGCATAAGTTATTTTGTGCTTGAAATATACTTGTCTCCAATTCAATCATGTTTATCAACAACCTGTTTGTTTACATAGTCAAAATAACGAATTCTGATTGGTCAGTTCAAATGTTTGTGTATCAACTGTCAAGGTCAGAAGTGAAGAATGAGGCAATCTGAATTATTAAACATGCCAATCTGGGTTATTTCTGGTTGACTTTCACATTCAAGTTTTGCTGATGGGGTTTATTGGTGATAACTAATTGAATCTGATCAAAAGTTTACGAAATAAAATGGTTTGATAAAGCATCAATCTCCTTTTATGTGCCTTTAATTCCATCACTACAGCTCTACAATACAAAAACAAAACACAACAATTTAAAAGTAAAAACAAAATCACCAAAGGGAAAACAGAAATACGAACTCAAAACAAAAGACTAGCTTATTAATTGTACATGTGCTACAACAAAAATTCTCAAAGTTGAGTCATTTTTTGCAGATATATCCTGTGTCATTTGATAAGGAATTACAAGACAAGGCAGTGAAAGACAACATTTTAAATGTGTCACTCCCTCTTAAGGGATTTTGTTACCAGTCAAATTTGATGGCAATCACAGGGGACAGTTTCATCACAGGGGACAGTTTCATAGACAAATTGTATCATGTTTATGATAATTAGTAACGACAACTGTGAAAAAGAAAAAATGCTTGTTATAAGCTACAAAAATGTTGAGAAAAAAGGAAAAATAACTTGTTATGAGCAACAAAAAAGCTTGCAAAAAAAGAAGGAATTACTTGGCAAGAACAATTTCTAATTCTGTCACAACTGTTATGTGACTTGTCTTCTTTAGGTGTGTCCATAAATATTAAAAACAATTAGTAATAAAAAATGTAAAAAAAAAAAAAAAGGTATTCCCATTGGCTTGTATATTTATACATTGTTTTATCAGTCTTTTCATATTGTGGTGAAAGCCCCCCCCCCCCACACACTTTCTTTTTAAAAAAAGATTTGCAACAGCTGGCACAATGTGTGGGGAGGATATTGACTGGATTGGCTTGGGTTTCCATTCTATATCACTCTTAACAAAATTTTGGTCCAAGGAAACTGGTCTGTTTAGGAGGGTGTTGAACTTTTCCCCACCACAAAACTTTTAAAACAGTTTCAGAGCATATGCTGTTATGACAAAAAGGGTAATATCTCTCTTCTCCTTTAGACATAATTATTTCATTTTTATTTATCAATTATGCAGTATTCTCACATGTTTTTTGATAAGATAAAATGTAGTTAACTGTCAGATGCATCGGATATGGCAAGGGCTATTTATGTTCGGTGAATAAGAGCTTGCTTAAGGCCCATGAAAGTATTTTCGTTAATAATAAAACATTTCATTTCAATTCCTTATTATATTTGTTATACTTTTTTTTTTTAAGACCTTATATCAGTTATGTAAGGTTTTATATCAAAGAAATTGACACATTTCTTCATGAGCATATAATCATATTGTACATGTCCTGAATCAAACTTTTACTTGTTAAAGGTTCTTAAATATGTTGACTGATGCCAAACGTTGAAGACATAGATAAGCACTTAGAAAGGGTATTATTTGTGATAAGCAGCCACCTCTGTTAAGCAGCCAATTTTGTCATGTAGGTTCTTTGGTGGCTGCTAATCACAAGTTTGACAGCAATCACTCGAGTAAAGAAGGAAGTCGTCATTAGCAAAATCGTAAATGCTTACAACTACTGATACATCTGATTCATCTTCTCTTCTTTGAACTTTCTTTCATGGTATAGCTGTTAAAAGGAAAGAAGGTAGAATATTATTGTAGTAATAATCATTACAGTACAAAAGTTTATTTAGTTTAGTTTTAACTTATTTATTCTACTGTCATCACCTGTTCTAAGTAGATTACAATCAACAAAGGTTGATTGAATATGCCTAAATCAAATGAATGTAATATTGGTATTTTTTTCCATTTATTGTTACCTTACTGAGAACTGCCTACTTCCATTATAAGAAGGTCTTGTTTGTTATATATAATCACAAGGTTTTAACATGGTAAAATGTTTACTTACTGTTCTCTTGTCAAGAAAACTCTTCTGGAATTCATCCAACTCGACTTTTTCTGAAAACAAATGCAATAGCATTAAAACTGTACATTTATCTTTTCCATATGTTTGCCATCTTATTTAATTGACTTACAAACACTTAAAACTGAAAATGGCAAAATTTGCTTAAGATAAGCATATTTTCCTAACACTTAAGAATTACACTGTCTGTTAAAATGATATGCCCAAAGTAACAGGGACATACCTTGCCTGAAATTAATGTGCAGGCACCAAATATATTTGTATGTCACATGTCTAAAATGGATGAGAAAAACTACATCATTGGTTAATACAAAGACAAAAGTCAACATACTCTCCAAGAATTCTTCCACAATTTTATCTGAGTCCTCTTCGGCCTCCATTATCGCCACCTTCAGGTTGTTTTGTATCACAGATGGGTGAAACTGGTCTGCCAAGGACAGCTGTTTTTCCTGATTACTCTCAAAACTTGTTCTGATACAGTCAAATTCTTCATACTGTAAGGATAAATTGTAAAACAGAATATAGAGGGTTAAATGCTGGGCTTTGTTTAAATGGGATTTAACTCTGTGTCAGAAGTTTTTACATTGAAAGCAGCAACAGAGGACAAAAACAACAAAAAATAAATACAACTCCCCCCCACTCACCCCCACTCCAAATATTACCTTTATTGGGCATTTTGGAAAAAAAACATTGAAAAAAGATTAATTGTTTATATGGAGGTACAAATTGCAAACATCTTTCTTTGTGATATTGGGCTGAACATTTTTTGACAAAAGATTAAATATGCATATAACAGAATTACTAAAAGAAGTTATCTATGTAGGTAATATGGATTAACCCTTTACCAAACAACAAATTTTCGACTGTCCCAAATTGAAAGAGTTTGCAGACGACATTTAAAAATGTGATGAAATTGAAAAACAAACTTCTGATAGGCCAAAAGACATTGTGGGGAAAAGGAGAAATTGCTCGTCAAGAGCGATTTCTCCTTTTCCCTCAATGTTTTCTAAAGTCCCCTGCAACAAAGTGGTCAAATGTTGTTTTTGTTTGGGAAAGGGTTAAGGGATTAATGAACTTCATGGCAGTTTTCTACCAAACCTACACACTAAGCTTACCTTGTCTCTTAAAATTTGTTTCTTTTCTTCTATCACAGGTTTTTTACTCAGGTTTTCTTCTGAAATGTACAATCGAACACAACATGAAATTGGCACTTTCTAAATTATAATTAATTCTTCATAATAATAGATAAAAAGACTTAGTTGTTTACATATCAATTTCTTATGCTACATGAGTACAGTAGCCACTAAAAGGATAAACTCACGCATAGCATTATCCATCCACCTAAACACAACAGATTTAATGAGGGAAAAGGAAAACGCTGCTTTTGTCAATCTCATTGTTCCAGGGAGAAGGAGCGGTATCAGATGGGTTTCATGTCTCTCTGACCCTTTTGGGTTTGGAGAATTCCTGGGTACCGTTTTACTAAACAGTTTACGCTTAAGATTTGCGTAAGTCTAAAACAACAATTCCTCTTATTTCAATATTGGACGAAGCAATATTGCAAAGTAACACATCATTGGAATCGTCTCTCCGAGACGCTTCCAATGACGTGTCACATTGCAACATTGTACTTTCATTGAAGATACTATCCATGTTTATCAATTATGACTTACGCAAACATTTTCCGTAAGTTGTTTAGTAAAACGGGTCCCTGATCCCTAATTTCAATACTTACTTGCTAGTTGTGTACATTGAAAGGAGAGTTTCTCTCGTTCTTCACCGTAGGCTTGAACCTGGGGCAGACTGTGAATCATCTCGAGAATTTTGTCCTCTTCCTCCATTAAAGCCATTAGCTCCATGATACTGAAACACAGAATGTAACACTTACTAGGAAACTGTTCTACAGCCTCGGAAACCAACCTACTTCGATTGACAGGCAAAAAGAGTCTCTCCGATCCAGCTCTGGTCTGTACCAGGGCTGGCATCGGGTTGGAAAAAACCTGAGCCCATTTTGAGCCATTTCAAACAATCTTGAGCCATTTTTTTTAACATTGAGGCCAACT
The DNA here is from genome assembly GCA_947846245.1 of Cerastoderma edule. Classification (NCBI taxonomy): domain Eukaryota; kingdom Metazoa; phylum Mollusca; class Bivalvia; order Cardiida; family Cardiidae; genus Cerastoderma; species Cerastoderma edule. The sequence continues at coordinate 3,121,814 of OX401408.1, forward strand.
TTTCAGAGACATTGAGCCAATAAAATTCGGAAACATTTTCAGACCAGGAGGGACCAGATGGGACATTGTATGGAATGTAACACATAAAACACATATGAACTGGAGAGATACCATACCTATTTATCTATCAACACCTGGCCACTTTCTTCATGATGCCCCCTGAATAAGGTTATCTTGTGGAGGACAGTGGTCCAGAGGTAGATTGTCGGCCTCAGTACATGAGGGACGTGGGTTTGAATCCAGTGAGTAGCGGAGTCTTCTTAGTAACCTTTCATTAATCCAGGTCCGCGCAAATATACTGGTCCAAAGAACTTCTTTCACAATCAATGTAAATAAAAAATAAGTTTAAACTAAACAATAGGTTTATCTTACCTTAATTTTTTCAGATCTGGGAATGCTGTCCATATATCTAGCTGACTAAAATCTGGAATAGCTTTGGCACTGTCATTAGTTGGTTGGTCTGGAGTTTGTGGTATCTACAATTAACACATACAGCTATAATATAATACTCATAGACTTTGATTTACTATATGCCAGATAATAGCTACATGTATTAAAAGCTTGCTTCCCTTGCCTATCATGCAACATGTTTTATCAATATTGAACTAATTCATTGGTCTTTATGCTAATCATCAAATGAGATTCTTGAACAGTTGGAAAACAAACAGACTTTGAATCGTGTTTACCATACCAGCAGATATTTTATTGAAACTGAAAGAAACAAAATGAAATTAACTGAAAATTAATTTTATTTCAATAAGTTTTGTTTTTACATTGTCATGTGAAGCATACTGTATGTTTTAATGCATGAAAAAAAGAGATGTTTTGTGGGGAATGGTGACATTTTTGTGGATGTTTATAGGAGGGTTTCCATCCATCTCTCAAACCAGTTTGGATATTTCCTGATCCCTGCCTATGTGACCTTTGTTTCCTGAACAAGACAGTGTTTACCTGACTAGAAGTGATAGCTGGTTCTGAGATGTGGGACTGGGCTGTGGGTGAAGGCATAGAGGGATATATCTTGAAAAAGTTATTTGTTTCTGGAAACAATGATGGAAATCCCCGCGATACAGGTGAACTGAAAATAAAGAGAATTTAGACAATCAGTGAATACCAATAAAAATTGGTTGAACAAGCCAAAACAAAATCTGAACAGGCCACTTGGAGGGGTGTCCATGGGATTTCTTAACATCTTGGCAAATTTGACCTGGCCTTAAATGAAACTTGAAGCAGTTGTTTTAGGCATGCAGCCTCTTCTTATTGAGAAGACTAAGCACTGCCAAGTTATAGAGAATAGATGGTTGGTGTCATGAATCGGAAATGTTATCGGGCAAGGCTTAGGAATATTATCCGGTGAGCCGAAGGCGAAACGGATAATAATCCGAAGCCGAGCCCGATAACTTTTCCCATTCAAAGATACCAACTTTCTATTCTATTTATCCTGTTACCATAACGCATTCTTTCAAACAAACAAGATGTAAATAAATCCCGAGAAAAAAGGAAAAAATAAGTAGAGAGTGGTGTAAAAATGACGTCATGGCGCTCTTATGACGTCATAATTCGTCATGTGAATGTGTTATATGGTTAGTGCCAGATATCACAAATGTTATACGGCACCTAGTTATCGGTCCTTAAATGACACTGGTGACAGGATAATAAACTAAAATCTCAAATAAATTACTTAAAAAGGAGTTCAATATCTTTTTGGAAAATGAATTGTATAAGGTTAAAATTGACTTAACTCCCTATGTACCAAATTGAGTAATTTGGAGAACATATGGAGTTTTATTGGTGGTACAAATTAAACAGCAGACAACATTTATAAAGATTAAAAAGTAGCAAAATCGTTGCAGTATTAAATACAAACCAGAACCATGAAGAAATGACATCATTTAATTAATTAAAGCTCTCAAACAAACAATTATCAACATCAGACTAACTAGTTTATCTCTCCATAACAGTCATGTGAACATTTTCTAAAATATCAAAAGTATTTAAAGAAGTTAGATACTTACTATGGTGCGTGGGATATGGCTGGTGGATTTGTTTTAAACTCATCTAATATAGACTGGACTGCCACAAACAAACTCGAATGTACAGAAAACTGAAATGCAAGCAAATTGATGTAAATGATTGATGCTTCAGTTGAGTGTTTTAATGCAATACTGGTTTGCCAAACCCCTTTCGAATAGATTAATTTAGATGCATATATAACAGATATTTGAGGGGAAAAAATGATTGAATATTATTGTATATTGAAAAAACCTTAACCCTTTACCAAACACCAAATTTTCGACTGTCCCCAATTGAAAGAGTTAGCAGATGACATTTCAGAAAGTGATGGAATTGAAAAATTATCATCTGATTGGGCAGAAAAGATTGTGGGAAAAGGAGAAATTGCTCGTTTGCAACAAACTGGTCAGAAGTCATTATTGTTTGGTAATGGTTTAATTAAGTAATAATAGACTTACACTATTCAAGCCTGGACAGCCTGTAACTATCATGTTTTGATCAACCCATGGGTGTCTGACAGCTGGCTCTACTTTCACTGTGGGTTTATCTTGGGGAAACTGGGGAGGCAAATTCCTGGATAACAGTAATAGAAAAAAACATTAAGATAAAATATACAACAGTTAAGAGTAAAAATGAAACTACAAATTCTCCAATTCTTTCCATTGTATGGATTACATTCCATTTATTTCAGACTTTTACCTCATAGTGTTCAACACAGTATCCAGAGGGTCCTATTAAATAAAGAGGACTTCAAACTCCTGGAAGGTTGGAGTCCTGTTCCTTGAGGATACCATAGGGTTCTATGAGGATCCAAGAACTTTTTCTATAATGTTATATAAGTTCTAGCATTTCTTGTGTAATATGTAACCTATGCATAATGGGTAAATGTCATAACTTATCCTTTTTTTCTCATTCCTATTAATGTACAGCACTCATTTTTGAGTATCATAGTACATGTCGAGGGTTCAACGCAAGACTATAGTAAGTGCTTCACAAACGTGAAGCACTTGCTATAGTATTGCGCTGAACCCTTGATGTTTCCTTGATCACCTAGCAGAACTAGACTAGGAAATATGTCTTGCCCAAGGACACTTCATGTTGAAAATAAATGATATCCTTCTGGGATCCAAGACATGTTGGCCGGACTCCAGTCTCACACACTAACAATTACACCACTTCAGAATCCTTTACACAAGTATTTTTCTTTATCTTATTATTATAGTCCAATGAGTTAATAGATTTTGAGAGCTGTGAAAAGGATGTATTTCACGCTATCAAATGTGCTTTTTTCTTATTCAACAAAACATGCAAAAAAACCGACTTACACTATCAATGTAAGATTGGTGTCGTGTACAGTGAAAGTTACTCTGTATTCCACATCTTTTAATGTTTCCACCACACTGTAATAGAAAATAAATATCATAAATATTTTTTTAATATGCTTTCCAAAGACTCAGTCTCAACTTTATCAAATGGTAAAAAGTGTTACCATTTTGGCAGCACAATCATATTGGAAAATTGAATTGCATTGGGACAAATTGCCCATTAAATAATAGCTCATTTTCTTTAAATAAAATAAATATTGATGGTAAACATAACCAAGTAATCCTCCCATCATTAAATGGGACACATTTTTTCTTTCTTATAATCATTTTAATAATCATTAAATCAAAGCAGCAATAATCTAAAAAAAAATGTTCAGAAGGATGGTTTATATTTAATAATTATGAGTCACAGCTTAATAATGTTCCGACAAACTGAATTATCTGTCTCCATACTTTACCAGCTGTATATGAAAGTATAAGTGGCCTAAAGAGCAGTCTGTAAGGACTTAACTTGGCATACAAGGGTTTAGTCAAAATAATTCATAATTGCTTTTCATTTTCTGATGGGGCAACCTAACGTCGAAATTCCGAACCATCCAAATAGTGTCGACTTTCCAAATTCTGATTTTTGGATTGAATCCACAAAAAGACATTTCAAAGTCAATTGATAAGACAAAATGTGTGAAATAAACTTATTTTCAACCAAATAATGGCATCAATTTCCGTTAAACAGTAAAAAAGAATTTTTGATAGGTTTTTCCAATTCGCAAAGAAAATTTATCGAGAGCAAAAAATCGTCACCTAGTGGTTATTAAACAGTTCTTACAAAGTTTACATATGGAATACAGTCATCTCAAGTGCATGGATTGATTGAAAAATAATTCTCAACTGTGAGTGAAATAATTTAATAATTTTCAATAACAATGGAAATATTGGTCTTGAAACGTTGCTTTTAAAATTTTGACATGACAGAAGATATAGCCAGATACAAAATTTTCTCAAAATTTCCCGACCGTATAAAATTAGTTTGACTTAGAAGGGTAATAAGATTGAGTCAATAATATGTTTACCATTGACTAATCAATAACAGATGAGACTCAATATGTTACCATCAATAACAGATCTATAAAGAAGTTTCAAGATAAAATAAGATTTATCCATCTCTAGCCCAACTGTGTTCACTTTCTTTTGTGATGTTTAATTCAAGCATAAGAAAGAAATCTGTGTAGTTCTAATATAGGTTATTACAATGGATAGGAATAGCAAGTTAAATCCGACAAATAACAAACGTATCCGGATATGTGCTTATTCGGATATTATGCTAGAAATATAACAAACCAAGTTGTTTCGGTTTGAATTTTGTACTTACTTCAGAGATCCATGTTTCAGCGCCTCGATTTGATTTCTTCTTTGAGTCTGAAGTTCAGTTTGTTGGGTCGGTTTTGATTTCTTGCCTCCTTGGCCAAACCAAGGCATATTTCCTTATTTTGGTTGTAAATAAATATTTTTGATTTATTGACCAAGAAACTGCGATAGTAAATCTTAAGCACTTTCGAACTTTCCACTCGGGTAACACAAAAACAATTCTAAATTTTAATGATTATAAGCAATTTTGAGTTAAATCAGGAAAGAATTTCCTAAAGCAAATAATAGATAATAAAACGAATATTTATTACATCAAAATGTCCAAACGAGTCCAAAATGATTCTAATCGAAGCGTCAATCTTAAACGGAGTGATTGGTCGAATGTTGCATAAAAGATCGTCATGAACGAACACAATCTCACGATTTTCTTAGTCATCGCCACAAATAGTGTTACCTTTTAAAAATTGTATTTGATATGTTTGCATTTCTTCTCTTTTATGAGCCATGTTAAGTGCATCAACTGTTTTATGAATATATGTCCTGGAGAATACAAAATCGGTTTGGGCGAAATCTAATGTAAGGGAAAAAACTCGAACAAGCTTTCGATTCTAGTCTTGTTGCAGTTATTTCCCTTTGACCAAGAATTCCGTAACGCCGGACTCCATGGTCCCTCACTTTGACTTTCTGCTAAAGAAGACTACGGAAAACATTATACAAAGGTTCGTGCCATTGTGACTATTGACATAAACTGTTGATAGAACAGAAGGGAAGAACAGATATTTATTTATCTCATGTGCAATATGTAAACAATCAAGGCACACTACACTTCATGCTACAAATAAATGCAGATAGCAACCGGGACAAATTGATATATTATGGGGACCGAGTATCTTTTGTTAACCCTTTCCCAAACAACAAATTTTCAACTGTCCCAAATTGAACGAGTTTGTGGACGGCATTTCAAAATGTGATGAGATTGAACAATATTCTTCAGAAAGGGCAGAAACCCTTGTGGGAAAAGGAAAAATTGCTCGTCACGAGCAATTTCTCCTTTTCCCACAATGTTTTCTAAAGTCGTCTGCAACAAAGAAGTCAAATGACGTGATTGTTTGGGAAAGGGTTAAGCAGTTGGAGCCACCTGCATACCTCATCGACTCTTATCTATGTACTCAGTGAACTAGTCAAACTGATTTGACGCGATTGGAAAATATTGAGAAGTTTTTGCATCGGGCAATATCCCTTTATAATGCCCAATCAGATTAAACAAACAATCTTCACGTCGAAATATTTTGACTGCTCAGTGGTCCGGGCCAGGTATGGGAAAAGCGTGCAAATGATGCGTAGAGGATGTATTGCGATGTGTAGTTCAACGGTCCATGTTGTAAATGAAATTACTGGGCGACAGGTAAAAGGACTGCTATATTTGGTAAGTACAGTCAGGGACATAGATCTCTCTGGTACAGTGTATTACCGTTTCGATTTTCATTTTTCTTGTCGTTTACTGGGACCAGCCAACAAACTCAATTGCTACGGCATGAAATGAAATGTGAAAACTTCCTACGAGAACGTACACGAGGAGTCGTCTCAGTTCATCGGCGCTTGTAAAACCTGTAAGGCTTATAACTACCCAAAGGGGAATTATGTAACTATGTGTAACATATCATCATATATAAACCTAATGCCTCTATTGCTGACTTTATATGTATCTGCCAATTCAGTTCCTATGTGTTTGTTACGTTATAAATTAAATACTTGAAATAATTGAAGAAAAGCTGCACTTTCTCTACGAATGTTCTTCATACAGACAAAAGTAAGTGATTGTTTTATGCCATCTTGGCTGATTAATTAGTCTACTGCAGTGTTCTATACAATCATGTCCTTAAATAAAAAGGTTAAAATTATAAGAATTGCCATCTTCTTGTTCCATGCTTTTCAGCTGAGAAAGGATTTCTCGAAAAAATAATGGTGCATGAAATTGTATACTCACTGTATTATCATTTGTCAAGCAGGCATCACTTATCATATTATATTGTACGAGTACAATTCATATTAAAAACCTTTGTAACAAGGTTACTCTCTCGTTCAAAACATGTATATTAGATATACATGTATTATATGCCCGAGGTCGGAACTATTAAAATAAAAATTTGTATATTGTATTTGTTTAAAAAAAACTTGGCCCTGCTTGACACCAATTTTAAATCCTTCATCGATTCTTAGACAGCCTTCCGAAGCGCCGAATATGCCGTAAATAGCGGGGTCCACCTTGCAACTCTTAATTTACCCATTACCAAACAATAACGATATTTGACCAGTTTGTTGCAGACGACCCTGGAAAACATTGTGGGAAAAAGGAAAAATTGCTCTTAACGAGCATTTATTTCCTTTTCCCACAATGTTTTCTTTCCTATCATAAGATTATTTTTCAATTTCATCGCATTTTGAAATGTCGTCTGCAAACTCTTTCAACTTGTGGCAGTGGAAAATTTGGCGTTCGGCAGACACAAAGATAACATCTATGTCTCTGCGTTTGGTAAAGGATTACTAGAAATTTGACGTGAAATATATAAGTTTGTACTAGATTAAGGAGTTCAGGCCTGGGACCGCAACATTCCTTGTTTCTAACATCGTCCACTGCTCTATAGTTCTTGGGTAGAGCAATTAAGTTATAGTGTCAGTTCGCTTGACATGCTTCTCGAAGACGCTCGCTCCTTTTTTTCTGATTGTTCTGCGAATAATTTGATTTATAGCTTCTCGATCGCAGCTGGCGGAGAATGGCGAACTATTGGCGAACTATAAACCATTCGCCAAAACGCCTAAAATGTATCTGCATAATCAATAAAAAAAGACCGACAAATAAATGCACGAGGACAACGTTTTGACAACTTCTATGTGAGAGTTCGGTACAAGACTCTTAGAGCAAATCCTTTACAAAAGCGAAGTCTGTCATTGAACCATCGTGTCATATCACTTAGAATGCTAGGTTATTTTCTAAAAATATATTTTTGTGTCGTCTGCTTTCCGAAACCTTAAATATCTTCTAAATTATGTTGAGGAAAGATACGCATAGAAGCAAACAGGTTAGATCACTGGCCAGCCTTGGGGGCTGGCCTGTATCAAAGACCTAATAAAATAAATGTTTATTAGGTCTTTGCCTGTATCTAACATGTTTGCCTGAGCATGAAAACGGTTTCAGCACTATAAGGGTTGAAATAACACCCATCAAACATTTGGGGGCTGGGGTGTCGACTCGGCAGTTATAGTAGCGATATAGGATAATATCGGAATTTGGAAAAGGAACGTTGTTTTTCATTCCAGGAAGTTCCAGAATTTCTGATTTTCTGCAGAAGACCCTGGTGTTATTATGGTAAAGGAAAGTGGGGACCAGCAGTAAGTCTTTAAAAGCATCCGAAATATCGGTTCAGTGGTGCATCCAGACCCGAATCTGTACCCTGTCATGTTCCACTTAATATTCGATATTGTTCTATAAATTATAATAACCTGTCATTTAGGTTGAATCGCTATTTACAGTTAATACACGCGCCAAATTAGTCATGGAACGTTAGCACTCGACGCGACCCCACTTCTTTTTCTTTTTGACGTTCTGATCCAGTGTTAAACGACTAAACGTCTTTTTTTTATAAGACTTTATCTTATTCAAATTCTCAAGAAATGTTACATGGGCATTTTTCAATGATGTGGCTATATTACAAAAATAAATATCATAATTTGGTTTATCATCATGTCTCTTATACAAATGTCCCATTTTGCTATAATGGGTAAAAGTGAAAAATTTGGAAAATCAAATTTCTAAAATGCTTAGGTGTGTCATCTTATTTGTTTTCTAAAGTAAAACATGCAGCCGAAACAAATGTCCAAACACGACTTTCCGAAATACACGACTATCCAAATGCACGTGCTCAATCTGTGCAGGAGTAAACCAATCAGAATCGAGACAGTTTGGCGTTTTACGGAACTCGCGGAATGATCCACGATCTTCCAGATCTTCCTAAGAATTTATCAATTTAGGAAATGCCTCTGTTCAATACAAAATGATACAAAGCGTAAGAATTTTATTCTGTTTTAACCATTTAATGGCTTTACTAACTTCCTTGATACGCACTGTCTTTTGAAAACGTCGTTAGAAATACAATAAAGCGTAAGTGTAATTGGGGGGAAATTGCTGTGCAGGTAAATTCGTGTACTAGATTATTCATGATTGGAGAAACACATTAGAATATAAGAATTTCGATCTTTTAATGACACTGCTTTACACAATTTCATTGATTTAAATATAGATACATAATTTGAACAAAGAAAATGAGTTTACATCAGTTCATATCTATAACTTCCGAATTCTTCTTTGTTACAATGTTGACAAAACATATCAAAACAAAACAAAAATAAACATGTAAATTTTTAATATGACAAACCAAAGACATAGATAACATGTTGTGTATGTCTCTGGACAAAATGACAAAAATACTTGGACGTTTTGACAAAAAATAGAACGTTTTAACAGTGTGACGTTTTAACAGTGGGACGTTTGAACTACAAAACCCCGAAAACACACAAAGGTATCCAAATCACAAAAATGATGAAAGGAGGAAATTTACGAAACTTTCTGTCACGCGAAAACTCCTTTTCCATCGACTTATTCTAGGGAAGCTCTTAGCTTATTAAAGATTATGAAAGCTTATATGTAAAGGTAAATATTCACGCAAAGTGACGAAGTAAAAAGATGACTTATTGATGTGGATTTTGTTCTAACCAAAATATATAAAACTGGATTTACCAGTTTAGTCTCAGTTACCTCCCTTTGACAGCTTTAAAAAAAATATATATTTCATGATTGATTAGTTTTAGAACATTACACCCACCAAGTCTCTTCTGCATCATTAAGATGCCTTCACATTCTTCAAAGCAAATACTATTTTTCAATCAGTAATTTCTATGTTAGTGTGACTGTAATAGGGTTTATGTATTAAATACTACTTGTACAGTCTCGCCATTGGAAGCTGGCTTTTATGGGCGATTGGTAGAGTGGTTGGCTTTCTCTCGTTAGTAAGTTAAGCAACGTACATCGCAGTAAGTGTCTGGATGGGTGACCTGTGATGGCTTTACTCAGAGAGGGACCTGATATACATTACATTAGTTATGATTCTTTAAATAGAGAAGGGGGCCTCCGTGGCCTAGTGGTTAGAGTACAGAACTTGAAATCACATGGCCCATCTCCGCGTGGGTTCAACTCCTGAGAGGGATATGGATTTTCATGAGAGGCAGTCTCCCGACTGACTTACGGAATGCCGATGGTTCTACCCGCCTTGACCAGCCCTTATGGGCAGTTGAGTATGGGGTCTTCCTCCATCATTAAGAGTCGGGCATCGCTACATAACTGAAATAATGTTGATGTGATGTAAAACCCATATAAAAGAAAAAAAAATTAAATAGAGAAGTTTTTTCAAGTCCAAATGTCAACAATGATTGATCTAATAAGAATCCTCAGAATCCAAATTAATTTTAACATTCTTTTTTATAAATCGATGTTTCAATGTGAGACTATAGTAAGTCCTTCACAATGTATGAAAGTTAAATACAAGACTGTTGTAACCAGCTAGGTTCTGTTGGATACAACAAACAACAGAGAATGTATACTAAGTCTACAAGATAGTTTGATGACTGAAGGTTTATAACAAGACAGGCAATTAAACTATGTGAAGTAAAGCTAATGTGGAAAAGGATGCTTGATAAAGAGCGCCTTTAGTTTTAAAGGTAACACTACTAGAATCTTTAGAGTCTTCTATAAATGAGACAAATAGGGAGAAAACCGGCTTTATGTATAAAGCTTCAGGTAAGCAGTGTTTAGACAGTAGTGTAGTGGAACATGCATAACTCAGGTAAACTTGGCATGGAAAAAAGTAGCCGGATACTAGGCATCACAAAAGGATACAACTAAGTTTGTAAGGTAGCATTAAGGGGCATTCCAATCACATTTGTGCATTCTTGCATTTGACCCTCTAATGGAAGTAATACATACTTTTGGTCATTTAAAACTAATCAGTGTGACAGAAGGGGGAAAAATCTCATAATGAATTTCTTCTTTAAGAATTAAAACTCTTAGCATGGGCAAGGCCCTTTTTTGAGAGCGTGTGGCATAGGTCTGTTAGTTTTTAGAGGATGTATCTCCGAAATTGCTGAATTTGCAAATCCAAAAAGCTGATTTGACTATGAGTTTTTTAGAAAATTGCATGGTTTTGAAGAAACTTTGAATTGGGACCAGAAGGAACTGAAGGCATTGAATCCTTATTATTGTAAGCTTTCCTAGGCAAGTACATGTACTAGGTAAGCAAATTGTATGCAACTGAAGGGAACTCTGCTTGATGTTCATTCTGATATAACTAAATATTTGTTGAAAATGGCTCTATCTTAAACCCTTACTCCTAGACTCAAGATGCAACAATTGTACAAAAAATTATTATATGAAAACAAAAGACTGATGACAGATACTAAAATATAAGATAAATTTTTCCAATCATGTTAGATACAGAAATACATCTCCAGACTTAGTGAAATTTTGGCATGCATGTTCTATTCCTGATATTCGTCGGACATCATTTTAGATTATTGAAGATTATTAGAATATGAGCCAAAACTCTGCTTGCAACAATGTTTTAACCCATTATAAAACAACAATGATGTTTGAATTTGACATTAGATTATTGAAGACGACTCTTGAAAACATTGTGGGAAAAGGAGAAATTGCTCTTAATGAGCAATTTCTCCTTTTCCCTCAATGTTTTCTGCCCTGTCAGAATAAATTTTTTAATTTCATCACATTTTTAAATGTCGCATGCAAACTCTTTCAATTTGGGACAGTTGAAGGTTTGGCGTTTGGTAAAGGGTTATATGGTCTTAAACATTTAAGTCTATGAATTTGTTATACTGCCATTTTATAAAGATTCTAAATTCTTTTGATTATATATCAAAAACAGTTTGTTTATACCTATTGGAACACTGAAGCTTTTATTGGCGGTAGAATAGGTTTCTAACGATAACAAACTCATTTGGGAATCTTTTATGAGCTTAATTGCTCACATAGAATGCCTTAACTGTTTTAATTTCATCTATTCGATGAGTTCTTCAATTATTTCTCGCCACATCTGTTTATGTCTGGCATTTTCTGCAGATATATAAAGGTATTTTGGTGGATAGAATAATTTTTAAATTTAAACCAGCAATGTTTTGCTAAAGGCTTAATCGAAACACATTTCTAGAATAAGAAAATCTTTTGAATTACGGTCTGTACCGCATAAAGCCTAAGGTTTTCTCGCTACTCAGGGGATTTGAAGTCGCGTACCTCATGTCCAAAGGTGGGCACTCTTTCCCTAGACCACTGTCATCCACTAGGGTAAGCTTTTGGCATTGTAAAGAAATTACACTTATGCTGCATTGAGATATTGAAATGCAATGAGCCTGCTGTATTTGTATTTGTACTGTTATAAAATGCTGTGAGAAATGTTAAAGTGTACTGAGAAAGGAAAACAGGTAAGGAAATGATAAGACCATAAATTTGAACTTTTTTCTCTGATTTCTAAATTGGAACTACATGCATACACACTTTCAAATTATGAGGGAATTCAGAGATTTTTCATTGGACAATAGGTAAATTATTTTTAGATTGGAGAAGTTTCTTCTAATTGCTGTCTGCAGCAGATATAAGATCCTGGGATTGTTTAGTTAAACTTTATCACTCAATTGTTTGTGCTATTCCTATAGATCTTTTATGCTGAATGCAGAATCATTTTTTATGTGAATGATGTGGTTTATTTTTTGTGTGTGGGTTTTTTAAATATTTCAGATATAAGCTTGATTACAGTGACATTGGCGGATTATTACAACAAAGGATGTTAAAAGGATTGTACATTGTATGCAAATTGGACATTTGCATATTTGTTTCTTTAAAAAAAGAATCATCCTATTTGATTGAATTTGGTTAGACATGAGTGCATGTTGTACTAGGCAAACCATGATATTATGAATATTAAACAAATTGTCACCTTTCTATCCATATGCTTAAAAGCCTATTTTGCATCAAATGTGATTTTAAAAAATATTGTACTTTACTGGGGATGGAGTTTATCTGTGTTTTATCTCATACACAAAAGGAACATTTGACAATTAGCCTAGTGACTATAGATAAAGTTTCTCATAAATATTACTATAGTTGTATTAGTCTTTGGTTTGTTGCTTTTCACATGCTTTCTTTCCTTAAATTGATGATATCATTTCCTGTAGTTGTAGTGTAGATGCCTCATACTTGGAGATCTGAGACAATAAGACATTATTATCAAAGTAACAATAAAAAATAATCATACTTAGGGACAATGGGGGACACTTCAGAACTATTTCTTTAATTAGCAATACATAGTATATAGGATAATAATACATGAATTAAGGAGTTTGGTTGTGATTTGGTTCCCATACAAAGTACATGTAGTACATACTAACATACTATTAAATGTTATTTATTTAGAGTTGTCATCTCTACTGATATTGTTTGGACCAGCAGCTAAGTTATCAAAGACTTGTTAAGTTTAACAACTTCTTCGGATAAGCCAAGGGATTTTTCAACTGGTTACTAGAAGCAGGTAAGATTTTTATTACTTTATATTACTATTGCAAGAAGAGCAAAGTTTTAGTTATCCACATTGATGAATATGAATACATGTACGTATTTGTCCTTTTATTTTCTAATCTTTGGTCATATTGATTATTTATTTACATGGCAACTGTTGCAAATTACTCTGTATGATAATTAAAAAGCAGTTAAGAAGTAAATAAAGAACAATATGCAAAACGATTTCCATAATAAAAACATCAATTCATGCCTTTTAACCCTGAAAGTGCTGGAACCTACTTTATGCTTATGCAAACAGGTTGGATCTAGGCCAGCTGCAAAGTAAATTGGTGTCTGGCCTGTGATCTAACCTGTTTGCTTCTCTGAGTACTTTTCTTCTTCAAAATTAAGTAAATATTTAAGGTTTTGGAAAGCAGATGACGCAAAAATCTTTTTTCAGAAAGTTACCCAGCATTCTAAGGGTTACAATCAAACAAGCTTTTGAACCTTGTAGTAATACAATAATTTACTGATTAAAAGCTGATTCTATTTCTATGAAGATAACATGTATTTCCTTAATTTTTTCACCCTTTATGAAATGTTCTGTCTCTCGATAAAAGATTTAAGAAACAATTATCAGCTTGACATTTACCGTTTATCGTCGTTCCAAAGAACTCTTGCCAGAAAGAAAAACCTTGTAGATATAAACAGGATCTGATTCCAAATACCTGTTACTGTCTTGTAAACAGTGATTCCTGTTTGAAAATATCTGAAGCAGACGATTTCAATTACTTCTGGTAAATTAACGAGAAGCTCTTCTGATCAGATGAGATTTCAAGTTCAAATCAGAAACATTATTAAGAAAGGGGGTCAACATCCCTTCACTGGTTTTTATTATACATACGGAAAAGTGTGACAAGCAATTCTTTTTTTGGGGAAAAAAAATGCATAATTTTAAAGACATTTCTTATTGGGTAGTTACCTTTTTTAGCCCCTGTTATGTTATGTGAAAAAAAACCTGATGGCCTTCTCTTTGGCAGCATTCATCATACTAACGACTTTTTGCTGATGGGCCGACAGCTTTCTGCTTTTTAGACTTCACCTTGAGAGTTTCCCTCTTCATCATACCCATTGTGATTGAGACGTACAAATCCTACAGCTGTGGTCCATCTGACGGTTGGCCAAGGTCCCATTACCCTAGCTCTATGTTTTGAAGCCTCTCATGGGTGTTGAAGCAACTCCGTTGGTTTCCCTTCCTTCCTCATTGCAATTCCTCATACATCAATCCATCAGCGGCATGCCTTGATAGAGAACCTGCAGGGTACCGTTTTACTAAACAAGTTACGGAAAATATTTGCGTAAGTCATAACTGATAAACATGGATAGTATCTTCAATGAAAGTACAATGTTGCAATGTGGCACTTCATTGGAAGCGTCTCGGAGAGACGATTCCAATGATGTGTCACTTTGCAATATTGCTTCGTCCAATATTGAAATAAGAGGAATTGCTGTTTTAGACTTACGCAAATCTTAAGCGTAAACTGTTTAGTAAAAAGGTACCCTGGACCATGCGGCGAATATTCTCACAGACAACAGTTGTCAGTCAGTCTTGAATGCATCTAGATAGACATGGTGAATTAAGGTAGAATACCCATAATCCGCCTTTTTGAAACTCATTCTATCGTTGATTTACTTCTGGAGTTCTTGGTATACATCAGTTTGCTCCGGAACTTTTCGTATTAAACCGAATACCTCTACCAGTATGTGTCTAAAGCAACCAAAGAGATTTGACGAAAGAATGAGCTTGAAAATTGCGGGTTATGGGTATTCTACTTTAAGCAAAGTAGGCCTCATATGTACGTACCTTTGCCAGTCTTCCTCTTACCTTGAAATTCACTAAAGCAATAAACATGTCAGTATTATATATCTGGATCATTTTATCCCTTATAGTTCTTGAACCAACTTCACGCTTATGCAAACAGGTTAGATCCAGGCCAGTCGCCGAGTCAATTGGCGGCTGGCCGGTGATCTAACCTGTTAGCTACTTTGAGTACCTTTCCACATCGCAATTCAGCAGATATTTAAGGTAATGGAAAGCAGATGGCACAAAAGTCTTTTTTTTTTTTAAAAATTACCCATTATTCTAAGGGTTGAAATAAAGCATTTATTGGAGACTTCCCTTTAGGTGTCTAACGTCATTCAGCCTCCAAATCTAATTCAAGGCAATATCATATCTAACTTACAAATCCTTAAATAAACCTGGGGCAGACCATTTGAGAAATCAATATGTGTCCTAAGAAATTGCCTATAATGAGATAACTCTTTTTATCACAATGGTTTCAACCAGAGAGCACAAAGAAATATAAACTGTTCATATTTAGAACCTATTGTGTGTTTTTGCTTTCAATTTAGACAGAACTATAGGGTGAAACTTTCTGACACCATATTGAAAAAAGAGAAGTAAGGGGGGCTTAAAAAATGTTGTTATCAATGTTGTTGCCAAAATGTTTTGAAGACATCTGCAAGTCTTACAGAATTAATGTCATAATTATTACATCTCATCAATAACTTTGAGAGCCCTCAACTTCTGTTGCAGCCATAAAAAAGCTATTTCTTTAAGTTTTGGGCGGTTTTGCACTACAGGGGACATACTTTCACACGGAAGAAACCTATTCATTGTGTAACAGAATGGGTTTTATTGCTTTTATAATAGTTTTGAAAATTCAAAGTGAAATTTTTGAGTGATTTCTTTTCCTGATATATCTCCCAGTGGATTGGGAACATGAAAACTTAAGCTGTCCTAAACCTAGTCCCTCGTCTATGACTTTGTGGTCATTCTGACATTTATTTATCCATATGGGTTTTACATTGCGTCGACATTATTTCACTTATGATACAATGCCCGACGTTTGATGATGGAGGAAGACCCCATACTCAACTGCACATAAGGGGTGGTCAAGCTGAGTAGAACCATTTCTCCAGTCAGAGACCACCCCTCATGAAAATACAAATGCCGTTGCCTGGATTTGAACCCAAGGGGATAGGGGGCATGTGGTTTCAAGTTCTGGGGCCCGTTTTACTAACCAACTTACGGAAAATGTTTGCGTAAGTCATAATTGATAGACATGGATAGTATCTTCAATGAAAGTACAATGTTGCAATGTGGCACTTCATTGGAAGCGTCTCGGAGAGACGATTCCAATGACGTGTCACTTTGCAATATTGCTTCGTCCAATATTGAAATAAGAGGAATTGTTGTTTTAGACTTACGCAAATCTTAAGCGTAAACTGTTTAGTAAAACGGTACCCTGTACTCTAACCACTAGGCCACGGAGGCCCCTGTGACATGACTGCAGACGACAATTGAAAAGAATGAAAACTAATATTTGTAGATTAAATTGATTTAAGATCATGGTGTATGGAGAAGAAGTTCAATATTGAAAGTTCTAATTTTAGTCGGAACAATTTCTTTTATCTTCTGTTGATGGTGCATTATGTCTAGTTTTTATGAAGGAATGAGGGAAAGATTTTAGGATATTTAGGAAGATGTTTTCTCATTCATCACCTCATTTCGCAAAGAAAGAATGTGTTTTAAGTTAGTTTTGTTGAGTGCAACGTACGTATAGCAAGTGCTTCATGTTTGTGAATTATTTACTGTCATCCTGCATTGATGTCTCAATCTAAATTGTGAATGAATTTTGCTATATATCATAGTATGTAAAGATTCAATAACAAACAACCTTGCATGAAATAGATGTAAAGGAACTCTCTAAATGAAGGTAAGATAACAAGGCTTTTTAATCTGACCATAAATCTTTTTATTTATCTTTTGGGGGAGAGCTGACATTAAAAAGATTAATTATTGAACAGTTGGATGTTGGATAACAGATTGATTTAGTATCCCAGGTTCCACACAGATTGACTTTCTGAAGAGGCAATTAGATGCACATTATTCTGTTAGTTGTATACTTGTAAAAGATATTGCAAGAAAGCGACAAACTGTATAATGAAGTCCAATTGATGCATTGTTAAAAAAAAAACCCAACAGAACAAGAGCCAAAGCAAATAGAGTGTATGCGACGTTGGTGCAGCGGAAGAGTGTCCGCCTCTTGTTTAAAGTGTCTCGAGTTCAATCTGTTTTAGGCGGGGTGAAAATTGCCAGGACTTACCAACAAATCAGTTCAAGTACTGGTGAAGGATCCAGGAAGAAGTCATCAAGATAGAATTTAATAAGCTTCATATCTAGCCTTCTGTCACAATCAAAGTATAATAAATAAGTTTAAACTAAATTTATTGTAAGGGGGTGAAAAAGAAGCTTTATCCGAATACTGCATGATAAGTTTCTCATTTACTTGATTGGTCTTTTTTCAATGATATCGCTCAAATCAATACCCAAAGCCCAGGGTTCCTGATAAAATTAAAAAGTTGATAATACATTTCTTTTTTATCTTATGCCTTGAAAGACGGATATCTTGAAATTTTTCAGATTGTTGAGTTATGATCTTATTTGATTGCTAAAAGTAAAGCTATCATAAGTTCTTAATGAAAGTGAAGCTCTTATAATAGTCTTGCATGTAGACAGTATTGCATTAGTTTTATGTTTTAATCTTTTATCTCTTGAAATACCTGGGATATCTGTATCGTGAAGGGATTATACATTTGTTATGTTTAATCTGATCTGAGGTGACATTTCCCCCCACTTTTTGATACATCAGATTCACCTGCTTATTGCTAGAAGTAACCATGAATTTAAAGCAACAACAATATCTATTAAGAAAATGGTTTGTTTGTTATTACGAAATCCATTGATACTATTGTTAAATAATTGGAGAGTCTGAAAGATGGATGCATTTTTTAACCATGCAAATTTGTTCCTTTACACCATTCCTGGATATTAGTCAACATTTTATGCTAAAAGTTTGCGCAAGTTCGAAACAACATTCCCTCTTATTTCAATAATATATTGGGCTAAGCAATATGGCAAAGTAACACAACAATTGAATCGTCTCACAGGGATGCTTCTAATGACCAGCATAATGCAATATTGCACTGTCATCGAAGATACTATCCATCTTTATCTGTTTTGATGTATGTAAATATAGTGAGTTGTTTTGGTCTCACTTTAGTTCTTGTAGCCTATAATACTATAATTTTGTTTAACCCTCACAGAGATTTGGTGAAAGATAAATTCAAATTAGTAAGATATGTTGAGACTAAACAGATGACCGTTTCCCTGAAAATTAGATTTCATTTTCTTGAGATACTTAACTTGATTAATGTGTTGATAAAAAACAGGGCAAGTCCTTACAATGTCAAAGGATGTCAGAACACCTGAATTATATCTAATTACTTAGCTTTCTGATTTGTTTACCCTATACCTAAGCAATGAAAAGTTTATTTGATAACCAAAATATCAACGGGAGAAAAGTAAGAACAAAATGGGAGGTATTCATCTAATTAGGTTGGAAATATTGTTGGAAAGAAACTGTTGAACGGGTTTGTCTTTTAGTAAGGTATCATCATTATTGTTGAAAAAAGTCAGATACTACAAAATGGGATTTCAAAGTTTTTGAAAATTATGAAATATTGTTAGAACAAAGCCATCTTAGAAGAGAAAAACTTCAGTTCTTACAACCAGTATTTCTATTATCTTGTCGTTAACTTCATTGTGTCGATAATAGTACTAAAGATAAAAGAAAATTTCTGTTGTGGTTTCTTTTTGTACTGGTAAAAACACATCATGAGGAAAGGTATTAATTAAAAAGTAAAACCTATTTAATAATTACAATTGTAATTGATTTCATTTGATTAATTCATTTTGAACTAATTATGCCACTACAGCTTCCAAAATGTGATCTCTCCTTACTTTATAATAATTCACTTCACGCTGCATCTTCTGATTCTGCTACAGAATGTTTAACTAATAACTGTTGCAAAAAATGCTCCTAATGAGCAATTCAATCTTTTTTCACAACGGTTTCTATTTTTTCTATAAATATTCAATAATGAACTTTAAATAGTGTTTTTTTTCCCCTCCTTTTTGTCATATTTTCTGTTGCTTTCAGTTATGATCAATTATGTATTCCCTTATTGACGATGGGTTAAATCTTTTCCTCATACTGCACTAAGAATATATATTCATGATACTGTACGTGTTAAAACGCAAATATATGGGGAATAACATGGTTAAATGGTTGATAACCCATGAGCTTTTTTGATCAATATGTGATTGAATAAATATTGTGTATCAAAGATATACCAGTTTGATAATCTCTTACTGACTAAACTATTCCTACATGTCAAGGTATATGTGAGGTCTTCATAATAATAAGTTGTTGCTGGATGACATGGCTTATTGATATTAATTGACACATGGAATTTTTTATGAACTGAAATATTTCTAGGAATGATGTTGCATCATTTGGTATTTAAAAACATCATTTGAGATCTTATCTTATCCTGTCACTAGTGTCATTTTGGGACTGATAACTAGGTGCCGTATAACATGTGTGATATCCGGTACTAACCATGTAACACATGCATGTGACGAATCACGACGTCATAAGAACGAAATGACGTCATATTTACATCATTCTCTACTTATTTTTCTTTTTTCTCGTGTTTTATTTACATCTTGTTTGTTTGAAATAATACATGATGGTAACAGGATAAATAGAATAGATGGATGGTGTATTTGAATGGGAAAAGTTATCGGGCTTTGCTTCGGATTATTATCCGTTTCGCCTTCGGCTCACCGGATAATATTCCTAAGCCTTGCCCGATAACATTTCCGATTCACAACAGCAACCATCTATTCTCTATTTATATGTAAACATGTCTGAATAAAACAGTTATAAATTGTTGAAGTTTGTTTTTGTTTCTTGTATTGATCGCTTCATTTTTCAATAGGTGTGCAATTATGTACCAATCAAAAGTGTTTTATCTGTTTGGATATCTCTTACAGTGATTTTATCTTTGCTGATTGACTTGATGATAAATACCATTTGGTCTTTAACATTCCATCATTTATCACTTTGTTAAATTCTATTTTTGATAACACTTACCTGCCATGCTAGATTGTTCATATGCTGACTTTTCTCCACCAGTTTGAAGATGTTTTTCGCTGCATTTGTTGTAATCAATGGTTAATAGATGTTTGTAAAAATATGCAAAAATTAAAAAAAAAAAATACTATGTCGAGTTATAACTTTCAATATTGAATGCCATCTTCATTTGTACATTGAGATTGAAACAGCTTTACAAATACAGAATTTTATTACAGCTTAAAATAAAAGGTTTCAGTATTGTAAACAAACAAGATGGGAATGAAATCAATTAGGGTAAGATGCTTTCAGCAAGCACACTGCTTTGGTAGCAATGTTTTTTCGAAAAGGTATTTTAAAACTTTTTTTTCTGTGAAGGTGAACAATGGAAAGGGTTTCATTTTGTAAAGTATGTCTCTGACTCTATATCACATAGTCTGGATCATGTAATGAGTTATCTATATTGGTCTGTGATCAGTATCTGTTAATTGCCTTGATAATTAACCCCATCACAAGTCCTGTTGACTTTGAATGCCTTTCCCTCACATACACTTGTTTCACACATCTTTGGCAATAGAAAGAGAAACCATTGTAACAAAGGAAGCAATCGCTCATCATGAGTGATTGCTACTTTCGTTGCAATGATTTCCACATTGTATATTTGCTTTCAATATGGATCAGTATTAAGGGATTGGTTTAAACAAATGCCTTTGCTGCAGACCAATTTGAAACAATTTTGATTAACTGAGATTTTGAGAGCAATGAGCAAAAAGCCCTTTTATTTAGTTGTCTTCTCTTTAAGAAATGTAAACCTATTATTATGCACATACAGCAGACGATTTTAGAGATCACTGACAAAAGGAGGAATTGTTTTGCCAAACAGTGCCTACTTTTGTCACAGTGTTTTCTACATGATTTATTCTGACTTTTGAAGCTGGTTTTTATTTTGACCAGTCATAAAAAATATCATTTGAGGATATGGATAGACTGAATCTTGTTTTTGGTGATTTTGTCAAATGAGAATTCATACCAGGTAATTCTGTCACAATATTTTACCAGCTAAGCCTTTAAAATTATCTCCCTTACTTTTACTGCTCTTTCTCTCTCAAGTACATGTCAGTCAAACGTCCCTTTTTGCTGATTAAAAAACATTGCGCTTTAAGAAAAACAACTCTATTTGTATTATTAATGAGCAATTTCTCCTTTTGTAGCAATGTTACATCCATATTTTATTTGATAGAGGCTATGGTGCTATTTAGCATTTTCCTCTTAGTTTTCCTAGTTAATTATATGGGTTTAATGCCATGTAACAATTTTTCATACCATAGGAACTGATTCATGTTTGCATTTTTTTTCATGGCAGTAATTAATTACTGATCAAAATTTGATTTTTTTCATGTCAGTAAATTATTACTTGTTCAAATTGAATGTATTTATGAACCTGTACCTAATATTCAAGAACCTATTCTATAATTCCATGAAAAAAAATCATGAACAGCCATTTAATGCTCTTTGATATTCATTAAGTTCATGAATAATTTCTTAAATCTTGGCAGGGTATCCATAGCATGTGCGTCAGTAAGGAACAGCATAGGAAGGGGTTAGAGAAGGTTTACCCTTATAGTGCTGGAACCAACTTCATGCTTATGCAAACAGGTTCGATCCAGGCCAGCCGCCAAGTAAATTGGCGGCTGGCCTGTGATCCAACCTATTTGCTACTCTGGTTATCTTTCCTCAACGAAATTTAGCAGATATTTTAGGTTTTGGAAAGCAGATGACACTAAAATCTATTTTTTAGAAAATTACCCAGCATTCTAAGGATTAAGAGGGTGTTTTATCGATGGTTTAGCGCAGTACTATAGTAAGTGCTTCACGTTTGTGAAGCACTTGCTATAGTCTTGCGTTGAACCCTTGATATTATACAAAGCAGCTGGTTCCATGACAGTATCTGCACTCTGATGGCACACTGACACAGAGAGAGCACATGTGTGTAAATGGTCTAGATATTGGGCGAGAAGGGGTGTGTAAATCTGATTACATGGCTTACAAGCAGAGGTGAATCCTTTCCCATATTGCACTGTATTGACTTCTTTTTCGATTTTCCTTGAGGCCACACAGCATCAATCGACTCTTCAACATTTGCATGATGGAACAGGGGTGGCAAAACTTATTGTCAGTATTGCCCAGCTTGTCCAAAAGTCTTAACAGACAAGTGAATTTTTTACTAAAATTAACTATATAAGCATAATGGCATCATACGGACAAATGCAGAAAAAGGTTTTGCTGTTTCACAGAAGTAAATCAAATTGAGATTTCGTCACCCCTAATGAAATAAGAAAAACCATCAGTTTAGGATTTTGTTTTAATGTTTATTTAGCGGTTTTTAAACAGTTTTGACTAAAGTAAAATCATTTAAGATAAAGAGTTTTTAGAACTCTTTACCCAAGATTATTATTATTCTGGTGAAGTGTTTTTCTTTTTACACATGGTAAAGGGTAAGCACTAATCAGTTCTGTCTGGGAGAAGTTTGTCATTCACACATTCCTTCCGATGCTCCTGTACTCTTCTGCAGGAATTAATGCCAACCAGTTCTCTTTCATTTCAAACAAAGTTCACTGACGGTTTCTTATTTCTTATTATAGTACTTCTCATCTTTGTAGTTCCATTTTACGGCAACTCCTTTCAGCAGGACATTGTATAGTAGTGTGTACATGAATGTGCACATGTGCTTTTGTTACGTGTACAGAATCGTTCATTGCTTGAGTGAAAGGTTATCCGGATACATTACCAAGGACATCTGAGATTGGGTATTTATTTGGAAGAAACTACATGACTTATTGTGTTTTTGGCCAGTAGCCTTATAATATTGGAAAAATAGAAATTCTGGATTAAACAGGAATAACTCTGCCTGAGGTGAGATTTTTATCTTTGATGGGTAACTTTTTGAAGACAGGGTTTGATAATTTGAGGCCCAAGGAGATAGAGCTGTCAAGGTTTTTCTTGGTTAACCCTTTCCCAAACAACAACGACATTTGACCACTTTGTTGCAGACTACTTTAGAAAACATTGTGGGAAAAGGAGAAATTGCTCGTAGCGAGCAATTTTTCCTTTTCCCACAATGGTTTCTACTCTTTCAGAGTATTACTTTCCAATTTCATCACATTTTGAAATGCCGTCTGCAAACTCTTTCAATTTGGGAAAGTCAAAAATTTGGCGTTTGGGAAGGGTTAAAACCCTATACCAAATGCCAAGTTGAAAGAGTTGGCAGACATTTCAAAATGTGATGAAATTGAAAAAAAAAATCTTCTAATAGGGCAGAAACATTGTGGGAATAGGAGAAATTTCTCGTTAAAATCAATTTCCGACCTTTTCCCATGCTTTCTTACAGAGTTGTCTGGTCAAATGTCGTTATTTTTAGGTTTTGGTAATAGGTTAATATGAAATTGAATAAATTAGGGATTTAATGTAAAACTATAAAAAAATTGGTTCATTTTTGAGAAAAATTCTTGGCCACAGCAGTTGACAAAAATTGAGATAAAGAAAAAATAATTGAAAATATTTAGTAATGATGGATAAATTGCACATCTGAATCCAGTTCCTTCCTTCCCCCCAATTGGTTTTTTAAAGTCTTCCAAGTGAGGTTATATGTGAGCAATTTAAACCCTTTGCATGTTCATTTATATAGTTATTCACTGCTGCCATCTTTTAAATCAGAGTTATCTTGTGAAAACACAAAACCCAAAAAATTTCCATTGTGTTTCTCTGTTTGATAATTATTTTTTGATACATGATTGACCTCTGAGTGTATGGTGATATTGAATATTGTTTGATAACAGTTTGGCATGCATTGGAATTGATGATGCAAAGAGCTCACTGCCTCAACACATTTGTAAGGCTTCACTCAGAGTAGGGGGCAATTTTCGTGCATGGCTGATTATTGATTTTTCAGTCTGCATTAGGGAAAACCGGATAGGGTGCTTTTCAGGGGTCAAGTTACTGGATACATTCCCTTCCTAAAGGTCAATGGTATATATACAGAGCTAATTTTAGAAGTGAACAATTTATGTGTATCAGAAGAACAGAAAGAATAAAGAAAAGACAATAGTAAGTTTATTGTTGTATGATACACAAACGTCATTATGTTGACAACCATTACAAAGCTGTGAAGATAGATAATGATTGTTGAATGTAGAAGCTTTTGTTTTTTGATCTGTCTAAGATAAGGAAGTGCTTGAACTCATTATGAGAGATTTCAGCTGATGCAATACTGTTTCAAATCCTTTTTCTTTGCACTGGGGACAAGCATGATGACTGATTGATAAGAATTCAAAACATTGTGGCAGTTGGGGAATTTGATCATAATATCAAAATCCTCCACTGGCATTGTTGATCTTTAAATGGTCAGTGAAATCTACTATTGATCTGACATTGTGTTTTTTAAACCATACCCATGTTCGTGTTTTTTATGATGTATGGTTTACCATGTTATGTATCTACTTTGAGAAACTAATTTGATCATCAAGAAATTGGATGCAACAGATAAGTTTCCCTTATGTCTAAATAGTTTCTATTCTGTATAACAAAAGAAATGTTATTGACATACATGTTTGCTGTTGTTTTCAATTTGAATTGTGCCCAGTTCAATATGAATCATGTCTAGATCAATTTGATAATGCCTTGTTCATTTGAATCCTGCCTAGTTCAATTTGAATCATGCCTAGTTCAATGGGCTAGCGGTTAAAGGACTGGTCTTAAAATCACATGGCCCCTCTTACATAGGTTCAAATTGTAGGAGTGATATGTTTTTATTTCAATGAGAGGAATTCTCCCAATTGAATAATTTAGGAAGGCTTCATTCTCCTTCACAGTGATCTCCCTTTTCATATGGTGAAGGAGCTCTCTGCTATCGCAGCAAAAATCCTTCCAGATCTGGAAGGGTTTTATTTTTTTTTCATTATAAATTTTGAATCGAAATCTGAATACAGAATTTTTTCAATTTTGGAAGTTTACTCTTTTCGCCCAATCATTACAAAAAAGTAATGGAAAAATATATTTATATGTAAAAAACTGACAGAAGTTGCTTAAATCGTACTCAAACCAGTTCATAACCTTATTCTATTTCTTGTTGTTTGGCAACAAGGTCTTGTAATATCCAACCCAAGAAAGGTTTATTCGAAATAATGAGGCAAAAAAGTACATATTAAGGTCATGCTCTTAAAGTTACAGACATCAACAGTGTATCTGCGTTGTAAAAAAAAAAATCATCTCAAATTTTGTAAACAAATTACATAGTCATGACTGACAATACTGACGAAATTGTATAAGTATGCAAGAATTTGATTCATCATTCATTTTCAGAGCATGGCATGTTAAATTCAATCATAAAGAACCTATTTCTATTGCTTCTGCGCTATATTGTTTGGGTCATATGACTGTATCTGTCATCACGTGATTTCTGTGATGGCAGTGGTACTGTACTGTAGTGTAACAAAGGGAAGTATTCCTGCGCAGAGTTTGGGATGGCTTATGGTTCTACCAGTCTTGACTGTCCCTTATGGACACTTCAATGTATAGGTTTTCCACATCAAGCCAGGCATCTAAATAACTGATAATTGTGAATGCGATTTAAATTTTTAAACCCTTACCGAAAATTGTTAAGCAATGTAAAATCCCAAATGAAAAATGTTTACGCAATGTAAAATCCTAATTAAACATTGTTTATGCGACATAAAACCCTAATAAAGAAAAACCAAATATATTGATCCAGTAACAAATAGTAGATAGTTCCATATAAGGGAATGGGATAAGTAGAAATCAGAACTCAAGTGGAATATCAAGGTCTCTCTATGACATTAACGCCTACAGTACTGGAGCTGAGGTTTGTGCTTATGCAAATAGGTTAGATCACAGGCCAGTCGCCAAGTGACTGGCGGCTGGTCTGTGATCTTACCTGTTTGCTAATCTGGGTATATTTCCTCTACAAAATTAAGCAGAGATGTAAGGTTTTGGAAAGCAGATGACACAAAAATTAGAAAATTACCCGGCATTCTTAGGGTTAACCCTATGCCGATATGTGTTGTTGAACATACAGGATGCTGTGATTTCTAGTGGTCATTATTAGTCTTAGAACTCGGTAGTGTGAGGGGTTTGAGTCCCGATACCTTAGGTTTGTGGGAATGTCCTTTGTCATGATTGACATTTGGTGAAGGGCCATAGTCTAGCACTTGTAAATCCAGGAAAGCTGTTATATAATTGAGAAATTGTTGAAATGGCATTTAATAATGTAAACCCTTGTGGGATATATTACTAAGCTAATTGATTGATAGGTTAAATTTAATTGCATGTTTCCAGAGCCCAGTAGTTTAGAATAGAATAAACAGTGGTGTTGTGTGCCAACAATATAGAGATGATAAGTAACTTTTATTTTTAACAAATAGCTCATGGATGATAAGTTTTTATGCTTTCATACCATTTTAAACAATTTTCCCTGACATCATGGATTGCACCCAGTATTAGTCTCATATTGGGTAATATACAACTATTTCGTCATCTTCATGAATGTCAACCAACAACAAAGGGTGGTTATAGAGTGATTCACAATAATTTTACTCTATCAACTCGTATTGACATCAATTTTTGGGTTCAATGCAATAATACATTAATTGCTTCACAAACATGAAGTACATACTGTAGTATTGCATTGAACTCTCAAATCTTTATGTAAGCAAAACCATCAGTCTGTTTTCTGAGTTGCTGCCCTTTTCTGTATTGCTATCTACAATTGTGAAAGGGTAGTAAAAGTTCATTAAACTATTGCTTTACAAAAGCGTCAATGATGTATATAGATTCGTCACGACTGACTGGACCATGTGCAATGTATACAGCAGGTCTCTCCAGAAGCCTTAAACTAGTGAATACTATACGTATATAGAGTCGGGTACATCAGTGAAGTGTTCATTACTGCAAGGCATATATGGAAGTGAAACGGTGAAGTGCCACTCATTGTATCCCTCGCTGCTCCCTAGGACACTTGTCATAGGTTGACTTGGTTGTATATATATAGATTGTGTGATTGTAGATTTCATATTATGAGACTGCGGAAATAGTGTGTAGTCAATTATTGCGAAGTACTTGTGGGGAAAACTTTTCGAGCGCATTGCGACAATGTGTGTAAAGAAATAAATTTGTATTTATAGATTTTTTTTTTGGAAAAGAAATATTGTTGCACAAAAGTGTGAGGCGAGACTATAAAGGGTCTCACAACCCAGATTCGTTATGGACAGGTAATTATCACATGATATTGTTTATTGATTATCATCAATTTGCTCTCTGTAAGTTGAGCACTTTAGATGACATGATGTCTATATATACTGAGGCTCAAGAAAACATTGTGACAAAAGGGGAAATTGCTTGTTAAAGCAATTTCTCCTTTTGTCACAATGTTTTCTTAATAAACTTTAAATGGAGATTGTCATTTATCGCTCTTAAAGAGTTTTATTGATTGATGATGGTTTCAAGTTGTGAATTGTTGATTTGATCAATAATTTGAAGAAGGAATTATTCTTTGAGTTGAATGCCAAAATGCATGTAATATAGCAGGCCTGCTCTCGATTTCATGCTTTTAGATATTAAATTTTCCTATCTTTTGCATATTGAAGATGCTGAAACTCAGGCTTCAAGTAATGATTTTCAGGCTTGAGCATTCTTCAACAATAGTAGGCATGTATTGGCGTCTGTTGTAGCTTGTTGACATCTAAGGATGTCTAAAAATGTAGAATAAAAAGGGTCATCTCAAAATCTCCTTTTTAGAAATGGTTTAATTTAAGGATTTAAAGCTTGATATTTGTTTAAATATATTTTTGTTGATCATGATACAATAGGATTGCTTTAATTGGGAATAAAAATCAGTTCATTTATTTCAATTTGTGTATACCTTTTGCTACACTATATTATAGCAATTCATCCAATTACCATAAATAATGGATTTACAAAACCTTGCTGACTTAACTAAATTATGATGCTTTACAGCAAACAGAAACAACTTGGATCAAGCATGAAAAATAAACTTGTATGTTTTTGATACTAATACTGCATTTGCCCTTATACATACCTATATGGGAAGGAAGGATTGGAGAAACTCATTTTAATTACATAATGCTCCATGTTTATATCATAACAATTATAAAATTTGAAAAACTAAATGATTTAAAATACATATAAAACTTGATGAGCAAACCTTGCTCATAGTAATAATTTGCATCATTGAGTAAATGTTTAAGCAAAGACAGATCAGTATAAAAATAATAGTAAAAGGTGAATATCTGCAAGTAATTTGGTGGGTTTTAATGATGGCTGTTATATCTATCAACATAATTATTGCAAATTTGAATTCTAAAATCATTTTATCTATGATAAGAAATTTCCCTTTGTGTCTTAATGTTTTCAACTCAATTGAAACATTTTCGATTATGAACAGTTGCTTTCAATTCAGACTGGTCAAAATGTTCAATTCAAAAGAATGAATGAAGGTTCAATCGTAAAATTCAATAAAGCAAGATGGAATGCCAATGGAATTAAATTTTTATTTTTCAAGTTGAAGTGATTATTTTCAAGCAATGCTCGATTTAACTTTAATGACTTACACTTGACAAATCCAGAGTCAACAAATTAACTTCATTTCGGTACCCCTGCATTTGGTATGAAGTCATCAAACTTTATTAGAATAGTCCTCATTGGACAACTAGGAAATCATGACAAATTGCTTTTTTATCTGGAAAGTGAGTAGAAACCATCATGATAAAGGAGGAAAACAGATTGACAAAATTTCTTTGTTTGTTCTACAATATTGTCCAAACCCTGAATTAAGGATGGTTAACACTTATAATGCTGGAACCAACTTCATGCTTATGCAAACAGGTTATATGCAAGCCAGCTGCCAAGTAAATTGGCGGCTGGCCTGTGATCTAACCTTTTTGCTGCACTGGATATATTTCCTCATCAAAACTAAGCAGATATTTATAAGGTTTTGGAAAGCAGATGACACGAAAAATATATTTTTTAAGCGTCGCGTATGCGCGACTGCTTATAGTCATCGATCTGAATCGTTCTTTATCCTTCGGGGGCTGATCACTCAGATAAAACTAATCCTACGCGAATTTCGGCGGGAAAAATCAAGTAGTTCTCCGCGAATTTTGGCGGGAGAATACTCTCGCGCTCGCGCATGTATACCAAAAAACTACTTTCCACGTTGAACCGCAGAGGCGAATTCAAACGTTTGTTTATTCTTTTTAGGTATTCTCGATGGAATGGGATACAAATAATTTGATTCTAGCATTGGGTCGCCTTGTCAGGAAAAATCATATGATCCATGGTTTGATCGCTTGAAGATTAAGTTCGAACGTTCCATGTTTATATAATTGCTGTGGACTTATTTTGCCTTCAATACACACTCACTTTATATATACTCTTGCCAGGGCCTAACAGACTCGGTTTACATATACCAAAGACCAAAGACCTAATAAACACAGATAACTGTGTTTATTAGGTCTTTGCAAAGACCTAATAAACATTATTAGGTCTTTGCATATACATATACTCCTGTCGGGGCCTTTTTGCGGGGAATTTACGTTGTAATAAGTAATTGTGAGCACTGCACACTGTCTGGAGTTATCTTGGAGTATATTGTTTTTATTTCTGGAGAACATACTAGAGTCGATACAACTATTTGGTCCTAGAGTTGAGATACGGTTTCATGTCTGGAAAATTACATGATCGCTTCCAAACGTTCAATGTTTACATCCAGAGACATGTTGTTTTATCTATTCACTTGCCGGGGCGTTTAGTGTTTGCGCATGCTGAGCGGCATTGTTCAAGATTTCGAATTTCCGGCTATCTTGTGCTAAGTTATGCTTGAAAAAGTTCGACTTCGTGTACAGTGGATTCACTAACCTTTCCGATTTGTTCATCTTTTGAAAATGAAGGGAGATACTGTTTTGAGTTGCATGGCAATATTATGTGAAGAAATGGGGATTAATGTTAATCAGTGGATGTTGAGGATAGGATGTTTTTGTTTACGACTGCAAGCCGGTAAACTTGATGGAGATGAGGACACAGACTGTAAAGTTTGTAAACCAAATTTTATCTTAGTGCTATTTATGGTCTGTCATGCTAACAGAAACCTCTTACTTATTATGTTACTTTTGATGACATGTGGTGATGTCGAAACGAATCCTGGGCCAGAAAGTCAGATTAACAAAATGTTGAATGAATTTCCTATTTAGAGAAACATCCACCAGGGTAATGAGATGTTTAGTGTGTTGTCAAGAGGTAAGCAGTGTGTACCATACTTTTTACACATCCATTTGATATGTTTTCTTGGAGGAATTATGATTTGGATCAAGTTTTGATTGCAGGAGATGATTTGTATATTGATATAAGAAAATATAACAACAACTCAGTTGAGTTTCTTGAAGTACATGACTTGCCTCCCTACATTTGTTTGTCTAGTGAGTATTTTGTATGCAAAGTAAAGAAAACGTACAGTGGTGCAATGAACCCGAATTACACAGACAATTACCCCCTTGTTAAACTTGAGATGGCTATAGGAGTTGGATTGCCTGCCAATCAAGGAGAATTTCAGTACAGCATATTTATATGTAAGGGAAATGCAAAAGCAATTTGTTATCATTTAGATTTTTTTTCATTTTTGATTCACATGCAAGAGATGGGGATGGACGTAAAGAGTTGAATTATGTTCTTGAAATCTTTACCAACTTTTATCAGATTGTAAATATCGATGAAAATTTAGTCAGTATTTCAGGACTTCATGGGTCTCTTGTTATGTCTCATCGTACAAAAACTTAATACTGTAGTTAATTTCTTACTTATTTTTTATTACGTTTTTCATAGAATACATTTAAAAGCATTTGCACATTGTTTATATTTACAGTTGTTCTTTCTTTAATAAATAAGATATACAACAGAGTTGTATGGTTTATCTGCATTTTATCTTCTAGATATTTTTTAAATTCAAACGCACAAACAATCCTTCAGACTAAGGAATACAATTCCACTGCGACGCAGTCTGGCCTTTCAGGCCTTTGATAGTAAATTACCCAGAATTCTAAGGGTTAATGGCTGTCTGGTAATGGGTTAATTTGTAACTGATAGACATTAAGATTAAGGTTGTTTTGGACATGTCTAGCATGAAGATCCGGTAATTAGATTGCGTTATCATTGGCCATCATCATCATCAGCCGCAGTTCAGCCTCGAGCTATTGTTGTTGACGCATCGCTCTTGTGGTCATTAATGATGGTTTAGAGCAGTTGTCTAGAAAAGGGTGTGTATAAGGATGCTTGAAATGCTATATTCAGCCCATTTACCAAACAATTACAACAATTAACCTTTTTTTGTTGCACACGGCTCTGGAAAACATTGTGGGAAAAGGAAAAATTGCTCGTAGCGAGCAATTTTCCTTTCCCCACAATCTTTTCCACCATATCATCATTTTTAGATTATTTACCAATTTCATCACATTCAAAAATGTTGTCTGCAAACTCTTTTAATTTTGGACAGTTAAACATTTGGTGTTTGGTAAAGGGTTAAACAAATTATTAATCAAGTCATAATTTTGTGTCAACTCATAAGACCGAACGGGTTGAATAATTATGGTAAACAGTGTATACTTGCTTAATATTAAATATGAACAGGCTAACAGCAATTTATTACATTTCTGTAAAAAAAATTCAAAAAGTGATAAGTTTTGATAAAATGACCAGATCAATATAGCATGCAAATTAACTCACCTAACAGTTTAAATATTTATGATAAACAAAGTACAATTGCTTAATATCAAATATGAACCTGCTAACAGCAATTCATTACATTTCCTGTTTTATTACATTTCCAGTTGACTATATCAACCCAAAATGTAATAAAACAGGAAATGTAATAAATCGATCTGAACCAGTCTGGTTTTCGTATTGAACATGTGTTTAATAATTGTCCCGAACACTTAAATGGCATGGCGAGCCTATACACACATTTCAGGATCAAACCATTTCTTTCAGATCGTTTTTATTTTTTTTTTATCATTTTTATTTTATTACATTTCCTGTTGACTATGACGCCAGCAGTTTGTATTAAACAGGGTTTGAAATATTCACTCAAGTTTACTTTTTGAATAAAGTAAGTTGGATGTACAAAGATTATTACATAAAAGATAGTACATTGAGTATCTACATACAGTAATCCCTCGATCAAAAATGCTTTAACGATCAAAAATGCTTTAACGTATCTCATAGCACGATAATCAGGTTTTGAAATAAATCGTTCTGGGTCAGTCTGTATTAGAAACCAAGCAGATTTTTAATGTTTAGCATAAACAATTGAGTGAAAGTATGAGTCTGTATGAATGCCATTTTGGTCCAATCATTTTATCAAAACTTATTACATTTCCAATTTTATTACATTTCCTGTTGGCTTTGTCAACTGGAATTGTAATAAAACAGGAAATGTAATAATTATTTATTACATTTCCTGTTTTATTACATTTCGGGTTGTTACAGTCCACAGTTATGTAACACATCTGAAAGTGAAAATCAAGATGCGATTATAGCATATGAGCAGTTAAAACTTTAACCTATGCTGCATTGTGATCACTCATAGTGAGTTGTTTAATTGGTCTTGAGTTCTTGTACCCTGCCATAATTTTGTTTAACCTTGGATGAATTAGGTTAAAGATAAAATCCAATAAGTAAGGTGTGTTGAGACTAAACAGATGATAGTTTCCCTGAGAATTTGATTTTTGGTTTCACTACACCCTTACAGTGCTGGAACCGACTGATTTAACCTGTTTGCTACTCTAGGTGTCTTGTTTCATGAAAGGTTAATTAAAAATCCAAAATATCAAAGGGAGAAAAATAAGAACAAAATGGGAGATGTCCGTCTAATTAAGTTGGAAATATTGTTGGAAAAAGAGAAACTGTTGAATGGGTTTGTCTTTTAGTGAGGTATCATTACTATTGTTGAAAAAAAGTGATACTGCAAATTTGGATTTAAAAGTTCTGGAAAAGAATGAAATCTTGGAACAAAGCCATCTTAGAAGAGAAAAAAATTAGTTCTTATGACCAGTATTGTTATTATCTTGTCATTATGAGCGATGAAATGTTGATACTAGTACTATTAAAGATTCCTATTTTTTTGTCGGTTGTGGTTTCTTTTTGTACAAGTAAAAAAGTACCACAAAAAAAGGTTTTAATTAAAGTCAAAGCTGCTTAATAAATCAAAATGTAATCACTTTCATTTGATAAATTAATTTTGAACTAATTATGCCAATACAGCTTTCAAAATGTGATAAACCCTTACATCATAATAATATACCTCACTGCTTCTGCTCCAGGGTACCGTTTTACTAAACAACTTGAGGAAAAAATTTGCGTAAATCATAACCGATAAACATGGATAGTATCTTCAATGAAAGTACAATGTTGCAATGTGGCACTTCATTGGAAGCGTCTCGATATTAAATATTGCTTTGCTTAATATTGAAATAAGAGGAATTGTTGTTTTAGACTTACGCAAATCTTAAGCGTTAACTGTTTAGTAAAACGGTACCCAGAACACTTAACAAACAACTGTTACAAATTTACCTCCTAATGAGCTATTCAATTTCTTGTAACAATTATATAAGTTTCCACCCATAAGTGGTAAATAGTGTTATAATTTTTTTCATGTTTATTTGTCACATATGTTCTCTTGCTTTCAATTTTAACCAGTCACATATTCCTGTAATTGGCAATAGGTTAAACTCTTCTTTTATATATATTAATTATATTTATATTACTTTATCTTTTGGCTTTCAACAGCTAGGTAGCATAAAATGAAACTATTTTACTAAAAACTTTGTAGACAATATAATTTTTTTCTTAATTCTTTAGGCATGTTACCACAATTGTCTGCTGCAATTATTTATGTCTTTCCTAGTCTCATAAACAATATATTTGTTAGTTGTATGTGTTGAAATCACTATATTAGAAAAATCTCTTGAATATAAACATTATCGTATATACTCGACTAAAAGTCGCATTTTTTTTACAAAGAAATTGGATGACAAAGTGGGGGTTGCGTCTTATAAGCAAAGTCAATCAACATCACATAATTTTTCAGTGTCATTTTTGTTTACTTTACCTTTTTCTAGAGAGATTTGCAGGTTTGATTACTTTTGTCCAACATATTGAAATGGCGGTAAGTAAGGGAAGTAACTAGGATATTTTGGAATATATATACCGGTAACTTACGTTACGGTTAATGTTCATCTATCCAAATAAAAACACCAGTGGAATAAACTCAGTTATTAG
Source organism: Cerastoderma edule (assembly GCA_947846245.1). Taxonomy (NCBI): domain Eukaryota; kingdom Metazoa; phylum Mollusca; class Bivalvia; order Cardiida; family Cardiidae; genus Cerastoderma; species Cerastoderma edule. The sequence goes on from OX401408.1 coordinate 3,156,535, forward strand.
TTAAATTTATCAAATCTTCTTATCTGTCAAAGTTTCCTTGACTATGGGGGAATGGACATTAAAACAGCGGGGTACAGACAATTCCCCACTAGGACGATTCCCCACAGGACAATAACCCACTGGACAATTACCCACCAGACATTACCCCACATTTGTGTCATGTAGGACAATTCCCCACTGGTAAAATGAGATGGTCATAAAGCATATTTTTTCAAGAATCTGAATTAAAAAAGTATTAAACATTTATTTCCAAACCAACATCTTCAATTTACACATGAACATATATAAATATATATTGCAATAGCCAAAACAATAATACATGATTGATAAAAGGTCAAAAGATTGATCCATTATGTTTTTTATTGACCGAGTTATTGAACGAGTGGATAATTTTACCACTTTTAATAAATAATATTCATTAAAATATATTTTGCTATTTTCATGAAAATTTACTTATATATATAAAATTTATATTAATTGTTTATGATTTAAGCATACAGGAAATGATACAATATCTGTGTTAGAAAAGAAACAATACTTGCTTTATTTGAATAGATATATATCAAATAGTGGGGAATTGTCCCAGTGAGGAATTGTCCCAGTGGGCAATTGTCCTAGTGGGGAATTGTCCTGTGGGGTATTGTCCTAGTGGGGAATTGTCCTACACCCTAAAACGGCGCCGACTTCCTAGGTGCATAAGATAACAATTAGCATGTATATATAACCCTGGATGTCAAACTGTGATGTTCATTGCAAAAACAGAGATAAGGGTCATTATCTGCAATTTGACATTATGCAATTTGATTAAACTAGCAATTGTGATTAGGTGTATTAGGTGCATTAGGTGCATTAGGTGCATAAGATAACAGTTAACATGTGTTTATAACCCGGATGTCAAACTGTGACGTTCATTGCAAAAACAGAGCTGAGGGTCATTATCTGATGATGAATATTGACAGAATATTTTTGACTAAGTTGCTAATTTAAAAAAACATTGTATCCCTAGAAATCAAATAATGTTTGAAGACAATGTTACAGTTGACAAAACCCTTGGTGTATGATTAATCTGTACGATCATCAAAAAGTAGATGCGACTTATAGTCGAGTCAATGCTGGATTTCCCTAATCTTAGATCAAAATACGGGGTGCATCTTATAGGCAAAGGCGACTTTATAGTCGAGTATATACGGTGCATCTAAAATATTATTCTTTTTTGTGATATGAAGTATTAACCATTGTGCCAAAATGAAACTGTATGTGTTAAAACACAAATATATGGGGATTAACATGGTAAATTGGTTGATGATCCATATGCTTGCTTGATCAATACATGATAGTATAAAAGTACTGGTTAAAAGATATTCCTGTTTGTTAATCTCTAACTAACTAATCTATTCCTATATGTCAATGAATGTATGAGACTTTCAAGATAAGTGTGGATGGATGACAAAGGTTATTGATATGAACAAATTAAAACATGGAATTTTAATGAACTGGAATAATTCTAGGAATGATCATTACATCATAAGTATTTGATTACATCAATTAAGATCTTATCTTGAATGTAAACATATCTGTATAGTACAGTTATGAATTGTTGAAGTATATTTTTTTTTCTTGTATTGATGACTTCTTTTTTTAACAGGTGTGCAATTATGTACCAATTAAAAGTATTTTATCTGTTTGGATATCTCTCACAGTGATTTTATCTTTGCTGATTGACTTGATGATAAATCCCATTTGGTCTTTAACATTCCATCATTTATCACTTTGTGAAACACCATTTTTGATAACACTTACCTGCCATGCTAGATTTTCATTAACCCTTTCCCAAACAATAACGACATTTGACTACTTTGTTGCAGACAACTTTAGAAAACATTGTGGGAAAAGGAGAAATTGCTTGTAATGAGCAATTTTTCCTTTTTCCACAATGTTTTATGCCCTATCAGAAGATTATTTTCACTTTTCATCACATTTTGAAATGTCGTCTGCAAACTCTTTCAATTCGGGACAGTCGAAAAATAGTTGATTGGGAAAGGGTTAAGCTTTCTTTTCTCCACTGGTTTTAAGATGTTTTAGCTACTTTTGTAGTCAAAAATTGGTTAATAGATGTTTGTATATGAAGTCTAATCTATTCAGCAAAAATTTAAAACCACGAAGTATAACTTCAAATAAGAAATGCAAGCTATATTTATATGTTTAGTTTGAAACAGCTCTACAAGTACAGAATTTTCTTACTGCTTAAAGCAAAAAAATCTTTCAGTATTTTATGACCAAGATGGAATGAAACCAATTAGAATAATTAATTATTAAATTAATTCTTTCAACAAGCAACCTTTAATAGTAGCATTGTTTTCAAAAAGGTCTTTTTTAAACTTTTTATTTTGCTGTAAAGGTGAACAATGGAAAGGGTTTTATTTTGTAAATTATGTCTCTAACTCTATATCACATAGTTTGGATCATGTATCGGGTTATCTATATTGGTCTGTGATCAGTATCTGTTAATCACCTTGATAATTAACCCCATCACAAGTCCTGTTGAATTTAAATGCCTTTCCCTCACATACACCTGTTTTAACACATCTGTGCCAGATGGAGGGGAAACTATTGTAAGAAAAGGAGTGATCGCTCATCATGAGCGACTCATCATGAGCGACTCATCATGAGCGACTCATCATGAGCATGAGCGACTCATCATGAGCGACTCATCATGAGCGACTCATCATGAGCGAGTGCTCCTTTTGTTGCAATGGTTTTGATGTCATTTATATTCATTCAATATATTGACCAGTCGAAGATCTCACTTTAGGGACTGGATTAAACATGTTTGCTGCAGACCTATTTGAAACCATTGTGATTGAATGAGATTTTGTGACTTATGAGCAAATATTCCCTTCACTAGTTGTCTTCTTATGTCTTCATTTTATGAAATGTAGACCAATTATAATGCACAGGGGTCTATAGTTATCCTTGGGTCAGTTCTATGCAAAATAATACTAATTATATTACATATAGTAAGACTTGTGAGGCTGGTTTTTATTTTGACCAGTCATAAAATATGATTTAAGGATATGGATAGTCTGAATCATGTTTTTGGTGATTTTGTCAAATGAGGATCCATACCAGGTAACTATGTCAAAATTTTGTACTAGCTAAGCCTTTGAAATTATTTCCCTTACTTTGACTGCTCTTTCTCTCTCAAGTACATGTATATCAAATATCCTTTTTTTGCTGATAAAAAAACATTGCGCTTTAAGGAAAAAAACTTAAATTGTATAAATGAGCAAACTCTTCTTTTCTAACAATGTTATGCCCATAGCGATATTTTGTAAAAACTGTGGTGACAGTTAAGCACTTTCATTTTTGTTGTTTAAGCCATTTAAATTGGTTTAAATTTTCCTTTCATAGAAAGTTCTCCATGTTTGAATTTCGCATGTCAGTTTTTCATCATTGGTCAAAATCCAAAGCAACAGCAGAAATATGATATTGGATTGGTAGAATTATTGTCCATTAGGAGTATTCATGATGCTTGTTGTCACTCCGAGATTTGAGGTCTTCCGCTGCAAAAGATTCAAGAACTTATTCACGAACTACATAAACATTTATGAACATTAAATGGCCATTCATCAACACAGCTGTTCTTAACTTTTTCATGAATTTCAGGAACATGTTCATGAACATCAAGAACAGGTTCATGAATACAATCATGAACCTGTTTTGATGTTCATGAACCTATTCTTAAATTTCAAGAAAAAAAAGTTTCTTTGTTCATGAACAACCATTAAACTTTCATTCATATTTCTTAAAGGCACATCAAAGGAGAGGAGTACAAATAAATTACTGAAAAATTATATGGAGTTCTTTCATTATGTTCATAAAAGTCATGAGAACTAGTTTAGGAATGCATTGAGACCCTATTAAATAGACTCATTTAAAATAAGTTATTTTGTGCTTGAAAAATAGTTGTCTCAAATTCAATCATGGTTATCAACAACCTGTTTGTTTACATATTCAAAATAACAAATTTTGATTGGTCAATTCAAAAATGTGTGTATCAACTGTCAAGATCAGAGGTGAATAATCAGGAAATCTGAATTATAAAACTCACTAATCTGGGTTGTTTCTGGTTTACTTTCACATTTATGTTGTGCTGATGGTGTTTTCTGGTGATAACTATTTGGATCTGGCCAAAAGTTTACCAAATAATATAGTTTGATATATCATTAATCTCCTTTTATGGGCCTTTAAATTCATGAATAAGTTCTCTAATCTTTTGCGGGTGCTCCCTAGCATGTGCATCAGTAAGGAATTGAGTAGGAAGAGGTTATAGAAGTTAAATCCCTACAGTGCTGAAACCGACTTCATGCTTATGCAAACAGGTAAGATCCAGGCCAGCCGCCTAGTAAATTGACGGCTGGCCTGTGATCTAACCTGTTTGCTTCTCTGGTTATCTTTCCTCAACAAAATGAAGCAGATATATATGGTTTTGGAAAGAAGACGACACAAAAATATATTTTTTTAGAAAATTACCCAGCTTTCTAAGGGTTAAGAGGGTATTATAATGTACAAAGCAGCTGATTCCATGACAGTCTCGACACTCTGACTCCACACTGACACTGAGAGAGCACATGTGTGTAAATGTTCCAGATATTGGGCGAGAGGGGGTGTGTAAATCTGATTACATGGCTTACAAGCAGAGGTGAACCCTTTCCCATATTGCAGTGCATTGACTTCTTTTTGATTTCCCTTAGGCCACACAACATCATTTAACTCTTCAACATTTGCATGATGGAACAGGGGTGGCAAAACTTATAGTCAGTATTGCCCAGCTTGTCCAAAAGCCTTAATGGACAAGTGAATTTTTTTACTGAGTTTTGTTGCGGCAGTTTCTTAGCTTTGGCGATCTGGTGTAATCCACAGGATGTCGCTTCTCGTAGTGCTATTGTCTCTCCTTTAATGATATAATCTATAATGATATTCATCTATAAAGTTGCTGTTTAAGACCGGTTTTACTGTATCCATGATCAGTTGTAATAAGAGGGACATCTTCTCTAATTCAATTTGAATTATAATATTCTATTCTGAGTGAGCCATTGTGGACTGGATTTACTGATCCGAGATCACATAGTGTATTTTATTGTAAATGAAGACCGCTAATGTAAACCATAATATCAGAAAATTCAACATGCAAGATTTTTCAATGTTTTCAGTAAATTTTACAGTTTGATCAATTATATCAGAGACATAGATAACAGAGATTGGCAACTCCGGAATTATCGCCAAACTCTCGCGTGCCGCGAGGTTCTGCGAGATAAGGAAAGTGCGTACCTGTTTATCCGTTGCCGCGGGAGATGTCAAGCGAAATTGATACTTCTTTATTACAGTAAAATAGCTATGTTTTTGTTATCTGATTGGTTATCTGAAACAACTTCTGGACATTTTGTTTTATTTTCATTTTATTAAATTGATTTTATGTTAAAAACAAAAGAAAAAGTTCCAGTAGGCCTTCTTTTTCAATGACAGGCTTGATTACCATGCAATTCAGAATTGTACTTATAACGACAATGTCTTTCAAGCAAAGGTTTGAATAAGATTTTGTAATAAATCAAGTGACTCTATTTAGTTGCAGTTAATAACCAAAGCATGAACTTTCCACTAAGACCAAATCCTCCCTATTTTGTTTTCGGGTTCTTTAGGTCATTAAATTTGAATGAGGTGTCAGAGAGTGGACACAGGGTTAGCGCCACACACTTCTTGTGTAATCGCCCTAGCATCAAAAGGTTTTATGACATCAAACTACATATTTTATGGGGTGGCAATTTACAATCATAGCCTGTATTGTCCACTACCGTGATTGACTCTATCACCCTTCGTTCTTCAAATGACACATTTCACTTGACATATTTGCAAGCGATCGGAATTAAGAAGAAGTATGACGAAAAAGGAAATATCGTGGTGATTCTGATTAAGAAGATCTATCCATTCTCTTTTGTCCATTATTTGAATGGATTTTCTTCTTCTTATATAGGAATATCACTTTGAAAATACGGGAAACTATAGAACTTAGTCAGCATTTAATACGGGATCATTTCAAACTCATTCAGACGTTTTCAGTAATAACACGTTTGATAAAATCCAAGTCACACAATTTAAGTTTAAATTGATGCAAAAATGAAAGATTTTGATTGAAAATAAAATGGCTGAAATCATGATTATGCTTGTGTGGTAAAGCAAACCTGGTATAACTTCGTTATAAACACGACAATCACCATAAAAATGCGGGTAACCATAAAACAAAAATAACAGTTCAGGAAAATGTCAAGTATGATATGATCCAGTGCATAGTCTTTAAATTTTACTTGCTACAACTTTTGAAATTTTTGGTTGGAAATCGAGATGGCTTAACTCATTAAGGTGGTAAATGGGGAATATTGAGTACGCAATAACTTCTAAATGACAAAGAATATCAGACTGAAAATTTGGAAATCGACAAAATCATATTATCCCAATGAAATGGACATGAATCAGAAATGTTTGAATAAACCTCCATTAAAACATTTTACTTTGTACAAGTATGAAATATTTTGGTTGAAAATAAAATGGCCGAAATCACAATCATGCTTGTGTGGTTAAGTAAGCCTGGTATAACTTCGTTATGGAAGCGAAGATTACTTTAAAAATGCGGGCAACCATAAAACAAGAATAACACTTCAGGAAAATGTCAAGTATGATATGATCCAGTGCATAGTTTTTTAGTTTTACTGTGCACAACTTTGTTAATTTTTGGTTGGAAATCAAGATGGCTGAACTCATTAAGCTAGTAAATGGGATATATTTAGTACGCAATAACTTCTAAATGACAAAGAATATCAGACTGAAAATTTGGAAATCGACAAAATCATATTAACCCATTAAAATGGACATAAATTAGAAATGTTTGAATAAACCTCCATTAAAACATTTTACTCTGTACAAGTATGAAATATTTTGGTTGAAAATAAAATGGCCGAAATCATGATCATGCTTGTGTGGTTAAGTAAACCTTGCATTACTTCGTTATGGAAGCGAAGATTACTATAAAAATGCGGGCAACCATAAAACAAAAATGACACTTCAGGAAAATGTCAAGTATGATATGATCCAGTGCATAGTTTTTTAGTTTTACTGTGCACAACTTTGTTAATTTTTGCTTGTAAATCAATATGGTTAAACTCATTCGGGTCGTAAAAGGGACATATTCAGTACGGAATAATTTCTAAATGACAAGGAATATCAAACTGAAAATTTGGAAATGTAGACAAACAAACCCTTTCTTAAAAATGGACTTGAGTTGGAAATGTTTGAAAAACCCTCCTTTGGAACAGTTTGAATCTAAAACTACTCAATTATCACGTTTATCGCACAAAACCACGAAATTGCGAATAATTCAATCAAGTTTGTCGCAGTTTGCCATGTTTATTTCTTTGATAATCGCTTGCTGATCGGTCTTGTTGGATGGAGAAACTTTCTAACAATAACAATATAGTAAATTCGGTAAGAAAATAATTTAATTATGACTTCGAACACGCTTAAATGTGTGTTGCCTATTTCGCGTTTAGTTGAAAATAGCGTCGATAGACAGATCTCGAAAGGTCTCGCTAAATAACGCGTCATGCGAGATATCGCAGAAACCGGCTATAGGTAAAGAAGGAGTTGCCAATCTCTGTTATCTATGTCTCTGATTATATACTAGACTACAATACATGTACATGTATTTTATAACTGTCTGCATAAGACGTAGACAATGTTATTTCATAACAGACATATGTTTTGAATCAATGAGAAGTAATGGGTTTACCTTTTTAAATGATAACTGCACAGATAAGTTTTTTTTTTAACAATGATACTAATGTTATGATGCTGAATCAAGGGAAGTAACTTTATAATGGATATATTGCTGATTATAGGGAAGCAATTATTTTGAGAAAAAAAAGTATGTAACTTTCAAATTTAAGTTTCCAAAATGATTCTAAACCAGATATGATATGCTTGTAGAATTGAAATGCACACTATAATGTCTAAAATTGCGCTCTAAGAGAACATAATTTGTTCATACATATCCCTTATAATAAGCGAAATTTTCTGCATAACTTAATTCTTAAATAAATCAACTGAACATCCAAAAAATATTCCACATGTTAACATTTTGTAGATGTGTCATCATATGGACATACTTACAATAATTCATCCTTTTACATGAGAAAATCTATGATAAAATCCATCATATAACCAGATTTTATACCCAACATGATATTTGGCGGCCATTTTGGACGCCATCTTGAATTATGAGAAAGCTCAAGGGTGACAAGGTGTCATCATGCAGATTCTGCTTAAGTAACACCCTGAAAAAAAAAATGCAAAAACATTTTCTATAGAAGACATTGCATGGTCCATCGCATTATCTGCCGGACTACCTTATATTATTGAGGAAATAGGAATTTTGGATTAAACAGGAATAACTCTGCCTGATGTGAGATTTTCATCTTTGATGAGTACCTTTTTGATGACAGGGTTTGATAATGTTAAGCACAAGGAGAAATAGCTGTAATGGTTTTGTTTTTTTAAATTGAATAAATCACAGGTTCAATACAAAACTATAAAAATTGCTTCATTTTTGCGAAAAATTGAAATCCAGAGCAGACGACAAAAACTGAGTTCGAGAAAAAAAATTATGTAAAATTTTCAATAATGAAGGATAGATTGCACATCTGAAACAATTTCTTTCCTAGCAATAGATGCCAACAGTTCTCTTTCATTTCAAACAAAGTTCACTGACAGTTTCTTCTTTCTTATTATACTACGACTGCAGCTTTGTATCTCCATTTTACGGCAGATCCTTTCAGCAGGACATTGTGTAGTAGTGAGTAAATGAATGTGCACATGTGCTTTTGTTGGTGTACGGAATAAACCCCAGCCGGAATAAACCCCCACCCTAAAAACGGCCTAGTGAAATAAACCCCCACTCTTTTTTTGCACAGGTGGAAGAAACCCCCTTGCTAGTTTTGCATATGCGGAAGAAACCCCCACTCATATTTTGCATACGCGGAATAAACCCCCACTCATATCTATTGTGTATGTTATAGTGAAATTAAAGGTAATCGGTTTGTTTTGATGAAGCGTTAATTTGTTAATTGGATGCACATATGTATAATCCCTTTAACACCGGATCGCTTTCATACTGTACTAACAGTGAAAGTCACAGGTAATTGTTTGCATTGGTGACACATTAATTACTTCCCATGATGCATACATAACACCAACAACGACAATAAGTAGTACTTTTTATGATTGTAACAACTTTTTGGGATCTAAATTATTTTTTTTTTTCACCAACCATGTGCTGCAATATGTGCTTTAACTTGACTGTGTTTATTGCTTTTTAATATATGCGTGTTCAATTTATATAAATAAATATAAATATTTATTAATATTTGTTGTCTATTTCAGTCTTCATTATAATCATTCTAACTTTAACTGTTTTTCAAATGTGTCAATTATCTAAATAGTGCCATCATGGTGAGAAACTAGGGTGAGCATGTTTGATCAATATTAATCAACTTGAATTATGCGATATGTAGGTTATTGTTTGAACTTGGAAAATCCAGAATCAAATTTTGTGTCAAGGTAGCAGTACACACTAATGGGCCTTCGTTTGGGATGGCAGGTGCACATCTGTTAAGTCTCGCCTCACTGAGTCGCGAAAACGAAACGGACGAAAGCAATATTTACACACCAAATGCATATTGCCTGTGGCTCTCTAAAAATATGAAAAGAAAATCTGAACAGTTATCATAGACCTTATTCCTTGAGCAATAACCGGTCATGAACGTGGCAAAAAATCATGTGTCCGAGGCCCAATTTTGACACATTTTCAACTTCTATACAGAATTCCCTGCGAATACAGGAGGTCCATCGCCACTGTTTGCGCTTTCCACACAGTCTAGGCATACAACTTATCCACAGAAAAGTGGTGCACGACCACGAAGGTTTTTTGCTATCGTCCAATGCGTCTATCAGAAAAATAAAGAAATATATAAAAATTCTCAATTGGGTTGGCTACGGATAATGTACGAATAGTCTATAATGCATTAAAAAAAATTTTCATTCTTTTGTTATATATGTTAAAACGAAGATAAGACGGTCTGGCCTCTCTTTTGTTATATCAACAAAAGGAGAGACAAATAGATGCTACCCACCCATGTTCATCCTCCACGATAATTAATTTCCATTCAATTATTTTAAAGCGGTCCTTCCATTGAAGTGTTCAATATTGTCTCGCCCAAGTTTGTTTCTACTATCTATAATTGTTAATGTCTTTTTCAACGATGTCTCGCCGGAGTTTGTTCTTACTGTCTTTGTCTTGTCCAACATCATTTTGTTCGAGATTGTCATGACCTTTTTTGTCTCGTCCAAATTTATGTTGATCATACCAATAAATGATTTAAATCTGTTGACACGAAAGGCTAAGTGTTAAAATTCTGAACAAACTATTAACACAGAAAATTATTTAATGTCGTATGCATTGTGTTTCAAAAGCATACATGCTGTTATTGTAGTTTGTCATTACACACAGAAAAAAGACAATACATATAGTCACGGACACGATAACTGAGTGTCCTCTGTGGTCGAGGTATAAATGTCGCAGACTTTTAATAATAGTCCCTCATCGCTTTGGGCTTGATTCTCTTCCAAGGAAGTAAACCATAAAATACTATAGCCTCGGCTATGTGTCTAATATTTCTTGATGAAACTATTTGTAATGATAATGCGAATGCAAATCATAGAGTCTTGTAAAAACAAACCTACTTTCATGAGTTAAACGAATTAGCTTATTTCAAGTGAAATAACTTGATATATAAAAAGCCACTGCTTGATGCATACTTCACACACAAAGTGAAAAAATCGGCTTAATTTATCAAGAATTTCATTTGAATAAATCATGTTGAAACTATTCCTATGACAAAATCATGTTTTACAACTTAATTAATGATCAGAAACGGGTTATATAAAATTGTCCGTTTACATCATTAATTAGCCGGTGCCGTGTACGTATATTATCCGTTGCATTAAAATATATCTTTTTTTACCATGTGCAGGGCTTATCAAAATTTAAAAACCGTAATTATTGAGAAGTATCAGTTAATGTGCTTTAAAATTCCCAAATCAATGTCAATAAGAGTTTGATACCTTTAGATATGATTGAAATGTTGTCTTTTAAATCAACTTTGAAGAGTTCTCACTTATTTCTGCTTCACATTTTTGGTTTGTCTTTTAATACAGGAACATGTCGAACGCAAATGTCAGTTTATATCAATGAACAAATATATAACATGTTCCGTCAGATAATCAAAAAAAGAAACTTTGTTGTATCTGCTAAGATATTAAAGAAATAAACACACCCGTCATCACATGTCAACACGATTTATCGGTATAGAAGCCGGTGCCTGTACGTATAGAAGCAATGTAATGCTCGATTATACGCAAGAAGCCGTTTTGATTAACCACCGTGAGGTTTATATAGCATCTTTTATCGAAGAAATTATACACCACTCTCAGCGGGTGATTTTGACTCTGATAAAATCCTTTGTGTAAACACTGGCCCCAGTAAGTGCAATTCTTGTCATAATTGTCTGCAGCATGTGTGTCAAACTAGTTTTCTTTTATACACTTGTAAATTAGAGGGTTAAATTAGCAACAAATTTAACCCTTTCTTGCATGCCATTTATAACTGAGAAAATTTCTATTATTTTTTTTATTGTTTTACAAGCCCAATCAAGCACCATCTCTGCCCATATTTCACACATGTTTTCTGGTTTGCTTTGTCTTAAACTAGCGATGAATAAAACAACAAAATGCCCAATTTCATGAATTAATTTAGATAATGCATTTGTTGTGACCATACTTTTTTATTTGAATTTACATTTTATTGATAGTATGGACTTCAAATAGACCCCAGGACGGTCTTTAATTGTAGTTTTAACAGTTTTTATTAAGAAGCCGTTGTGGCAAAGTGATTAATTGCTGATTGGGAGCAATTTATTTTTTTATCACAGTTTTCCCTTAATAAAGCCTGTGACAGACAATGTTTTGTATTTAAGAGGAAAACGTTTAAGAGGAAAGTGTGCTCATAATGAGCTTGAATATTTCTGTAACTACTTTGTGTTTTATGGAATCAATGTGGCATTTAAGTACCTTTTTAGATATATCTGGAAATTTCAACAATCTTCTCATAATAAGCTTTAATAATTACCTTTGTACCTTGTATTTTATATAAAAACTTTGTGTTTCATGTAATCATTGTATCATTAAAATACCCTTTCAAATATATTACATCTGGAAATTTCACCAATGTTTTTATATTTTGCTTAAATATTCATGTTAGTACTCTGTGTTTTATGTAATCAATGTGTCATTAAAATACCCTTTTGAATACAATATATCTGGACATTTTTTTTTACATAATTGATGTTCTAATTTGATTCTATGTCAGTGAATAAGCAAACTGCAGTACTCAATTTGCAAATCAGAAAGACTTCAATTAACCAGTCATTTTCATTACTAAATGTGAAATTTGGTTATGATTTCAAGATTGAAATATGAACTCATAAAATCTATATCTTAAATTTTATCTTTATTATATAAACTATATAAAAATGATATTTTCTAATGAATGACATTTTTTTTACCTTTTTTTCATTCTTTCCTTTTAATTGGCTATAGTAATAAAATATTATCATGCATCCATTTGAGATTTTAATATATAAAAAAAGACAATTCATCTACCTTCATAATGAAAAAAAAATTGCTAAAATACAATAATTAATGCGAAAGATATAAGCATTTGTGTAAATACCCCCATTTTTTCTTTTAAAGAAACAAATATTGGACAAGTAGATACAGGCTTATCAGCTAAAGGTGCCTGAGTGCTATAGGGTTAAAGCGTCTGTCTGGGTTTAAAAGTTGAGTGCTTTGACTTAATTTCTTGTTGAGACATGATAATAAAAATGACGGTGCAAGACACATTATTTGCTTTAGCTTAACATTCAATAAGCACACATTTGTTTTTTCTGAAATAATTTCGGTCAGCATACTTACGTGTTTTAAGAATAATTATGATGTTATTGATTTGCAATCAATATGAGAGGAATCTGCGGTAAAAGGTGTAATTTGAAAAACTTTGCTCGTCAGCTTTTGCTTACGTTTTCTTTCATTAATTAAAACAACTTTTACAAAAATTCTCATCACATGCATTTTAACATCATAAAATACTTTTCATTTTCTTAAAATGAAACATTTGGCTTGAAATAATGTCATGATGAAAAATGTGTTTTGTTTTGACAAAATTAGCACTGTAAACAGTTTTACGACACAGAATAAATGAAATTTTTTAAATTGACGAAAACTGTCATGTTTTAGTGAAAAATTCGTGTTTTGGTTATTAACTACAACTAAATACAGTCAGTTGATGAATGATTTATTACAAAATATTATTCAAACCTTTGCTTGAAAGACATTGTCGTTATAAGTACAATTGCATGGTAATCAAGCCTGTCATTTAAAAAGGAGGCCTAGCTACTGGACAATTTTTGTTTTTGTTTTTTACATTGTATCAAATTAATAAAATGAAAATAAAACAAAATGTCCAGAAGTTGGTTCAGATAACCAAGCAGATAACCAAGACATAGCTATTCTACTGTAATAAAGAAGTATCAAATACGCTTGACAACTCCTGTGGCATTGAATAAATAGGTATGCACTTTCCTTATCTCGCAGTAACCTCGGTGCACGCGAGAGTTTGATGATAATTAGGAGTTGCCAATCTCTGTTATCTATGTCTCTGACTATACCTAAATAGAGTCGGGTACATCACTGGAGTGTTCATAACATAAGGCATATATGGAAGTGAAACAGTGAAGTGCCACTCATTGTATCCCTCACTGCCCTCTAGGACACTTGTCATAGGTTGACTTGGTAGTTTATATATAGATGGTGTGATTGTAGCTTTATTTCATATTACGAGACTGCGGAAATAGTGTGTAGTCAATTATTGTAAACTACTTAGGGGGAAAACTTTTTCAAGTGCATTGCGACAATGTGTGTAAAGAAATAAAATTGTATTTATAGATTTTTTTTGGAAAAAGAAAAATTGTTTTACAAAAGCGTGAACCGGATTTGTTATGGACAGGTATTTATCACTTGATTTTGTTTATTGATCATCATCTCTTTGCTCTCTATGAGTTCAGCACTTTAGATAGCATGATGCTAAATAAGACTCTAGAAAACATAGTGACAAAAGGAGAAATTGCTTTAACAAACAATTTCTCCTTTTGTCACAATGTTTTCTGCTTGGCTGTGAAGGGAGATTTATATTTAATGCACGTAAATGCTATCATGAGTGTGTGCCGTTTTGAAGCTGTGAAGTGTTGATTTAATTTATTATTTGTAGAAGAAATAATTCTTTGAGTTGAATGTTAAAATGCATATAATATTGATGTCTGTTGTAGCTAGAGTCTCAATAATGAACCATGTTGAAGCTTTTTTCAACATTTGGACATTTATTGTGCTTCGTCAGTCAATATAGCAATAGTCTTCAAGACCAGAAATCTGGACTACCCCTTTTTTAGAATGATTTATTTCAAGCATATTTCTGTTATCTAAAGCACGATATATGTTAAGATATATTTTTGTTTATCACATTAAAATAGGATTGCTTTGATTAAGAATTAAATTCATTTTTTTATTGCAATTTGTGTATACTTTTTGCTACACAATATTGTAGCAATTAGGCCAATTATCAATCAGAACTACTTGGGTATTTGCGTGAGCTGTGAAATACACATCGGATATAAGTGTAGGGTTACAATTTTTCGGGTAAATCGGCATCCGGCAATTAACACATTTTCTAAGCATGCAAGTTAAGTAGTTCAATGTGTATGGAAGGGTTGGACATTCTTTTAAATAATCTTTTTATCAGTAACTCATACCAAATGGCAAAATTGTGTTTGTGACATGTAAAGTTGTTTCCTCAATCAAATTTAACGACTTTTTAGATTTCACATTTAAGATCTATTTTTAAACACGAAAGTGAAGTGATGTCATTCCGCTGGGAACCAATATGGCGTCATCCCTATTATTTTAGAGGTGTTTTCATTTGATAAACCTGATGTGTTCAGATTGGCCAATTATCATACTTATGTTCAAAACACAGATGACTTAACCAATACCTGATAGGGCGCAAATTTACTTAACTTAATTTGGTATATAGTCATTGAACCTTGTTAGGTTTATCCCTATCATTGGACTATTAAAAGATCATGACAAATGACATTTTCATCTGGAAATTGAGTGGAAATCATCATGATATAGCAGAAATACTGATTGTCACTAGAAATGTTTCTGTTATAATTGTCACAACTTCATGATATAGCAGAAATACTGATTGTCACTAGAAATCTTTCTGTCATAATTGTCACAACCTTTTGTTAGAACTACAATGTTGTCCAAACCCTGAATTAAGGATGGTTAACTTTTGTAACTAAAGTGCTGGGGCCCGTTTTACTAAACAACTTACGGAAAATGTTTGCGTAAGTCATAATTGATTAACATGGATAATATCTTCAATGAGACGATTCCAATGATGTGTTACTTTGCAATATTGCTTTGCCAAATATTGAAATAAAAGGACTTGTTGTTTTAGACTTACGCAAACCTTCAGCGTAAACTGTTTAGTAAAACAGGCCCCTGGAACCAACTTCATGCTTATATGGAAACAGGTTAGGTCCAAGTTTGCAAGTGAAATTGGCGGCTGGCCTGTGATCCAACCTTTTTGCTACTCTGGGTATCTTTCCTCAACAGAAATAAGCAGATATTTAAGGTTTTGGAAAGCAGATGACACAAAAATATATTTTCAGTAAATTACCCAGCATTCTAAGGGTTAATGTCTGTCTGGTAATGGGTTAATTTGTAACTGATAGACATTAAGATTAAGGCTGTTTTGGACATGTCTAGCATAAAGATGGGTAATTAGATTGCGTTATCATTGGCCATCATCATCATCAGCCGCAGGTCAGCCTCCAGCTATTGTTGACGCATTGTTCTAGTGGACATTAATGATGACTAGCAATTGTCTAGAAAATTATGTGTATTTGGGTGTTTGAAATGCTATATTCAGCCCATTACCAAACAATAACAACAGTTAAACCACTTTGTTGCAGACGACTCTTGAAAACATTGTGGGAAAAGGAGAAATTGTTTTTCAAGAAAAGGATTGTGGAGAAAATAAAATTGCATCTGGAAGACCCTTTGATTTGGATGAGTGTTTTCTCGTCTGCTGTTGCTTTTAATTTGGACAAGTTGAAAATAACCACATACATGTGGGAGATAACTAAAGCACGTAGAAAGCAACTTAAGACACAAATCCTTTTTTGTTTATGGTTAATGCCGTGCCTATGATAGTGAATTCATCCTAAAACGGAATTAGGTTCATCAGAAAAGGATGATTAAGGATATGACCCCAAAGTACACAGCTCCATACAATATAAGGGATAATGATTTCAAGAATATAAACGTTTTACTTTCATCAATTCAAATCGGTTTTTATGCTGACACTGCACTTAATAAACGGTTATGGGCCTCCACGACAAACGATAACATTTTACAAATTACCTCATATATTTTTGCTTTGGTTCAAATAATACCGGAAACTTTACAAATCAACGCGAACAAATGTGTGAATTGCCGTTTTTAGTTATTTCACATTTTGCCACAATGGTAATGGATCTTTCACAGAACATTATGTAACTGAAAACGATTGGTATTTGACATGACTACTTGATTTATTTTTGTCGTTTGCTCCCTCTTTCAATGAGGACCTAATAAATCTAGAATGAGAGGACGCTTCTAAAGATAACATGTTCTTTTTTGGCAAGCCTACTTGTGATTTAGACTCCGGGGAGGTTCCCTTGACACAAACATGATGAATCAATTAAAAAAAAAAAAATCTGCGTTGGTCTCTTAATAGATCTTATCGAAGAGATGATAGAGAGGTTTTTAGTTCCATTTCGCTATTGACGTATTTACACCATACTACGGGTAGTGTTGCACCAAACATCAAATATGTAATTATGAAACATAGATAAAAAGCAATAATATGTTAACATTTGGCTGTTTTTTCAAATTAACGAGCAACTATCAGCGAGAACAAAATTTAATCAAATGCCAAGCTAACTACAGTGTCTGGTGAGGTGAACATAACGTCGAGCACATTTTATGGGGCCAATGTAGGACTAAAGTGCTGGAGATGTATTACTCACATGTTCAAAAGGTTTCAACGGTAAACGTTTCCTTAACTTTTATGCTAGATCTGACTAGGAATGTTCTGTGACCAATGCTATTTGCTGGCACCCATGTCAGCCAACTCACTGATGAAATATATAGCAGTAAATGGTGCATAAACTTTTTCAATGCTAAATAGTAGCAGGCCTAGTATGTACGATGAACTTCCCGTATAACCTGCCTATTTGATTCTTACTCAACGAGCAATTTCTCCTTTTCCCACAATGTTTTCTGCCCTATCAGAAGATAATTTTCCGATTTCATCACATTTAAAAATGTCGTCTGCAAACTCTTTCAATTTTGGACAGTTGAACATTTGGTGTTTGGTAAAGGGCTAAACAAGTAATAATAAGTCAAGTCATTCTTTTGTGTCATTAACTCATAAGAATTGCCTTGTGGAGAAAATAATAGGGAATATACACAATATAGCTATGAGAGCAGCTATAAAGAATTTAATTAGAATTCAATTAATTAGCCTGGATAAATAAGCCTCTATCATGTGACCTGATGCATTCACAATTTTTTTTACACCTTTGCTGCCAATGAAACATTGTGACAGAAGGAGGGCCAGCTTATCATCCAACAACTTCTCTAGATAGACTGGTCCTGAGAAAGTTGGTTTTGAATTGAAACATTATTTAGCGATTTGGATGCTGTTCTCAGCAAAGAAACAACAAAAGACAATTCATGAAATAAATTCTGAAAATTCAACCAATCCTGAGGGTCTGCTAGTTTGAAAATCTACTGCTCCTCTTGGATTTAAGTGGTCAAAGACTGGCAGACTTAAAGTAATGTAGAACCTGGGTAATTTTATAAAAAATAGATTTCTGTGTCGTCTGCTTTCCAACACCCTAAATATCTGCTTAATTTTGATGAGGAAAGATACTCAGAGTAGCAAACAGGTCAGATCACAGGCCAGCCACCAATTGATTTGGCGGCTGGCCTGGATCCAACCTGTTTGCATAAGCATGAAGTTCAGTTCATTGTTTATTAAAGTCCAATGAAGTTGGTGTCAGATGAGCACTATAAGGGTTAGCCCTTTCCCAAACTCAAAATTTTCGACTGTTCCAAATTGAAAGAGTTTGCAGACGACATTTCAAAATGTGATGAAATTGGATAACAATCCTCTTATAGGGCAGAAAACATTGTGGGAAAAGGAAAAACTGCTTGTCACGAGCAATTTCTCCTTTTCCCACAATGTTTTCTAAAGTCATCTGCAACCAAGTGGTCAAATGTTGTTATTGTTTGGGAAAGGGTTAAAAAGATGTTGTACTTCTGTATTTATTGTAGTCTACCAATCCGTGTCTGTCTCAATTTGAATCAGTCTCGCGGTCCTACCATTGCAGAAAAGGCTGCTCGAGGTGGCACAACAGGTCACCGTTTTACGAAACAGTTTACGCTTAAGATTTGCGTAAGTCTAAAACAACAATTCCTCTTATTTCAATATTGGATGAAGCAATATTGCAAAGTGACACATCATTGGAATCGTCTCTCCGAGACGCTTCCAATGACGTGTCACATTGCAATATTGTACTTTTATTGAAGATACTATCCGTGTTTATTAGTTTTGACTTACGCAAATATTTTCCGTAAGTTGTTTAGTTAAACGGGCCCCTGATCTTCATTTCATTGCTAAAGCGAAGCCTGAGGTCTTAAGATAATGAGTTGACCTGTTGTTGGAATACATATCTGATGCATATTAGATACATATCAGCAATAGCCGCTCGCCAATTTGATATTGTCTGGATAAAAGGTGTGCTTCATTATACATCCAAAACTTATACAAAGTGAAAAGGTGTATTTATTTATCGCGCTTTCTTGTTTTCATTATCACTAAAAGCTACAATGTTTATTTAGCAAAAAAGATATGTTTACTTTTGTTTATTTTGTCAACAGAATTTCTGTTATATTTCCCTACCGCCTCCTAATAGAGTGAGGTAAAGATGATCATGACTGTTCATGAACATCAGGAATATCTTTGGGAAGGTATTGATGACCATGATTATATCCATGAATAGGTTCATGAACTTATTCTTGAAATTCATGAACATATTTAAAAAAAAAAAAATTGTGTTCATGAATGGCTACTTTTAGTTCATGTCTGTTCATGAAGTCCTTGAAAGCCATTCTTGAGTCCTGGTCAGGGCTGGTAATGTCAATAATCCCGAGAAAAAATAGGTGGACAGAATGCTGTGGTATGAACAAAGTACTGTTGAAGTCCAGCAACCATCTTTACCCTTATAGCGCTGGTACCGACTTCATGCTTATGCAAACAGGTAAGATCCAGGCCAGCCGCCGAGTAAATTGGCAGCTGGCCTGTGATATGACCTGTTTGCTACCCTGAGTATCTTTCCTCAACAAAATCTAGCAGATATTTAAAGTTTTGGAAAGCAGACTATACACAAATCTATTTTTAGAAAAATACCCAGCATTCAAAGGGTAAAACTGTGTCAAAATTGATATTCCCTCTGGAAAAGATGATAGATGGATATGAATAAATTTAAATGATGTTGTCAAGCTTTGTGTAACTAGATCTGTGTTTTGGAAACATAGTATCATGCTGTTTACTGTTTTGGTACAGGATAAAGACCTAAGCCTGTGACTCTTATGTATGGTGTTGTTGTTGTAGATCTTAACCTTTTTATTGGTGAATATTTGATGAGATATATAATATACAGTGTTCACATTTAGAATTAATTGAAGAGGCCAAAACAAAATCTGACCAGAACATCTCTGCAAATTCGAATAGGCCAAAACATAACTTGAAGCTGTCATATTGGCCTGTGGCCTGTTCTTATTGAGAACACTGAATTTATGTTATAATTATCAACCAAACAGAATGTTTTTTTTTAATCATTGCTATAGATGACATTGGGAAGTCTTCGTTGGAAAAGGAGAAAAAAAAACCTGTTTTTCAAAGCAATTTTTTATTAACAATATTTTCCACCAAAACCAGAGTTAATGTGTGAAAAATGATAAGTTGGTGCTAAAAAGATAAAGTTGTATGTGGAGAGAAAACTTGTATACACAGTTAATTAATATCAAAAGAACGGTCAGGATACCAGAAGAGATCATTTGTTCTTCATTAATTTGTCACAATGGCTTTCATTCAAACTTTAAACATGATTTATTGTTTTTCTGATACCCAATTTATTGTCCCTCTGCTCTCTTTTTTGTCTCAGACTAAAGAGATGAACTTATCTATTGGGTGATGCTGTTATGGAATTTTCAAATTTTCAGCACTTTTATTCCTTCTCAAGTTCTTTGATGTGTTAATTTCTTTGACCATGACCTTTATAGGCCAAGGAACATTGATTTTAATGCATAGGTTTCTTTTTTTTATTGTTAACAAGTCGTTTATTGTATCGAGTCCGTATTCACCCTCTGATCATAAATCAATCAGTGGTCTTAACTATTTGCATCATGCGAAAACAAATTTGTAAAATTGTTGAGACATTCAACTCATGTTTATAAGATGAATCTTATAACAAAAGTAGGAGATGCTTTTGCACTCAATAACCTTAATTGTCATTGCGGTTTTAAAACAGCATCCATTGCTTTTGATAAGCAATGTCTTACTAATCTGATAATGTTCAATAGGGTTATTAGTCAATACAAAAAAAATATTTTTAGGAAATTACCCACCATTCTAAGGGTTAACTTTAAACCATGGTTTCCTTCCCTTTCATTGCAGGTTTTCAAAGGGTGAATCCGTCAGCAAGGACAGGGATGATGATGTAGTACTGGAAAGTATCAAACCAACCTTATCCTCACATTTGAATCCCAGCTTTACTATGGAGTCGGAGACGGACGGTGCCCCGCCTCCATACTCCTCACCTAAAGACGGAGAAGGCAAGAATGGGAAACAAGATTTGACTAATTCGTTAAATGGAAATAAGACTGTCGCTTTCCAGTCTACGAGCAATGGAAGTTTAGACAATGATCTTGGAAACAGACCTGTGTCCCCGAGTAGTGGGGGATTCTCAGATGCGGAGAGAAAACGTCATAAGAGCGAAGGCGGAGTACCAAATACACCTCCGAACACACCACCAAATAAAGCGTTTCTGGATCCGAACTATCGACAGAATTCCATGTATGATAGTAAGAGTACGATTAGTGGTGCCAAATATGAAGATACATTTGTTGGTAAGATTTATGTTCATTTGTTCACAACTTAAAATATAATCCTGCAGTGTATGAATTGTAAAACAATTCTTCCAAATAAACTTAGTTAAAGGCACATAAAAGGAGATGACCGAGTAGAAATAAGTTACTGAAAAAATATATGGAGTTCTTTCATTATGTTAATAAAATGCATGAACATTAATGTATGAATGTATTGAAACCCTATTAAATAGACTCCTTTAAGATAAGTTAGTTTGTGCTTGAAATACAGTTGTCTCCAATTCAATCATGTTTATCAACAATCTGTTTGTTTACATATTCAAAATAATGAATTCTGATTGGTTGGTTCAGAAATTTGTGTATCAACTGACAAGGTCAAAGTTGAAGAATCAGGCAATCTGAATAATTAAACTTGCTAATCTTGGTTATTTCTTGTTGGCTTTCATGCGTAAGTTGTGCTGATCGGTTTTTCTGGTGATCACTATTTGAATCTGATCAAAAGTTTACCAAATAATATAGTTTTATATATCATTAATCTCCTTTTATGAGCCTTTAAAGACATCTATATTCTGCTACAATAAACATAGGGCTTATCAGTCAGTCAGTAACACAGAGTTGTCATTGAGGTTGACTTATGGAAAGCCACTGGTTTCATCTTGTTTAATCAAGCCTTAAGCACAGTCCTGTTGAAAGAAAAAAGAAGCAGACATTGAAACAGATGCTTATTATAAGGTTTCCAGATTTGTCCCATAGTTGTATGTGATTGTCACTTCTTTTCCTAACGTTTGTTGTAGAGCTTTATTTCTGCATTTGACCAGGATTTATCATGTAATGCATTGTTGATGATTACATTTATATGCTCATTTTGTTGTCCCAATGGATTCTTTAAATCCAGTCCTGATAAAGCGACTCAAAACGCTTATGCAGCAGAAGGTATTTGAAATAATTATTGGACTTCTTGCTTTATAACCCAATTGTAGCTATAACACCTTTATAGGTTGAGACTAGTGACCAGTACATACTTGAATTTGTTGGTAAAATACAATGTCTTTTACAATACATGGATATGACAATTCCTTGAACAATAATGTTAATAGGGAACCTCACAATATGTGCCTCAGTATAGGACTGCAACAAAATAAGTCCTTCTAGTTCATGTCTGTACTCTTCATTAGTCCTAGCAATTAAGTTTTAATAACACTTTTTTATTTGGGGGAATTGTTCCAGCTTTACTCATAGATGTTGATTAGACAATGGCTCAGTACATGTGTATGTATATATATATATATATATTTTTTGTTTTAGTTGTTGTTGCTGAAGGGTCATTGTGTAAAAATATTCTATGTTATTTACTGTTTTTGGAAATAAATGGGCTGCTATGCAGCTGAAATTAAAAAAAAAAAGGATGATTTCAAAATTAATCAATCAATGCACTTTATCATGGAAATTGCATGTCATTGTGACAATGGGTTTTACTGCTGTTGGCTGCTATATCTTCAAACAGGGCAATACCCTTCCCAAAAGGAATGATGTTGCTTGTTTAAGTTATCACAAAAGCTGACCATCGTGGTTTTTTGACATCTTGGTCATAGCCAAAATAAACAATTGTAACCAAAAGAAATAAATGCTTGTAACAAGGAGTTTATCTTCTTGTCTTTTTGTCAATATGCTTGAATAAGATCTTAACTGCTGGCGTTCAAAAGGGAGTTTATAAGAAAGGAAAACAAATTCAGATAGTTTTTCAGATGGCCCATGGGTAAAATAACTTCAACATGACGCCACACTTTGTGGCATCTACTGCAGCGGTCATCAGAAATCACTTTGACAAAAGGATGAAAATGCTCCTTAAGGTTTCTTACCCATAATCCACCATTTTGACACTCATTCTGTTGTCCAATTACTTCAGTCTTTCGTGGTACACATTGGTTGGGACGGGAACTATACAGTTTAAAAGTGAATAGTTTCATCCCCGACCGATGTTTACCGAGTATGTGATCCAATGTTTGAATAAACTTCAAAATTGCGGCTTATGGGTTATCTACCTTAATAGCAAGTTATCATGTTGTTACAATGGTTTATTCCGAATATAGTAAAGAAAATGTTTTGTTTTGCTTTTCAGGTATTTTTTTAAGCTTGCTTTTGTTTTCAATTTGTCTAGCCCTTATTTCTCATACACAGAATGTGTTAACCCTTAGAATGTTCTTAATTTTCTAAAAATAGATTTTTGTGTCGTCTGCTTTCAACATTTTTAAATATCTGCTTGATTTTGATGAGGAAAGATACTCAGAGTAGCAAACAGGTTAGATCACAGGCCTGTCGCCATTTTACTTGGATGAAGTTGGTACCAGTGCTTTAAGGGTTAAGGTTGCTACTGGGCTTTTGCAGTTCTATAAGTGTTTAGGTGAATAGTGGCAAGTTGTAAACATTACCCTTCCTATTTGCCGCGGCTCTGCTCATATACATTACATATTTTGAAAAACGACAGGAAGTCAGTCTCAAGTTCTCTTAGAGTAGCCGACTGTTTATCATAAATCATGTACTTCTTTTTCATCATTATCTCGTCTTATCAGTATCTTATTCTGAATTTTATGTAAATTTTTTTATTCCTTTATCCAACAGTTAACCTTGTGTTGTCTGAAACTTGCAAAAATTGCAGACATAATTTGACATGAAATGAGTAGATATTCCCACTGAAGAAAGAATATTTATGTTTGGAAATGGAAAAGTTGCTTAAAATGTCATTATTCGTATTTTCCCACAGTTCTTTGTAACCTTGTCTACCTTAGACAAATTGTCAGCCTTAGACAAGTTGCGTTCCGTTTAATTTAGGACTAAGATAAAAGGATAATGTGGGCAGTATCATATGCAATAGTTTTGTCCAGATATAGCATTTTTCCAATGTTTAATGGTATTTAGATGACAATTCAGACTCTTTCTGCACAAGATCAGACAACATTAAGTTAACTATCAGGGTGACAAACAAATCTATGATAAGTTTCACCGTTGTATAATACATGTATAAATATCTAATGAAAGATGATCCCGTGCTCGAGCCCCACCAATACCTCTGGCTTGTGAGAGTGACCTTTGGCAAGTCACTTCACATTCTTAACCTGGTACTGGTTGATCCAGGAAAGCTGTAACATAACTGAAAAATTGTTGATACAGCATTAAACGCCATATAAAAAAGTAAAACAGGTTAAACAAATTGTTGGAAGGAATGGGTTTTGGTTAATGAATTGTTTTCTTTGACTTTCAGATGAATCTGGCACGACACTCATCTATTCCAGACATGAGGTGGGTTTGTATTCATACAAAAATTTATACCCACTTGTTTTCTTATTCATTGAGAAGCATGGTACTGTTTTACCAAACAACTCAAGGAAAATATTTTCTCAAGTCAAAACTGCTAAACATGGATAGTATCTTAAATGAAAGTGCATTACTGCATTGTGACACGTCATTGGAAGCGTCTCAGAGAGACGCTTCCAATGACATGTTGTAACATTGCAATATTGCTTAGCCCAATATTGAAATAAGAGGGAATGTTATTTTGTACTTATGCACATTTTTAGCATACGGTGTTCAGCAAAACAGTACCCAATTGCTTGACACAATCATCTATATAATGATTCCACTAGATACTTTATGTACTACATAAGATACAAGCTAAATAATGATGATCATAAAGGCACCCCAATAAGCTGCTTAAAAGTCCAGTAAAATTATAAAATCGGCCGGCCCACAAATGTTTTATTGGTTCTTTTTTATTAGCTTGACTATTCTCACCCTATGCGGTCTTTTGTACTTAAAAAATCTTGGTTAAGGTTTTACGTGCAACTATTGAAAGGAATCATTGTTTGCACCCTCATATTTTAGGAAAAAAATCATATTTCACCGACCTATACCCCTCTCAGCCATTATGGAATAGTTGAACAGCTCTTGTTCCTGTCAAGATCACTTTTAACTTCACGAAAATCCATCAAAGAAATTATCCGAAATCACCAAAACCAGAAAATTCTTTTTAAAATTGTGTCAAGCATCTGTACTCTTATCAAAGATTAAGGAGGTCTACATTACTCATATTAATTAGCATTTGGCGTCACACCTTAGTGTATCTCATTAACTTTGGAAGGGTATCAGAATCAATTGGTCAACTTCACACATATACCTTAGGTCATAATGAAAGATTTTCCGACCAAAGCGAAATGAACCGATTTCAGTTTGACAATACGGCAATATGTGCTAAAATTTAAGCTTTAAACCTTAGAATGCTGGATAGTTTTCTAAAAATAAACTTTTGTGTTGTCTGCCTTTCAAAACCTTATAAAAGATACTTAAGAAAGATACTTAGAGGAGCAAACAGGTAAGATCAAAGGCCAGCCGCCAATACTTTGCCTGTTACCTGGATCTAACCTGTTTGCATGAACATGAAGTTGGTTCTAGCACTATAAGAATTAATTTGATGTGCAGTTTCTCTTCACAGTTATCTTAGTTATCCATGATTTGGGTTAACCTTTGTATGTATGAAAAAACTCTTCTCTTTCCGATTATTTTAATCTGAATGAAACATAATTATGTTGTTGGTGTGTTGTCTTGGTGATTCGATCTATTGATTTGAATGGATTTCTTTCTTTCTTGAACTTACACTACTCACTGCCTTTAGGGTTTGCAATTAGCAATCAACAACGTTTGTAACTGCCTTTCCTTGAGAAAATAATTGCTCCATTAAAGGATTTAGAATTTTCATCCCTGTATTCACGTATAATTATATGCAATGCACAAGAATCCTTTCTTGTTAAAAGTTCTGTGATTTTTTATCGTCAATTACTTTGATGACTTTCCTTAGCTAAAAGCTTTTTTGGTTCATTATGAAGGTCTTGCACATGCAATGGTGAAATTATGGAATTCAAGTCTGGAAGTCATTAGTATAATAAGCCCAAAGGTCCTTTAATTCTCTCTTTAGTCATCATTTATCCTTCATACTTCCCCCATTTCAATGCATCTTTGTGGAGATGAATTTAGAAACTTTTTCTAAACTTTTAAAAAAAGATCATATGTTTTTTTGTTGTTGTTTAAGTGATTTCTTTTCATAAATATATAAAGGAATTGTTTTGCCATTTTATTTTCATACCTGTTTATTATATGCCCACTCGCGGGAATTGGGTAACCCTTTACCAAACGCCAAATTCTCAACTGTCCCAAATTGAAAGAGTTTATAGAAAACATTTCAAAATGCGATGAAATTGGAAAAAATCTGATAGGGTAGAAAACATTGAAGGAAAAGGAAAAATGCTTGTAAAGAGCAATTTCTTCCTTTCCCACAATGTTTTCCAGAGCCGTCTGCAAGAAAACGGTGAAATTTTGTTATTGTTTGGTGAAGGGTTAAATCTTGCAATCAACACACACAATTAGGCATATTTCACTGACAGACAAACCAATTAGCCTACATCTTGACCCTTTTTATATGAAGTACCCTTTTCCCATTTTGGCAGGCAAACTGTATTTGTTTGTAAAATTGATTAAAATCACCTTCAAATAGATATCTTTGGTTTAGTCTAAACTTTTTTATCCTGTCAATAGTTCCATTTTGGGACCGATAACTAGGTGCTGTATAACATTTGTGATATCCGGCACTAACCATATAATACATGCGCGTGACGAATCATGACGTCATAAGAACGATATGACGTCATGTTTACATCATTCTCTACTTATTTTTACCTTTTTTTCATCGTGTTTTATTTACATCTTGTTTGTTTGAAAGAATACATAAAGGTAACAGGATAAATAGAATAGATGATTGGTGTCTTTGAATAGGAAAAGTTATCGGGCTCGGCATCGGAATATTATCCGTTTCGCCTTCGGCTCACCGGATAATATTCCTACGCCTTGCCCGATAACATTTCCGATTCACGACACCAACCATCTATTCTTTATTTGTTTTACATCCATGTCAATTAAGTTCTTACAACTTAGACTATTCACTCTTAATATCTTTGTACATTTTGTAATAGAAAGTCCCTCTCAAAGACTTTTCCAATGAAGTGAGAGCACATATGGACATCAAGAAATTCCTCAACAACACCAAACTGTTTATGGATGTACATCAGATCAGCCTCGATGCCATCACAGACGAGATTCTACACAAGCTTCTGGATGACAAAGAGAATGAAGTGGCTTTCGATCAGGCGAGATCCGCCCTGTTTACCCATGATTATGGTAAGTTTCATTCATGTGTATAAAACAATACAGGGATAAGCCTCGTTTATCCGGACCCCGATTATCCGGATGTCTCGCAATCCAAAATTGTACGGGAACGGAATTAGTTGACCTGTTTGTTGCAGACGACTTTTGAAAATATTGTGGGTAAAGGAGAAATTGCTTGTGTTGAGCAATTTCTCCTTTTCCCACAATGTTTTCTGCAATATCAGAAGATTATTTTTGAATTTCATCACGTTTGAAATGTCGTCTGCAAACTCTTTCAATTTGGGATGGTCAACAATTTGGCGTTTGCTAAAGGGTTATAAGTATACACATGTGCATTTAGACCGTTTATGTCTTAATGTTTATAAGACCAGGCCCTGGTTCATTAGGCTGGATGATTCGTTAATCTGACATTTTGTGGGGAACGAACGTGTTCGGATTAATGAGACATCACTGTATATGATGTATATTAATACATGTATACAAATTGAGTGTAGTCATAGGTTTCACTGGTTTCCTCCATGCCAATCTTGTTGAGATGTCACTGTTGTTTCAATGAAAAGTCATTGAAATTACCAGGTAGCCTAAATCCAAAACGATTTTTCCCATCGTATTTCCTTAATGAAGTTTTATGTGTATAAAGCAATGCTGTGACATGTCAATGCTTTAAAATCACTAGTATTTGTGAATTCCCTCAATCGTATTGTTACTGTTGTTGACCTGAAAAGTCATTGAAAATGGTTCTTAATCCAAAATGAAGCTCCCTTTGGTCTTTCCTTTAGTTTATGTGTATAAACCAATACAAGGTCATATCAATGACTTAAAATCATTGGTATTTGTTAGTTTCTTTTGGTGCTCCTGTGAAAGAATCATTGTTATCAAAATGAAAAGTCTTTGAAATGGTTTTAAATCCACAAAGTTTTCCCTGGTCTTTTCTGATTTAAGTTTATTTGTATAAGCCAATACAAGGTCATATCATGTGTATTGTATGTATTTTGGGCTGGAGGCCTTTGATATTAATAGAATTATGGTATGTTATGTATCAATGACTTAGAATCATTGGTATTCATAGGTTCCCTCATAACTGGCACTGTTGTTAAGATGAAAAGTCTTTGAAAATGGCTCTAAATTCAAAACAAAGTGTTCCATGGTCTTTCTTAAATTAATTAAGTTCTTGATATGTGTTTAAAACAATACAAACTAAATTATTAATTCAAAATCATTGTTATTTGTGAATTCCCTCAGTGTGTGCTTGTTGGCATGACACTCTTTAGATGAAAAGACATTGAAAATGGCTCTAAGTCCCAAACTAAGTTACTCATGGTCCTTCCTTGAGTTCCAAGTATAAAACAACACTTGGTCCTATCACATCATTGTAATCGCTGAAAACCCAAAACAAAGTTTCCTAAAGTCTCTATAATTAAGTTTTGTATGTATGTAACAACAATGAATAAGGTATTTTGTGAATGTCATACATTTGTTTAAGTCACCTGCTTTCATGTGTAAGAAGAAACCAATGAGACAAATTCCAGAATTATGGTCAAGATTGATGTCGTGTTAAAAGAAATTAATTCTTACTGTTTGTTAGATTTGAACTGTTTGGGTTCTTCCATGGGTAAGTGTAGATAGCAATAGTATTAAATGTGTATATATGGGTGTTTTCCCCAAGTTAGGTATTTGAGTGGATGAGTATGCACAGTCTTTCTATATTTTTGTTCACTCCATCTATCATTGATGCCTTCCAAAACTATTCTGTCCAAAATAACAAAACAGTGGGATGTAACTCAGTGTTCTTAATAAGAAATGGTTGAACAGGCCAAAACAAAATCTGAACAGGCCACTTAGAGTGAAGGTCCATGGGGGTTCTTAACATCTCTGCTAATTTGAACCGGCCAAAACATGATTTGAAGCGGTCATTTTTGCCTCTGACCTGTTCTTATTGAGAACACTGGTAACTATAGATTCCAATCTTTATTTACTACTGATGCATTAATTTTATTGAATTATGATATAAAATGGAAGCCATCTTTCTATGACCTGTGATATAAACTGAATATTCAAGATGCTGAAACATAGGGTTATTTTAGACATGGGTGGAAGGTAGAGACATATATGTTTTATCAAACTATATTAAATGTGCTTGTTTTAGTTTATTTGATTTATCAAAATATATGAAATTACTGATTCAAGAAAGTTGTCAAAGTCGGAATGTCTTTTTTCTTTGGATATTCATTTTTCATCCATGATTTAGTTACAGCAGATTTCTGTATCAGTAGTCATGGGCCAAGATGTCCAAAACCTAGATCAAAATATTCAATTACATGGGGCAAATTTTACACAAAGCTGCAGTTACTGATATTAGGTGGTATCAGATATTAGTGTCTAAATGCATTAAACCATGATAGCCAACTCAAAAATGCATTTCTTTTTCAAATGTTTTGGATCTTGATGCCCAAAGAAACCAGTCCAATGCTGACCAAAGTCAGTAGATGAAGTGATACAATGGCATAAGAACTAGATTTTCAAAAATATCAGACCAGGTATGAAAACACCTTGGATCTTTATTTCAATAGACAGCAGAAATTTCATAAATGTATCTAACCCAACCAAGCCAATATGATGCTAATATAAAATGGCACAAACAACATACAAAGACACTTATTGAAATTTGCACAAATTATAAAGACCACAATGTTCAAGACAAATGTTCAATATATGTTCCATAGGTACAAAGTACCATTAGGGCTTCCAACCAAAACCATTAAAAACATGAAATGTTTAATGATATCATTCAACTGTGCATTACTGATTATTCCAATGTCATTCATTTTCATATATTTTGTTCAATTTAGCAAGATTTAGCAGATAATTAGACCCAATCAAGTATGAGGCCTATAGTAATAGATTTTCATTAGTATAGAGCCATCAGTTTGAAATGGCCTTTTGATGCTTGATCAGGGATAGCATTCTAGTGATAAATCCTTTTTATGCTCTATGAACTGTATGTATATTTTCTTACAGCTTTCCTATTGTATTGAATAATCATCTTCCTTTGCCATGGTACAACTGCAACAATCTCTTTATTACAATGACTAAAGAACTTTTCAATTGCTCATTACTTCTCAGACAGAGGTTTATATCGGCAAACAATAAAGTTTTGATGAATATGACATATAATTTTAAATGTGTGATATCAACTATGAGTTATAATCTTGTATGTACAGTATCTGGAAGTATTTCTTTGTAAACATTTTAGTCCTTTAGCATTTTGTATCCCCAAAAGTCTGAGGTCAGGATTCATAATGCAATCAACATAAGATGAGTTTGAATATGACTAATATCTTGCAGAGTTTACCTTAAAATGAATAAGTAATCTTTGGTGTTCATCTCCACCAAGCCTGCAGTTCTTATATTGCTGATACTTTTGACGAAGGTGTAGGGTGGCATAATTGACTGTGCATGATTGCCCAGTGTTTTCCAAAAGTCTTAATGGAAAAGTGAATTTTATCAAAATTTATTGTTTAACCATTATATCGCCATCTACAGAGAAGTAAGTTTAAATCAGATTTGATTTCACCACCCCTTTCACATAGTGCAAGACTAAAGTAAGTCCCTTTTTTCATAGAATATTGCATAAGGCCCTTGATATGTATTTATCTTAATGTTTTTGATGAAAGACACAAGGGCTTACATGTAATGCATTCAACTTATGCACAGCTATATGATTATTGTGATCATTCAAGCAAAGAGATAATGGGCCAATTGATGATTTGATCGAATCTCACAAACGTTAAAGAGATGACTTGTTGACTACTTTGACAGTTATTTTACAATAGGCTATCTTACATTTGGCTTTCACAATGGCAATGGAGTGGGTTTTCAGAAGTTGTCATGAAGGTATTGAAGCGTGGAAACTAACATTTTCTTTGAGTGGTCTGGGATGGTGCTTGGTGTAATCTCTTACTTCATAATCATTGAATCAATATTATTTCTTTTATATTTACTACCTTCCTTGTTTTGTGGGAGTGACCTTTGGCAAGTCACTTTAGAGCCATAGCCTAGTACTGGTAGATCCTGGAAAGCCATTACATAATTGAGAATTTGTTAATACGGTGTTAAACACCATACAAACTACCTTCCTTTCTTGTATTACACCATCCTCGCATATAGTTGTACTTGATATTTGTATTTCCTGTGCCTTCATGTTTAGTCTTTACTCAAACTCTTTGTTTTTGTTTCTTTCTGAGAGATTCCTAACGAGGGCCTTCAACATAGGGTTTGTTTGGGTTGGTTTGTAAGATGTTTGGGAAAAATGCACATACACCTCCTTGTCTGAAGCACTGATTGCATGCATACTAAATCTCTGCAAACAATGGTGCGGTTCGAGTAAAATTGAATCAGTCTCTTGGTCCATATTTTCACAATATTTTGTAGAGGCATTTATATTCATTTTTTGGAGGATCTTTGTTGAAAATGGACACACCTGTATGTCATCATCCTTAAGAGACCATGTGCGGTAAACTCTTCAAAAATGTTGGCAACTAGATAAGAATCTGATGTAAAATGAAATATCTATGTCTAGATCATTTGGACTAGCTATATTCACAAGGCAATACTTGGTTGTGCATTTATTCAACTTTTAAATATGTATATCGAGAGCTTAAGGCGAGCATTTTGAGGATGGTATTGCCAATTATAATAATATCCTTTTATTGTTTTGTGAACGGCTATTTAGGTAAATGTCTGCTATGTAATAAATCCAATAATATGTTTTGATCTATAAAATGTAAACAACATTCATTACCTTGTTAAGTGAGGCATTGCAGGTGATCAAGTGCTAAATTACATTTTTGTATATATTGCCATTACATGATGAACTTGATTTTTTTCTAGTCACTGATTTTAGCTGCCAAGTCAGGAGTTGCGTATGGATCAATAATAATTATTGTTCAAATGTTCAACATAAACAAAAGTGTAGGGTTGAGGGTTCCATGAAACACCTTGAGATGAAATATTGTAGTTGTTTTCGTCAACAATAATCATTCCTCGATAGACTATTCATGCTGCTCCTAGTTAGGCCGGGTGATCACCTGATCAACATAAACAATATAGAACAGTTTGAAAATGATTTCGCCCATGAATGAGCAGATATTTATGCATTTTTTCAGCAGACTTTTTTTCCCCACTATTTTATATACGCCATGTTACGACGATCAATTTTCCACAACCACCTGTGAATGTTGTTTTCATTTTTGATGTGCTATTTGCTCCAAGACCCTGAAGAGAACTTGGAATCAAGTGATGATTATGTGGGTCAAAGAACATCCCTTGATTCTAAAAAAGAAAAATGTTTATAGAGCAAATTTTGCTGTTATCAATTCCTTGTCTGTCTGTTGGTGAGAAAAATGTTTATGAATTATATTGTTTTATCAATTCCCTGTCTGTCTGTGAGAAAAATGTTTATAAAGCATCCAGAATTATCAATCCTTGTCTGTCTGTTGGTGAGAAAACTGTTTATAAAGTATCCAGAATTATCAATCCTTGTCTGTCTGTTGGTGAGAAAACTGTTTATAAAGCATCCAGAATTATCAATCCTTGTCTGTCTGTTGGTGAGAAAAATGTTTATAAAGTATCCAGAATTATCATCCTTGTCTGTCTGTTGGTGAGAAAACTGTTTATAAAGTATCCAGAATTATCATCCTTGTCTGTCTGTTGGTGAGAAAACTGTTTATAAAGTATCCAGAATTATCAATCCTTGTCTGTCAGTCTGTGAGAAAAATGTTTATAAAGCATCCAGAATTATCAATCCTTGTCTGTCTGTTGGTGAGAAAACTGTTTATAAAGCATCCAGAATTATCAATCCTTGTCTGTCTGTTGGTGAGAAAAATGTTTATAAAGTATCCAGAATTATCATCCTTGTCTGTCTGTTGGTGAGAAAACTGTTTATAAAGTATCCAGAATTATCATCCTTGTCTGTCTGTTGGTGAGAAAAATGTTTATAAAGCATCTAGTAATACCATAGTCTGTCTGTCTGTCTGTCAGTCTGTGAGAAAAATGTTTATAAAGCACATGTGAATCACACACTCATCAGTTTGTCTGTCCATAAAACTCTGATTTGTCACAAAGGATTGGAAACAACACCTTGTCTGTCTTTCTGTACATGAAAATTCAATTTGTCACATATGTTTAAAATGATCTCTCCCTTGTCAGCTGTACATTTTTTCCTATCTGTTCATCCTATTCACAAACAAAACGGAAATAGGTATAATAACGCTTTGCCTCATTCATGCACATTAATTTTGAAGGTTTTAAATTGCTGGAGAAAAATGGCTTTTGCATCATATTACATTTTCGAATTATGACAAAATAGGAATTTGCTTATGACACAATCTTCTTTTGCCACTATGGTTTCCATATTCATCATTGCATTTTCGACATTTGTTTGAGGGATGTTAAAGGTAAGTCATTTGCTTGTTTATATGTCATCTGCTCAAAATGACTGGGAAGGAAACAGTTTATGTCATCTTTATAAGAAATGTACAATTATATTGGAGACCTTTTTTAAACTTGTGTTTGAATTATTGACTTTTAATCCATTGTTACAAACTTACAACGAGCTCAATGTCTGATTTCAGGGGTTCAATCCAATACTGTAGTAAGTGCTTCACGTTTGTGAGAAGGACTTACAATAGTATTGCACTGAAACCTTGATCTTGTCTCGTATTTTTATTTTGCACCCATATATGTCAGAACTTCAAGTTCATGCAGATATGATGCAAAATCATTTTGTGAAGAACATTTAGATGAAAAAGTTAGATAAAATTGCATATCTGCATATCAGACTTACATTACAGATGTCATCAGCCTGAAACTTATTTGTTCAGTTATTGATTTAACTTTTATTTCAATTCATAAAATGTTCTGCATCAATATGCCCTTTGTTGTCTGCTTGCTGTATATACCTTTAAATGAGATAATTAAATTTAAGCCCGCCCAAATGAAGGAAATTATGTAATTTAGCTTTAGAAATGCCTCATTTTATGCTTTGAAACTTTTTGTCAGATGTTTTAGAAGATGGAACTTATGGGAGGAAATATTTGACTTATCAATAGAAAAGAAATTTGTACTGCCAGAAGTTGCTGAATATAGCAAATGTCCAATATCTAATTCCTAAATCTTCGATTTTCCTTTTCACCTTATCTAATTGATAGATTTAGATGTGTTTATACACAGAAGAGAGTATTTGAAAGTCATAATAGAATGTTGGTGAAACAATGCAGTGAATGTAGTGTTGTTTGATATGCAATAAACTTGGCTATTGAAAGCTTAACTAATTCAGGAACCATCAATTTATTTACTTTAAGTAATTTAGTATGTACAGTTTAAATGCATTAGATCTCAAAAGTGGTATCACACTTTTGAATAAATAGACATGTAAATTTTAAATCCATTGTTTAAAACTTAAAGGATTGAAAATTAAAATAGATTGCCTTTTCAATGACTATTCTTCAGTGCCTATCATATAACAATGCAGCTGTTGTGCAGTTTTAACCCTTCCCCAAACAACAAATTTTGGACTGTCCCAAATTCAAAGAGTTTGCAGACGACATTTCAAAATGTGATGAAATTGAAAAATATTCATCAGATAGAGCAGAAAACCTTGTGGGAAAAGGAGAAATTGCTCTTTATGAGCAATTTCTCCTTTTACCACAAGGTTTTCTCAAGTCGTCTGCAACAAAGTAGTCAAATGTTGTTATTGTTTGGGAAAGGGTTAAAGAAATCTATTTTTAACCTTCCAATTTCCTCATATAAAAAAACATGCACATTAAAGCTAATTGTTAATTTTAAATTAATGGCACACTCACTGTGAAATACTCTTTGAAATCCTTGCCTTTTGGTTAGGACTTTCAAAAATGTGATCAAATAAGCCGTAGATATTTTAGGTAAAAAGGGTAATGTTCTCATGCCGGTAAACATTGGACAATGAATCTACAGAATATTATTCATTTTTCATTGAACTTCCAATTTCTAAAGCTTTTGGAATACAGATACAAATAAACAGGTTCAAATGCCTGTCTACCTTGATTTATAAGCAGACAACAGTTCAGTGCAATGCTATAGTAAGTGCTTAACACTTACTATAGTCTTGCACTGAACCCTCGCAGTCTGCTTATCGCTCATACAACAACATGCAGTATACGTAGTTAGTGCAGTTTTGCATAGTTCCGAGTGCTGCAAATGAATGGTGACTTTTACAATTATCTCCCCATCAATGGGTGATAAACAGGCAGTTTATATATGTCGCAAATGCAGCCACGGCACATTGGTTTATTCCCTCAGATGTACCCATTTATACAACTGGGTGGAGAGGAGCAACGTGAGATACATATTTTGCTTAGGAACATTCCAATGATTTGGGAGGTATTTGAATTTGGGACCCTCTGATTCAATGGAAGCTGACCCCCTACCACTGGACCATGGTTCCTAGTTACAAACACTGTATCAGAGTTTTAGGTTTGACAAGGGGCTACCTGGTGTGAAATATGGTGGGCCATTTTCTGAAATGATGGGTCCATGCAGCCATATACTAAGAGTGACGCACAGCTGCCTATAGTTCTGGTGAGATACGGGAAAGCCATATAATAATTAAAATACTGTTGAAACAGTGGTTAACCCCATTATATTCACCAGTGTTGCTCTGAGCCCTTGATATATTTTAACTATGGAAATATGGTTTGTTCTCAGGTGTCCCAGTTTTACTGTAACAAGACACCCAAAGGTTTGAAACCCTACACAACTTTTAAAATCTTTTAAAATGGCTTGTTTTTCAACCTTGGATCAAAGGTCGTGACCTTTATGTGTTTAAAACCCATCAGACTTCTTTTGGAATTTTGTGACATATTCAAATTAAGAGAGTGAAAAGACTTGTTTTTTAGAGTATGTGACAAGATAAGTAAAAAATGAAGTTGGTTGTTACATGGAAAATGTAACAAAAGAAGACTGCTCATAAAAACTAGAAGTGGAAAATTCTCTGACACACATTATATATAATAGCCTGTTATACATCTCTCCAGTGCAGTTAACTAAATTCCATCTTAACAAGTTCCCATTTCCCATTTATTTTCATAACCCCAGGTCCTTCAAACATGATACTATATGAAAAGATTTAATCATCTGCCATCATTTAAATCTTAATTGCCATGTACAGTATGTATGTGTCAAATAGACACCTGCGAGTGACCAATGCCCAAGGTTAAATAACTCAATTATATTTCATAAGTTCACAGACAGCTGCTTGACCATGGGTTTCTTTATCTGAAAATGTTATACAAAACCCTGCAGCAAATTGTTTGAAGAAATCACTGTGACAAAATTTGAAATTCCTGAATGTAATTCAGCATTACGTTCCTCTCTTGTCACAATGATTTCATACAAATGTTAGTTCAAAGGTGCTTGTTCATAGAAAAGAAATGGCATTGAAACAATGCAGTTTTCGTATTGTAGTTTGAAGTACAATTAAAAGTAGCTATTTTAAGCATAATTGAGAAATTGTTAATTTTTTGTATTTGTATAATTGTTAATTGTCATTTCAGTTGCTCTCATCAGCAGTTTCTTCTTTCTCAATGATGATTTCTTTCCATACACTTTTGATGTTTGTCTGCAGGCTCTACATTGAGAGACAAAAATTTGACCGTATGTAATGAGTTCTCATCTAGTACATACCTATGTAAAGATATTGGTTACAAGGGCTAGTTGTTAAATTAGATTTTGATTGAAAGGTGGAAGTGACCTATGCCTGGAGCTAAAAAGTGAATCCAATACTTGTAAGCGAAATTTGAAAAATATTCAGGGTAAAAGCATCTTGAAATAAAATCAGTTTGAAAATTGAATGTTTCTTTATCTTTCATGGGAAAAAAGTCATGACCAAAAGAAAAGTTGATTGTCATCAAAATAGATTTGTTTCATCTTAGTTTTCTAATGAGAACTATCTTTTTGCAACACATTAGATTCCAAGTCTTCAGATATGGGTTGTAGAACTTAAAGTATCCATGGAGTCAACAATTAAATTGATAGTGTTCATGGGAATTTGATGACAATTGCATTCACTGACAGTCCAAATTATCTTGCTTTATTCATGCAATTAGTTTTCTGTTATCATATTTCAATGTGACACCTGAGTAAATTATCAGGTCATCGTTCTCAATTTAGATTAGCTAGTTATGAGGCAGGAGTCCTAAACAAAATTTCAAATTAAAATTTGCTTTATTGAAGTGGAGCTGCCGTGGCCTAGCGGTTGATGTAACTGTAAAAGGGGCATGTATTACATTGGTTTCTATAGTAGATTTCCTCGTAAACGTAAAAATGAAGAGGGAAAGAGTATCACAGAAAAGTCTTGACTTGCATATGAATTAAATACGAGTCCTACCTTTGAAATCTTTTCATACTTTTAAAAAGCATGTCCTATTTTTCATTCACAAAAAACAAAATAACCTTTTAGGGTTAAGGTTAACAACAATTTTTTAAACATGGACATAAATTTGCTTTTTTGTGAGACAGGCTCAAGACCTTTATTAGAGATTACCAAGCCCCTCTATGCATGTGTCCAAGTTACGGTAGGCCTAGATTTGGATGCCCATGATTATATATTTAAAACTGCGGGCTGCCTTAAGGAATGCTGATGGTTCTACCATGCCAAACCAGCTGTTGTGGGTAGCTGTAGAAATTTTGAGTCTTCCCCCATTCATTATGAGCAGGGCTTCACACTTTATTTGAAATACTGTTTTTAGGATGTAAAATCCTAACAGATAAACAATGAAGACTTTATTGAAGTAGACAACATGCATGCATGTTTTATCGCCTTAGGCGTCGGCATTGTGTGTTGATTATTTCCCCTTAGGGAATCTTGGGAAAGGATAAAATAAAGATCATTTGCAGATGTTAATGTGAGGACATAATTGAAGATTTTGTTTATGATAATTTAACTTTTTTTTTTGCAATCTGTAAAGATATTGTCTAATGTATTTTCATTGTTAACAGCTTTAGGATCGAATGTATTTGATGTTTTAGACTAAGCCTTCAGATCAATTCGTAATAACACACTTTGCGCAACTGTCGAAATTGAAATCAACATCAGACAACAAATTATAGCAAGAAAAAACTTGGGAAGAAACCAATGTGATAAAAGAATAAATTGCTTATTTTGAGCAATGTATTTTTTTGTCAAAGTATATCAAACCATTTGAAGATAAGAATGGCTAACTTGATATAAATTGTTTACTGTTAATTCACTTATTAGTATTTTTTTAATCATACAACAAAGAAGGAACATACAACAACTTTGAAACTTAGAAAATAAGAGTAGAAAGCATTATAACATAGGTGGAAAAAAAAACAGTCATGTGCACTTTCCCTTGCACTCCTTTCTTAAATCATCTGCTACAAGTTTGATGAAGAAAGAATGAATGAAACTGCAAGTGAAAAATCTAAGGGACTCCATCAATAAGACTTATTCTTTTATTCAATTAATGAAGGCTACATTAAACCGTCATTTTCTAACTCATACTTTGCGTATTAGCAATTAAAATTTTAATTTCAAGGTATCATAAAAGTGTCAAGCACTGTTAATTGAATTTTACAGATACAATTAATCCTGATGGGAATAATGAGGAGACAGATTGATTAACCGGTTTCCTTCACCATGACTGCTAAACATGCTTTTGCGGAAGACATTATTTTAGGATATATTGTCAAATTTACTCATGATTAGCAGACCTGGTATCGTTTAATTAATGAATATATTTGCTCTAGTCAAAATTGATATACATGGATTAAAAATGCCCTTGATTAAAGTACAATATGGCAACGGGAGATGTCATTAGAAGCGTCTCGGAGAGACAATTCCAATGATGTGTTACTTTGCAAAATTGCTTATCTCAATTTTGAAATAAGAGGAAATGTTGCTGTGAACTTATACACCTTTTAATTGTTAAAGAAACTTAATGAACAATGTTTCTATTATTTGATGGTCAATTATCAAGTATTTTTTACATGTTTGATGTCTGTTGGATATGTTAGATTGAAAAACAGACTTCTCCCTATTTCTTCTGCAAGAGAGCACCTTACCATCTTTTGGAGTAGATTACCTCCCCTGCGAAAGATTAAAGAACTTATTCATAAACTTTATGAACACTCATGAATGTTAAATGGCTGTTCATGAACACATAACTTTTTCATGAAATACAGATACATATTCTTGATGTTGGTGTGCATGTTCTTGAAATTCATAAAGAAGTTAAGATCAGCTTTGTGTTCATGAATGGACATTTAACATTCATGAATATTTATGAAGTTCATGAACAAGTTCTTGAAGCTTTTGCAGGGATAATTAAATGTCTTAACAAAAACATCAAAAGAAAATTTACATTATTGAATTCACCTTTGGTCACACTATGTTTACAGACCTATTGAAGTTATCCATGGATAAATTTCTGCTATTCTGGTTTAGTTTAAACTTATTTTATTCAAGAAAGAAACACTATATACATTACAAACAATTTATTGAAATGGATTTGAACAGAAGCTAATTAAGAGCTTATTAAGTTCCTATCATTGATGGTGACAAACAGATTATTTACAATAATATAGTTTTGTTAAAGATTGATTATGTTTAAATGAAGTAATTTAATGAAATTAAATTAAATGTGTGCTGCTGCCTTAAAATCAGAAAAGGATTTTAAAGGTTTATTCTTTCAAGAGAATTATTACCAAACATGAGAAGTTATGGCTGTTACAAACCACATATTTGACTTAATTTAAATTGTGTACTGTTTTTCATAATTCAGTGCAGTCCTATCCAAGCCTGACGTATTTCTTCTCTACTTCTCTAACACTGCATTGTAATCTTTCTAAACCACAAGCTGTATTTTCCAAGTAAAAACAATTGTATTTAATAATTATGAATTTCATATTGATTCCATTTAGTAAAGACTACCGTAATGGGTAAGGTAGGTTTTAAACCAGAGACCCCCATATTTCAAGTTGGCCCTTAATTATAATGTAAAAAACTTTTTGGGCTTGGTTCATTCTTCTTAAAGAAAAGTGTTTATTATGCATACTGCACATCTAAGCAAAATAAAGTTAATGAAAGATTTATGCAAGATTTGCAACTCCTGCATATTTTTTTTAATTTGCATTGCCTAAAACTATAAATGCAGATTATTTCAACAATTTCCTCATCAAATGAATCAACAGTTATCTTGAATGGACTTGTACAATATTTGATATATTTCTTAAATTTTGCATCAGTTACCTAGACATCATAACAGTCTCAATTCAGTGCAACACTTTAGTAAGTGTTTCACGTCTGTGAAGGACTTTCTTAAGTTTTGTACTCTCCAATCCCTCATTAAATGCCAAATTGCTTCAGATTGTTGCGGGTTTTTTTTTTCGTGGTCCTTCAAATCAAGCTATAACCATGTTTTTTGATGTTGAATGCTGAATGAAATTATGTTGTTATGTAAAACTAAAGTTGTTTTATCACCAAATAGAGTCGTCTCACTGAGTACCAACATAATACGGTTTTGGCGAGAGATAAGGAAGTTCACTGCAGCATTACCACTCTTTACTGGTCGTTCTGACAAAGTGCTTGTTAGACCTGACTATTTTGCTATACAATACAATGAATTTGATTGCTTTGCAGGTATATGATGAAATAGCTCATTATAGTGAATTATATACATCAACATACATCAATAATAGAAGCAATATGTGGTTATTTGAATTTTATTCCATTCAGGGCTTTTTTCCTTGAAATGGTATGAGGCCAGGGCCCATTGATTTTGGAAAGTTTTATCACTGAAACTGTTGAATTGGGAAACCAAAAAGCTGGCGTGACTTTGAGTTAATGGGAAATCTACATTAACTTTTAAAAAATATCCAATTGGGAAGGTGCCTTTTAAATAGGCCCTTGGTGTATAATGCAAAAAAGCCCTGCCCTTGTTTTGTAATATGCAAATGATTTTGTATGATGTTGCATATCGAGGGTTTAGTGCTATACTATAGTAAGTGCTTCATGTTTCATGCACTTACTATAGTCTTGCTTTGATCTCTTGATATGAAAATAGTAAAAAACCTATTGTATAGAATATTGCAATTTTTCCGCTTCTCATTTCAGTTCATCAACTCAGTAGAACGCTGCAGTGTACGAGTATATCAGAAGGTGGAGGGTTTGACTATGACCAGAGTTGGGTGTGTGCTATGTAAGTGTCCTCACAGGGGTCTATAGTTATCCTCACAGGGTTCTATAGTTATCCTCACAGGGGTCTATAGTTATCCTCACAGGGGTCTATAGTTATCCTCACATGAGTCTATAGTTATCCTCACAGGGGTCTATAGTTATCCTCACATGGGTCTATAGTTATCCTCACATGGGGTTATAGTTATCCTCACAGGGGTCTATAGTTGTCCTCACAGGGTTCTATAGTTATCCTCACAGGGGTCTATAGTTATCCTCACAGGGGTCTATAGTTGTCCTCACAGGGTTCTATAGTTATCCTCACAGGGGTCTATAGTTATCCTCACAGGGGTCTATAGTTATCCTCACATGAGTCTATAGTTATCCTCACATGAGTCT
Source organism: Cerastoderma edule (assembly GCA_947846245.1). NCBI lineage: Eukaryota > Metazoa > Mollusca > Bivalvia > Cardiida > Cardiidae > Cerastoderma > Cerastoderma edule. The sequence goes on from OX401408.1 coordinate 3,198,875, forward strand.
ATAGTTATCCTCACATGGGGTTATAGTTATCCTCACAGGGGTCTATAGTTGTCCTCACAGGGTTCTATAGTTATCCTCACAGGGGTCTATAGTTGTCCTCACAGGGTTCTATAGTTATCCTCACAGGGGTCTATAGTTATCCTCACAGGGGTCTAGAGTTATCCTCACAAGGGGTTATAGTTATCCTCACAGGGGTCTATAGTTGTCCTCACAGGGTTCTATAGTTATCCTCACAGGGGTCTATAGTTATCCTCACAGGGGTCTATAGTTATCCTCACATGAGTCTATTGTTATCCTCACAGGGGTCGATAGTTATCCTCACAGGGGTCTATAGTTATCCTCACAGGGGTCTAGAGTTATCCTCACAAGGGGTTATAGTTATCCTCACAGGGGTCTATGGTTATCCTCACAGGGGTCTATGGTTATCTTCACAGGGGTCTATAGTTATCCTCACAGGGGTCTATAGTTATCCTCACAGGGGTCGATATTTATCCTCACAGGGGTCGATAGTTATCCTCACAGGGGTCGATTGTTATCCTCACAGGGGTCTATAGTTATCCTCACAGGGGTCTATAGTTATTCTTGGGTCAGTACTATGTAATATAATAAATGTTATTAAATTACATAGCATTGACCCCAGGATAACTATAGACCCCTGTGAGTGTCCTAAGTTTGACATAGTCATCTCTTTATTACCATCAGATCAGTTGTGGCTATTGAAGTAGACATTTAAAGAATGTTATAACAAAGCTCATGTTGCCCATAAGTGATCTAGATGTTCCTACAGAAAGTAGATCAAATCATGTTTAAATGACTTTCTTGTAGAATTATGCTTCATATGTGTTGTTTACTGTGTGTTAAGATAGTACATTCAAAAATTGGTTTTCATGAAGATATATCTGCATAGATGATTGAAATTATGAATATCATGATAGATTTTTTTAGACACTGAGGTGAGACTTGCCAGTTATTGATATCTTCTTTGTTTTCTGGAGTTTATTTTTCCATGTTGAGAGAAGTTAATATTCCAAAGTTAGTGGAAAATACTACCTTGAGGAAAAGAAATACTTAAAGTTCTTTTTCACGCCATTTTTGGACTACGGGTGCGTACAGCGGTCTTACCCCAATTACTCATTTAACATCCGCCTTCACTGTGCGGACTAATACCTTTTTGGAACTAGGAATGTAGTCTGGATTTACTCGCTTTGTTTTGCTTTATATTATTATAACTGTTGCCTCATGAGAAATCGTAAAATGTCCAGATGTTCGTTCAGTCTCTGTTCATAGAAATAATAATTATAAATAGTAATGGACAGGTGGTAAAAGGAGCAGCTGTTTTCCTCGAGATGTTGCCCAAAGACATTTTCAAATGTATCCTCAATCATTAATGCTTTAAATGCACCTTAGTCCTTCAGCGCTATCAGTGGTTTGATTTAAAGTTGTGTGCATGTCTTATTAAGCCATCTGAGTCCTCTGTCTGTGTTGCGAATTCTGGCTGTCTAACTTAGTCATATACATGATTTAATAAATCATGTCTTGTTATTTTCTTGATTAATTCTGTCTGTTTATCCTTTTTTTTTTTTTCAGTAAAAATAATTTCTATTTACTTACAGTGCTAGTGTACCAGCCATAAGCAGAAGACATGTTGGCATTGCTCGACTTCGGCATCCTGCTAACTTTGGGCCAACAAGTCAAGAAGTTTACTTTGTTATCATCATTCTCACTCCCACCAAAGAGGTAAGGTGCTTCCTGTTGAATATGTTATCAAACACTTCATAAAGCTGGCTGCAGATGATTTGTAATAATTTTATCAGGAAAAAAGAAATCCAGGACATAACTGAAAAAAAAAAATGTTAAAATGCTGTTAAACCCCATATAAACCATTATCGTTTGTTTCTGTTTCAAAGTCACAGTCTAGTGCTGGTGAATCCAGGAAAGTTGAAACATAACTGAAAAAAATGTTAAAATGGTGTTAAACCCCATATAAACCATTGTTGTTTGTCTGTTTCAAAGCAACAGTCTTGTACTGGTGAATCCAGGAAAGTTGAAACAAAATTGAAAAATAGTTTACATGGTTTTAGACCCCATATAAACCATTGGTGCTTGCCTCTGTTTCAGAAAGGAACTAAGAATGACCTGGAGACAGGAAGAACTTTTTCCACAATATTTTCCGATGTGGATCATAGGACCCGACTGTTGGCCTGCCACACAGAAGAAGAGTTCAAAAAGGTCTTGGAAGAGAACACCGATGCAATGATGGAACGCATGACCCACATAGACGACAAAGCGCCAACATTTGATGAAGACAATGTGAGCATTTTTGGTTTTTGCTTTTCTTTTTTCTTTTTGATGTCTCATATAGATGACAAAGCACCAACATTTGATGAAGATAATGTGAGCATTTTTGGCTTTATGGGCTTCTTTTCTTTTTCCCTCTTATTTGATTATTTCATTTTCCGTTGGTTAGCCCTTTACCAAATGCCAAATTTTAGACTTATCTTAAAATGAAAGAGTTTGCAGACAACATTTCAAAATGTGATGAAATTAGAAAATGACCTTCTGATAGAGTAGAAAACATTTTGGGAAAAGGAGAAATTGCTCACCTAGTCTTCTGCAACAAACTGGTTAAATGTCGTTACTGTTTAGTAATGGGTTAAAGGATATGGTGAGGTGTTACCAGATACCTTCACATATGATTAGTCTAGAAATGATTGCTACTGAGAGGGTATCATTTATGCCTTAATTCACTTCGTTGGATTGATTTGTAAGACCATCAAATGAAATGTCAAGGTTATTCACTATTGGAACCTTGCCTTAATTATATGTTTCTTCTACACTTCCCTGCGTGACCCTAGGAATGGCTTAGGACTTTCTTTCAGTCATCCTTTTAAAGTTATTGTGACCAAAGCAAAGTTTCCTGTACTGTTTAGATTTATTAAACTATAACTTTTAAAATCAATTACTGTTTAACTTTATTAACCAATATCTTTTAAAATCAATTTATTAAAACTGCACAGCAGTTTTACTGTTATATGAAGTGCACTGAAGAATAGTCTTTGAGAGCACTATTACAGGAATTTTAATTTTTGAAATAATGTGTTTTAATCCAAAAGCATGACATCACTTGAGATCTAACACATATAAACTATACATACTTAGATAAATTAATGTTTCCTGAATTAATTATGCTTTCAATAGTAATTTTATATCAAACAACAATACAAAAATTGCATTGTTCCAATGGCATTCTATTTTGGCTTTCAAATTTTCTCTTCTGTGAACAAGCACATTTAAACCGCCTGTAAGTCATATTGAGTCAACAGGAATACTCTATTCCAACTCTTTCCTTCATATCGAGGGTTTGATGCAAAATTAGAGTAATACATTCATATAATGTGAAATACTTACTAAAGAAGTCTTCACTGAACCTTTGATGTCCTTGTTTAAAGAGCACTACCAGCTCACATTCAGAAGAGGCAAATGTTCTTTTGTCACAATTATTGATTGTCAAATTCTATTAGGTGTTAAGATGTTCATAAAAGGAAGGAAGTGTTACCCCTTACAGTGCTGGAACTGACTTCAAGCTTATGCAAATAGGTTAGATCCAGGCCAGCCGCCAGGTAAATTGGCAGCTGGCTTGAGATCTAACCTGTTTGCTACTCTGAGTATTGTTCATCAACAGTATTAAGCAGATATTTAAGGGTTTGGAAAGCAGATGACACAGAAATCTATTTTTAGAAAATTACCCAGCATTCTAAGGGTTAATGATTACTATATATGGTATATTTCTAGGAGAAATTAAGTTGCCGGTTTATGAGTGGCATTATTGGTGACTTGAAGAGGAGACTTCCACACTATTGGTCGGATTACAAAGATGGTAGGTATAGTAGTGAAACAGTCTGTATAGTGATGGCTTTATACCATTTCCCAATTAATAACAACATTTGACTACTTTGTTGCAGACGAATTTAGAAAACATTGTGGGAAAAGGAGGAATTGCTCCTAACAAGCAATTTTTCCTTTTCCCACAATGTTTTCTTCTCTTTCTGAAGAATATTGTTCAATTTCATCACATTTTGAAATGCCGTCTGCAAACTCTTTCAATTTGGGACAGTCGAAAATTTGTTGTTTGGGAATGGGTTAAACCATTCATAACTTAAATACAGTTTTAGATCAGGGCTTTTCTTGACCCCTACTTATATAGTAAATGCATCTCAATTCCTGGATATGACCCCTTAAAGATCATTATTTTCAATTCACTCTTCCAATATAAGGGGTCAAAGGTCACCCAAATAAGTATAAATCAAACGGTCAGGGGAAGCCTTGTTTGAAAGCATTGTGAGCAATTTCTCCTTTAGTCACAATGGTTTGTATTTAATATCATAAGATGAATTGTACTTTTCTCACCAAGATGCCTTTGACTGCTATTGTCAAAACCCATCAGTCACAAAAACCATTCTTTTTAGGTAAATTGTTAAGCAGTCTATAGGCTGTCTAATCAACTTTTTTTTACAAAGAGATTTGCTCTTGATATTTTGTATGTTGGGATATCTTTAAAACCTGACCTACCATCAAGTCAGAAAGCATATACCATGAAGGGTAAACAATCTTACTGTTCATTTATTAAAACATATTGATCCATTACACTGCAGGTTATCCATTGATTGGTTCTAATTGAATGCATCCACTTATTAGATTAATATGGCTAATTGCAAGATGGAGTGATGTTTCTCCGAGATACGAAGTGAAAAGTGATGTTATTAATGCGTTATTGATTCTTTCTGAAAGTGTCTGTCTTTTTCAAACAATTCTAAAATTACAGACAACCTAAGAGAAATTGAGCATGTTTTAAAACAATATTATTTTTTTTATGCAGTGGAAAAATTTAATTTTATTGTCATCTGCAAACTAAGTGTTTTATAGTATTGAAAATTGCAACTCAATATGTGAAACAAAATGTTCAATAAAATGATAGCACTAAAAATGCTTGTTAGAAAAGCATCATTGGTCCATATTTACTCATTTTAATTTCCTTGCTGTGGAAAAGTAGGAAAAACCTTTTACAGCAGAAAAATTGGTTATTTGGTTTTATTAGTCAAGTTCATTCAAACTGTTTTATTATTTTCTTGGTTCATGTTATGGTGTTTGATATACTTATTCCATGCTTTTCTCTTCTTGGAGTACTTATTGTAAAGGGGAAAAAATGAAAGTATTGAATTATCTCCATTTTTTTCTTGAGTTTGCTTTGCATATTTCAAATAAAGGCTCTTTCTATGGATATTCCATTTGTAGGTTGTCTCATTTTAAACTTGGTTAAATTGTATGTTGTCCCTTTTATTTCATATTTCAAATAAAAATTGTCTCTTTCTTTTAATATGTCAATTTTACGTTGTCAGCAAACATTTTGCTGACAATAGGTTTCAAGTACCTTCCTTGGTTAACAGGCAATTTCTTTTAATTTTCAGGAATCGTTGGGCCTAGGTCAGTGCAGAAGACCCTGTCCACCACTTTGTTCCTGTATTTTGCCTGTTTGATGCCTTCAATTGCATTTGGTGTGCTCAATTCTGAGAATACCAAAGGATCTCTGGGTAAATGATTGATAATTGCAATTGTTCTTATAACATTGTTACCCTAACTATATGATACCTAACAGTGATGCCCATGCTCTAAATGACCCCCAGAAATAATTGTGACAAAAGGATCAATTGCTCTTATTGAGCAATTTATCCCTTTGTCGCTATGGTTTCTTGCCAATATCATGCAGTTTTTTTTCTTTATTCATTCATGTTACGTTCATTTTGATTTTTAATATGGACCAGCCATAAATTCCTAAATGGGGAGGGGGTTGAAGATTTTGTAAAAATGTTCCGTAAATTCCCCCTTATTGATATTTATTTTATTCTTATGAGTGAAATACTGGGATTTCTCAGTGTAGTAATTTTCTATTTTGTCACAGTGAATATCGTCACTAGTGATGATATCAAAAAGTCATATCATCACGAGTGATGATATCAGTTTTGACGGAACTACTTTTTTACCATTCCTTTGCATCAAAGTCATAGCTGCACTTTTGCACATGGCACTTAAGTGTTTGTATTCTAAAATATATCAATACGCGTCATAGGTTGCAAAAATGACGTCATGGGCGTTATTAACTGCTTTGCTCCTCCAATTTTATATTCCATTTGAAGTTTATGGAGGTATTTTGGCAAATAGATTTTATATAGTGGATAAAAGTAAATAGAATAAGCAACTCCATTCGATAGATATAAAAAATATGTCTCTTGAATGGGTTGTTATCATGTAGAAAAAACTCCTTCTTCGAACTCGTTTATTCAACCTGATAACAACCCATTCTCGTGACATATTTTTTATATCAATCGAAAGGAGTTGATTATTCTCTATTTATTTAACCAATAGAAGGGAACAGAGCTATATAAAACAAAAATGCTCATGTAAGATCATGTTTTTATCTCACTGTAAGATCCAATAATTGAAAAAATAGATAGACAGTAGGCATTTCTTTCATTCTGGTTTGTTTATAAATGAAATTGATCATATTTTACTCTTTTTTTTCATAATTCTTATGTTTGAACATGTTAATTAAATCTTTCAGGTTAAATGTGCATAAGATTCTCCTTTATAGATAATATAGACTATATTATAAGACTTTATTATAAGTAATGTATTTGTAAAAGAGTTTGTAATGTATAAAAATATTTTTCGAATATATGTGACCTACACGTGAATGCAATGATGGATTTATTGTTATATTCTTTGTCAACCATGAGCTGTTTATGTTTCAGTTGAAATAAAATGTTCTTCTTTATAATGATAGTTAGAGAACCTTATAAAAAGTCATCTATTGTTTAAAATGTATAAAAAGCATAGGATTGTTAGCAATTATTTTCTTTCTTTAAGATGTTGAAAAGGTGCTTTACTCCCAAGCATTTGGAGGCCTCCTGTTTGCTGTATTTGGTGGAACACCCCAGATTGTACTGCTGACCACTGCTCCACTGGCACTCTACACAAAGAGTAAGTCTAGTGGTCACTGCATTACTATAGTAAGGGCTTCATATCTGTAAAGGACTTACTATAGTTGTGCATTGAGGTCTTGAAATGAAGTGAACGAAATTGTACTATAATTATGTTTGATTGAAAAAAGAAATCTGCCTAAAGTCAGTTATCCCAAACGATTTATCAATTAGTTGCATAAGTTTAATGAGCCTTCTTTTCCAGATATATTCAATTGAGTATTTTTTAGTTTAAACCTTTTTATCTTTCATTGATTGTGATAGAAGCTTGAAGCTTATGTAATCTAGTCTCGATGTCTGCTTCTTGGATACTAAACCAATACTCATGCCGGCTGGAGGGCTAGTCCTGACAATTTTCATCTCGTCTCACGGGCATCGAATCCAGGACCTTCAGTACAAAGAGCCAATGCTCTTACTCTGTTCCACTGACCCCTATGACTAAATAAGTATTCATGGAGTATTAGATAGTTCAAATATCACAATTAAAAAATGTTTAATCATGTTTTAATTTTTCTTTTCTTTTTCAGTTATTTACACCATCTCCAATGATTTTGACATCAACTTTGAAGCCATGTTCTGCTGTGTGGGCCTGTGGAATTCTTTCTTTCTGTTCCTCTATGGTTGTTTTGATCTGAGTATGGTCATGAAATGGTCTACTAGGTAAGTCTGATGATTTTTTTTTCATTTCCATCATATCGTTTTTGTTAGTTTCTGCCTTCATCTATACTTGTTAACCCTTTACCAAACACCAAATTTTCAACTGGCCCAAATTGAAAGAGTTTGCAGACGAAATTTCAAAATTTGACAAAATTGAAAGATAATCTTCTGAAAGTGCAGAGTCATTGTGGGAAAAGGATAAACTGCTCTTTAAGAGGTATTTTTCCTTTTCCCTAAATGTTTTCCAGAGGCGTCTTCAACAAACTGGTCATATGTTGTTATTGTTTGGTAATGGGTTTAACACTTCCAATGCAAGCTCTCTCTGACCAGGAGGTTCAAATTCTGTCAATGGCAATTGAATTTTTATGAGAGGTTGTTTCCTGGTTGACTTATAAAATTCAGATGGCTCTAACCTGCTCGAACAGCCAGGGTCCTGCGTGGCCGTGTGGTTACGGTAGCAGATTTAGAACTCAGGGGCCACGGGCTGAGACCCACCAACACCTGGTTTCGAGGTAGTGGCAAGTTACTATTGAGCCATAGCCTAGTATTGGTGGATCCACAAAAGCTGTTATATACTGGTAACTGAAAAAATGTTGATACAGCTTTTAGCTCCATACAAACAAACAAGATGCTTGAACAACCCATATGGGCAGGTATTCTTCCATCAATATTAGCAGGACAACGCTACATGACTGAAATATTGTTGACACAATGTAAACCTGTAAAGATGAATTAGTTAATGTTTATTTTAAAAAATGAGTTATTTTCAGCACTTTTGTGACAGTGCTGGTAATGTTTTTACCATCTTTTTCATTTCAGGTCATCTGAAGAAATATTTGCTTTGTTCATATCCATAGCATTCAGTATTGATGCTATCAAAAACACTGTGCAAAGTAAGTCTTTGTTTTCTGAAAGTTGCCACTGAGTTTTACCAGAATGTTTATGTTTTATTATTACAATTGTTTATTAAAATAGTTTAGGCCTCAGGGCCATACACAAAATCATAAATCTTGCTAACACATATCATAAGGGACAAACAATGAAATGGGAAAAGAAAGTATTAGTTGAACCATTGAAAAGGCGCAAAACCTTTTCACTTCATTGATTTTAATATAATCAGGTGGGGAAATTTGATTCCACTTTCCTTTTAAAATCTTTGATAAATGCAAATACGTTTTTAAGAGAATCATTTGCAAAGCAGTGAAAGCATGTTAACCAAAGAGACTAACACATTTGCAACCCAAAATAACTTTTATCAATTATGGAAAATTTTATGGATCAGAAAGTGAATGGTTTTACTTTCATCCTGTCACTTAAAAGTCAGATTTATTCATGGGCCTTTGTGGCCTATAGTCATTAGAGTACAGAACTTGAAATCACATGACCCAGCTCCTCATCTCTCTCATTCAAATCAGGCCATGGCATTTGGATTTTCATTGAGAGGCAGTCTTCTGACTGACTTATGGAATGCTATTGGTACTACCAGCTTGACCAGCCTTTATGCGCAGTTGAGTCTGGGGTTTCACCCCATCATCACCCCATCATTAAGAGCAGGGCATCATAACATAACTGAATTAATTTAAAACTCATATAAATTTTAAAAAATAATATCAGATTTAATGGTGTTCTCTCTCTTTTCCTCAGATTTTGAGACCCACTACAGTACTGCGGAATGTGGAGACAACTACAATGCCACTGCAGCCATGCTATTGTCAAACAGTACACTACCACTGAAGGAGTGTGAGAGAGATATCAGTTTGTTGTACTTGTTGTTGTTACTGGGCACCCTATGGCTGGGAGTCACGTTGTTTACCTTTACAAAAACGTAAGTACATTGAAAAGTTTACATTGAGGGTTCAATGCAAGACTATTGTGAGTCATCCACTTACATGAAGCACTTGCTATAGTCTTGCATTGAACCCTTGATGAGTTGGGTAAACTACTTGCGATGCACCTTAAAACATCATTCATTCATTCATTATCTTTTCCCTAATACAGACAAGTTTAGATCCACTTTTCAGTTCGCATAATTAAGAATTGTTTTGACCAAAGCATAATTTGTTCATTTTAAGCAACGGGCCTCATAGTTAAATGGCTTGAGTACTTACATGTATAGTTATGTATGAAATATGATTCATTTACTTGTCTCGATTCATTTACTTGTCTCGTTGCAGGCCATATATTCATCTTATACATGTATAACTGAGTATGAAATATGTTGATCAACCTGTCTGTTTTCAGGCCATATATTCAACTTATGCCTATATAGGTCAGTGCAAATTGTGATTATTAAACCGTCTGATTGCAGGCCATATGTTCATCATATAACTGTGTAGTGTAGTTGAGTATGAAATATGATAATTAACCCATATCTGTTTGCAGGCCATATCTAAATGCGGGAAAGAGAGAACTGCTAGCGGATTATGCTCTTCCTGTTGCAGTTTTGGTTATGAGTCTAATTGGTGCTCTGGCATTTAAGGATGTCAATCGTAAGTTCACCCATTATTATTTTAGACGAGGGCTTCATGGCCTAGTGGTTAGAGTATAGAACTTGAGATTGAAATTACTTGGCCCCTTTCCATGAGGGTTCAAATTTAAGTATTGGCATTTGGCAGTCTCCAAATTGACTGAAATATGAGCTAAATATGTCAAATTGTTTAGTGTTTACAAGTTTGTAGAACTTTTAGAGTGCCATTTTATGAATAAAAATGTATTAAAGAATTTAGAAAAGTAGGTTTTTGGTGAGAACAAGTTTTATGAATAATTGAATTTCAAGTAACATACCATTTTATATGTATTTATTGCATGAAATTATTCAATAAACAGTGTATATTTGTGTTTATTGTCCATATAATCAATGGCATTGTCCTTACAGATAATATATGATGAAAATTTGATCATATCATGTACATGCAATAAGAAATTTTGTCAGTTTACATTTGATTGAATAAAGTGAATGAAAAATATCTATCTACATTACCGGTATCTTTATTTGTTTTGTAGTGGGTAAAAGTTTTAACGGAGAAAGACGGAGTAGCCTGTTCACAGTTGTACCACTTGATACCCTATCTGTTGGGGCAGTGTTTGGTGCTATGGGCCTCGGGTTCTGTCTATCTCTACTCTTCTTTATGGATCAAAACATATCGGCAGCATTGGTAAATGCTCCACAAAACAAGTAAGTTGATGTTAAGTAAATCTGGATTTAAATTGGCCTATCTGCTTGTCCAAGAAGAAAACATTATGTTGATAAACACAAGTTTTTAAATTCATTTCGAAATCGGGGGAGGGGAAGAATGTTAGTGTTTCTTCAAATTTTGAATATTAGTTTTCCTCATAAAAATGTCCTGTCTTATCTTTGATCAATAGTAAGCAATTAGTTAGGCATGTCAAAATGATTAGTTAGGCATGTCAAAATGATTAGTTAGGCATGTCAAAATGATTTCACCCTGCTTTGTCATTAAATGCCCATAAAATATGCTAAATAGTTAGGTTAGTTCAAAACATCATTTCGTCTTATTTCAATATGAGATAAACAATATCACAAAGTAACACATCATTGTATATCTTTGCATGCTTTCAGAATGAAGAAAGGCACTGCCTATCACTGGGACCTGATGGTTGTGGGCGTGATAAACGGCATCTTGTCAATATTCGCCTTTCCCTGGGTCCATGCCGCCCTACCCCACTCCCCATTACATGTGAGGGCCCTGGCTGATGTAGAGGAGAGGGTAGATCAAGGCCATATCTACTCCATGTGAGTTGTATTCATTCTTTTATAAGGGGTTAATCACTCAGTCAACAATTTTTCAGGGTACCGTTTTACTAAACAACTTACGGAAAATATTTGCGTAAGTCATAATTGATAAACATGGCTAGTATCTTCAATGAAAGTACAATATTGCAATGTGACACGTCATTGGAAGCGTCTCGGAGAGACGATTCCAATGACGTGTTACTTTGCAATATTGCTTCGTCCAATATTGAATTAAGAGGAATTGTTGTTTTAGACTTACGTAAATCTTAAGCGTAAGTTGTTTAGTAAAACGGTACCCAGTTATTTTATGTCTTTTATGTATTTCACCTGTACTAGGCGGGGTTCTCTAGTGTATTGTCAAAGGACACCCCACAAAAAATCTCTGGTGAGGGGTGTGTCCCAGGTCTAACACCTTAACCACTGGGCCATGCGGAAATCCCATGTGGGTTTTATACTTCTCACTCGGAAATGTTAACTGTTGCTTTTCATGTACAGTGATGTCTGGTGGACCAGTTTAATTTCAACCCTGTAAATATTTCCTGATTAAAGAATTTTCTGAAAGAACAAGAACACTCAAGAACAGATATAACTGATAAAAATCCCTATATATATATACGTGCATGTATACAGGTCTTCCTTACTCTAAATACAAAATGTCTCACTTTAAGATTAATTTTAGATTCAAGGCATCACACTTCCATCTTTCCTCGGCAAACTGCAAATAACATGGCAATCAAATGATCTTACTCTTTGTCAGTCCACATTTTAGATATGATTTATTTTCTTCCATTAAGCCAAAGAAACACTTAGCCCAAATAACTGATAATACCAAACAAGAAATCTAAGAAATCATTAATACATGAGATATCATCTTTTTTATTTTATTTTATTTCCAGAATTGTGCGTGTGAGAGAGACCCGTTTGACGTGTATATTTTCCAGTATTATGATAGGCCTGTCATTGATCATCTTGTCTGTGTTGGCGTACATCCCCACCCCTGTCCTGTATGGGCTTTTCCTGTATATTGCTGTCACTGCGCTTGGTGGGAACCAGATGTTTGAACGGATAATGTTGTTATTTACTGAGCAGGTAACATTCATGTTCTCTTTAATTAATTATAATTTGTCTCTACATTGATTTCCTAAACGAAAATTGTTAGCAAGGACAAGATATTTAAAGATGATAATGATTGACCTCTGTTTTAATTAGATGGTCTTACATAAAGAAGCGACATAACTTCTAAATGGCTACATACATGTACTTCAGAGTGCATAGTAATATGTACATTTACATGTGTTTGTGAATTTCCTATGCCTAGTTAGATGTATATATTCATGGATAATTGTGTATTTTATGTGCCTAGTAATATGTACATATTCATTTGATGATTGTATAATTTTTGTATGTTAAAATGTGTAAATATACATGAATGATTGTTTATTATATGTACGTAGAAATATGTACATACACATGCACAATTGTGTATTTCATTTACATAGAAATATGTACATATTCATGGACAATTGTGTACATTTACATAGAAATATGTACATATTCATGGGTGATTGTGTACATTTACATAGAAATATGTACATATTCATGGACAATTGTGTACATTTACATAGAAATATGTCCATATACATGGGTGATTGTGTATTTCAGAGTGCCTATCCACCCAACCATTACATCCGTCGTGTTCCACAGCGTATGATGCATTTCTTCACCTTACTCCAACTGGTCCAGTTATTGGTGCTCTGCGGCTTCGGCTTTGCTCCATACCCCTATCTCAAAATGTTCTTCCCTGTCCTGATCTTCATCCTTATTCCCCTGAGGTAGGAATTTTTGTTATTTTATTTTTTGAAGGTCAATTGGATAAAATCTTGTCGCCTCGATTAAATTGAGCATGTAATAAAAGCTATGGCTTGGAAAGAATGTTTTCGGTTCGCACCACGCCGATACCTGGTTTCGTGGGAGTGGCCTAAATGGCAAGTCACTTCAGAGCCCTAGCCTTTCACTGGTGGTTCCAGGAAAGTCATTTTCATAACTAAAAACTGTTTAAACAGCGTTAAACACCATACAAATTGTCACTGATAGTTGCTTGCAGTTAGTGTCATATTCTGTTTATCACCAGAACAATGAACATATCAATTTCATTAATTTTTCTGACAAATAATGCTCTTTAAAATTATCCTGTATCATACTGATGTTTAAACTGGATTTTTATGAAGTATCTAGCAACCTTATTTCATAATAAATAATCATGTGTTAACTTTATTGATGCTTGAAACATAAAATTTCCAATATGTAATAAATGTTTTTATTTATATCCAATTTTCATCTCTTACAGGCAAAAAGTCATTCCTAAGATAGTGCAACAAAAGTACCTGCGAGCCATGGATAGCCACTAATGTGTGAAAGACTTGTTTTGTTTGTGGAGAGCTCATAGGGTTGTTGAAACAACCTGGTTGTTAACTTTCTCCTATATCTTACATGTTTCAAAGCACCTACAATTACATGCAATCAACCTTGTTTTAAATGACCAAAGATAAAGGAGACAGAATTGTATTTGTAAAAGACAAAAAAACTGCTTAATGTGGACACACATTCTTCTGGAGCCATGGGAGGCGAATTATATTTTCAAATCTTTTTCTCCATATTTTCCGTATAATGATTATATAGTGAATTTCAGTTGAAATTAACTTTTGCGTTGAGGCTTATGGACAAGCTAGGCAACAATGGATTTTGCAAACCCTAAAATCTTTCTTCAAATGCCTAGCGTCCTGTTTTTAGATAAGATCAGACTAGATAACTTTTCATGCTCTGTTAAAGAGTGATCACATTTTTCCGGAGCCATGGGAGGCGAAAAATATTTTCAAATCTTTTTCTCCATATTTTCCGTATAATGATTATATAGTGAATTTCAGTTAAAATTAACTTTTGCGTTGAGGCTTATGGACATGCTAGGCAACAATGGATTTTGCAAACCCTGGGATCTTTCTGAATGCCAGGCATCCTGTTTTTTCATGCTCTGTTAAAGAGTGATCACTTAAAACAAGATTGAATGTATGCTTCAGGCAAAGATGCGACAAATAGGAAATTCTCCACGGGTACTTTGAAAAATTGTAACTATGCCTGCCTTGTATGTAAAATGGCTTTATTGTTTATTTTGTTCAAATGAAAATTGTTTTTATGTCAAACTTTTATTTTTACTGATGATATACTTATAATATATGTCTACACTTGCAAAAAAAACTTATTTACATGGCTAATAGAAGGCAAATATTGAGAATGATCTGGCTGAATTCCTATTACAGAAGTCTGATAATCAGTATTTGATAGGTTCTAAGAGATGCTTTATCTTTAAAAAACAAAGATTGTATTCCATTAGATTTACCATTGGCTGAATTCCTATTACAGAAGTCTGATAATCAGTATTTGATAGGTTCTAAAAGATGCTTTATCTTTAAAAAACAAAGATTTTATTCCATTAGATTTACCATTGGCTGAATTCCTATTACAGAAGTCTGATAATCAGTATTTGATAGGTTCTAAGAGATGCTTTATCTTTAAAAAACAAAGATTGTATTCCATTAGATTTACCATTGGCTGAATTCCTATTACAGAAGTCTGATAATCAGTATTTGATAGGTTCTAAAAGATGCTTTATCTTTAAAAAACAAAGATTTTATTCCATTAGATTTACCATTGGCTGAATTCCTATTACAGAAGTCTGATAATCAGTATTTGATAGGTTCTAAAAGATGCTTTATCTTTAAAAAACAAAGGTTTTATTCCATTAGATTTACCATGTGAAATCCATATGGGTATCCATACTTGGGGAATCCTAGAATTTTCTATTAATTTAATTGTTGTAAACTAGAAATCCGTACTTGATAAGAAAACTATATAGAAATCCATATTTGGAAGAAAATAAAAGAAAAAAATCTAACAATATTGAGAATTTGCTCTGACACCAAGAACATATACTGTATTTTTCACACTTTTTCTCATTGGTTACTACTTATGTTTGTTTCATTTGTCACCTAACTCTGGTAATTTCAATGCGGGTCAGTTTAATTCCAAAATTCCCTAACTAAAGAAATTGTTTTCTTATTTTTCTCATTGTTAAAACAGGTGGGGGTGAATTACTTGACCAATATTTACGATCTTATGTCCAAACAAGAATGCTTTTTTCACCTACTCTTGCCAATGATAGCCACATTATTCTTGTTCAGATATGATATCCTAAGCATTGGTCACATGATTCCTCTGCCTGTGAAATACATTGTTTCTTATTTTATTCTGGCAAATTTCTTATCATTTCTCATATTGTTTGCTATTTGGTTTGGTCTTAATTTGGACCAATTCCAAAAAATGGCAATTTTTTTCATCACAGCATTAACTGTATCCACAATCTACTCAAAATATTTGGTATATGCAATGAACATATTTGTAAATAAGTTGTGTACTCAAATTCTTATTTTGCTATATCTGTAATTGATGAAATGGATTTGGGTTTTTTGCAAGTCAATCAAAAAGGTATAGCATCTTTATTGAAACGAAGAAGATATACCTTTTTGCATGAAAAAGGATTTTATTTTTTTTGCGAAAAGGACTTTTTGTCTGTTTTGCATTGCTTGCAATACTTGATGAATATGTATGACTTTCGATTTCCTCTATGAATATGTAAGTTCTTGGTTTTTTTCTGTATATCAAACAATCCTGTGATTTCCCATGTGCTGAAGGCAAACCTTTCAATCATTGTGAAGAAAGGAGAAATTGCTCTTACATGCAATGGCTCATATCTCTGAAAACTAAAAAATTGTTGACTTGATGTAGAAGCCTAACAAGACAAACAAGAACTATAAAATGAATGGATGGTAATATCACCCTTGTACTTTAGGCCATTAGGTATAGTCAAACTTGTCTACAGCAGCCACTCTTAAACATAGAATACATATGACTGCATAGCAGCATTGAAGCTCAATACAGCAGGCAAGACATGCAGAAAGCTCCTGCAGGAGCTTTCTTCATGTTTTGCCTGCTGTATTAAGCTGTCAACGGTCTCAAAAAACAGATCTGATGGCATTTTTGTCGGCTGCTTAAGACAGGTTTTACTGTATACTGACCACCCCCTATAACTTTTGCATGGCTTTTGTGCAAACTATACTTTTTTTTTATACTTAACCCTTCACCAAACGCCAAATGTTTTACTGTCCCAAACTGAAAGTGTTTGCAGACGACATTTCAAAGTATGATGAAATTGGAAATACTCTCATGATAGTGGAGAAAGTTTTGTGGGAAAAGGAGAAGATACTTGTTAAGAGCAATTTCTCCTTTTTTCCACAATGTCTTCAAGAGAAGTCTGCAACGAAGTGGTTAAATGTCATTATTGTTTTGTAATGGGTTAAACAATATCAATTAATTTTTGCTTGCATCTTCATTCGTTTGGTGAGTACATGTAGGTAAACATGCTGTCTGAAGGGCAGCTCTTGTATTAATCACCATTTAAAACAGAAAAAGTAGATGGTTGACAGACTGATTATATGTCTTTTACCTTTTTTTCCAAATGTAATATAGAAAGGCATAGCCTTCAAGGCACTATTTTATCTTTCTTTTGAATCTTTTAAAAGAGTTGCTAAAATCCTGTTCGTTTTGCATCAGATAACTGCTTTACCTGTTAATTTCCTGACTTCCTTTAAAGAATATACAGCAAAAATCCATAAGCAAAAACAGAAATGATATTTTCAAGCAATCTTCTTTTTGTAGCAATGTTTTCTACCAAATAATTAGAAAGTGTTGTTATGCTATTCAGCTGTTGCTTTCAAGCAGGAATAAAATCCCACATAAATTTTGGGGTTAGATTATACAATGTTCCAGACTGCATATTTGCTTTTCTTAATCAAATTCTTCTTTTCTTTAAATACTTTTTTTTAATTTCTTTGCTTTGCAGCTTACAGCTTACAGACATAAGGATTCTTATGTGAAAGACAAAGTTGCATAATTACATCTGCTGAAATACCTTCAGGAGGTTGAAACAAAATTAATGGAGACATGTCAAATTATAGGGCAAAGTTCTCGAAGTATCCATGCTTTTCTTGTCTTTATTGAATGAGGTTTTGAACTAGTATATGACAGATATGATTTATTTGAATATAGAGATTTCAAAGCTAGACTTTCTTTGTTTTTAAATACTCGTATGAATACCAGAAACATAGTTAACATGCTATTTATGTCTCTGATAATTGCAAATGAATACACAGCATATACAGTTAAAAACAAAATGAGAATGTTAAATCTTCGTATAAAATACATGAACCATAACTTGGCCTCACCTTCTTTCAACAGACCAGTTAACAAATGGATAGATATATCGCAGTTAAAAGACAATTATTATGGTACAGACCAAAAGAAGGCAAACAAACCTACGGCAAGCAAATAAATGTATGATTTGCTTCCACTAAATCCTATTCAGAAAACATCTCGGACAAAGAGGCAGAATTTGTCTGCAGGTTAAATTTCGTTTTCATGTCAAAAGCATTGTGGATATGTTACTAATTGAATTGTTGTATTTACTCAAATTCATTGTTATAACTTGTTATATATGGATGTTATCTTGTACACAAATAAATTCTTTTAACCAGATCGTGTTGGATTTTATGTTTTATACATAGATAAATAATAAATACATGGTTTGTGTGGAACTTTTATTGTTTATATCCGCATGTTTATAAACACATGTTAACTTTTACATGCATGCACTATTTGAGCATTAAAGGTTTTATGACGATATTCAACCCGTTATCTTGATAAAACGGAAACTCAAACGATACAGAAAATAGTTCCTTCATAAAATAGTTCCTTCTTGCTGCTCCATCTTGTACACAACCGCGTTAGTTGCACCCAATTAACTTAAACTTTTTGATCTCATTATCAAATAGTTAATAGAAAAAAGAAGACATTTTAATGAAAATTTATTTACTATGTACAAGGAGCATTCCTGATTCAGAACAGTTATATTTTCATTGTTTGCATTTGTGTCTTTGACAATCGCCGTAAATTGGCATAAATCAGTAACATACCCTTGAGTGTATTCAGCGGATGAATATTAAAACTGTTATACAAATTGCAGTTCTAGACCTTTAAACTGTGCTTTCCATAGCACTGTTTACGAGTTATAAATGTAAGTGTTATACAATCCATGACAACAGACGAAACTTATATGTTGTTTTCCACAATTGCGCTTAGTCATGCAAAAAACTAGTCCAATATGTCGACCTGTGCTCCGATTCGATCTTTTGTTTCCAGTCTTCATTGAATACATACACAAATGCCATTTTGAGTAGGAATTCACTACATCATTGATAGTGAATGTCCACTTTTACTATGTCACTGATTTGTCAAAGCTTTTTTTAAAGATTTAATGTTGAAATGAAGGTTCATGGGGTTAGCACAGAACTATTTTTCTGAGCGGAAGAACAATAATACAATAGAAAAATATCCGGCATTGTCAATGCTTGTTTCGTATTTTAATGCCTCCTTTGGGAGGAGATGAATACTGTTCGGTAACAGTGTCCAGAAGCCTGCATATATTCATTTTCCTCAAACTTTGCCGCCATCACGGTCGCTTAAAGCAATAAATCCGCTTTAATAGTAACACTCGTTTTGAATATGAGGACGAAATCCGAATCGAATCAAGCAACAGAATTTTGTTCGACTTCATTATCCGATCCAAGTTTAAACATCTCATTAACGGTGCTATCATTAGCAGCTTCTTCCGTCTCGTCTTCCAGCTCACAAATCTGAGTCATTCGTGTCGGTTTCTCCTTGCCCATACCGTCCACGATTCTAAAAGCCTCAAGGAATTCGTTAAAGTCTATATGTCCGTCCTTGTTGATGTCCAGACTCACGGCTATGTCCATGATCTCCCGCTGTTTGATGTCGAGGTTCAGTTGCTTCATTAGTATCGTCAGGGCGTCTTCGAACTCTTTCATCGAAATGTAACCTGGCGGGGATAAATGTATGAATGAGCTGTTTGAATTTCTGTTTTTAATTCAAAGCATGGCAGTCAGACTTGGTGGAAGTGTTTGGTTGTTTAAAAAAAAATTGTGAATAAGGAACCAAAATATGTTCTCATCGTCAAGTTAGACTTCAATATTCTGATCTAGGTCGTTTTCAGTTTTCACCAATTTGACCTTTTTCCAATGATAAATTTTGGATACGAAAATCATAGTAAGCTTTGTATACTTATATAGACGAAAAGAAAGATAACCTTTCAGTTAACATTCACGATGACAATGCTATTACTTCTGTGGGACTCCATTGCCCGTTGTCTACAGTACAGAAATATACATTAAAAAGCACCGCGTTGCGTTTATTCAAATCCCGTCGCCGGTACATGCATTAAATTTTCAATTTTAATTGGAAGTAGTCTCTTTGTTTGTTTGCGGAATGCTTATGGTTCTTCTTGGCTTGCCTAGTATTGATTAGTAGCATATAATTAGTCTGCATCCATCATTTGTGATTCGGACATCGCAATTCATCTGAAACTTTTTCCGCGATGTAAAACCCTACCAAACTAACAAAAAATATTATTTTCGACTTTGCAGTAATCCATACCCGAGTGATCTGTATCCATTAACCGGAATATCGTTTCTAGATTGTCCTTGTGTTTATACAAACTTTCCGTCACCGAGGGGCCATTCTGTAATGATATAGAGTAACGCATGTTATGCATACCTGCACTTTCAAGCGAATACGTGTTGAATTCGCCTTTAATGCACAAACCTATTATACTGCAGGAGATTCTAGAATAATTGTTGTACGGAAGCCCAGCTGGTAGGGTGTCATTCACCTTTTAATTATGACAAATGCTATTTATGTAGGGAAGCAGTCGGTGACTTGGAATGACTATTTTGCAGTAATGGTGCAGAGGTACCAGGGGCCCGTTTTACTAAACAGTTTACGCTTAAGATTTGCGTAAGTCTAAAACAATAAGTCCTTTTATTTCAATATTTGGCAAAGCAATATTGCAAAGTAACACATCATTGGAATCGTCTCTCCGAGACGCTTCCAATGACGTGTCACATTGCAATATTGTACTTTCATTGAAGATGTTATCCATGTTAATCAATTATGACTTACGCAAACATTTTCCGTAAGTTGTTTAGTAAAACGGGCCCCTGGGCATAAATGGGCTGATCGCTGCGACATGACCGAAATACTGTTGAAAATTCGTCATAATAATGCAATAGTACTCACATTGTGCTCTTAAAGTTTTATATAATTCTGGTCAAACTGTGTCCATGAAGCTATATAGAATATACTCATGAACACAATATGTATATTAAACTATGAAGTATAAATCTTTATTTTGAATCAAGTACAGTACATACAGTAAGGGTTGTAATGAAAATAACATTAAAGGTCATATTTCCCGATAAACAAAATTTTCTTTAATTATGGTTTTTGAATTAGGTTATGGTTTCGTTATGACGGAGGTAATGATTTTTTTCTCATACAGAAGCGAAAAATGTTGTTTTTGACTACTTTTATTCACCTTTATCGATTTTTGTGAATGACTTATCTCCCTTGTTGTGACGTCATTTGTGCTTCAAAGTCATATGAAGTATCAGTTAGAAGAATCTAGTTCTCAGTAAAGACGGTGTTTTTGCACAAATTTCGGACATTTAAGTGTTGAATTGTGTTTTGGGAAACGTAAATTGGATATTGAATATGGTATTTTGACAGGTCTTCTGGTGTTATTCTGCTTTTGGTCGCAGGGATGCGAGTTTCTCCCGTTGTCCGACGAACATAAAAGCTGCAAAAAGTTTCGATAAGTAAACTGCACCGTGTTTACTTTACAAATAAGCAAAATATATATTCCCCAAACAAGAACAGTAGGCTGTGTTACGTTCACTTCGAAGACGGCAAGTTTACGCATTGTTAGGCGTTTCAAGAGAATTGATTTTATTGATCTTTAAATGATCGGACTCAATTCAAAGTAATTTATACAGGTGAAGACGCTTCAAATTCATTCTACTTATTGAGTAACCGTTATATTTCCCTGAACTGATGTTTGTGATCAAAACAATTCCTGACTGTTAGTTTCGGGTGTTAGAGCCTCGTGTAGTCTTGCTAGAACTTTATATAGAATTTGCACTGCGTAAATGTAGATAAATTCAAGAATAGGATAAATCACGTTGATTACACCTTTTTTGAAAGTTAATTTCCTTGAATGACTCTCTTACTCGCCAAGCTAGTTTTGTTTGGAACAGATTAACTATGCTACATACTTAGTCAGGAATACTTAATTAGGCTGCTTTACGATTATATTACGTAAGAATTCAAAGGGTTGCAAGAATATGTTAATTTTATCCAACATCATTAGTTATTGTATTGCCATGTCTTAGGGTTTTTAACGCTTAAATGCATCTTGTTCTTATTTGCAAAACTTGTTTTATGTTTTAAAATAATCGTAGACACGTTGCCATTGTACATAAATGAGACAAAATGAAAAATGTACGTTGATTGCTATGATAACAAACCGATTAAAACAAGCAAGTTTCTTTTATCTGCACCTTTTGTTTTCCGTAATAGGAACTAAGTGAAATAAAGGAAATTGAATTGAATTGATACTTTGTCGTTATGATATTCAAAGAAGTGAACATGTTGTCTTTTCGATTAGAATAGTTTGACACTTCAATAAGTATACGATAATCAGTATTCACCAAAACGGTATTAACTCTATGTTTTCAACAAAAAAAACCGTTTTAACATCAAAATCAAGTTTTGTCAAATTGATATTTAAATTCCAAAATCATAAAAAATAAATTCAAATATGTTTATTTAAGGTTGTTAGTAAAATAAACTATGACGATTTTTTTGTTTTAGCTGTTAATTATTAAACCTGTCCGAAAGTTAAATGCTCAATATGTCAAGGCTACTTACACGAGAGTAAACGAACATAAATGTAAAGTGAATATGAAGAACAATTCTTAAGTCAAAACAGTTGATCTAGAAAGACGACATCGGAATCAATTTCGAAATCATAGACCTCTTACTGGGGGTGGAGTTACTGGAAAGTTGTCGGATGATTTTAACAAATACTTTTGAATGTGCCAGTGTTTAGTTTTGAAATTTGGATGTGTGGTGAAAATGTGAGTTAAAGGATAACCTTCGTATCACAAGTAAGTTGGGTTATGATACGCTTTTTTTGTTCGCAATTTATGATCTTCTCCCGTTTCATTTCATGAATTGATAAGACAATGAAGGGTGAATTTGACAGTCAATAGTTATACGATGTACGGTTTTAAGACAATTCGTTTATTCAGATCTATGTCTTTGTTTACTACTCAATTAAAACCTTAATGCTTATACACGATCATTGACGAAAAAGTACTCTTGTTTTTTTTTCTCAACAAATATTAATAAAAATAGCTGTTTTCACAAATATCGTCAAAATTTCAAGCCGATTCTTACATATGAAAACATTTACAAATCCTTTCAAATTTACGCGTTACGCCACTTACTCTTTTTTTTCAGAAGAATATTCTTATAATATGAAACATATTCAATAAAGAAAATGCACTGTCAATCCAAACATTGACTTAAGGATTGCTATTTCGAGGAAACTCGTCCCAATTTCAAGCCGTTCCTTTCATATGAACGCATTGACATATCCTTGTAAATTCACGCGTTAAGTCACTAATTTATTTTTTTCAAATGGATATTTTATAATATGAAAAATATCCAGTATAGAACATTCACTGTCAATCCAAACAATGATTTAAGAATCATTTATTTCAAGGAAAATCGTCCAAATTTCAAGCCGTTCCTTTCATATGAACAGGTTTACGCAATGACAAATCCATGCAAATTCACGGGTTAAGTTATTAATTTATCTTTTTTCAAATTGATATTCTTATAAAATGAATCATATTCAATAAAGAAAATGCGCTGTCAATCCAAACAATGACTTTAGGACCATTTATTTGAAGAAAAACACCAATTCTAACCAGCGATCGCTCTTCACGCCCTTTACATGGCGCATTCAGTGGATCACGAGTGACGTCACAGCAAAGGGAAGTAAGTCATACGAACTTTTATTAATCGGTGCGCTATGACGGTGATTTATGACGCAATGCGTTATGCTAAAATGTTGCAAATAATTTCAATGTGAATCTTTTAATTCATATTTTAATTTTATGAAATAAACCCAACCTGTACATATGACCTTTAAATTAAGAAAAGGCTACATTCAGTGAAAGAGACAGACAGAGGAGAGAGAGAGAAAGATAATGCATGATTCTGACCACACTCTGTTTTTAAGTAATTATATACCGACCACATTGCGGTCATCAAGTTAAATAAAATATTTGTCCATAAAAAAAAAATTACATATAAGTCTGTCCATTAAGTCACATTCTAGTACTGACCATGCTATGTCGATGGCGCACTTGCAGCTGTTCGAAGCTCGTCTCGTACAACACGGCATCACTATCGTTGGTCTGTACGAGCTTGGAGCGGAGAGTTCTCCACGGTAGCTCCATACCCAGTACAGTCTCCATGGCCGTACACCAGTTCATGCAGGATATCTCACCTAGATTGATATGTTGTGTGACGGTTATTTACCAAACATGTAGTGGTATCAGACTAAGAATGCTATATATGTTTTGCCGTTTTATTCAATATGCATGAATTCATTCATAAATTCACTCGTTCATTCATTCTTCCATTCATTTATTTATTCTTTCACCCATTCATTCATTCGTTTTCATTCATTTAATCATTCTTTCACTTATTCATTCATTCATTCATTTTTTATGCATTCATTCATTCAATTTTTTTCATACAAATTGATGAAGAACAGTGTTCCCGGTCTAAAGCGGTTTTTTCATTTGAGGGTAATGGGGTCAATTCCTTTGAGTAGCGGGTTCCATCTTGCGACCTAACATTGACACATTCGGTGCGAGAACTGTTAATGTATCCAGGAAGCAGAGTCTACAGACATCTATCTCTGTTGTAGATAAATCTTCACATCTACTAATGGTAGCATTTCCCTCTCTTTTGTTCTCAAATACCTAATTCATCTACAAATATAGTGCCATTAGCCAAACGCTAATAAAACAATAGGTAGTCAATCAATTAATTAATCAATTACTTAATGTGAATAACCAATTAACGTGAATAATCACCCCATTACCGGTGCTTTTGGGATCATGTTTCTTGAACTCGTTCATCAGGTCTGTTTTATACGCGATCATTCTTTCCTTCAGATCGAGGATTGCCGATTGCTCGATCTTATTGACTCTGTAATGAAACATTAAAGGTGCTTGTTCACATAAGAGAACATTTGATAGTTAAAATAAAAAATCGTTAAATCAATACACTTTATGTTTTTTTGTATGGTGTACAAGTTCAGCAAGCACAACTATATCGAAGTATGTACAGTTATATGTGGTAGATCCCAAATTCGTTTTGCAACGCTCAGTTTATATACATGTAGATATTTATTCACTGTTTACAGGCTCCGCAAAAATATATTACGAACTTATTTGCTTTAAATGGCTGTTCTCCAGTACATTTAATACAATAGGTAAGCTTTTGTACAGTTTAAAAGATGTTTTCATACTTCCACAGTAGTGCATGTATATCATTACTGCATGAACGCTTCTTTTCCTTAAAACCTAGCTCCTATCAGATTATTGATATTTGTCTCATTGAGTAATTGAACTAAGATATCAACTCTACGACTATATAAATCCCAACTCTTAGGGAATGTTGTAATACATTGTATTTGTGATATTGAGAGAATATACTGTACTGGGATATAAACAAGCTACCGTATAAATCTAACCTCTGAGTGAACGTTATTTTCCTGTAGGCCTGACTCCGATCAGATATGTATTGTACGATGTGTTGCTGATGATCCGGGCCCTGAATCCGCAGGAACGCGCCTTTGTTGCTACCTTCTTCGTAATAACTGGAGGCGGAAAATATCGTCAATACCTGTAACGAGATGTATCACATAACTGAACAAGACTAAAATCGCCTGGTGAGTCTGTGTTACAAAACTGGTCCTTGTTAAGGTGGTATCCATGTCACAGTTCTGCAGCGTCTCCGTCATATAATCGGTCGCAAAGGTAAAGGAGGTGTGCAACCTAATGTAAGCGAGTGGGTGTGTGTGTGTGTGTGTGTGGGGGGGGGGGGGGGGCGAAACACTGCGGAATCATTACACGAGGTCAGCCCCAAGTGTGTCTCTAGTTCAAAGAAGTAATCTACCACATTTCTACATAAACATGGCATTTGTCGAAAGCCGCAGTTTTTCAAGAAGATGGCCA
Organism: Cerastoderma edule; assembly: GCA_947846245.1. NCBI lineage: Eukaryota > Metazoa > Mollusca > Bivalvia > Cardiida > Cardiidae > Cerastoderma > Cerastoderma edule. The sequence goes on from OX401408.1 coordinate 3,224,662, forward strand.
AAAGGATCTGCAAATAGACCCAGAACTTCTTGACCTGCTTTAAGGTTCTTTTTAGATCAAATGGTGTTTCACTGCACTCGGTATTTCTTTGAACTTGGATTTGTTTTAAGACGAACGTGTTACAACTGGACTACCAATCGCAATACTGTTCCATTCAAATATTGACCCCGATAGATCTATGAAAGCACAGACCATCTAATCTATATACAAAGTCTTAAAACAGAGGATATCTTAATAGCTGCATACATAAAACTCATCATCTTTTTTTCAAAGTTTATTTTCCTATATATCAGCCAACAAACCTAGGATTCTGGTATATCTAAATAGCTGCACAAACCATAGTTACATATCTCACCAATAAGAAGAAAGGTCTTTATCAATTAAAACGGATAAAAGGCAGATAAACGACTGTACTAAGCCTGAGATAATTTTGTATGTACAGGACTTTTCGTATGATTATATAACCGAAGGAAAGTTGAAAGCTGAAGTAAACACAATTATTCTGCTTAACAACCCACCTTATCATCGTGCATATACTCGTATCCCTCCGCCTTACACTCGTGAGACCGGATCAGGAGCTTGAAGTCGTTCTTCCTCAGGAATTCCATCGTTACGTCCGGGCCGAAATAACTCCCACCCCCTCGGAAAGTGTTAGCCGAACATCCCATAGCGGCCTTGGGGTCGCTCCAAAGAAGATCTAGTACCTGAAGCATTTATGAATTATATCACATTCAAAGTCTGATATTCATCCAAGGGCATGCTGTTGTATGCAACTGTCTTTTTCAGAAAACAAATTCTACAATTTCCTTTTCAAATTTTTATTATTATTTTTTCAAAGTTTTTGCGTACACCCTACAGCGGCATTGGGGTCGCTCCAAAGAAGATCTTATACCCTAAGCAATAGTGAATCATAGTAAATGCGAAAACTGATATTCAATCAAGGGCATGTTATTGCATGGACATGTCCCAGTTGGCAACCTTATTCTAAAATGACACCTGGAAAGGTTTTTTTCAGTGTTGGCCGACCACCCAACAGCAGCATTGGTCGCTTCATATATCTAGTGCATGAATCACAACGGAATCCGATTGAAAGAGTCCATAAATCATATTAAAAGCAATGTACATAGCGATTAGTAAATTACATGATATACAATTCTTCGACAAACTGCGTTCATTTATTTTAAATGCCACCACGTTTTCCACTAGGTCAAATATCAGGAGCACAGAGTTCAAAGCATTTGATCTTGTAGCAATCATACAGTACACGCATCTCCCACTTGGTTTCTCGTCGTGCGCGACGGTCGTTATGACACCGCGATGCCACCGCGACCATCTCCCACTTTGTTTGACTACGCGATGCCACCGCGACCATGTCCCACTTGGTTTCTTGTCGTGTACGACGGTTGTTTGACTACGCGATGCCACCGCGACTATCTCCCACTTGGTTTCTCGTCGAGTACGACGGTCGTTTGACTACGCGATGCCACCGCGACCATGTCCAACTTGGTTTCTTGTCGTGTACGACGGCCGTTTGTCTACGCGATGCCACCGCGACCATCTCCCACTTGGTTTCCAGTCGTGTACGACGGTTGTTTGACTACGCGATGCCACCGCGACCATCTCCGACTTGGTTTCTTGTCGTGAGCGACGGTCGTTTTGACTACGCGATGCCACTGCGACGATCTCCCACTTGGTTCTCGTCGTGAGCAACGGTCGTTTGACTACGCGATGCCACTGCGACCATCTCCCACTTGGTTTCTTGTCGTGAGCGACGGTCGTTTGACTACGTGATGTCACCTCGACCATCTCCCAGTTGGTTTCTCGTCGAGTACGACGGTCGTTTGACTACGCGATGCCATCGCGACCATGTCCCACTTGGTTTCTCGTCGTGAGCGACGGTCGTTATGACACCGCATTGTCACTGCGACCATCGCGGTGGTATTGTGGTGGTATCGCGATGGCAAAAAGAATTACAAGAAATACGAAAAATATTGTCAGCGTTTAGCCTGTCTGAACTACAAAGGCTGACACGGGACATTATTATACGCCAACACGGTAAAGATTTAGTGCTTAATCTTTTCTGAGGGCGAGACATCTTTTAGTCTTCCCAATTATGTTTTTATATGAGATGCAGCTGCTGTCGAAATTGAATCTGTCAATTCTTCTAATGCCCTTAAGTCATATTAGTCATATGTGCAAAAAGCTTCGATCCGTTTTCTACATACGTACTGCGGCAAGAATCGTCAAGAAAAAAAAACCAGCCCAAAATCTAGACAGATGTCGTCTAGAATTTCACTAAAATAGGGTTACTTACTTTACACACATATTTGATTTAAAGCTTTGTGATGCGGTTCCATTTCTACAAAACACTTTTTTAGGGTAATCCATATGGAAACATAATATAGAAAATAGTCAAAATACACCAGATTATCCTTTGAAATGCTGTCTTTTTTAGTCTTCTTCTGACCGTTTCCAACAAAAGGTGAACAGGGGGTAATGGTAGGAATGGAAAAATACCTGTTTCCATTCTAACAATTCCTCATGGGACATTTTGGCGATATCTTCACATCCCCCAGGAGGTTGTAAAGCGGACATGTACTAAAAAAGAAAAGTAAATACATAGAAACATAGACATAGACACTTTCCGAATAATCGAACATGTACCAGAAACACATAGCCATATATAACATACTGTAACGTTCGTGGAAAGTCTATTCAAATAAGAAAACCTGATACATTGTTATAGAAAACATGCTGATATTCAAATAGTGTCACAACCGATCAGTGGGTGACAATGTTTTTCCCCGATCTGATGTGATTTTGTCTTTTGGGGGTTTATTTGGTTCGGTCCGTTTCATTGTTTGCAGCGGTGGGATGAAGTCTTCCCCTTATACCGGAGTTTAATTTCCCTCGTATTTCACCTTGGCCAATACTCGGGAGGAGTCTTCTCGAATGTGGGAGTTATATAACATTCGTGGAACGTTTATGCAAATTAGGGACCTATTGCATTGTTAAAGAGAACTAGGGGTTGTAAACGTTCGTGGACAGTTTATTCAAATCAGGGATGCATTGTTATATACAAAAAGACAACACAACTGATCAGTGGACGGCAGTGTTTTCTACTGATCAAATGTTATTGTGTCTTTTGAAAGGACAATCCATTGGTTCGTTATAATATATCAGAATCAACATACTCGGTGCCTGTCGACCCTTGAGATGGCCTCGAGATTGGTTGTATCCGAGATCCCGCCATGACACACCAGAATCTCGTCATCTATCACAGTTGCTAATGGTAACCAGCTGAAAACGTCTTCATAGAGTCGAATTATCTTCGGGGAGTGTTTCTGAAACAGTTAAAAAATGAAAAATTGTCGGCTCGAAATGGGCGAATCAAACAGCACAGAACTGTGGCGTTAATTGACAAAATGGTGTAGCCGTCCTTAAAGAAATTCCAAAAAGGAAGAATGTGTTCCAACCTGCGTACATTGGTAATGTCTCAAATTATAAAAGGATTTCATGAGCATTGACATATGTATGACATGAAGAAAGTCTTCTGTTTAGATATGCATCACTGCTTTGAAAGGAAAATGAATGCTCATTTAAGCAATATTCCCTTTTACGAGAATATCATCGAAAATCATCTGGAACATTCTGATTCATATAGTTGTGTCAACGGTGGTTTAAATAGCTCACATGACAACGGTGTATTACTCGAGATATGACCAAGCATTGTGTTCGACATGTGCGCGTTTTCACTAATCTGTGTACTTTCGCCTTTGGGAATGTGGGTATCATTCTATAAATAAAGACGTGACGTCACAAGCTAACGCTCAAACCGCATTTTGTTCGATAGGTGCGCATTTGCACATATATTATTCTCCTACGAACAACCTCCTGTGCATTTCCCTATTTGCTAGCTGAATATTGATTCAAATGCTAAATTAACCTCATCTGCAGTTCTAACACGTCACAATAAAAACCTGGGATTATACTTAAAACGCTATTTCTTTACGTATGTTTTCATTGTAAGCGGTGCGTAGGTGCACAAAAAGCGATATCGCGCTGTGATGCGACAAAGTTCAAAGGTCAGTCGTTTCTGATGACGTAGACCGCTGGACAGGATGGTGACCTAGATTCTATTTGAAAGTACATGTCGCCCAGTGATAATGGTAATTGTTGAATTGATACCTCATCGAGGAGTGCCAATGGGGTCAGTTAGAGTCCAAACTAGTTAATTGCATGGCCAATGCACTTTTACATCTGTTAATTTGTTGTAATTATACAAGAGTACTTTATTGTTTACAAACGGACTACTTTGTATCAGCGTAGGAATAATGTGTAGAGGTGAACTGTCTTAACTTTGCGGTTATTTATTAATTGTGATTTATGGCATACATAAAGACTTTTCAGTTATTTTGCAAGTACAGTAAATTGTTATCTTAATATCAGAAGCACATCTACCAGTATTAGGAAAACACACAGTTTCTACTTAAAATGTCTTGTATAAAAGAATGATCAAAAATAAAATCTCAGCTTGGAATATTTTATTCGGTATTTAGATTAAGCCAAACTTTCTTTAAGTATACACTATTCATGTGCGGCCTTTATGACATTTACGACCTTTATGTCTCAGAAAAGGACCAACAGTAGACTAAAAAGCTTTTGTTTGGCAATAACACATGCGTCCGAGAGGCCCCATACTTTGGACCGAATTTTGTAAAACATCTTACCTTGTATTTCATCTGTAGCTCTTTGATAAAACCGTATCTGAAATATTTGTCGACAATTTAAGATAAATAAAAGGTTCTTTGTACTCATAGTAACATGTACTATTGGAGATAACGACTTAAATTTCCACAGTGTATGAGGATGTTAATGTCGTACAATATCTTATATTGGTTCATTTAAGACAATACTAAGTCTTGTAGCTTGAAGACAAAAACGTAATGAGCAGTTATAAATCTTTTAATACTTTGTTTTATGTACAAGAAGCAAAGTGTCTAGGAAACCGCTGTGACTGCAACACGATTTATTCTTCTATCGCCACCATTTAAGAAAGCATCTAGTGCCTTGGAAACAATTTTTGGCAATTCTGGCGAGTGGATTCCAGGAACAAAGATTTGTGTTGGCCGTGTGAAAAAAAAATAAAAAAAAAAGTACTTGTAACTCTAATTCAACACAAACCGTTGTCCGGGAGTAGAGTGTTGGGTAAGGGACACGAGGGTCATGGGTTCGATTTCTGTTATAAGCACGGTTCACTTGCAACCTTTCATCAACCCACATTCGGTGTATGCACTGGTAATGTCTCAAAGAAGCAAGATCGATACTGATTGATTAAAGTTGTACCAGGAACTTGTTTTATAATCGATTTTACATAAACAAGTTTAACGTAGATTTCCCATAATCGACCACTGGTTCTTTCGTCGGATTACTTCGGTCGTTCTCGATATACATTGGTCGGGGCCGAAACTTTTCGCGCTAAACTGAATTGTTTTGACCAAAGACAGAAATATAACCAAACACCGCCGAAGTAATCCGACGGACGATAGAGTTTCGAAATAACGGACTACTACAAGTACATAAAACTAAACATTTCAAGAGAAATTCATCTTATTTATATGTATTGTCTCTAACGTAACTTTATCTTCAACGAGAGCTTGCTCAATGCCATCTGATTATGTCAAGGTCATTTCTTACCTCAGATTCATCACGTGATCCTCGTGGTTCCCCCGATTGATGAATACCTCGTTGTTGTTCATAAGGAAGCAGGAAAACAGTATAATGGAGACTTCGGTGGAGAACAACCCCCGGTCCACAAAGTCGCCATTAAATATGTATGGATTGTCGATAGCTGGAAGCCCATTCTGAAAACGCCAAGTTAGCATGTGAATATTAAATCGTATGCATATAAAGTTTATAGAAAGTATGACATTATGTGTAAAGACGTAACAGGGAGTTCCGTTCTGAAAACGCCAAGGAAGCATGTGAATATTAAATCATATGCATTTAAAGTTTATAGAAAGTATGGCATTATGTGTAAAGCTGTATCAAAGAATACATTTGAAACGTTAAGGTGGAGCAAATGTTACGGATCCACACATTTTTTGTTTAAAGTCGTTCTAAGAGTTGGTAGGGATGTCCGAAGACATCGCAGACACCTTCTCTGCAACCTTCGTGAATGGTTGAGGTGGTGAGTGTTGCGTCCTAAAGATTGCAGCACCATCACATGGTAATTCATATGTTACAATGTTTCGAAAAGCCTTTATTGTCCTTGATACCAGTAACATATCAAATATCACAGAAATTGGAGATGCTTTCATTTCATGTTATATTTTCCTTTTCGATTTCATTGTAATTCCCCAGATGGTCATCTTTTTCAAGCGACTGAACATGCAGTAAACCTGGGTCTTCAGTTGCCTTTGTTGCAGCTCCGGTAACCTTGTGATACCAGACTGAATACTTTTATGTATCCTTCGCTGAATTCTCCATTAACATTCAATCAAGCAAATGTGAAGTAATAATGTAGAACCATTGACCTTTCATGAGTAAGCCAGAGCATTTTCGCACATCATTATTCAAATCGACCTAGGCCTGATGTGTTACAGAAGATACAAGCTTTGGGGGTTTCAGAGACGACCTGCGCCCGCTGAATTTATTTCCCATTACCAAGTGTTATTGATCATTACACTGGAAATTAAGAACCATCGCCTTGACGATCCATTATTCTCTCACCACCCCATACAGAACTGTCAGGAAACCGAGCGAGAATGCTAATAGTAAATGTATCTTCTGAATATAGAACGAATTAATGTAATGATCTCTTAAATATTCCATGTTGCAAATCAACGTTTGGCACCATCTTTGATCACTCATAGGATGCATTTATTTGTCTGATTAAAGTCTTCATCGTAATTAATTAAATACACGTTTGATTATTGATTATGTCCCGTTTATACCACCATGTAGAGAACACATTATCAAGATGTAAAAACTGAAATTCAATTAGCGCAATTACTTCTCAAGCACCTTTTACACAGTTTCTGTGTAAGTCAAACATGGGCATACCTACTTAGAACACAACACAGGGGTTAAATCCACTCTAACCACATACTTACTTTATAGAACACCATATAGTAATTGAGAGTATGCCATTCAAACTACGTAATGCATATACGCTATAGAACATTGCGTGGAAATTAAAGATATGGCATTTAAACCACAAACTTATCTTTAATAACACCACGTGGAAATTGAGAATATGCCATTCAAACCACATATGCATACTTACTTTATAGAACACCATATAGTAACTAAGAGTATGCCATTCAAACCACGTAATGCATATACGCTATAGAACATTGCAGGGAAATTAAGAATATGGCATTTAAACCACAAACTTATCTTAAATAACACCACGTGGAAATTGAGAATATGCCATTCAAACCATATATGCAAACTCACTTTATAGTACACCACGTGTAGAGTATGCCATTCAAAATGGTTATGCATATGTAACAAACCGAGCAAAGAAACCTCTTGACGACACAATCACATCCGATCAGTGAAAAACACTGACTTCCACTGATCAGTTATTTTGTCTTTTATATAACTGCATGTTCTCTATATAGATAACAATGCGTTAGGTTATACGATTTGCATAAACGTTCCATAAACGCCACACATACTTACTTTATATAATACCATGTGGAAATTAAGATTATGCTATTCAGACCACAATTACATGCTTACTTTAAATAACATAAAGTGGAAATTAGGAGGAGGCCTATGTTATTCAAACCACATATATATGCATACTTACTTTATAGAACACCATGTAGAGATCTGACAGTTTACCATGGAAGTCGCCACACACGGTGATCTGTTTCGATAACGAAGTGGACGCGTACCGTATATTCGGTTGAGTCTTCAACACTTTTCTCACCTCCAGCAGTAGTTCGATCAGAAACTTCGCGTGCAGCACCTAGACAGATAAAGATTGCACGCAAGTGTCAATATATTGTCTTGATAAACCGGCGCCGAATGGAGTTTCTTTCTTGCACTAGTCACATTTAAACATGTAAGCTTGCTGTGTTGGCGTGCGGATTTCATCCATATTATCATTAGGAATTTATGAGCGGTCTGAATTTAAGAGCATCAACATGCGAAACCTGATTTGAATGCACTTTACTTGCGAATTTTGGGAGATACTGTGATATTAGGTGGATACTATTGTGACACAAAAGGAGACACTTGCTTTAAACAATATCTCGTTCAGCTTCTTTTGTCCCAATGGTTTTAAAGCTTTCTGCGTATATGCTGTAAGTTTAAGTAACGTAAATCGACGGCCAATGTTTAACAGTACCATCGAAACGATTTCTCGATATCGAGATACAATCTTGGCTTGCCCTCACTTACGGTTTTCTTTTTGAAAGCGTGTACTAGTTGATGAAACTGGTCTAGTGTGAGCGGGAAGGTAAGCTGGGGACCTTTGTACGACGACTCCACCTTTATGTCCTCGAGAAACTCCTCGAACACGTGGTACGTACAGTCTTCTTGAGCATGGGTGTCTGAAATACAGACATGATGTGGTATTTGGCATCAATTCGACCTTAAAACATGTGATAACTACTTGAATGATCATAGTACATGCTTCTTGAGCATTGGTGTCTGAAAAAAAAATGATAATGATATAAGTCGAATGCATTCGACCTATTAACATGTGATAAATAATTTAATGCTCAAAGTAAATGACTTTTTTGAGCAAGCGTAATAATGATTACTCAATAAAAGGCATCTTAGACATAAATCTAGTGAATATTCAAACTATGAACATGTGAAAATCATTTTGCTTTGAAGGAATACCGTGCATCATTGATGGCGATGGGGGAGGACATACTTTAGTAAGAGTAACCCCACCCTCTAAAAAAGGCGAGAACCATTTATAATATAACTGAAATGGAGAGGCAAAACTCCGATCTCCCTGTTTCCACCGCATGTTTTCGTTATCCAAAAGTTCAACTAAATAACACGCCCAATTGCTTGTCTCATGTCGACTAAACCTCTCGACTGGCATTCTCGCCGCTAGTGTCTCAGCTAACTGATGCTTAATTATCGTAAATACCACGGTAAATTAGATCCCTCTGGCATCGTCATGGGATAAATCCGCAAGTAATGACAATGGAAATGTTTACAGTTCCGTGAAATCAGCAATTGCGTGTTGGAAATTGGGATCCAATTTTTCGAGCAATCGTGAGTTTCTCGGGAAAATATCCCAGGGCGAAAATGGATCTTCTTAGAATTATCTAGTGAGAAGTAAGCATCTCTTAGTATTTGTCTTGTCCTTAAACCTATTATATACCAATGCAAGTATGTCAAGAATTGCGTGAAGGATATCAGTAACAAGTATAAACACTTGTGATTAAACTTGGCAAACATTGGCATCTGCAGCTCACATTTTATTTTTTTTTTCTCGGATAATTGATTTTGATACTGAGGGATTCCAGTATCTTGTGAGTCTTTTAGTACTTCACTAATCAGGGCATGTGACATAATCTAACCGTCAAAGTTACAACGGAGACGAAGACAGCCCCAAAACAATCATTTGCTCACTTTTCCCATTGGAAGGAAGGCATTGCCATTCATTGCTATTTGTAATAACTATACAATGTTAAAAGATTTAAAAAGAATACTTTATATAAGGCTTCGCTTTAAACGCTTAATCATCATAGTTCAAAGCTGTCACAATAACTATTAAGTTATGCAAATCTTCCCATTCAAACACCCAGTTCATGGCAAGTGGATAGTCTTTTGCCTAAGGATATGCCAATGTAAAGTTATGGAACATCTTTGCGCCAAACACCATTTCCTTCAATCAAACCTTAAACGTTTATTGGCACATGGTTCAGCATGCGGTTGGGGCTTTGCATAACAGTTCCATAACTTTACATTGCCATATCCTTGGGAAAAAGACTATCCACTTGCCATGAAATGGGTGTTTGAATGGGAAGATATGCATAACTTAATAGTTATTGTGACAGCTTTGAACTATAATGATTAAGCGTTTAAAGCGAACACTAACGCATTGTCATCCTTGGAAAAATCAAACATTCGCGCACCTGAAGTATGGATTGGTGTGTTATTCTTAACACTTACTTATTGGTATCCGCAAATAGATTTATCAACAACGCCCTGCCCTGGCAGTCAGGTTTCGGGTGTTATTAAATTGGACTCATTTATGATAATATTTGAACTAAAATCAATGCGTTAGAGAGTAATCCCCTTTCTTTTTACACATTGGCATCCATCCAAACCCCTTTCCTGTTAAATGCATTGCATTACTCATACAAGCGGCAACAAATTCAACCCTCTCTTGACAACCATAACGCTATACAAGGACAACGTTTTATGCTTCACTTTTGACCTGTCTAGCGACGACCATTGCGTACGAAACACAAAGCCGTATGATTCACAACTCTCTTGCGTACTCCGCACCATGATTTATGATTCACTATTTACGCATTGCGCAATTGATGAGAACAGGTCCCATAAAAATCGGTGGCAGAGTACTCCCGGGGCACCTTCCTACACACTTTATGGTCCTTGGAACTCGTGAACAAAAGGACCGGTGTTTTATTGACCACCGATAATTAGGCGTCATCTTTTATTCCAAGCTTCCTTGGTACAGAATGAGGAATGCGATAGTAGATTGATGCCCACAAAGGCGTCGTATTTTGCTTTCATTTTTTATAACGTTTTTCAACAGTCACTCTTTAAGGGCTTGGTGGGATGTGGGATCAGTTTATCCATGTTCATATTTTCCTGAAATTTCCTTTAACAGGGATAAATATTACTTTCCTAAACGATGAAAAAGAGATTGTTGACTACATTGCCACGTAAGTGCAAAGGAATAATGGTTAAAGACGAACAAATCTTGCCACAATGAATTCACTGGATGCTAAAAATTGTATTAAAGGTTCAACCGTGTTCGTATTTACATATTGCTGTACAGTATATTACTTGATCATAGTATCATATATCTGCTTTTACTATAATGTTATATTTTGTCGTCTTTAGTTATTTCTAATTTGAACAAGTCACCGTTCCACATGTTCAGAAATGACTTAAGTATGTTCGTGACATGGTTACTACCAGAGACGTTACAAGTGCGATGGCATTTAGGATGTTTGACCACGGTATCATTCACCCCAAATAATTAGCCTTTCCGCCTTTCCTCTTCGATTAGGTCAACGGAATGTGATGCTGGATCAAATAATCATTCGAGCCTTTTCAACGTTGTCCCGTTCCTTATAGTTGGCTCGATAATTCATTGTAAGAGCAGAAGCTACTTTGCACGGGTATTCTATCACCGCAATAAGACAAGAAGATCGGACTAAACATACCACAAAAAGGTGTTTCTGTTAATGGTGTTGCTTCTAGACTTGATGGTTGATGTACGTTTTATAACTGGATTCATACCCGTACGAATAAATACACGTTTTTGTCATATCCTAGAAAAGGGCAGATCATTATAATGCATTTTCCTTGTACATTTAACCAGCATTTTAGCGTTAAAAGGTGTTTGATACCGGTAATTGCATACACCCCGTACCCCATTGTAAATCAACAATCTACTCAAAATACTCACTCTAGACAAAAAGTGCATAAAAATAGAAATATCAGCATGCATAGCAATAAAGTGCATTAAAATAGAAATATCAGCATGCATAGCAATAAAGTGCATTAAAATAGAAATATCAGCATGCATGGCAATAAACTGAAAAGCTTTTTAATATGTACGTATATATTCAATCGTAACGTGAAGAAATTTCGTGTTCCATTATAAGAATTGCGGTACCAAATGTCTCTTGTTTAGCCAGATCTACATTACCGTATTTAATGACTCGATTTGTGTTTGTACGATGGCGTCTGAGGAGATATTTATTACACCTAGTGATGGATGGATAATGACCTTCGCTCTTTAAGCCTGATAACCCTTGTCTCTGATGTGAACAAGAAAATATGTTTGTTTGTTTGTTTGTTTTATGGCAATTTTACATCGTGTCAATAACTTTTCACTTGTATTCCATGCCCGGTTCATCATGTATCGAAGGAGACCCCATACTTTACCACTTAAAATAGCCGCCCAAGCCAAATAGAACTATTGGCATACCAATTTGCAGCCAGAAGACTACCTCTAATGAAAACTCAAAACTTTGCTTCCAGGATTTCATTCTACCTGGCTTTACCAGTACATAAGGGCAATTAAGTTTATTGGTCTTACTCCATCTTTTACGAGATTGACATCGTAGTTTTACTGCAATTTTGTTGACGCGTTGTAAAACCCTAACAAAACAATCGAAATGAATATGAATCTTATCTCATCAGTAGCTCTAAACATCCGAATCGAACTTCTCCAATAAACTGTTCAAATGGCAAGCAATTGTCCTGCATATCTAATACAATGTATCCTACAACATACATAGTGGCTTTTCAATGATGAATTCACTTAAAAAACAATTTGAGAGCGTTAAGCGAGAAGCTATAAAAGGTAAACAGTAACGAAACAGTCTAGCAGTTCGACGAACAAAGCGATCTTGAAACTATACTGCTCAAATGTGATAAATAACTAATATTACTTCATAATCTCTCACAGACCGTCTAGCATTTCGACGAAAAAAGCGATCTTGAAACTATAATGCTCAAATGTGATAAATAACTAATATTACTTCATAACCTCTCACAGACCGTCTAGCATTTCGACGAACAAAGCGATCGTGAAACTATAATGCTCAAATGTGATAAATAACTAATATTACTTCATAATCTCTCACAGACCGTCTAGCATTTCGACGAACGAAGCGATCTTGAAACTATAATGCTAAAATGTGATAAATAACTAATATTACTTCATAATCTCTCACAGACCGTCTAGCATTTCGACGAACAAAGCGATCTTGAAACTATAATGCTAAAATGTGATAAATAACTAATATTACTTCATAATCTCTCACAGACCGTCTAGCATTTCGACGAACAAAGCGATCTTGAAACTATAATGCTCAATTGTGATAAATAACTAATATTACTTCATAATCTCTCACAGACCGTCTAGCATTTCGACGAACAAAGCGATCTTGAAACTATAATGCTAAAATGTGATAAATAACTAATATTACTTCATAATCTTTCACAGACCGTCTAGCATTTCGACGAACAAAGCGATCTTGAAACTATAATGCTCAATTGTGATAAATAACTAATATTACTTCATAATCTCTCACAGACCGTCTAGCATTTCGACGAACAAAGCGATCGTGAAACTATAATGCTCAAATGTGATAAATAACTAATATTACTTCATAATCTTTCACAGACCGTCTAGCATTTCGACGAACAAAGCGATCTTGAAACTATAATGCTCAAATGTGATAAATAACTAATAATACTTCATAATCTCTCACAGACCGTCTAGCATTTCGACGAACAAAGCGATCTAAAAACTATAATGCTCAATTGTGATAAATATCTAATATTGCTTCATAATCTCTCACAGACCGTCTAGCATTTCGACGAACAAAGCGATCTTGAAACTATACTGCTCAATTGTGATAAATATCTAATATTGCTTCATAATCTCTCACAGACCGTCTAGCATTTCGACGAACAAAGCGATCTTGAAACTATAATGCTCAATTGTGATAAATATCTAATATTGCTTCATAATCTCTCACAGACCGTCTAGCATTTCGACGAACAAAGCGATCTCGAAACTATAATGCTCAATTGTGATAAATAACTAATATTGCTTCATAATCTCTCACAGACTTGAATTGATTTCCAAGCCAAGTAACCATTAGTTATGCAGATGTGTTGTTAGATAATGCTTGCATTGCAATATTAGAAGACTTTTCTCTCGTCGACCCGACGTTTTCCAATTGACGTGACCCTTCTTTCTTGTGGTCTCGCGACCTGTGGTTTGAACATTATTGGGCGCTAGATTTGATCAGTGGTGCCCGATGGTTACCAATTGTGACAAAATACTTAAGTCTCCCAATTGAAGACACAAAGTCATTATTCATCCTGTTGACGTTCATTGATTACGCCTATATATTATATGGTTAAGCAAGACTTGGTATGCAATGAATGATACGCGGTTATGAGGGAGGTGGTTGGTGGTCATCCTATTACCAATCAATAACGACATTTGACCAGTTTGTTGCAGATGACTTTGGAAAACATTATGGGAAAAGGAGAAATTGCTTTTAACGAACAATTTCTCCTTTTCCCAAAACGTTTGCTGCCCTATCAGAATAATAGTCTGCAATTGCATCACATTAAGAAATGTTTTCTGCAAACTCTTTCAATTTGGGACAGCCGGAAATTTGGCGTTTGGTAAAGGGTTATGAGAAATTCGATCTGATCAGATATATTGACAAGTGTTTTTCGGACCAATAAAGATGACGTGAGATTCTGATGAGAAATTTGCACTCTCTTGTCTGGCGTCAATAACCTTTGGCAGAACATATTCGTTGTACATTTTCAGAGGGATTTCAATAAACAATCTGTTCTTATAGGCATAATTGTTCTATTTTAATGGCAAGAGAGGAAATGGACTGGAAGGGGTGATCTTTATTTCTGGCATGTGAGGGGCTGAAATTAAAGGGCTTGTGATTGAATGTATTTTTCGACGATCTCTATAATTTAAATTTGTATTGGAAGGAGTGATTTGTATATCTTGTAAGTGAGAAGTTGCAACTAAACAACTTGTGATAGAATGCATTTCTCGAAGATTGCTGAAAACTAAATTAAACGACATATATTGGTCCTAGATTCCAGAATGGATGTCAATAGCAGCATTCTTTCATCAAATAAGGAGCTTCAAAATAGCGGGTTTTGGGTATTATCTCTGAGGTATGGGTAAGGATTTCGAAACAAGCGGTTGTTTGTAAACACTAATCTATTTTGGTAGGAATAATCATTAATACAAGAGTGTTCACTATATCATGTCTATATGTGGCTTAAACTAAAGTATACGACAAAAATTGTATCGGTTGACTGTAGTTGAGAAAGGTGGGGGAGATTTGACATGTTGGTCGCTTTGATACAGCACATAACGGACACCATTTGTACGTTTGTAAGTGAACAGGTGATATAAAACAAGTTGATCTATGTCCTTTAAGCTGACTCGCTGGGGAATTGAACCCAGACTAAGAGCAATTAACGTTAGATTCATCACCTCCGAATACCAATTAATGCAAGTAAAAAGCCAGTATCCCAATCCATCAGAAGTGTGCTATAGTATACAACTAGTATAGCCATGTTTAGGGGAGAATTCATTATACCGAAAGCATTGGGTGTCCTGGCCAACTTGTATAGACACATCAACATACGACAACAATATATTTTAATCATAGAGAGTGTATGTATGTGTATCTGCGTGTTGGGAAAATGTAAGACAAAACTTGACTACGTCTATGCCATGTCATTTGAACTGATAATTTAACATATATTATGTAATCTAAATTTGTAATTTCATATTATTGGCAAGGGTTCTTTGTTTACAACACAGTTTCGTTATTTGTATTCTGTAATTGTTCGCTTAGAAAAGCGGCAATTAAAAATCACAACGAAGCTAAATGCTGGAGTAAATGATAGGCCAAATGAGGCATGGTGTCTTAAATCTAACTTCGGTTACCCTTAATGGGAATGTACATGTCGCCATGTCACTATGATAATTCTAGTTAATTATGCAATAAAATGACTTTTAAACGCCCTGCTGTTTTCATGTCTTAAGAAATATCAAGCAGAATTCGGAATATGCACGACCAAGAGTGGATGCAGTCATGAAATACATTCACAGTTTTGGACTAAGGGTGCGTCAGCACCTTAGTCCATTGAATTTACATACCACTTTTTGAGGGACGGTAGTTTATCGATACACAAACAGCGGTCTGACCCCAATTACTCATTAAACATCCGCTTTCACTGTGCGTACTAATACCTTCTTGGAACCAGGAAAGTAGTCCGGATTTACTTGCTTTGTTTTGCTCTATATTATTATAACTGTTGCCTCATGGGAAATCGCAAAATGTCCAGATGTTCGACAAATAGACTTTCGTTCAGTCTCTGTTCACATAAATAATAATTATAGTCATGGTCGTAAAAGGAGCAGCTGTTTTCCTCGAGATGTTGCCCAAAGAAATTTTCAAATGTATCCTCAATCATTTTGCTTTAAACGCACCTTAGTCCTTCGGCGCTATCAGCGCTTTGATTTTAATTGGTTTTGTAGATTGTCTACTGTACATTTCAGTGATACGTACTAGGAAGATTTGCGCGAAACGGTATTGACTCTGTCATGTGGAGTTTCGTTTGATGGTTACGATTTGTTTCTCATTCTAATACAATATTTTCCCCATCTTGTTTATTTCAGGGGTAAGTAGCTTTTCTTACCCTGCTTGTTGCAGGTGTAGGTTGCACGATTGCAAGTAAATGAGCTAGCCAGTGCCCAAGTAAATGTCGCCGAGTCTAAACACAATATATCCATCAACGCTGCCAAGACCACGTGTTCCCCCGGGAAGACGCAGAGGCTTACCAATTGTGGTATTCGGGATAACCTCTAAATACCAATTAGTCCGGGGAAAGGATGAAATCATAAGCCCAAGTTCCCAGCAGACGCTAAACCCGCAGGATTAACCGTCCGTTGACTTCAAACCAAAGGGCGGTAACCTTTTATATGATAGAAGGGCGTTAAGGTTATTATGGATTTCATTAATATATTTATCCCTATAGCACTGGAACCGACTTCATGCTTATACAAACAGGTTGTGACACATACTTGCTACCAAGTAAATTGGCGGCTAACCTGTGATCTAACCTGCTTGGTGCCGCGAGTGTCTTTCCTCGGTAGAATTAAGAAGATACTTAAGTTTTGGAAAGCAGTTGACACAAAAAACTTTTTAAAAATGTTTTCAAAAAGTTACCCAACATTCTTAGAGTTAACAAGCTGTTTATACTTAAAGAAGCAAATAATGTATTCCTTCAATATATAGCATAACGCTAAGTTTTACCTTAAAGGCACATAAAAGGAGATAAATGCTAAATCAAACTATATAATTTGGTAAACTTTTGGACAGGTTCAAATAGTTATCACAAAAGAAAACCATCAGCAAAATTAAACGTGACAGCCAACAAGAAGTAGCCCAGATTAACCAGTTTAATAATTCAGATTGTGTGATTTTTTTACCCCTGACCTTGACAGTTGATACACAAATGTTTGAACCGACCAATCAGAATTCGTTATTTTGAATATGTAAACAATCAGGTTGTTGATAAACATGATTGAATTGGAGACAACTATATTTCAAGCACAAAATAACTTATGTTAAAGGACTCTATGTAATAGGGTTTCAATGCATTCGTAAATTAATTCTCATGAATTTTATGAACATGATAAAAGAACACCATATATTTTTTCAGTAATTTATTTGTAGTCCTCTCCTTTTATGTGCCTTTAAGCTTGGAATTTTACATACGAATACGATTTCACAACCCTAGATCCTCGAACCATGGGAGGATGTAAGATGTGTTATACAGAGCCAGCCATTATCTTTTATTCCAAACTAAATAGTTAGTTCATATATGCCTACTTATGATAAAGATGTTAACTTTAGATCTATGTGTGTATAAAAAGTGTAACATGTATTGTAAACATATTAACCTTTTACTTGTTTCTATCCCATCTCTCCGTTTCTCTGTATTTTTTTCTGTGTTTAATGTTTTTTTTTTTTAGTATTTTCCCCATCGTGTGTCAATTATTATGTGTCATTATGTAAACAAATAGCCACCCCCCCGCCCTCTCAAAAAAGGTTTAAGATCAGCACCGAAACGTTTTGACTAGATAGACAAATACAAACTCCTTTAGATAAAGGAACCCTTTAAATGTTTATGTTCCAAGAGAGTCCCAACACAAATAGATATGTAGATATGCAGCCTTTTGGCTTAAAAGCTGAATACACCGGATCTAGGATACAATAGCAATCTACTGAAGCAGCTCGTCTGTATTCTAGCCTGATACCCATGGGATGCAAAAGCATGACCATATATCTTACAAAACAATTTAGGAATACCTTGCAACCGGCACAATCTATATTGTAATATAGTATCATGGGTAGATTGAAGTGAGGGAACCTCTTCTTTTTCAGCAATTATTAATTTTCCTTAACAGGGAGATGGGAAGTGAAGAATAAACTTAGTAAGTTTAAACTTATTTATTTCATATACGATTGTGACGGAAGCTTGAAGCTTCATGAATTTACTCTAGATGACTGCTTCCTGGATACTTAACCAGTACTCGCGCCGATTAAAGGTACAACTTTCACATCGCCTAACTGGACCTCTGTACCATCGTCACCATCTAAGATTAAACGTATATACATACCATATATTGAGAAGTTTTTGTTGACCTGGAAGGCCTTTACCAGCGGGACCTCGCCGTCATCACCCTGCGCCATGTTGACCAGCATGTTGTTGAAGAAATTGTGTAACTGAAAACAAGCATAAGCATACATGAGCTGTCGAACAATGGTGTGCGAATATACAAGGTTGGTTACCATAGTTCCTCCTCTTCGTCTAAATGCTTATTTATTAGTCATTAGGCTGAGACCGGAAGGCATGGTCTTGGCGTGAGTGCAAGATATAAAAGATCAGTCAAACTCAGTCAATAATGACGAGCATGAATATGTTAAAGGTTCAAACCCATTAGGAAAAAGAGTGTTTGAGTGCATGCTTAGTCTAGTAAACCCTAGAGTAAATATGGCGCAAAATCTTATGTATATAAGAAGTGAGCTATTTGTATTAATAGTATTGAATTAGGTGTCTAGAATGTGTGGACCTTTAAGCTTACTGAACCATCAATTACAGACAGCTCTTTCCTTATAATTCCATGACGTCAGTCAAAACTCCCGAAAGATGACGATTTATACGATCTTGTGATGGCCATTGTGTAAAAACTGTTTTCCGACTGTATTCATCTAACAAGTTTACCCTAAGCGTCATGATATTTCACTTTGGTGTGTAGTGCTGCCTCCTCTTTGGATAAGCCACATAATACATTATAAGGAAAAGGTTTCAGCAGACGCCTAAATGTTGTTATTACCTCGAAACGTAAACCTTTTAGTGGATCAAATGAACCATATCGCATCGCCAGATGATGGCTTTGAAACATAAATTGAAGCAGAGAGCTTGTCATCAATGATTTTAAAATCATGATTCACAAATAATGCAGAGGCATTTCGAACTTCGCTTTGCTGCCTGCTTTTCCAACATGAAGATAATCAATTAGCACATTTCGAAGCAGGAGAAATAATTTTTTCAGGGGACACAAGCAAGACCCACTCATTCAGGATGGGAAATACTGCATAATTTCCAACATGAAAACAATAAATCAGTATATTTCAAAAAAAGGAGGACTGTTTTGTTTTTTGTTCAGGACATTAAAATTTTGCCTAATACCATATAAAAACAATTAATCAGCACATTTTGAAGCAAAATGATTTTTTTTCGAGGGCACACAAGCAAATCCAAGACTTTCTAGATGGGAAAATGAGACAGGACATGGGTGCATGTCCGAGACTTTTATCCCGAAACACAGTGGGGGTAACGAATGATCCAAAATCCATTAGGCCTCACGCAACAAGGCGCGCCGGCCCTCTTACAATCTTACCATCGTGAAGAAAGATATATATTATGTAATGGGCATGGCTGAACTTATTTTACGATACCTGACTTTACCCATTACCAAACAATAACGACATTTAATCATCTTGTTACAGATGACTTTGAAAAACATTGTGGGAAAATGAGAAAATGCTCTCTAAGAGCATTTTCTCCTCTTCCCACAATGTTTTCCGCCTTATCAGAAGATACTCTCTCAATTTAATCACATTTTGAAATGTCGTCTGCAAACTCTTTCGATTTGGGACAGTCGACAATTTTGCGTTTGGTATAGGATTAAGCATGTTACTGTATTCTACAGAAAACTAAGGAACTCATTTAGATAAAAGGATATACTGCTCTTAATGAGCAATTAATTCTTTTGTCACAAAATGATCTACCCAATGCCATTAGTTAATTGATAATTTGTTCTAAATTTTCGCCTGCTGTTGCTTCTAAATTTCTCTCACCATCTTACTGTCTTGAAGGAAGAGATCTTTGGCCACCGCGTCTTAACTCTATAACTCTACGATACTTTCTTTACGCCTCTGCAGCTATACACAAGTCTCAAGAACACATTGTGACAAAATGATGAATTTGCCGAACGAGCAATCTACCCTTTTGTCAAAATGTCTTCTACATACTGCCGTCAAGGAATGGTTAATCTATCCTTTCTTTTGTCGTCTGCTGTTGCTTCCAAATCGGATAAAACACGAACTCGGAGTCTCCTACCAAGGGGAATGGGTTAAGATGTCGTGTCGGAATTCGTCTTCCGGTTCAAGGCAGAGCATGTATAATGGTTCGGTGATAATTATACAGCCATTCGGACACGTCCAAAGACATCTATCACCTTACATATATTAATCACTCTCGATTCTGCTTCCTGGATACATAGCCATCTAATATGGATTACTGAGAAATTCGCACGTCAGGATAAGTAGACTTCATAGAGAAACCTATGACCATCATACATTGGAACTGACGTTGTTTTATTTGAGATAATTGATAAAATATCGATTATGGAACAAGTTCTTGCAAGTTAGATTAATCACTTTCGATTCTGCTTCCTGGATACATAACCAGTACTCACGCCAATTTCTGGGTTATTACGGCATTGCCACATCGTCGCTTTCAGAGATCGAACCCGGAACCAACGATACCAGATGACGACCGTCTACCTAGGGCAACTGCATTAGTGAACGAGGGATACTTTGTCGAAAACTGTGCATGCCTTTCCAAGAAATCATATATGCAGCCCAGAATAAAGAACAGAATAATGCATTCCAGAGTACTGATCTATAAAACCGAGCCAATATCGAGTAAGATTTACATAACCAACCCATGGTCTGAATAGAATGGTTTAATACAATAAGCTAAACAGTATTGGGAAGCGGTCTTTTGGAAGAGTTTTATCGTTGGTACATACTGATTGTTAGTTCTTTGTCCGTTTGTTGTCGTGGTAGGGTCTACAATTCAACGTCTCACCTTTCCAAATAATGGTAACGTACCCAGGAAGGAGACTGATTTATCGAAGTTGTAAGAACGTTTTAGAAGAGATAATACTATGCACTATAAACACAAGAATGAGCGTTTCGCAACACAGTACAACAGAAATATTGTTAAGAAACACAATATAACTGAAATAGTTTTGAGAAAGGCGTAAAACGCAAAACCTAAACAATCGAACCAACCTTGAGCTGATCTTGTTCGCCGGCGTACTCGATTGACTGGAATATGTTCCAAGTGTAGCGTCTTCGAACTTCCATTCGAGCGCGGTAGTTCCGGTACCATTTCTGTATCAATATGGCTGCCTTGATACCTGCAAATGAAAGCGACAATGTGTTATTGTGTAAGTATCGACTGCCATATTCATTGCATATAGTTAAGTTCTATGTATATTGACTATGAGCGTTTGTGCCAACGTTTCAATAAGGTAATGTAATGTTATCTGTGCAAACATACAATACTTAATGCCGACCATACATCATTTATTAAAAAAACAAAACAAAAACAGTTACTCTGATTTACATGTGCAGCCGTTACTTGACTTGTTTACTGGCATGTAGACTTTGTTTTTTTCCCCGTAAAACTGAAACGTTCATTCGTTTTGAACTGTAATCATATTGTTTCATGTTTAAAATGATTAAATTTTGAGAAGATAAGATAAGTCTCTTAAATTGTGAAAAACAACCACTTAGGGTTCATATTTATCTGCAAACAAAGTCGTCTCAGATAGCCTTTCATATTCCGTACAGGCTTATCCAATGTATAATCTTTTTCAGCTTTCAAATTACCTTTCTATCGCAGCACTATATTCTACAAAAAACGTGCGTAGGCGGTATGTGTTACTGAAGACAAAGTAATCTCCTTTGCGATAATTGAGTAGAACACGAACCGATGAGTTAAGATTTCCTCGCTACATGTAAGAGGATTTACAAGTTACATATGTCTCCTGTACAAATACATCAAGAGGAATTAGGTGAGATTTGCATTTTCTCGTAAATGAAGACCAAAAGGAGCAAAGCATGTCCAATGCATTCTGATTGATGAAATATATTGTTGATTGAGAAAAGCTTGCATCAAAAGTGGGGGAGTGCATTACCTTTAGTCATGAAATGTATATATTAAACACTTCGTAAGACATAAAAAGCAGATACTTAATTATATCGTAAAAGTGTGACAGTCATGTTTACTATGCAATGTGTATCCTAAACACCGAGTAAGACATAGAATGAAAAGAACTTAGTTGTATTACCCGTAAAAGGGGGTCAATCGCTTTTGTCATGCAATGTCTTTGTTAAAAACTCTGTATGACATATTTAATGTAGATAATCTGTTGTATTAACCGTGAGAGGTTGCCAATCACTTTTGTCATGCAATGTTTTTGTTAAAAACTCTGTATAACATAGAATGTAGATAATTTGTTGTATCAATCGTGAGATGTTGCCAATCACTTTTGTCATGCGACATTCCTTTCAAAGAAAGTCCCAGAACGCCAAAGAAAACAAGATTGCAAACAGTCTATATCTGACTATGTACATGGTGAATGGGTTGACTATCCTCTATGTATTAGTGTCAGTGTCAGAGACAGAAAGCGTGATATCGAATGTCTCTAAGGATCACCATCATTTGGCTGTCAGACCTTTACCCTTTCTCTAGTAGAAAAACGTCAACACGTTATTGCATCAAACATGTTCTGAAAACAACGTGACTAATCAAAATTTGCTGATGACGACGTTGATACCTAATTAGATACAAAGTTTAAATGCTTATTCTTTTTAAACAAATCTAACGAAAGCAGGTATTGGTAAATATCATTGTTCCAAAATAAACGTGCCATATATTTGATAAAAGATTAAAAGAAAGGGTTTTGCCATTTCGACAATTGTAGGGTTCTGCGATGGTTGTGATGATTATATACACCCGCTCGAACAACTCTCAAACATGCTCTTTAGCTGAAACTACGCTCCCAATTTATGCATTAAACCATCACTCGTCCTGGGTTATTTAAGGCCGGTAATAGTGTTACAAATACATATAATGACAACAAGTATCAAATGAAAAAAAAAAAACCCACGCAATGTCGACTTGGAAACATACACGTGATGTACTAAGCGAAGCACTTGTACATAATAAACACATTGCTTTTTATGCAACAATGATCCCGTAATGATGTTATCATAATAAGGGGTTTAAACTAGATCAGTTATTTGAAAATGCTTAGACAATTATACCAATCCCGCTTGGAACATACAGAATGGAAACGAATGGAAATATAAGTCAAAGAGTAAGAAGAACAACGTTTGCTTTGACATTGACTTCTTAGTTTCGAGCGAATTCGTGTCACCTCTACAGACACCATGAGGTGATATTTCCTCCGGAAATCCGATTAACCTTTACACGAGTACTGCTTTTGCTAATGCCTATCCAATACACTTCTTATCCTGTTGACGATAGCTTCTTCGGAATGTATAATTACTGACGACATTTACGGCTTGGGCTGTTACTGACATTCCTTTTGTTTAACTGAGAGGAAATTACCAAAGACGTTGAATTCGTGTCAGCGCCTGACATGGGTAATATATTGCTCTCGGGAATCTGGAAAGCATTCTTTCCTTCAAGCAATAACCTATTGTACCTTTACATCAATATTGGTACATGCTATCTGCTTCCTCAAAGACACCATTGTTGACATCATCACACATTCAATACTTGTTATTCTGTGAAACTTGAAAACCCTCCCCGTTCGTAATAAAGGTAATAATTTATTCAGCAAAATCAGCACCATAATGCTTTTTGCCAAAGTATTTCATTCCAATAAGACAGAAACAAGTACAATTTCCATCAAAAGACAAACATCTTACAATTATAGGTTGTCTAGATCATTTGGGCTAATGGTTTCTAAACGATGCATTACCATTTTCTTGGGCTGGAATTAGATCGTATTGAATTCTTGATAATGGGATCTCGTTTCAAATTCAGGGGTTGCGTTAAATTTGTTTAGTTCACTGCTAATGATACAACTACGTCTCTTTGAACTGGTTTCATTCTCAATCAAAATACATTGTTGTTTTGTATCGTTTGTGCATGGTAGTCTTGAGAGTTTGTGCAATATAGTAAAGAACACGTGTGTATTTGTCATAGGCACCACAAACAACGGGTCAAATTGCGTTTCATTGGGTGGGAGTTGGTTGCCTTTTCGTATGAGTAAGATGATAAAGTCATAATTCATGAATACCTGACAATGTTGAATATTTGTGTTTTATTGTTTCGTATTGGTGGTATTCACATACTTTTCAAGAAACATTCGGAGTGCGTGATTTTGTAAGGGAGATATAGACGGGTCGGACCATCTTTCACCCTTCACTTTTCATCATAACCAGCATTGGTGGACAGTGTTCAATTTGCATTGGTCCGTTGAGTTAGGATCTTTGCTCGGTCATATCGCTTTTGTTTTGCACTGATAGCAATATCTTAATCTTATTCTCTTTTATTTTAGTTACCTTGCACAATTATTTCCCTTAGGCTTATACTCGATACAAGTCTGCTCGGAGGTGATCGTGATATAACGTTTTCAGACGATTTATACAAGTTTGAGAGCCTATCCATTGTTATAGCGAACATATGTGTATCTGCTTGAAGACACTATAACAGATAAAAAAGAATGCGATTTTGTGCTCAACAGATATGAGTCCTTTTTTTTTTATATTTTATTTGTACTTGTTTCGTTAGATTTGTGGCATTGGTAGTTGACCTACCCTGCCTATGGTCCCTGACCTTCCAACCAATTCAGACGTAACTAACACTACATGATGATACTACTCCCCCTTTAACACATGTAGACGAGAATAGAACAGCAATGTCTAAATAAGAACATTGTTCGATAATATGCTGTGAAGGGAAGGTCTTTTACATGACACAAGATAATGAAAAATGAGATGTTGTCCTTGGGTGTTTCTAATTATATCCCTTTGGTGGAAATAGCATGCAGTTTGTATTTCCGTATCAGCATTATTTTCAACTTTTTCATAACAATCAGAATGATATGATTATTGCCACCATTATTTTGTTTTATAACTAAAGGGACGCACCCATTTCATTATTCTTTTTTGCATATTTACGTGCAAGGCGTTTAACCAGTTGGCAATACTATCTTTAAGAAGGGGGACATCTGTGCATCTTTATATTTAAGTCATTATGTATCTATGTAGGCATATATACAATTTGATCTTTCATGTGTATGTTCATGTGGATGGGTGAGTGTATGGGTATATGTGTATATGTGCGTCCATGTATGGATGTGCGTCTATGCATGCATGGACATGTACATGTTAATTTGCATAATACTTAATTATAGACCGACCACAGTCTATGGGCCAATTACTCATATTTCTTTGTATTTATGTGGGTTTTTTTTCTCCATCTTCATTGATGTCCTTTACTATGTAATTTTGCATGATTTGTTATATTTTTTTGCTATTCCTTTATTGGTAAAATGTATTGTTTAAACTCTCCAGAAACTGGAGGAAATAAAAGTTAAACAAATATAACCTATAAACCTTCGTTATAATTATTTCTCTCTATTTTTCGAAATGTTTGTACATGGTGTTTCTCTTTTCAATTATATAACTCAAAACTTAAATAACTGTAATTCGAAAACATTCGATATATAAGTATAATTATTCGCCATTTTTGTCTTGCAGCCACGATCGGTCAACAGGTTATTAGTGCCTTACTTGTTAGAAAAATCGAACCTATTTATTATTTTCCCATTTTAAAGGTTTGATAGACATTTATTTCAAACCGAATGCCAATTTCAGAAGACGTGAAGACATTGTGGTCTGCAAAGCCTAACTTTGAAGTATTTAGTGTCACGCGATGTCTTTCATAGGGAAAAATAGTCTTTTTCTAAGACTTGCCGTATATAGATAAATCTTAAAAAAAAAAAAAAAAAAAAAAGAAATGTTTGTGTTGCCTATTGCCGAGTAATTCGTATTTATCTTAATTGGTGAACATATTACAGATAAAGAACAAATATTGGCATCGAATGCATTCTATTAGAAGGAAGAAAACGCAATCCGAAAGACTGTCATCAATGATAATAAAGAATCGGAACCACTCAGTGGTGTGTTCGTAGACAATACGGCCTGCCTGAATATGCCAAGGGTTTATTATTGTACCATCAAAACGTATAGGTCTTCACCCAATGTAGGGACAGAGGTTGATTGTACTAGCCACATTTGAAATAAGAAAGAGATTTGCAATAAAGTTGTTTGTTGCAACCAATTTTGATAAAAGGACCAGTTTTGCAAATAAATGTTTGTAGTAACCACATCCAACAGAAAAACGAGTTTTGAAAAAAGAGTATGTTTGTAGCAATCACATTCGAAATAATAACGTGTTCTGCAATAAAAAATAGAACCACTGTATATGACCTGATTCTTAAACTAATGGAAATTAATACATTTACGTTATTATTACTAGAAGAAATGTTATTTGCAAGAGACGATAATAAATCCGATGCCTTCTAGAATAATCAGAGACATTCATCAGAGCTTTTACGTTCACAGGAAATGTAATTTAGGCAGAAACGAGACTATCCATACGAAAAACTGACATTATTCAATCGAATTCTATTTTATACAGATCTTACGTGTACGCAAATGTTGCTGTGATATCGTAAAGGAGAAGCACCAGTTTGAGCTTCTTGGTAAAATTACCAGTTCGGTGATATTAAAGGTGGTTCAAATGCTACATATTTCTAGACATAATAGATTTGCACTCAGAGATCTGTAGATTTATTTAAAAAAAAAGTGGGCGGCCAACCCCAGCTGTGGTTACATAACATTTTTTATTTGAAATTAGAATGAGTATCGTCAGTTGTTGGATAATAATATATGCAAGACCATGTCAATTATACACTATTGAGGCCATACTTTCCGATTGTAAAACATGCAAAGTGCGAGCTTAGTCAAGCCAGGGATGATTTCATAATTGTTTCAATTGTATTGTTTAGTTGACTTCGACCCTCGTCCTGTGCCTATCCCTCAATACAATGATCACTCAGGAGCGATGGCAAAACACGGGATGCTGGGGCAGAGGCCCCAGACGCTAACAACTAGGCCTTAATAGAACACTTCAATAGTTACAACGCTTGTGTGGACAAGTGTGATAATATAATGAATGGTACGGTGGTATAGAAATACAAATCTCATAAACAGTATGTGTAGTTGAAGCATTTATCAAACGACAAGAACTATTGGAATTTTACATCGTACAGTGTTTGACAATAGTGTCGTTTGAGGATGAAGCAGTCATAGGGGAGAACAATTTAATCAGAACCCATGCTGAAATATCAATTATTTCAGTTCATTAAGTTTCTTTTGTGCTATTTCCAACAAGATTCTGTTGAGGCTTTAATGCATTTGATCCTAAAAGATTGCTTTATGTAGAGGTGCCTTAGATGGTTGTGTGGGCGTTCACTAGTTCACAAATTCGTCGATGTACATTGAATAAAAATAGAAAGATAAAATCATTCATTTCTGATGACTGAAATATGAGGAGGTATTTCTTACTAAAAGTGTGTGAACTAAACATTCATTGTTTTAATTTAAATCATTTCTTAATTCGAATCCTTTGTAAATGGAAAAAGCAAATAGTAAACATACAAGGTCACGTTATCTATACATATGAATGAAAGGTCCTTTAGGTTCTACACGATCGGCTTGAATGCAGACAATGGATCTATCTAACAAACATTTCGTTCTTTACTAACTGCTTTTTATCTTTTTTCATACATCTTTTTCTTTGCTAATCGCTATATATCTTAACAAACATCTTCTTCTTTGCTAATTGCTTTATAACTTTTTTATGTGTGTGATCATTGAACTTGTTTCGTCTGGGGGAAACAACAGTTATTATATCATACAGTTGTACATTCCAAAAATCTCTGTTCTTCTGTTTGTCGTTGGAGCTATGGAAGGTAAAACGTACTTTCGTTTGTATTTCGAACCTGTTTGTTGAACCTGTATTCGTTAACTCATCACAAAGGCTTTTTTAATGCAGTTTATCGACTGGTCAATTGCTATGAGGCAAAAGAGTCCCTCATCAAGACATCTACTGCACTCCATGATATACAACATTTAACCGACGTCCATTCATTATACAACAGGATGTATGATGGTCATAAATAGAGAATAGATGGTTGGTGTCGTGAATCGGAAATGTTTTCGGGCAAGGCTTAGGAATATTATCCGGTGAGCCGAAGGCGAAACGGATAATAATCCGAAGCCGAGCCCGATAACTTTTCCCATTCAAAGACACCAACCATCTATTCTATGTATCCTATCAACTTCATGTTTTCTTTCAAAAAAATAAGATGTCAATAAAACACAGAAAAAAGGAAAAAAATAAGTAGAGAATGGTGTAAACATGACGTCATTGCGCTCTTATGACGTCATGATTCGTCACGTGCATGTGTTTTATGGTTAGTGCCGGATATCACAAATGTTATACGGCACCTAGTTATCGGTCCCAAAATGGCCCTTGTGACAGGATAAAAATATATTTTAGATTCGGAGTTTTATTGAGGACTCTAAGTATAATCAGGTACCCGTGATTTAAGTAATATCTAGCTAACCAACCTCGTATAATAACTATCTTTTTTTTTCTTATTGTACTCGACCAAGGACTTTACCGAATCTTGTACTACTATGTCTTACGACATAAACGTACTTAGCCAGGGGCTAGA
Organism: Cerastoderma edule; assembly: GCA_947846245.1. Taxonomy (NCBI): domain Eukaryota; kingdom Metazoa; phylum Mollusca; class Bivalvia; order Cardiida; family Cardiidae; genus Cerastoderma; species Cerastoderma edule. The sequence goes on from OX401408.1 coordinate 3,253,622, forward strand.
TGCAAACCAATCATGCCACTCTGACCTAATCAGTTTTAAGATAGTATTTTACATACCGGATTGAAACTTGGGGTCAATACGTTATAAGGCAGATCAATACTGCCCAAGTCTTGATTACCTGCCATTTTAGATATTGAGACATTGCTTTATATGATAGATACCGTACTTAGTGAAGCCATCTAAAAAGCCTGGCTATTAATTTGTTTTTCTGAAAGGGAAGACGAATACCCTCTCCAAATAAATGATAAAACAAAGAAGTCTTACAAATGACCATGTGGAAAATGGTAAGTCGAGTCATTTAGCTCTTTGTGAAGCCAACAAAGACTTAATAAGTGCATTCTTGAGTTACATATCTATTGCTTCTTGTCGTCCGACATGCGTCATGGTATCCTTAATTGCTTGATCACTTAGCCATTTGTTCGTATCAATATAAATTTGTTGTCCGAGTATCTCATTGAAACATACTCACTTTGAACATCCTGAATAGATTTAGTGAAAAATGCCATAAGGAATGCGTTGTGATCAAGGTTCCAAATATCTCATAAGTGTACAAAAGCCACAAATAGTGAAACACTGGATTTACTTTGTAGGTTTAGACAAAGATATTATTGAGGGCTCCTTTTCATGCCTTATGTATCAAAATTTTTAAATAAAGCAAATAATGTTTGCAGACAATATACGAGATGTTTCTCGATTTTCTCAGAAGGTTCTTGATGTGGCTACTGATTTCTACTTGAGTAAAACACCTCGGCCATGAGTTGGTGACGATTTCTCTAGCAGGAGAAGAGAATAATTAAACACATCAAACCAGTTTAAACAGATGCAACGGATAGTTTCCAAGCAGCCGCAATGCATTTAAACCGCTTATCTGCAGTTCAGATATATGTGCATGTATAATGCGTAGTGATTTTAGTTTCTATGGAAACTTATCGAACAATTACACTGTGCTTTTTTGTCAAGAGAATGATAAAGTTTCCCACCCAAACCTCATTGCCACATATTGATAGTATTTACTATGGTTGACATTGAAATTGACTTGTGTTTCAATAATTGTGGCACTAAAAGACGTTTTTTTGAGGAAATAGTTACAACTTTACGTTTTTAAATTAGAGAACACTTTGAACAAGATGCTTTGATACCAGAAACGTAATAGTTTCAACTAAACTGCAGTTTTTATTTACAGTTGAATCGACCTTTTTAATATGCACCAGTATCATACGTAAAAATGGGATACATGTAAATTTGACTTGCATTTGGCCCACGATGATTAAAAGAAACAGTGTGTCTAAACATGGACCGATGCAACTCTCAAAAGATTCGTAAACAGCATGTTTTGTTACAATGTTACTAAAAGAGAGATGTGATGAATAGCCGCGTAATATCTAAACAACGTTTAGTTGTGCCGCACGGATAAACCATTTTCAAAGCATGGCCTTCTATAATGTTATCATAACTATTTTACATGTATATGATAACGATTTTTAGACACCAAATGCCCCTCACAAATGCCCGTGGAAAGACCTATTATAGGTATAGTTTAAGTTATGGTTTATAGTCTCATATTTATGCTAGGCATATTCAAGCGATTCTTACAATTGATTAATATTAATACCAATTAAAAGAGATAAAAATAAACAAAGTAATAACACTTGGGTACAATAAACGTAAGCTGTTTGAAATTAAAGGTAATCCAAATGTATGATAACAAACAAACTTACTATTAGTAATACTGGACGAGTGCTTTTTCCGTTTAGTGGGTGAGCAGCCCATGGCTGTATGTGGCGGTTTCCCGTAGGTTTCACATATCGGCAACTCTGTAAATCCCTTGTACACCGTCCTTTATCGCTATATCGCTGTATTCGAATTCACTTGTCTCCGTAAATCTCATGTGCGCCAATAGGCACCACCCTTTATCGCACAATTCTAGTTTTCGATCTCACTAGTCGAACTTCTTGTTCACCGCTCGGCGCCGTCCTTTAACGCCCAAACCCAATAAATTCCTTTTTCAGCACCCGGTGCCCTCATTTACAGCTCTATCCCAGTCTCTGATCTCACTAGTCGATTCAGTAAATTCCCTTGTACAACAATCGGCGCCTTCCTTTACAACCCAATCCCAGAATTTGACCTCAGTAGACGGCGTTCCTGAAAGCAATGGTAATGGAGAATGACTTGGGGAATAGAGTGTCCGATAGGGTTTTTCCTGGCATGTCGCATAGCTGTTAGACGCTAAATACTGGAATACTTGAGAGCACAAATGCACCTTGTTAATTCCAATAAAACGTAGAACTAAAATAAGATAGGTAAACAATTGAGTGTGAATCCCATTAGAACGTGAGAGGAGCTTTGATAAAGAATTGAGTGTTGGTGGTTTTACTCTTTACTTAATTACTCTATAATGATAAATAAAATGCAAAGAAAGCACTATGTGTTTCATCATCAACTTTTACCGTGGAGGTTGTGGCCAAATTTTGCCAACAGGGTGGAATGACTTTTCCAATTGCATTGTAATCGGTCTTCCTCAAAATAGGTTCACATGCCTTCTGTGTTTGTCTTCCGTAAAAGAATGTATATAACGGGATGTATCGTTCTTTATGTATTCTCGCCCAACAAAGTTTGAAGAGGCGCCCGGTTTATATTCGGACACCCCTTCAATCTTTGTGGGCGGGGAAACACCCTGAAAGGTGTGGAACCATTTTCTGAAGTAGTTATTTCTTTTAATAGTATTGCATCGTTTCTACAAATTCTTTAGTTACAGAATCGACTAAGTCAATAAAGAGAATTGCATTTTTACATTGTCTTTCATCGCAACAATGCTATCCAGTCTTTTCTAGATATTCGTTTATCATTGGTTGAAATAGACAGGTGTTCAACAAATAACGTTTGTTTTGAATCGCATCAACAGTAGTTCGGTTATATTGTGGCGTCAGGCCTAGAGTCAATGAAGGAATACCTCAATCGTAGCCGGTCATAAGTCAAGCCGTCAAAAACTATCTGCGTCCCAAACATGTGACCAAATAATCATGGTAGAAACAGTGATGTTCAGTAATTTAGCAGAGATATGAAAATATTTCCTATGTCGGAAACGAAAAGCCACTTCTCTCTAATCGTGAGCCAAACACATTTACCCATTAATCTTAAAGGCTCTATAAATATAGGAGATGAAGACCATTGTCTGACAGCGTTACATTATTCAAACAAGAGCCGAAATTGGATATATATTTTCGGATCTATCTCGCTTCTTTCTTTTTCCCTACATGTCAATATTGTTGGTACTCATTAGAACATCTCTTTGAGACGTTTCTAATGATTACTGACAATATTTGGATATCTGATAACGTTTCGAAAAATCAAATAAAGAAACCATAAACGCTCCCTTTGTATCGATCTTTTTTTTGAAAAATCATCCCAGTTACTGCAGGATAGATAGAAAATACCATAGGACATCTTTTAAAAAAAAAAGCCACAAAGACATCGCTTCAGTAAACGTACCAATACAACACTTTATGTTCTTGACATTCTTTTCTAATCTTTACTAATTAAAGAAGTATTTATCATGATAAAGAAAAACATTCTTTCGAAGCGAAAGAACATGAGTTACGTTTTAATGATAAAGCTGTACATGTTAGTAAAGCGTCTTATTCAATTTGGTTTTGAAAATCGTGCGATCATTTTCACACGAACGATCCCTTATATGTAAGACTTGCATAAACAAAATAATAAGGTCAAGTGTAATTGACCATCACATATAATTTTGTTATAGATATTTAGAATCATATAGGTCATAAGGTATTTTCATCATTCTTAATCACATTATTTTGTCTGGATTTGTAACACGATGCTTAGTTTGTTAATGTATATCGTTCTCTTCTATATGCTTTCCTAGACAAGGTGGTATGAATAGCCACCAAATGAAACAAATAACGTTAGCAATATATTCGTCGATGCTTCCAGGGTAAACCCCATTATGAGACAATGCCTTTTCTTAAGGCGACATTATTGTGAATGGAAAACCAGATTTAAGTTAAAAAAACACACACCATATTACCTACTAGTATTTGGAGAAAGGAACCATGCACTATTAAGCTATCACTGTGATAAAATGGAATAATTGTTGAAAATGGATTATAGACTTCAGTCTTTCAAATATATGTTGATTGTCGCTGTACCAGAACACGGCAAAGGCGGATAAATCTGGCACAATGATGGCGCTAGTGCGTGTATAGTGACCCCATGTCAAATTCCGTTAAAGTCAGTTTCTTGTTCGCTTGTGTTGATATACATGATACAATTTCATAAACACCCAATTGAAATGCACTGCTTCAACTTTTCCTCTAATGTCGTCAAAACTGTGACGTGAAGAATAGCATAACTTGACTTATGCTCCTACTTGATCATGTACCAGCCAAACAGATGGTCCCATCATTTAGATAACAATAAGTGCCGAAATATACGAACACCGAATGTACTTCTGAGATGAAAGGACATTAAGGTGGCTCTTGTGACTTAAATACCATGTTTTATGAACGCACAATTGATAGAGGCACTATTATCCCATTGATCTTGGATTGGGGCTAATTGGACGAATTAATTATTAATCATCATACGCATTTTAAAGGCACGCGCTTTCGACGTAATAGAGATAAATGCATACTCCCAGGGTTTCCAATGGCAACATCTACTTTTCATTAAGTAGTAGGGAGATATATTCTTTGCGCCTAGTAGAGGGTAATGGAAGGTGACGGTATGGCGCCATTATTTATCTAGATCATTGTTTTGTTGTACTGTATCACTTCAGAGCTATAGCCTTGTACTGTTGGATCCAGGAAAGCCGTTACATAACTGAAAATTGCTCATACAATGTTCAAGACCATACAAGCAATATTGTACTGTAAATGGAATTTGTTGCATTGTTCAAGCACTTTATGTATCATTTTGCAGTACTGAGTATGTGTTTACGGGAGAGGGCCAATCTATATTTTTTATCATTTACAGCACTTAATAGATATACAGTGTATAACGAAAGGATAGATGGTTGGTGTCTTGAATCGGAAATGTTATCGGGCAAGGCATAGGAATTTCATCCGGTGAGCCGAAGGCGAATCGATCAATAATCCGAAGCCGAGGCCGATAGACTTTCCCATTCAAAACACAAACCATCTATTATATTAATCCGGTTACTTATATGGCTTAAACTAAAAAGAACATTGCAACACAAAAGAAGAAACAAAACGGAAAATTAATACTGGCAGGTATGCGCAGTGATCACGTGATCTAGTGACGGAAATCAAAGACGTTATACGGTACCTTGTTATCGGCCCGTGAATTGCACTGGTGACATAATTGATGACGTATTTCATGATGGCGTGTAACGAAATGGAATGAAACTGTTGACTGAGGAAGTTGAAATAAATGAGGTATATTTGAACGATCGTTATGTTCTCCACGAGACGCTTCCAGTGATGTGTCACTTTTCAATATTGTACTCGTTTAAGATACCATCCGTGTTCATCAGTTTGACTGATACACATATTTCCCTTACTTTAAGTTGTTTAGTAAAACAGTACAACCACAGGGGACCGTATCTTAACGCCGCGTTTGCAAAGACATACCGTACCATACAAGACGAAACTGTATTACCCAATGTCTCCTGCGCAGCAGTGCTATGTGGTGGAATACAAATGATCTAGATTAATAAAAGATCTAATGTAGTTACACCACGGCCGCTATATGGGCCGCGTGCATGCTTATCCAATTTTCTACGGAATTACGTCTAACACATTTGGCATTCAGAGCACATCCGACCCTTGGCATGGGAGAATTTCGTGCGTGGGAAATAGATAAACTACAGTGCATCCATTAGGTTTTCAAATACCAATGTATCTCTCTGTACATGTTCAGATTCATTCAAATACGTCGTTATAAGAAAAATAAATATAAAACCATTTGTCAATGAAGGAATTTATTGAAGGGTTAGAAAATTTATATCAAAACGCCCTGTCCTCATAAAACGTGCTTATTCACTGAAGAGAGAATTTGCAAGTCAAACTAAAGTGTCATTGAAACATTACAGGTTTTGTATTTCTATTTGACACTCAATTAAAAGTAGCTTTTGAATACATAATTGATCCAGGAAGCGTTCATTTATCTAAAGTGGTACATTTTAAACGCGGTTGATCTCAAAAGCAAAGTCACGTTTTTAATTAAAGAACATGTTGATTCACTGTAAAGACACTTTAAAAATTAAAAATCTTCTTTTGATTCCAATGACTTTTTTTCAGTGCGTATCATATACCAGGACATCAGGGGCCCGTTTTACTAAACAACTTAAGGAAAATGTTTGCGTAAGTCATAATTGATACAAATGGATTGTATCTTTAATGCAAGTACAATATTGCAATGTGACACGTCATTGGAAGCGTCTCGGAGAGACGATTCCAATGATGTGTCACTTTGCAATATTGCTTCGTCCAATATTGAAATAAGAGGAATTGTTGTTTTAGACTTACGCAAATCTTAAGCGTAAACTGTTTAGTAAAACGGTACCCTGTTGAGTTCTTAAAAGAAATTAATTCTTAACTTCCAAATTTCCTCACAACTGTGAACACGCATCTTTTAGGGATGGTATATATATTACACTGCGATTCATTACAAATATACAAAGAAGGCGAATCAAGATTGGCGATTTCTGTTAAGTGGCATGCGTTAAACGAAATTTGGTACTGAATGCATAGTTACCATCAGTTTTGACAGGCGAATAACATACTGACTGCACAGGCTTATCATAAGATTTACTATGTGCAATCCACAAGAATAAATTTCTAAAATGATGAGCTTGCCCTTTTCGTTGTTTTCATCCAAACCATCGAGTTCTCTTCAAAATAGGTAACGAACGTGAAATACACACCGTGCCCAAGACCTCAACTTCCAGAAACTAACATCTACAACCACACCACCACAAATCCCTTTTCAATAATGCTCAATATGAACGGCTAGAGTGTCTTTCATCTACTATTAAAGTTTTAATTATCAATGGAGTCTGTTTTCGAAAACAGCATCGTGCCGAATAAACTGTTTCCAATTTGTTCAACGCCTGCTTGTTGAATCCGAGCATTTTCAAACTTTGTTTACCGCTGCAAGGAACATCCTGAAAACCTATCGATTGTCACCCAAAGCGTTAATAAAGTTTTTCGTCGGCTTATAGGGATTTCTAAGCCTATTATTTACATAGCAATAACTCTCGTAATGGATCAATATTTATGAAAGCTTGTTTATGAGTTCGAAATCTGTTAAAGGTAGTACATGTGCAATGTTGACGCAGTATTTTTGCCGTTTAACCGCTTACGAAGTTAACAAAGGTGTTCGAATACAATTCGGACCCCTTTGCAAACTTCCTTGTCGGTGATAAAGCCAAAATATTGTTAACCAATTAACGATATGTTCAACTTGATCAAAGGTTACCTGGTCCCAAGCTTGCTATAGTCATTTGTTGTAGTCTTCGTTTACGCATACAAAGCATGGAACCAGGATTGACATAGGAAAAATAATCTGTAATATAAAGGTTATTTCATTGAAGACTGCTTAAACTCAAGATATTGATTCGTATAACATATGGGACATGTAGCGTTCCAACAGAAGAAAAATGTTTGGAGCGGCAAATCCGCTAATGTACGATTAATGGCCGATCCTGAATGAAATTTTATAATGGGAATATATTATGTGGGGATGTAATCGATCGGACCATCCTTTACTAATGATTCGTGTATTATACATAAATCCCATGGTAACTAATATTACTCATTCAATCCAAGATACGGTTTTGCTTATTTATCTGATGAATAGCGTCTTCGTTGAATAATGGCTGTATGGATTGCGTGAGATGATTAAACTCTATTTTCATTGCTAACTAATTAGAAAGATGCACGAATAACTATTGAAAATGAAGGATGTTCATCCCTGTCGAGAAATGTCTAAGAAGAAATCGTGCAATTTTCCTCTAAGAGGTCAATCAAGTTCGTTCAACTGCTAAAACTATGAATTGTTATGCCAATTTCGAGAAGCGATATATTCATACAGTCTCAATACCGTTCAATTTCGAGAAGCGATATATTCATACAGTCTAAATGCCGTTCAATTTCGAGTAGCGATATTCATGCAGTCTAAATTCCGTTCAATTTTGAGTAGCGATATATTCATACAGTCTCAATACCGTTCAATTTCGAGAAGCGATATATTCATACAGTCTCAATACCGTTCAATTTCGAGAAGCGATATATTCATACAGTCTAAATGCCGTTCAATTTCGAGTAGCGATATTCATACAGTCTTAATGCCGTTCAATTTCGAGAAGCGATATATTCATACAGACTAAATGCCGTTCAATTTCGAGTAGCGATATATTCATACAGTCTTAATGCCGTTCAATTTCGAGAAGCGATATATTCATACAGTCTAAATGCCGTTCAATTTCGAGTAGCGATATTCATGCAGTCTAAATTCCGTTCAATTTTGAGTAGCGATATATTCAAACAGTCTAAATTCTGTTCCATCTCGAGTAGTGATATATTCATACAGTCTAAATGCCGTTCAATTTCGAGTAGCGAAATATTAAAACAATCTAAATGCCGGTCAGTCCATATGCTGTATATATAAGGGGAATAAAAAGCACGCACCATACAACGATGTGATACATGTATGAAGCCATTGTAAGCCATTCGTAAAAGTGGATTACAAACAAGATGCTCTAAGAACAAGTCATAACTCTTACACAACCTTTATCTTTCACAAACAATCCATTTCATTTTTGTTGTATATAACGATTTGACGATATGCAACATTAGTGCAAAGCATAAGACAATTTATTTGAAAATCTCAATACGTCTCGTCAATGTTGTTCGTTTACGATCGATTATGCTTTTATATGTTCCTAATTTAAAGTGTGTAATGCGTAAAATCCATGCAAATCAAATAGTCTGTGTCGCGTGATAGGCTGATATCCTGACTTGATATAACTATTCTTAGCTAGACATATCATTTGCCTCAATCAGGAATAAAATCTCACCACGTCTTGGTCATGCTGTTATGTTGAGGAGACTAGATTGGTACGCTTACGTTTTTCTTTTAACAACAATATGGCAAACAGAATGAGGCCTCTCGACGATTCAGGACATGTCCTGACCTAATTGAGCTATTCAAATGAAGGACAATTGGGTCAGATACGACTGATTAACTTTGTAAAGCTTTCACCAATCCCCCTGTTTGAAAAGAATCGTTGTTAACTTCTCGAAAACATTTTCATAAAACAACTATACCAATTTACAAGAAAAAAGCTGAATATATCATACAGCTTTTCTTGTAAAATCTTAGTCATTTTCTGAATATTCATATAAGCTTTGCGACATATGAACATGTAAGGGTTTCAAACGTTTTTTCTCCTTCCACAAAACCTTTTAATGTGTCGTTCATTTGTTGCAAACGGAAATCATTGAATAACATCGTTTGTAGCATCAACTAAGAAAGGAAATAAGATCACAAAGAAATATTCAATTGCATTTGTTCTGACAATAGAAAGTGACGCAGTTGAACTATACTATTTTGAAGGAAATGAGCGATCGAGTCTTACTTTAATATTTTTACTTGATGCTGTTGTTTGATCGTCTGTATAATAAACATTGTTTTACACATTGTTTTAATGCAAACAAGAGTTCAGTCAGGAACACATCAGAGACATAAAGGCATTTCGTCATGAATAAAAGTTAAATGGCAAAGATGCGCTCCCAACGCTGGGCTTAGCAATAACGATCTAACACTGTACATATTTTCAACTGCAAAAAAAGGATTTGATCACACAAGCTTTCGATAAAATGTAGTCCAGTCGTTAATAACAATGCTACAAAGAACTTTGTCATTAAAAGATTGTAGTTTCTTTAAGTGTTAAATTACAAAATGTCCCTCTGCGCCATGATAACCACATCTTAATTCTGGATGGGCTTTCGCGATAAACGAGAGTATATAGAAAGCAAACACGCTCTTTGGCCGTGGCTTTGCTGATTCTTTCCTTTTGTCTATTAGATGTTTTAAATCATGTACTCGGTAATTCTAAGAATCAATTGAGACAAATTTAGAAAAAGCTCACACAATGCATCCTAACCCCCGGTCATTATGGTGACTGTAACTTCTGAAAACCAACAAGAAAAGTGGTACTTTACATGTACTTGTCTTGAGGGTACACATTTGACCACTCACACAATTCCATCTCCATGTATTCATGAGACATTGTGTTAAGCTAGTTCGTGCCTGGGATGTTAAATCATACATTGTGTGCTCGGACATAACGAAACTATAATCACAAGGGAACAACATGTCATTATATCGATGTATACACTCACGTAGGTAATTATTTTGGAAGTATATTTCTTCTATTCTGAACAACTGTGATACCACAGAACGTCACGTACATGAATTATGTACTTCCGGTCGTAGGGGGAGGGGGCTGAATATTTCCGGTTTGGCCATTATTGCTTGGCTCAAATGGGCCTATGTTTTGTAATGGTCTGACTAAAGATATTAGAGCTGAATTATTGGCCTATGTCATTATGTGGATTTGAGGGCTTCATGTATATGGTCATAATTCGGGTAATTCTAACCTCTTTGGGTGGTTTGGTCAAGCAGGCTTCTGGATATAACGTTTTCCCCAAAGTGAAAGACGTAACCATGTCTTGTGGGACATTCACACCCTTAACCAATCCCTCCTTGCTCGGAGACAATGAAACATGAACACAGGAACGAAACAGGGCTTGATATACAATTGTGGAGGAAGTAAACAGGCCAAGATGCACAATTTTCTAAAGATAAACGAGCAGCATATATTACGATTGTGTTATTATTGTTATTATTCGGCTATTGCTTTTCTACTAAACACATCTTCTTTTCTTACACACCAAGCTTTGCGAACGACTTTGAATAGAAGAAAGCAATGGGTGCTTATGAAAAAGTTCGATTAACATTTTTTTTATAGAAACTATTGAAACAGAAGAGAAAGTTCGCTCATCATGGTTTGTTTTGACCTGTCTTTTTAAATATGTTATGGAATGAGTACATGGTAAGGGAAACTATCAAATATCACAGAAGACGTTTTTCTTCCAACTGTACAGAGCCATGTAATCAAACTGGAATGGAATGGAGGGGTTTATAGACATATCCCCCTCGTGACTTGATTTAGTGGTCCTCCTAGAAGTAAAATGGGTCATCTTGGGCTAACTAACTATATTTCCGCGGCGTATTTATCCGTATTTGTCCGACTTTTATACCACCTCCTCGGATTTTACGCCATCCGAAATTGCATTAGCAGCTACAGAAGGGGAATTAATTGTGACAGGACCGCGTAGCGTACTTCATTAACTCGTAATGATCGAAATGTTTATGGTGTTTATTTGGAATACACGGTAATCCAAGTGCCGCCATTCCATTTATTTTAATTGGAGCGATCATAAAATTGATAAGAGCTTGCCTGTTGACAGTATTTCAAGTCTAATTATTTATTTTATGTCGGTGTTATTAGAAAACAATATTCGCATCTCGTTAGGTTAATTTGATGATGACGTCTATTCTTAAGCCAACGCTGGTACGTTGACTTAATTCCACAGCACGTCTCAAGGTGTCGAGATGTAGTCTTTCATGCAAGAATTTGAGCCAGTCTCAGATTTAAAGCAACACCTGAAGACAGGCAGGGCATACGAAAAACAAAGCAAACAAAAAACGATGCTCCATAATGTCGGACGGGAAATACCGTAATAAACAAAGAAATTGCCTATCGTGATAATTCGTTCCTTTCCATCGGGATTTTTGAAACTGTCCGCTTCTGCGTCACAAAAAAGGTTATTTAAGGAGAAGGACGCACTGCGTTCGTATGCTTTTTTTTACAAATGCTTTCCTCGCATGGCGTAAGCACTCAAGAGGCACGTATATATAGTTTTGTAAACGGGAATTATCCTTTTCGTCATTATGCTGGTTATTGTTTTGAAAAGAAAGCATTGACTATTGAGATTATTTTGTGTCATTTTCGGTAATTTCTTTTCAGTGCGGTTTTAGTTGAGTTATGTCCCTTTGATGCATATTTGCTTCCGTTAAAGCACATGGGTATAAGATTTCACAAACATGGAGTTATTATTTTTTATTTGTCTTTGGTCCTTAAACGTAAGTAGAATTATATATTCATTGAATGTTTCGTACACCCGTCTTGTAATCAATGCTACGTCTGTGAAGTATAGAAGTTTGTATATTCGTTAAAGAGCTAAAGTTAATTTGTAACTGAAACACTTCACCCTCTCTTAGATTTTTGAATGATTTGAACATTTTCCTCCATGCCTTTAAAGGAAAGCAATTTGAAGATAAAGTGATTTTCAATTTAAGCAAGTCAAATATCTTCAATTTTAATTTAGGTTTATATTTGTTGTCGTTTTTTAAGGAAAGTAGATCCACCACCATCTTTGGAATAAAATGTCTTCAAAATGATTTCAAGTTTGGCAGTTTCACTGCTCACCGATGGAGCAGCGCATTTTTCGTTTATTTAGCGTTAATTGACACAGGAAAACGTGAGACACGCTTTTTTCATTTGCAATTGAGGAAAGTGTTATTTTGTTTAACCAGCGCGGTTTACAGACTAACCTAGGACGACTGACTCACCATCCTTGCGTTGAACCAAGGCATTTGTAAATAAATGTAATAAAAAACCCAAGGGAACTTGCGTTGTTGTTGCGAAACTGTGAGACTGAAATGGATAGGTTGTGAAACTGTGAGACTGAAATGGATAGGTCGTGGCGATACTGTATAGAAAGAATGAACTGTTAGTCACAAACACTTAAAAGAAAGAAAATACAGAGCAAAATACATGATGCGGCATTAAACTAACCAGAATTCTTTGAAAACAATTTGAATTTCTTTAAAAAAGAAAAAAACAACCTTTCGCAAATCTGAATTGTCAAATCAATTCCTGGGAAACGTGTTTGTAATGAACGGTTTGGATTTGATCAACGGCAGCTGTTTCCCAATTTGTTCAAATTCAAGTGGAATGCAGTTGGCATATTCGCACATGACTGAGCGGTATAAATACAGATCTGTCTTTGAAGTATTAAGATGAGTTCCCATGGGCATTCATTAAACCGCTCAGCGAGATTGTTTGACAGATTCCAATTAACTTTAAATCTCGACGAGCGAACTTTTCTTTTCAAAATTTTGTAGCATCATTCTAAAGACGCATGATTCAGAGGTCTAGAGCGATGTTTTCTATATTTATATTGTGGATATCCTCTATCTACGGTGGCATAGAGGTGACATGTATGTTATTTTTTTTCTCGTTTTTCAAAAAAAAAAGTCGAAATAACGAAAAATGAAGTCGTCATTTCGAGTTAGTAAGTCGAAATAACGAGATAACTAAGTCGTTATTTCGACTTACTAACTCGAAATGACGAGATAATTAAGTCGTTATTTCGAGTTAGTAAGTCGAAATAACGAGATGGTTAAGTCGTTATAACGAGTTAGTTGTCCAATCAGATGGTTCGTTGTATTCAGCAAATATTTATGTAAAGAGACGTACAGAGTGACGCAATGTTAACCACTCCTGTTTTTTTGTACGCATGCGGGTACATTATACTTTAAGTTAAAGAGTGAGTAATCTGATTGGTCAACTAACTGGTAATAACTAGTAAGTAAGTCGAAATAACGACTTAACTATCTCGTTATTTCGAGTTAGTAAGTCGAAAAAACTAGATAGTTATCTCGTTATTTCAACTTACTAATTTCCACTTTAAAAAAAAAAAGAAAAAAAAAGAGAGAACAAAATCGCATACATGTCACTTCTATGCCACCGTCTCTATCTCTGTGTTAACAAGTTGGACCATATTACCAACAACTTGTGTCTTTTTAATGAAAGAAAGCCAGATTTTGTCCAAATGGGTGGTGCAAACGAATTCCTTGTACTATAATCGAAATATATTAGATATTGACAAAATGCTCCAGCACCAAAATATTGTGCGGATGAATTCAAGAAGAGCCGTAAACAAAGCTTCGAACCACCCCAAAGAGAATATTGGCTATCGGATATTATTTAACCGTTTCGAAAACGCGGGACGTCTTAACCAAGAGCATTTTCCGATCCGTATCTAAACCTTGAAAGTCCAACAACTTCGTTATGATAATGTAAATATTTTATACACTTTGAGTCGAGCACCGTATATCATAATAGTTCAATGAGGGATGACAACGCCACCCTTAATACTGCCTAAGCTCATAATCTCACACCATTCCTACATGTATTGACATTAAGAAGTTGGCAAGTTTACATGTTTTCCGAGAAGACATATCAGATGACCTCACATATGTCAATAAAAGTATTTGTTGTCGTATTACCTCATTCAATAATTTTTTCTTTAAAAAAGATACTGTATTATATGAAAAGATAACTTTTTACTGTAACTGGAAACTTGATATTCGAAATCAAAGTAGTTTCTATGTCAATCGTCAACAATGCCGCTAGTTGAAAATAGCCTTTAATTTTAAAATGACAATCATTATGGTGTTTAGTGATATCAACATAAATGACGTTGATAGAAAGTAACACATGTTATCTGAAGTGTAAGGCACACGTTCACTTAATTTGACCAGGTTTAACAAGCAAGGTTGTAAATTACCACGGAGCCAATCATTCCTAATTACAGGGGTCAACTTTTGGGTCAAATAGAATAACCAATGGTACGTGTGCAATAAAACAATTAAAAGCTCCACTTAAGGATATACCTGTCGCTCAATTTTCATAGTCAATTGTGCATTTGTGATGTCGATTTCCCTTAAAATCGTATGTTTAGCCATACTTTTGTTCTGTCTCGTTGAGATATAGAAAAGATAAGTTAAATTACGTTTACTTTTCACGAAGGTCAGGATTTTCTTTCAGTCAACATGTATATAAGGGATGTCCTAAAGAACATCCAGTCAAGTCACCCACCAAGTCAACTCACAAAATCCATTGCTTACATAAAAGTTTCAGGAACAAAAAAAATCGTCTCTGGCAATTCAACGAATCAAATGGTTTTGATACTAAAAGTATCAATCTTCAGTCTTTCCACATTATATTTACATTACAAGATGTGAACCCCTTTCAGCAAAAATGTAGTTTTTAACCGGAACTGGTTAGAGTATTACTACCCGGAAATGCTCCATACAGGTGCGCGACGCAAGTCTTTAAGTCGAAATATTCATTAATATAGTCAGACCATCTTTTATCAGAAAAGGCTGGGCATTTAGTCATATCCTGAAAAGGTTCATCACTTGCTGATTGACAAATCAATGTCTCATTAATTTAACGGACGGCAGTGGTATTGTGCTTCCAAAGTAGGTGCATGCGCAGATGTGTTTTGTTGTGTATTTAGATAATGCCAATCAGTGTATTAAGACACGCATACTTGCTATGCGATGTATACCAATGCCCCGCCCAGGTCATACATATAATGCATGATGACTTCTGATCTTTGTTAGTTATATTTTACACGTTAAGTAGTTATATGTTAGTTATTAATCGGTTGTGTTCTATTGTAATAAAAGTTGCCACTGAACTTATAAAGCTTATCCGTTTGTTAAACAATACAAAACATAGCTGAAGCTATGCCGTACGCCGACTGCGAGTAAGAAGACATTACTCTGGCGCTGTATGGACCGGACCCAACTTAAGTTTGGAACCTCTCACTGATCCTTTCGCAAAAGTTTGTAGTATGACTAGTTTCCAATGGTGTGTACTGTACATAATATGTTCAATTAGAAACGTAAATATGTAACCTTTCAAAGGAATCAAAGCAGAAAAACTATACCCTGAAATACTTACTGTAGGTCTTGCAGTGACCCTAGGTCTTTGATCGCACAAATCCTTTCAGATCCAATCCTACTCCTAAACCTACTTTGCAATAACACGTCTTAGAGGAGATAACTCGCCTCTATAAAACCACGAAGTCGTATCACTTTCATCTTAATTAACTTGTCTTTCGCTCAATGCCGCTTATCTATGCAAATGAAGACATAACTAATCGGCAAGGCTCTTCTGGCCTTTCTGTCATTATCTACAATAATGCGACATGGTTCTGATTCCCTAATGAAATAAATAATAAATTTCAATTGGACGTGCAATATTGGCAGTACACGGATTCATTGCAAGACTGTAGTAAGTAATTCATAATCATGAGGTAACTTACTATAGTTTTGCATGTTATATAATATAGTTTTGGATCCTTGAGATCTACCCTCACTGTAACGTTGGTGTAATCAGTAGACGTTATTACGATGCGTATGTTTAAAGCTATTGGTTTGAAAAAAACTATTATTTGTCAAGGTATGACTAACATGTATGGTACGTGGCCTTCAAAATACGCATCCCTATGTACCGTACCGCCTTTGGTCGGTTTGTATTTGTTTTGTTGGGTATCTTTTATCGCTTCTACAGGTATTTATTCAAGTTATTTTTACGATGACTTACCCCTGATTAAAGGAGGAAGTCCTCTTACTCAACTACCAATAAGATACGATCGGGAAAAGTAGAACCAATTTAGAATACTCTAATCACAAGAGCGAGTAGGTCCCAGCCTTTTGAAAAAATGGAGACCTACGTCCTTTAGGATTGATCGATCAAACACGAGTTGTGTAGTTTAGGCTCTTTAACAAACTTCATATCACTGACTCTAGATTCTTTCACATGGCCATCCGTACCGGTGAAGCAATTGCGTAGATCATTCTATTATGTATATGTATGGCTCAACAAATTCTTGCCATTTACTTGTGTTTAAGTACTGCACGTAAAATACCTTCAATCCGCTTTATTGTTATCCACTTGCTCCAATTGAATCAGTGGTAAGAACGTTAAAATAGCAAGAAAACATCAGTGCTATTCTTTATGAACAATGCAGATGGCACAGATCAACCATTGTATTCTAATTGTCTTCTCTGATCTTAACATTGTGATCTGAAATGTTTTCAAAGTTTTCTCAACGCGACAATTTGAAAAAAAAAGACAACAACAATTCCGTTTATGAATGACCCTTGTAGTGGCGTGTCAAGCCCCAGAAACTCTAATTTATACTGGATCCCCCAACGGCTATTGATATTTCTTGGCGTCGAGAAGATAATTAAGAAATTGTCAGGACTCCAAGAGACATTTTCCGTCTTTACAATCAGTATCGAAAGCATCCTGCCAGCGGAGAGCCAAACAACAATAAACATAATGGGCGCACATTAACTTTGTATCGGAGATTGTCTGGGCGCGGCATTTAGAAACAGCTCCGAAGGGAGTCATTGTACACGGTGTCACTGTATATGAAGTATTAATCATGTATACACAGTACTATTGGCAATGTTCTGGCTTCCTTCAAATGATGGTCACATTAAGTTAATCAGTTTCATAATTTATCTAGTGGAAGCTATTATACACGGTGTCACTGTATATGCAGTATTACTCATTTATACGTAGTATTATTGGCAAATTCTGCTTCCTTCAAATAGTGGTCACATTGAGTTAATCAGCTTATTTTGATATGTACCTCTAACAGAAGTCAATATACAAAGTGTTACTGTAATGGAATGATTACTCATTTATACATAATATTACTGGCAGTGTTCTGGCTGCCTTTAAATACGGGATCCTTTTTGGTATGTAAGCTGTTATCAAATGTGAGACTGTAGTTGTAAAAAGAGCCCCTCAACAACGACCCCATAGCTTGTTTACACTTTACAGCGAACGTGAAACATGTTATTACTGTAAATTAGTTTTCCAGTCACTCTATCTCAATACCGATACCTGGATACGTAACCAGATCTTGCACATAATGGTGAATTTATTGGAGGTCGTAAGTCGGTCACAGGAATCGAACCAACGACCATCGTCTCCTGAGGCCACCGCTCTACCAATTGGCTTCTCCCTCTTGGTGCCACTTTCAATGAGGTGTTCACCCAAAGAAAGATTATGATTTTGAAGCTCAGATTGCAATAATAGGACAGGGCATTTGCTAAAGAGTTTTTGCTTGACAAACCCTTAGAGTGCTGTGAACAATTGTGAACTGCTGTAAGAAAGGTTTTACGTTGATTACTTAATGCCAGATACAAATAATGACCAAACAAATTGCACTGTCGTGACCAAGTCAAGTAAGACACAAACTTTTATGAGAATACTAAAATTGACGTCTGAGATAAGACTGCTGCTCTCTGAGATCTTTCTTTTGTAATGTTTGATTGTGGTAGTCGAACCAGACTCCCCACAGCGGTTACTTCCCCTAGGTTACAATAACCACTGTCATCACGCAGAATAATTGGCTAACTTTTTATTCATTTCCCAAACATACCCGGAATATCTATGAGGTTTAATGTACCTCATCCTTTTTTCCAAAATAGGTTCCTTGTCATATTTCCTAAAGTAAAGTCAACGGAAGTCTTTTAATCAGATTAAGAGAAAAAAACATGTTAAAGTACAGTTCTTTATCATTTCTTGAAGACAAAAACCAAACATTTTTCTTTGCACTCATTTCTTCGACTACATATTGCTTGCATTCTACGACCACGTGTTCTCGTATAGCATCACATGACTTTTGTGATGACTGTGGTTAATGTCGCGAAACGTGACATTGACCAATGAGAAGGAGTGTTATAACGAACAGAAAATAACGAGAATCCTCAAGCATAGTAAGTAAGAACTGACTGTTAGACCTTGGTCTAGACTTTCCGGAAGTCATGGTACCGTACTTTGGAATTCATTGAATGTCGCACGAATGGCTTGATACGCCAAGGCTGTGAAAATCAGTTTATCTTCTTCGTAATAAGCTTAAAACTTAGAAATATGTAATTTTAATCTAGTTTCCTTGGTAATTATCCGATATAACGGCAGGGATATCATTGTTACTAGCCATGTATTGTTGTATCTATTCACATTTCAACTTGGCAATGACTCAAAGTATTGCTTAATTTTAATGTTTTCTGTTGGAAACGAATAATGACTTACTTCGATCTATCGCTTCTAATATAATATGACAAAAATTAAGCTCATGACGTTAAAGTCTTCCGACTAACTATCAGTGCCCTCTGTTAAAATGAAATAAGAAAAACGCTCTTGTTTGCAAAGAAGGGTAGGAACACAAACTAGAAATAAATCCTACGAATGAGGAGAGAAAGGGAAAGACAAAAAACGTAAAAAAGAAGGCAGAGGAAGACCGAATAAAACATTTTTTATTTCTCCTCGGAAAAAGCAGTATTTTCGCACGTCGCTCAAAAACTAAAAGCTTACAAAACAGAGGAAAGACATCATGTGAAAGACAATATTGCATAAAACGTTATATCAGACACTCATTTCCTTTATTCCATAAAAGTTGCGCTCGGAAAAAGCGGGGGTGTTGCATTTCAAAGGAATTGACAAAGGCTTTTATTGTCTTCAGTTACACAAAGTAGGCGTTGGCGTGCGCTTGAGTGGTATCGTCTTTCCAGTCGCTCAGACTGATTAACAGCAGAAAACGCTGGAGTTTCATGCATTAAAGACAATCGTATCTACTCGGCAATCCCCGTAACAAGTCGGTAGATATACCTCGTAGGCAGTACATGAATACACCAGAAATCCTGGGGTAATTCGCCTTATTTCCGGCGGATAACGCAAAATGCACACAGGCACTAAATATGTTATTGAATACACACAAATTGGTTATATATCACAATTGAATGGATTTTTTACCCTTTTCATCAAAGATGATCATATCAACACATCTTTGTTTCACATTTTGTCAATCGGCTCTTTTCGGCAATCCCCGGCTTGTTACGGGGATTACCGAGTAGATACGATTGGCCCTTCGTTGCTGACCTACTTTCAAAAATGGCTCCCCATTACCTCCGAGGTTATTTTAAGAAATGGCCGAGATGTTCCGAATGGCATTAAAGAGTTTCTGAAGAGTATGGGCATGATCATGTGATGAAAACCGTATTAAGAGATGAGAAATATTTCGATGAAAAAATGGCACGGTGGAATGAATGAAATTGATATAACGGGATGCAATGATATTAAGTTGGTGATATTTTCCAATATTATATGCTCATCGCTTATTGTGTTTTATAAAAGCAACATTAGATTAATTGTATTGTGAAGTGCATTGTGTAAAATAAGTTGATGAAATTGAATAAAAAGATGGAAATAATTTAACAGTATGGTCCAGATAAAAGGCGCAATGTATTTTTGTTAAAACATATATAAATCTATACAGTTATCCTATTTTGTTGGTAACCATTAGGGTCATCTTGACAAGACGAGTTTTAATGAGTATCAACAATATAGGGTTTTAGGAAGTTAAGAACAAATATTCAAATGAGAAACATCCCTTTAAGAGTAATTTGCCCTTCATTAGCGATATCTCTTTTCTTCATTGTGATATAACATGCTGTGTGCTGTAATACTGTTTAAAAACGACAGATGTATATGGCTGCCACACGACGAAAAATTAAATTCCTGTTGTCGCAACGAGCAATTTCTCCTTCCTTCACAGTGATTTCCTTCGAATATCATTACACTTGAATTATAAAATATATATTTTCTTACTTCAAATTTGCTGTTGTTGCTCGTTTGAACCAGTCTATACTTCGATAAAAAAAAGTTAGATGCTAGAACTAAAATTGATAACGCATAGTTAAACATGTAGTATGTTTAGTTTGCTTACAAGTTTGCATTGTAATCATTCATATTTATGAGTTGTTTTCTTATTTAAACCTGTCTGTCATATGGGATATCGCTTTTGATAGAAAATGAAGGCGACAAAAGGCGACAATGATTATCAAAAATGAATGAATGAATGAATGAATGAATGAACGAACGAACGAACGAACGAACGAACGAACGAACGAACGAACGAACGAACGAACGAACGAGCGAGCGAGCGAGCGAGCGAACGAACGAACGAACGAACGAACGAACGAACGAACGAACGAACGAACGAACGAACGAACGAACGAACGAACGAACGAACGAACGAACGAACGAACGAACGAACGAACGAATGAATAAGGATGAAAGAATGAATGATAAAAGAACAAAAGAATGAAATAATGAATGAATGAAATAATGAATGAATGGTGTTTTAAGGTGCATTGACAGCCAAGGTCATTTAACACGCATGGATCTTTTAGATGCTTGTTTAGAATAATTGTGACAAAAGGAAGTACAAACGTTATGAGCGACTGCTCCCTGGTTAAGTCGCATTTTCTGAATGTTCTACCGCATATGAGGCACAAAAGATAGTTTATACGAAGCAACGGGATCGCTCGACGTAGTGGTCATTAAATTGTCAGGAGTCAATCAAAATGTGTTTGAATCGTGTTTGAATCTCTATCACAGTGTCATATCAAAAGGATGTCGGTATTTTCTCCATTTTAATTAATGAGACACGGTTCGTGCATTTTGTTATCATGGAGATAGGAACTATATATTAATATCTACGTTGGTAAATTGCTTAAATAAGAGTTTAACCCTAACAGTACTGGAACCGACATCATGCGTATGCAAACAGGGTAGATCCAGGCCAGCCGTCAAGTCAATTAGCAGCTTGCCTGTGATCTAACCTGTTTGCTACTCTGAGTATCTTTCTTCGTCAAAATTAAGCATAAGCTTAAGGTTTTTGGAAAGCAGACGACACAAAAGTTCATTTTTAGAAAAATTACCCAGCATTCTTAGGGTATACGTCGCGTCGATCGTAGTTCAGTCATAACACGACAGTCAGCGCAACTACCCTTGCTCTTGGTATTTGGCCATCAGTACTGCCTTCTATTCTTCCAAATTCACCGACTGTTTTTCCAGACAAGTAGAATTGATCAGTGTCGAGAGACGAATTTATAAAGCCACATCGACTTCATTTCATGTTTGGAAGAATATTGGTCGAACAAATATGTACATAAATGATCCATTACTCATAACTCACCACTAAATAAACGCAAAACGGTGTGTGCCTATTCCTTGATGTGAAATACAACCGGAGGTCCATTGATCGATAGCAATTAATTATTAATTTGATCTACGATCCATATTTATGTATATAGACCTCCTCAATACAATACTGTATCTAATACAGACGTTATAGTGTATATATTACAAACCTTTTTAATTCCGACTTCATAAAATCATTTTTGAAGCATCTGTTTCAAGAGTTTCCGAAAGCCAATGGTTTCGATAACTGCATTGCTACTAAATGAGCATTGAATCCCTTCGGAGTTTAACTTCATGATTATTACGACAAAAAACTAGATCACATGTGTGATACTATTAGGGAAGGGTTCTTCCCGACCTAGTGCTTAAAGTAATGAGTGGAAGCCAGTGGTCCAGTGGAAGAGCGTCGGGCACGAGGGTCGTGGGTTCGAATTCCGTGAGTGGCGGGATAGGCTTTGCGACCCTTCAACAATCCACAGTCGGCGCGAGTAATCGTTATATATCCAATAAAACAGAATCGAGAGTGATTTATCTAAGTTGAAAGAACTTGTTTCACAATCGATGTTAAATAAATAAGTAGAGTGCCGGCCTCCGGACATGATGGTCGTAGGTTCGATGTAAAATAGATAGGTTTGCACTACACATCAAAAGCGTTATTAGACATAATTAAATGTATCAAAAATGCAATTATCAACTCGGCGATTGAGCACATTTGCGGTTGAATGCATTGACGATATTCCAACGTTACGACTGTTGCGCTGTTTAGCTCGTAATTTCATGATGGTCTTGTTATTTTCCAGGTATCGTTGACGTCACATATGATTATGGCTAGTGAACAACAACAACAACGTTTGAATAAGGAGAGAAATGGGTAAATTGGCCACGATGACCCAAGAGCTTCCCGAACTCTGCGTCAATAGCGTCAATTAACAAGTTTGATTGTGCAATTTATCATTAACTGTAATGATTCTCCGTAATGAAGCTATTATGTGTTATACAACGTCACTCCTGTTACTTTGTGACATCATACTCATATATGTTTGAGACAAAACAAATAGTCCTGCAATAGTTAATCAAAAGAACCTTTGCGAGCGGAGTTGAGCTAGTACATAAACACACAACAAGCACATCAGTTTACTACATTGCCATGTCGCACATACAAAACGAAAGTCAAACATTCTAAGTCATTTCTCTCTGGTCAGATCGAAAACAACCTCAGGTGACTCAAGCAAACTATAATACAACTGTCAAACGTTCTTTGTCATGTTGAGTTTAAACCATATATATAAGCGGATGTTTAGGTCTCCTTTCGTAGGAATGTTATCAATGAGAGAAGGATTGGCGATTTTTGCTGAAAACGACATTTAAAACGTTGTGAGCAAACGATAATCCGTTTATCATGATGTGCGATGTAACAGTTGACCATTGTCCAAATGCAGAATATTGACTTTTTTGCAGCCCGGGTCGATTAAAAGAAATGTAAGAAAAGGGAAATGCAGCAACCTTCATAATCAAATTTATATTTGTGTAATTTTCTAAATGCATAAATGTCATATAATGCTTGCCTTTCACAAACTCAATCTTATGAACATAGGAATTTGGTTTTAAGGAATACTAGATAATTCATAAGAGGACGGCATGCTTAAGTACATGTTCTCTTCAATCATAGGTCAAACTTGAGGCCTCTTATAGCAAACAATATTTATATATGAAAAAAAAACCAGCATGTTCATGATGTATATTTTAAGAAACATAATGTATCGATCATTGGTTATACAAAATACTGCCTGGATCAAAGCTTCGTTTTATAAACAATGCCGTTCCAGATCAGAAAGGGGTTAATTACAGTGTATTCTCAGAACATAAACAAAGGGAGCTGACAATCGATATTCTTCAAATAAATAACAAGGATGACTCAAAAACTGTGCGTTTAGATGTCTAATTTGAGTTATAAACAGTTTTCATATGTGATAAAACATGGTGTTGAAACACTTAAACGTCTAGTTAACATCCGCAATGTTAAGAATAATGCTTTAAAGAAGCTTTAAGTACTGCTTAGAACAAGCGGAAATATACATTGATAAAGAATGAGATATCTTAAGAACCTTCTTCCGACATAGCCTAAGCAAAAGGCCTTTTCCTTTTTTTTTATTTTTCTATTTATCAGCAATAATTAATCTTATTTTGGTTAAATAGACAAGGTGGATAGGCTGTAGAGAGGTGGTATCGGAAATATTTCTTTTGATATTCCAAATACTAACCTCAAAATAATATCCTTTCGGAAATATAACTTCCGCTTTGACTTGGTAATTCAGTTACAATGTACTGCACATATCATTATGAACACGCTGTAAAGATCATAACATTATTTGTACACTTACTGGATTCAAAATACTGTTAACATATATAGACTGTTCTAACCGTATTTGCAACAGCCGAGTTCTCATATACTAAATGAGGCCTAGCTCGTTAGTTTAAAGTATAAACTGTCTACACCTCTTTCTTTACATTTAACTATATTTATTAACAAACAGCAAAGGCCCCAAGAAGATTTAAGAAACAACTCAGAAAAGAGCAATTTTGCCTTTTGTAACAATGGTGTCTAATGAAATTCACGAAACATGACTATTTCTTAGACTTGATTATTTATCGTGTGGTGACATATGTCTAACGCTTCCTAACATAAGACAAGATAAAGTGCTCGTTATAAGCAGATTTTCCTGTTTTGAAAGTTGTTTCTTAACCCTTAGAATGCCGGGCAATGATTTTCTAAAAGTATGTTTTTGTGTCGTCTGCTTTCCAAAATCTTAAATATCTGCTTAACTTTGACGAGGAACGACACTCAGAGTTGCAAACATGTTAGAGCACAGGCCAGCCGCCAATTAAATTGGCGGCTGGCCTGGATCTAACCTGTTTGCATAAGCATGAAATCGGTTCCTGCACTGTTAGGATAATATACTCTTTGGAACATATAAACTAAAACGAGTAAAAAAAGAAAGAAACGACAAAGCACACAAACCATACAATTCAGTATCGATGCAATTATTGGAATAAACATTAGTTAAATACGAAATATATTAACTTACGGCGATCTTCCAGTTTAGCGGTCCAACCTTGATCTCATAATTCCTACACTACAATGAACAATGAATCGACTTGAATACGACGCATGACAAATATACACGTCACGTCACTTTACTTCATATAATGTAAATAGACGATCCGAAGATTCGCACCAGGTGTCACCCTTTATCAATAGACTTTTACTACCACGGGCGAACGGTTCGAAACTGCGAAATATTTCACGTGTTTCGTCTGTTTGTCCTTCGTTACTATGACAACGGCGAAATCAATGGATTGTCGCGAAACTATGGTAGCGGAGAATCCTTCGATGCTGGCTTATTTTACGATCCGTGTTGTTATTACGGTGGTGATATTAACTTGACAATCTGAACCCATCGGCTTTATCCAATGAAAACATTGGAAAAAGTGAATTTCTCAGCTCACGGAATAACCCGAGTAGTTCCGATTGATTAACGGGATAATCGAATGTTCATCCAAAAGACGGTAAACATCATTCGGAACACCTCGGCCATTTCTTAAAATAACCTCGGAGATAATAGTGAGCCATTTTTGAAAGTAGGTCAGCAACGAAGGGCATGTCCGTTTGCAATCGTATCTACTCGGACATCCCGGGGATTGCCGAAAAGAGCCGATTGACAAAATATGAAACAAAGATGTGTTGATATGATCATCTTTAATGAAAAGGGTAATAAAAACCTTCACTTGTGATATATAACCAATTTGTGTGTATCTAAATACATATTTAGTGCTTGTGTGCATTTTGCGTTATCCGCCGGAAATAAGACGAATTACCCCAGGATTTCTGGTGTATTCATGTACTGCTTACGAGGTATATCTACCGACTTGTTATGGGGATTGCCGAGTAGATACGATTGGGTAAACATAAGCATGATACCACGAGTACACCAGTTTGAAATCAAAAGGAAGTTAAAGGGAACAAAGGGGCTTGTCATAAACGGTAGTTTTTCAATTCGTTTCAAATAAGTGTTACTCTATATTACGCTTCTTTATCTTTTATTGAAAAAAAAAAACAGTTACAGTTTATACCATTATCCATATAAAACAAACATTTCATGACGAAAACATATAAGAATATATAAAAGCATAGACGTTAGCTGATATGTAACAAACCATTTAACCTTTGTTCTCTCTCATTACGTTCGAAATTAAAGGCTATTGTTAAAGAGAAAATGTTGCATGAGCTTTGACGTTTTGGCAATCAATGCAATCGCAGTCTCTTGTAACATCTAAATTACCGATATACGGCAGTGGTCCTTCTGATTTTGTTGTGAGTTTTAAATCATGATTCTTTCAAGTCTTAGCGCTTATTTACGTGACGGTAGATGTAGCGTCCAACAGACAAGGTGCTAACGAACTTTCTGGTTGCTTAAGCTCCGCCTCAGAGTCTTGCGTGAGTTGGAAGTGGGGAAAAGCAAAATGGCGCATTCCAGCAACCTCTCTATAGAATATACCATTATGTACTTATTTGTCATTCATAACACATAACAAATAAAACCTGGCTTTTTGTTCAATAATTCAAGTGTTCAATTGATTTTCTCTTCTCAAATACAATGCATGCGTTTACTTTGTGCGAACCCCATATAGAGAAGTATAACACTGTAACAATACTGCAAACTGTATTTAAATGTATGCTAATTGAATTAACGACGGGCCTTTGTGTTAAATTACCTACGTGACGGATCATTTTTTTGTTAGTTGTTCCACGTTATCTCGAGGGGGAATTATGCTATACATCATGTGTATTCGACGTATACAAAATTCAATCATTTATTTGATAAAATGCAAGTTTGCCTCTCTGATAACCAATGTCTTGTTGTTGGCACAATGTATCGAAATCTCATTAACCTGATTAGGATAGTTTATATTTAATGTGCTGGTGTTTTCTTAACCCTTTCCCAAACAACAATTTTTTGACTGTCCCAAGTTGAAAGAGTTTGCAGACGAACATTAAAAAATATGATGAAATTGAAAAGTATTCTTAAGATAGAGCAGAAAACCGTGTGGGAAAAGGAGAAATTGCTCTTTACCAGCAATTTATCCTTTTACCACAATGTTTTCAAAAGTCAAATGTCGTTATTGTTTGGGAAAGGGTTAAGAAACTCACTATGAACACATTAATGGTATAAATAAGCTAATTATGTTATATGCATACCAATTAAGTTAAATACAAATCCTCTTGTTCGAGAATGAACTCCTGTGTGTCCTAGTGGTTAAGGTTAAGAATGTGTAGCTCGGGGTCCATGATTCGACTCCCATTAATGGAACTTCATGTGGATGTTCTCCTTGTAATTTAGTATCACTTTGGTTTTTCTTCAAGACGCTGCATGTGTATAGAAAATGGTTGAAACGGTGTTATCACCAAAGCGAGACCAATAGTCAATATTTCGGCATAGCATTTGCTATTTCTTAAGCTTTTTAATTTATTTGTTTTGTATACAAAGAAAAATAAGTTCTAATACTGAGATTTAGCAAGCTCTGATTCTAGGACAAATAATCTGTATTAGTCAAAATAACAATATCAAGACAACAATAATGTCGACAAACTCATAATAAACACAGTCTTTATATAAACATTGACAATTATAAATCTACAGCATTAACATCTAGATGAAAAGAACAACAAACTCGACGACGAAAGAAAAAAGGAAAAAAGATATATAAAATCAAATGCAACACAACTACAGTATCAACACGTACACAAAAAAAAACCAGCAGCCACATAAAATCAACCAAAAACAGTATTAACAACGAGAACATAGACAATAACATAGAGAACAATAGTAATAAAATCTTCGAAAACATCAATAAATAGGGTTCGTGTGCCTATCGACCCATGTAAGTTCGGTGTCCACTATATTGTATAGATCCAGATCCAATAAGCATTAGGTTCATTAGGCGACATTATCCTCCCTTCATCTCGATAATTATCTGATCATTGATATAATTAACATTGCCGATAAATGGACAGCAGGGCCAACTCTTATATCTGGAATCGCCTGACAGGTCGTTTATTGATATCACATAGCAGACGACAGTTATAAAGTATGACAATGATTCTTTTTTCTGTCTAACATAGTTTTTTGCAAACGATCATAGCAAAATGAGAAATACAATGAACATTATTATGTTTTCATTGAGAAGTAGACGGAAACTTCGTGCAGGAAATGTTCGAACTTTGGAAATTGTTTCCGTTTGATCTTTCCCGAATTGACTGCATATCAGTTTAACTTTTAAAGATACCTTTTAATAATTCACATCAAAGACGAATGAAATAATTGTGTTTTTGTTGATTTCGACCACTAAGACAATCTTCGTAAGCGATTAAATGCCATGAATAATTAGCGGTCATTAACGGGTTATTTCCTAATTCAGAAAGTTGCGATAAATCAAGTGGCAAGTGTTGTGTGAGTCATATAATGAAACTGTTTTTTGTTGTTGATACTTTTTGGCTTTACAGGATTTCAAGCATTTATACTGCAGTGATTAACTTCCAATGGATACGATGACTGTTCGTTTTGTAAACAACTGTCGACGTGACTGATGAAGTTCAGCAATTGTTTCGAAAGAAAGATATACTGAATATTAAATGCATGTTTGACAAATAAAAGGGAAGGGTGTTCACTAAATGTTAAATTCAATTGTAGTAGATTAAAAGGACATTACGTAAACTATTTCATTCAAGTTAACAACGTGTTTACTTGTGATATGCACACTCATAAATTTGCTTTCATTTTGAGTTAAACAAGCTGTGTATTTTCGTTCAATTGTTCAAAGGGACGTAAGTGCGATATTACAAATGAATTTATACATGAAGATTTATTTCCCTTATTTAGTGTGACGTCTTCATCGTTTCATTAATATCTAAGTTATATTGCTATACCCGGCTTCCTTTAGCTGGGGGAGATCTCAAGCTAATTGACAAAGAGAGCTGGTGAGGGCTGGTAGAAATGTCGGTATTTTGTTAGTTTAAACATATTTTATTGTAAAATGTTTTTACAATAGGATTGGGACGGAAGCTATAAGCTTATTGAGTCCCTCTTCTTAATAACATTACTACATGACAGCAATACAATACAAAAAATATGTAACATATAATTGTAAATTCACCGATAGAGAGAAGGGGACAAGTAGAGAAAGAGTCATATAGAGATATAGATAGAACAGGGAGAAATAGTCAGAGTGGATGGAGCTGTAGATGAATTTTGTTATTTCGTTAGACAGTCGAGGAACTAGCTCACACAAAATCGAACTATACCCCTTAAGTTGCTTTAACCCATGCGGACAAGTGGTTAGAATACACTCAGTACAAAACTCCAAAATCACATGGCTCCTCTCCGCGTGGGTTCAATCCCGGTGACAGCATTTGAATTTTCACGAGGGGCAGTCTCCAGGCTGAGTTACGGAATGCCGATCGGTCTACATGGCTTGGTCAGCCCTCAGGGTCTTCCTCTACCATGAAGAGTCGGGTATCGCAACGTAACTGAAATGATGTTGATGCGATGTAAAACCATATGAGGTACAAGGTAAACCGTGCGGGATGGGGCCTCCATCTCGATTAGCACCTTGAATATGAAACAGTCTTAAGCACATATTGTAAGTGAGGTGGTTTGAGAATGCAAATCGACACTCATCTTTAGCATGGAATCCCTCCGTCATGGATGTTTCGCCCCTGAACCATGTACATCTGATAGAGGGTGGGGCCACCGTATAACAAGGGATTACAAGGGAGACAATTACATATCTTGCTGTGCGATTTGTCTCCCTTAGAAGTAACTACGCTTCAATGCTATCAATGTTTTTACACAGTGACGTGTATATGCCCATATGGCTTGGTGTTATATATTGTATTGCCTATTATCTTTGAAATGAACTATATTTCTTTTTAAATATTATATTTACATGTAACTATGATAAGATATATACGTACTTACTTACAAATATCATCGGCTAATATCCGATACGACAAAAAGAAAAAAAGACTGGCTGTCTATCTTAAAACGCAGAAGAGGCTGCGGGATAAAATTACACTGTATGCAAGCTTTGTTGATGTATTTAGTCGATTGTGTCTGCGTTAAGTGAAGGGGTATATATATTATGTAGTTATCTCCCATCCTGTTTGCCATCCTCAACGCACATGTATGTAAGCGTCGTTGATATTTGGTCAAATGTGTCTGCGGTAGATGAAAGGGTATTTACCAATCGGAACTACTCGGGTATTTCCGTGAGCTGTGAAATACACCTCGGATATAAGTGTAGGGTTACAATTTTTCGGTCAAATTGGCATCCGGCAATCAACACTTTTTCTAAGTGTGCACGTTAAGTAGTTCAATGTGTATGGAAGTGTTCGGCATCCTTTTAATTCATTTTTTATCAGTAACTCATACCAAATGGCGGAATTGTTGTTGTGACATGTAAAGTTGTTTCCGCAATCAAATTTAACGACTTTTAAGATTTCACATTTAAGATATATTTTTAAAAATGAAACTAAAGTTACGTCATTCTCGCGGAAAACAATATGGCGTCATCTCTTTTATTTCAGAGGTGTTTTCATTGGATAAACCCGATGTGTTCAGATTGGGTATTTACATGCTTTAGTTGTCATCCACCCTGTACGCTATATCGTACGTCATAATGCCACATGTTGATAAGCTTTGTTGTTGTTTTTGGTCGAACATATTTTTGCGTAAAGTGAAGGGTTATATGTTTGCTGTAATTATCTCCCACCCTCTATGCTATCCACAACGTCACATCGGGTCTAGTATGATGTATACCTACTACCCAATCGGAACTACTCGGGTATTTCCGTGAGCTGTGAAATACACCTCGGATATAAGTGTTGGGTTACAATTTTTCAGGTAAATCGGCATCCGCCAATTAACACCTTTTCTAAGCGTGCACGTTAAGTAATTCAATGTGTATGGAAGTGTTGGACATCCTGTTAAGTCATTTTTTATCAGTAACTCATACCAAATGGCAAAATTGTTGTTGTGACATGTTAAGTTGTTTCCTCAATCAAATTTAAAGACTTTTTAGATTTCACATTTAAGATCTATTTTTTAACACGAAAGTGAAGTGACGGTATTCCGCTGGGAACCAATATGGCGTCATCCCTATTATTTCAGAGGTGTTTTCATTTGATAAACCCGATGTGTTCAGATTGCCTACTACCCTCTATACCAGGGTCCTGAAAGGTCCAATGGAATGGTGATGGACTTCGAACGCAAAAATTTAGGGGTTGAGTGCCACCAGCGCTGCTGGTTTTGTAGCAGTGTACTTTGGCAAAATACTTAAACGCTCTAGCATAGAACTAATGAATCACGGAAAAGCCGTCATATAACTGAAAGATTGCCGCAACGGCGTGCTATTCCGCTCTCAAGTTCCCAAAAGAACAGACACATGTGAGGCATTTAGCTTTCATGCAAGATAAGAAGTTGCATGAGTTCTAAACAACATTCCAACAAATATCCCACAAAACATGATTTTAATTATAAAAAAGTAATATTGAAACGTGACACGACATTGCAATTGTCTTGCGGTCACATAACATGTATACTTTTATTTAAGATAACATCCACGCATGTGCTGTTTTACTTGTGTAAATAGTTTCCCCTTGTAGCTTAGTAAAACGCTGACCCGATATCGAACGATGTGGATTTGTTAACATTAATATTGTTTAAAAGTCAAAAAAGCTGTGTCTAAGATTTTCATTTCATTGGATGGGCAATAAAGAGAAAGTCAATCAATCATTTCATCAAATAGTTCTATATTTTAACCGCAATGTTATAAAATGTACAACTTTTGCATCTATGTACAGAAGTATATTTTTAAATCACAAAATAAGACCCATGTGTCACTTGACACAGTTTACAATACATATATATTAAAAAACAACTTTAAGGTTCAGCTTTCAATCTATTCAACAATGGCTACACTATAAGTTTCTAACTGGTTATTTTATTCCCGACTCGCTATATCTAGATCTGTTCAATTTGAAGAACGCCGACATAAATAAATCAACACCAAATCATAAACAATGGTTCTTACTTAAGGAATTTCATGATTATTTTCTTGCTATATTTGATAATAATCCCTGTGACAAAAGGATAGGAAGCTCGTTACCAGCAATTTAACCTGTTGGCACATTGGTTTCTTTATTGTTCTGTTGGATTTGTGTCAAGCGGAGTCGATGGAGAGCAAGAGGTAAGTCCAAAGTCTATATTCAATCCTCTGTCTTAAAAATAAAACAAATATCAATACTCTATGTACATAAAGGAACAATAATTCCCCAACTCTCTAATTTCACCAACAAATATCAATACTCTATGTACATAAAGGAACAATAATTCCCCAACTCTCTAATTTCACCAAGATGTTTTTCATGTACAGTTAACATATCATGACACGCCCATCTTTCCTAACCTGTACTATATAATGTCATCTTATCTTTTTAAATCACTGACTGCTTTCCCATGCACAAAAGATGGTTGTGGGAGACCGGAAGATTTTACAGCAATGTCGTAAACACATTTTGTACATGAGGGAAAAGGAGGCCCGAACTGTAGAACCATGCTTTCATTCCTCAGCGATGTGAAAGTGATCACCTTTTGAATGACGCCATTATTTGTGAGCCTGAACAACATGAAAGCAATCAATATGGATGGTGAATGCGGATAAAATGATCGTGTTTAAAACGAAATGAGAGGATAAAAGTAATTAAAGATGGCAATGGTGTTGGCGATGATACTAATGTTGATCATGATAATGATGTTGATAAAAGTGGTGATACAGAAAAGTAGCTAAACTCTATTGAATGACGATTGGTTGAAAATTATACGACTCAATAATCAAAAGAAAAGACAACTCACATGGTCTCGTGCTAAACACCAAAAATACAATGAAAAAGTATGAAAACCTGGACGTATCAGAAAATGCTTCCTATCGCGTGTGGAATACTCACAAAGCTGAATGGTCAACTCCTAGAATATCGCGTTGACGTAAAAAACGTGTATACAACTTGCGAGCCTTCGTTCTTGAAGTGATGGCTTAAGAATACATGACAACATCAGTCAACTTTTGATGGTGAGTACTTACAATTCATATGTGTGCGTATTTAACGCAAAAGGAAAAATCATGGTGACGAAAGAATACTTGGACGAATAATTTCATTCTTTGTAGTGCGCATGCGCAACTCATACAGCGTATTGACTAACACTAAAACTAAAACGATGCCATTATAATCAGTCGATGTTTGACGGTGCCTATTCACAACTCACATGTTTAATGATCAACACCAATATTAACATAATGGCACCAGAGTTCGTGCACACATCCTTCAAATATTGATGGTGACTTTAACACCAACAATACAATGATGATGTAAGAAAACGTGGACGAATCAGAAATTGCGTGTTATTTCACATGGTAAACTCACAAAGCTGAGTGATTAACACCGAACGAAAACAATGTGATGGCGTTAGAGTGCATACACACACAAGTTAATTCTTAGTGGTACGCATTAAAAAACTTCCATGCCTTTCTGCTTAACACCAAGCTTGAATCGATGGCGCAAGGATACAATAACACATTAGTTGAGTATTGGTGGCGCACATGGACAGCTCATATGGTTAACACCAAAAGCAAAACGTAATCACAAAAGAAAACGCCATATCACCAGTTAATCAATGATAGAGTACATGGAGAATTAACAATGCATGGTGCTCAAATGATGGCGCAAGAATACAAATGGACACTCTTATCTACAAATTGTAATCCCAATCATACGATGGACACTTCGTACTCTAACTCATCCAAACTCTCCAACTCCTGCTGGATCTTCCTCAGATCCGCCTGCAACTTTCTGATCCGCGTTCTTCTTTCGTGTTCTATGATGGACATGGCACGTCGAAATCGCGGGGATTCGTTCCCATCTGGACCCAGCATTTCCACCGACGAAATCTTACAGTGTTCAGATGAGACAACAACCGATGGGTTCGTAATCTGTCCTGTTCGACGCTTGCGTTTCAAACTACGCAATGACGCCGTTTCCCCGTTTTCATCCACACCGCAGCCGTTTGACGAAGGAGGTCTTAGATAGTGCTTACTGGATAACGGCTGGCTCCCGCTACGTTTTAAACCTTGAAAGACCGAGTTGGATTCGTCCGGATAATTTTCGATATCGTTATCGGAGATTTGTGTTTCGAACGTTTGCGTTTCACTCCTCTCAGATTCGTGTTTTATGGACGCTAGTAAATGGTTTCGCCGCTCCTCCACCGCTTCTTGTCGTAGTAACGGATGTGACACGCGGGTTCGAAGCCCGCAATGCCCATCAGACGTCGCCGAAGCGTCCTGCGCGTCGGTCCTATCGTCCGGCGACGTCTTCATGCCCTCGTACTCGTGCCGGAGGCTGATGTTTCCGATACTGAACCGCGGACGAAATCGGCACAACTTGGACACGGCGTAGCTCGTTGCGTCCCGGATGCTCATTCTGTTCGGGCGGCGTCGGTTGAGTTTTGGTGTTGGCTGCTGGATATTGAGGACGAATTTACCGAACGCCTCCGACTCCCCGTCGTTAGTGATGCCGACACAGACCTCGCTCTCATCTGACGTGGAGCTGACCCTGAAAAAAACATGTGTGTATCAACAGATTGACGCATGATCAATCAAAATCAAGAATTCTTTAATGACTCAAAATATATTATTTTTTCGTCAAACAAGCACCTGTATGTAGAAAAATAACAAAGAAAAATAAGCAAATTAAATTGTATATACAAAGGTATGGTTCAGATATCATAGATACCATAGTGGTCCAATTAAATTATGATTTATCAAATTATATCACCAAGGGGTATGTCAAGTAGAGATTCGTGATTGTTCATCTACGTTTACAAAATTGTTGCAATCCGTTAATCACAAAGGTTATTTTGTGTTTGAGAAACAAAAGTACATAGTAGATAATGTCAATCGCATATTAATATGTTTATACGAGAACTTAACTCATTAGAACTTCATGGTTTGCTGGACAAACAGACCTGTAACAAGATACTCAAATCAGTTTAACCTCAGAAGTTCACAAACATCGATACCCCTTTGGTACTTTGATTTTAGCGGATTATAATGGAGGAAATATTTTACGTTGAATTTTTTAGATTTGACTTCAAGGTAATTGCAAGTAATACAAATTCCGTTTAGAAAATTATACAATTTAAAATACTTTCTATTGGAAAAATGGTTTTGATGCATATGCCCCCCTCCACAAACAATGGAAATGCGTAAATAATTTCTGATACTTACACGTCGCCATCTTGAATACTCCGTTTGAGGGAGGGCGGGGTCGGATCGACACGTGACTCCGGCAGACGACACAGCTGTTCACGTGTCAGACGGGGATAAGGCTCCATCGGCAGTTCTAACAGCCTCTCTAGTCTGTGGATCTCTTGGTCCATCTGTAGAAGAAATTATTAAAAATGAATCAGTTTCTATTGCTGCGATGCCGGGCTAATACGATGGAGAAAGTCCCTAAACTTGACTGCCCATAAGGGCAGGTCAAGCTTGGAAGAAAGGTCGACATTCCGTTAGACAATTGGGAGACGGCCATCCGATTTCAAGGTTTGTACTCTATAAACACTAGACAAATTATTTGATAAACGAATCAATTGCTTGGTTGTTAAATCCATTTCATCATTTGAGTAAACTTTGAGATACGCAGTGAACTTACATGCCAGGCTCTTTTCGTTTGTCTTTTAACCCTTTATCACACATACTTATTAAAGTAGTCTTGTTAAAGGGTTATTCGCCCATATCATGCACCACCTAGCGCCGATAAGGAATTTCTGATAACGATCGATAATCCGGCCCGCGTTTTAGACGATGATTTTGGCTACGAATTACTTCCCTTGTCGCACCTGATCGAGGTCTACAATTTTTATTTTTCTTGTTGGAATTCCCTCATTAGCAAATAAAAATATGACAGTTGAAAGTAACAACATTGAGAAACATTAAAATTAACTAAGGTATATATGTTTTAAAGGTATGTTGTGAATAAATTTGAAGTTCTGAGACATATTAGACTGCAGAAGATATTTTTAGAGTTTTCGCGCCTAAAAAAGCAATGGGGGTATATTTACTTTTTTGTGGTTTGAGTAAAAGTAAGCATGGTAACCTACCTATTTCTTAACATTTTCTGATTACTTGTTTCCAAAACTTGATTTATGTGTAGTTTGGTGACATTCTTATTGGTAATAATGATTTTATGACAATTTTTCTAAACAAACTTTCTGAAAACTCCGAAAATCGAACGCTTCAAAAGGCACTAAAACATGCCAATCATGAAGAATTTTTAGTAAAATGTTTAAAATCAGGTATATTTTCTGTTTGTGTGATATATTTTATTAGATAGAACATAAAAGAATAGCTGAATGTTTAAAAATGAATAAATTATCAATAAAAAACCAAGTTTTCTTATTTTCCCCTAAAATATGCCTAAAAGTGCTAACGGTCACTTTTTCTAGAGCGGATTTGTAAAAAAAGTAATATGGTGACCCCATCTCTTCTTTACACCATTGAATTCATAAATGTTCAAATAAGAGATAGGCAAAATTCCATGAACATCTTATTGCAACAACAATTGTGTGAATATCCCTTTAAGACGTCTCCAATGGCTACCCTAAATGTTGAGTTCACCGAACATCTATTATGCCTTGTTATCTAACGACTTTGACCAGACTAATTATCTGGACTTCTAAATTTATATTCGGTTTTGCAAACCTTGAATCGCCAATCAGATCATGTACTAATAATCTGAAATAAGACATCGCATATTTTGGTGGTAACCTTTTCTCATTTCGAAAGAGATCACATGACGTCACTAAATTACCTCGACGATTTCCCGCCGGTAAACCCTGTTCTGTACTTCCGCTCGAAAAAAGAGTTCCCTTTTTTCGTCGACGGCAAATCGGCGACAGTTCGTATCCACCGTGATACCGGACGCCGCGATGATTGGGTCGCCTTTTGTGGTCGCCAGGGCATATATCTGAAATGGAATCGTATTGCTTTGTTCTTTGTCTAAATTTGAATAAAGTGGTCAATAAATCTGATCAAGGAATAACTTCTTTATGAATGATTGGAATAAAAATGTCAATTCATATGGTCAAGGAATTACATGATGGTAAGTTGCCTTTCGAATCAGTAGACATATCTTGTATGGGTAATTGTCTTTATTTCCTTAACAATTATTTCTATTGCATGAGACGATTTTAGTGCTTAATCTGGGTTTTTTTTGTTAAATAAAAAGGCCCATCATCAATCCTTTTAGAAATCGTCTTTTGGCAAAAGCCTGTCATGTACATATGAATGGAAGGACATGTCCGTTCATCCACATTACATCCAAACAATTGTGCGTAAACTTAGACTGGAGTATTTCAAAAGGAAAACGTTTAAAAACAATTGGGGAACATTCTACTTATGCATAAGAAACACACACAATGAGATACAGATATTTCAAAACAAGAGGCAAATGTACTAACATGATTTTATTTTGATGCTCCATTCAATAAAGATATCAACGGCAGAAATATCCGCGACTGTTTTGTATAACTACACTATAAAACAGAGATCTCTGTTATGAGGTAGCCTTTAGAAGCCTTTAGAAGCGACAGGGATGTGAAATCTGAACTATAACGCCAATCAAAGTATATCGTTACTGACAGCCAAATGCATTACCAATCATTTGTCATTATATTTTGACGCATACCATAAGGCCAAGTATATAATAACAGATCATTTACTAGACGAAAACCGAGTAAATCAACACCAAAGCCTGTATATGTTGCAAAACGCTGACAGTCCATAAACAACGCGGACGTACATAGTCTGCTGGCTTATATAGAACACTTGAAAAAGTGCTTCAGTTATTATGTGGTACCAAGGCCTTTGGATTAAGTTAAATATTTTGAACATAGCAGCATATATAAAAAACCAGGTAGATAAACCGAATCAAACCATTGACAGCAGTCATTCAACGCTTGTAAAACTCCAATCCAATCAGATTTAAACATGTCGAAGATGGACACAATGACCTGACAGTATGTTAACAGAATCCGTGATGCACTCAGTGTTCTAGCCTATACTTCAAGATTTTGAAAAGAGTCACATCATCCGAATTCGCAAATGAATGGGGTAGCACTTTCGACCGTTTTTGTCGTTATTGTATAATCCTCTCGTGACTTGCTCGACAGTATTCGTGTGAACGTCCGATAAACCATTAGCATATAGAAGCAATTGTGAGAGCTTAAAATGTTTGCAGAACAATACAACGCCTTTGGGAATTTGTGCGCAATTTACAAAATTGAATTTCAATTTAAACTGTCCCGTCTGGAACGTTTCATAGAAAAGCACAATGTAACTAAAATATGTAGGTGTCAGGGAAGTTCCTGTGGTTCTGAATCTTACGAACGAACAAAACGCGAATGCCAATGAACGTTAATAGTGGTGCACCGAGTGCCATAGCCCATCGAATGTCATGGACATGCCTTAGACATGAATATACTGTTTAGTTTGCCTAATAAAGTGTTTGTTGATATTCACGTTGATTTTGGAAAGACCTTTTTTTAGGCTCATAGTTTTGAAACGACTGTATAATTACCCATGAATTGTTTGACAAAAAGAAATACGCAACACACACCAAAACAAGACACAAGAAAGGAAAAAGGGAAGAAACACAACACGCTAGTTAAAAGACAAACCCCACCAAAATTGATATCAAGGAAAAACTAATGATTAACACATAAGAAACAGTCCACTTCCTTTGGTGGTAGACACAAGCATGAGCGAGGACTCGAGTACATAGGCAAGTGTTGGCTGTCGGGAGAGGATGTTAGAGAGTGTGACGACCAGCACGCTCATCATCACCACGTTATAAACGTTCACCCCGATATACTGGGAGTCGTTGAGCGCGGGTATTTTCACATTGTGGGTCTCAAAGGGCATTAAAATGACTTGATGAATACACATTTGTTATAAAAAGAAAAGAATGGTCGCGACGAGCAATTTCTTCTTTTTATCACAAATGGTTTTGCAATTAGATATGGTTTCTCATCTTAGATTATCTTGCTTAATCAAGTGTTTTTTTTAAAGTACTATACTTTTGGAAAGTTCTCTGTTTAGGTTCAAGTTTTGGAATAACCGTAAAATTACACATGAATGGTACGGCAAAAAATGAAATACACACTACACACCAAAACAAGACGTGGGAATGGCAATTATAAAGAAAAACAGCACACTAGAAACAACACAGAATCATCATAATGGGTGGCAAGACAAAATTGACAATAGATATATATATACACACATATAAGAAACAATGCAATACCTTTGGCACAAAAAGCAAACAGAGCGTAATGGTGGTCGACACAAGCATGAGCGAGGACTCGAGTACGTAGGCGAGTGTTGGCTGTCCGGAGAGGATGTTAGAGAGCGTGACGACCAGCACGCTCATCGTCACCACGTTATAAACGTTCATCCCGATATACTGGGAGTCGTAATGGGAATCTTCACCTTGTGGGTCTTGTAGGTCATTTAAAAGGTGGGGTGGAAACACATTTGTGATAAAAAGAAGAAATTGCTAGCGACGACCAATTTCTTCTTTCTATCACATATGGTTTTGCAAATAGATATGGTTTCTGATCTTAATCTATGTTGCTTTAATGTTTTTTTTGTTACCACATGCTTTAATATTGAAGGAAAACTTCGGTCTTTGTCGAAGTCTTTTAACAAACCAATCAATTCCAAATAAAAGCTTTTGATAAAAATTCAACCACACCAAAATAAAACATTGAATAGGAATCATAAAAGAAAAAGAAACACACTTGTAACAAGGCAAAATTAAATTGTATGCCACGACAAAAGAATAATTGGAATAAAACAAGCGCTTTAATACTTTTAAGAAAGACAACACACTAGTAGAAAGAAAAAAAACTTCCTCACTATGGATGACAAGACAAAATTGACGATTGATGTTTTTACATATGTAAGAAACAGACCATTACCTTTGGCACAAAGAGCAAACAGAGTGTTGTTGTGGTCGACACAAGCATGAGCGAGGACTCAAGGACATAGGCGAGTGTTGGCTGTCCGGAGAGGATGTTAGAGAGCGTGACGACCAGCACGCTCATCATCACCACGTTATAAACGTTCATCCCGATATACTGGGAGTCGTTGAGGGCGGGTATCTTCACCTGGCGCGTCTCCCAGGCCATGTACACGCCAAACACGAGTAGCAGCCCTTTGTACGCGTACAGGGCGCCCGTCCATTTCTCCATGTGCTGCGAGTGACAAGTGGTCAGCTGCGATATGATGAGGAGGTCTTCGTCGTTTTCAGATGCCTGTTTTTGGGTAGAAGGGACAATATATTTCTATTTGTGGGACCAAATAGTTTTAAAGATTTATTTATGTTCAGGTTTTAAAGACAACATTGTTTCTTTGGACACTGATACGCTTGCATCCCATTGGATCCAAATATAGTTAATATACTGTATTTCGAGGATTTCTAGTTTACATGTACCAATAGAGACTTGGCCGATCACCTTTTTACTCATGTGTTCATCATCATTAAAATAAGTTATCAGCAGACTAATCAAATCGCAAGACAAAAAAAAGTTAATAAGTACACACATTGTTCTTATTACTACCTATCCTACCAGTTTCTTGTAATATAAAAGCAGTTTGGCATATTTCTAGGACCAATCGTATAATACTTTCCTATCATTTTGGACGTTGAATTACACGCGAAGTTCGCGAAGTTGTTTCAATGCATTGTGGACACCTCTTTAAACTCAGTGTTAAATTTAACGTCAAGCTACTGTCGAAGTATTATACGAGTACATCCCTTACCTATGTACATATACAATAACTAAGAATGGTACTGTAGAGCTTTTGATCCAGACTAAGGCTTTCTGATAAAAAAAGTATTGATAAAGGTTTTGTGTATGACAATTGTTTTATGACCATGCAGAAAGTGTATCTATGGCCTGGTGGTTAGAGAACAATACTTAAAACACCGTTGTTATATCAAGTAGAATGACATTTACTTTAATGATGTGTTTTTTTATTATCATTACCTTTACGTTAAGGTTGGTTACTTTCTTCTGCATCGGATCTATCGCAATCCACAGGACTAGTATAACCGAATCGACAACGAGGAGTGCCCCTATAATCGACAACAACTGTTTATCACGCAACAACTGAAAAACAAAGATAACACAATATAATGAGTTAATTGCATGTTGAGGTCAAGCCAAGGAAGCATGTCGACCTATTGTTTACCTATTTTCAAAGAAAATAAAGGTAAATGTATGTCCTCTTGTGACAATTCTTATTATATCTGTTCCGAAGTGTCATGCAAGATGACTTTCAAAGATGCAGCGCCAAGGAAATGATGTGTATGTACATCCTTGATCAAGCTACAAGTACACTTATCAGATTTCTGCCCATGGACTGTTAACATTCAACTCACCAAGAATGGCAACATATATCAAATGACGACCACATCAAACAAATATACAAGAAAAGGCTCGAAATTGCCAATTGATCCTTTTTCAAATAGGATATTTAAGAATGGTTTAAATTGAATACAATAGATAGGAAAAAATGTGTCAAGTCAAATACAATGTTTGTATGATATTGGACAGACACCACTATAACAAAAATGATGCTTCTCCTGTCAATAGTGCCATTTTGTCAATAGTGCCATTTTGGCACCGATATCTAGGTGCCGTATAACAATTTTGATATCCGGCACTAACCATATAACGCATCCGGTGACAAATCATGACGTCATAAGAACGCCATGGTACATGACGTCATGAATACATCATTCTCTGCTTTGTTCACGTGTTTGTTTTATTTTCATTTTGTTTGTTTAAAAGTATACATAAGGGTAACAGGGTAAATAGAATAGATGATTGGTGTCTTTGAATGGGAAAAATTATCGGGCTCGGCATCGGAATATTATCCGTTTCGCCTTCGGCTCACCGGATAATATTCCTACGCCTTGCCCGATAACATTTCCGATTCACGACACCAACCATCTATTCTCTATTTCTCCCATGAGAACTCTTTTTATTCCTTTGTCATATTTCTTTCTAAAAAACTCAGCAGAAATATGAAACGAAACAGAGTTAAAAAGCGCAAGGGGTTAAACGCTATTTGAAACCGCTATATTAACAATCGAACGACGCAACGAAAGTGTCCGCGAAAATGATTAAACCCACGTAGAGACAAACAGATTGGAAATGATGAAACAGTTAACCTTCTTCCTAGATGATATTGCAGGAATGTTAAAGTGCAGTCTCTTCAAAGATTGGCAAGATAACGTCATTCACCAAGATTAATGGATAATCGGCTCTTCCAATAGTACAAATTACTTTGGTTTGCGTTGAAACAATTCCCTTTTGTGTAGTTTTTCGATGTATTGGACGGGAAATTCATTTGAATTGAAGACACTTCGAGACATTCTGATAATTGATGCGTGGTAAAAAAGGTTCTTTTTAACGCATTTCAGGAACCATCACTCGCGAATGGTGCTTAATCCTAGCTTTTATCTTGACAATAAACCCTGAACGTAATTTTCAACCTTCACCAGAAATATCAAAGACGTTCACTTGGAGTTTTGTAGGGCTTTATATCAACAAGATTTAAAAGTACACGTTTTCTTCTTTTGATATACAAACCAATATCAACTACTTAAATGTTCCATTTACTCAGTGGAGTGCAAAACGCAAAAAACGCTTTCGAAAGTCTGCCCACATTTTTTTTTCTTTAAATAAGGAAACCGATTTATCAGTAAATTGATCAACATATAAAAAGTCTTTTTACAGTATTTGTTTTAAGATTTACTAGCTAAGGTAACATTAATGCAACCATTAACAACGGTGGTCTCATGCTAAACAATTATGTACTTTAACATTTGATCAGGTTTATATGTGTCCATAAGGCTTGAAAAAGACACATCTTATCTTTTCCAAAGTTTTAGATCGGTTCGTTCAAAGCATCATCTTCTTTTGCCACAATGCTTTTTAAATCTATTCACATATCACAACAGCAAAACTAAAAGGTTTTTCACATGTTTACAAAGCTTTTTGTTAAGCCGTCTGCATCAAGGAAAAAATGTCGTCTGCGGGTGGTAAATATTTAAAGCTAACAGCATTGCTTACTTTGCTTTTGATAAGGCCTCCACTGGCTCTTGTGAAGATCTGATGGACTCGGTAAGTCTTTGTAAACATGGCACCAAACGACAATGAGAAACCTGCTGCGAAAAGGAATGCACGCAACTGAAAGAAAAGAAAACCACAAATGCGATTCATGTGTACTTAGCTAATTCTAATAAAAAATCTTGAAGCAAAGTGGTTAGCCATTGTAATACAACTGCTTTGAAAGAAATGATGAAAAATATATACAATGTTTTCTTTAGACGTCAACATAGATAAAAGTGAAAAAAGCTCACTATGAGTTTTCCCGTTTTGTCACACTGAAAAGTTATCTGCCGATTGAAACGAATTGAAGGATTATTTACAGATGGTAATTAATTGTTGCTGTGCTTTTCCCGTGTTGGAATCTATATGTGGAGTAATTTTCCCTTAAATAAAGTTACATGCTGTTTACAGTCAACAAGAAAGATATAATAAATATCTAATAAAAGCGATTAAGTCACACAACAAACTACAACATTCATTTATTTACTATCCTATGATAGTTTCAAAATGGACTTCTGAGATGATTTAAGAAAAAGACTATACTTCCATGTTTTATATTACTACAGTAAACCGGTAATGTATTTATAACCCATTCACGGTTTCCACGAGAACTTGACAAATGCGATAAAAATAGAATCGACTAGGTTGATATACAACACACAGAGTGTTTGTCAATCTAAAGAAAACATATTCATAAATATGTTTAAAGGATACATAGTGATTCAAAGGGAATGGTTATGAAGGAGCCTTCTAGGCAAAGCTATATGTTTACATTGATTAAAGTCACAAGCATTGGTTTTGGATGTATATTCATCTGTCATGGGTTTTCGTGCAAAAATATCGCCAGGATTTGGTTACCAGATTGAGGTATGTTTATTTATTTCTAGGTGACGGTTTTGTTTGTTATTAAAACGTTGCATGGCTATGGTGATAGCATTACTAAGACACTTACTGTAATTTATTTGTCTATAATGCATAACTGCTTCAATGATCCACGGAATCTTCGTTGCAATTGGCCTTTGGTATGACATAGTATCTTGGTGGAAATAACTCACTTGTAATTCACTTTCATGTATTTTATGCTTACGTTTTATCATGTTTTGCCGGATTCAGAAACATGTCTTAGTTGCCAATCAAGCCATATGTATAAACAGTACACTGTATTCTTTTTATACTCACCGTACATACACACGGAAAATATTCCTTGTCCAATTCCGACGCATTAAATCCCAGCATTATGATTCCAGTATAGACCAACATACACCCAACGACAGCTACATTGTT
Organism: Cerastoderma edule; assembly: GCA_947846245.1. Taxonomy (NCBI): domain Eukaryota; kingdom Metazoa; phylum Mollusca; class Bivalvia; order Cardiida; family Cardiidae; genus Cerastoderma; species Cerastoderma edule. Next base: position 3,298,229 of record OX401408.1, read on the forward strand.
TAACTTTGGGCTTGACAACTTGATGTATCTAAACGAAAATAATCAGTAATGAACAGAACAGAACAGAATGGGACTGTAATGTTAAGTTGTATTTCCTTTGAATCCTGAACGATTTACAATCTTAAAACCATTCGTTTGGACGGTTTGCGATGGAAAAACATAAATCGACCTAAATAACTGAATGAACCAGGAATCCATGTGGCCATTTGAACAATGCAGTCCCGACAAAAATGAATTGAAGGGGATGTTTTATACGCCCGTACGTCTCATTTAAGATACTCATTATTTAATAATTATACCACATCTGTCGACATTCAGCAAAGCCAGAATTAATAATGGTTGAGTGCGGCATACGTGAAGGACAGTTTTATTTGTACTGACGAGTCATGACGAATCAACATGGAAGAGAGTGAACTGTATAAAGAATTCTAATTTTCAGAATCAAACAATTAACGCCTTTCTCTCTCAATGCTCATTCCTTAATCAAAACAAAATAGGATAATGATTTGCAAAGGCCATTAAAAGTGATATGATATTTGTGAGGTTCAAATGATGTGACACTAATTCATGTCATGGATATCTGCATAAATCATACTAGCAGTGAATTAATTCCTGTTTTCAAGGAAGGGAAAGCTTGCCACATTTTCTTATGTTTTATCCATTTTCTTGCATAATGATTTAAATAGCACATATAATTCAGAGCTTCAACCCAGTTATTACCGTAGCCGCCGATGATAGAGGTTAAAGCCAAGAAAGGCTATTGCCAGCACCAGACCACAAGCACTGACGCCACTCACGCAAATATAGTATACAACCTCGATGGTCTTCTGCCGCGTTACCGTGGCGAATTTATCACGTGGGGCACGGCCATCTGCAATTAATTATATAGTTAATTACAGGGGTGTTTTACTTTATTTGTCATGTGCCTATGAAAAGGCAACTTCCGGGCATTTCTTTATAGTCATGCAATTTTCCAATTGTATTTTTTCCATTTATCATTATGATAAAAATCTTGGGTTTCCCATTTCAACAATTTCAGGTATCAAACTTCCCAAAATTAACACACCTGGCTTCCCTATTCAAGGAAATAAAGACTTAATTGCTCATTTTGATCCTAAATCGTGTAACATCAGTCAGATGATTTAGTTCCTTTGCAAACGTGAAAATGCTATGCTAAGGACGACTAGGTTCAAGTCTCAGGTCAGTTTAATTGTTAATACTATGACGTGATGCTGTTGCTTTGTCCTACCTGGATTTCTATTTTGCGATCCAGATATTGAAAGTGTGTTTGTGCTTAAATTTCGAAATATCGAAGCGAAATCACTCTATGGCCAACATCATTGAATTTTTCAAGATACATTGGCGGTAAACAGATTAACGTATTTAAAATATGGGTTAATTTGACATACTTTTCCACTGAATTGGGCGACAGGATCTGCAGTTGAAATTGAGATTCTTTTTGTCCGGTTCATACAGGGCTATCCGAACAATATGCCCTCCTGGAAATCAGAAAATGCATTTAGAATATCGTAAATATTGATATAAGCATGAGCAATAAGAGAAAAACCCAATAGATTAAAAATTATTAACCTAATTGGGAAAAATCCCGCTAATGATTAAAGTATGAACCCCATTGTATGCTTTTATGCAAGAAATAGCATTAAAATAATGGGTATATGTATAAACTTACTTGTCTTACCATGCTATTTTAGGAACAAAACTCGATATAAGACACTATAACTTACCTTGGTTTTGACCTATCACCGATACGCCTTTCCTGTCGGGTCCTTCAAATGATATTGGACCCTGCAAAAACATTGATATTCGAGGAATTTCAAAGTGTATGAAAATACTCACATGCATTTTATGTATCTCGAAAGTTCTAACAATAAGCTTTTAAGTTAAACATCGCAGTTTCTCTATCTTGTGAATAAGGTATTTTGATTTTCTAACGGTATCATGGCATGAATAACACCAGTCAATCGAGGCCGTTCCTGCAATGACCGCAAGCATGATTAATTAATGCTAATGCATACTTACGTATGATATGTATTTTTAACCAATGAAAATACTCCTAGTCCATCTAATACACGTAATTTAATGTGTACGTCTTTTAAAAATGCTTGATACCTAGGAATGATGATTAACTAGGAGTAGATGATATAGCTCAAACCAGGTCATTGTCTAAATTACATATATGAAGTATGCAATCGAAACATTTTTGTAAAAATTGAGAAACTGACTACATTCCAATTCCCCTTAAAACCGTAGCCAAACAAAAACACTCCTTACAGAAATTCCAAGGAAACCAAGGTGCTGCATGGTTTCGAAAAAGGCGTTCCTAATGCTAGCCCCGCCCTCGTATGTAAATGACTCCAGTATATCGTCCCCGTTCCCCATCGTCCACGAGTCGTTCATGGTACCATTCCGCCAGTAGTCCATGGAACCTTTAAGCGTAAGTGCGATTGCCCACATGGAGTCGTAGGTCGTGGTGGCGTAGGGTGAGAGAGGGCGTGGTCCCTTCCGCTCGTCGTAGTCATGGAGAAAGTCCCGAATACTCTATAAAAGATGCAAGCGATTTAAAATGGCGGCTTTTTTCAAAGTCGGTGGGCGACAGTGTTGCAATGCTAGAGGATCAGCCTCTTGTACCGAGGGTCCCGGGATCGAATACCCCGTCACTACCCCACAAATTCATGCGAGAACAGGTTTCAGATCAAGGAAGCAGTTATCGAGAGTTGATTCAATAAGCACCCAGCCCCCTCACAATCTATGTCAAATAAAGAGCTTTAAACTTAAGCCAATTGGTTACTTCTCGTTGACTATTTGTTTTTGTTTCCTTCTTTCCTGGATCCAAAACATTACAACCATTTAAGATAAAACTTTATTTATTTTACATCGATTGTGACGGAAGTTCGAAGCTTATTAAACCCCTCTCGGTGACTGTTTCCTGGAAACATGACCATTTATTGCACCAACTTGTGGGTTAGTCAAGGTATGCATGTACATAGTCATGACTCTTTGGTGCTTACCAAAACCCTCTCAAATGTGTAACCAATGCTTAAAGCTGTTCTCTCATATGACCTTAGACGATTTTTAAGTCATATTTGAGATTTTAAAAGTTTTTTTTTCTTTTTATTTTTTTTCATTTCATTTTAAAGATTACGGGAAATGTTAATCAAGCAAAATAAAAGGTTTACGACAAATGTTTGTCAAGCCCAATAACACTGTTGGAAATACGATCACAACAGAGAATTTACAGTTAAATGCATCTATTTTCGGAGAAATAGTGACCCAAACAGTAATTAATTCTAGCCGTTGAAAGGTTTCATTAATTTTACTGTTTAAAGCCCTTCAAAGCATTAATTTTCAAGTCATTTTATCCAACTTAATGATAGGCCTTTTGCAGAAAAGGAACAATTACGCTGACAAATGTGTAATCATAATGGGCAGCCTTATAATGAAACTGAAGGCAGATTGGAGAAGCGAACATATCTTGAAAGCAAGTGATATGGACAGGTTTACTTTGAAATAAGCATAGGGCACAACTAGCCTTCTAGAATTAAAGTGTTTTCTGTCTTTTGATAACAATGATAACAACCTTATCGGAATAAAGGAACTAAATAACATCGCACAAGAGCAAGATGTAGTGCATGTGTCTACTTTCTTTTAAAAGAAAGATCACTAGCCAGTTCCATTATGTCCTCCCTTGTAACGGACCAACCACAGATGTTGTAAGAACTTGTGGTCCAATCTTTTTCATTCTACAGTAATATTATAATAATTCTTTGTGTTCTTAGTTTTCTGTATGTGTTGTATTTATGTATGTTTTGTCTAATTAAATGTCGTTCAGAAATCATGTGAAGTTTTCCTTTTGCAATAAAATATGATTAACCCATTACCAAACAATGAAGATAGTTAAGCAATTTGTTGCAGACGACTTTCGAAGACATTGTGAAAAGGAGTAAATGCTCTTAACAAGTAATTTGTCCTTAACCTACAATGTTTCCTGCCCTATCAGAAGATCATTTTTCAATTTAATCGCATTTTGTTATGTCGTCTGACAACTCTCCATTTTCGACTGTCGAAAACTTTGCTAAAGTGTTAAATGCTTATTACGACGAAATTTAAAGACTGCGTTTTAAAGCAGTACAAATAACAAAACCGAATCACTTACAATATTCGCGTAGGAATCATCATCCTCGGAGAGTGAGCTAAGGCTGTCGACGGTAAAATATCCCTCCGCGACGCGAGCTAGTTGTTCAGATAAGCACGTTGTGTCGTTTGAGAGACCCCACCACCGTTCAACGTAATCGCTTATCAGCATCCATACAAACCGACTGCCATACATCTCCAGTTTGTAGGCCTTAAGGAACATTAGATATACTTACAAGCGGTACATTTGTTTAGTAATGTAAGTTATATTATTCGTGAAAGGTAGCTACATTTGTAAATTAAGTTGTCAAACAGTTAAAGAAACAAGTTTGTAATAACAAAATTTATCTAAATGTCGAGGTATTCTTGAACTCCCATGAAGAAGCGGATAAAGTTCATTTTGTGCATCGGTTTTGTTGATTAAATGTTTCTTATCGTTAGAATGATAGAAAACCCGTATCTAAATCTGTTAATCACTTTTTATCTCACGTTCATTGCAAACATTGTGTGATGTAATGGCCATTTTGCAACACTTTGTTAAAAAAAAGGAGAGCAGTACTTTCAAGTACAATGTCTGAATTAAGTATTTGAAAAACAGGCTATTCTAAATGTTAATCAATAATCAGATCCATGTTCTGTTAATTCGTTCAGACTATGAACAGTATAGTTAACAGTAAAGCTTGGACGTATATGTTTTCTTTTAAAAGCCGTTTCTGTGATAGAAAAAAAACCCATAAAAATGAAACAATGTATCGCTTGGCAACATACTGTGGAGATCTGTTTAAAATATTGACATCGAACTTAAAGAATACCTACTGCACACAACACATGTCTGGCTGCTTTCTCAGAGAAACTTCCAATTATGATTCGAACGTCTTGATTCTAAAAAAAAAAGGAGGGTATACCAAAGATTACTGTTCGATTTGTTCTTCTTAACGTATTGGTCGATCAATCGACCGCTGCAGAGGTAAATGGTTTAAAGGTTGACTGCATGTGTGAGGAATGGCACAGCCTCGAACCTGTAGCGGGTGATACCAAAAGCCAACTATTGATGCTGGTGTTAACTTCCCTTCTTGGCACTCGTTGTAGCTGTGAGAGAGTTCCATTGGGTTGTCAAGGAATGGCAGCCCTGATTTCCAAAGCTAATGGATAATGTTTTAACATATGTCGCAGTGGCAGTGATAGTTTGTTGAACATAGCGTTAAACCGAATTTAGACAGATATGAAAGTGCAACGATTGATCTTATAGATATGATATCAATCAGATTTAAGTATTCTTTTCGCTACACTCTGTATAAATCAAGATCTAAGGAAGAATAGGCCATTTACATAGGGTATTACCATGTACTTGACTATGAATAAGTTTGTAACTTTATATATTTTTCAAATATTTTTATCATCAGTGAGTTGTCACGGTTTGAAATGCTCTGAATGGGATTAATCAAAATTCGTTTGTCTTAGATTATCTAAATAAATAACTTTTATCAACTCAGAATGACAGAATCGATATTTGATTTATAAATGTTAAAACAGTTGATATTTTTGAAAAGAGTGGATTATAATTTGATGTTATGTACTGCATACATATAGAAGTAACTTTTGTAAACAAATCACATTTTCGATACTTCCTGATTTGATAAATGTTTATCCCTCTGTTGCTAAGAAACACTTATCCATGTACGCCTTTTGCGCTTACATACAAGGCTAACACACCTGACATGTGGTTTAGTTTGTTTCATCAAAAATAAATTAAAAATATATTTTATCAAACATGGCCATACATAAATTTGGTGTTATACGGACGATGCTTTTATTGCTTTAATACTTTTAACATTTAAAAGAAAGAGAGAGGGATTTTAGGGGTTTACGCCCCAGCATTATCAAATCTCGATATCAAAACGACATGTATTGTAATTTACAATTGTTGTCTACCAATGGTATTGAATTACTTTGCGGGTCCCTTAATAATTGTCAGCGGAGTCATTTTAACTTACCTCATAACAAGTTTTATACATCTCAATTAGAAAAGACTTAAGAAAGACAAAAGTGATTGGATAATGTAAGAGCAATTTCTTTTTCGCTTTTATTTTATCATTCGTTTACCTATCTCCGGTGTTAATAACCTACACAGCGATACATTGTGTTATCGTGAACCAATAGAGGAGTTCGACAATTTTAAGTTCAAGGTAAAAATATGTTACTGTTTTTCCTCATATGGTACACTTGTGTTAATTGAATCGAAAGCACTAAAAAACGACAAAAATGGTTTGTTCTTTAGCAGCCTTGTCTTTTTGAGATTTTGCTATTAACTGACATGTCTTTACGAAAAGTAGAAATTACAGACTCTTAAAATTTCTTAGGGTACTTATCAACGATAACCAATAATATTCCCACTACGACATCGGGTAGAAAAGTACTAGAAATCCTTGTGAAAAAAAGGATAAATTTCTCACCAAGAGCAATATATCATTAAATCACAGTTGTTTCTAGAGACGTTTCCAGCAGAAAAGTCAAAGCGAGTTATTGCAGAGCAACGGGTCATCCCATTTTAGATCTCAAACTATACCACGTGACAATTAGACTCGCGTTGATTGGACGAACCTTGATTGCCAGCAAGTTATCGTAGATGTCCTCATAACGTCTGAACGACATGCTTATCTTGATGGTGATGCTGTTCTGTTCAAACGTGTTCCCCATCTCATCGATAGCCTAGAAAAAGATGGAAACTGTATATTGTAGAAAACAACATCGACATTTGATTGATCCTTATGATAACGATACTTAGCAAAATGACAACAATCACAATATATTATATGTTGGGCGATAGTGATGCATGTGATGCAATGTTTACTATAAATAAACAAACGGCGCAATTTGAAATTGTACTTAATTGTTAAAGTGCGCTGTGCTTCTGTATAGTACTAATAAAGCAGGCAGAGTTGACCCGGCCGAGTTACCACACGGCCGAGTGAACCCACAAGCCGAGTTGGAAACAGGCCGAGTCAACCCTACACCCATGTGATGGCATCGGTCGTTGGTACCGAGGATCTCGGGTTCGATTCTCGTTAGCAACGCAGTGAAAATGCCGGGACTAACCAACACAGCGGTACGAGTACTGATCATGTTTCCAGAAAGCAGTCTTTGAGAGTGAATAAAGTAAGCTTCTTGCTTCAGTCATAAATGTTGTAAGATAGAAAAGTTTAAATCTTAACAGAAATAAATGATATCATTAAGAAAATGGTTTTCATAAAATCAAAATAAGTAATGGTGTTGTCAATGATTTCAAGATTTAAAGGTTAACATTGGAATGACAACCTCCTTAGATTAATTTCTTAGAATGGATTAAAAAACCTTGTCAAAAACTGTTTGGTTACAATGTACATAATGACTTTTCAGGGAATCACTGGTACATAGTTATGGATTTTATTGTTCTTACAATGTATTGGTCCATCCAAGTAACCACAATAGGCAACTCCGCTCTGAATCAGAGTAATATAACAAACAACTACGACAAAATGGCTTCAAAATGGCTTCAAAACAACAGGAAATTGCGCAACAACTTAGAATGTCCAGTTCGGACAAGCTAGAGGTCGAACGGTGAACTATCGGCTCGGGCCATGATTGGATGCTTGTAATTAATGACCCGTCGTCAGTACTCGATCTGCGGGAATTGATAGCGTAGCCCCGTTACAGGATGGACGTCTGCGCGGGTTCCCTTAACCCTTTACCTTTGTGTAATTGAGTCTTTTTTACACAATGGTTTCTTAAAATATCGAGCAATGATGCCCGTGAGTGCAGTTCGCGAACTGCGAAATGCCTTCTAACTTCGCGGACATCTATAGATGATGCATCAAAATGATGTTTTGTGAAGGGTTTCTTTTAAACGCTACATGATGAGTATTCAAAGAACCTTTAACCCTTTACCAAACGCAACATTTTGGACTGTCCCAAATTGAAAGAGTTTGCAGGCGACTTTTCAAAATGTGATGAAATTGAGAAACAATCTTCTGATTGGATAGAGAACATTATGGGAAAAGGAGAAATTGCTCTTAACGAGCAATTTCTCCTTTTCCAACAATGTTTTCGAGAGTCGTCTGCAACAAACTGATCAGATGTCGTTATAGTTTGGTAATGGGTTAACACAGGAGTAAGTGAGAGGGGGAAGGATATAATAGATGTTGGTTGTTATTTGGTTTGATTGTGTTTGGCCGCCGTTTTTTGTCCGTAGTTTGGTCATACATCGTTGCGGTCAAAGAACATGTACATGCTCCTGGTATTTTCTATCGTTTATTGCACTCAATTCTTTCTATGCTGTCTTCATTTTCTTTTCAGTTTGAATATTATCTACCAATTATGGGCTTCGAGTATAAATTGTCGCATGGATTTTGTTTAAAGTTCAAGCCCTGAAAATGTTCGGGTTGTTAACCCAAAAAGGTGTCAACACCATTATTTTGATGAATGTGATACAAGTTTGTTTTAAGCGACCGAGAGCTTTGGTTCTTTATGGAAATAACGGAATGAACGTAACTCGATTTTATCTATTAGCTTACTCTGCTAGACGAAGAGATTGGTTATTTTCGACGGGAAATTCACTCCGATCTCCAACAAGATCATATAAAATGCCTCTTTCAATAGCTTTTACAAAGTGTTTATACTGTCAAATTTGCATTACGAGACCTCCCTTGTCACAAACCAACCTATATTGGCCTTAAATGTATGACACATTTGCACTTATCCTGACACTTATCAATATTCGCGTAAAAAATCTATCTTAAGGTTATTTTTATACGAAGTTTTGCAAGAATCCCATATGAAGATAAGATTTTTTTCCGATTTACTTTTCCCTATATGGCCAAGAATAACTATGTCTGGTCCAAGGCAAAGGCGTAAGTAGTGGACAAAGGGCTTTGGGGTATTAAACAGGAAAAACGCGACAAAAGCATCAATTGCCAATTAATAGCAATTTCCCTTTTCATCCTTGTGGTTTCTGAAGACTTTCTTTAACGGTTTTAACGGAGATATGATAAGTTCTGGTCTGTCAGAAGAGCAATTAAATGTAAGACAAAATTGATAAACCTAGCAGTGTTTGAACCCAAACTCGATAAGATTACATACAGGAAACTTAAAAAAAAACAGGATCAAATGATACAATAATGCATTACCAGTGCATAGTCTTCTTCAATTTCATACAGCGTTGCCACAACATTCCACCCGAAATGGGTGATAAAAATAGCCCGTGGTGCATTCTGGGACGAATCTGCAGGCGCTAACCGGAAGAACGCTTTGTACTTCTCACGAGCGCTCAGGGCAGGTGACGTCGACGCAAATGAAACCTGAAACAGTTAAGATAAGAAATAATAAGATAAGAAAAAGAGATATTTTGCTAATTAACATGACTTGTGTGAACAGCGTTATTCTACATACATGATTAATTAAACCACATTTGGCCCAGTGGGTCGTTAAGTCACCAATGTAAAATCTTTATTACGAAAAGACATGATTAAGGTGCTACATAACACTATGTACAGTTCCTACTTTAAAAGAAAAAAGTCGCATGGAAAAATACTTCGCATGAGAAATAATGAAAAAAGTCGCATGGAAAAATACTTCGCATGAGAAATAATGAAAAAAAATCGCATGGAAAAATACTTCGCATGAGAAATAATGAAAAAAGTCGCATGGAAAAATACTTCGCATGAGAAATAATGAAAAAAGTCGCATGGAAAAATACTTCGCATGAGAAATAATGAAAAAAGTCGCATGGAAATATACTTCGCATGAAAAATAATGAAAAAAGTCGCATGGAAAAATACTTCGCATAAGAAATAATAATAAGTTTGTTGTACCATTATATTTTATTAACATATGTTCACGTATGCTCGTTTTTGCAATTCCTGGATTAAGTTTGATTATAATATGCTAAAGCATATCTGTTACTTCAACAACTCATCATATATAGTAGTTATTCACAATGTTACTCATTTCTTGTTGACAATTTCAAACGGGCCCTTTTAGAAAAGGATCTAAGAACAAGACCACATGAAACATGCACATAGTGTCGACGATTTATTTTCACACAAACATGTAGAGGAGACAATGCCGCAAGGGGTGTCCTTTCATTTTAATGTGAATGTTCCCCTTTTTTTCAATCGAAGACCAAAAAAAAAAAATGAATATATAAATCGAATGAACAAAAGCCTGGTAAATGAAACCTCTCAAACCAGGCATCATATTGGCACAAGCCTGCACCCTTACAGTAACCTTTTGGTCAGAACACAGTGTGTTATCTAATATACGGAGGGTTCCTTTCATAACACTGGTTATTCACCGAGAGTTTTTACATTCATAGAAAAGTTAAGTTCATTGATCTGGATACGGAAGATTGCCTGGATTCTCTATATACTTGACGTTTCCATTTAATATTTGGCATTTTTCTATGAAAAAAAGCGAGAAAGGCGTCTCTTATTCATGCGTATGTAATTCGAAGCTTTCTGAAAGCACTTTTTTCCAATCTATACACCCTTTATCTAACTGACAACAGGCATCTTAAGGTTATTAATTTTTTTTCATGTTTTGATGATGTTCGAGTAATATTAAATGTGTGAGTATACATTTTGATGAATTGCAAATCTATCATACATTAAGGTTTAGCACAAAAAGGTCTGTTTCTTGAATGTTAATTACTGATGGGTCTATGACCTATTGTATCAGATCAGTAAAGTATCTTATATACATGTACATGCATGTACTAGATAACTTGCATCCTATAGCCTCTCCTAATTGTAACAACACTTGAAACGCTTATTACATACAGAAAAACAAAACAGGAAATTCTAAACGTGGCTAAATACATTTGTAACAACAGCTTCTTGAGACAAAACATTCGGACCTCAGAATAACCTCACTATATGGTATTTTACACTTATTACTAATTACCTATCATAACAGCGTAACTATCTGAAATTAGTTTTGTGATTTTGTAATATAGAACTGTCGTTGCATTATATTGTAAACGAAACCACTGTATTTCTTCGTATAAAAATTTAAACAACTGCTTTTTTTAAGACAATCGCGATCATTCGAAACTTCATATAAGGGCCGCTATGTGAATCCTCTGGTATTCGCTTTGCTAGTATAGATTAAATGACCTCTTATTAAAATCGCAACTTCCCAAAAATCGAGATTTGAACTTACGTAGACAGTGTTCATCCCATTTATAGCTCGTATACAACAAACCTAATGAATTGAAAACAAAAGTCTCCGGATCTACACTTGTCGCCATACGAACTCGCGGTTCATCCAAATAAACTGACTTCGAAAGTTTATTGTTTTAAAAAAATCATAACGCATGAAAACGGAAGCGGACTATCGATATATGACTAAAGAATTGTTGAAATTGGCGGTAAACACACAATCCATCCAATCATTATCCGACGAAACGCCTCTCATTGACCCGGAACAAATAGTATTGGGGAGCAGATTTCTTTTAATCAAACACTCTGTGCGATTCCCTCGGGGGAAGGCAAACGCTTTATTAAGTCAAGTTGTCATTGACCCTGATTTATTATGTCTATAGAGCCCGCTGATACAATAACACCTCTTCGTGTATAACGATCATTCAATCCCACCAATAAAACATTTAAACGGGTTATCCTCACATCAGTCGCAAATCTCCGGGAGAAAAGAGAACGCGTTGAAATGGTATGAGAGGGTATGTGGCCATACTCTAACAAATATGGCTTTTCAATGCGTACATGGTTTTTGCTTGTTGAATATGGCGTGTTTCGTTGGACGTTTTGAAATCATTTTCGACTTTCTGTTACGTCAAAGATATTGTTATCAAAGCGGTAGCCTGTTTGCCTTTCTAGGTATTCCACGCAAATGGTGCACAAGCAGTTTCGTTGGAGGCGAATACGTGAGATATAACGAAATGCGGTTTGAAAATGCACGATGTGCCATATCAAGACAATGAATAGTTCGTTTTTTGTTTCGGGTGCTATATTTTCGTTCGATGTCTTGAACCTCTTGTTTTCGGTCCTCTATTTTTTATACGTTGATGACTATCTTTATCAAATCGGTTACTAGTTCAACTTCCCATGCACTCATATACGTTTTTGTAATGGATGCATATAGGTTTATATGATAGATACCATTCGAGTGAGAAACTTTGATAACCATTCTTTTCGTAGCTAGAATAAAAAAACCACATATCACAATTTCAACATATACATGTTATACTATGTTATGTTCTGCTTTATTGTGGAAGGTTTTATTGAGAAAGTTTGCCCGGTAATGATATCGTGATATGATCAAACGATGTACTAACACGCATGTGCAAACAACCATTCGGGCAACTAACACAACTTATTGACAAAAGGTCAAAAGGCTCCGAGCAAAGGTCTAACTCATGTCTCCGCCCCATCATACGTACATTCAATTTGTCATGTTACATGAACAACGCGAACATAAACATGCCGGTTTCTGTCAGTTTAATCCCTATCTATCAGATGATTTATTTGTTTGAAATTGATCTAAATTGAAAGCAACAACAGGTGGCAATGGCAAATTCTGAATATATGATATTTTTATATTAATAATAAGTGGTAAAAATCATGGCAATTGGTTTAAAGTAAAAGCACTAACTGGTCTAAATCGGCAGTAACACCAGAAGTCAACTGCAGATTTTGAATATAACATTTTTAACAATAATAAGTAGAAATTAAGGCGACAGATTGAAGACTATGCGATTGGTTTAAACTTAAACTAAAAGTAAAAGAGATGGCAACAGCAAATTCTACAGATATAAACAATCTTTGTAATAATTCGTAGAAACCATGGCTGCAAATTGTATACTTTGCTATATGTCTAAACTGAAAGTAACAATAAACGGCAACAGCAACTTCTACTCATCTAAAGACACTCTTATATAAATGCTACAACCATGGCGACGAAGTTTAGACTACATGTGCACAAATGGTCTTAACCGAAAGCAACAACAGGCAATAAAAATGAATGATAAAATATTTTTTTCTAAATACTAATTAGTAAATTAAACCATGGTAACAAAATTGTATTTTAACATCGTGAATGTATGCTAATGATGGATCCATTACTTACTAATATAAGATTCCAGTAAGGCACTATTTCTGCAAGCGTCTTCGTCACCTCCGAACAGCCACTTCCTGTCACCATCAGCATCTGTTCGCCACGATAGATTTGGTCGTATAAGGCATCCATACCCACTCCGGGATCACACTGTTAAAATAATAATAAAACAAGTTATAATCATCATCTTTAATTGTCTAGATATCGATGCATATATTTTCAATAACGATAACATTGACATAGAATCTTAAGTGTAAGCAAGGTATCATACTTCAGCACGTTTTAAGAACAAGGGCCCTAGCGTCCGGTTTGACATTTAAACTATGGATATATCTAGATGTCATCTAATTTGTAAACGTATTGATGTCAATGCTATTGCAATGTTTAAAAGGTGACGCATAGACCCAGTGGAAGTGATTATATAATAGTCATGTTTTCTTTATACGCGTCGCCATTGTCTGGTCCACTTTAAAACTTTCAGAAAGAAAAGAAGTTTTAGATATAAATCTATTCGTTTGTATGAAATCGGGTCATTACCATAAGTATTTCAGGCAAACTAGCTCATTTGAAGAGTGTTATCCTTTTGTCACGATGGCTTCTAAAGATGTCTCAAAATGAGGTATTATGAGTTATGGGGCTAACCACTTAAAACCTTTCCAGAAGACACCCAAGGTCTTATACAAGGTCAGCTGTACTTGTATTACGTTCACAAGTAAATTAATGGTTGCATGATAAGACGCAGTTACTATGTCAAAATAAGAAGATATTTGATGCCTCCGCAATAACTTGTGGATTCTGAGAGAATCGCTTTTGCCTTTGGCAACTTCAGTAGACTGCGTGGCAGTTCTTACTCAATTTAACAATTTGTTGCCGTCTACAAGGTGCAAATCTTTTTATGTAGAATAATAAGGCATTAAGAAAAGAACCGTGAAGAAAAAAAAAGAAATCAATTTCAGCTGTTCATTGGCAAGCTTTTTCTGTATAATAATGTTTTTTTTTGACAAAAGCAATTCATGGTAAAAAGTTAATCAAAAATTAAAAAACCGCGAGTTCGACATTGAATTGTCCGCGAAAATCAATAGGAAGACCCCCGACCGTAGCTCTATAAATCTCTCGGAAAATTTGATAAGCGTGCTTTTACTGTATATATTTATTGAATAATCAGGGAACTATTACCCTACTCTAGACTGGTATCGTCCAAGAGTTTTTTTCCAGACAGCTTTTGATTTATAACATCAGAAATATGGAGCTTATATCCTCACTTGCCTATTCACGAAATGTCTGAATGAACGTACTCTGTGGAATAATTCATATTCAAGCGTTTCTTGATTAACGTTATATCCTAGCAGGTTTTTTTTTGACGTTTGTAAAGCGATAGTTATTTACTTAATCAATTTTATCGAGAAATGTTTTTGTCTTATTTATATTACCATTGTATCTTTCTACGGAGGTCAAAATGAGCATTTAACATGACAGGAGGATGCAAGTTCTATATGCTATCTTAAAAGGTTACATCTCTTGTTATAAATGTGTGGGCATAGTATTCATGTCTTGAAGTATAAAGAACCCATTTTGATTGCTTAAGTTTATTTTTTCTGTTGACATAGCATTTTAATGATGTGTTGTATTTAATATTGATCCGAACGGTCATATATCAAGCTTCTCTTTAACTTTAGAATGTAAATGACTTGATTTGTGTCCTCTGTGCTTATAAAACTGAATGATGTTCTAAATATGCGATGCATTCTAATGTGTTGTTCCTTTAAGTATTCAGTTATTTACAAATTTTAAAACGCCTTTCGTTGCCATGTTAAAAGAAGTGAAAGGATTAATTCTTCTACATATTTGTCATAATATAATATTGCCACCAATCATAAAATGATCTGGTTTTGAATAAAAATTTGTTATATCTGAAAAAGAAAGAATGAGAAAAATAATTCAATCGTTTTTTTTTTTTTTTTTTTTTGGGGGGGGGGGGGGGCATCTAATAATGTTCAAAGCGATCTTTACCACACCTTGGAAACAAATTGAAGTAAATTGGTAAGGTAAAAATAATGCTTAAACTGGTTAACTGCTGTCTACTGGCTTCATTATTTTCCAAAGAATAGACAACGGGCAGCTAACAATTCAAAGCGATTTGAATGGTCAGAATGCAACGTTAAAAAATACAGCAACAACAACAAGAATGTTCAAAGCGATCTTTACCACACCTTGGAAACAAATTGAAGTAAATTGGTAAGGTAAAAATAATGCTTAAACTGGTTAACTGCTGTCTACTGGCTTCATTATTTTCCAAAGGATAGACAACGGGCAGCTAACAATTCAAAGCGATTTGAATGGTCAGAATGCAACGTTAAAAAATACAGCAACAACAACAAGAATGTTCAAAGCGATCTTTACCACACCTTGGAAACAAATTGAAGTAAATTGGTAAGGTAAAAATAATGCTTAAACTGGTTAACTGCTGTCTACTGGCTTCATTATTTTCCAAAGGATAGACAACGGGCAGCTAACAATTCAAAGCGATTTGAATGGTCAGAATGCAACGTTAAAAAATACAGCAACAACATCAAGAAGCATATGGTTGTTTTGCGACTTCCAAAGCAGTTAGCCCGTTATCAGACTTAAATTATCCACTTGGATTTATCAAATGTTTGTCAAAATTCCAAATTCACATCATTTTGAACTCTTTGCCCGGCAAGGAAACTTCGCATCAAGGCCAACTTTTCGTTTGAATCGTCAAACATTCATCTCTAAGGACATTATGCTGTTTTCGGTTCTTCCGTTACCAGCCAGATTTCTTTTTTTGTAGACTTATACCATACCGGACTCTATATTAAATAGATGAGAGACCGCTTCCCAGTCTAAACAATGTTAAGCATTCTCGAGATCTATCAATTTCCCCCATTGTTTCTGAAACATCGTCTCGAAAGGTCAAACAGCATCGATGTTGACAGATAGGTGAATCTAGGTCGGTCAATTTTAGCCGTGCAATCAATGAATAAAGACGTTGTTTCCGGTTCAGTTCGGTTTTCGAATTTCCTATTTGGCAGCGGAATTATCCGAGCCAAACTCTGGTCTCCATCCATTCTACACGCAAGCTAATACATTTATATACGATCGACATTTATTACCAATTCGATCTTTCCCCCCTTTTGGCTTAATGTGCTCTCCCTTTGTTTCGTATTCTTTTTTCTCTCGGATGTATTGTATATGAAGTGGAAGCGTCTGTAAAATATGGCGAAAAAGCTTAGCTTCGTAACAAAAGCTGCTTATCATAACCGCCTTTAATTTATCTTAAGTTTTGGTTGCTACCTCTGGCTTATTCGTTATGATCGTATTTGAGCTGGTCTACAGTGGAATGAGATACTTATAAATACAATTTCAAAAGTATTATCATAATACATACATACACACGTACATGATGGACTTGAAGATAAGCTTTTGGGACATCTGATATAAAACAGAAATAAAATGATTGATGCTTTTAACTCTAGGACATGACAACGTTTCAATTCGTGCGTGGCGTTATAAGTAAAAATCACCATGGATGTGGAATATCTCAGTCAACATGAAGACAGTGCAAGCATGTACTTTATTTGTCGCTTGAAACATTGTTTCTTTGAAGTTGTTGGTATTAAGTTTCGAGCTCCCAACATATATTGCCAAAAAAAATTAGAATAACTGAGGAACATTGCCATTCACGAAGAACAAGTGTCATACCAAATAGTAGAAGGGTTATTTGATTTACTGCTAATTGTACCAAGGGAGTTTGGCATCAATATAAACGTAATTTAGAATATTGTTACGGTTCGTTTTTTATGTATAAATATTTGCGAACCACTCATGCAAGTATATTCAAGGTCAGTCTCAAGGGTATAGTCATGACCTTTACTCTGCGTACTGAGACCGAGTTCATTCTGAGAATATCATACTGTTATTAACCCATTACCAAACAATAACGTCATTCGACAAGTTTATTGCAAACGAGTCTCGAAAACCTTTTGGGAAAAGGATTAATTGCTCTTATCGAGCAATTTCTCCTTTACCCACAAGGTTTTCTGCCCTATCAGAAGGTTGTTTTTCAATTCCATTACAATTTGAAATTTCACCTGGAAACTCTCTCAATTTGGGACAGTCGAGAATTTGGTGTTTAGTAAAGGGCTAAAGCTGCTTGTACCGACATAACAGGAAATTTGGAAGTTAAAACTTTATTTCTTTAAAACAGTAAAACAGCTGAAATGTTGCATTGTACGCACTTAAGAATAGCCACTGAAATCACGATTCATCATTTTTAAGGACTTAAAACCTGTATAAAGTTAGTTGACGTGTGTTTTGATCCAAGCCCGTTGTAACGGTTTTGAGATCGACCACACTTAGAAAGAAAATACAATGTACTGTATTGTTTCTATAGAAACTTATTTTGACTTTCAAGTTTTCTCATATGTGAACAAGCAACTGTAAAGCTTATTTCGCATTTCTTTGCTGAACATGCTTATTTTCGAATTATTTCTAGTGTGTTGTTACCCTGCAGACGTCTAGAAAAAGAGATAATATGGTGGTTAGCACCACTAAAGAAGGGTTTAAGTTTGGATTGCAGGAAGAGGTGGTGTAAACGAATGCCAGAATAACTATTTGGATTTCCGTTTTAAGAAGCCAAATGCCATAAGGACATTTTTATTGTTTACTTAACTGAATACTGTTGTAAATGATTAAAAGCTAGAGGAAAATACATTTCTATATATTGTGTGCACGGGTTACTAAGGCATGGTTTACTTTACAATGTCATAAGTTTCCTCCTTGATTTAACAAAGAAACCGACTCCTGTTTCACCGAAACAATCACCTCTTGTCAGTCATTCTATCCAGATAATTGATGGAGGTAATATTCTTGCTGAAATCTGTCCCGTCCTCGATACATAGCTCTAATCTCGTGTTCCCATGAGAATGTCAGAGCTAGTGCTAATCGGAATTAGTCTGAAAACTCAAGACGGATCTCTGACTGTAACGAGATAAGGAACGTCTCCTTTCAAGCGTTTTATGTTTGGGACGCATCATTATCATTATGAACGCTTTCAATGAGGCAAACGCTTTACTCTTTTGAATCATCCAATGATAGAGATTGAAAGTTCTAGTTGCCAAGCGTTTTTTCGAAACGCGATTTGCCCAGATGACAATGGAAAATGCCGATAATTGTTTACCTTTTTACTGATTGCATTTGAAAATGAAGCCCCTTTAACGATTTAAGAATTCGGGATAAAGTTACGCATCAGTTTTGCATATGTAGATTAAACCCCTTTAATAGCACAACAATTACTGCAAACAATAACACGTTCATGTAAAAGCTATTGGTGCGTATATTTGGCGCATTAACTTGATAATGATTGGTCATTCACCTGTTACCTTTGGGATCTTGAATTCCCATTGACTCCAATGTAAAATCAGGCATTTTCAAGACTCTGCTGTGTAGAGAATAGTGTTTTCTACGTCTAGCTATATACAGAAATATCAGGTTAGGCGATTTAACTCCAAAACAATTGTAATAAAATGGACACCTCAATCGTCTCATTTTTTCTAAGGAGCACAGTGTACTAGTACCGTCCGAAAATCAGTGCACAAGGTGTCAAATCTAGCCGAGGTACCCGCATTTGTGTTCATACATCCCATAGAAATAGTCCTGCAATATGGAATCAATACAAACTTTGGGAGCATTGCAGGACTATCATCTATACAGGAAAGACATCAGTATTCTAACAGTTCATCTCTTACTAGCAAAAAATGCACCAGAAGTCGAAACTCAAAATTTCTAAATGGCACTAATGTTTGGTACTACGACCTGGAAGTACTTCGTACAAGGTGCAATACCAATTCATTTTTACTTACATAAATGACGCCAAATTTTGTCGTGGAACAAGCCATTGTCATTCACGTTATACACACAGATTGGGAAATTCATTCCAAATATGCTAATCGGGGCAGGGGCTTTTTGTCGGGTATACAAAAGGGGATAGGGGTTGTATTCCTTTATGATGCCGTATCGAAAGATATATCATCTTGTCTCCGTCACTTCTGATAGTACCCCACAAATAAGCCAAATATTAACGGATTTCTGTCTTACTTTATTGCTTAAACATTTCGGGAAGTAAATGCGACTTAAATAATGTTTACTTATTCCAAGTCCCAACAAATGAATTAATCCCTATCACTTGATTAAGGGATTTAAATTTTACGTCCACGAGGCCTCCATTCTACATCATACATATTCGTCGCATTTGGATCAACCGCTAAATAGCTAACAACCTTTAGAATCTCCATAAAGTATACATTTCTCTATACAATAGGTCAGTTGGAAAAGAATAAACAGGGATTGTATAAATAACAGACGAACAGATCGTGAACTGTCCAGATTTTAGTCTATCGGATGGGGAAGGGAAGTCATGCTATGAAGCATAAATCATATAATTCCATATCATTTCTACGACGTTGTATTCCAGGGTAATGTTTACCCAAACGAAAACCGAAGGAAAATATTTGCCTGAGTCAAAAACCGATTTGCATGGATATCAACTTGAACAAAAGTACAATACTTATACATCCTTTGAGACGTCTCGGTAAAGACGACTCCAATGACGTCTTACATTGCAAAACGACTTTGTTTCCAACCCCAATGGAAGCCATTGCTAATAAAATCAGGGTCACATGCAAGCTTTATATGGTCGTGACACGTAACAGACTCTGGTAAATCATCATAGAATCAATAACATGCAATGTGGGCCAAGAACATTGTACGGGAGTGTACATACACTGTTGTGTCTTGCTAAGGACATCCAAGAATTCTCGGAATGTGCAATAAACGACGTACTAAAACCGAAATGAAGTTGAATGTTCATTGGGGTTTTAAGTCTACTGAACATGAGTAGAATTAATTCACCGCGAGCGTGATGCTTTGGTCAAAGGAAGGCAGCAATAGTGTGGAAAATTTCGTGAATCAAGGTGGTTTCTCTATAGATTAGCCGGTCTTCTGCAACTTTCTCTGTATACTTGTTATGAAAATATAAGAGGACAAGAACAAAATCAAACCCAAACAGAGAGAAGTAATCATATAAAGAGTGGTCGTACGATTCATGTCACAGGTCTAAATTACGAGTTGAAATTGCGCACTTTTTTGAATACATCAATTATTGAATATACAGTACCTACATGAAAACTTTCTCAGACTATCACCATCATCATGTATATTTGGTGAGGACGCACAATAAAGATATTTTGAACTCATTAAAACATTAAAGAAAAACCAGATTTGAAGCGAATTATTCTTCATTAATACCTGTTAAAATAAATAGCAACAGTCGTTACATGTTACAACCTTACAACCATAAAGGTTCCAACCTTTCCAATCCCAATGGAAGTCATTGCTAATAAAAGCAGGGTCACATGCAAGCTTTATATGGTCGTGACACGTAACAGACTCTGGTAAATCATCATGGAATCAATACCACGCAATGTGGGCCAAGAACATTGTACGGTAGAGTATATGCACTGTTTGGTCTTGCTAAGGACATCCAAGAACCCTCGGAATGTGCAATAAACGACGTACTAAAACTGAAATGAAGTTGAATGTTCATTGGGGTTTTACGTCTACCAAACATGAGTACAATTAATTCACCACGAGGGAGTTGCTTTGGTCAAAGGAAGCACCAATGTTATGCAGTCTATCGAGAATCAATAAGGTTTCGCCATAGATCCGCCGGTCTTCTGCAAGGTTTTTTGTTGACTTGCTTAGAAGATATAAAAGGACCAGAACCAAATTCAAACCCAAATGAATGGAGAAGTAATCATGTAAAGACTTGGCGTAAGTTTCATATCAAAATGTCTAAAATTTCAAGTTGTAAGGTGCAATTTCTTAAATGTATCAAATAAACATACACTGCACCTACATGACAAATTTCTTAGAATAACGCGATCATCATTTATGTTTGATTTTTGCGAACAGTAAAAATTATTTGAACCAATTAAGAATTTAAGAATAAACCGTTTTGAAAGAACAACACGTTGTTTAAACAAATTACACTTTATCAACTCCGTTAAAAAAACCCAATAACAACAACAACACTTAAAAAAGTTACAACCAACCCGACCATAAAGCTTCCAACCAGTCCAACCCCAATGGAAGTCATTGCTAATAAATTCAGGGTCACATGCAAACTTTATATGGTCGTGACACGTAACAGACTCTGGTAATTCATCATGGAATCAATACCACGCACTGTGGGCCAAGAACAATGTATGGGAGAGTACATGCACTGTTGGGTCTTGCTAAGGACATCCAATAATTCTCGGAATGTGCAATAAACGACGTACTAAAACTGGAATGAAGTTGAATGTTCATTGGGGCTTTACGTCTACCAAACATGAGTACAATTAATTCACTACGAGTGAGTTGCTTTGGTCGATGCAAGGCAACAAGGTTACGCATTCTTTCGAGAATCAATACGGGTTTCTCCATTGATCTGTTGGACTAGCATACTACTGTCTACAAACACGTTTTAAAAACGCAAAACGATCAGAGGAAAGATTCAAACTCAAATGAAAAGAGAGTTATTAACCAAGAGATATTTAAAGCTAAATATCCAAATGTCTGAATTCCAAGTAAATATGTGGTATTTCTTTGGTGTGAAATGAAACATGAAAAGTCGAATGCACACTACCTTTTTGAAATAACACTATTAGCATTTGTGTTCGTCTTAGACGGATAAAGAGGATATTTCAAACAAGTAATGATCTAACAAAAACATGACAGTTCATCTCCTTTGTTATTTCCAGAATCGATTGATTAACCCTTAGAATGCTGGGTAATTTTCTAAAAAAGATTTTCGTGTCGCTTGCTTTCCAAACCCTTAGATACCTGCTTAATTTTGTTGAGAAAAGATACACAGAGTAGCAAGCAGGTTAGATCACATGACATCCGCCAATTTATTTGGCGGCTGGCCTGGATCTAACCTGCTTGCATAAGCATGAAGTCAGTTACGGCACTATAATGATTAAACAGCCTGTTTTCACAAAGAAAGCCATTGATAGACTATGACCACCATCTTGCCCGGAATTCGACTATATTCCTTAATGAAAATGTAAGAAATGTCAATGATCAACAGAATACCGATCAATACATTTATTTCCTGTTTCGTCGTTCCAATGTTATTGTTCCGATTCTGTATCGTGTCGAAATGGGACCAGGGGAACACATTGGTATATAGCTGATAGAAACGCGAACAATCCATTAGACGTGTATGACAGTTATTGTCAGTATAATCTGTTCTCATGGTTTATGTCTGTCGTAACCAGTAAGGGCGCATAAAAGGCAGAATACAGGCTAATAAATGAAATGCAGGTTGATTGTTTCGGCTTTAGAGTCGTACCAGTGTAATGTATTGGACGTAAAGACGCCCACGCAGTTTGCAGAGGTGTCCGAATGTATTTTAGGACATCCCTGTAATGTCCATAAGCAATTAAGCGTCCGAAATGGTGCGGGACTATAACACAGTGTTAGTATCGGTCTACATCGGATGAAAACTAATACATTGATACTTACAATAGACTTATAAATGTACCATAAATGTTCGAGGCAAAATACTTCAGCACCGATCATTTTAGACCTGTTGTACGTAGGAACACAGTCACTCAAACCAAAGTTTTGGTTTTGTTAAAAGCGTGATTGCGTGATCTGAAGTGTTGCCTACATTAACTGTACAACATGCGTCTAATCGAACATGAATAAGTAGCTATTATTATAGCGTGACGCCGCAACAAACCCAAACGATGGCAAGAGTATATGTAAATGGTTCTATTAAGTGACACCAGCTTGTTAAATTGTCAATCAAAAGCCTTACATAAATGGGAAACTTCCAATTTACATGTTACGTACTGGTTGATTCGTATCACTGCCAACGTCGCTAGTGATTGACCGATTTCAAAAAGTAAACCATGGCGTTAAAGGTGCTTGTTCACAGATGAAAACATTAAAAGGAAAAAGGAAATGGCGTTGAAACAATAATTGTTTGTATTGTTGTATGATATACAATTCAAAGTAGTTATTGAAAGCATGATTTCTTTTCAGCAAGGTTCAACACAGCTTGATGCTTAATGCAGTTAATCTCAAATCCGTTGTTACGCTTTTGGATCTAAATTCATGATAAATTACATGCATACCGGCTCTAAAAATAAGAAACGAGAAAAGTTTGCTTCCAATGGTCATTGTCCAGTATGTAACACACAACTATATAGTTGTGGTAGAGATTTTAAGAAATTAGAGTTTAACGACCATGTTTCTTCACATCTGTGAACAAGCAGTTTTAATCAATATGTCAATAAAGGAATGTGTGACTGAACGCAACAAAAGACGACAAATATAGTAATAAAAAAATATTTCCCTTGTGAAATGAGGTACGTATCATTTCAACAAATGTATCAATTTCTTATCATGAGCAAAATGTTATTTTAGTTACAGTAGTCTCTAGAGTATCAACGTATGCATTAAATTGAAGTTCTAAAGTGTAAGTAGGCTGTCAGCCTGTTGTATTATATATGGGGCATGGACTATTTACTCGTACCTTTCTCTCTTAACTGACACTAATTTGCTTCTTACTATGGAAATATCTCCCAAAAACCTGTCTTAATTTCAACCATCGTGTGCAAACACTTCCAATATTGTGTTCTTTCGTTTGGTACAGAATGAAATCATTATTTGTAAACACCAAACGCAATGCATTTTAAGTATTAAACTCGCCTGAGTGTGGTAAAAACCATACAACTGAAATATTCTATAGATATAATTAAATAATATGCCGAAAAGGAAGATGAAGAAATAAATTACCTCCCAGAAATTACAGTCCCAAAGGATTTCGTCTGCAAGACTAGACTAACACCCAATTGGCGCCCAATTATACAATATCAAAGCAATGCACCCATGGGTAATACTATTATTTTATACTTTCCCTGTGAATGTTCTTCATACTGAACCGAATTTGCATCACATATTTCGTTAAACATTGTGGCACGGCAATTCTAAGATAACTTTGTTGGAAACATCCCCAAATGCTTAAATGAAACGATGTGAAGATAAGAGTCGAGTTCACCTACAAGTAATTGCTTCCGATGCCACCCTTTCTGAAATGGATACAATGTTTTTTATGAGGTTTAATCGCATGGTAATGGCATCGTAAACTCGGTTCGGTAATTCTTTACCGAGTGCCTCCTGGTTTGAATGAAGTTCAAGTTGATTAATACGTTCATAGGACTTCTTTGGATTAATACGACCAAGCTTCATTAACAAAAAAATGAAGTTTATACGTGTTCTTTTGAGTGCTTAATTGGGATCTGCTCTTTATCATTTGCATATTTTATCAACTGTGTTCATTTTGTCTAAGCCTTACCAGATAACCGAATAAACCGTTTGGGCTCATTGAGAAAGTGGTCCTTGTGAACGAGTATTGGCCGTTCAAAACAAAATGTTCATATTAAAGGCCCATAAAAGGGGATTAACACTATATCAAACTTTATCAGTTGGTAAATTTTGTGAGATTCTAATAGATAGCGCAAAAAAAGATAAACCATTAGCACAAATAAGAACGTGAAAATCATCAGAAAATCATCCAGAACAGCCCATTAAATGATTCAGATTGCCTGATTCTTCACCTTTGACCCAGTCACGATACACACATTTTTGAACGTACCAATCAGAACTCGTTATAGAAAATATGTTAATAAACAGGTTGTTGATAAACATGATTGAGGTTGAGACCACTTTCAATCACAAATTAACTTGTGTTAAAGGCGTTTATTAAATAGGGTCTCTCAGGATTCATAAAATTAATTTTCATTACTTTAAATGAACATAATAAAAGTACTCCATATTTGTTCAGTTATTTATTTGTACTCATATCCTTTTATGGGCCTTTAAGCTGGCGCTCTCTGATACCATTATAAACATGACCAATCGCAACAAGGAGCGATGAGAGAATCCGTTCGCCCTATTGACCCATTTCTAGCGCGGAAACAATGCTGTCAATATATAAGTCGATAATCGGGGCCACTAAAACGCTTCCCATGTCCAGAGGTCACACGAACTGTTTGTATAGGATGATATTTCACCAAACCGATATCTGGATCTTAGAATTTCGAAATGACACTGTAGTTGTGCATTAATGCTTTGAGGATCAAATGTCCCGTTTAACCAATATAGTGCTGGAACCGACTTGATGCTTATGCAAACAGATTTGATCAAAGCTAGCCGCCAAGTAAATTGGCGGATGACATGTGATCTAACATGTTTGCTACTCTGAATATAACTTTTCTTCAAAATTAAGCAGCTATTTTGGTTTTCGAAAGCACACATCACGGCCATTTATTTTTTAGAAAATTACCTTTATTGAAAACACTTGCTTGTTGAGAACGTTTAAATGCGCTTTAATTATGTTCATGCTACAAATTCCCGACAAAACATGAGAACATCAACATAGAAATCGTCCCTCTGGACTGATCACTGTTTTTGCAAATAGAAAGTTGGTTGTTATTAGTAAGTGTTGTAAATTGTTACCTTAAAACAACTTTTTGCAAAAGAATTCAATCCATGTTAGGGGCAATGCATGGTTAAACTGCACGGTACTTGCTGGACCAAAGCTTTACAAAACGATACAATGCCCAAAGGGGGTATTTTTTTTAAATAAAGATGGATTACTTGCGGTATATGGCAAAAAACACTCTTATGAGCAGCGTTTGGATTACCTGAATAAGTAACAAAATGTTTGTTAGGAGTGATGTTTTAACTGCCTAGCTAGCAGGAAGAAATATTCGGGGAAAAAACTTTTTTCATTCTTATCATTAAAGGTTATTGTCAAACGTTTTGGCAAAAGGTAGGCATTGATCATTCTGGTGCATTAAATGGTATCCGTTTTTTTTCTGTCTAGCATGATACTAGTATCTTGCCAATGAATCGTTCTTAGTGCAATGTAGCCGTAACACTGCTGGAACGTGTACGTCCACTTACCTGTACAATGTACCGTTATTTCATTGATTTTGTTTAAAGTTAACTTATAAAGATTTTTTTGAATATGTCTTTAAAAGATACAATTACAAGGAATATATACAAAGCTACATACAATTAGAGTATCGATGTGCTGCCCAGTCTCTTTCATTACAATTTGTTAGCATTATAGCATATTTGTCGTACAGAAAAAGTAAAACGTATAAATGGATTATTGTGTAAACAATACTCTATCATTAATTCCCTGATTGATTTAACTTTCAAACTTGATGCCTTTGTGTTTTGTTATTCCACGTTGGTGCTGAACCCGTTTTTTTTTCAAACATTTTTTTCGAAGTGTATATAAAGCAGCCTGGCAAGGGAGCTTGAATCTCATCGAATCGTCGTTGTTTTCTTCTTTTACAACGCGTGCAATGCACAGACGCAAGCAGAACATTTACAATTTCAACAATATTTCTTTTTTGTCAGCTCTTCCTTTGAAACTCAAAACCAATCAAGGCGTGTAACCGTTTTTATTCTGTCGAGAAACCTGAATTAGAAAATGTCTTGCATCCTTTCTATACGCTTTACTTGATCGATGTGCTGAAGAATGTCTTGCTCTAGTACAACAGACACCATCTCAAACGGCAATGAACTTTCAAAGATTTATAGAGAGTCATTTTCAAGATTTTAATGATCAAATATAGACGAATATAAACATTATTGTACGAAAATAAAAAACGTTCTCTGTCTTTGAGATCTACTGCCAAATGCTCGTTTTGTAACTTTCTTTTTTTTTTTATATATTTTCATAATGCACATACAAAAGAAATTACAGTAGGAAATCATTCTACTTTACCACTATGACCAACTATTAAGTACATCGCATTACTGGATACCATGTGCAGCATAAACGAGTATTGGGAAAAATAAACGTATCAGAAAAGACCACTTGAATACAGATCTAAAAGTATCTCTTGAATTGTTCTACTGAAAATTTATATCTTCTTAATTTAGATGCGCGTTTGTAGTAATCGGATGGTGGGCTGAGAAGTGACTGTTTATCCCATTCGTTATATCGAAACGCAAGGCGCATGAACTCTACAAAGCAGAGAATTAAATGTTTATGGCGTTCAATGGCATATTTTTGCAAATTATTCAAATGAAATCGTAGAATTTACTATATTTGACCGAAATATTTCCTTTTAAATTATCGCGTAATGAGTCCGTCAGGAAATCAAGGAGTTATCTAAGAGGCAATTACCCTAAGTACAACAATCCTGGGACTTTATGTTTCTAGTTTGCTGTAGATGACATTCACTGCGCTGGAAAACAGGAAATTGATCACTTGAACAATTTACATGTTTCTTGAATATAAATTTCCACCCTGAAACACGAATCTCTTCTACAATCTTATTATTTCATTTAAATCTAGGTGTGCAAACTCTTTCCATTTAGAACGGCGTACGTTTTGGTAAAGAGTTCAACGTCTGCCCGACTTTGTCCTGACACCAGATTCATACGGTACCGATCAATTTTAGTTCCAGATATCGACGGTTTGATCTTTACTTACACTTAAAAGGGCTTTCGGGACGTAAAATCGCCAAAGGACGAATAAAGATACATATCTACAAAGTGTTCGTTTGTAGCTTATTTGTTCGCATGTTTAATTAATGCCCGCTCACAATATATTTTATAGTTAACCAATAAGGCAACGAAAAGTATGAGAATATGCTTAGGTCTTGGCTTATGCCAATAAACACATTGTTCGCCCCATGTTCCAGCTAGGTTTGATGTCAGTTTTAAACATGGAGGACTTATTAACTTAACAAAACATTTTTCATTGTTGATACTCATAGAAAGTGTATTGTCAAGCTGTCTTAATTGGTTCTTATAATGTACATGTATGGAACTATATTATTGATGCCTATCTTTGGTAAATAGGCCGATATCAACGAAAATGCAATTGTTAGAGTCTGTACTTTTATACGATATGTCCATGAAAAAGATGTGAAATCATTGCTAAAACGTGTCTCATAGGTGACATATGCATCTTTCCGTGGCCTTGTACCGTCTTGCATAAGCGAAATATTGTATTGTGGTGGAGAACTGTTAATGCACTTTTAGCCAGAAACAAAAAACATGTGAATAGATTCAAGCAAAAACAATCGAATCACAGGCAGGCCCGTGTTTGAAGCGCCTTATCTGTCTATGTTAAAAAAAAGACCTAAACCATGTCAACTTGAGGCGATATTATCAGGCATATACCAGACTATCCTAATACCTCTTGTATTGCCTCTGAATGAAAAATTGGTTTCAAAGCTATTAGCTTTTCTCTTTCAACCCCCAAGCGAGTGATTGTGCAAATATCTTTGAGATCGAATCTTATTTCGTAAATGCCGGAAAAAAGAAAAGTTAGGCAAACCGCATTAATGAGGAACGGTAAGGCTGCCATGAATTTTTGAGAAAACGATGAATACTATCTAATAATAACTGTTAAACGTTTCTTCCAAAATCAGCCTGTGTCTGCCTGATGATGTAGTTGATCTGACGCGATGCTTTTCCTTTATTGTTAATGTGGCCTACCTGGCTTATTCTTAGAGTACAGAGTTAGAAATCGCATGGTCCCTCTCTGTATGGGTTCCAATCTTATTAATGGCTTTTCTTTTATTTTCAAGAGAGGTAGTGTCCCAACTGACTTACTGAATGTCGTTGGTTCTACCTGGCTTAACCAGCCCTTATGGACAATGGGTATCCTACCATTGATAAAAGTCGGGCATCGCAAAATCACTGAAAGTGTTAACGCGCTGTAAAACCATACTTTGATTATTTCGAAAAGACACACCCCTGTTTAGAATCAACCAAGGCGATGTATACACGATTCAGAAGTATATATCTTGGTGAACTGTCCAAACCTATTAAGGCAGTTAAGCCAAATGCAAGCAAACTTCAGACAAACTATTGAATAGTAAGCAAATGTGCAGATGTCTAGACAATAATGCGTTATTCTCGATTTGTTGTATATTTTATGGAACATGTCAATAGTATCTGATGAGGACTTTTTATATTCGATAATGGCTGAGAATCGTTGATATATATGCTAACTCAGAGGGGACTCACAGTCCTGTGTCCGGACGGTCGCAGGTTCTAATCAAGGTAAAAGTGGAAGATCGTCGGCCTCTCGTATCAAGGGTTCAGGGATCGATTTCGATTGGTGTTTGGATGAAAGTTGCCGTGATAAGCCAACAAATCAATGAGAATATTGGTTAAGAATGCAGGAAACTTTCATTCAATTTAATAAGCTTCAAGCTTTCATCGCAATGATATAAATAAATAAGTATGACGTTATATTGGAAAAGCATGTACCCAGACCAGCGTTTGTCTCCGCGACATCCTCTTACAATGACCAAATGCTCCATCGCATGTCTTCGGGCCCACTTATTCCTAGAGCAACGGATGTTGTCCAAGGCAAATCCGGCAAACTTAATTAGCAACAGGGTCCGAGCCCACATTTTGTCACGCGTCCTATAACAGTAGGCTAAATCAACAAATGACCTATGATGTTAACATATGGCCTTATGTTACCTTCCCCTTCATATTAACTCGTCCAATTGAACTTGAAGCACACACTTTCAGAAACCAGTTTGTGTGTGACAAAAGCTTCTGCTAAGTATCCAGAATAAAGTTGAATGAGTCATGCTAAATACACATTTTATCGTTTTATAAACTCGTTTTATCATCCGCGTATAACCTTTAACCGAACTTCTTTCGTTAAATCATCTTTCTATAACTTTTTACCGAACTTTTCCCATCTAATCATCATTCTATAAACCTTACCAAACTAATTTCGTTTAATCATCCTTCTATAACCTTTTTACCGTACTACTTTCGTTTGATCATCCTTTTATATTTTTCCCCCGAACTTTTCCCATCTAATCGTCATTCTATAAACCTTACCAAACTAATTTCGTTTAATCATCCTTCTATAACCTTTTTACCGCACTGCTTTCGTTTGATCATCCTTTTATATTTTTTCCCCGAACTTTTCCCATTTAATCATCATTCTATAAACCTTACCAAACTAATTTCGTTTAATCATCCTTCTATAACCTTTTTACCGCACTACTTTCGTTTGATCATCCTTTTATATTTTTTCCCCGAACTTTTCCCATTTAATCATCATTCTATAAACCTTACCAAACTAATTTCGTTTAATCATCCTTCTATAACCTTTTTGCCGTACTACTTTCGTTTGATCATCCTTTTATATTTTTTCCCCGAACTTTTCCCATTTAATCATCATTCTATAAACCTTACCGAACTGTTTTCGTTTAATCATCCTTCTATAACTCATTACCGAACTAATTTTGTTTAATCATCTTTATCAACGCTTTATCGAAATTATTTCGTCCATCCTTCTGTAAGTATTAACCGAACTACATTTGTTTTATCATCTATCTTTAACTCTTTATCGAACTACCTTTAATCATGTAATCCTTCTTTATCTCTTGACCGATTTTTGTTATAATCCACATATAACATTATATGAAACTAATATCTTTCTTTTCATTTTATAAATTTCAGTACAAACAGGTAATAGAAAGAGTGACGAAAAGAAGTCCCATATAAGATTACCATTGCTAGAGTATAGAGCGCGAAAATCGTCGAAACAAGCAAATCAAGTTAATGATCCTTTGGGGACAATAACATATAAATCCAAACTCAAGGGTTTTTGGGTCCTACAATTTATACAGATCTAGCAGTAACAGTGTCACCCTATCGCAACCCAAATCAGAGCTTCAAGCACATTCATCACTTCGGATCTGTGATGTAAAAATGGAAAGAGGACATAGAAAATAGGCCATAGGAATGTATTACGGCACGCCTTGAGGGTAATCGAAAAACTAAGTAATGCACAAACTGACAGACCTATTTATCTCCGGGCTTCCCTTTCGTTGGAAGCTGTCTGACTGCCGATCTTCTCTGTGACCCCGTTCGGCTTGTCCTGGAGTCTGAGTCGAGCTGTTCTGCTTGGTGCGACGCGACTGTTTACTTACTTCCGGAAATCGTTGTACAATAAAAAGTAGTTCTTGAAAAATTAGGTTCTTTCAATGCTGCACTGTATTCTAAGCATTGGCCAATAAGATAGGTGTATGAGGATGGCTCAATGACTGACTTCGGCCATGACTTTGAACGTTTACTTTGTTGATTTTTCCCCTTCTTGCTATAGAGGATGAACGAAAGAGGGCGTTTAGCTGCGATGACTTCTGAATTTCGTAGGGAAAACGGTGGTAAACGGAATAGGACAATTGAAAAAAAAAATCAACATATTTATGCCATGGTCTCTTTAGTGTTTAAGTACTCAGCATGGGTATTAATAATTAATATGTTATCCTTTTCCGATCAGGCAGTCGAATCTGGAATCATATGAAAGTTTCATATAACGGAGCACACACAGTGTGACACGCTTTTCAGTTAATCTGAACGCTTAACGTGACTTGCTTCCTATGTAACAATTAAATCGCAAAACATAACTTCAAAGCATTGTTTACGGTCATTTGACGAAAGTGTTTTTCACTGACCAGATATGATTGTGCCGTTGATAAGTTTATTTGCTTGTTACAATATCTCAATAAATCTTAACTTGAGTTCAACAAGACTTGCCGCAACATTAACGTTTTGGTCGCTCGATACAAAATTTAGATAAATAATATCACATCGGCGGCTTAACATATGCTTGCAACTGATCTTGTAAACGCTCGACTACCGATCTGCTAACTATCACGCCACTAATACATCAAAATGGTTGTACGTTAACGAGCCTGACTTTTAATACAAGGTCTAGAATTCGAACACTTATGTCTTAAATTAGTTCACTTATACATTGGTTGTGAAAATAATCATTCCAATTTAGATAACCCATCTTTCTGCTTCCAAGATGCATAACAAATGCATGTGACAAATGTGGACAAGTGGAAGCTCAGCTACTCATGGGAACCTTACCCACGACCCCGTGTCCTGAGACCGATACTCAACCCCGAGTCGAGTGTTACGGACGCTCAGGGTGAGTACAGAAAATCCTGTTCTAGGCATCCACTCTTGAACAGTATGTGACTTTTTTAGTATGGTGCTTAATATAGGGGACAGTCATCCAGACAGTTTCTATGTCACGATTCTGTAACTCTTTAGTATGGTCACTTAAAACATAATTAAATGTATTTACATATAAACTACTGTCTTTTTGACTCTGTAAGTTCATGTAATTTATCGACCAAAATCTCAAAAAATGAAAATTATGCAGTTTTTTAGGACATGATATGTGCATTAAACGTAGTATTCTGACAAGGCAAAATCTGGACAGTTTGAAAACGAGCATCAAAAACGTATGTGTACAAGATTATGTCAGGTTTCCAAGGACAGACCACCTACGTGCACATTATATGAGTCACGTGATCTGCTATAAAACATCACATTGTCCCGTCGACCTGCCGCAATAGACTGAAGAAACCACTGCGACAAAAGGAGACAAGCAATTTCTCCTTTTGTCAAAGTGGTTTCTAACAAACTATTCCGAGTGTTAATGCTATATACACATAGGAAATGTTACATTATTTTTGCTTTATAAGTATTGTCTGCTATTGCTTCCAATTTCGACAAATCGCACGTATCTACATCGTTTATAAAGGGTAAGGGATAAACATCGGATATCTCCCGGAAGTAGCGCGGTTTAACGCGACGACGTGCCTAGCTTATTGTGTGCAATTGAATACCGACCTTTCAGAAGAAGGAAATTGGAAATAAATCTCTGTCTAACCGCGTGTGTTAGCTTTATAAACAATGCCTTGATAGGGAATACCTTGGATAATCTTCAAAATTACCTTTTGTCGCCGTATAAACCAAAGCCCGTATAGATTTTACATGCGTAAATTCTACAGCATTAAATTGGGCTTTGATAGTTTTGGGCGCGAGTTCTAGGTTTGTATAAGGCTATGAAATAAGTACGTATTAAAAACTGTTGCCAAAGTAACGTGTATAGTATGCATAGTTGCATTTAAATATAGATATTGGGTGAATTTTAAATGGCTAACCTTGCTATAATTCGTTAAAACCTTATGTGTAGGTATGGTGTACTCGAACAATATTTCATGTTCTCTCCCATCATTTGCCTTTCTCTTAAATAGTTGAAATCGTATTCTAAACTTGAAAGAATTGGCAGAATACCAATTGTGATCATGAACAATAGGTCTCGAAAAACCCCAAATGAATATGATTATGGGACACTTCCGTATAAAGAACACTGCTTATGACATTCATAAATGGCATCTTCACAACTTTTTGAGCTTACAAGGCATAACAAGGGAGAACCAATTACGTTTTTTTTTTCAAAAGCCAATAAAAATATACAATAATGAGTTCGCCAATGATTTCAGTAAAATATAGCTGAAAAAACTCTTATTCAGACCACACTAGGCGAAATAACGTACATTCAGATGACCTCAATCTGGACAGACCAAGCCCGACAAAAAATGGCATAACTAATCCTTGCATTCCATCACCCTTCGACAGCTTCCTGTAAAAACATACCCATTAGGGCTATTAGCATAGGCCGTATCTGCGACTGATTTAGTGAAGATTTATGGATAAGATCTCGAAACAAAACCAAAACGGGCGTATTTCATTAATCGAAGATTTAGGGAATACGTCAGTGTAAGATTTAAAGGGATGATATGTGAAATAATACCGGGTAAAAGTCAGATAATTGGCGCTTGGTAAATAGCAATATTGCACGAACTATGAGTGGTTGAACGTGTGACTGTGGCATTGTAACGGTAACGAATACTTCAAAAAACACTGAATCGTCTGTGAATTTTAGTTTTCATTTGGACTCCTATCTTCATCTCGGGCTTGTGCTCAAAACGTGACGCGATCATGCTATTAGGAATGCTACGATGTGATATCATTTAATTGTTTTTATTGTAATCTCCAAAATCATAGACTATAGTATTCGCACGTTCATTCCAATGATACAAGAGAATACACACCGACATAGTATTAATTTAGAGAATTTTAAAAATATAAAATGTATACGAGTGACATACATGTAGGTCTCAAGATGAACTGATTGAAAAAGATTCCAGGACACCTTATTGAGAAATCCTCTTATGCCTTTAATGACTGACACCTTTACATATTTTACCACAAACTGTTTATTCAAATGTTTATGCATCACACGAGAAAAACACGCACTGCAACCTATTATAAAATACGCATCAGAAATAAGAGTCTGAGTCCATCAATGATTCCGGATAAAAAACCTAAATGACCTCTGTCAAACCACACTAGACGAAATAACCTGTATTTGGATGGTCTCGATATGTATAAAAAAAACCAAGCCCGACAACAAATGACATAACTAATCCAGGCATTCCATCACCCTTCGACAGCTTCCTCTAAAAACATATCCATTAAGGCTATTAGCATAGGCCATGTCTGCGACTGATTTAGTGAAGATTTATGGATAAGATCTCGAAACAAAACCAAAACGGACGTATTTCATTAATTGATGATTTAGGGAAAACGTCGGTTTTGATTTTAATGCGGTGATATGTGGAGTAATACCGGGTAAAAGTCAGATAATTGGCGCTTGATAAATAGCAATATGGCACGGTTTATGAGTAGTTGAACATGCTATAATAGCATTTGCCATGGTAAATAAATACTTCAAAAACACTTAATCGTCTGTGAATTTTAGTTTTCATTTAGACTGCTATCTAGTTTTATCTCGGGCTTGACGTTTAAAACGTAGCGCGATTATGCTATTAGGAAGGCTACGACGGGATACCATTTGTTGATTGCATTGCAATCTCCTAAAATATTTTATCCTGTCACTAGTGCCATTTTGGGACCGATAACTAGGTGCCGTATAACATTTGTGATATCCGGCACTAACCATATAACACATCCACTTGACGAATCATGACGTCATAAAAACGCCATGACACATGACGTCATGTTTACATCATTCTCTGCTTTTTTTCACGTGTTTTAGTTTCATTTTGTTTGTTTAAAAGTATACATAAGGGAAACAGGATAAATAGAATAGATGATTGGTGTCTTTGAATAGGAAACGTTATCGGGCTCGGCCTCGGAATGTTATCCGTTTCGCCTGCAGCTCACCGGATAATATTCCTACGCCTTGCCCGATAACATTTCCGATTCACGACACCAACCATCTATTCTCTATAAATCTTGCATATCCTCACGGATACCGCGTGGCTAAATAATACTGGGAAGTATGCTTTCAAAAGTAGTAAATGTCCCGTGTTATGTCAATTCGTATTGAACACAAATACACGTAATACATAATACAAAATACGTTCAAAGTAATGGTATTATTACATCACATATATACTTCTATTTGTACACCAGTTTTATATTAATACACATGAACATTTATAGAGACCTACTGTTACAAAACTGATCAATTTTGAATAATTCTCTTTTGTTTAGGTGAGTAAGTGTGGTGGGTCTTTAGCAATGAAATGTTCTAAAAATGACCAAAAATGAAAGTTCATCCAAAAATTAATATCTCCCTTTATTATATACCCGCTAAGACAATCCGCAAAGTAAACAAATCCTCCCTCAAAATGCAAATATACCAGAAAATGAGAAGCAAAGAAGAAACCCTGACAAAATGACATTGCATTTTTCATATATATATATCCCTTTTACACATAGCCCACGAGAAAAAGCTAGCAAAGAACCCTCGAAACCATTTCCATGATCAAAATCTCCGAAATCACATTTCCATCAAATGGCGGAACTGTCAAAAAGCCATCCCGCATTGACTGGTATTTGGACTAGTCATTATAATCCCACAATACATTGCGGGGACTTCCCATACAAACACTCACAGTTTGTGAGACAGTTCATTTCACTCCACTATATACTCTGGTAACGCCATGTGAAGATGGGGGCAAATGATCCTCCGAGGAACACTACACACGATCAACCTATGCAAGATGGTAATTAGCTAATCATAAACGGTTGATTCACAACATAAGCAAACCACAAAAATCCTTCTTAATAATACACCCATAATGCTTAAAAGCATACTAGCGCTCAGAAGAACTGCAAATCTAGGTAAAATGGATTATAAATTAATAAAGAAAATATGTTGAGACATAGCGAAAAACAACAGGATCATGTCTATATAACGCTTGCACTATTTATTATAAATTGTTCAATGTGCTATTTTCACAAATTTGGTGCCCACCATTGTAACTTCATCGTTTACATTCAAGTAACATCTAAAATAGCAAAGTCCACTCTTATTATTGAGTGGCGATCACCTGGTTAGCAAAAACACGTGGAACACATAAAATACTACCATTTATCCAATATTAACAACGTTAACATTCAAAATGGAGAATTTCTTGGGTTTTATTTGTTCCGAACGTTTCTCGGCTGACCTTGTTTTATTGCCAATTGTAAACAAACCTTATAGTATTCACTCTCTTAAAAGCATTATGTGAACGTGTTACAGTCTCAATTCCTCTGTAAAAGGGAATTTTAAGTACTTATAAGACACTTTTCAGTTATTCTAGAACTTTCACAATTTAAGTGTCATTGAGCGCAAGTATGCCTTTAAAGGAATGGAATTCGACTGCAACGAGTATTGAATTACGGAACTTTCAAACATGTTAATGAGTGATTCGCCTTCGTTATCAAAACTTTGTGTCTTTGTTGAGGGAGGGGGTCCTTGGCCTTCGTTTATTGGTGGTTATTTTTTATGAAGATGAAATCACAAATCATCTCTCTGTGAGAGTTCATAGCACGGTAACGGTATTCGGATTGACATGGATGACTATCTCAAGGCTGACCCACGAACTGCTGATGAGTTTTTCCCGTCTTGACCAGCCATTGCGGGCAATTAAGCTTGTGGTTCTTTCTCTAGTCATAGTGAGTCGGGTAATGTAATACAACTCCAACATTGTAGAAGCGGTGTAAGAAACGACATTTTATTCCTTGTACTGTTTACAGTAGTTATGAAGTGACACTTCAAGTATGGGAAATGCACGAAATGCCTGACTTGTCTGTTAAATATTTCCGAATTTAGGTTCGAATTATAGTCTCATATGAGTTCATCTTCGATAAACCTGTATTACGCTATTGTTTATTTGCATTTTGGTAAATTCCCCTTTTGTCACGACGCCTTATATTCATCTATGAAATGTAAACTTTACAGTCAATGGTTT
This sequence comes from Cerastoderma edule, assembly GCA_947846245.1. Lineage (NCBI taxonomy): Eukaryota > Metazoa > Mollusca > Bivalvia > Cardiida > Cardiidae > Cerastoderma > Cerastoderma edule. The sequence goes on from OX401408.1 coordinate 3,335,761, forward strand.
TTCCTTGATACATGTTATCTTTCTCTCAGTCCAACAAGCAATTTCTCTTTAACCCTTCGAATGCTGGGAGTTCTTTTTAAAAATAGACGTTTGTGTCGTCTGCTTTCCCGAACCTTAATTATCTGCTTAACTGAGCCAAGGAAAGATACTAGGAGTAGCAAACATGTTTGATCACAGGCCAGCCGCCACTTTACTTGGCGGCTGGCCTGGATCTAACATGTTTGCAAAAGTATGAAGTCGGTTCCAGCAATATAAGGGTTAAGCAACAAAGAAATGCGTTCAACCATTGTAAAAGTCTAAAATATCCCAATTCATGCTATTTATTTGTTGTCTGCCATTGTTTCCTGTTTATGTCTATCCACCATGTCTTTGATACGGTGCTAAGTAAATATCATGATATCTGTTCGCCCCAATCTTTGCGTGCCCGAGCAAGAAGGATATTCGTGAAATACTGTCTCCCATCTAAATAGACAGACAGTTCGTGGTAAAAAATGAAAACAGTATTTACTTTGGTGTCAATAAATATAGGCCCTATTCCTTTCCAGATGGAAAAGGCAGGAGAAATTGCAGTATACGGCGGAAAGTACAAACCCAAAGATACAAAGGATATTCGCGAAACGATTCACTCACTATTGAGTATAACGCAATTCATTTTTGATGCAAAATAAGTCACCATGTCCTTGAAGTTCAAGTATTGTTCTTGCAACAATACTCGGCCTTATATGGAATGAATGAGTCTATTGCAGGCCTTACTTCCGGTAATAAATTCAAATCAGCAACTGAAACACAATCTCTATAGCAAAAAGCTTCGGGTTTTCCAATAAATAATGTTGTCATTTCTTGACAACCATATAACATGTCCTACACTTCTGGAAACGTTGGGGAAAAAGGCCGTTCCCATATTTAATAGTTGATATTTATATTTCACAGTGACGATATGCTGTATATAACAGTAGAACATTTGAACCTTGTTAATAGTGTTTAACGCACATGTAGTCAAGCTAGTCTTATTCTTAATTACCCTTTCATCTCATGAATACTTAACCTTTAAGCTCTGCATCCCTCTTCTATGAAACATAGGCAGGTAGTGCACCATCGCTCAATGGTGTCCCAAAAAACGAAATGATGTCGGTCCGACAAAGGCCAAGATTCTGCTATTTAACAGGAATCCTAGTATTCGTATGTTCATTGCAGAAGGAGAGGTTGAAACACTCTTTTTGACGTAATTTACAAAGCTTCTTGTTATAGTCATCCATGAAAATACACCTTTGCTCATTAACATTTCTTATGGCCTATGGAAATAGAGCAGTGATTGTAGGTTACACTGTAACATTCATAGCTGGCACTCCTTGAAAATTTTAATATTCCCAAATCGATCTGTTTTGTCATTCTACATATACTTATTTTTTTGTTGTTTTTGCTCCTCGTTGAATTTGCAGAAATATCTAAAAAAAAAAAAAGTCTCGCCTAAAATGTTGCTGAGTCATGTCCTTCATTTGAGCCATACGACGTGTGTAACACACCGGAGCCTTTTCTAACGAATACCACCAACTGAATAACTAATTGAATAAGAACGTGTAACTGTTTTCACTACCAATGTTCAATTTACGTTGACTGAATTTGTTCTCCTATTTCGTTACTAGACTTGTTTGGCTTAGGGTCTTACCTAGGAAAGCAGGGTTTGGGTTGGTCATAGTCATATTTTGGTGGTCAGTGCATTTACTTTTATTGCAGTACCGCACCATATCATTTTAAAGCCACCGACTGCTTTTCAACATGAACATAATACGTTTCTTCTTATTCACTTTACATCGCTTGTGACGAAAACTCGAAGCTTATTCAATTCACTCCCGATGACTGTTTTTTAGATCTATGCATAACCAGTACGCGCATTGACTTGCGAATTAGTCCCGGTACTTTCACCTCGGCGCCAACGGAGATCGAACCCGTGGCCAACGGTAGCAAAGGCCGACGCTCTATCTCTGCACCACTGTTGTCCGTCATAACTAATCAATGGTGAAAATGATTAGTCCAGACAACGCCGTATGTCTAAATGGGGTTATCACATGAATGTTATATTTATTCCGTCAATAATCTATAGGAAATGTGGAGTTAGTGATATCATTTATAATCCATCACTGTCTGTTGGCTGAGATTCCTATATCGACACACCAATGGTCGTCTATGATGTCTAGCACAGATCATCTATCGGAGAGGGCGGTATAAGAGCTCGGTACGGGAGCACCTAGATCATATTGCAACTGCCTAGCTAAGGGCCATGGAACTTGTAAAACATATCAAATTAGCAAGGTTGCAAGGTTTTTGAGGCAATTGTCTCCTGGCAAGGATGGGTGGAATAACAATCACATTTTTTTTACTAACACTGGTTCAATGCATGGAGGCGCATTACACGTTTTTTTCAATTTTATTACATTTTTAAGGTTGTCTGCAAAATCTTTCAAATTGGGGCAGTCGAAAATTTGGCGTTGGTAAAGGGTTAAAATGACTAGCCTAGAGAGAAAACAAAGATAAAAAAAACTATACAAAGGAAATGTGTCTTGTAGCGAGAGATTTGTGCACTTCACATGGAATTTATTTCCTGGGAAAAGGGCATGAATTGTCGTATTAAAATGGTATGCGTCTTTAAATTATAAGCTGTTTCCTGATACCACTGGCACATGTCCTTATTCTTTTAAAATCATAGATAATTCAGCAATCATTTGTTTAGTTAAGAAAATCATATCGCTACGGAGCTGAAACGAAATATCTTTTTTTATTGCCCATTGTATGCCTGGTAGCCCGAATGATCCAGACGTACATTTCTTTTCTTCGTCTTGATGCATTCTATATCAAAACGTGTCGGAGCAAATACTAATTATTTGCGGTAATCACGTTTCTGATTCGTCCACATTTCTAATTCTAGTCGACGATTGGTCACTTCTGACCAAGAGGGGAATGCTGGCGCGTTTTTATCGCACAGTGCCACACAGTTACAGCTTTGATCAGCCGCTCTATATACCTGGTAGTAGCAACCTGATGGTCCACAAGTACTGCACATGTACACTCGTCCCCGATATTTGCAGTGGGGTCCGATGCTTTGCGAGCACATATGTAAAGACCCTCTACCCAATTTTGAAAGGATAATATAGTTTTCCATTTGTTTAACCAAAGAAAGCTTAGTAATTTTCTAAAAATAGGCTTTATGTCGCCCACTTTCCAAAACTTAAATACATGTATCTCCTCAATTTTGATGATGGAATATACTCAGAGTAGCAAACAGGTTAGATCACAGGCCAGTCGCTAATTTTCTAGGCGGCTGGCCTGGATATAACCTATAAGCATTAGCATGAAGTCGTTCCAGCACTATAAAGGTTGATTTAGTTGCCTCCGCATGGTCTCAATTCGGAGGACCCCTCTCCCCGTAGGTTCAAATCACGATATCCCTGAATTTCTATTTTACATAAAAGGAAGTTTCATTGCTGAATTAAAGAATACGGATGGTTCTACGCGATTTAACCAGTCTTTCGTTTGCAATTAACCCATGACAAAACGCCAAAATTTCGACTGTCCACAATGGAAAGAGTTTGCAGACAACATTTCAAAATTTGACGAAATGGGAAAAAAATCTTCTGATGGGGCAGAATACATCTTAAGAAAAGGAGAAAATGCTCGGTTATATCAATTTCTCCTTTACTCACAATGTTTTCCATAGTCGTCTGCAACAAACTGGTCAAATGTCGGAATTGTTTGGTAATGGATTACACATTAGGTTTCCAATGGATCAGTAAAGAGCTCGGCATTGTACTTTAATTGAAATGTTGCTGACTAAATGTAAACACCCCCCCCCTCACAAAGTAAGCAAACCAAGTTTGAGCAGTGACAAATGAATATGTTCATTACTTAAGTTGTTCTAGGATGATATTGTACTTTTGAAGCGGGTCCGTTTTCCCGCGGTTTTGGGTAACTGAATTATTTATATGAAATATCACAAACGAGATATTTATGATGTCAAGTAAATTGAATATCAAACTTCCGGCTCATTTCCCGTGCATATCTTAAATCAAAAGAGAACATTCCACTCTTTTCAAAAAGCCAGCATTATCCATTTACAAAGCAACCCCTTTATCTAAAAAAGAACGAGTTTCAAATGCATTGATGGTAAAAGAAAAGAAATAGTTGGATCGAATAAAAGAGACGTTTTATCGTTTTCTGACTGTACATCTCGCATCATTTAAGGATAACTACGCGTACTTATGTGACAAATTTAATTGTTGTCTACGAATATTTTTCGAAGAACGCACAAAAATTGTCCCTGAAATAACTGGAAGTGTTACTACAACATTTCGGGCAACTCTATACTTAACCCTTTACCAAACGCCAAATTTTCGACTGTCCAAATTGAAAGAGTTTGTAAACGAAATTTTCAAATGTGATGAAACTGAGAAAGAATCTTTTCATAGGGTAAAAATCATCATGGGAAAAAGAGAAATTGCTCGTTACGAGCAATTTCTTCCTTTCCCACAATATTGTCCAGAGTCACCTACAACAAACTGGCACTATGTCGTTATTGTTTTGTAATGGGTTAACTACGTTTTTTTGTTTCCGTTTAGGAATATTCATCCATAGCACATAGAAATAAAGGACAATTTAACATTAAAAGCATTTTCATAAAGTTGGCATCATGATGGGTACTAATTTCAGTACTATCAAACATTGTGTGCTTGTGTGCGCGTATGGCTCTTTCTCTGACCTTGCCCGATACCTCACAAAGACTCCCAAATGCATAGCTATGTTATTATCCCAAGCTTTAATTTTGTATGCGAGCAAATCTGTCTGCACTTTTTGGTGGCGGATCAATACAGAGAATTTACACCCGTCATCCATATGTCAAAATGACGAATACGTTGTCAGACTCTGGAAAAAAAGACCGAGGAAAAATGTTGATGGAAATCAAGATTTCGAAGGAAAATGTGCACGATTTTACTCTTTATCTAAACTGCATTCGGAATCTCGGATGATTCAAGCTGTGATTCCATTATGAAATTGAATGCTTACGTTTGGATCATCCGGACTTCTGTCAGATTAGAAGTATTGGGAAACCTGTAACAATACACCACAGACATAACTTGCTGATTTTGATTCCCCAGCTGAAATCCAATGTCTAATTTTTCAACGAGTATTCAGGGACGCAAATGCCGAAACTAGAATTATCATTGCTATGTATGGTCTCCTGTCGGTGTGTTGGTTGCGAAATTTGTTAATATACAGTGAGTTCTCGTTAATCCGAACACGTCCGTTCCCAACAAAGTGTCCGGATTACCGATTCATTCGGACTATTGAAGTAGAGCATGTTATTATACACGTTAAGACAAAAACGGTCTGTATGCACGTGTATACTTATAACACTTTAGCAAACGCCAAATTGTCGACCGTCCCAAATTGAAAGAGTTTGCAGATGACATTTCAAAACGTGATGAAATTCAAAATATGTTCTGATATGACAGAGAACATTGTGGGAAAAGGAGAAATTGCTCGTCACGAGCAATTTCTCCTTTACCACAATGTTTTCAAAAGCCGTCTGCAACAAACTGGTCAAATAATTCCGTTCCCTTACAATTTCGTTCGGATTGCGAGACATTCGGATAATCGGGGTCCGGATAAACGAGGCTTCACTGTATATGGTTCAACGTAAAGAAAGTAACGTTTAAAGAGTATCATATACATTTGACTAAACTGCCGAATCAACATATTGGCATAGACACGAATTCTTTGGGTGTCTAACCTTAGCTTTTTATATAGAAGCAACGCTACCAACGACCATCAACAATGGAGCGCTATGAATCTCATAGAAGACCATATGGGCCGCGTCACGCGAAAAGGGACACTCTGACATAAATAAAAACCACTGACTCGGCTCTTTCTTAGCGCTATTATTCCAGCATCTAGTCACGACAGTTATCATTTGTATTTATTTAAAGGTAGAACTTGATGTCCTCTAAGATGGCAAACAGTGTAACCCCAGACCAGCCGCCACGTCAGTGACGTGGCGGCTGGTCTCGGGCTACACTGTTTGCTATGTCCGAGTGCCCCTTTTCCCGTGACGTGGCCCATATGTTTACAAAGATCCCCAGGTGTTCTTTGCTGAAGGAATGCATTAAACAGAATGTTTACTATCTTTGGTATTCTTTTTTCAAAACATCTATTTAAGTAAATCAAATACATTTTCTTTAAGTAGTTATATTGAATGTTCTCTATAACTTTTATTAATTTCAGGGCTTTATAAAAACGAACTCTGACTTAATCGGATACAACGGTACTTAACCAGTTTGATTAAACACGAATATTCTCGTGCTCGTAATGCACTTTCATAAGTTGATGAAATTAAAATAATACCATTTGACCAGACATTGTAACATATGATTGACGATAATCTTGCATTACTTGTTTGTTGTTGAAAAATACCGGCTCCCCAATCGCTGACAATATTGTTGAATAGATGGCGCATTCAATAAGAGTCTTTCAAATCATGCTTTCAGCTGAATTGGCAATCGGTCAACAAATGCATCTCATTTAACAAGCTGACCGCTTGTCCACAGACGGGTTTACTTATGTAAATTGCTTCACCTTTAGTAAAAGAACCAATAGCTCAAGAGACAACAAAAGAGCTAAAAAATCTGTCTGCTGAAACTTCTTAATGCGCACGGCGTTAGGGAATGGCGCCGATGGTAAAATACGTACAACCGGACATGATGTATTCGTGTTTTATGCAAAAAGAAAGAAAAACATCTTTTATAATCATATTGGACTTTAACTTTTTCATCGTGTTCGAACCGTTATCACTCAACAAACTTTCAACAGGTTAATCAAGCAGTTATCAATGTTTTTCAACCCTTTCACGTTACGTCACGCAAGTAACGCAAGGTATCATAACGTTAAAGTAATTCAAAAAATCCGACTTAACGTCAGAAAGAAACATATTGCATATTTGTGGCGGGGCCTATCATAACGTACATAATTCAATATTGTTTAAAAAATATCAGATATCCCATCATGCGGTGCAATAAATCTTAACGTATAATACCCATAATCCACCATTTTAAATTAATTCTTTTGTCGGATTATTTCGATTGTACTCGGTATACATCGATCGTGGCTGGAACTATTCAGTGTAAAGCGAATAGTTCCGGCACTAACCGATGTATACCGAGAACGACCGAAGTAATCCGACGAAAGAATTCTTTCAAAATGGCGGTTTATGGGTATTCTACCTTAAAATAGCATCGTCCGGGTTTAAATAGATCCTTTATTATGCAAGGACGAGTAATGAAACCGCGTTGATTGTGCACAATGCGGATCTTCGTTCCCCAGACATGCTGTCTAATGCATTTCAATCTTAACGAAACATTCGGTCTGATAAAGGATATTCACCAGTTGCAGTTGCTCGACCGCCAATCGTCTGCAATAAGAGATATACCGGGTCGTTATCCCACTATATCAGGATTTGTTCAATGATGAGAAATCATAACGTAAACGCAAAACATGAATTGCAAATTTCTGTTGTATTTTCACCAAAGAGCGAAAGATGTCCAGGAGTTGTTTCAATGGTTTATTTCATATGTTTATGTTCTTTCCTTCACCAAATATCAGTAAATAAATGATTATACTGTGTGTATTTCTCTGTAATTAATTGATCGTAGGCCTGAAATAATGAAACAAATCTGTATGTCTATATCTATTTCTATAACTTTGTTTCTTTCAAACAGTTTGAAAGTAGTATTTTAATGTGATTCATTGCCACTGGTCAACATCAAACTGGTTGACTTCATGAACGAGACCTTCAATTATATAGTATCACAATCTAAAATTCGTTTTACTTGTTGTATTGAGTAATATCTAATTTATTGAGATAAATCTCAACGTCGTTATTTACCAAATGATTTTCCATAGGTCTTCTGCTATATTTGACAGTTGTGTTGGTTTTAAATCGGTTTAACAGTAAATCAACTTTGTCGTGATGAATGGTTCATGATGAATGGCAGAAAATCCAATCTTAATTGCCCGTAAGGGTTGATCAAACTTCGTAGAACCATCGGTATTTCGTGACTCAGGAAAGTCATTTCAAAGAACATTATTAATCGAATGGTTCACATCTCAAATATGTGGTTAGTAGCATTGTCATGTTCAAGTCTAAAGCGGGTTTTGAAAACCTAGTTACTATCTAAAAAATGTTCCTATCCTTGATTTGAACTTGAAACCTACCTTAAAAAGTGTTAACGTAATGAACAGTAGACCATATTGACGCATGGTATATTGATAACTCTTTATTTTTTTAAATGATTTTCAAGAATTAATTTCTTTGTTCATTTCTGTAAGCCATTAATATACATTTTTACTAAGCTATGCGCAGTGACTTCTAAATGCCCCCAAAGTGCGTCCATGCCAATGCCCGTGCAGTCAATTCGGAGACTACAATTTCCTCCTCATTGGCATCTCATAATTCATTATGGTCTCTTTGATGAGATGAATTATTGCATGAAACATCGTTACTCACCGAAGCAGCATCTGTCGACACTATAGGCAGACTAGCGGTCGACATTTAACGCGAGTGCACGTTTTCGCTGGAGAGGGACTCATTTTTCATTAGGGAAGTGAATTAAAAAATAGGGGGATAGCCTTTGTGTTTTTTGCCGTCTTAACTTAATCTGAATATCTCTTACCTATATTTCCATCATTTGTAATTGCTGCCGCTTTAACGTAATCGTTTACGCTTTTTTCTAACATTAGATTTCTTGCTGCCTTAATTTAATCTTCATACTTTTATTTTCAACAATGTATTTTCTGCTGCTCAAGCGTTTTCTTTTATTTTCCTATTGCCAGCATTTGTATTTTTTTTGCCGCATTAACGTAATCTTTCATACTTATTTTTCCAACAATTGTATTATCTGATGCCTTGACGGAATCCAATATTTGTATTTTCTGTCGCTTTAACGTAAATGTTTATATCTAAATTTACAGCATTTGCATTTTCTTTTCCTTCAACGTCATTTTTGATAACCCTAAGCTAAACATTTCTATCTTCTCCTGTTGAAAAGTTTTCTAGCATACCATTATTTCCAACATTTATATTTTCTGCCCCTTTAATGTAATCTCTAATACCAATATCTCCAACATTTTCATTTTCTGTAGCTTCAACATATTTTTCCATACTCTTATTTCCAACATTTGGCTACCGCCCGTTTACCCATATGTATCAATTAATATAAAACTTAATCAGACTTTATCAGTCACATTTTCCCGCAATTCGCATGATTTCTATTTAAAACGAGGATTCCAAACTAATGGACCTCCGTCGTTATCCTGAAGCATTTAAAATTCTTTATTTGTCTAAATGGATTTCAGCATTTCAGTTTAAACTGTAGCCGGGACTTGTTCTAAACTTGTAATAAGGTTTTAGATAGCAGTTCACATAAATAAAACAATACGTTCGCATACGTTCGTATACATTTTGTCCGAAATTGTTATAGTCCTATAGATAATCAATTTGTGTGCCCACCAGTGCTTCCGGCCTACAACCCGCTGTCCCACATGTATCAATTAATCAAAGGCTTAATCAGGCTTCAGCAGCCACAATGTACCGGTATTCCCATGTTTCAAACTCCTAATGAGGGGTCGAAACTGATGGAGTTCCGTAAATATCCTAAAGTGTTTGCTATTGTTTAGTTATCTAAATAGATTTTAGCATTAATCATCCATTTTTATTCCGCTGGGAAATTTTTAGCCAGGGAATTTTCTACACTTTTAGTTTTGTTTTAAATAGCAATAATACCATCGTAAATGTTCGAATACATTGTGTCCGACGTTGTTGAAGACCCATAACTAACTGTGTGCCTATCAGTGGTCTCGGCCCACAACTCTTTGTTCCATAAGTATAAAACAATCAAAGGTCTGATCAGACGTCAACACTCATAGTGTCTTATAACGATCAGAGATTCCGATAATTGTCATTTATAATGAGGAATCCGTACAGAGTTCCATAAACACCATAAAGTGTTTTTATTGTTTAATTATCTAAAATTAAATAGATTTCAGCATTCATCATCATTTTGTTCTGAGGTCAGGGTATATTACATACTTTTGATTTGAGTTTGAATGGCAGTTCACACAAATAGAACAATGTGCCATTTATGTTCGTATACATTTGTCCGACGTTGTTGAGGACCCAAAACAAATGAAACTGTGTGTCTATCGCTGTTCTCTGGCTATAACTCTACCTCTTATTTGTATCAATTAACAAAAACAAACTCAATCAGGCGTCAACGGTCACAGTATCCATATCCAGATGATTTCCATTTAAAAGTGGAATTCAGCACCGTCGTCATCATATAATGTAACCACTGGAAGTACAATTACTTCATATTTTAGATTTAGAGCCTATTTTGAATGTATGATAAGGGGCCTCCGTGGCCTAGTGGTTTGAGTACAGAACTTGAAATCACAAGGCCCCTCTCCGCGTGGGTTCAAATCCTGAGAGGGATATGGATTTTCATGAGAGGCAGTCTCCCGACTGACTTACGGAATGCCGATGGTTCTACCCGCCTTGACCAGCCCTTATGTGCAGTTGAGTATGGGGTCTTCCTCCATCATTAAGAGTCGGGTATCGCTACATAACTGAAATAATGTTGATGTGATGTAAAACCCATATAAAAAAAAAAGAATGTATGATTATGTAAGCATGCAGTTGCAAAAGCGTCGCTATAGTTATGAAATCCATCCCATACTTTCTGTTCAAACTTACTTAAACAGAGACATTCTGCATCAATATTTCTTCTGTAGCCATTTTACATTATATATTTACCGCCATAAAAACTATCCTATTGTTTAATTGATGTGTTATTTTGACTAGCAAATTTCCTCATGTGTGAACAAGCACCTTTAAACATCAAAGAGCGGATGGAAATGGTGGCAAGCGGAATCAATCAGGAAAACATTTCCCTTGGGTAGTGTAACATTTAGATTTAACAGCGACGATGTATTTTAACCATTCAAAGTTTGATACTTCACCCCTTACTCAACAATACCTCACATTGACGCACATTCAGCAAACGACTAACTCTTATAGTGCTTGAACTGACTTCAGTCTTATGCAAACAGGTTGGATCCAGGCCTGTGATCTAGCCTGTTTGCTACTCTGAATATCTCTCCGCGTCAAAATTAAGCAGATATTCAAGATTTGGGAAAGCGGGCGACACAAAAATCTATTTTCGGAAAATTGCCCAGCATTGTTCTATATGTTACGGAACCATTGTAACAAAAGGGAAAATTGGTCATGATGAGCTATCAATTATTTTGTTACAGTGGTTTCTACTGAATAGTATAGAATGAACATTTCAAGCTATAAGGGGGAATGGGGTTACAGAACATACGAAAAATGCATTATCAAAATCATCATCCTAAATTCAGAAGAAACGAAAACCGCTTAAGCGAAAAGAATTGGCAATCGCTTTCATTTTTCTGTTTGTTCCTTGTTTTCAAGCCATTGCCCTCTGCGAGAAATCACACATCGTCTAGAATGGTGGAAAAGTAGGGCGGAATAAAGTGGAGAAACTTGTTCCACAGACAAAAATGTGTTCTAAGCAAATTTGTTTGATTTGCATAGACTTATTTTATCCTTGTCGTGTATCGTTGATACTTTCATCATCATTTTCTTTTTTTTGTCCAAATACGGTGCAAAATAGGCTAGATGTAAATAATCTATTTCGTGTTTATTTATGAATGGATGTCTTAGGCAGTACCAATGGCCACACGGTTAGGTAGGCAAGAATGTGTTCCGAGCGAATTTGATTTGTATAGGCTTTATCCAATTGAAACATGTATATCTTATTTTCATTAATCATGTTGTTCTTTTGTCCTAATTTGGTGCAAAATAGGCTCGGGTAAAATGGTCTTTTTCGAGTTTATTTATGTATGGACTTCCAAGGCAGTACCAATGGTCACATGTTTGGGTAGGGTAAATTGAAGCTGGATTGGTCTTTCTCTGATGGTGTGAAGGCAGCCTGTTACACTTTTCAATTTTTCCTTTCTTTCACCAGTGGCATGGTTATCTTGTCCACTATTCTTCTAACATTCCTATCATTTCACTTTGTCTTTTTAATCTTTTTCTTGAACGCAACGTTGTGTAATTGTCAAATATGACGGAACAACGTATCAACATAGAAGTAAAAATAGAAAGGTTGGAACACATTAGTTAGCAAGAGGAGTCATTCGGAACACCTCGAACATTTCTTAAAATAACCTCGGAGGTAATAGGTCAGCAACGAAGGGCATGTCCGTTTGCAATCGTATCTACTCGGAAATCCCCGGCAAAAGCCGAAAAGAGCCGATTGACAAAATATGAAACAAAGATGTGTTAATATGATCATCTTTAATGAAAAGGGTAAAAAACCCATTCAATTATGATATATAACCAATGTGTGTGTATCTAAATACATATTTAGTGCTTATGTGCATTTTGCGTCATCCGCCGGAAATAAGGCGAATTACCCCAGGATTTCCATTCGGAATACCTCGGCCATTTCTTAAAATAACCTCGGAGGTAATGGGGAGCCGTTTTTGAAAGTAGGTCAGCAACGAAGGGCCAATCTTATCAACTCGGCAATCCCCGTCACAAGCCGGGGATTGCCGTAAAGAGCTGATTGACAAAATATGAAACAAAGATGTGTTCATATGACCTTTCGGAACCTCTTCATAGGAACCGTTTATACATTTATAGTTAAACTTCTGCATACTGCCTGCAGTTTCTCCTTTCGGAACCTCTTCATAGGAACCGTTTATACATTTAAAGTTAAACTTCTGCATACTGCCTGCAGTTTCTCCTTTCGGAACCTCTTCATAGGAACCGTTTATACATTTATAGTTAAACTTCTGCATATTGCCTGCAGTTTCTCCTTTTGGAACCTCTCCATAGGTACCTTTTATACATTTAAAGTTAAACTTCTGCATACTGCCTGCAGTTTCTCCTTTCGGAACCTCTTCATAGGAACCGTTTATACATTTATAGTTAAACTTCTGCATATTGCCTGCAGTTTCTCCTTTCGGAACCTCTTCATAGGAACCGTTTATACATTTATAGTTAAACTTCTGCATATTGCCTGCAGTTTCTCCTTTCGGAACCTCTTCATAGGTACCTTTTATACATTTAAAGTTAAACTTCTGCATACTGCCTGCAGTTTCTCCTTTCGGAACCTCTTCATAGGAACCGTTTATACATTTATAGTTAAACTTCTGCATACTGCCTGCAGTTTCTCCTTTCGGAACCTCTTCATAGGAACCGTTTATACATTTATAGTTAAACTTCTGCATATTGCCTGCAGTTTCTCCTTTCGGAACCTCTTCATAGGAACCGTTTATACATTTATAGTTAAACTTCTGCATATTGCCTGCAGTTTCTCCTTGCGGAACCTCTTCATGGGAACCGTATATACATTTATAGTTAAACTTCTGCATATTGCCTGCAGTTTCCCCTTTCGGAACCTCTTCATATGAACCGTTTATACATTTATAGTTAAACTTCTGCATATTGCCTGCAGTTTCTCCTTTCGGAACCTCTTCATAGGAACCGTTTATACATTTATAATTAAACTTCTGCCTATTGCCTGCAGTTTCTACAAATAGATATGTTCTTTTTCAATATATTTAATTCCTACCACGCTGACCATCTGGGCCAATGTTGTCAAAACGAACTTAAGTATGATACATGTATATTGCATCAATTCAAAATTGTTGGTTAACTTTAGTGTAAGACTATATAGGCACCAACGTTAAGTTGTGATCAATAAATAAGCTCTTAGTCGACATATTCTGGACCAATGTTACGCTCGGTAGTTATTTTTCATTAGATATTATTGCGCAATTCAAAGACTGAATTGTTTCAAAGACATTTTAAATTTGACTTTGAAATTATCTCGTGTGGAAACATGCTCTTTTAAGTGTGATTGGTTAGAGCCAGAATAGCTCTCATTTTCAGTAAAAATGTGTATATTTTAGAATAATCTACATATAACATAATAAAAACTTAAAATTCCCTTTAAAAGAGTAGCTGAGACAGAAAATTGTTCATATGATGCCTAAAATGGGTTTGTCAGGGACCAATGAAATAGGAGAAACTCTCTATTTTAAATATTCGAGTTATTTTTGGATAAATGACAGAAATGTTACATGTTTCGTATGACTGTTCTTACCAGGTCACGATCAACCGTGTTTTTAAAGCGCTCATATCTGATTTTAGACATTACTCGATTGTAAACAAAGTTAGATTGTGTGCTAAACACAACGTGAACATAGCACTTTGAAACATCACGAATAAGGAGCGAAGGCATTATGTTGTCATAGTAATATGGTATTTTTGCTATGTTTTAACATATTGTTTCATAATTCATTACCCATTTTATCCAGTTAAACTTCAACTATCGGCTCCACTTTCATGAAGAAAGATACTCTGAAAAGCAAACAGATAAGATCACAGGCCAGTCACCAATTTACTTGTGCAGTTTGTTTTCCAAGACCTTAAATATATGCTTAACTTTGATGAAGAATGACACTCAGAGTAGCAAACAGGTTAGATCACAGGCCAGCCGCCAATTTACTTGTGTAGTCTGCTTTCCAAAACCTTAAGAAATATGCTTCACTTTGATGAAGAAAGATACTCAGAGTTGCAAACAGGTTTGATCACAGACCAGCCGCCAAAAAAATTGGCGACTGGCCTGGATCTAACCTGTTTGCATAAGCATGAAGTCGGTTCAAGCACTGAAAGGGTGTCTAACTTACGCCTGTATCGTTGAATATCAGCTTGAGATCGTATCCTTCCAACACGTTCTTTTCGTTGATATGATCCACGGCTAGCTTTGCGGCCGTCAGCTCGGAACGGCCGAGTGCCTCGCCACGTGACCCACTCAGGTCGAACAACCCACCTATATACAACACTTTGTTCTTGGTCCGGGTTCGATGCCCTGCTGTGGGCATCTCGGGGGTTGAACCGTGCTCATTAGTTCCCGAATTAGTAACATCAGCAATATTTCTATACGTTTGGTGGGTCTCAATATACTCTCTGATATCAACAAGATTGATAGCACATGCGTTAGAACTTATATTGTTTAGAGACGTTTCGTTTTTACAACTGTACCGATTTTCGAACGTAGGCGATTTATACGAAACATGTTGGTTTTTATCTTTGAGAAATGTTTGTATCTTAGTAGGAACATGCTTTTGGGCAAGGTCCGTGTTGGCTTTAATGTTTTCATTAGGAATATCACGTTTAACCACTTTGTTCATATTCATTGTTTTCATTTTAGTTAAATCAATATTTTTCTTTTTAACACGAGTCGAATCATTGTGGTTTGATAACCTAAAATCAATCCATTTTCTTCTACCAACCTCTTTAGACACATTGCCAAAAGTCTTCAATAAATCCACGAATCGCTCGCTAGTTCTGTTCACAATATCCAAAATATCACTTCTTCTATAACTATAATCCACGTTGACTAAAGACATATTCGTAGGGGCCGGCCCATAACCATCACATACCAGGAAAACACAGGCAGTCAGACTGACATAGAAAAGGCAGGAAGACCCATTAAAATTAATCCATGCTCTCCGAAAAAGTTTGCCAAACCATTGTACCATCTTCTCCCACGGCATTCCACACGCACGTCATGGTCTCTCTAAGCGCTTGGTACCGCCCGGCGCTTTCTCCAATACCGTAATGTGAACTCCCGTGTCCCAACCGCCTCTCACTCTCTGTCTCTCTCGAAACGGTATTAATCTCGAACCAAACATTAAAAGTTTGCGATATAGCTTTGTTCTCTCTCTGTCTCCTTGTCTCTATCTCTGTCTGTCTCTGTATGTCTGTCTGTGTCTGTGTCCGTGTCTCTCTTTCTCTCTCTCTCTCTCTCTCTCTCTCTCTCTCTCTCTCTCTCTCTCTCTCTCTCTCTCTCTCTCTCTCTCTCTCTCTCTCTCTCTTTCTCTCTTTCTCTCTCTCTCTCTCTCTCTCTCCCTCCTCTCCCTCCCTCCCTCCCTCCTCCCTCCTCCCTCCCTCCCTCCCTCCCTCCCTCCCTCCCTCCCTCCCTCCCTCCCTCTCTCTCTCTTTCTCTCTCTCTCCTCCCTCCTCCCTCCCTCCCTCCCTCCTCCCTCCCTCCCTCCCTCCCTCCTCCCTCCCTCCCTCCCTCCTCCCTCCCTCCTCCCTCCTCCCTCCTCCTCCCTCCCTCCCTCCTCTCCTCTCCTCCCTCCTCCCTCCCTCCCTCCCTCCTCCTCCTCCTCCCTCCTCCTCCCCTCCTCCTCCCTCCCTCCTCCTCCTCCTCCTCCTCCCTCCCTCCTCCCTCCTCCCTCTCCCTCTCTCCCTCTCCCTCTCTCTCTCTCTCTCTCTCTCTCTCTCTCTCTCTCTCTCTCTCTCTCTCTCTCTCTCTCTCTCTCTCTCCCTCCCTCCCTCTCTCTCTCTGTCTCTCTCTCTCTCTCTCTCTCTCTCTCTCTGTCTATCTCTTTCTCTCTCGGAACGGTATTAATCTCGAACCAAGCCTCAAATTTGCCTATGATATAGTCTTTTCGCTCATTCTATTCCTGCCTTTCTACATGTATGTGAGTTTGGTGCAAAATATAAAGCAGGGTTGGTGCAATGCAATCCAAAATACAACTGTTTTGAACACAACCACCGTTTCATATTTACTTTCTGATTACCATATTAATCGACAAACTCAAATAGCCTGTGATACAGTTGTCTCCTTATGCCCTTGTCTTTATGCGAGTTTTGATGCAAACTGTAAAGATAGATAGGTACATTGCAGTCGTAAGTATTAAACAAAATCGTCAGTTTATATTACCCTTCTGGTATTAATCGGCCAAACCAAAGAAGCATGTGATAAAGTCTTTTTCTGTCTTTGCCTTTCTATGGGAGTTTGGTGTGAAAACTGTCGAATGATAAGTGAAATACTATCGAAAGTTCTTCACCAAAAAGATGGACTTACGATCGTATTACACAGAACGCTCCGTTTATATCTACTTTCTGATTTCCATATTAATCGATGTATAGTGAACCTACGGAATCCTTTCCACGAATTGGAATTGTGTTGTCTTGGTCGTTATTTGGATCTATCTCTCTCGAACAGATGGATTCTGGGTAACTGTGTCAGGGAAAACGGGACTCAAGTTAATCTGCGGACTGTTTCGTCCCGGATCATCTATTCAGTTTAATGCGTAAAAAACCGTTGTATCTTTATTTACTTTGTTAAGTTAAGAGAACCGTATAGGCGAAACTGACGCCATTCTTAAGGCAACTTGATTGCAGTGATGCATTTTTAAAATTCTAACCAACTAGTTTGCCCGAGTCCTATGATGCGTCAAATATAAACTTACATGTTAGCCTGAGCTGCATGGTGCGTCAAATGTAAACTCGTGGCTTTGCCTTAGCTCTAAGTTGTGTCAGAATTTAACCAACATATTGACCCGAGCTCTTAGGTATTTCAAATTCAAAACAACATATTTGCCCTAGCTTTAATGCGTTTCAAATTTAAACCAACATGTTTGTCCCAGCTTTAAGGTGTTTAACATTAAAACCAACATATTGGTCCTAGCTCTAAAATGCTTTAGATTTAATCAAACATGTTGGCCCTAGCTCTAAGGTGTTTCACTTTTAAACCAACGCATTGGTGCGAGATCTAAGGTGGTTCAAAGTTTAACCTACATATTGTTCCAGCTTTAAGGTATTTCAGATTTAAACTTACAAGCTGGCCCAAGATCTAAGGTGTTTGTAATTTAATTTCAAAGCTTTGCTCGACCTTCAAGGCGTTTCAAATTTAAATGTAAAGCTTTGTTCGAGCTCTTAGGTGTTTCAAATTTAAATGTAAAGCTTTGTTCGAGCTCTTAGGTGTTTCAAATTTAAATGTAAAGCTTTGTTCGAGCTCTTAGGTGTTTCAAATTTAAATGTAAAGCTTTGTTCGAGCTCTTAGGTGTTTCAAATTTAAACTTTGTTCGAGCTCTTAGGTGTTTCAAATTTAAATGTAAAGCTTTACCTTTAGCTTTAGGTGTTTCAAATTTAAATGTAAAGCTTTGTTCGAGCTCTTAGGTGTTTCAAATTTAAATGTAAAGCTTTGTTCGAGCTCTTAGGTGTTTCAAATTTAAATGTAAAGCTTTGTTCGAGCTCTTAGGTGTTTCAAATTTAAGTAAAGCTTTGTTCGAGCTCTTAGGTGTTTCAAATTTAAACCGAGCAGGTGTTGACATACCCCTAATTCAAACCTACGAGTTAGCTCGAGCTCGAGCCATAAAATGTTTCATATTTCAACCCAAACGTTAGCTCATGACTCAGGATGGTTCGAATTCACCTTCAAAACCAATGAAAGTACAGTCAATCTTGTTTTAAGCGAACATAGTTTAAGGAGACGAAATCGTTGTGCATAAAACAACTGACGTCTTTATACGGACGCAAGTCATTCAGAAAGTTTCCTAAACGACTTGTATTCTGTATTAAGATAACATGACCCAATAAACTTTCACGCATTGTTTAAGAGCGGTCGCTTTAAGGAAGATCGACTGTTATGGTTTTCTTCAAATTCCTTGAATAGCGCTTCAACATTGCTTGAGCCCCAATGTTTGATCGTATTTTACCAAATTAAGCGTAAGTAGTAATTATTCATCTGTATGTGTGTGTTAATTTCATCGCGTCAACGTTTTTTAGTTATGTTATAATGCCCGACTCATAATATTGACGAAGACCCCAAAAGACTGGTCAAGTCGGGTGAAGCATTGGCGTTCCGTAAGTCTCGAACGCAAATAGTTTTGGGCAGAATCTGCCAATAACTACATATATCATTTTCAGCAGACTCTTGGAGTTCAAAAACTGTTCGGTGAAGAAATCACGCAGATCGGGTCGATAAATCGTTCCTAGATAAATAGAATGCTGACTTTAAAGTAAATTTGGACTTGTAGGCTATAACCTTGAACCGTCTTCTTTATCGACAACAGGCGAAATATACGAGCATTTATAACTATTCTTCACAGAGATAAATTGTGTCTAAATCAAAGTTTTGGAAGCAAAGTAAATATTAGACCGGTTTGAAATTTGAATGACTGGTAATAAACGATTGTTTTGAGTTGTCAATCTGCCAAGAACCTTTGGCATTTTGGGGGAACATAACATGGAAGATCGAATAAAGTTGGCGATTACAAAATCGTTCTGATGGTCAGATATATTGTGATACAAATTATGCATAGACCGGCATTTCTCTAGTGATGTTTTCAGGCATTATATGGTTTTTTTATTATTATAATCCAATAAACTGAGTATAGCATCTGAACAATCGACAAATCCCTTGATCCTTTTTGTCGAAAGTATTTTAAAAAAAAGAACTATTGAAAACAATTTCAATTTCATTCGTGTGTCGACTTTGTTTATAGCTATGCATTGGTTAAACCATTTTCAATGTTTCATTATATCACGGTCTGTCGATTGGTTAATCAAAATGCAACAGGGGCTTTTCTTCCCCATGAATTGGGAAGAGACCCAGTCCTGTTAGTTAAGACAGGTTATAGCGCTTTAATTATTGAATTGGAAAACCAAACAGCTGATGTAACATGGCATATTTGCGAAAACTGCATGGTTTCTGATTGAACAGTTGCCTTTTTAAATAACGCCAAAAAGTCCTTGTCAAGTATTGCTTTAATTGGGCCTTTATCGAAGCAATTGCAACTATTAGAATACCCCGGGGTAGCACACAGTGTTGTTTATGATCTTCAAAATAAACTTTGATCGTTATCTTCACCTTTTCATACATCGTTTCAATTGTTGTATACGGGAACAAGTGTTAAAATTTGTTAATGTACCAGCATTTGGTTTTATCGTCAAAAAATGCACTTTATTAACAAGTGTATGTGTCATCTTGAATATTTAAGACTAAACTTAATCTTCAATAACTGTCGTTTGTTCAAAAAGATACCGTTGCACTATTTGGCCAAATAAATACATGTATATCAGGTCCGAAAAGCGAACATTGTCGTAGAAAACCGGACGAAGCCATTTATAGATGGGATTGGTGAACCGGAAATCAGAATACCTCCCAAAGCAACCAACAATCGTATCTACTCGGCAATCCCCGGCACAGATCGGTAGATATACCTCGTGGGTAGTTCATGAATACAACAGAAATCCTGGGGAAATTCGCCGGTTTTCCGCCAGATAACACACCTGGTTACCCTATTGCTTTAAATATTGTCATAACAGGGCGACAGTGGCATAGTGGTAGAGCGTCGGCCTCTTGTTCCGGAGGTTCCTGGTTCGAACCCCCGCTCGAACAAACAACCAAACATATCAACACATCTGTGTTCCATATTTTCTCAATCGTATCTACTTGACTCAATCGGCTTGTGCCGGAGATTGCCGAGTAGATACGATTGCAAACGGACATGCCCTTCGTCGCCGCCATGTTGCTGAACTACTTTCAAAAGGGATCGCCATTCGCGGTTATTTTGAAGAAATGACCGAGGCGTTCCGATTGAGCAACCGCGACATCTTTGCTAAGTCTCTACACATGGTTACACTGTTTTGCATCATCATTGATATGTGCTTACAACGGACTGGAATCGATTGTAAAGATTTCTCATTATTGCAATACTGGCAATGTGTATTACCGATTTCATATCATTCCATAGTTACAGAAAAATTTCGAATATTATACCAGCTCTCCTTTGGATAAAGAGTGGACGTCCGAATAAAAATATGAAGCGACTCGAGCTAAAATTGTTTTTCATCAAGGTCGTATTCGACACTTTAATCAAACCGCCAAGTACACGTTAATTAAATACATTGCACATTTGTTGTTCTTTCATTTGCTAGCGGGAATGCCCAATCCATCTTGGCCGGCGACTGGTACACAGTTTAATCTGTAAGCAGTTGTCACGCCGGATTGGTCCACCTGTCACGCTGTCTGTTTCGTTCCGCTGAAATTACTCGCGGCCATCGCCGTTAACCCATCACCAAACGACAACGACATTTGACCACTTTGTTGCAGACGACTCTGAAAAACGCTGTGGGAAAAGGAGAAATTCCTCTAAACGAGCAACTTCTCCTTTTCCCACAAGTCGTCTGCAAACTCTTTCACTTTGGGACAGTCGAAAGCTTTTTTCAATTTGGGACGGTCGAAAGCTGGGCGTTTGGTAAAGGGTTAAGCGACCGAGGCAATCACACATAAAGCCCCCTTCAAGTGGACCGTAATGGCTTTAATACCAAAAGAGCTTCATGTGCGTCCTGACCAAAACGAGGCTTTCGACGCATGCGCATTTCATTTTGTCATTGATAAGTATCTTACGTCGCCACAAACAAATTTGTTACTGTTTCTTATTTGTTGACTATCATACAGACGAGGGGTTAACAATAAGAGAATTAGATTAGACTGGAAGCTTAAAGCTCGATGTGCTATAACACTGTTTTTTTTTTTTTTTTGGGAAAGGATTAAGCAATACATGCTGTTTAAACGAAATGAAAACTATTCGAATATTCAATTCAAAATATGGAAGGTGGAAGGGGAAATGGAGAAAATCAGCAGAGACGAAAATGATGTACTTCACACCAAAATGGCAATTCAAGATACGATATGTGAATGATTTCCAAAGTTTTCTCAAAGGTGTAGCACAAGGAGAGGTTGTGTGATGCCTCTTTTTTCGCGTCACGTTGTATTTAACGATGTGCGTCTTCGTGAAGTAGCCGGTAAGATAGGCAGCGACAATCGGAGAAAAGTAAATAGAAATGGTCTTATCGTATCGGAGTCCGCTAAACCCGCGATAAATCCAAAAGAAAAGGTCAAAAAACGAGGGATTTAACAAAACAAAAGGCCAAATATCGAGGGTTTTAACAAAACAATAGGTCAAATAACGAGTGTTTTAACAAAACAAAAAGTCAAATACCCAGGTTTTTAACAAAACTAAAGGTCAAAGAACAAAACTTTTAACAAAACAAAAAGTCAAATAACGAGTGTTAGAACAAAACTTTTAACAAAACAAAAAGTCAAATAACGAGTGTTTTAACAAAACAAAAGATCAAAGAACGAGGGTTTTCACAAAGCAAAATGTCAAATAACGAGGGTTTTGAATAGTATATTCTGAGGAACTTTTGTTAATTGATTTATTAAGACACCAACATTGAAGTAAATAGTACGTATAACATGAATTTCTAATCCATTCTAGAAATTTGACTGTCAAACGAATCATGACGGAATGACTGCCCACAGCATTGACGGGACTACTTTGTACTGAAAAGTCTGCGTAACCTTCTAAGACTAACCTAGTCTGCTAAACATGAAAAAAATACAATGCTAAAAACGAGGACCTTATGTTGAAGATTCTGGTGAATTATTTCGTTTAATAATTTATTTAAAAAAATAAACACTAAAGTAAATAAAAGGCACGTCTTGTATGACATTTTGATTCGGTTGTAGAATTTTGAGTGGCAATGTTAAAACGAATCAATAAGAATGACCGCCAACATCATGACGGTGTTACTTTTTTTTACTGCTAAGTTCGATAAACCCGCCATATTGTCAAATAAAAAAGTCCAAATAACGATGTCCTTTGATTGTAGATTCTTGTTAAGTATTTCATTATATAATAATTTGAATTAGACAAAGACAAGAATAAAAAATAGGATATAGATTTAAAGGAATGTCTTGCATGACATTCGCATACGCTATCAGAATTGCGAGCACACGCTATCAGAATTGCGAGCAGCCAAGTCAAAACGGACATGTAGACGGAACTACTTTATGTACAACAACTGTTATGTACACCTTTATAATATGTATATTTTTATTCTAGACTGAACAGTGTCGGTCACGTTAACCCTTATAGTGTTTGAACCGACTGCATGCTGATGCAAACAGGTTGGATCCAGGATATCCGCCAAATAGATTGGCGGCTTGTCAGTGATCTTACTTGTTTGCTACTCTGATTATCTTTCCTCTTCAAGATCAATCATATATTTAATGTTTGGAAAGCAGACGATTCAAAAATCTATTTTCAGAAAATTACCTAGCATTCGAAGGGTTAAAATTATTCAGCAATGAACGGTATGTTTCAAATAAAGTCAAGCATGATCCCATGTACACTATCATAACCATACCACTTCGATGAATCGACATTCTCAAAGTCGACCGGGATATAACGAATGCCGTTGTTTGACGTAAAATCAACCCAGTATGTTTTAAGTCATAGATGCAAGGTGTGAAAAAAGATTTTACACCGTGAATGACACATGCCTAGAATGTGGGTCGTTTCCATCACTTTTGTGATGTTAAACAGAAAGTATTTAGCGAACTATTTAGAGAAAACACGTGCTTTTGAATACGCAACGTCAGTTATTATGAGCATACGAATTACGACATCAAATATCCGACTTATAAAAGACAGAAGCAAGTAAACGGTTGGATACAATACGAAATTGTCCTTCTGTAGTTTGGACTTCACAGACTTTTCTTTCTCACCAGGACTACTCATTTTCTTGAAAGCCATTGTATTCTTTTGTATTGTTCTTCACATGACAGTCATTGCGCTTTTATTTCTCAAGTGTTATCTCTAATTGTTTTCGTAATTAAAGCAATAAACATTTCATGGAATGTGTTTTAGAGATTAACGTGATAATTATGTTTTACCACCAAATAAAACTTAAAATGAATTAAAATGGGTTTCTTAATTATTCAAGTAATTGATTAATGGCTTCGTGCATCTTTTACTCACATAAACAAAACACACATGTTAAAACATATTTTTTTACATGCAAACAGACAAGACAAGTCTTTTTTGTTTTTTGATTCGTATGACAAAATGAAAACGGGTTGGGTTGTTGAATTAACCTATCTTAGCCTGTCTGCTCGAAAAAGGTTATACCATCCCATACGTGTATAACTTCTACTTGAATAAACGTTTTGAAATTTATTTCCTTATCAAGATTTTAATCTGCAAATCCTGTTTATTTCTTGGACATTTCAAATTTGTGATTGTTATTCAGGATAAGAAGAAATAAGTATTAGTCGTGTTTAAATACCTAAACCTAAGAATTAACATAACAATTTATAGAGAAGATATCACTATTCGTGGACATAAATTAGAAAACTCATAATTCTTATGTCTTATTTAAGCAACTAGAACTAGTTGTACATTATTTTAAAAAGATAACATGTTTTTAAGAAAAAAAACGAATGTTATGTTAAATACTATTTGAACTTCACCTGACACCTTTGCTCGTTTATGTGTTTTGTCATGAAATAATTGTATTATATGAATATTGCTATAAACTGTAAATGTTTTTTTTTTTCAAATTAAGATAATGCAATGTATTTATCTTGCCTATCTTGGCCGTCTAAAAGGACTAGGGATCGATAGTCAAGGGTGCAAGAGAAACCGTATAGTTGTTTATTTTGTGTTGCCTTTTTTTTTTTACATAGTCCTGTTATCGATTCTCACAAGCCGGATGAGGCAGTTTTTAATTTTCGTACGATCTTTAGGCGTTTGACAGCTCACATAAACTGGTCGAATTGATAGGGAGATATCTGACAGAGATTTTTTATTAGAAAAAATACGGTGGATACTTTGGCGTGAAATGTCGTCCTGGGACGGATCTGGGACGGTATCATTTAGTAACTTACTTGGAGAATCCTTTACTAGTTGTTGACACGATTTCGTCTCGCTGGAAGTTTTCGATCGAAGGAAGTATGTCACGTTCCAGTCTTGAGAAGGTATCTTGTAGTATCTTTACGTGGTGAACCATTTTCTATTTGTGACACGGTTTTGTCTTGCTTGAAACCTTCGAGCGAAGGGCGTATTTTACATAACGGTCCTGGGACGGTATCTTGTAGTTACTTAACCATTCGGAACACCTTGGCCATTTCTTAAAATAACCTCGTAGGTAATAGGGGAGCCATTTTTGAAAGTATGTCAGCAACGAAGGGCATGTCCGTTTGCAATCGTATCTACTCGGAAATCCCCGGGGATTGTGCCGGGGATTACCGAAAAGAGCCGATGGACAACATTTTAAACAAAGATGTGTTGATATGATTATCTCAATTGAAAAGGGTAAAAAAAACATACAATTTTGATATATAACCAGTTTGTGTGTATTTAAATACATATTTAGTGCCTGTGTGCATTTTGCGTTATCCGCCGGAAATAAGGCGAATTACCCCAGGATTTCTGGTGTATCAATGTACTGCCTACGAGGTATATCTACCGACTTGTTACGGGGATTGCCGAGTAGATACGACTGTTACTTAACATGATGAACCCATTTTGGTTTATTACGGTTTCGTCTTGCTTGAATATTTCCATTGAATGAAGCATTCCCTGTGTCAAATGCATTTTTTTCCGCGTTGTCCGATCGCCTTTAAGATAAACTTAGTGCGGGTAAGCGATCATAATGACAATAATAAAGGAAGCTTGCCAACCGAAAGCTTACCATACAGGAAGGCCCGGAAGGCCATATACTACGTAAAGTCTTTCTTAAGTAAAGCTCATGCTATATAATTGTTTGTGCATTACATGTATTTTAATGCAGCCGTTAATGGCGGCATTTACATTACTGTTTCTTGATCACTTTAACGTATTTGTTTTAATGGGTTTCTTCTTGGTCCATTTTATATGAAAACCCCTAATTATACCATACATCATGGCCGGTTAAGATGGATAGAATCACTGGCGATCTGGGAGTCAGCTGGGGAGCCTACCTACATGTATCAGGGAAATTCAAATCTAAAGATACAATCATTCGAACCCATGCAGAGAGGGGGTTTTGTGATTTCACGCTCATTGTTTTTTGCCACCGGCCCACCAGCCCACGAACGCCCGTTTACTGGCTCAAAATACACCGTCTTATATGTCGAAAACCATTGTTCACTGGCTATTCTTTGGACATTACGTATAAGTATCTCAAAGAAAAAGGTCTCTTCGAAAGTCGTATTTACCGCATTATTTGCCGCATGTTCTCGGACTTATTTCCCGTATCTTTACGCATTTCTTACCGAACCAATATACACTTCTTTTCCATACCAGGTCACACGGATTTCAAACAACAGTCCGCACTTATTTGATTCACCAGTTCGCAGTTCAAACTTATTGCGTCAAGACAACATTTTACAATTTATTGCTCAAAACCCGTTTAGAGGGCTTCTTTTAGAAATTCCATTTGGGTACTCTTTGGTTCTTTTTGTGTGTTCATTGTTATTGTTGGTTATGAGATGCTTGCGGGGAAAAGTGGTCCGTAAATTTATGTGATAAAAATATGTCCACGATAAGGATATCCATGCGTTTAGGCTATCAATTTGTCCGTCTTGTCCCTTAAACATCCATAAACGCATTTAGACTTATTTATTGGGTAATCATTTTCCTGGATCTACGGCATAGAAAA
This sequence comes from Cerastoderma edule, assembly GCA_947846245.1. NCBI lineage: Eukaryota > Metazoa > Mollusca > Bivalvia > Cardiida > Cardiidae > Cerastoderma > Cerastoderma edule. The sequence continues at coordinate 3,362,186 of OX401408.1, forward strand.
GAGAGTGTGAGCAAAGCCTTATTCTTTCTTTTTTCCTTTTTATAATTGGTTTTCATTTTTCCGAACCCTTTTAAGGCCAAAGATCTTTTTGTTTGTGGTTTAATGTTGTCTCAACATTTATAAGTTGTATTGGTATGATTTTCTTGGAATTCATAATTAACTTTCCTGTATATCAAGCTAGGGCTCTGGCGTGTCTTCCTAATACATGGTTGACACCAATGGCGCTTTGGTGGCGCTTTAAAGCGGCGTGGAAAGCGGCACCAAAGCGTTACAAAGCTTTAATCAAGCGTCAGTGTCGTAATAAATCGTGGGAAAGCTTGAAGTAACATTCGGCAAAAGCGCTAAATTTTTTAAACTGTTTTAAACTTTTGTGCGCTCTTTCACGATTTGATTAAAGCGCCGAGAGCGTATGAAAGCTTAAAAAAGCGTAGTAAAGCTCAGCAAAGCTTGACCAAAAGCGTAGGAAAGCATGACAGAGCTTGGTTCAAAGCGGGAACCCCAGTCTTCACGTCTGTCACCACTTGGCACGCTTCGTTAAGATGTCTCAAGATTTGCTACAATATGGCATAAAGATCTGACACGGGTCAGACGCTTTCATCCAGATCTGACATTCTTTGATACGTTTCGCTACGTTTTCATGAGGGATTCGCAGGCTTTCCACGAAATGATACGATTTGAATAAGGACTGGCACGTTTTGTTAGGATTTGTTAAGTTAAGTTCCAAAGCCAGAACAGCCACAGGCTCACACTGCAGGGGAGGATTTAACAATCATCACACCAGTTCCAGCAGCAGCCGCCCGCAAAAAGCGTAGGAACAAACCATATCACTCTGCAAAACTAACACAGACGCAAACAAAACAGGCTATTGACTGGCTAACAGACAATCCCTATCTATTCAAAGAGAATGACAGATTATACAGATCCGCAGAACAAAGAGAAGTTATGGGAAGACAAAGCTCCTGACATGGGTGTTGAGGTAGCAGCCTTCAAAATCCTTTACAAGTCCAACCGTACCCAGATGAGCCGCCTCAAGAGGACTGTGGGGAAGTCGGATGAGGGTGCTGAGATCTATCGGCCACGGACAACTGGGTGTGGGAGAAGATTTCCTTCTTCAAAGACCACATCGAAACAGTGCAACGCGGAAACGCGATGAACATCCGTGGTAGAGGTAGAGGGAACAACAGTACCAGCCACCGCTACTGGGCCTGCAGTACCCCCACAAAAACCAGACATTACACAGTCACACTCTGGATTAAAGTCGCAGTCTTTAGGGCCCCCTCTCGGAGACTCTCCACTGAGAGTGTTGACTTAAAGCGAAGTCTGGTGAACTTAATGTCTGGCAAGACATGTCCAACCGCCTTTGCCATATACATGTATATAAATGAGGATCTGCCACAGTTTCCTGGGAAAGTCATACAGGACATAAATATCAAGACCATGGACGTGCTGTACCAGGGACAGAGGCGAGCTTACAGGGGGTGTCTGTAGTTAGTCTGCTGCTTCTGGATGACTTGTGACACTCTCTCCAAGATATCATCGAACACATCAGGGGTCAATCTGCTGTCTTCTTTCTTCAGTGAGTCATGATCTGGTCCAGTAGCTCCTGATAAATGGTTCTCTCCCTCTTGCAGTAGGTCAACCTCATTTTGTCTTTGCTGTTCTTCCTCCCCCTCTTCCGCCCCAAGGGCTATGATGTACAAATAGTTATACAACAGGGAGACAAAAATCATGGCTTCTTCAGATAGATAATGCTCTTGTACGACTGGAACTTAATGATATTGTTGTTCTGCCATTGTGTTTCGGGGTCAAAGATGCAATGATTTTGCAGATCTGCATCTTTACATAGACCCTAGATTAAAAGCGGCATGCAATCGACGATCTCGCCATTTCCCAATGCGTAAAAGAGCGTAAAAATCCGCAACAGAGCTTGATATTCGTATCAGGGCCTGATTTAAAGTGTAATGGTCGCATCAAATCGTAATAAAGCGTGAAAAGTCCTGGTCAAAGAGTGGGGAACCGTAACAATTCGTGGAGTAATTTGTCCCCCAAAGCGGCAACCAATTCGTATCAGAGCGTATCAGAGCTGATTAGAGCTATCAGAGCGTAAGAGATCGTGAAATTTTGGAAAAGTAAACAAAAATGACGGCGCTTTGCCCGCTGATTTAAAGCGTCTCATTCGCCGTTTGTGTGAACTAGGCATAAAGGATACTTCCACGAAACAAGCGAGTGTTAGAATGCAAACGCTATTAAAGATTACATAAAGTGTACTCCGGAAATAAATGACTCACAGAGAGAAGTGATAAAATGTTTCATTTCATATCGGGAAACAAACCGTATGTTGTATTTAAAGTGTCAATATTCACTGTAAAAGCCTTTGAACTAAGAAGACGCTTAATAGGAAAATTAGCCTTGTGCATGTTATTATGGAATTGTCACTCGTTTGTGTGTGTTATTATGGAATTGCAACTCGTTTGTGCTTGTTATTATGAAAATTGCAACTCGTTTGTGTGTGTTATTATGGAATTGCAACTCGTTTGTGTGTGTTATTATGGAATTGCAACTCGTTTGTGTGTGTTATTATGGAATTGCAACTCGTTTGTGTGTGTTATTATGGAATTGCAACTCGTTTGTGTGTGTTATTATGGCATTGCAACTCGTTTGTGTGTGTTATTATGGAATTGCAACTCGTTTGTGTGTGTTATTATGGAATTGCAACTCGTTTGTGTGTGTTATTATGGAATTGCAACTCGTTTGTGTGTGTTATTATGGAATTGCAACTCGTTTGTGTGTGTTATTATGGAATTGCAACTCGTTTGTGTGTGTTATTATGGAATTGCAACTCGTTTGTGTGTGTTATTATGGAATTGCAACTCGTTTGTGTGTATTGATCGTGTGCAATGTATGGTGGTGAATTATGATGATCTTTTGAGCTTAAAACTAGCATCAAACTGTCTATATCTACTTAATCTGAATCGATTCATTACATCATATTCAGTTGGTGACCTATCAGAGCTAAGAGTTAAATCACACCGTTTGATAAGCATGATAAAGCATTATGTAGGAAACTTTGCAGAAAAAAAGAAAAACATCGATTACGCAAAGGTCATCCGTTTGTCACAGAGGACTTCTTAAATCGAGCTTTTTCAGGAACTTAATAACGAGAGAACATTTGCAAAACATCACTATCAATTTCATAAGTCGGCCTCCGTGACATTGTTGTTAGTGTAGAGTGCAGAACTTGAAGACATATGGCCCCTCTCCGCGTAGGTTCAAATCCCGGTGGTGGCGTGAACATCGGCGAAACATCGCTATCAACGTCATAATTAGGTATCCGTAGCCTTGAGGTTAGTGTTAGCGGTATAACTTGAAAACACATAGGCCCATTCCGCCTAGGTTCAAATCCCGGTGACGGCATTTGGACTTTGATAGGAGATAGTCTCCCGACTTGCTAACGGAATGCCGATAGTTCTCCTTTGCTTGATAAGCCCCTTTGGACGTTTTAGTATGGGTCTTTCTCCATCATAAAGAAATCGGGAATCGTAACTTTACTGAAATAATGTTGATGCGATGAAGAAAAACATAAATACATTCAAAACAGTTTCATATCGAGATTTAAACAGGTTTGAAACTAAAAAACCGCACAAGCAATAGACTCTTAATTGCGAGAGGAGAACTGAACTTATGGACGTTTTAGTTTGGGTCTGTCTCCATCATAAAGAAATCGGGAATCGTAACTTTACTGAAATAATGTTGATGCGATGAAGAAAAACATAAATACATTCAAAACAGTTTCATATCGAGATTTAAACAGCTTTGAAACTAAAAAACCGCACAAGCAATAGACTGTTAATTGCGTGAGGAGAACTGCATTAAGGAGAGAAAAAACCATTAGAATAATGCAAATCACGGGAAACGAAATTAATTAGTTTTTCAATAAATTCAGATTTTCACGTTTCTCTTTCATTTGAACATCCGGTGAAGTTTTCCTTATTGGTGGAAATGGAGATGTGTAGCTTATAATTAGCGGATATAACTTGTCAAGAAAAGATTGCAAATCACGTATTTGCTATGCTCTCGGGGTTTCTAATTGAGCTGGAGTGGGTGAAAAACGCCTTAGAACGAACCCAAGGGTAGTACTGTATAGAATAATACATTCTTCTTATCTCCATGACTATAATAAGCTCCCATAACATTGTAGATATGGTTATACGAAATTTATTTTTTATATACATAACATAACAAAATATTATTTATTGCATTATAAACATTATAAGTTATATAGCAATTTTACAAACATTTTATCAAAAAACATGTAATTACAGAAGAGCTTTTCATTTAAAGGTGCTATTCAATTTCTGGGTCTTTTTAGCATAATAAAAATACAGTGAAGCCTCGTTTATCCGGACCCCGATTATCCGAATGTCTCTCAATCCGAACGAACTTGTAAGGGAACGGAATTATTTGACCAGTTTGTTGAAGACAACTTTTGAAAACATTTTGAGCAATTTCTCCTTTTCCCACAATGTTTTCTGCCATATCCGAAGATTATTTTGGAATTTCATCGCGTTTTGAAATGTCGTCTGCAAACTCTTTTGATTTGGGACGGTCGACAGTTTGGCGTTTGCTAAAGTGTTATAAGTATACACGTGCATACAGACCGTTTATGTCTTAATGTGTATAAGAACATGCTCTACTTCATTAGTCCGGATGATTCGGTAATCCGGACATGTTGTTGGGGCCGGACGTGTTCGGATTAACGAGACATCACTGTACTTTGTCAGACTGAAAATGGTTTTATTCAAAGGATTTGATAATAGATAATTAAATTTATATGCATATTTGGCCATGTGTGATAATATATATATCGCCATGTGTGATAATATTGCGTTGTATATTTGGATCTTAATTTGAATGTTTTGAACGAATTGATAAAAAATGAAATTCGTTTTATATTTGTACAGAATTACAATTTCTGCCTATTCTCTCATATGTAGTCCGTAGATTGTTGGCGCCTTTGGTGCGGCATTTGTACAATTTTATTTTTGTTACAAAATCCTCACTAACAAGTCCTCACATTTACAGACCTATACAAATAAATATAGCCTAATAATTGAAATCATTTAATCTTAATAAATGGCTTACCTAATCAAAGGACTATTGTTACTTTATTGTGAAAACTTTTAATGTTGTCGAAAGTATGATAATACTATGCACATGGTTTCAATTTAAACTGGTTTTAAATAATGATTAAACGCGTGGAATTTGTAATGTTTCAGCATTAATTGACACCAGGAGAGGACAAATGTGAATTGTAACGTGGCAAATGTGTTATTTTATTTGAAGAATTTAAAGAGCTCCTTTTTGTTTCATGAGTGCATTAAAAACATCATTATCACACTGTGAAATGAGGTGGTGTTTTTCCTGATGTCTTCATGAATTTAAATTGGTTGTCTCAATTTTCTATCGTTTGAAAAAATAAAAACATCAACCATGCGGGCACGATTAGCCATTCCTAGTCCGTATTAATTTCATTTTTATTGCGCCAGTAATGGCGAAGACAATTGATATTATTAGTTTGTTCCCAAATGAAGGTAGAATACCCATAATCCGCTATTTTGAAGCATTTTTTTTTCGTCGGATTACTTCGGTCGTTCTCGGTATACACCGGTCTGAGTCAGAACTATTCGCATTAAACCGAAAAGGTCCGGCCCGAACCCATTTGCAAGCCTCAAAGCTCAAAACTCTTAGGGTAAAACTTAGTTACAAAGGCATTAATTGTTCAAATTGACCAACTGGTCCTTTTTGTCACTGTGATTTCCAAGATATGTTGGTACATTGAAGAAAGTTCTTATGAAGTAACTGGCCGTAAAGTCCGTCCGAGAGAAAAGAGTGGCACTCGCAATGAAGTAATTAAATCAAATAAAAGGCAAGCAAACGTCTCGATAAAGCGATATCAGAGAGAGTGGGGGACCATTTATAAATGTTTCTTTTTTCCCCTATCCGTCCCGATGCTGGATTGATTACAAAGACGCCATTTGTAGAATTGGGTGTCAATGTATTCGAGAAGTAGGGAGTTCGAGAAATGGAGGGTCCGGATAAGCCTGGTCGAAATCAGATAGAGTAATTTATGATTGTTTTCTTTTGTTTATTGATATTTATCACGGTGGGGAAACTGGATTTGAATAGTTTAATCATTGCCAACACATGGAAATTTGGTATTAGCCTTAATTGTTGAAAAGTATCAACAACACAAACAATTTCTTCATGGGATTGTGACCAAAAGATAAATTTCTCATTTTGAACAATTTGTCAAATTCATTCCTAAAGTGTTAGAGACATTTAATGTGTCAAAGTGATTTTTCATGGAGTAACGATTTTAAAATGTTAGATGTTAAATGTTAGATACAATCTATTCAAGATACTGTACGATCCTTCCTTTTTATGAATAAAAAGTGATTTTCTTTTGTATTAACCCTTTACCAAACGCCAAATTTTCGACTGTCCCGAATTGAAAGAGTTTGCAGCCGACATTTCAAAATGTGATGAAATAGGAAATAATCTTCTGATAGGGCAGAACAAATTGTGGGAAAAGGAGAAATTGCTCGTTAAGAGCAATTTCTCCTTTTTTCACAATGTTTTCCAAAGTCGTCTTCAAGGAACTGGTAAAATGTCGTTATCGTTTGGTAATGGGTTAAACCCCAGCCTTACTCGGCGCGGCTATGGTGTTTCGGATAGGAAATAACTTTCTCGGAGACTGCTTAGCAGTTAATCCGGCTGAGATGGGGGTAATACAAACCCGTCGTTACGAATGTCAATCTTCAAATCGACTTTCAATACCCCCGAGTTAACGGCCAGCCACTGTTTGTCCTTTTATCCGCTGTATATAGCGGTCAAACTATTCACGAATTGGTCGGACGGAAAGTTCCCGAGTGTTAGACGTAACCGTCATTATAACCCAAGGCTTTTCAAATACAGTCAAACTTGTGTTTAGAGGCCAGTCTATGGACCTGAGAAAATTGGCTGTTTAAGACAGGTTAGCTGCTTAACACAAATAAATGTACTCTGTGAATCCAACGATGGGACTTTCTGTAGTGGTTGTTTAAGGCAGGTTGGCTGCTTCAAAACATGGTTGCTTAACACAAGTTGGACTATACCATCAGAACCTGAAAGTTGATGGTCAAGTCATGCGGGGTACACACTGTGGCTATCATTAGTCCGAATGATCCAGACGTAAATATTTCCTTCTACACACAGTTACAGCTTGGATCATACGATTAAGGGTATTATTGGCAATAGGAGGTGGAAAAACCAAATATACCTGTGGTGCGGCCATCTTGTTCGGACATTTTTCGTAAACATTGATCACGTGATCACCCGCGCCTGAAAGCTAGGTCTGAAGATTTTTCATCCTTTCTTCTTTAGCGTTTCCCAGTTGAATTCTGAACTAATTCGAAGTATTTCGATTTGAGGCATCGTTTGTTCATTCTTCTTAATCGCTAAGCGGTCATACTCATAAAAAATTGACATAACTGTAAGCTGAGACTTTTTTTGTCCATTTCTATTTTCATCGCACACCGGATATCGGTCAAACTCTCTGCGAATTTGAAAAATTGAGAGCTAACATTCCGGGTGTTTTCTGTGCTTAATATTATACCAGCAATTCTAAATAAATTCAAATGAATGCAAAATGGTCATCCGTTTGTCCCTTTTCCATGATCGCATAACGTTCAAGCTCTCAACAAATTCGTTTTTATCTTTATCGTTTTTCGCTTAAACAAAATTCAACAAACTCGAATGACTGAGATACTATTTGTTATTTCTTTTTTAATGGCATATCATTCAAACCCTCATCAAATTAGCACGATTGAGATTTCGTTTGTTTTTTTTCCTGTTTATCGCGTTTCATTCAAACTACAATTTTGAATGACGGAGATTCCTTTTGTTCCTTCCTTCTTTGCATATCGTCCGATTCCCTAACGCTAGGGATTTTGCAAGGAATTAAGAATCTAACGAAAGATGATGCACCGTCTGTCCTTTCGTTGAACACCGGACAACTAAACCTATCAATGAAATTGATGGACTGAGTGAGAGCAGACTTTTCCGATATCAAACAATCTTGAAGTGCATTTTGTTATTAGCCTTTGTTCTTTATGATATCGCATTTGGCAATTCTTTTACGTAAATGGCAGATAAAAAATGGCAACGATTAAGTACGAAGTATGAAAGAATTTAGCCCTTTTGTTGCGTTGATCTTTATTGTTAAAATGCTGAACTTGAAACCTATAGGTCATGTTCTGTGCAGGTTCGAATCCCTGCACTAACGTATACTAAGATTTACAATGAATGTTTATTCCGAGAACAATTATGAAATACACTGCATAGAGACACATGACTTTGATACCATAAAGTACAGTGAAGCCTCGATTATCCGGACCCCGATTATCCGAATGTCTCACAATCCGAACGAAATTGTAAGGGAACGGAATTATTTGACCAGTTTGTTGCAGACAACTTTTGAAAACATTGTGGGAAAAGGAGAAATTGCTCGTGTCGAGCAATTTCTCCTTTTCCCACAATGTTTTCTGCCTTATCAGAAGATTATATTTGGGACGGTCGACAATTTGGCGCTTGCTGAAGTGTTATAAGTATACACGTGCATGCAGACCGTTTATGTCTTAATGCGTATAAGAACATGCGCTACTTCATTAGTCCGGATTAATCGGTAATCCGGACATTTTGTTGGGAACTGACGTGTTCGGATTAACGAGAAATCACTGTAGTTGACGGATCCCATGGTATTGATAGTCAGGATACGATATGCTAGTAGTAGTTCGGTTTCCTAGAACGACTGGTGTATCTTAAACACGACTGAGGATCTGAAGAAGGATATAAGTATCGTTCAAGGGAGGTAAATTATGGACTATCAACTCATTTAAACGTGGCAAGTTTATTCCCCCTTTACATTATGAGCTCTTGAGGGTTGATAGAAATGGAGATAGATCCGTCCATCTGTCCGTCCGTCCGTCCGTTCGCCCAATTTATCTTGCGGCTGGCATGGAGCAAACCTATTTGCATAAGTATAAAGTAAGTTCCAGCCCTGTAAGGGTTCAAATGATGGGGTGGTTGTCATCCATACATGGTAAGCTGAACGGCGCCATATAACGAAACAAGTGTTGATGCACTGCATCAAAAAGCCAATCAAACAATCAAATAAATGCGTGTATAAGCCTGGTAAACTGTCTGTCTGGTTGTCTGTCGATCTGGCTCCTTTACTTCAAACTCTTATCACCATCTTAACCCATTACCAAACAATAACGACATTTGATCATTTTGTTGCAGATGACTCTGGAAAACATTGTGGGAAAAGAGGAAATTGCTTTTAACAAGGAATTTCTTCATTTCCCACAATGCTTTCTGCCCTATCTGAGGATTGTTTTCGAATTTCATCACATTGTGAAATGTCTGCAAACTCTATCAATTAGGGACAGTCGATAATCTGGCGTTTGGTAAAGAGCTGCTGCTTTTCGTCTACGTATTATCAATTGATACATCTTTCTATCAATGTTGGCTTTGCACTTTCCCTTTTATTGATCGGGAAAAGGCACTTTCCAAATCGAGATAAATTTCGGAAGAAGCTGTCCCACACACGACACAAAAGCTCATACCTACAGTTCTCTACACGCAACAAGTCAGCTGACGCTCTCTTGGATTAATTTGATTGATTGACGAAACATCGATTGTGGGAGACCAAAGCCCCTCTTCTGCCGATTCGATCAGTAGCAATCGCATTAAGGTATTTTGTGTTCTCGGCTTGTCTTGGCCATGACAAACGGTGACTTGTTGACTGTGTATCTTGATTATCAGCAGGCCTGGTCCTAATTTCAGGCTTTGATATTTAAATCTTCCTTCTTTGTTCATGTTGAACATGTTTAAATTCAGGCTTTAAGTAATGATTTCCAGGCTTGAGCATTCTTTAACAATAGTAGGGCTGTCATTTTCTTCTACCTCTTATTGTTTTAACTTGCTCTCGTGGTTTCCTTACAATTCACTGGTCCTGCTAGGCCCAGTGTTTACGGTGTAGAACTTGTGACACGAGGGTCCGAAGTTCAATCATCACCAGCAAATCTTGCATTATTCAGGGTAGTGTTCTTTGGCAAGACATTGCAAAGCCCTCTAGTACAGGTAAATCAACTTAATCCTCAAATCACAAGACACAAATGTTGACGCGCCGTTAAACTACATGTAATCAAACAATCCCTCATCGCTTATCGTTCATACTGATGTCCCAGCACCCAAATAAAAAGCATGAGTATATCAGAAATGATTTAATTTGGGTGCATGATTACATATTTGCCTCATTTACACATTGCCTCATTTATGATTCGGATACAAATCAAACACTCCTGTTCCATACAAAATACGTTGCTAGGGGTGAGTTCGCTTTCAGCATGACTCTTATATCTTCTCCTTGTTCGTCTGTTTTACGTAAATAGAATCGAGCCGGCAGATCTTGCATCTAGGCAACACGCAGGAGTAATTCGGATTATATTCACAACTTTCGACGTGCATAGACAACGTTCTTCTTGTCATATTTCTTTAAGTTTAATTTTGTTCCATTTCGAATTGACGCGTTGGGCGGGTTTTTTGTAACTGTTTTAGCCTCCAAGTAAATGTTTGATGATGCTGTGTTCAAAAAGAGTTTCAGATACTTAAATAACTATGTTACGTCTTCGTGCTTGAAAGATCGTGTTTTTACAACGATTCCCAAGCTTTGTGCAAACGGAGTTTTGATTACATACTGATGCTGTGGTTATGTGTTTTGATAGATCTTGTTAAAATAAAGTTTTCAAGCTTCATTCTAAGCGAAAGGAGTTTAAATACTTACCGATTCCATGGTTATGTACTTTAATGGATTGTGTTAAAATGAAAAGTTTTCAAGCTTTGTTGTAAAAGGACTTTTAGATACTTACTAACTGTGCGGATATGAGTTTTAATGGCTCGTGTTTACGTGAAGATTTTCAAGCTGTGTACCAAAGGAGTTTTAAATGCAAACGATTCTACAATTGTGTAGTATAAGGGATCGTATTTGAAAAATGTTTCTAAGTTTTGTTCATTAGGAGTTTTGAATACTTAATAATCCTTCAGTTATGTGCTTCAATGGATGGTGTTCAAATGTTTATAATAAGATTTTGATCTTGGGGTAGAATACCGGCTTCAGAACAAGGGGTTGTTTGTTTGATTCCCGTGATTAGCTAGGTCCACCTTGCGACCTTTTATTATTCTGCGTCTTGTGCGATAACTGGCTATAAATACAGGAAGCAGATTTGAAAGTGACTTATGTTTTTATAAGAATACGTTTTTTAATTGATTTAAAACAATTTAACTTTAAACGAAACTATGTGACTTTTTTGGTACGTTGAAGTAGTTTTTTTTCAACTGAAACATATTTTATGGACATGAATATGTTTTCGTGTTTCGAAGTTGTTAAAGTGACAATGAAACTGTGCTGTTGGTACTAGATAATACATCGTAAAGCATCATCAAGGAATGCTGTTCTAACACAAGAAACTCGCTTAACTAAGGTCATCCATACGCCGTAGATACTTTTCAAAATGGAGCATCTCACCCTAAATCTAGACCGTTTGCGTCTCCTCTCTGAAGAGGATTCAACCGGAAGACGTTCGAGCGCATCCAACGTTGAACGCTGGCTAAACGAGGTAGAAGCATGTTCAAAAGATTCTGCGGAAGCTAACGAAAACAGCGCTGTCAAACTCCCGAGTCTAACACAAGTCAACGCGAAAGACCCGCCGGCGTACGGTGTTAATGCGGCAGTTCAGACGGGAGGACGCCTGGCCGGTAGATTGGATAGCGGAGTAGAGTCCGACAGCGTATTCACGTCGGTCTCGAATGCGAGCCGACACAAGCGCTCGGTTTCCTCAACGGAGATGAACGTGGAAACACAGTTGCAGCAGAACCTCAGAAAACACTTGAGTAAATGTCTCGTCTGTTGGTTTCTGTTTAATGCGTTATTTGAAGTTAATTCGCTTTGACGCATTTAAGCAGTAAACTCATGATGTTTTAATCGTTTCTTACTTAAACCATTATGTTATATATAATTTCTATGACACTCCTTTTTTTTTTATACAAAAGTTGATGACAGGAATAATGTTCTTGTATTGTTTTCTTGTTTCGGGGTATAGTATTTGATAAAAAGTAGATACTGAACGCAAAATTGATTCAGAATGTGTCTTTATATCTAAGTACGAATAGTCTATATGAGATGGATGTCCAACCCGTTGCAACGCTTTTGGATATGTATGAATATTCATTCGTGTATACAGACTCTTTATAATACTTCAAAACAAAACTTTTCTTTACTTCCAATGGTTATTATCCAGTATGTCCCACACAACAGTCTATACAATTCTAAAGAAATGTAACTCTGACATCAAACTTTTTTAAAACCCTTGAAGAAGCAGCTTTAACCCATTACCAAACAATAACAACATTTCACCAGCTTGTTGCATACGGCAGTGGAAAACATTGTGGAAAAGGAAGAAATTGCTTTTAGCAAGCAATTTCTCCCTTTCCCACAATGATTTACACCCTATCAGAAGATTACTTTCCAATTTCATCACATTTTGAAATGTCGTCTGCAAACTCTCTCAATTTAGGACAGTCGAACATTTGGCGTTTGGTAAAGGGTTAAGATAAAAAATTTAACCCACTGCAGGTCGCCGGTCCTCAAGAAACATCCCCACACCTATCAACGAACGGACACACACTCGTCTCTATCTTCCGCTACCCGTACGTACGTACAGAAAGGCTTGTAAGAGGATGAAGATTATCCCCCTGAGGCGGGTGATGGGTCAGTTCGGCAGGACGAGGTTCATCCTGAACCAGCTCTGCCTCTCAACCCGAGATATCAAGGCCGTGTGCAAAGGCCTTCTGGTGAGTGTTTTCTTAAGTCGTAAGTTCGATTCTTGTTGGGAACGGGGTCCACTTTGTGGCCATTTATTTATCCACGTTAGGAAATTGTAATGGCTATTTCGTGGTGTGATTGTTTTTATCTTGAACAAGCGGTGCCTCTCAACCGGGACATCAAGGCCATGTGTAAAGGGCTTCTGGTGAGTGTTTTGCTTGGTCGTAGGTTCGATTCCTGCTTGTAGTGGAGTCCATTTGATGGCTTTTTGTTAATCTACGTTTGGAGCGTGTAATGGTTATTTTGTGTTTTTTTGTGTGTGTTTTGTGTTTATTGTGGTGTGATTGTTTTTATCTTGAACCAGCTCTGCCTGTCAACTCGGGGCATCAAGGCCGTGTGTAAAAGGCTTCTGGTGAGTGCTTTCTTAAGTCGTAGGTTTGATTCTCGTGAGGAGCGGAGTTCACTTAATGGTTTTGCTAATCCACGTTTAGACCGTGTAATTGTTATTTTGTGTTTTTTGTGGTGTGCTTGTTTTTATCTTGAACCAGCTCTGCCTCTCAACCGGGGACATCAAGGCCGTGTGTAAAGGTCTTCTAGTGAGTGCTTCGTTGATCGTGGGTTCGATTCTGGCGATGAGCGGAAAGCTGTCGGTACTCAGTATTCAAACACATTAAGTTTAGAAAAATTGCCGATCAGCTCTTGGCGTGATTTAAGGCCATGTAATAGAACCGTCTTGATGGAATAGGATTAACCAAATATACGTTTCTTGTTTCTAATCACTGCAACTCTCCTCTTACCTTGTCCTTTCTACCTTGATATATTTCAGTTCGAGGACACGGCGACCTACCTAGACTTTTCCGGAAACAATATGGCGGCCTTGGAGTGTAGTTACGTCCTGGAAGTGCTTGCAAACAATCACCTTTTCACGGAACTAGTATGGCATCAAGTTAATCTTACATAATCAATGAACAATGTTATATGACTATAAACAATCTTGTTTTCAAGCAATGATCTTTAAGATAACAAAAACATGGTACAGTCAAACTTGTGTTAAGAGGCCAGCCTATGGGACAGAGTAAATTGGCTGTTTAAGGCAGGATGGCTGCTTAACACAAATTGATTTACACTATAAATCTAACAATGGGACTTTCTGTAGTGGCTGTTTAAGGCAGGTTGGCTGCTTAAAGGGGTGGCTGCTTAACACAAGTTAGACTGTATATGAAATTTATGATATATAAACTTTAAATTTTATTAAGCAACTTAAGTCTTATTACTTTGTCCTTATAAATCAACAGACGGGTATTGTTTTTAAGATGAACATACCTTTACGTTAATAATTAACTTACCAAAGATGTTATTCCTATATGATAAAATTAGTCACATGTATTTGGGGCCTACGTGGCCTAGTGACTGGACTGAAGAACTTGAAATCATGAGTCCGTTTTCACCAAGGATTCAAATAAAAAACATTTTATAGCCTAGTACTGGTAGTTCATCCAAGGAACATGTACTATAATGCTCGAAAGTGGCAGTAGCAGTTAATTTGGATTCGAGAGAAGTAGTTCCCCGACTAGTTAGCGCATGCGCGCAGTTAGGTAAGGGTCTTTCTATATAAACATTGCAATAAGACAGAGAAATTGTTGACACGATGTAAAAAATCTAATAGAGCTAACAAACATACACACATCAACATAGCATGTACCATTTAATCTTTTCCAAGTGGTCGTTACTTTTGGATCAATCTCCATATCCTCGGATTTAACAATGACCAACGATTTGTCACATTTGGAACATCTTTCTAAACATGTCGCCCCTTTCAATTCACGTACGTATGTGATAACGTACATCGGATTGATAAAAAAAAGGTCGAATCTGGGCAAGACATTAGTCGATCTTGCACATCGCAGTTTAATCATACATTTACATTTTTTTACCCTCAGCGGCTTGCAGAAAACAGATTGAGTGGACAGGGAATAACGCTGGTGACGAAATACTTCATGGACTTCAATGTGATAACAGTGTTGGACATCTCGGGTAATAAACTGACGGACAGGGACGGACGATCAGTCGCCACTATCATTAAGGTAGATAAGTGTACATGTGTGCTTTATAGGGTCCTTTTTTATATACTTTTGGGAAGGTATCACTTGCTTCCTGGAAGATAACATACCTTGTTCTCCTCCTTCTCGTGTTCAACCTTTGTAATTGAAGTTATTAATAAAGCATTGTGGGAAAGGGCATAGTCCACTAGTCAATAATACTTTCCATGACACAATTACTTTAACCTTAACTTAAGAGGCATCCGGTTCAGGGGTCTACACCATCAGTTAGTGCAAAGCGCACCTGTCGAACACAATGGTTAAAGAGAAGCATTGCTCGACATTCACATAACAATGTATGTAACAAATAAAAGCATAAGAAACTGAAGGAGGACCCGTTCTAAACCTAAATCTGATAGTGCCGGTTAGTATCCAAGGATTCAAAGATCATTGTATGCACTGGTGTGGGGCCTCCGTGGCCTAGTGGTTAGAGTACAGAACTTGAAATCACATGGCCCCTCTCCGCGTGGGTTCAAATCCTGAGAGAGATATGGATTTTCATGAGAGGCAGTCTCCCGACTGACTTACAGAATGCCGATGGTTCTACCCGCCTTGACCAGTCCTTATGGGCAGTTGAGTATCGGGTCTTCCTCCATCATCAAAAGTCGGGCATCGCTACATAACTGAAATAATGTTGATGTGATGTAAAACCCATATAAAAAATGAATTGGTGTTGTCAATAGAAAAACCTTGAAAACTTTATGCAAATAGAGGAAGATCCTCGTATGGTATCAATTAACATATCGTTTCCAGACGGTTGTTCATATACATCTACGAGTATGTGGGTATGTTTAATTTGATCTTGCAGCGCGATTGTCCCCATTGAAATACAATACGTAACAGACATGGTATGCAATAGAATTTATTTAACAGCGGCATAAAGACCTGTATGACCGGGCAATGATGCCTTGTATTTGTAATAAACTATATTTCATCTTTAAATTTACATGCACACATGTCAATATAACAAGACATTTATAGAGAATAGATGGTAGGTGTCGTGAATCGGAAATGTTATCGGGCAAGGCTTAGGAATATTATGCGGTGAGCCGAAGGCGAAACGGATAATAATCCGAAGCCGAGCCCGATAACTTTTCCAATTCAAAGACACCAACCATATATTCTATTTATCCGGTTACCTTTATGTATTCTTTAAAAAAATACAAGATGTAAATAAAACACGAGAAAAAAGGAAAAAATAAGTAGAGAATGGTGTAAACATGACGTCATTGCGCTCTTATGACGTCATGATTCGTCACGTGCATGTGTTACATGGTTAGTGCCGGATATCACAAATGTTATACGGCACCTAGTTATCGGTCCCAAAATGGCAATAGTGACAGGATTA
This sequence comes from Cerastoderma edule, assembly GCA_947846245.1. Classification (NCBI taxonomy): domain Eukaryota; kingdom Metazoa; phylum Mollusca; class Bivalvia; order Cardiida; family Cardiidae; genus Cerastoderma; species Cerastoderma edule. Next base: position 3,378,555 of record OX401408.1, read on the forward strand.
ACTAACTTACTTATATACACAGGTCAGTCCACAACTCAGGGTTTTACACGCACACCACAACGAGTTCCGAGAGCAGGGTAGCCAGGCCATAGGACAGGTTATAGGTAAGTTGGCCTGGTATGGGTAAGACCAAACGTATTTATTTTACCTCAGTTGTGACGTAGGCTTGAAGCTTATTAAATTCACTCTCGATGGCAGCTTCCTGGATACTACACCAGTACTCGCGCCGATTTGTGAGTTAGTCCCGGCAATTTTCACCTCGCCTAACGGGGATTTGAACACGGGACCCACGGAGGAAGAGGCCGACGCTCTACTACTACACCACTGTCGCCCGTGCTATGGGTAGATCGTATTACATGTATATCATTGTTTAAAGGTCTATAACATCTACCAAATAAAATGCCTTTTATGGACAAAATGAAATCGCAAATTAGATAAAGTTATAGAAAACTAGATTATTGATACACTTTCCCTCCCCTTTCATAACCGTGTAGTGGTGATGAAGCACTTTATATTGCAGATTTAGTAGACCGTTTAAATGAGTTATCTCGTAACCATTGCTATAAACCTGATATACCAATCTATAGGCATTGTAATCGCATCGGTGTCATATGCATTTGATTGCCCATGGCATTAATTATTTCCGTCATGTTAATTACCTAAGTGGGTAGTAATTTGCAATCAAACCATTTAAAAGACATGGCAACTCAAACTCGTTTTTCTCCTTTCATATAACACAGGTGTTAACCAACTTGAAAATTTGAAAAATTATAAAATCCCCTTTGTTTAGAACGATAAGTGTTTAAATCCCCATTCAAAGTTTATAACTCACTCCATGAAGAAGTCATCGAGAGTGAATATAATAAGATCAAAGCCGTCTCAAATGATATAAAATGAATTAGTTTAAACTTGTATCAACGTGCGTGTTATCCATTCAACATTCGTAGCAGATGTGGAAAAATAAATTAGCATGGCAAAAGAAAATATCATGGTGCAAGGGCTAATTATTCGTTCGTCTGGAGAAATATCGGATTTCGTTGATTAGTTCCTTTCTTTTCCTTTTAAAACATCCGAAAAAATAACAACAGTGATACCACAAATTTGAGTGGATTCAAGAGTTTCAACGTAAACCTGTTTTGAATGATACAACCCTATAATTGAATACACTTATCGTAACAACATTGCAGTCTGTAAATAAATGTCTATATATCTAAGGTGATTTTTCAGCCAGTTACACATGCCGATTGGAAGAGCTAGATTTGAGTTGGAACCACATCCGGTTGCATGGAGCTGTGGCACTTGCCAAAGGAATAGAGGTATATGTGTGATACATCGTTCAGCATAAGGCCTTTAGAATTTATTCATTAATTGGGTTCATTTTCTATTCCAAATAAGAATACAAGATCTATAACGCATGCAAAACATTTATTTCTAGACGAAACCAGTTACCTAAAATGAAATGCTGTTGAATTCAGATTATTCGAAGTCGACATGACCGTTGGTCCTTTTCGAATAAGGCATTGTTTCTAATAATTGGAAATCGGGAATTGAAACAATGAATTTGTAACAATAGATCACTTGTTTCTTACGAGCAACCGTTTCTTACCCAACTCATCATGACATTGTGGTGAATTATCGTATTGGTCCATTTTTGTTTTACCTCGTTACACCGAAAAGAGGTTATGTTGAGACTAGCAAGCTTTGAACTCCTTTAAAAAGATCTCGCTATGTAGTGCAATACATTGGTATTTTGGTCGATACACCACAGAGCCCTACTTAATACTAGTAATTCCCGAAAAACCGTGAAATAACTGGAATACTGATGCCATGGCATTAAACCCCATATAAACAAACAAATCCATATTTACATGTTTTCCTATTCCAGAAAAACAAGTCATTGGAATACATCAACCTAGGCTGGAATGGGTTCGCCTACGAAGGTTGTGTCGCCCTGTCGGATGCCTTGAGAAGGAACACGTGCCTGGAGCGACTGGACATATCGTGTAATCGAATACACCCGCCTGCTTTAATGGAACTTATGAAGGGACTCGTCCATAATAAAGTTCTAAAAGTTCTGATTGTACGTAGCTTTGTTTGTATGAAATCTCATAGTTTTAAATGTAGAAATACAGTTTTATTTGCTCATTAAAAACAAATATTCGAATAGTAATTCACGATTCGCAATTTCGGACCTAAAACCGAATATTAATACGCGCAATGATTTTCCCTAGACGCTATAAACACACGAACCTGAGTTATCCTTAATTTCAAAATCTATATACACGAACTTTATCTTCGCCATATATTATCCCTTTCCAACTTAATACACCTCTATTTCGAAATTTGCGTACGCTATCAGTAAAACTATCAAAACAACACACGCACAGTTGTCTTAATTTTACAAAAGAATGTCGACGTTTTACTGTTTCGTATTTCAGATGGACAAGAACCCACTGACTCCGTCGTTTACGAGTGTATTCTTGGAAACCATACAACGTTCGCACCAGTCCATGGCACTACAGGAACTCAGTCTTCAAGTAAGTAACGAAATCCGTTGGTACAAAGGTAGAAAGAACACTTCTGTATTAAAAGTTGATTATTTATAAGTGAACAATTTCCGTATTGAATCTGTAGCTTCTTTTTAAATGGATTCGAAACATCAATTAGAACAAAAAACAAAGGCATGCCCGCGCACACAGGTGCTTATTTTCATTTGTTTTCTGTAGGATGTGTTTGACCAATTAAGACCGATTTCTTACGGGTATCATAATTGTAAACTTCTGATATTTTTAATATCATTTACTTGATTACAGAAAGGTTCTTGTAAAAAAGTCAAAAGGGATATTGATGCCTACGGTGGAGTTTCATTATATCAACGAGTCTACGCAAAGATGCGAACTAATTTGGTTCTAATATTATCATATGATTTGTATAAACTCTATACTAAATTGATTGTCACTTCATGCGCTTTAATCCCCAGCAAATTACAGTCATGTTTGAATTGGCGGGATCATTAAATGAAGGAAAAGATTTTGCTCAAAGTGTATCATTAAGACACGTGTATACTGTATTACCCTTATTCTGATTAGGATTTAAATATAGAATGAAAAGAAAATCCATGTAAACTGTCTATCCATCATTTTACGATGCTCTTGAACTGTTTAGAAATAAAGCAACATATTTGAATCATTAAGATAGATGAATTATTTGGTCACAAACAGGTATAACCTCTAACGCTTGTGAATGATATAAATCACAACTTTTAAAGTTCAAATAAAAAAAGAAATAAAAGAAAGACCAATTTTGTCACCTGCAAAACAGGTAATAGCGTCTCTGCCTGCATGCCATGAATATCTCAGCAAACATGCATATGAACGGAGCTTTGTAAAGACATGTTGATTTCAGGGCGTGGTCGTGGACAGAGATTTCCAGGGTATACTCGACGACATCCAACGGGAACGCCCACTTCTCGTCGAATACGAAACGGCACTTCCGGTTTCGTGCAGATCACGTGAGAAAATGTTGAATGAGGTACGCGAATTATTTAATTTCGGAGGCACGCTGTGTTAACCTATTACCGAACAATAACGGCGTTTGACCAGTTTGTTGCAGACGACTCTGGAAAATACTGCGGGAAAATGGGAAATTGCTCTTTACGAGCAATTTCTCCAATTCCCACAATGCTTTTTGCCCTATCAGAAGATTATATTTCAATTTCTTCACATTTTGAAATGTTGTCTGTAAACTCTTTCTATTTGGGACAGTCAAAAATTTGGCGTTTGGTAAAGGGTAAAACAGGCATCTTACCTGAACCAAAATGTGTCTTTTTTTGAAAGTTATGATAATGATGTTACTGTTCATTTTTCGGGTGAAGACGAGAAACGATATGCTGAAATAAAGTGTCTTTTCGTTTGATAGTTTCTATTAATATAGTACAAACCATTTGTCAGGTGAAGACGAGAGACGTTATGCTGAACCAAATGACGTCTATTTTTAGAGTTACGATAGAACCATCAAAAGTTATCTTTCATGTAATGACAAGAAACGATAAACATATCGTCTTTTCAAAACATTTGTATCTTTGTTTGATAGATACCACAAGTCCAAACTCCTCCCAGTGATCTCCCTATGGGGTTGATCATTGCCACCACAAATGTCAATGGTGATATAAATATCGCAGGCGATCTTTCAGACGAAAATGATAAACGAAACGCATATCGTCTTTGTCGATATAAAAAGTCTTGTAATCAAAGGCTTCCTAATATATACCACACGCCATCTTTCTGGTGAAGACGAGAAACGAATCGCATGTCATCTTTGCCTAACTTAAAGGTCTTTTAATTTGAGGCTTCTATATAGATCACACGCCATCATTCTGTTAAAAAGACGAAAAACGAAACACATATCGTCTTTGCCGAACCTAGATATTTTTAAGTTTGACAATGACTAGATGTATATAAATATCACAGGATATATTTCATGTGAAGACGAGAAACGATACGCTAATAGTGTTTGCTGAACTAAATGAACCAAAAAAGCTCTTTGGATATAGATACCACACGCTATCTTTCAGGTTAAGACGAGAAATAACTACAACATCGAGCCCTTGCGGATGCTGTACCTATTGAAAGAGAAGAACCGAGCCCAAGATTTCTTCCATAAAATCAATAAGGATCACGATGATGGTTTGGAGCCTGAAGAACTTTCCACCTTATTCAAGGCAAGACAGTATCTGGGAATTTTTTTCATGGCAATTTTCTTAAATTGTATGTGTAGCTGGGGGAAGTTCAGTCGTGTAGTGTTATGAACAATTTCTCCATTCCCTACAGTAATGTTGAGTTAATGAAGACCAATTGTTTAACTGTTTGAACTGGTTCATCCATATGTTTTCTTTGTCTTGGTTGGCTCACAATGTAAACAGCAAAAGACACATAAGAAGCACGAAATCTTAATGGTTTATCAATAACACATGACCAAAGAAGATAGTGTTCAAAGAAGAGATATTTCTTACAGTGTTACAGGTAAACATGCTGCCCTGTTTACTAAATACATGTAGGATGTTCGAAACGGGACTTCCGTAATCGATTCCAGTTCTCGGCAAACAACCCTGGCCAGGCACTTTGTCCTTTACTTGTACAATGTATATATCGTTACCATGAACAGTTTTGAAGTTTTGATTTTAGCAGAAAATGTTAAAAACGGCGCTTTACTCGGACCAAACAAAATTCATCTCATACAGATTTCTTTCATTTTTTATCATTTCAGGACTCTGGAATGCCTGTCTCCCAGTTCGTTATTGATAAGATCATGAACTTCATGGACACCGATCGGGACGGAAAGATTGATCTTGGGTATGTACGACAGTTCCAGGGGAGGCAACGCACCACAGGGTCGTTCTTCTGCAATATTTTATTAACCATGTATTTAAATCGTATATTGTTGGTACTCGTTAAAAGAGACGATTTAAACAAGTACCAACGATATAGCTTTTGAAGAAGAAATAAAAAAGCTAACAGAGATTTTTTTATTAGTCAAGACCACTGTTCAAGTACGCGGTGTTAGCCATTTTGCACATGTGTTCGTTTTGGGGCTGCCTAAATGCTGTTTATAACTCGAATTATGGTTGTAACAAGTACCAAGAATAAAAGCTTTGAAGAAGAAATGAATAAGCTACCAAATGAGAATTTTCACTCGTCCCAGTCACTATTCAAGTACTTGATCTTTGGCCATTTTGAAAACGTGTGCATTTTGGGGTTGCCTAATGTAAGTGCTTTTTATAACCCGAATGATGTTAATGGAACGCAACTCACCGTGAATTTTGGTTCATATCATGAGATTCGATCTTGAAACACGATTGTCTCCCTTGAAATACAAGGAGTGACCGTGCTTCAACCAAATCAAATGCATTTAATAATGGCATTTAAGGTCAATAGTGCAGGGTGTTATCCAATGTACTTGTAATTTACTATGTTTATGTCTCCTTTTGTAAATACATATGCACATGTCGCTTTAATGAAATTTTACTTATATACTTATACCGCTCTCTCAGAGCGCGAAGCGCTCGGAGAGCGGATAACGGTAACATACGTACGAGTAACAAGTTATGTTAACACCGGTTATACCATTAGCAAAAAAACAGGTGGCTTCCGGTTTACCTAAAGGAGAAAACTCGGGTTTGCTTCGGGTGTTTCCGGCTTTACGGAATGGACTGGTTCTATCTAAATTTATTTTCAAGCATTACCTTTATCTACCAATATATCTACCAATAGTGAACCATTCCTTGTAAAGAGAAAACTCGGGTTTGCTTCGGGTGTTTCCGGCTTTATGGAATGGACTGGTTTTACATGAATTCATTGCCGCTCATTGAGTTGATTTCCGCCAATCTTGAACAAACCATAAACCATTCTATCGAAAAACAAAACACGAACAACAAGATCGGCGCCACCGCTTCAAACTTTAAATTGGACACAGTGTTCAACTCCTTGAAAGGACAACGTATCGCCGGTTGTAGGTAAGAGAACTTTTTGTACTCTTTCATTTCGTTATAAAACAGTATATCTAAATAGACCATTTTCACCAAAATTCGTCATAGAAAAATCGAGAATGCGAGCCCTCGTCACGCCTCGCTGAAGATGCTTCCTCTAAACAAACATCCATTTGAAAAAAACTTCTCCCTTTTAAGCAATCTCCCATGCAGAGTTATCGTCCCCCGGATACTACCTCTGCAACGGGCTCACGCCATCTTTGCCACGAATCGTGGCAAACTCTGTAATATTGCGATCCAAACTGTTCTATGCATACATTTAAGTAAAAAAATATATGAATAGGGCAAAAATACTTTTACTTTATCCATACAGTAGACATTGAATATGTATTTCACCGATTCTTGCTAGAACTATTGTAAAGCCTTTTTACGCTATTGAAAATCAATCCGCGGAATGTTTACATCTTTGGTCTCCCGCTCGAAGTATAATAAGTCTTGGTTATCGGACAGCTTGGATACCAGTGATGTAAACAAACACGAGGTAGAAATTGGGAACGATGTCTTCACTTTACAGCTGTGATTTTTAAAGATTTCGCTACCTGCAATTATTAACTTCAAAATACGCGATGTCTTTGTCTTTTGAAAAGGCAAAAGCGTCTTAGATGGCACATTCTTATCATCTGAATGGACGCAGATCTCTTCAAAATGATGTTCAGAAAACTTCCACGAATGTATGATATCAATGAGTTGTCGCTTTTAAAAAAGTACTGTACTTCCTAATAAGCTTCACATGCTATGAAATGAGAGCTGAATTGGTTAAAAAAGGGTTGCAGAGAAAACACTGTATAATGGCTGCCAGTGATTGAAACAATATGGATATTTGGATGATGTGTTCATGGTTTATGGGGCCAAAGGAAATGCATGAGCATAGAAATAAAGATGAGAGGAAAGAACCATGATGAATAAACTGCAAGTACCTTTTTCTAACTATGCTTGTTTTTTTTAGTATGTGATTCATGATTTACTAGTAACTTTATGATGTATGTATGCTCATACTTTGTGCAAAAGAATAGACAAACCATTAATGATTCTGAAGAAATAAGAAAGCTGTACATCCTTGGTTCTCCTCTCTATAAAACTGCCACAGCTGTTAATCTTCGTGGGGGGTAGGGCTGGGGGATGGCGAGGATGAGGGGGGGTGAGGACGCATTTTTTTTTAAACGGGTCGATGGGTCAAGGCAAATTTCTGCTTGATTTAGTGCACTTTTGGGCATTTTAGTAAAGTGGTAAAACCTCCAACAATAGTGAGAAAAGCATTGCAATAAAACTAAAAAATGACTGACAGATCGTCAAGTTAAATCACATCCCTTTATCAAACTGATTTCTACCCTTTTCAACGTAACGAATGTTATCTTTAGTTGCTTACTATTTGGATAATTTTCACTATTCATATCTGAGAGAATTGGTCGATGCTTCTGTTAATTGTAATTTGAACATAATACAACAGCATTAAGTCCATCAATTCAGATGTCCTTATATTTTGGCACAATGTTCTTTCTGAACCAATGAATGCACATACTTTACCATGTCAACAATCTTAATAAGGGACAGGAGACTGATAAAACATTCCATATTTGATTCATTCAATGCAGAAAAAGAATTTCATTGATTACCATGATATAAATTTGTAATAAGAAGAGGGACTCATTAGAAATTAAAACATTTTTGAAGCATTGTTATAACTAAATAAATCATGAATTGTATGTAATTTCAGAATATTTGGATGAACTGTATAAAGAGCAAGTTTAATTAGTTATTATTAACCTCTCTTATGAAAAGAAATGAAAGAAAGAATTGATAATTGATAGGGTTAAAGGTGGCCAGTAATATGATTCTTTTAATGTATAGGATGGTCTAAGGTACATATTCTGTAGATGTTTGTTAAATGAAGAGTAACAATTAACGCTTAACAATTAAGTTTTCATTTCAGATTTTCACTTTACTTCTTCATATGATTTGAATTTTACATACAGATATCAGTTATAGTTGAATGAACAATACTCATGCTTTGCATCAAAATTCATCATAGTTTTTATAACTTCTAAGCAATGTCAAAACAATTATGACAACAGTGTATTTCTTAAGTTTCTTTCATAAATGCTTATAACAAATTCACAATAAGTGACCAAATGATGAATGCAGGGAGTATCCCCAGATATGGTTATAATTGCTACTTAGTTTTCAAACAGTTGCTTGTTAATAGGAACTTAAAGGACAGATTGTAAGAGTTTCTTTTATAATTCAAATGTTCTCTATGAATAATCTTTTAAGACAAAAATATACATGTATTATTATCATTACAGCATACAACAATCAAATTCTTTACAAGACAAGTTCTCATCATGAGAATATTACTGTTTAGTGATATTATGATGAAATATTGAATTAACAAATTAGCTGGACTGTTGTTTGTTTAAAACATTGTCTAGTTGATACATATAATAGTTGCATTCATTATATTTCAAGAAAGATGATGTCAGAACAGTGTTCATAAAAGTTGACAGCCTTTCAACCATAAATATTATTTGCTGTATAAAATGGAAAAGTAACTAAAGCAAAATTACTCAACCAAATACAATTTAACCTGAGGATCACCAAATAAATAGAAACAGTGTCCATCATGTGCATTATCAAAGTATGATTGAAGAATATGGTGTAGGTGAAGAGATAAGATAGGAACTTTCTTATCAGTAAAACTAGCTAATGAAAAGCTGAGTTTGATCTGAATAAAATAACGCTTAGATCTCTTTGATGAGTTAGATCTGGTTAATAATTCATTAGATCATTCTTATGTCTCAAATGAGTACCCAAAACATAGGATTTAAAGAATCAATAATGGCTGAATAGGCCTATTATCGGGACATCTGCTTCACCCATTCCTTTATTTTGCAGATATCACAAACCATTTAAACTGGTGTTTTTCTCTAAACAACCATCTAAACTTAAAAACATTTAACCATTTTGTTGCAGATTACTCTGGAAACATTGTGGGAAAAGGCAAAGTTGCTCTTATTGAGCAATTTCCACTTTTCAAGCCTTATCAGAAGATTATTTTCAATATCATCACAATTTGAAATGTCGCCTGCAAATTCTTAGAATTTGGGACTTTCCCAAACAATAACAACATTTGACCACTTTGTTGCAGACGACGTTAGAAAACATTGTGGGAAAAAGAGGAATTGCTCGTAACAAGCAATTTTTCCTTTTCCCACAAGGTTTTCTGCTCTTTTTGAAGAATATTTTTCAATTTCATTACATTTTGAAATGTCGACTGCAAACTCTTTCAATTTGAAACAGGAACTATGTTGTTTGGGAAAGGGTTAAATTTGCATTATCAACAATATACACTGTAAATGTTCTTTATATTCTTTTCTAAACAGTTAAGAATGGTATTGAAAAGCTGTCAATAATCTAGTCTTCTGTGACTTTAGAAATTTATATTTTCATTTTATTGAAAGAACACTTCTTATTTTGAATTGTTAAAACCACAACATGTGAGATAGTCCTTTCAAATAAGTCTTTTGAGGCTTAACAGTATGATCTATGTCCAGTTAATAGTAATGTCAAGGTCTGAACTGACTGAAGGAAGATTTAAACTCGAAATGAAGAGGAATGGTGCTATTTGTTGTTGAGAAGGTCGCCAAGAATCTTGATTCATTGGATTTTCCTGAGAACGTTTCATTCTGACTGAGGACTCATTTGTTTAACTACGTGGAGGTTTGATTTGTCTTGGAGAATGTATTTTCTAGCTGTCATTCACTTTGTTTTGATCGAGGGGGCGGGTTTCGAGTCGTATGGAGCGTCGCATCAATTCTACTCAATAAGCTGTTACGCTTCAAATGTAAACTACTTTGTGTGTAAATAAATGTCTTTATTCTATTCAAACTGTCCTATCTTATCTATCTTTATATTGTGATACGACTAAAGAGACTTTCGTCTAACTTCTTGATTGATCTGAGCGTTAGTTTGCGTTTGGAACTCGCTTTTTGCAAGCCGCTAGATGCAGTATACTACTACACAGTCAGTTTCGGCCACGTGACCATACCGGAAAAGTGGTACTATTTTCTGAGCCCGTCACAGAGATAAATGTGGGAGCGTAGCGGGAACCAATTTACTCTGGTAGAGATTGCCTTTTAAGTAGAACTACAGCATTCATTTTTTATTTTAAAGTTCATGTTCCCTGCAGTACTAGGCTAGAAGATGTGTGTTGCCCACAACACTCCACTATCGATTCGGTGATTACACCCTGCAGTTTGGCATAATCTAATGTTTATGTAGACGGTCTGTGTCATTTTCGCGGTGTGTAAGTAAAGCATTAGGTACACATCGTGTTGTAGATGGAATACACTATTATGCTGACCAATAAAGCAACGATGTCAACTCGTCAGTTGCGGACATTGATTATTTGTTATTGTTGGAGCTTTTAAATTGAGTACAAGGTACCTTCTTGACAATTCAATAGCGTTATGGGGCGATAGTTTAAATAACAATGACAGGTAAATTTTCTTTTTAAAAAATAAAATACCCTGTAAAGTATTTAGTTTAGTTTAGAATCATTACCCGACACATGTCCCATATGGGTCCTCTTCGTAAGGGCCGTTCCTACATTTTTCAGTTCTGAAGTGGCTTTCCTGGATACACCAGTACAAGGCTAGGGCTCTGAAGCGATCCTACCAAAACTAAATGGCCTCGGTGGGGCTCGAACCCAGGACCCCCATGTTCTGAGTCCACCATCTTAACCACTGAGCCATGCAGGACCCATATTTGGATATATGTCATCTTATTCGTTGGCAGTATTTTGTTTTACTTGATTCAAGTGATAATATAATTCCCAAACATTGAATTGTTCTTGCAAGTGAGAATTTTGGCCAAAAGGTTTATGGTAATAGATCCCTTAGTTGTTTTTCCTTTATTTCACAGAATTCATGATGGTTGGAAATATGACAATTTCAAACAAGCTTCAAAAGAAAAGATGATGCAGACCCGCATAAACATTGACTCCATTTTATAATACAAGTAAGTACATAGTCTTTCTCATGCTTCTTTGAACTTTACAAACATAAGCGTCATAACCATAGAAGACAACTTTTGAAAGCAATATAACAAAGAAGCAATTTCTCAAATGTCAAAGTTTTTTTTCTTTAATTCAAACATCTCTTATTAGATTATTATAGAATAATTACATATGCAGCAAAGTTTTCATGAAACAAACAAGTTTGACAAAGGTCTGACTTCTTGACATTTCCTTCTTTTATTTCTTCGTTTAAAAAAAATCATTATCCATAAATGTTGATGCATTTGTTGTAGCTCAAAATGTGTGATTGACTTTTTCTTTTCTTTTTTCTTTTTTCGAAAACGTTCGTAGGAATGAGAATGAAACCAATATAAGTCAAAACAGGTTGAAATATAGATTTTTATCAACAATCAGTTCTTTTTCTTCCTGTCAGATAACTGCTACCATTGGGATAGAATTGTTTCCAATGTTACCAATTAAGAATAATCAGTCAGTTAAAATGTAGCCAGTATTTACGGTGGCATAAAGGTGACAAGTATGCGATTTTTTTCCCGATTTGGTAAGTCGAAATAACGAGAAAATTAAGTCATTATTTCGACTTATTAACTCGAAAGTAACAAGATAATAAAGTCATTTTTTCGACTTACTAATTTGAAATAGGAAGATAATTAAGTCATTATTTCGACTAACTAACACGAAATAACGAGATATTTAAGTTTGTTAAATATGTCACCTTTCGTTTGGCAGTATTCTATTTTAGTGGATTGGTACTGTGATGATATGATTCCCAAACATTGAGATGTTCTTGCAAATAAGAAGTTTTCCTAAAAGGTTTAGGGTGATTTAGTTGTGTTTTTTTTATTTTACAGAATGCATGATGTTTGAAGAAGAATGTCAGTTTTAAACAAGGTTCAAAGGGAAAGATGATGCAGACCTGTATTAACATTGGTTCTATTTTTTAGATACAAGTAAGTAAACGTATTGTTCTCATGCCCATATGAACTTTACAAACAGAAATGTCATAATCATATGAATATAACATATGAAAGTAATGTAACAAAGAACAATCTTTTGAGTGTCAATGTAGTTCTCTCTTTAATTCAAACAGTTCTGATGGAATTTAAGCATAATTACATCTGCAGCAAAGGTTTAAGGAAACAAGCAAGTCTGACAAAGATGGAACTCCTTAAAATGTCCTCCTTTTATCACTTTGTTTTCAAATAGTCATTATCCACAAATGTTGATGAATTTGGTGTTGCTCACAATTTGAAATTAATATAATCTTTTACAAAAACCTAGAATGAGAATGAAACCAAAAAAGAATCAAGACAGGTATCAATTGGGGTGATCATGTGACCAATGTTTAAGGTCCGAACAAGATATCCGTGCAACAACTCTTTTCAGTAGATTACTCTTGCTTTGCACTATTTTATTTATGCCATGTTCCGGTGATATATGATAACCCATTGTTTATTATTACTTTATGTCTAACACTCGGTAGAGATATTGCAATCGATGGGTGATGTTTTAAGGTCATTCACATCCCTCAACTCGCAACTCTCGCAACTCTCTGCATGGTCTTGGAGGGGATGGCACAGCTCAAGTTGAAACAACATTCACCGGCGGTTGCAGATTATTTATCGTCGCAACATGGCGTATATAAAATAGTGGAAACCAGAAGTAGTCTGCTTAAAAAAATTGCAATCTGTTTTATATTGCAAACATTGATCATGGGATAACCCTGCCTGGATACACAGCTTAAAATATAGATTGTTATCACCAATCACTTCTTTTTCATTCTGTCAGATAACTGCTTCAATTGATAACTATGGGGAATGAATTATTTCCAATGTTACCAATAATCAGTCAGATGAAGGTGGTCAGTTTTGGCAAAAGATTTATGTTTTTATTTTTCTCTTTTAACAGCCATATCTGATGACTATCTGGCAGAGTAAGGAAAAGGTAACAACAACAAAATGTTCAGTGATGGGAGACCACATGGATTTGATATAATCAAAAACAGATGAAGATTCACATGTACTTTGACTACCTGATTAATGAAATGTTCAAAAGCTTAGTTTTCTCTTCAAAAGACTAATTTCATGAAGATAAAAATAAACCTAAACAGTGATACACCATATTTAAAGGATAGTGTTTAGTGTTAGTTGGTATTGACAATATCAAAGGACAATAATATAGAAAAACTGTCTATGGACAATGGAATATTCTATAATGATAACAATGTTACACATGTTTCATGGTCCTCATTTTCTTTTCTTTTTTTGAAAAACTCAACTAATTTCCTATCTATTGCATGTTAATGAAATGTTTCAAGGAAACAGACATGAGAGTTTACATGCATTGTAAACACCTTAATTTTCAACATTTTAAAACCAATTATGACAAAGGTAAACATTCTCTGAAAGCATGTTTGCCTTGTCACAATTGCTTTTATTCATTGGTTAAAGAAATTTCCAATTATATCTGCTATTGCTTTAAATTTGAAACAAAAATTTGGAAAATTTTGATGAAAGTCTAAAGGATGTATGTCAAAGAATATTTGTTGAAATTTCTATTTAAAAAGTTGATCATTAATTTTTCTGTCATACTTTTCCAACTTTCAGGAGTTTTTTTCTATTCAAACTATGAAGACCAGGGAACTGTTGATGTCAAGAATTAAAATATTGTCAATATCAAGCTGTGACTATTTTTCAACCAATGTGTTAAAGGAAAGAATTATGATACATGAACCTTTGCTGTATGCTGAGTATCACTTATATGTCTTTTAACTTCATTTCATTAATCATTTATTGCATACAGTGCTTTATGTTTAAGTGCTCTAATAGAAAAACACATAAAAAAGCAGCATTTTATGTGTGAACAAAGACTAATAAAAAATTATTGAAAATTTATGAAATCTTTTTCTTTCATTTGAAAGTTAAACAAAATACCTTTTGGCTACAACAAAGCTATTTTTGTAATTGAATGACCTTTTGGAGATCAGCAAAGCAATCTATTTGGGATTTTCTTATCTTCATTAAACAATAAAGAGCAATTCAAACAAAGACCTGATTGACTTTCTATAATGATGTAACTTAGCCCTAACCATGTACAAGCAGATGAGTATGTTGTTAAGTAATGTTTGGTAATAATTACCCAACTGACCCTTCTTCATCACCAAATGACATGTTGTTTGTTGTCATGATGATTTAAACCAGTACCTACAACACATGATTTTGTGAAGAAAATTGTATGATTTTATGCTGAGACACTTGTGGATCAAATATCATAGTTTGGTGGTTCTGACATGGCATGAGCAGTTTGTCCTTACATGACGAATGTCTCTTTATTGATTAAAGGCCCTCATACACAGCCCAATCAAGCTAAACTAATATCCATATCAATAGAACATATACCATCAAAAAAGTTTACCAGGAGTCTGCAAGGAGACTTATCCTTTTACTGAGCCTTTCCTAAATGTGACAAAGATGACAGCTTTGTGACAAAATGAGTATTTGCTCCCCAAAGTAAGCCAATTCTTATATTTCCACAAAGTTGTACTACGAATTAAGATTGAAATGCATATTCATTATGCAAGTTTTTTCACAGAACCCATGCCATTGAGTTGAGAGAGCGGTCTAGAGGCAATGCCTTAGTTCATATTATGTATACTCGTGTACTGTCGAATGTTTATTTCGTATGTTAACTTGATCATTTTTAGACGACATATATTATAAGTACACTACTAGTGTGCACAACGTACATCGAATAAATGTCTTTTTCTAGAGAGTTTCTTGCGGGAGATAAGAAAATGAAGAAGTTATCACGTGACATCACTCGAAACACCCCGGATGAGCCGACGACCCGGAGGTATTCCAGAACATTCCGGAAAGCCCACGTGGAGCAGCTGTCTTCCAGATTAAAGGTCTGTTGATGAATACATATACCTTTTACAAGCTTTACTATCAATGTACATACAGACACTTGTCCTTTACTATGGCAAAGGCGCATAGCTACGGTGTAGGCTGATGCTGTACATATTCCATCGTATGTAATTATTGCATTAAGATACATTGTTTAAGCTGTGTGAATTGCATTTTCTACGGTTTATTGAATATGAACCATTAAAACCAAAATCAAGTTGTTGTTTTTTTTAAATAATATTTTCATTAAAAAAAGAAACGCATATAAAGATTACAAACAATTAACCGAAAAGGGTTGGAACGTAGGGGTAATGCTTTTATCCCTCACAAAGCAAACTCTTCTTTTGTCACAATGTTTTTTTAGCTGAATGTCCTTGCTGAAGATGCGTCGTCGAAGGTGGTAATAAAGTAAGGGGTTTACGATAAGATGATTTACTTTCGTTTTTGAACTAGACGCGTCAGCATCCTAGCCCATTCGAATAATATATACTGTACTTTGAGGCCTACTAGTTTATCGATGTAAACTAACACAAATACCCATTCACTCATTTGTTCTTCCTCATCAAAATAGGTCCCTGTGGACTAATACTTCTGTTAGAATTAGGCCAGCAAAGGCTAGATTTACTCTTACTCGTATGTTCCAAACTTTCACCTTGTTGAATGAAATGTCTACGTCTGGATCATTCGGACAGGATTGACACATACATATGCGGTTACAGCAGCTAACATGGTATATTTATTATTCTATTGCAGGTGGAGGATGCGTATCAATATTTATCGCCCATCGCTTCGGCTTCCAACTCACCAGCGAGCAGTCGGCGATCGTCTGTTAACTTTTAAGTTCGTGTCAATACTTGTAAGCTTTATACTTGTTTACAACTCAATCTTAACAGTTTTTGTGTATGCTACAGAGAAACTCGTATCGAATTGTTGTACAAAAAAGAAAGAAGAGAGAAAATATGTTTTTCTTCGAAAGAAGTACCTATCGTACTGGAAAACAACATAATTTCCCCAGACTCACTGACTATTCAATCCTTGCATATGAATGGATGACAAAAAGAAATTTCTCTAGTTTCTCGAAAAGTAGTACATTTCCTACTTTAAAAATTATTTCAATATGAATCACTTGCTAATCAACCCTTGCGTTTGTATTCATGGACCATGGTGCGAGGCTACTAGCTGTTCTGCCGAAACAAATAGCCTACGATCATTGCCTACATGTAAAACCTCTTTCAATTTGGAACCAACAAATCATTCAACAAATATCCTTGTGTTTATGTTTGTTGACGACGGACCCAGGCCAAGTACTACAGATTTTACCAAATGAATACATTCATCGCCTACAAGCTCTTTCATTTTGGAATAAACACATTATCAAGTAACATATTCGATCATTTCTTACGAATCTATTGGCAACGGTACCACACTATCTATAGTTTATTATCAAAGCGGGGAATCACGTGGTCAGATTTGAAATCTGACCAGGTGATTCTCCCCATTGATTACACAAAATAGAAACATTTATTGCCTGCAAGCTTTTTCAATCTTTGACGACGAACAAATATTTTGATAAGGATTTGACATCAATTATAAACAAATCTCGAGGGCGTAGGTTCTTTAAGCCTTTGACAGATTAATAAAGTAAAGAGTTGACATGTACGTTATTTCAGTTAACACTAGCAATTCATGTTCCTTTGCTTGTATATGACCTACATTCACTCGTTTCTTTGAAATAAAAGTAAAGTCAAGTGATTCTTTTGGGTTTTCTTTGCATTCAAATAAATAATGGTTAGGTATACAAGGCATACACATTTTAGGCCATGAATGTAGTTTGTGTTATTGTTCACAAACATTCACCGTCTGTTGCCCTCCATGCTTGAATAATTATGACGCGGTATATTTGATACTCGACAGTCTTCCGAACACAGTCGAGAACATTCGACACGATTGATATTTTTTCAATTGCAAAAATAACCAAGCAAAATTCAGTTATATTGATGGACTGTTGTACAATACTATTGATTTTCATAATGTTCAACAAATCGAATTGATCGTACATTGCAACCCTATAACACCAAAGTAACACTTATACACAACCAATTGTAGAACAGCGGCCATGCTCTCGTGGTAACGATGACCGCCTTATAAACCACGTGGTCTAACATTACGGACGGATCCGATATATATTTTTAGATACTCAGCATAGCGTGTATTTCATGCTTATCAGGCAGGTCAATAGATGGGGAATGTTGGCGAACAGTACTATGTAAAAGGTTGGTCATGCGATCATAGTTTATCTATATACAGTTGCACCATGCATTACACTTCGAAAATGTTCACATGGTGCTATGTTACGAAAGAGCGCAAGCTATACAGAAAAAATTATACCAGAGAAGAGGTTTGATAGATAGCCATGTCGTTTCCTTCCGTTTTCAACACTATAAAAGTTATGGCACAACACTCAGTGCAACATTTCAGGCTTCTGGTATTCATGCAACATACTTAGCACAGCATGGTACATTTACCCGAATACACTGGCTTCGCTTTTCGACATGATCACCTAGTATTTATGCTAAGAGTCGAAAGACTCTCCGCAAGATCATAACTAGTTTTAAATAAAGACAAAACCGAAACGATACGCTGTATTTCATAATTAATCACTTCTAAAATACAATATCAGACTCAGCTTAAGGATTAACTATAGATAACATATCCAATGTCCCCGAAGAATAGCTTTTCTTGATTAGTCCTGATGCACAAAAAGCCCAAAGTCCAAATAACAGCGACTGCTTTACTGCGATGTTTGGTAATAACCGTGAGAAAAAAGGAAACGCTTAGCATAACGAGCAAGAATCGCTCGTCAGAGTTGATGTTTAAATGATAAATATAATCCTATATGTTTGTTAATAGAAGCTGTCCAACGTTTTGAAAAGATGTTAAAGTACCATCTATAGAAGTGCTCCGATCGTTATTATACATGCGTGTACTGACATCACAAAACCTAAACTTCTACCAATATTTCCCGTTCCCTTTCAATCAAAACATATACAAATTGGAAAGGAGGGCAAGTATTGGTAAAATTTGGTACAACTCATTTAAAATAAAACATTGAATGAACGGGTCAAGAATGCCCAGCAATGAATCAATCCAATGTGACGTATAGAAACGAATCTTGAAAATATGAGTACATGTATTTGGATCGAAAACTGTTCTATGTGGCTTGGTATACGAGACAGTAAAGCTAATAGTCTTCTACTTCGGAGGCGGAAATCACCCTAAACACCTTCACCACATTCGGATTCCCTTGCTCCGAGATGGCAAACCTGTCACCAGCCATGTTAAACGCTATACACAGCGGTCTTGCAAGGCTGTCCATGAGAACTTGCCGCATACCACCCGAGTCGCGGACCTTGTGGATATCACTCGACCAGAATCCGCACACGTACAGGTTCCCCTTGGGGTCGACGCTGATGCCCCTGGGACCAGACACGGGGTACACGAACAGGGGGCTCTTGTCCACCTTCCCGTTGTCGTACTTGAGGGCGGTGACCGTATGGTTATTGTAGTCGGAGACGTAGATCCGCTGGCTGAAGTTGTTAAAGGCCACGTACTCGGGGTTGCTGAAGACGCGCTTGCCGATGTAGTCGGTGTCCACCATCATCTTCACCGTCCCGTCGAGGCCAATAACGCGGATACAGCCGTTCTGGTAGGTTCCCACCAGGTTACGGTCGCCAAGAGAGCAGATGCCATGGCAACCGCGCGTGGAGACGATGTGTCCTATTTCCGTGATGGCTTCTTTGACCTTGAACAGGCGAATCTTGCGATCGTTCGGAAACGAGACGGCGCATTTGTTCTGATCGTAAAATGAGAAGTCCCACGGCTGTTGTGCGCAATTCAGATAGCAGAGTAAATCTCCGAACTCTCCAAAGAGCTTCAGCCGTCCGTTGGAGTTGTCGGCTATCATTATATTCTTATTGTTCCACATTTCAATGGCGGTCACTTTGCATTCCCTCTTTTCGCCTTTTGTTTTAACGTTGAACGTTTTCAGCTTCTTCGTGGCCTTCTGCTCGTCGTCATCTACTGGTGGCGGTGTCGGAGGCGGGGGAGGGGTCACAGGCTTTCGATTGGGGTAGGTATGTTTCACGTCCAGCTTGCCAAGCGCCTCTAGAGCCCCTAAGGTTTCTTGAACTTGTCGGTCCTCGTCAAACATGTATTGAATCTTGGCCGCATTTTCGTTTATCTTCTGTAGACCGTTGGAGCAATCTTCCGTCTTTTGTCGTCCCTGTTCCGTTACAATGAATCGCCTTTTGGGTAGTTTTTGCTCCTCGGAAGTCTTGATCGCCGACTTGGCATGCTGCATAACGCTCTGTACGCTATTACAGTAAGCAATTTGTTCCTCTAAAATGGCAAAATCGGTTTGGCTAATCGCATTGAACTTGGACGTAATTTGAGTCTCAAGTTTCTCTATATGCTTGATGAGCTTGTCTTTAGCCTCGGCAATATCTTTCAGCATTTTGGCTTTCTGCGCTTGCGCGCTTCTCATCACATCCTGGCGTTCCTTCTTGAGGGTGTCCGCTTTTATCACCACTTTGTCCATCTCTTTAAGGACTTCCGATGGGTTGGCCTGAGTCTGAGCCTTCATGGCATCGTTGATCTGGAAGATGTGGTCGCACTTCCTGTGGTCGGTGGCTATACATACGGCGCAACACGGCGTCCTGTGATCCTGGCAGTACATGTCCACCTCCTTGTTATGGTGCTCGCCGCAGGGCACCTCCTCCGTTATGGTCTGCTTCGGATTACTTCGGACTCCTTCCAGGGGTGAGATCTCGTGGTTCTTCGTGGCTTTCATGGACTTGTGGCACTTGCAGCACTCCTCGCAGAGCGCCTCGGCGCATTCCTGACACCACGACCTCGCCACCTTGGACTCGTTACTGTCCTTGCATGGTTCGCAGAACTCGAGCCTGGAGCTGACGGGTACGATGTCGATGAGTGTGCCGACCAGATGGTTGATCGGGAAATGCTCTGCCCATTTGTTCACCGCCAGTGCCGATTTCGGCGAAAATGTCTTCTCCTTGCACACCGGACAAGGTATGCCCTTCTTAGTCGCTTCCTTCTTCTCAGGGGCGTTGGTGAAATAGTTGCCGAGACACGACTCGCAGAATGTGTGGAAACACGGTAGAGAACGCGGTTTGTTGAGCTTCTGAAGACATATGGAGCATATCAGTGACATCGTCAACACTTTGTCTTGGTTGTCGGCCATGATTTCTGTTCAGTTTATTATGATGTGTGTGTGTCACTTTAAAAGTTTAGATTTTTATTCCTTTCACAAGAACTCCTTTTCTAGTTATTGTTTTCTATTGTTATTATGAATTGTTTTTCTTTATATTGATCCTCTTCTAGATATTTAATATCATCAATTAAGTTCATGCTCAAACTGTTTAATTATCACGATTTTACTTGAATAAACTGTTTGTATAGTGTGTATTTCATAATCACATATGGTCCAGTTCTGTCAATGAACATTACATAGATCTATATACTGAATTAATGGTCCCACATTCTTCGAGGTTTGGTCATGTCCTAATGCCACGCTTTATTTTCTCTGTTCCCCTTTCCCTCATTTTTTTTCAGATTGACGGTACCGTTATTTCTTGTACTTTTTTGTCCCGAATACTTTACATGTTAGGGTGATTTTTATTTTACAGCACATTTTTTCTAAATCTCCTGCTTTTACAGCCAATAATTTCACATTGTACATTTGTTTCGTTTATTTTTGATTTTGTATGAACGATTTACATTTACAACTTGATTTTACACAAACCCATTCCTTTTTCTTTTGGTTCTTACGTATGATGAAAATAGAATGTAAATCAAGTTTAAGATTATCAAGTGTTTAAGAATATATAAGCAATATTTCGTTTTCGATATATGAATAGTTACCATTGTGGCAAAATAGGAAAAAAAAAACGTTCTCCTTTTGTCGCACATGTTTCTTAAATCTATACATGTACAGTTATGGGTTTAATAGTGAAGGGCTGTCCATACATTTGGACTCATGGAAGTCACAGTATGTAGTTTTAAACAATACAAGTTTAAAACAATACGCAATGGTTTAAGAACATATTGATTATTGAACTTTCTTTTATTAACACTTTGTAAATCAACCAATTTCTGTAGGCTGGAACATGTTACATGACTTACTTAAAGTCAACCGCAACAGACAAAAACATAGTAAAAAAAAAGGTTTTTTCTTCATTGACACGGGTAGTAGGCTAATTATTGAAATAAAAGAAACAATGAATGGCTTATTTTGAACAATTGATCCTTCTTACACTGTGATTTCCATTGTTCCAGTAGATGCGTTAAAGCGGTTTTTTTGTGGAGTGATGGGCCAAAGTACTTATTTTTACTTCCCACAGTAGTCAACTTAGCAATCGACTTTTAAATAAACCATTGCAACAAGATGGTAAACCGTTCGGGAAATATTTTACAGCAACAGTTTCTATCTTCAGTTTTAATAGAAATTAAATTATCCGTTCGTTATAAAGTTTGTATTTTGAACTGGCTGTATATACAATACAATATTTTTACGCATAGATTGACATGACAAATATAAAGGGTAGCATAAAAGTAGATAATGTTACACTTATCCCCCCCCCCCCTTTGGTAATCATGTGGTCGAGATACAGCACAGTATTTTACAGATTATAGTAAACTCTTCACACGGTTTTATTTATCAAACACTGATCTAAAATCTAATTACCTTTGGTTATTGCATTCTGCTTGTTCTTTTTTTAGATACATGTCCCAATACCATGTGGGTCTTCCAATGTTTGATGGTGCACATGGTCTTTTGGTTAGCCAGAGACAAATATAACATTGTTACCTACTATGTCTCTGGTTTTGCTACGAAGATTGAGTAAATCAACATCTTTACCTTTGTTAACTACCTCTTCATCCATAGCATACGTCAGAACAGTGCCACTTCATCAACAAGCCACGGGTGGTGTTTTTACAATTTATACAGAATGCGCTCTGTGAGATTTATCCTGTCACTAGTGCCATTTTGGGACCGATGACTAGGTGCCGTATAACATTTGTGATATCCGGCACTAACCATGCAACACATGCACGTAACGAATCATGACGTCATAAGAGCGCAATGACGTCATGTTTACACCATTCTCTACTTATTTTTTCCTTTTTTCTCGTGTTTTATTTACATCTTGTTTTTTTGAAAGAATACATAAAGGTAACAGGATAAATAGAATAGATGGTTGGTGTCTTTGAATGGGAAACGTTATCGGGCTCGGCTTCGGATTAATATCCGTTTCGCCTTCGGCTCACCGGATAATAGATTCCTAAGCCTTGCCCGATAACATTTCCGATTCACAACACCAACCATCTATTCTCTATATATTACCTTTAACGAGCATGTCATTGTGGGTGTTCTTGAGGAATAGAACAGTGTTCCTTGTACTTAGGGCTACTGGGAGGTTACCCAAGAAGCATAAACAGATGAACTTCTGTCACGACGTAACTTAGTATTGGAGAAAATGTTGTCCCGCATATGAAAGGGTATCAAATCAAAGGAGATTATGTGATTTTGAAAGAAATACGAACAAATTATTTAATGTATATACCATTTCCTTTGGTAAATCTAGGCATGTGCCATGAAAAACAATGAGACAAAGCGGAACTTTCTCGTTACGAGTAGGTTTCTATTTATTTGCCCAAGAGGTTCCATTTGACTTGAACTGCACGTTAGAGTCAAATATATCGATGTCTCTGTGCACGTGCTTCAAATTTGGGCAATGTGTACACACAAGCAATTTGATTTAACGCCGTTTCAACATTTTTTTTGATTGGATAATCTGCTTCTGTTGTAATTCACCGGTAGGTCTATAAGGCAAGGCACTAGTGTCCTGCCAAAGGAGCGAGTCTCCATAGTGATGTTAAGTTTAAAGCGGTCGCTTGAAACAGAAATCAAACCCGGTCTGATGTAAATCGAAAAGATATTCCAGGTAAGACAATCGAAAAGGCCCCCATTCAATCGAGTGGTATTATATTCGGATAATGCTATAAAGTGGACAGATATTCTTCGAAATGATAAATTACTCCGTTATTTCGCCATTATCGCGTTTGGCGTCAAATAAACACATACTTAACAGGTATTGTATAAAATAATGTTTGCTTATTTGATTGCAAGAACATTCCCCAATGGGCGACTTTTGCAAAAAATGAAAATATGTCATCAGTTTTCGTGTCAAGTGCGATAGTGGGTTTTTCTTTATTTTTAAACAGTTGAGACAAATGTAAGTTTATTACGTTCATTCTACTTTTGATTCAATAAGCTTCATCATTGCTTACCCATTTTGTTAAGTCATGATTTCTTTACCACTCATTAGTATTGTGTAGGGGACCAACAGAAAGTCGAACCTCCCCTTATATAACTTGCTACGTACTAGAATTTGTGTTTATATTTTACCCTTTGATAAACCCATTTTCTTACATCAGTTGTGAATTGGGCATTATCAAAGTTATCACCAGTGAATTGGTGTATGAAGACAATGGAAGCAGACTTCCCGGTACTCTGAGAGCCCCAGTAGGACCAAACTAAACACCTTCTTTGTCTATGTAAAAATCTGTCAGACCAAAGGATTTACAGTAGTTTCCCCGAATGACCGTTTCCCTGCAGTTGATTTATATAGTAATCGAAGAGTTGTTTCCCCGCAATCATTTTATATAGTATTTATTATATATACTGCTTAATCAGACATCATTAACGTACATAAGTGGCCCCGAAAGATGTGTTTCGTGTTTGTTGACACATAATTACGCTAGATGTCATATTAATAACCAGGATGCTAAGTTGATTAGTCGGCAAATTAAAACATATAAAGGGATTATTTTGATTAATATCTATCTTGAAAAAAACAACACTAATGAATGGTGTTAAATTCTTAATCAGACACCTTTAACATACATGAATGGTGATTATTTATTTGTTTGATGTTTGTTGAAACCTAATTAACTTAATTGTTATATTAGTTTTTAGCAGTTTAGTTTGATCATCGGAAGACATATAGAAGAACATATATCGGAAGATATACTATATAAAATGATTGCGGGGAAACGTCTCCTCGATTTCTATATAAATCAACTGCGGGGAAACGGTCGTTCGGGGAAACGACCGTCACCCGACCAAAGAGGGTCTCTGTCAGACCTCAGGGATTTCAGTTAGTCAAGGGCTTAGGACCTACAAAGTTTCATAAAGTATGTGAAAGTTGCTTTGGTTAAGACGATAGGACATAAGTTTACAACATTTATTAACCCATGTTTACAAACAAGTTAATTTAAACATAACATTGGGAGATATTAAACAATGAATAAACAGACATTACAAGAGTATGTTGCAGCAATACCTATTCCAATTAAATTGGTCAATTAGTTGTGAGATCCAAGACTGAAATAAAAGTGATATCAGACTCTAAATAATTTATCATTTTTGATACAGGTTTGCTCATTTTGTGAAAAGAAAGGGGTTGCTAGAGCGGAATCTCCAGAGATTGTATGCAACATCACAAGCTCCTAGTGGACATCAGGTAACAATGGTCTGAACAAAGGAATATTTCAGGGTCTTTCACTGAGTGTTTTCCTTGACCGCCCACTTTTAAAGTTAATTACCCCCAATTCCTGGAAATAGCACCTAAAGATCATTATTTTCCATTCACAAATTCATATAAAAGAGGTCGAAAGTCTCCCAAAATAGCATAAATGTAGGGGTCAAGGGAAAACCCTGTACATGCCGTATTTGACAAAATATTGTTACATTCCTTAATAAACATTTATGCAAATTTAGAACATATATACCCTTAGAGATCATGCAGGTATATACATAGACAGCACAACTGGTCATTGGTTTTTTTTGCACAAGCAGATGAGATTTTGTCTTTTGTATGTCTTTTTGCTTGTTTTTTTACATTTTTAAGCAAAGCTTTTTTTGTAGATAGTTAATAGTATAACTTTTTTAGTATGCATTATACAAGGTTAACCCTTTCCCAAACAATAGTGACATTTGACGACTTTAGAAAACATTGTTGGAAACGGAGAAATTGCTCGTAACGAGCAATTTTTCCTTTTCCCCCGAGGATTTCTTCTCTATCTGAAGAATATTTTTCGATTTCATCACATTTTGAAATGTCATCTGCAAACTCTTTTAATTTTGGACAGTCCAAAATTTGTTGTTTGGGAAAGGGTTTAAAAGAAATGATCAAGATAAATAAGGCTCTTATAAATCCAAATTGATCTAGCAACAGCAGGTAAAACATTTTCTGATTGAAAAATAAAATATCCTTTATAAATGGTTTTTGTGATATATAAGGAACGATTGTGTCAAAGGATTGTTCTTTAATAGTAAGCTGTTCCATGAAAGTTTTTAGATATGTATACATATGAAATATTTGCTGGTTCATATGAACCATTTGAACTCATTATTGGTTTGCTGATTGCATCAGCATTTTATTTGAAGTGATTTTTGAAATACCCTTTGTTAAGATAAATAAAAACAAACTATGCAACAGAACCATCATTTTGTAATTGAAAGTGGAGATTTTTCCTGATATATATGAATATTCATAAAGTGACAGGATTTGAGCTGATTTCTTCTATTGCAGAAAAAAGAAAGTGATAAAGATCTGTCTGAGTTTCCTCCTGAGAATATTCGTAACTTCAGTATTATCGCTCATGTAGACCATGGCAAAAGTACCCTTGCTGATAGGATGCTGGAAATGACCGGTAAGCTTTTGTTACCCCTCTCACACTCTAAACAAGAGTAGTCATGTGTTTCCCCAGGCCATTAAAGCACTAAGATGACTGGGTGCCTTAATTTGAGAAACAGTCATTCCCTGGTACAGTCAAACTTGTGTTAAGAGGCCAGCCTTTGGGACAGAGTTAATTGGCTGTTTAAGACAGGTTGGCTGCTTAACACAAATTGATGTACACTATAAATCTAACAATGGGACCTTCTGTAGTGGCTGTTTAAGGCAGGTTGGCTGCTTAAAAGGGTGGCTGCTTTACACAAGTTAGACTGTATCTCTAAAGTTCTGAATTGAAGCTTAAATCTATGCACCAGTGGCTAATATCCATCTTGATTGGAAAGAGAAAAGCCTATTTGCCTCCTTAACTGCATCTTAAAAATTGTAAAACATAATATAAGGATCTAGATTGGATTGAATGTTTCTTTATATATGTACATATACATATATATATATATATATTTATGTGTATGTATTTACATACTGATACTCTACCAAATATTCTAGTAAACTGTATCCCAAAAAAAGTTTCAGGCATCATTTAAAAAGAGGAGAACAGAGCATTCGTAACTCCAGTATTATCGCACATGTAGACAATTTTGGGATCTGAAATGTTAAGTTACAATATAATACGAACAATATATGCTGTTTTTGGGAACTCATACCATAGCACTACTGTATAAGAATGTATGGAGGGACGCAATGGGCAACCATTGAATAAGTGAAATATATTTGCAAATGGTTCAGAACACAATGAATTTTTATTGAAAATACTATTAATGTTAATTTGAATTAATCAATGTTTTTTTTTTTAAATTTTGAATGAGATATAGATATTTCACTCTCTTTTGGCATTTCTATCTTCGTTACACTTTTGTTAATTTATTTTAGACATTTCTGAAGATGACTTTCTATGGAAAATAGAGATATCCAAAGTTTAAGGTGCAGTATATAAAAGAAGTACTTATATTGTTTTCACAGGTGTGATATCAGCGAACGCCAAGAACAAGCAGGTTTTGGATAGACTACAAGTGGAGAAGGAGCGGGGTATTACGGTGAAGGCCCAGACAGCTTCCCTGTTCTACACACACAAGGGAACCAGATACCTCCTTAATCTTATTGATACTCCGGTAATTACAACACTTTAACCCTTTCCCATACAATAACGACATTTGACCATTTTGTTGCAGACGAGTTTAGAAAATATTGAGGGAAAAAGAGAAATTGCTCGTAACAAGCAATTTCTCCTTTTCCCACAGTGTTTTCAACCCTATCAGATGATTACCTTCCAATTTCATCACATTTTGAAATGGCGTCTGCAAACTCTTTCAATTTGAGACAGGCGAAAATTTGGCATTTGGTATTACAACAACAAATGAAAATGTGAGGAAAATGAAAAAGATAATCTTCTGATAGGACAGAAAACATTGTTGGGAAAGGAGAAAATGCTCATTTAGAGCAATTTCTCCTTTTCCCACAATGTTTTCCAGAGTCATCTTCAACAAACTGGTCAGAAGTCGTTAAATGGATAGACTACAAGTGGAGAAGGAGCGGGGTATTATGGTGAAGGCCCAGACAGCTTCCCTGTTCTACACACACAAGGGAACCAGATACCTCCTTAATCTTATTGATACTCCGGTAATTACAACACTTTAACGACTACTTATGGATAAGGGGGGTTTAACCCATTACCAAACAATAACGACATTTGACCACTTTGTTGCAGATGACTTTAGAAAACATTGAGGGAAAAGGAGAAATTGCTCATATCAAGCAATTTCTCCTTTTCCCACAATATTTTCTACCCTAATCAGATGACAATTTTCCAATTTCATCACATTTTGAAATGTCATCTGCAAACTCTTTCATTTGGGGACAGTCGAAAATTTGGCGTTTGGTATTACAACAACATTTGAAAATGTGAGGAAAATGAAAAAAATAATCCTCTGATAGGACAGAAAGCATTGTTGGGAAAGGAGAAAATGCTCATTTAGAGCAATTTCTCCTTTTCCAACAATGTTTTCCAGAGTCATCTTCAACAAACTGGTCAAAAGTCGTTAAATGGATAGACTACAAGTGGAGAAGGAGTAGGGTATTACGGTGAAGGCCCAGACAGCTTCCCTGTTCTACACACATAAGGGAACCAGATACCTCCTTAATCTCATTGATACTCCGGTAATTACAGCACTTTAACGACTACTTATGGATAAGGGGGGTTTAACCCATTACCAAACAATAACGACATTTGACCGCTTTGTTGCAGATGACTTTAGAAAACATTGAGGGAAAAGGAGAAATTGCTCATATCAAGCAATTTCTCCTTTTCCCACAATATTTTCTACCCTAATCAGAGGATCTCTTTTCAATTTCATCACATTTTGAAATGGCGTCTGCAAACTCTTTCAATTTGGGACCCTTGAAAATTTGGCATTGGTAAAGGGTTAAAAGGATTTGGATTTTAACTTTTTAAAATAAATTGTCTTTCCAATCCTGTTACAGAGATAACCGTACAGAAAAGATATAGATCATTTGTATTGCAGATATTGCAAACAGTTTTAAGAGAGTTTTCTTTTGTTAACCCTTTACCAAAAGCCTAATTTTCAACTTTTCCAAATTTAAAGAGTTTGCAGACGACATTTCAAAATGTGATGAAACTGAAAAAAGAATCTTCTGATAGGACATAAAACATTGTTGGGTGTTGGGAAAGGAGAATATGCCTGTTAAGAGCAGTTTCTCCTTTTCCCAAAATGTTTCCCAGAGTCGTTTTCAACAAACTGGTCAAATGTCCTTATTGTCTGGTAATGGGTTAGAGCCATGTCATCAAGGCAGTGTCATGCAAATGTGTAAAAAACACTTAAAGATATGATTTACTCCCTATGAATGGTGGTAAATGGAATATCATTATTACTTTTAAAGCCATTTTCAGGTAAAAAAAATGGTATACTGGTAAGCATGGAACCAACTTCATGCTTATGCAAACAGATCAGATCCAGGCCATCCGCCAAGTAAATCGGTGGCTGGCCTGAGATCTAACCAGTTTGCTACTTTGAGTATCTTTCCTCATCATAATTAAGCAGATATTTATGATTTTAGAAATAGACGACGCAAAAATCTTTTTTAGACAATTTCCAAGCATTCCTAGGGTTAATACACACTTTCCTAAATTTCTTATGGGAGAATGGATTAGAAATCCAAACATTTTCTTTTATACATTACAGGGCCATGTTGATTTCAACTACGAGGTGGCGCGATCCTTGACAGCCTGTCAGGGTGTGATACTTCTAGTTGATGCC
Organism: Cerastoderma edule; assembly: GCA_947846245.1. Classification (NCBI taxonomy): domain Eukaryota; kingdom Metazoa; phylum Mollusca; class Bivalvia; order Cardiida; family Cardiidae; genus Cerastoderma; species Cerastoderma edule. The sequence continues at coordinate 3,408,146 of OX401408.1, forward strand.
AATCAGGTACGTAGTCTTGTTAACTCTCAGCCAATGTGTAATGGTAAGTCTTGAGGATTAGAGACTGGTCGTCACAAGGAGTATATTACTAACAAGGGCTGTATTAAATAAACAATTTTACATCTTAAGATTTTTTCAACCATATCCTCAAACAACACATTTTTCCTATACTAAGAATAGAATATTTTTTATTCTTAAGTGCTAATCAAAATGCAACTCAAGAAATTTCTTAAATCATGTTTAGAGGAATGTACACCCGCCAAGTTTCGCACCGAGATACTTCAACCATCATTCACAGCCACAGAATTTCAATTTACATAAAAGGTGGTCCTGCATCTGACTAACGGAATGCCAATGGTTCTCCCCAGCTTGGCCAGCTCTTATAGGCAGTTGAGTGTGGAGCCATCCTCAATGTGTCTATTCATGGAAGTTTATAGTCAAAGGTAAAGGTAGGGTTTATAGTCTCTCTCATATCTATGCTAGGCGTATTCAGGCAACTCTTACAATCACTGGACAATAAACCGCCCGTTTACATATGTCGCAAATGCAGCCATGGCACATTGGTTTATTCCCTCACAGGTACCCTTTTATGCACCTCGGTGGAGAGGAGCAATGTAGGATGCATTTTTTGCTCAGGAAAATTATGATGAACCAGCCGGGATCAAACCAGGGATACGAACCCAGGATCCTCGATCCAGAAGCCAACGCTTTCCCGCTGGACCATGGTTCCCACAGAGAAACATTGATAGACATTATTTGATTTATTTCACGGTGTACAGGCTCAAAATGATTTTGATTTTCATAATAGGTAGTTTTCCTACTGACTAACAGAATGCCAGTGTTCCTACCTGGCTTGTTCAGCTCTTATTGGCAGTTGACTTTGGAGTCGTCCTCAATGTGTTCCATGATGGAAGTTTATAGAAGAAACATTAGTAGATGTTTTTTTTATTTTTTTCAGGGTGTACAAGCTCAAACTGTTGCCAACTTTTTTCTGGCCTTTGACAAGGAGCTGACTGTGATACCTGTGTTAAATAAGATAGACCTGAAAAATGCGAAACCAAACGAAGTTATCCAACAGTTAGAGAACTTGTTCGAGATTGTACCTGAAACTGTTCTAAAGGTTAGAATTGCTTTAAACCATTACCAAACAATAGAGACATTTGACCTGTTTGTTGCAGACGAAGTTGGTGGCTGGTTTCCCACATTGATTGCCACTTAATCAATCAGTGGTGAGGGACTATTAAATCCTCTCATATCAACTTTATTAAATGTTGGAAAGAATATTGGACAAAATGGATCTCCAACTTAGGGCAAGCAATCAACTGACTTTACAAGACTGACTGCCATGATATGAGTGAAATTTGGTTGAAGATGATGTTAACCCAAATCTAGCCTTTTTCTATTTATATAACTGGTTTAAACATATGTGGAATAGAAGCTTTAAGAATTTACTGCACCTTATTGCTCACTATCAACAATTATTTTTTACAAAAATGGTCAATACCAAAGTCCACAAAGAAGATGTGATTTATATTACGAAGGATTTGTGGTTAAGGTGAAGGAAGTGTGATACAGGGTTCCTCCATTGTTACTACTCAGTGACACCAGGCCCCATCTAGTAAAGGTAAATCAAGGAAAGCCATAAGATACATGTAATTGAAATACCGATGACATGGCATTAAACACCATGATAAACAAACAAACTGTTAATACTTTTTGCTGATGTTTTAAGTTTGAACCTTTCCCAAAAGTTTATGTGATTGAACCCTTAGGATGCTGGGTAATTTTCTATACATAGATCTTTGTGGCGTCTGCTTTCCAAAACCTTAAATATCTGCTTAATTTTGATGAGGAAAGATACTCAGAGTAGCAAACAGTTAAGAACACAATTACTTGGCGGCTGGCCTGTGATCTAACCTGTTTGCATAAGCATGAAGACTGTTCCAGCACTTTAAGGGTAAATATCTAAGGATACTTACCGAATTACTTGGCGGCCAGCCTGTGATCAAACCTGTTTATATGAGGATGAGTTTGGTTCCAGCACTATAAGGGTTAAAACACATCTCTGTCAGCAGCTGTTGTTACATTACCTTTCAGGTGTCGGCCAAACTTGGGACTGGAGTGGATGATGTATTAAAAGCTATTGTTGAAAGGATACCAGCGTATGTATAACTGTTGATTGGACTTTTATTTGTCTAGATAAGAAGGGAGGGGGTCCTTTAGGCCTGGTATTTAAGGTCGCAGTCTTAGACTTTTGAAGGAATCCTGGGTTTTGGGCCACACTTGTACCTTTAGTTTCAAGGGAGTGTCCTTTGGCAAGACACTTCAGAGCCCTTGTCCACTATGGGTGAACTGAAATATTGTTGACATGGTGTTAAACCCAATATAAACAAACAACTAAGATAAGAAGGTATACAACGGTCATTACTTGCAGAATGATAAGAATCTAAAGAAAATTCCTATTTTGTGGGCACTCATTAGAATCGTCTCATACATGTATATATAATGGACCAGTGTTTTCACTGATCAGATGGGATCATGTCTTACTCAGTTTTTCATTGTACCATGTTTTTATCTCAAGGTTCTCAAATTTGCATATACTATCCATGAATGTTATGTAGGACTCTGATCTCATGTATATAGCAGCAGATTGGATCTGTTGACAAGGGTGTTTTCCACTGATCAGATGGGGCTGTGTCTTTTGAATGGCTCTTTGCTCGTTTTTTTTGCTATACCATGTTCTGTTCTTTTTCCAGACCAACTGGGGATATTGATCAGCCCTTTAAAAGTCTGATGTTTGACTCTTGGTTCCACCATTTTAGAGGAGTTGTAGCACATATAGCTGTTCTGGATGGAACAATACAAAGAGGTATTATCAATATATCAATATGTACTCAGGGCTTTTATCAGAGTTTTATCGCTAAAAGTGTTGAACTGGGAAACCAAAAAGCAAGTGTACCTTTGAAATTTGGGGAAAATTACATGATTTTAAATAAATTCCTGGGAAGGTGCTTTCTATGAGTCGTTGTTATATAACGCAATAAAACCCTGGTTCTTTTGCTCAGAATAAGCATTGTCCATTTATCAATTCTCAGATAGCTTTTTCTTTCAGCTCAAACAATAAACTAGCCTATGTATTATATTTGCGATGTGCTAGGCACATTTCCTTTGTTTCTGAATGAAATGTTTGTTTTTGATAAATGTTTATGTAGGAATCCATTCATTGAACTGTGTTTATTGAATGTTCATTTTCTGTATGATTCATGTGAATGTTGATTTAGCTTCTTGTGTTTATTGATTTTGCCCTTACAAATAATGCTTGATACCAATAAATTCTTTTTTAGTTTGTAACAGAAAACACAAACTATGTCATATGATAGGTGAATTTTGAAATGTCAAAGAAAGGTTTGTAAGTTTCTTTTGAAAATGTATTGAAAAAGGGAATGCATTTAGTTTTAACTTATCTATTATCCACCGATTGTGACAAAAGCTTGAAGCTTATTGAATTCACTTTGGATGCCTGCTTCCAGGATACTAAACCAGTACTTACGTCCATTTAAGGGCTTGTAGTCCTAACAATTTCCACCTTTCCTAAAGAGAATTGAACCCAGGACCCTTGGTACAAGAGGCCAGACTCTATCTCCACACCACTGTCGCTATAAGGGAATGGATTTGCCAATTAACGTTCAAGCAACATGTTTGCTATTTAAAATTCTAGCAATTTACAATCTGAATAGTGAAAGCATACCCTTTATGTATAAGTATTTTTCCAGGTGACCGGATAACCATTCATTCCAAACAAAAACATTTTGAGGTCAATGAAGTGGGCATTATGCATCCTCTAGAACATCCTGTTAGTACTCTGTAAGTATCCTAAGATATTAACCCTTATAGTGCTGGAACAGACTTCATGCTTATGCAAACAGGTTGGATCCAGGCCAGCTGCCAAATACATTCACAACTGGCCTGTGATCTAACCTGTTTGCTACTCTGAGTATATTACCTTATCAAAATTAAGCAGATGTTTAAGGTTTATGAAATCAGAGGCTACAAAAAGCTATTGTTTGAAAATAACCAAACAATTTATGGGCTAAAGGTTGATGAGAATAAGAGATAAGTTTATGACAAAATGAGAGAGCCTTTTTGCTCACATTGAGCAGACATTTAAAGTTTTTGAAAGCAGACGACACAAACAATCTCTTGTACAGAGCTTGATATCACACGGCCCTTCTCCATATGGGTTTAAGATCGTAAAATTTAATCAACACCATGGGGGTACCATTTGATGTACTACAAGCTCTTAGAAAGGAAACGGCAAGTAATTCAACTGATAATGATTTGAAAAATGTGATAATGGTTTTATCACACACAGGAAAAATCAAGTCCTTAAAGGCACATCAAAGGAGATGAGTACAAATAGATTACTGAAAAAATATATGAAGTTCTTTTATTATGTTCATAAAGGTCATGAGAATTAGTTTAGGAATACATTGAGATCATATTAAATAGACATTTAAAATAAGTTATTTTGTGCTTGAAATATAGTTGTCTCCAATTCAATCATGTTTATCAACAACCTGTTTGTTTACATATTCAAAATAATGAATTCTGATTGGTAGGTTCAAAAATGTGTGTATCAACTGTCAAGGTCAGAGGTGAAGAATCAGGAAATCTGAATGATAAAACTTGCTAATCTGGGTTATTTCTGGTTTACTTTCACATTTAAGTTGTGCTGATAGTGTTTTCTGGTGATAACTATTTGAATCTGTCCAAAAGTTTACCAAATAATATAGTTTGATATATCTCCTTTAATGGGCCTTTAATTGTTAGGAATGTTATAAGACAATTACATCTGCTAATTGTGATGAAGATCAAAACTTTTGTCATTTTTCTTTAAAAACAAATACAAGTGACCATTTCGGAGTAGAGCCATCGTGGGTCACCCATCCAGGTACTTGCTGCGATGTACATTGCTTACCTTCGAGAGAAAGCCAACCACTCTACCGAATCACCCATAAAAGCCGGCTTCTACAGCGAGACTGTATATAAACCCTATTACCATCACAGCAAATTGCTGGGGCAGATTTCAATGTGAATCACTGATAGTTTACTCTTTCTTTTCTAGGTATCCAGGACAGGTTGGCTACATCATGGCTGGTATACGTAATATAAAAGATGCTGTGATCGGTGATACGATATACATGAAAGATAAACCAGTAGAACCTCTGCCAGGCTTTAGGCCTGCCAAACCTATGGTAAGATGGAGTATGTACTAAACAAGCGGCTTAAAACTTGGGGTCCCTGGTTCAAATCCCACCGACACCTCTGGTTTAGTTGCAGTGACGATTGACACTACAGATCCCTAGCCTAGTACTGGTAAATCCAGAAAAGCTGTTGCATAACTGAAGAACTGTTGATACGGCATTAAACACCATTCTAAACAAGGGGTGTGAGATAACCCCTTTTACCAGAATGATGTATATGTTTCGATGTGATGTCTGCACAAAGCATCATCCTGTTTAACTAAAGGTTCATATAGAAATGAGTGTTGCTGTAGTATGTTTTCGGAAGGGGTTTGGGTGGTTTTAAATTAGATACTGTCATTGAACACACAGGTTCTGTGTTTGTACGGCTAATATTCTTTCCTATGATGTCAATGGGACATAATTGATTCCTCTCCAATCAATTCACATGAAAAACGTAGGGGAACCATAATTATTGTACTTTATACTGTCACCAGTCCAATTTACGGACCAATAACAGGATTCCGTAAAATATTTTCGATATCTGTCACTCAATCATGTGATCGCTGCGTACACCTGTCAGTATTGAGTTTCTGTTTTGTTTCTCTTATTTTGTATTTCATGTATTGTTTGTTTATTTGAATCCATATAGGCAACAAGTAATAAAGAGAGCAGATGGTAGGTGTCTTTGAATAGAAAAGGTTATTAGGCTCGGAGCTGGATTATTGTCCGATTCGCCTTCGGCTCACCGGATAATATTCCATCGCCTTGCCTGATAACATTTATGATTCAAGACACTGACTACAGTGAAGCCTCGTTGATCCGGATCCCGATTATCTGAATGTCTCGCAAACTGAACGAAATTGTAAGGAAACTGAATTATTTGACCAGTTTGTTGCTGACAACTTTTGAAAACATTGTGGGAAAAGGAGAAATTGCTCGTGACGAGCAATTTCTCCTTTTCCCACAATGTTGTCTGCCATATCAGAAGATTATTTTTGAATTTCTTCACGTTTGGAAATGTTGTCTGCAAACTCTTTCAATTCGGGACGGTCAACAATTTGGCATTTGCTTAAGTGTTATAATTATACACGTGCATACAGACCGTTTATGTCTTAATGTGTATAAGAACATGCTCTACTTCATTAGTCCGGATGATTCGGTAATCAGGACATTTTGTTGGGAACGGACGTGTTCGGATTAACGAGATGTCACTGTATCTAGTCTCTACATTCTGAAAATGTCGGGAGCATTGATAGTGATGATGTCTGTTGAATATGACTGAAATGCAGTTGTAAATAGTAAAAAACCCTTCTATAAGGCTCTAATGAAAGTATGTTTATAGTTGTAAGACACATAAGTAATAACATACAGTCTAACTTGTGTTAAGCAGCCACCCTTTTAAGCAGCCAACCTGCGTTAAACAGCCACTACAGAAAGTCCCATTGTTAGATTTAGATTTATAGTGTAAATCAATTTGTGTTAAGCAGCCAACTTGTGTTAAAAAGCCGTTTTACTCTGTCCCATAGGCTGGCCTCTCAACACAAGTTTAACTGTATTTCAGTGGTTTTTTCCCTATAATTGTTTGGTACTCTATAGAAGACCCATTCCAAATCTAATTAACTGACCATTGTTCCTGATTTCTCAATAAAGCTTATGTTTGAATAAAATTATTCCTTAGAAATTCTTAATTATAGGGCAATACTACGTGATTTTTCCCAATATGTTCGGTATCGGCCCCTTTTCAAAAATTAAAAAAGAAAATGCTATATTTTAAGCTTTTGTATATAATATAGTGTTTGCTTCAAATAGGTATGATTCTGTTTTCTCAACAACAAGTTATTTGTATTTCAGGTGTTTGCAGGTGTTTTTCCCATGGACCAATCCCAACTACAGAATCTTGCAGGTGCACTTGACAGATTAACATTGAACGATGCTAGTGTGGAAGTACACAGGGATAGTAGGTAAACACATGATATTAAACCACCTTTTGTGGTGCACAATCTACGGTTTTACATTGTGTCAACAGTTTCAGTTATGTAGCAATGCACAGCATCTTGTAGATGGAAGAAGTCACCCAGACCCCCACCCCCAGCTCACTTGCCTGTTAGGACTAGTCAATCCTGATAAAGCCATTTTCACTAGGCTTTATCAAAGAAAAAAGCATCATTTGTCCGATATTAAAGCCCAACAATATATTCACACATAATTGAAGTTTATGAAAGTTGAAAATACCCCAGTCATCACTTTTATAGCTATACATCATACAACCTTACTAGGGCCAATTGTATTAAAGGTTTTGTTTATTATTGTGTTACCCCTAGTGAAAGGGCATGCCAGTTTGGCTTATGAGACACTTTTCACTGAGGAAACGATGTAGTTATGTGTGGATATTACACATTTTTAGTTTCATTAAAAATGTTTCATTTTTCCTGGGGGACAGGACGACCACTAAAGAAGGTCAAGTATATAATGTACGGCAACCTAAAAACTATCATTGAAAATTATAATACTTTACACACTCAAGACAATATATAGAAATTGTTTACAGTACATCTCCTTTGTCATAAGTAGTAAAATTTAAAAATGAATTGAAGTATAGCATGATACTCTTTTCTGATTGTGTCTTTCTATCTGAAATATGGGCACTGCATTGAATCAGAGTACAAAAAGAAGAATTATACATTGTCTACATGTATCTGTGCAATAGAAGAAAACAAAAGGCAGTGTTGGAGACAGCGGTGCAGAGGTAGAGCGTCTGCCTCTTGTACCGAGGGTCTCAAGTTTGAATCCTCGTTCGGCAAGGTGTGAAAATTGCCAGGACTGACCCGAAATCGGCGCGAGTACTGGTGTAGTATCTAGGACGCAGTCATCGAGAGTGAATTTGATAAGCTTCAAGCTTCCGTCACATTCAATGTAAAATGAATAAGTTTAAACTTAAAGGCAGTGCAAATATATATTTGAAACTGTGTACTGCATGCTACATCATATTAGTTTCGATAATGGATAAGATTGGAAAAAATCAGCAGGTAATACACTTCGAGACCTTACAAGGCTTGTTTTATTGTTCTGTAATGATAAGAAAATATTGAGTGTAGCTTGCAATGAGAACTTTTCTTCTTGTCCCAATGAGTTGAAGATTATTGTTTTTACTCTTATCTCAACCCATTACTAAAATATAACGACATTTGGCCAGTTCGATGTAGACGATTCTTGAAAACATTGTGGGAAAACGAGAAATTGCTCTTAATGAGCAATTTTTCCTTTTCCCTCATTGTTTTTTCCCCTGTCATTAGATTATGTTTTGATTCCATCACATTTTGAAATGTCGTTGAATTAGTCTTGATGATTCGTTAATCCAGAGTTGTTGGTGGGAATGGACATGTTCGGACTAATCAGACATCACTGTATACTTGAAACTGTGTACTGCTTGCTGCTTGCTGCTTGGTGTATTAGTTTTTAAAATGGATAAGAATTGTAAAATCAACAAGATGATACATGTAAACACAAAACAAGGTTTCTTTTGTAGTTTTGTAATGATAAGAAAATATTGAGTACAACTTGCAATAAGAACTTTTCTTCTTGTACCAATATGTTGAAGACTATCGTTTTTACTCTTGCCTTAACCCATTACCAAACAATAACGTCATTTGACCAGTTTGATGCAGTCAAATCTTGAAAACATTGTGGGAAAAGAAGAACTTGCTCCCAACAAGCAATTTCTCCTTTTCCCACATTGTTTTCTGCCCTATTATTAGATTATTTTTTTATTTCATTACATTTTGAAATGTCGTCTGCAAACTGTTTCAATTTAGGACAGTTGCCGTTTGGTAAAGGGTTAAGTGTTTTGTTCCCACTTTTCAGTGCTGTGCTAGGTGGGGGATACAGACTGGGGTTTCTGGGTCTGTTACACATGGATGTTTTCTGTACCAGGCTGGACCAGGAGTTTAACGCACCTGTTATAGTGACACATCCTAACGTACCTTACAAAGGTAAGTGGAAACTCTAGATTTTCTTTTCTCACTGTGTTTGTCTTAGTCCTTTCTTCTTTATGCTTGAAGTATTCTTTACATTTTCATTGTAAAGAATATTTACAACCTGATGTACCTTACAAAGATAAATGGAAACCTTTCCTTGTACTGGTGAATCCAGGAAAGCCGTAAAATATATGAAATATTTTTGACACTGCATTAAACCCCATATAGACAAACAATTATTCATGTTTGAACTATTCTTTATGATGAAATGTTATTAATAATTTAGAAAAAAATCATTATGAGATTTGTTACGAAGGTAAGTCTTGATTCTAGTTTTCGCTTTCCTCATTTTTCTCAGACTGTGTAACTGTGTGTTTTACACTTTTTTGCAATGAAACTGCATTTTGAAATACAATGTAGTCCATTCTGAAGATCTGTTTACCCTTGATTCTCATTCCTTCTTTACTCATACCAAATGTGGATTAATAATGCTTGTAAAGAGGAACCCAACTACACATGGAAACCAAACCGAAGACTTGTATGTGCGATGGCGTTTGTGCTATTCTATGCTCATTTTGGTCATCTTTTACTTGTCAACTATTACTTTTTTGTCTCCATGGCCTATTGATTAAAGTACAAAACTTGAAATGACATGGCCCTCCTCTGTGTTGGTTCAAATCCCGGTGATGTCATTTGGATTTTCATGAGATCATTGAACAATTCTTCACTACGGAAAAGCAAAGAATGAAGACACCCTTATGTACTGTACAAAGATAAATGGAAACTTTGAAGTTTCCTTTCTCAATGTGTTTGTCTTAGTGTTTTAGCAATACTGTTTGAACTAATTGTCACTATGGAATACGAAAGAATGAAGACACCCTTATATACCATACAACGATAAATGGAAACTTTAAAGTTTCCTTTTCTCAATGGGTTTGTCTTAGTCATTAAGCGTTAATGTTGGAACTATCCTTCACGATGGAAAAGTAAAGAATGTTAACATCCTAATGTACATCTCAAAGGTAAAAAGAAACTTTAAAATTTTCCTTTCACACATTATTTTTATTATTATTTTTTTTAATGTATGTATTTTCATGAGAGGTAGTCTCCCAACTGGAATGCTTATGGTTCATCCCGGCTTGACCAGCACTTATTGGCAATTGAGAATAGGATCTTCCTCCATCATTAAGATTCAGGCAATGCATCATAACTGAAATAATGTTGACGCGATGTAAAACCAATATGAATGAGGATACTGACACCCTACCCCAGATTCACTTTCCTCAACATTTGCTTGCCACAATAACTAGCCACTTTCTAATGTTAATAAGTAAAAATGCTTGTACATTATTAATATTTCAGTCAAAGTTAAGGGCGCCAAGAATATCAAGGACTATGGGGGAGAAACAGTCACCATTCTTAATCCCTGCAAGGTAAGATGATCATTTTTAATACTACCTAACACCTTATATAAATGATTATTCCTTATTTTTTGCTGTTTCATTGAGAGAAAAACAAAAATCTGGCATTATTTGGTAATCTAACTGCACTACAAACTGTTGAACGGTCAACAATTGGAACTGTTGACCGCCTGCACATCAGGTGTTTTCGCAACGATCACGCGGTATTGTTCGGTACTTTCCGACCATGACGAATTGTACTGATTTCAATTAGAAAATAACTCGAGGATGTTATTCGAGCGTTGACATGATCGTAACTGTTATAAACAAATGACAGTTTGACGCAAATATTTTAGTTGATCAATGTCAAAGAATCATATGATTGGTTAGGTAATAAAACAGTTATTTCATAGGCATATGTAGAACAGTCAATACTCTGGTCATTTGGGGTCGGGGATGACATTTTAAACTGTGGACCTCGGCCTACGGCCTCGGGTCAACAGTTCAAAAGTCATCCCCTCTAACTCTTGATCACAGTTTTGACTTTTTAACAATTGCTCTTAAAATAACAGTTTTCTGCTTATGCTAGCCATGACAATAACCACCTTTCAGAATAAATGTTACATGATATTGATTCATAGAATATTGTGGTTATTGGGTTAAATAATATTTGTATATATTTGTATGTATTTGTATAATGCACAAACAACAAATTTTGCTGTATTTAATATTTGTTTTGTTGCAAATTGTTTGAACCAATACCTTCATATGAGTTTTGATTGTCAATTAACCAGGAGAAAACTTCAAAGAGTGAAAAAGTAGACTTAAAACTTGGTGGTCCAGAGTTCCAACCCCACTGACACATCTGATGTTGTGGGGGGTGACCTTTGACAAGTCACTACAGAGCCCTAGCCTAGTACTGGTGGATCCAGGAAAGCAGTTACATAACTGAAAAATTGTTGATATGGAATTGGACGCCATACAAAATAGAATAACTGAAATGTTGATGCCACTACATTAGACCTAATATAAACATAAGCATCATCCCATGTTGAAACCTGTAAGATTTAAGTTGATTTCCTTACTTCCAGTTACCCCTTGAGACCATTATAACACAGTATGAAGAGCCCATTGTAATGGCCACAATTATAGCACCGGATACTTACATAGCCGAAGTGACAGATCTCATTATGGTAAGTACCAAACAATTAACATGTATATGTACTAGTCTAGGTGTCTTGATTTTCAGTGTAGAGTTAAATGTGAGAGCGGGCCAAATAGCTCGCACTATGGAGCATTTACATAGCTGGTGGCAGGCAAAGTTTCAAGGCCAGGCCTGGCTGTATGGTTTCACCTTGGTAACATTGGCACCTAATGTAAATCACCCATGAGACCCACTGTGATAGAAACTCCAGACTTAATTAACCAAACAAATGCTGTTCCAAGGAAATTTGTGACAATTTAACATGGTTTTTTCACCTTGGTTAGATTGGTGCCCAATGTTAAGGATCTTCAAGATCTACAGTGATATAAACTACAGATTCATTCCACAAATGAATGCTGTACCCAAGGAAATTTGAGATGAAAATCATTTGTGTGGGGTTGTATTAAGTTGGGTTGTTATTTGAGTTATCATGGAGTAAACGGTTATGACAAAAAAATCTTGTGATCAAAGGTAATAAAAAGTGAACAGCATTCATCGTCCTTTTTTTTGTTTGCGTTATATAGACTTTAAGATGGGAGTGTTCATTGTCGCATTTTTGTTTGCGTTGTATACACTCGAAGATGGGAGCGTTCATTTAAATGTTTTTGCTTGCATTGTATACACTGAAAGATGGGAGTATTTTTGTTTGCATTATATACACTTAAAGATGGGCATATTCATTGAAGTGTTTTTGTTTGTGTTAAATATACACTAAAAGATGGGAGTATTTTAGTTTGCATTATATACCTTTAAAGATGGGAGTATTCATTGATTTGTATTTGTTTGTGCATTATACAGAATAGAAGAGGGACGTTTCCTGAGCAGACATATCTGGATAACACAAGATTGATATTCCGTTCTAAGATGCCACTTAATGAGATACTGGTTGATTTCTTTGACGAGCTGAAGTCCTTGACTTCAGGATATGCAAGGTTATTATTTTAATTCATTCATTCACCGTATATGTTTTACATCGATTGTGAAGGAAGCTAATTACAGCTTGTTCAAAGCCACTCTCGATGACTGCTTCCTGGATACTTAACCAGTAATCGCGCCGGTTTGTGGGTTAGTCCCGGAAATTTTCACCCCACCTGACGGGGATTCGAATCCGGGACCCTCGGTACAAGAGCCCAACACTCTACCCCTGCACCAATGTTGCCCCATTAATAACATTATTTTCGTTGTTGTTGTTGTTGTTGTTATAATTATTACTATTACTATCATTATTATTATTAGTTATATTGATATTATTGTAATGATTACTATCATTAAAATAAAATACTATTTTTTTTATTATTTATTATTATTATTATTAAAAGTTATAATTATTAGTAAACAGCATGCTTGACTAAGAATAAGAGGTGCTTCCTTTTCGATCCCATTTTCACATCCGTCTTAGGATACGTCTTACTGCTCTTTTTATATGACTTTAACAAGGTGCCTGAGAATAAACTCCTGGGCTTATTAGTAAACCAGCTTTCCCATAGATGCGCTGACAGGCGCGAATGCTCACTTCACATTATTTAAATCACATGGTTTCAGAAACTTAGACGTAAAGTGATAATGGTTTTTGGTTTAGAGACAAAAGTTATTATTTATCAAATGTTTAACGTTCACAAATCTATAGAGTAAGTCCCCTTAAACACTAATTACAACAACTCCGCAGAAGTTCTAAGTGATGTCTGAAAAAGGCAATGGTTTATAAAGGAATGATTGACTGACTTTTCTCTTTCAGCTTTGATTATGAAGATCTGGGATATGACATAACCAATTTATGTAAAGTAAGTTTTGTGGAAACAAATCCTATCTAAAACCTTTTACTTCTTTAGTTTTTAACTTTTCACCACATGCAAAAGACATTTTTTTTACTTGAAGTAGCCGACTTAAGAAAACTGTTGATGTGTTGTAAAACTGGGTAATGTTCCTAATGTAGACATAGCCTGTGGTGTCTATGCCCCATAATTGTCCTTAAGTTTTAGATTTAGTTAAAAAAAGTATTGATATTTTTTTTCTTATGTCATTCACTGAGATATTGTGTAGAGCATCACCCTTGGGAAACCAGAATTGTTGGATCCTTCCCTTTAGGTTCTTTCTTGCAATCTTTCATGAGTTCACATTAGTAGTGGTCATGTATCAAGGAAGCAAAAACAAAAGTGATGGATATAAGCTGTAAGAATTTGCTTCAAAATTTGTTTTAAATAAACAAGTTTAAACTAAACTAAAGTTGCTTCTGCTTTCACTATGTTTTGTTTCGTAAAATTCAATTTTGTTTTCGCCCAGGTTCAGTATTTGTTAAATGGAGTTCCAGTAGAAGAGTTGACCATGTTAGTCCATGAGGCAAGGTTGAGAGCCATTGCGGAGAAGGTCTGCGGGAAATTAGCGGAACATGTACCAAGACAGATGTTTGCTATCACCATTCAAGCTTACGCTAAAGGAAAAATCGTCTGTCGTGAAAATATAAAGCCTTTCAGAAAAGATGTAACTGCCAAGTGTGTAAGTTAGAAAATTCTTAAAATTCTTAAAAAGATTTATATGACATCAGATAATTTTTCAAAATTGACCAAAGGATTGTTGTACATGTATTTGAAAATATAAGGTTTAGGATCTTTGGTGCATTATCGGGTTCATGTAAAACATAAGATTTGATTACTTTATAATGTGTGATGGCATTTGGATGTTCATGAGAGGCAGTCTCCTGACTGACATACAGAATGCTGATTACTTACCTTACTAGACCATATCTCATGGGCAGTTAATTAAGTATTGGTTCTTCCTCCACCATTAAGTCTAGTATCACAACATAAATGAAACGATTTTGACGCAAGTACAAGTAAGTATTTACTGCATGTATAAGATTTTCAAATCACATATGAAAAAGGGAGAAAAATCCACACAATTTCTAGTGTTTTTATTGTGAGAACTTTTTCCTCTTATATGACACATCATTTAAAGAAGGATATCCTTGACCTCTTGTACCAATCAGGAAAGGTGTTAGTTCTTGGTAAAGCCCATAACTACTCTTCAAGGAACCCATACCACTGTGAGAATAATTGGGTTAAAGTAATACAATGTTGTACATCAGTGTTAATTTTAGAAATGAAAGGTATTGTGTCCTTTTGGACACACATCTTTTGAAACTATGTGTCCAAGGGTAAAACTATGCGTCCGAGTACCTATGATCCAAGCTATAAGATCATGTCAAATAGTATAACACTTGTTATTAATGATAATCTTAGCTTAAATGACTTAAAACAATGCAGATTTGATAGAAAGAAAGCATGAGACAGCATGCTTTATGATGTTTACTACATTGTAAACATTACTTGTGCTGATGAGAATGCTTCCGGCTGGACACATATCTTTTGAAATGATGTGTCCCCAGCAATTTTTATGTATATATGAAGCGGGACGCAGAGGTAAAATTATCCCTGATACATCCATTATCCATCTCTGCCCTGCCATGTAGAGCACAGCTCAAACTGGGTCTTTCAGATCTCATACCAAGACATGCTGTCACAATATGGTCATGACCCAAATTATCTTGGGACGGCCTTGTTAGTTGTTAAGCAATACAGAGCATCTCTCGAATGGATCTTATCAACCCACAGGATCGCCAGACCTGGAGAGGAAGGTTGTGCTCCTGCCCAGACAAATAGGATTAATACCAAAGGATTGATAAATGGATTTAATATTAGAAAAGAATAAAGAATAATGGTGATGAATGTAGCCTCCTAGTATCACTGATTTCAGTTTGTCAAAATTACAATAGCACCTATTCTTATTCATTATAATATAATACTATGTAATGTAAGATAACGTGTTTTGTATATGCTTTGATAGCTTACTGGTTTTTTTTCTCAAAAATATACAAATAAGTAATTGTCAAAAATACAATAGCACCTGTTCTGATTCATTATGATATAATTTTATGTAATGTAAGAATACATTTTTTTGTATATATGCTTAAATAGCTATCTGTGTTTATATTTCAGTACGGTGGAGATATGTCCAGAAAACGCAAGTTGTTAGAAGCACAGGCTGAGGGGAAGAGGAAAATGAGAATGTATGGGAATGTAGAGGTGCCTATGGATGCGTTTATAAAGATTGTTAAGAAATGATGTTATTTATTGATAGGAAACTTAATAAATTGTATTGTGTTATAAACTCTTTTCCATCTATTTCTTTGTTATTTTAATTGACAGGCCTATATAGAATATTTGAACGAAAACTGGATTTTGTGTGATTTTACCCTTTACCAAACGCAAAGTCTTTTACTGTCCCAAAAAGAATGAGTTTGCAGACGACATTTCAAAATGTGATATGATTGAACAATAATCTTCTGATATGGCCGAAAACATTATGGGAAAAGGAGAAATTGCTCGTTATGAGCAATTTCTCATTTTCCCACAATGTTTTCCGTAGTCGTCTCTAACAAACTGGTCAAATGGCGTTATTGTTTGGTAATGGGTTAAGTCAACAATTATTTAACTAAATAAATGTGGATACAGTGTTAAACCACAGTAGAGAAATACAAACCTTATTTTTTCGTTTTATTGGAACTTGGAAGCTGGATCAACAGCTATTCCGTTACGTTTTGTTGCTTGGTGTACGGTTAAAAATAAGGTTGCCATGATGGATCGCTTGACCCATTACCAAACGCCGAATTTTCTACTCCCAAAGCGAAAGAGTTTGCAGACATTTCAAAATAAAATGAATTTGATAGTAATCTTCTGATAAGGCAGAAAAAATTGTGGGAATAGGATAAAATGCTCTTTAAGAGCAATTTCTCCTTTTCCCACAATATTTTTTTAAAGTCGTCAGCAACAAACTGGTCAAATGTTGTTATTGTTTGATAATGGGTTAAAACATTGATATAAATGAGCAGAAATCAGAATACTGCAGTCAGTCTATGGTCAGGAACCAGAATACTGCATTGTATGGTCAGGAACCAGAATACTGCAGGGCCTGGTCAGAAACCAGGATACTGCATTGTACGGTCAGGAAACAGAATACTGCAGGGCCTGGTCAGGTACCAGAATACTGCAGTGCATGGTCAGGAACCAGAATACTGCAAGGCCTGGTTAGGAGCCAGAAAACTGCAGTGAATGGTCAGGAACCAGAATACTGCAGTGTATGGTTAGGAACCAGAAGACTGCAGTACATGGTCAGGAACCAGAATACTGCAGTGTATGGAAAGGAACCAGAATACTGTAGTGCATGGTCAGGAACCAGAATACTGTAGTGCATGGTCAGGAACCAGAATACTGTAGTGCATGGTCAGGAACCAGAATACTGTAGTGCATGGTCAGGAACCAGAATACTGTAGTGCATTGTCAGGAACCAGAATACCGAAGTCCATTGTCAGGAACCAGAATACTGAGGTCCATTGTCAGAAACCAGAATACTGCAGTGCATTGTCAGGAACCAAAATACTTCAGTGCATGGTCAGGAACCAGAATACTGCAGTGCAACGTCAGGAACCAGAAAACTGCAGTGTATGGTCAGAAACCAGAATACTGTAGTGCATGGTTAGGAACCAGAATACTGTAGTGCATGGTCAGGAACCAGACTACTGCAGTACATGGCCAGGAACCAGAATACGGCAGTGCATTGCCAGGAACCAGAATACTTCAGTACAAGGTCAGGAACCAGAATACTGCAGCGCAAGGCCAGGAACCAGAATACTGCAGTGCATGGACAGGAACCAGAATACTGCAGTGCATGGTCATGCACCAGAGTACTGTAGTGTATGGTCAGTTACTAGATTACTGTAGTGTATCGTCAGGTACCTGAATACTGCAGTGTATGATCAGGAACCAGAATACTGCAGTGCATGGACAGGAACCAGAATACTGCAGTGCATGGTCATGCACCAGAGTACTGTAGTGTATGGTCAGTAACCAGAGTTCTGTAGTGTATGGTCAGGAACCAGAATACTGTAGTGCATGGTTAGGAAGCAGAATACTGTAGTGTATGGTAAGGAACCAGAATACTGTCGTGCATGGTCAGGAACCAGAATACTGGAGCATATGGTAAGGCACCAGAATACTGTAGTGAATGGTCAGGAACCAGAAAACTGTAGTGAATGTCAGATATCACAATACTGTAGTGCTTGGTCATGAAACAGAATACTGTAGTGCTTGGTCATGAACCAGAATACTGTAGTGCTTGGTCAGGAACAAGAATACTGTATTGCTTGGACTGGAACCAGAATATTGAAGTGCATGATTAGGAACCAGAAAACTGTAGTGCATGGTCGGGAACCAAAATACTGTAAGGCATGGTCAGTAACCAGAATACTGTAGTGTATGGTCAGGAACCAAAATACTGTAGTGTATGGTCAGGAACCTGAATACTGCAGTGTATCGCTACGAACTAGAAACCAGGATACTGCATTTTACGGTCAGGAAACAGAATACTGCAGGGCCTGGTCAGGAACCAGAATACTGCAGTGCATGGTCAGGAACCAGAATACTGCAAGGCCTGGTAAGGAACCAGAAAACTGCAGTGAATGGTCAGGAACCAGAATACTGCAGTGTATGGTTAGGAACCAGAAGACTGCAGTGTATGGAAAGGAACCAGAATACTGTAGTGCATGGTCAGGAACCAGAATACTGTAGTGAATGGTCGGGAACCAGAACACTGCATTGCATGGTCAGTATTCATTATACCGCAGTGCATGGTTGGGAACCAGAACACTGCATTGCATGGTCAGTATTCATTATACCGCAGTGCATGGTCGGGAATCAGAACACTGCATTGCATGACCAGTATTCATTATACCACAGTACATGGTCGGGAACCAGAACACTGCATTGCATGGTGAGTATTCATTATACCGCAGTGCTTAATCATAAGCGAGGATACTTCACTGCCTTTTGAGGAATAAGAACCCTGATATGCAGGTTACTGTAATGCATGGTGCGAAACCAAGTTTGTTTTGTTCGTGATTTAAGAAACAAAACACACTGGTATTTTGTTAGGGGCGTTGTTTCTGTAGTTCAAAGCAGGCAATTGCATCAAATGGTTTAAACCAGAATGCCATACCACGTGGTCAGGGATCACGGTAATGATGTGCAACGGCATGAATATATTTACCATGGTGCAATGGCAGGGATTAAACTACCATTTCAATGAACAATAACAGGAACATCGTGGTATATTGTTAACGTAAGACCTGGGTAATGAAGTAAAGCCAGAAAAACAAAATTAAAAATTGAACAGAACAGATGCTATTTCAAAATCAAGTTTCATATTATAAGAATCTTCGAAGCAATGCATATTTCATAAATTACATTCAAACATATTCTTTTACAAAAGCAATAACTAGTTTTACATTACCAAGGTCTTACCTTGATAACCACAATACCATGGTACATCGTCAGAAGCTGAAATACTGCGTTACATTGTCAGAAACAAGAATGCTGTTGCTAGAAACCAAACAAAAAACGTAATGCATTGTCAGGATACCGTGGTTTATGGTTAGACAAACCAGGGTACCGAGGTGCATGGTAAGGAACCAAAATATTGGTGTGCATTGTCAGGATACCGTGGTTTAAGGTTAGACAAACAAAGGTACCGAGGTGCATGGTAAGGAACCAAATTATTGGTGTGCATTGTCAGGATACCGTGGTTTATGGTAAGACAAACAAAGGTACCGAGGTGCATGATAAGGAACCAAAATATTGGTGTGCATTGTCAGGATACCGTGATTTATGGTAAGACAAACCAGGGTACTGAGGTGCATGGTAAGGTACCAAAATATTGGTGTGCATTGTCAGGATACCGTGGTTTAAGGTTAGACAAACAAAGGTACCGAGGTGCATGATAAGGAACCAAAATATTGGTGTGCATTGTCAGGATACCGTGGTTTATGGTAAGACAAACAAAGGTACCGAGGTGCATGGTAAGGAACCAAAATATTGGTGTGCATTGTCAGGATACCGTGGTTTATGGTAAGACAAACCAGGGTACCGAGGTGCATGGTAAGGAACCAAAATATTGGTGTGCATTGTCAGGATACCGTGGTTTTTGGTAAGACAAACCAGGGTACCGAGGTGCATGGTAAGGAACCAAAATATTGGTGTGCATTGTCAGGATACCGTGGTTTATGGTAAGACAAACCAGGGTACCGAGGTGCATGGTAAGGAACCAAAATATTGGTGTGCATTGTCAGGATACCGTGGTTTATGGTAAGACAAACCAGGGTACCGAGGTGCATGGTAAGGAACCAAAATATTGGTGTACATCGTCAGGATACCGTGGTTTATGGTAAGACAAACCAGGATACCGAGGTGCAAAGTAAGGTACCAAAATGTTGATGTGCATCGTCAGGATACCGTGGTTAATGGTAAGACAAACCAGGGTACCGAGGTGCATGGTAAGGAACCAAAATATTGGTGTGCATTGTCAGGATACCGTGGTTTATCGTAAGACAAACCAGGGTACCGAGATGCAAAGTAAGGTACCAAAATATTGGTGTGCATCGTCAGGATACCGTGGTTAATGGTAAGACAAACCAGGGTACTGAGGTGCATGGTAAGGTACCAAAATATTGGTGTGCATTGTCAGGATACCGTGGTTTATTGTTAGACAAACCAGGGTACCGAGGTGCATGGTAAGGTACCAAAATATTGGTGTGAATTGTCAGGATACCTTGGTTTATGGTAAGACATACCAGTGTACCAAGGTGCATGGCAAGGAAAAAAGATATTGGTGTGCATTGTCAGGATACCGTGGTTTATGGTAAGACAAACCAGGGTACCAAGGTGCATGGTAAGGAACAAAAATATTGGTGTGCATTGTCAGGATACCGTGGTTTATGGTTAGACAAACCAGGGTACCGAGGTGCATGGAAAGGAACCAAAACATTGGTGTGCATCGTCAGGATACCGTGGTTTATGGTAAGACATACCAGGGTACCAAGGTGCATGGTAAGGTACCAAAATATTGGTGTGCTTCGTCAGGATACCGTGGTTTATGGTTAGACAAACCAGGGTACCGAGATGCATGGTAAGGAACCAAATTTTTGGTGTGCATTGTCAGGATACCTTGGTTTAAGGTTAGACAAACCAGGGTACCGAGGTGCATGGTAAGGAACCAAAATATTGGTGTGCATTGTCAGGATACCGTGGTTTATGGTTAGACAAACCAGGGTACCGAGGTGCATGGTAAGGTACCAAAATATTGGTGTGCATTGTCTGGATACCGTGGTTTATGGTTAGACAAACCAGGGTATCGAGGTGCATAGTAAGGTACCAGAATATTTGTGTGCATTGTCAGGATACCGTGGATTATGGTTAGACAAACAAAGGTACCGAGGTGCATGGTAAGGAACCAAAATATTGTCATGTATTGTCAGGGGCAATGCAACTGTGATTCATGGTGAGTCAACAGGCTATTTTTCGAATGTGGAGAATTTCGTTGTATAAGGAGGCAATAGCTATATAACTGGTATACTTGATTCTTGGTGAGTCAAGAGGTTACTTTGTGCATGAAAAGAGTCTAGTTGTATAAGGACTTAATAGCTATATAACTGATATACTTGATTCATGGTGAGTCAACAAGTAACTTTGTGCATGCAAAGAGTCTAGTTGTATAAAGACGTAATAGCTATATAACTGATATACTTCAATCATGGTGAGTCAATAAGTTACCTTTCGCATATAGAGAGTCTAGTTGTATAAGGATGTAATAGCTATATAACTGGTATAATTGATTCTTGGTGAGTCAATAGGTTACTTTTTGCATGTAGAGAGTCTAGTTGTATAAGGATGTAAAAGCTATATAACTGGTATTCTTGATTCATGGTGAGTCAACAGGTTACCTTTTCGCATGTATAGAGTCTAGTTGTATAAGGATGTAGTAGCTATATAACTGATATACTTTATTCATGGTGAGTCAACGGGTTACCTTTCGCATGTAGAGAGTCTAGTTGTATAAGGATGTAATAGCTATATAATTTGTATACTTGATTCATGATGAGTCAACAGGTTACTTTTTGCATGTAGAGAGTCTAGTTGTATAAGGACGTAATAGCTGTATAACTGATATACTTGATTCGTGGTGAGTCAACAGGTTACTTTTCGCATGTAGAGGGTCTAGTTGTATAAGGACGTAATAGCTATATAACTGATATACTTGATTCATGGTGAGTCAACGGGTTACTTTTCGCATTTAGAGAGTTTAGTTGCATAAGGACATAATAGCTATATAACTGATATACTTGATTCATGGTGAGTCAACAGGTTATTTTTCGCATGTAGAGAGTCTAGTTGTATAAGGATGTAATAGCTATATAACTGGTATACTTGATTCATGGTGAGTCAACCGGTTACTTTCCGCATGTAGAGAGTCTAGTTGTATAAGGATGTAGTAGCTATATAACTGATATACTTGATTCATGGTGAGTAAACAGGTTACTTTTCGCATGTAGAGAGTCTAGTTGTATAAGGATGTAATAGCTATATAAGTTGTATACTTGATTCATGGTGAGTCAACAGGTTACTTTTTGCATGTAGAGAGTCTAGTTGTATAAGGACGTAATAGCTATATAACTGGTATACTTGATTCATGTTGAGACAACAGGTTACTTTTTGGCATGTAGAGAATCTAGTTGTATAAGGACGTAATAGCTATATAATTTGTATACTTTATTCATGGTGAGTCAATAGGTTACTTTTCGCGTGTAGAGAGTCCAGTTATATAAGGATGTAATAGCTCTAAAATTTGTATACTTTATTCATGGTGAGTCAACAGGTTACTTTTCGCATGTAGAGAGTCTAGTTGTATAAGGACGCAATAGCTATATACCTGATATACTTGATTCATGGTGAGTCAACGGTTTACCTTTCGCATGTAGAGAGTCTAGTTGTATAAGGACGTAGTAGCTATATAATTTGTATACTTGATTCATGTTGAGTCAACAGGTTACGTTTTGCATGTAGAGAGTCTAGTTGTATAAGGACGTAATAGCTATATAACTGATATACTTGATTCATGTTGATTCAACCGGTGCCTTTTTCGCATGAAGAGAGTCTAGTTGTATAAGGATGTAATAGCTATAAAATTTGTATACTTGATTCATGGTGAGTCAACAGGTTACTTTTCGCATATAGAGAGTCTAGTTGTATAAGGACGTAATAGCTATATAATTTGTATACTTGATTCATGGTGAGTCAACAGGTTACTTTTCGCATGTAGAGAGTCTAGTTGTATAAGGACGCAATAGCTATATACCTGATATACTTGATTCATGGTGAGTCAACGGTTTACCTTTCGCATGTAGAGAGTCTAGTTGTATAAGGACGTAGTAGCTATATAATTTGTATACTTGATTCATGTTGAGTCAACAGGTTACGTTTTGCATGTAGAGAGTCTAGTTGTATAAGGACGTAATAGCTATATAACTGATATACTTGATTCATGTTGATTCAACCGGTGCCTTTTTCGCATGAAGAGAGTCTAGTTGTATAAGGATGTAATAGCTATAAAATTTGTATACTTGATTCATGGTGAGTCAACAGGTTACTTTTCGCATATAGAGAGTCTAGTTGTATAAGGACGTAATAGCTATATAATTTGTATACTTGATTCATGGTGAGTCAACAGGTTACTTTTCGCATGTAGAGAGTCTAGTTGTATAAGGACGTAATAGCTATATAACTGATATACTTGATTTATGGTGAGTCAACAGGTTACCTTTTGCATGTAGAGAGTCTAGTTGTATAAGAACGTAGTAGCTATATAACTGATATACTTGATTCATGGTGAGTCAACAGGTTACTTTTCGCATGTAGAGAGTCTAGTTGTATAAGGACGTAATAGCAATATAACTGATATACTTGATTCATGTTGAGTCAACAGGTTACTTTTTGCTTGTAGAGAGTGTAGTTATATAAGGATGTAATAGCTATATAACTGATATACTTGATTCATGGTGAGTCAACAGGTTATTTTTCGCATGTAGAGAGTCTAGTTGTATAAGGACGCAATAGCTATATAACTGATATACTTGATCCATGGTGAGTCAAAATGTTACTTTTCGCATGTAGAGAGTCTAGTTGCATAAGGACGTAATAGCTATATAACTGGTATACTTGATTCTTGGTGAGTCAATAAGTTACTTTTTGCATGTAGAGAGTCTAGTTGTATAAGGATGTAATAGCTATATAATTTGTATACTTGATTCATGGTGAGTCAACAGGTTACTTTTCGCATGTAGAGAGTCTAGTTGTATAAGGATGTAATAGCTATATAATTTGTATACTTGATTCATGTTGGGTCAACAGGTTACTTTTTGCATGTAGAGAGTCTAGTTGCATAAGGACGTAATAGCTATATAACTGGTATACTTGATTCTTGGTGAGTCAATAAGTTACTTTTCGCATGTAGAGAGTCTAGTTGTATAAGGATGTAATAGCTATATAATTTGTATACTTGATTCATGGTGAGTCAACAGGTTACTTTTCGCATGTAGAGAGTCTAGTTGTATAAGGACGTAATGGCAATATAACTGATATACTTGATTCATGGTGAGTCAACAGGTTACTTTTCGCATGTAGAGAGTCTACTTGTATAAGGATGTAAAAGCTGTATAACTGGTATTCTTGATTCATGGTGAGTCAACAGGTTACCTTTTTGCATGTATAGAGTCTAGTTGTATAAGGATGTAGTAGCTATATAACTGATATACTTTATTCATGGTGAGTCAACGGGTTACCTTTCGCATGAAGAGAGTCTAGTTGTATAAGGACGTAATAGCTATATAATGTGTATACTTGATTCATGGTGAGTCAACAGGTTACGTTTTGCATGTAGAGAGTCTAGTTGTATAAGGACGTAATAGCTATATAACTGGTATACTTGATTCATGGTCAGTGAACGGGTTACTTTTTGCATGTAGAAAGTCTAGTTGTATAAGGACGTAATAGCTATATAACTGGTATACTTGATTCAAGGTCAGTCAACGGGTTACTTTTTGCATGTAGAGAGTCTAGTTGTATAAGGACGTAATAGCTATATAACTGATATACTTGATTCATGGTGAGTCAACATGTTACTTTTCTCATGTAGAGAGTCTAGTTGTATAAGGACGTAATAGCTATATAACTGGTATACTTGATTCATGGTGAGTCAACAGGTTACTTTTCGCATGTAGACAGTATAGTTGTATAAGGACGTAATAGTTATATAACTGGTATACTTGATTCATGGTGAGTCAACAGGTTACTTTTCGTATGTAGAGAGTCTAGTTGTATAAGGACGTAATAGCTATATAATTGGTATATTTGATTCATGGTGAGTCAACGGGTTACTTTTTGCATGTAGAGAGTCTAGTTGTATAAGGATGGAATAGCAATATAACTGGTATACTTGATTCATGGTGAGTCAACAGGTTACTTTTTGCATGTAGAGAGTCTAGTTGTATAAGGATGGAATAGCAATATAACTGGTATACTTGATTCATGGTGAGTCAACGGGTTACTTTTCGCATGTAGAGAGTCTAGTTGTATAAGGATGGAATAGCAATATAACTGGTATACTTGATTCATGGTGAGTCAACAGGTTACTTTTTGCATGTAGAGAGTCTAGTTGTATAAGGACGTAATAGCTATATAACTTGTATACTTGATTCATGTTGGGTCAACAGATTACTTTTTGCATGTAGAGAGTCTAGTTGTTCAAGGATGGAATAGCTATATAACTGACATACTTGATTCATGGTGAGTCAACGGGTTACTTTTTGCATGTAGAGAGTCTAGTTGTATAAGGATGGAATAGCAATATAACTGGTATACTTGATTCATGGTGAGTCAACAGGTTACTTTTTGCATGTAGAGAGTCTAGTTGTATAAGGACGTAATAGCTATATAACTTGTATACTTGATTCATGTTGGGTCAACAGATTACTTTTTGCATGTAGAGAGTCTAGTTGTTCAAGGATGGAATAGCTATATAACTGACATACTTGATTCATGGTGAGTCAACGGGTTACTTTTCGCATGTAGAGAGTCTAGTTGTATAAGGACGTAATAGCAATATAACTGATATACTTGATTCATGGTGAGTCAACAGGTTACTTTTCGCATGTAGAGAGTCTAGTTGTATAAGGACGTAATAGCTATATAACTTGTATACTTGATTCATGTTGAGTCAACAGGTTACTTTTCGCATGTAGAGAGTCTAGTTGTATAAGGACGTAATAGCTATATAACTGATATACTTGATTCATGGTGAGTCAACAGGTTACTTTTCGCATGTAGACAGTATAATTGTATAAGGACGTAATAGCTATATAACTGATATACTTGATTCATGGTGAGTCAACAGGTTACTTTTCGCATGTAGAGAGTCTAGTTGTATAAGGACGTAGTAGCTATATAACTGATATACTTGATTCATGTTGAGTCAACAGGTTACTTTTCGCATGTAGAGAGTCTAGTTGTATAAGGACGTAATAGCAATATAACTGGTATACTTGAATAATGGTGAGTCAACAGATTACTTTTCGTATGTAGAGAGTCTAGTTGTATAAGGACGTAATAGCAATATAACTGGTATACTTGATTCATGGTGAGTCAACAGGTTACTTTTCGCATGTAGAGAGTCTAGTTGTATAAGGACGTAAT
Organism: Cerastoderma edule; assembly: GCA_947846245.1. Lineage (NCBI taxonomy): Eukaryota > Metazoa > Mollusca > Bivalvia > Cardiida > Cardiidae > Cerastoderma > Cerastoderma edule. The sequence goes on from OX401408.1 coordinate 3,434,600, forward strand.
AGCAATATAACTGGTATACTTGATTCATGGTGAGTCAACAGATTACTTTTCGCATGAAGAGAGTCTAGTTGTATAAGGATGGAATAGCTATATAACTGATATACTTGATTCATGGTGAGTCAATAGGTTACTTTTCGCATGTAGAGAGTCTATCCTCGAACTAAGGGTCTTTAATCGATATAACCGACGGCTTTTCTAAATGTTTTAAAGATCTTTACTTACTTATTTTAATAAGTTCCCTACAAAAAATACGTTATTTCTGTGTGTAACAAGCTGGGGTTGCGTCTTATTCGAAGAAAACGAACGATAATCACATCTCTAGATCTATAAAATGTATTGTATAATATATCAAGGGTCCAGTGCAAGACTATAGTAAGTGCTTCATTAACATAATGAACTTACTATAGTATTGCACTGAACCCTCGATATGTGGTATGATGGGTCGGGTGCCTTTAAGTACAATAAAATACTTAAATCTTGCATTTTATTCAGTTGCCTAGTCAGGATTCAGGGTACTACTGTGCTTAAACAAAAATTAAGATACTGGTATCCATAGTTTGGATCCAATATATCTTGATCTAATTGTCTATCCGATTCGTTCATCAATTCATGCAATTTGCACTTAACGAAACTATTGTCTTTTGTTTGTTGAAATAACTGAAGACATGCATGAACGAAGTACATGTGTCTATCCATAAATTATTCATTCTCTTTCACAGAACGCAATAATGAAATAAACAAAGACAAATATATTTTACGGGGTTTTATTTGATACATACATTGCCAATTTATAATGGACTAAATATTTATTTTGAAACTAATTGAATGTCCAAACTTTTACACGCAAATTTTAACGTTAATTCTAATACAGCAATAACTAGCCACTATTGGTTTGTGTCACAGAGGTTTTCGTTTTATAAGTCTTATGTCCGAGGAGTAGCGACAACCAATCAGGATCGATACCTTGGTATATAATGCTTCCAGTCGTCACAGTTTTTGAAACGATAAAGTCAGTCTGAATTCAATGTGCATTTGGTGTTTTCTTCCGCAATTTGATGGTAAAGAATCATCACGACTATATATTCGATATCTGAATGCCGAATTCCGTTTTGAAGATATAAAACTAAATCAAATCTCACTTTTTCGCGTCCATTTTGCTTCTGTATCACGGTTTTTCGATCTGTTTAACCCCGGTGCGAACGGCAGTGTCTCCTTATTGACACTGTCCAGCTTTTAGGCTATTTCCGAGAAGTGCACGAATCTGTGATGAAGTATCGCACACGTCCCGTGGTCGAAAGACGATCTTGATTTGCGCCTTGTGGCTAGTACCCATGGTGCCTTCAACCATGAACATGTCGTCCATGATTCTTGCAGGCACGGTGGTGTGCCGGTACTCCTTACGGTTGAAGTTCAAGCTGTCAGTGCTGCATTTGTTGTACATCAGGTCAAACCATTCTTTACCCGATGGATGCTGGGTCATGTTAGGTGCCGTGAGTCCCACTGCCATCCAGTTGCTGTAATGGTCGAAGTTGAAGGGGGCCGACCACATGACTACAAGCCTCCGCGGCGGATCGCATTCTACCAGCCAGGAGACCGTTCCATAAGACCCCTCGGCGACATAACCCGGTTTTCGAGCCACCATCGCTTCTTTCTTGCTTGGCAGGATAGTTAGAGGTGTGTAACAACCCGTTATGTAATAAAGTTGCACTATGTAATAATTATTACAAAACGGGTTGAAGTTTATTACATTTTGCGTTTTTCGATGCCAACCCACTATGTAATAAAGTTGCATAATGTAATAATTATTACAAAACGGGTTGAGGCGTATTACACTTTGCGTTTTTCGATGCCAACCCGTTATGTAATAAAGTTGCAATATGTAATAATTATTACGAAACGGGTTGATTTTTTTCAAAGTGATTTTTTCTTTACAAACCCGATATGTAGTAGTATTCGTAATGGTAACATGGTGATATTTTCACACTAAAGGTAGCCTCTTCCAAGCCAAAACAGGCTTATAAGCAAAAACCAAACGTTCTTAAAATCTTTTTTTGAGCAATTTTCAAGCAAGGAAACCGTTCCGAATGACTAAACGTACCGCAAACAGTCAAGCCAAGTATCTTAAAAGCCGAAATGGGCTTATCAGCAAATTACAAAAAATATTTCAAATGTCTGTTTTAGCGTTTAGATGCTAAAAATAGCATCGCAAGTGGCAACAAGTACCGACAAAAAGGCCAACAGAGATGCTTGAAAGCCAATATAGGCATATCAGCGATTTGTAAAAATATCAGAAAACTTGATTGTTCCCCAATTTTCAAACGAGGATACTGTTCCAAATGACTCAATGTACCTAAAGCACGTGACTAAGAATGCCAAAATGGGCTTATAACCATATTTCAAAAATTAATTTGTATGTTTGTTTTTGAGCTAATATGATAAGAAAAACATCGCAAATGGCAGCACACATGAAAAAAGAGTTCTATTCTCGCAGTAAAGCTGTTTTAAGTAAAGTTGCATTATGTAATAATTATTACAATACGGGTTGAGGTTTATTACATTTTGCTTTTTTCGATGCGAACCCGTTATGTAATAAAGTTGCAATATGTAATAAAATAAACAAAAAGGATTGATATTCTACAAAGTGAATTTTAAGATGCAAACCACTTATGTTATAAAATTCATAATGGTTACGTGGTGCCATTTTTACATAAAAGGTAACCTCTTCCAAGCAAAAAAGGCTTATGAGTAGAACTTTGTTTGAGCAATTTTCAAGCTAGGATACCGTTCCAAATGACTCAATGTACTGACAAAAAGTTAAACCAAGTAACTAAGAAAGTCGAAGCGAGCGCATCAGCAAATTACAAATGCGATTTTATATATCTGTTAGATACACTTATATAGTGAGAAAGACTTCGCAAATGGCAGCGCACCAAAGTGCATTTCTTGAAGAGAAGCTGTTTTCTTTAAACGTTGAACTATGTAACAATTGTTACAAAATGGGTCGTGTTTTATTACATTTTGCATTTTTAGATGTCAACCCATTATGTAACAAGAATCAATAACGGTCAAATACCGATGTGTTTACACACAAAGGATAATCTCTTCCAGGTCAAAAGAGGCAATATTTAGTTTAAAAATGGCTCAGCTTTGAACAAGCCTTACAAAATAGACACAAACCATTGTGTTGTGACCAAAACGGTCCTTTTATCAATATGAAAAATGATTTTACTTATCACTTTTTAGCTTGACTATTCGAAAAATAAGGAGAGCTATACTTGTCACCCGGGCGTCGGCGTCCCATGTTAGCTTTTAAGTTTTTAACAGCAAGTATGTAAATTACGAGTTACTGTATGGAATGGGTTGATACTTTACAGTTGTGTTCATAGTCATAATCTAAGGTCCCTGACCAAATTTTCATATATTTTGTATTGAATTGAAGCAAATTATGCGGCCTTTTGTACTTTGGGTCATTTTTTTCACATGCGTTCCTAACTAATAAAACCACGGTATGGAATGAACTGACACTTCGCACATTTGTTTGGATTGTACTTTAAGGTCCCTGACCAGGTGTCATATCTCTTGTTTTAAATTCAAACAAATTACGCTACCTTTGGACTTAATGGTTAATTTTGTATATGCAAGTTTGCATCTCATTAACTACAGTATTGAATGGTATGGTACTTTACACATGGGTTAAGAGTCATCGTCTAAGGTACAGTATTCATAACTCTGGTTATGAATTTAAGCAAAGTATGTGGCCTTTTGTACGTAGAACATTTTGTTTAAAGTTTGTGCATGCAAGTTTATACTCAACAGCTTATGAAAGAAATACTCTTAATCTTGGCACCTTACTCATTTTGTAAGGTCCACCGTCCCTGAAACAAATGATATTTCACTGGCATTTACCTCTCTCCGTCATTATCGAATAGTCGAATACGCTGTTTTATCGACATCTCTTTCGGGATTATATGCGTCATTTATACTGAAAAAGCTTGCAAACGACCAAAATAAGGAAATACACAGACCACACTGCGTCCTTAATGATCTTAGTTATCGATGAACCTTAAACTACCGTCCCGACTAATCATTTTCGTAAAAGTTTTACAATATATTCCTTCAAAATGCAAATCGCAAAGTAAAATGGGTCTTTACTAATATTGCAATTTATAGTAATTGACAGGCCTTTTAGGCCTGTCTATGTTGTCGTACGGAGCAGGTTATCCGAATTTCTCTTGACTTGTAAACACACTGTATTTTTAGCTCGGAACCACTTGAGCAGTTTATTGTATTTTTCTAACAATCGTGACGTTTCGACGCATGCAGGTGCGTATGACAAACACCTCGGTATAGATCAGATCAGTTGCTTTTTACTTTGCTCGAGTTGTACAAAAAATTACAAGGCAACACTAACTCATATAAATAAACCAACATCAAATTATATTTAATGATATCTTCTTCTTTCTGTATCCGCTTCTCACGTGTACAATGATGAAAACGTGGATTGACATTTTGTCGTTGTAGCATCCTGATCAAAGTTATAACAAAACCTTTACTATAGTCATACTCAAACTCTACCAGGCGTCAAATGAAGTTACTCAGTTAAAGTGTATGTTGTATAAAAGTATTATATTTGTTTTATCCATACATCTAACTTGACCGAAGTGTACATGAAATTAGCGGATGGATACATTATCACAAGCCTTTGTATAGGGGTATATCTTTTTTTATACTTGGCCGCGACTTTACGTGCACTATAATATGGTTTATGGAATGCCTATACCAAAATAATCACTAAATACAGTTGTAAAGTTAAAGTATTTATGGAAGTGGGATGGTTATGCCATGGTTTAAAACCTTGATGAAAACTGCATAAGATGCATTTACAGCAGATGATCTTCATATGACAATTATTTTGACATGACGTCTTTTATATCAAATGCATTCAAAGATTTCGATATTTCTGGTGTCTTTATATCAAAATGACGAGTAAGCTATATAGTACAAGTATATCCGGTGCAAAGTACATGTAAAGGAAAAAGGGAGAGGCTTTTCTTACAATATTCTCTACCCTTTCCTAAAACATCTCCCATATGTGTCACAAATTAAACTGTTGTCTGCATTTCTTTTGAACTTAAAAAGATTTAACAATTGTTGTTTGTTAAATGTTTAATAAAGGTATAATTTCCTGAAGATAAAACAAATTTCAGGAACAAGGTTTCTAGATTAGGATTCTTGGTGCAAACGACGTTATCTTGACCAATGAATTAACACTTTTCTATAGACACTTAAAGGCGCTCTCTCAGAGCTGTGTGTATTTGGAGTTACAAAAGTAAAAACATTGGTATTGAAAGTCCTTGTCACTAAACTAAAGCCGTTTTCCATTTCTTTACAAATAAGTTGCTAAAACCCCGTGCTTTCGTTAATTAACATGAAGTGAGCCATCGCGTTTGTCTGATCATCTTTGGGAAAGCCGGTTTATAAATAAAAGGGAGAATTCTTCTTCCCGCGCAGTTTGATTCTGTTACGTGACAACTAAAAATATTTTCATATCAATGACCTCCCTTTACTTTTTAATTCTCACATTATAATTAAGATCACATGATTAAAGTTATCAAATAAAAATTCAATTTCCAGGAAAAAAATTATAATATATCATCTGATTTGAAATGGCATTTGTTCTGTTAAGTCTTTAATCTTGTTTTTCTGACAATACCCGTGGTTAACCTTTTCAGAAGATGTATCGTAGTATCCTATGTATAAATAATGCTTATTTATTACCCCGGATTTATCATGCTCACCGAATGACAAACGCCTAGGCGGTGATGGTAGACTGATGAGTACCACCTCTTACTCTAAGTTAAGACGTTGTTTACAAAATAAACCCGTTTAAACGCCCTTAGATATCTGCGATTTTAATGTTCTAGATCCCCTTTGTATAGTTACGAGCAGGGCTGGGAAGCTGTCAATAGTCTAGTTCTATGTTACTTCAGAAATCTTTGTTGATATTTTTAGAAGACGATTTATTTAAAAAGAAAAATCTCCATCTCTGAGAGAGTCCCTTTAAATATTGAACTTAATGTCTATAGTTAAGATTTTGTCTGTCTTCTTTCTTCTTTTTTTCATCCTAGTTCAAACAACAAGACCCATCTCTTAGTACTATCAGTACTTTGATTGTAACAACAAGGTTTGAGTTTCATCACATTGTGTGTTTTTCAATGTTAATCCGTTTTTAGCTCGACTATTCGGATATAGTGAGAGCAATACTTCTCATCCGAACGTGGGAGTCGGCGTCACATCTTGGTTAAGTGTTTACGTGCAAGATTGCATCTCATTACCTACAGTACGATATGGGTTAATACTTCACAAAGATCTTTAGTGTCATCATATAGAGACCATGAAATAATCTATGGTACCTGACAAAGTTTCAAATCTCTTGATTTTAATTTAAGCAAATTATGCGCGGCCTTTCGTGCTTAGAAAGTCCTGGTTTAGTTTTTACGTGCAAGTTTGTATCTTATGAACTACTGTTTGTAATGGGTTGATAGATCACATTCGTGTTTGGTGTCGTTTTGTAAGGTCTTTGTCCGAGTTTCATATGTCTTGTTTTGAATTTAAGCAAATTATGTCGTATTTTTTACTTAAAAAAAATATTGGTTAAAATTGTGCATGCATATTTTGTTACATGTTGCAACTTTATTGCATAACGGGTTGGCATCGAAAAAGACAAAATGTAATAAAACTCAAACCGTTTTGTAATAATGATTACATAATGCAACGTTATTAGAAAACAGCTCTACTTAGAGAATCCCATTTTGGTATGTGCTGCTATTTGTGAAGATTTCCCACCATAAAAGCGTTAAAACAGATAAATAAAATCGCCATTGTAATTTGCTGATAAGCCCTCGTCGGCTATCTTAGTTACTTGGTCTAATCTTTTTCGGTACATTGAGTCATTCGGAATGGCATCCTAGCTTGAACATCGCTCAACTAAAGTTTTCCGATAATTTCTGACCTTTGCTCATAAGCCTCTTTTGGCTTGGAAGCTTTTGTGTGAAAATGGCATCACGTAACCATTATGAATATTATAACAGAACGGGTTGGCATCTTAAAGTTCGCTTTGTAGAATATCAAGCCTTTTCATATATTTTATTACATAATGCAACTTTATTACAAAACGGGTTGGCATCGAAAAACGCAAAATGTAATAAAATTCAACCCGTTTTGTAATAATTATTACATAGTGCAACGTTATAAGAATACAGCTTTACTTAGAGAACTGCACTTTGAAATAAAACCATAGAGTTACCCCTTTGGAATCATCATTTAAGTTTGTCATCGGAAAATCTTCATACGACATTTGCTATGTTTGGTATGTTCATAGCATTGACCACTGTGCTAAACCTAACTATCATATTACTTGTACAGCCAATTGATCTAATTGCTTATACGCCAAAATATGCTGTTCATCAAAGGTTCTCGCCATATTTTGGTCGTATTCAATCGGTTTTTGTGTTTCACTTACGTCAGAAAAAGAGATATTATAGTCCATTTCAATATCGCTGATAAGCTTTATCTGTCCGAAAATAACTTGCAACTTTATTACATAACGGGTTCGCATCGAAAAAAGCAAAATGTAATAAACCTCAACCCGTATTGTAATAATTATTACATAATGCAACTTTACTTAAAACAGCTTTACTGCGAGAATAGAACTCTTTTTTCATGTGTGCTGCCATTTGCGATGTTTTTCTTATCATATTAGCTCAAAAACAAACATACAAATTAATTTTTGAAATATGGTTATAAGCCCATTTTGGCATTCTTAGTCACGTGCTTTAGGTACATTGAGTCATTTGGAACAGTATCCTCGTTTGAAAATTGGGGAACAATCAAGTTTTCTGATATTTTTACATATTGCTGATATGCCTATGTTGGCTTTCAAGCATCTCTGTTGGCCTTTTTTCGGTACTTGTTGCCACTTGCGATGGGATTTTTAGTATCTAAACGCTAAAACAGACATTTGAAATATTTTTTGTAATTTGCTGATAAGCCCATTTCGGCTTTTTAGATACTTAGCTTGCCGGTTTCTGGTACGTTTAGTCATTCGGAACGGTTTCCTTGCTTGAAAATTGCTCAAACAAAGATTTTATGAACGTTTGGTTTTTGCTTATAAGCCTGTTTTGGCTTGGAAGAGGCTACCTTTAGAGTGAAAATGTCACCATGTTACCATTATGAATACTACTACATATCGGGTTTGTAAAGAAAAAATCACTTTGAAACAAAAAATCAACCCGTTTCGTAATAATTATTACATATTGCAACTTTATTACATAACGGGTTGGCATCGAAAAATGCAAAGTGTAATACGCCACAACCCGTTTTGTAATAATTATTACATTATGCAAATTTATTACATAGTGGGTTGGCATCGAAAAACGCAAAATGTAATAAACTTCAACCCGTTTTGTAATAATTATTACATAGTGCAACTTTATTACATAACGGGTTGTTACAGAGGTGGCACAGACACGGCTCCTTTGCCGAGCCGAACTGTAGCGTCTGACAATGGGTACCTTGACCAGTTCTCGAGTTCGATCCCGCATGTAACCAAATAGCCATCGCTCATTAGATTGGACATCGTCGTGCCGGCTAAGCTTGAACCTGCGATGACAGTGGACGCTGCGGCACTTGCTATGCTCGCAACTAGGCCAAGGTCTCCCTTCGCCGGCGACAGAAGACAAGCAAGAACGGTGAAAATCAGTTGGTATTGAGCAATGGTGTCGTGCTAGTGACGGCAATGGTTTGCACACAGATTCGGCCTGTATATATACTCTATTCAAAGTGACCGCTTTCAGATAAAACCCGCCATTTGTATTGTCATGCATGCGCAGTTTAGTTTATAAACCGTATGTACTTAAATACTAAATTAAGCCGTTTCTCTGTAACGCTGCTCAGAAATGCTAGTCAATTATTGTTGTCAGATGTTACGTTAACCTATGCATGGTGTTTTAGCTTGTCCACTTTAGCCCTGATAAGTAGCGATTATGGTTCAAACTTTGGCGTTTCTTTGGCAGTATGTCTATCAAAGAGTCTCCTGCGACATCCGGCTACAATAATGCACGTGTTCATACACCGTGGTTTCTTGTTAATAACGTGTCATTTCTGCACTTTAAACCGGAGTGCCATCAAAAATGGAGGTGCAGTAAAGCCGAACATTGAGTGCCAAAATCGCGAATACCGACGCGCTCTGAAACGGCATCATACGGTTTGGGTTGTTTGCTTCCAGAAATATAAAGATACGATTTAACTTCAACAACGTATTTACGCCTTTTTTCCCTTTTAAGTGCTATGTTACTTTATCGGCCGCTTCGGATTTTCATAAGAGGTTATCTCTTGGTAAACTAATTGAACGGCAATAGTTTTACCTTCCCTATGGAAAAACCCTTAGAATGCTGGGGAATTTTCTAAAAATAGATTTTTGTGTCGTCTGCTTTCCAGAACCTTTTTTATCTGCTTAATTCTGATTAGGAAAGATACCAAGAGAAGCAAACAGGTTAGATGACAGGCCAGCTGCAAATTTGCTTGGCGGCTGGCCTGGATCCAACCTGTTTGCATAAGCATGAAGTCCGTTACAGCACTATAAGGGTTTAGCTTTGTATATTCCTGCATCGATTCCATCCGGGCAATGCAATACATCTCAAACGCAATCTTGCAAATCCTGGCAATTCCTGGATCAGTGTGGTTTCTCAACACTACCAAGGCAATACGATTGTGTCGAATCGTATCAAAAATTAAAAAAAAAAAGACAAAAAAAAACCATATCGAACCAATATTGACATTATTCCAAAGATCGAAGTTATTTCTGTTTTACAAGGATATTTGGGTTTGGAAATATTATAAAAAAGAGAGGAAAGGCTTGTTGAGAAATTTCAACACGAACATATGTACTATAGGTTTATAAACAAACCAGCGTTGTATAAGATTAAGCCTGATGGAAGACTCTTTCACATTTTAATTTGCCTCGTTCACCGGTGTTTGAAAGTCCGGTTGCGAGCTTGACAGGAACTTAATCAACAAGTATAAAAATCAAGTGATTAACCACATCCGTGGTGCTTTTCTAAAATTAGTTGAGTCTTGAGTTAAGTACTGGAATAATAGAATTACATTAAAGGCACATGAGAGGTACAAAGAAATAACTGAAAATTATATGGATTCTTTTATTTTGTTCATAAAAGTTATGAACATTGATTTATGAATGCTTTCAGACCCTGTTTGATAAACTCCTTTACCATAAGTTATTTTGTGCTTGCAATATAGGTGTTTTCAATTTAATCATGTTTATAAACAAAATGTTTGTTAACATTTTTAAAATAATGAATTCTGATTGGTTGGTTCAAAAACTTGTGTATCATGTGACCAGGTCAGAGTTTAAAAATCAGGCAACCGGAATTATTAAACTGGCTAATCTTGGTTTTTATTCTCGTGTTTAAGATGTGTTGACTTTTTTTTTTGGAGATAAATATTTCAACCTGATCAAAAATTTACGAAATAATATAATTTGATTTAGCATTAGTCTTCCTTCACAAGCATTTAATTTGTTGGCTTTGTCAATTTATTTAAGTTATGCCTGAAATGCTATGAAGAATGACGTTATCTTAGTCAAGATCATTTTATCGGGTTTTGTGAACACTTCATTTTAGAGTCGATGGTGGATTTAAACCTCAACAAAAGAGAAAACTTTCTCAAATCGTTGTAACGTATGAATTATTGTTACACAAAAATGTTAACATTTCAAAGAAGTCTTTGATTATCCAATGTATTTCAATTGTTTCATAAATTCCTGACTGCAAGTGCGTTTGAACGTTCTACGATTTTATTTAAAAGCAAATGAATGATCACTTCACCTAACCGACTGTTTTTTTTAAAGGCATCCTACTAATAGTATGTTTGTTTGTTTGTTATTGGTATTTTTTAAACGATTGAGCTTATTGATTGCACAGGATACCAAATGGTACTATGGTATACAAGGTTTGTCTTATAGAGAAGATTAAAAAGCATTTTATTGCCCTAACATGTGCTTCGTTATTTCTTTATTAACATAATTCAGATTTCACATTTCAAGGCTAACATTTCTTTTTCTTGGAAGAGCTATTGCACTACGTGCAGTCTCGTGACAAAATACAATTTATAACATAAAAAGAAAAGTTGTCACTCTCATATGACATGCGTTAAGTGGGCGTCCGAATACACGATTCTTTCCTCACGTGACTCGATGATAGATTGGCAAAGAAGTCTCGCAATCAGTTGTTTATGCGTCACGTTCAAACTTATCACAGTGATCTCCCTTTATGGGATTGATCACTGCCACCACAGTTGTCACATGACCATCTGCTTAGAATTGAAAATAGCGTTCAAAGATGGCGGCGAAACCGAAAATAAACCATCCGTGTGTGCTTTATTTGTAAGGAAAACGAGAGATTTTTCATTTTTAACTGGTCAGAGACCAGCACACGAATATTTTATTACTACATTAGCTACTATATTCGGTTGGAGAAAGATATGATTTAAATTTCATCCAAATCCGGATGAAAATCTTGTGATGGCAGTGATCGATGCAGCGTTTCAAAGGGGGATTCCCCCACACACCCCCCCAACACGGATGATCCAAGCTGTAACTGTGTAACGTAGAATGAAATACACATGTATCTACGTCTTGATCATTCGGCCTAGATTTCCCCAGGATTTCTGGTATATTCATGAACTACCTAAGAAGTATGTCTTCCAGCTTGTGCTGGGGATTGCCGAGTATACATGATTGCTTTCCTACGGAGGGCCCTTCTAAAGGCCTAAATAGACCAAGCTGTAAACAACAATTCACGAAAGTATACAACGCTCTCCATGTTATATTGGGGAAAAACTTTTGTACCTAAATAAGAACCTGTTCATTTCAAGCAATATTTACTAATATTCCTGTGTGTTTGGTATACGTTTTAACCCTTTACCAAGCGCCAAGTTTTCGACTGTCCACAATTTAAAGAGTTTGCAGACAACATTTCATGGCCTAGTGGTTAGAGTACAGAACTTGAAATCACATGGCCCCTCTCCGCGTGGGTTCAAATCCTGAGAGGGATATGGATTTTCATGAGAGGCAGTCTCCCGACTGACTTACGGAATGCCGATGGTTCTACCCGCCTTGACCAGCCCTTATGCGCAATTGAGTATGGGGTCTTCCTCCATCATTAAGAGTCGGGCATCGCTACATAACTGAAATAATGTTGATGTGATGTAAAACCCATATAAAAAAAAAGAAAAAAAAAAGATTTCGAATCTAAATATAAATCCACGCACAAAGGCGTTAATTCATTACGCATATTTTTCCAATACCGAATTTAATCAATACGAGTAAATTGAATAATGGCTTTTTTGTTCTCATTTACTTCTACAAGTTTTATCGGTAATTCGATTCGCTTTCAAAAACCTTGTAAATGGATATAAATGGATATAAGACCGCGGCATGGTAGGGATATCCGCTCGGTTCAAACGGAGACATTTCTATACAAATCTCTACTCAAGTACTACCGTACTATTGTACTACTGTACTGCTGTGGATTTGTCGTATGGTATTCAGCTATGCTCCAAACAAATATTCATAAAAATAAAGTAACCGAAATCGCTCTATAAATGTAGACGAATACGGAAACCCCCACACGGTTTCACTAACTGGATGTTACATCCACCGTATGGTAATTAGTTACCCGTATACCCTGTTGTTCTAAAACATCAAATAGATGTGTATTCCTTTACTTTCATAAGTTCCGAAAAAAAATGATGTCCGGGGACTTTAAGGTAGAATACCCATAATCCGACATTTTGAAACTCATTTTGTCGTCGGATTACTTCCGTCGTTCTATGTTAACTTTGGTCGGGGTCCGAAACTATTCGGTTTAATGCGAAACAATACCCAAGGGACCATTCCCCCTTCTTGTTAGAGACTTAATTGGTATAGATTTATTCAACTCGGTGTGTGACGAATGCAACCACTTTACCATTAAGCAGTCCGACTCTGACAAGCCACTGGCCCGAAGACCCCAATTTACGTCAATTAAACGCACACACTATTGTGGCGCACATCTTTTCTTTTTGGATATTGACCGCGATGCATCTTTCTCCTTCTCTCTTTTTCCAGTTAACCCCCTGTCTATTAGTATTTAAGGGTCTGGAGGGGCCATCCCTCTATATACCCTACACCAGTATACAATTATAAAACTACCAATTTTAACTAAACCAAACAGGCAAAAACACTAATAGACAAAATTCAATCAACAACTTACTCCCCCCCCCCCCCCCTTCCTCATTTTCCTCAAAACAAGCATAGACATTATTTAGACACGGAGAATAAGGCAAGTTACCAATTTCTCCCGCTGTCCAATTGGTTCCTAATGTTTTCTGAAGCAGACGAATTAAAGAGTATTCTTCTGAGGAAAACGTTCATAATAACTAACTGCCTTCATGCCTTCTCCTTCTTTGTAAACGCACTTCCTAAAAATGCATTTCCACCAAATTGGAGATTGAGACATATCCAAATTGAAAGCAATAGCAGACGATAAAATATAACATGAAAACTGAAAAAAGTATTTAATGATATTCGGTGGAAACCATGATGACAAAAGGATAATTTGATTGAAACAACTAAAAACACAAAATTATGGTGCATCCATGTGGCCCTTCTTTTTGGATATTTCCCGTGATGAATAATTCGCATTCTCTTATTCTTGTAAATCGATTTCCCCAAAATGGGAGTTTGTGACTGAACCAAATTGTAAGTAATAGCAGACGACAGAATGTTACATGGACACTGAGATAAGTATTTGATGATATTTGATGGAAAGCATGATAACAAAAGGATAAATTGGCTGTGACAATTAAACGCACACACACGTTTGCGGATAAAAAGCTTTTTTCTTTTGGGATATTGCTCGCGATACATCATTCGCCTTTTCTCTTTTTTTCGCAAATGTATCCATTCCCCCCAACTTTCAGTTTGGGACTAAGCCAAATTGAAAGCAATAACAGACGATAAAATATAACATGAAAACCGATAGATGTATTTTAAGATATTCGGTTGAAACCATCATGACGAAAGGGTGAATTGGTTGTGACAACCAGTTGAATCTGTTTTTGTTTTCGTTTTGTGTTCAGCCACCTTAACAGTTAAAATTCTTATAACACATTTTGAGATATATAAATAGAAAAATATTTTGTACCATTTTTGTTAATGGAACCATTTGTGGCGAAACGAGTCGCTTTCATTAAATATACATGTAATAAGAGCATAATTTTTCCACAATAGGCTATCAAATAGGCAATTTCCATTATTGAACTGTCATTTGATAACACTTATTATTACTGTCTAAAGAAATGCTTGATCCCTTTCCTGAGACGCTTTACACGTTTTAGCCCAATTAGCACTCATTTCAATTGTTTTTCAACTAAGCATTATGGAGTTGACCAGTCTTTGTGTCGGTCGGTACATAGCACGGATTCATTTACAATCAAGCTAAACTAAGAACAAACACACTACACCGAAACGTCACATCCAGAAGACAGGGTGTAAATGAATTAATGTTGAATACGAATTTCGCAATTTATTCAATCAATTAAAAGAAACCGAGTCTTCCTTACTCAGCTAAATATTGGGCGTCATTTGACCCTTTACTCCATAATTTTCGACTTTGACAAAACCACAGCGGAAGTCTTTAAAAACCATTGAGACATAAGGAAACATTTTTGTGACAAGCAATCTCTCCTTCTATCACAATTTTTATAACCACAAAACAGTTATAAAGTAGGCTTTTTGTTACTGTAAACTGTCGCTCGTTGTAGCTTTATAATTGAAAGATTCGCAAAAATGAAAAAATGAAATAAACGGGATTCAATGGGATAATACCGAACCTCATGGTATAGATAGTGCAATATAAGGTTACAAAATTGTCTTCTTCTTGTACGCCTTGTTCTTCTAGTTCTTTTTGTTCATTTCGTTCTTTTTGTTCTTCTTGTTCTTCTTGTTTTCCTTGTTATCGTCCTCCTCCATTTCCTCCTCCTCCTTCTCCTCTATTTCCTCCTCTTTCTGCTCCTTCCCCCCAATTTCCCTCTCCTCCTATCACTCCCCTTCCTCCTTTCCCCATCCCCTCCTCCTCACCCTCCTCCTCCCCTTCCCCATCCTCCTCCTCATTTTCCTTCTCCCCCTCCTCCTTCTTCTCCTCTTTCTCTCCTTCTTCCTCATCCTTCTCCTTCTCCTCCTTTTGCTCCTCCTTTTCTTCCTGCTCCTCTCCTTCCTGCTCCTCTTTTTCCTCTTCCTCTTCTTCCTCCTCCTCCTTCTCCTCCTCTTCGTCCTCCTCCTCGTCCTTTTCCTCCCATCCCTCCTCTCCCTCCTTTTTTCCTCCTCTTTCTCATCATTTTCCTCCTCTTCCTCATATTCTTCATCCTCCTCCTCTTCTTCTTCCTCCTACTCCTCCTCATTCTCCTTCTCCTCCCATTCCTCCACTTGTTTCTCCTCCTTCTCCTCCTCTTTTTCTTCTTCCTCTCCTTCCGTTTCCTCCTTTTCCTCGAACTCATCCTTCTCCTTCTCTTCTTCCTTCTCTTCTTCCTTCTCCTCCTCTTCCTCTTTCTCCTCTTCCTCCATCTCATTTTTCTTCTCCTCATTTTTTTCTCCTCCTCCTCCTCATTTTCCATATTCTCCTCCTCATTTCCCGCCTTTTCTCCTCCTCCTCCTCATCCGTCTTCTTTTGCTACTTTTTCATTTGCGTACAGTGTCACCTTGCACCAGACGGTAAAGCTTCCCAAGGATTAAATGATTGATTTTTGCGGTAGCAATAGTTTTCTCGAACGCCTGCACTAAACTAAATGAGCATTAAACAGGTATTTGTTTGCCAAACCGATGTTACATTTGCGGAATGTACTGATTTAAATTGAAATAAACATTTCGAAAATATCTTTAAATGGTTAAATCGTTAACTTTCTTGGTGCCTTTAAGCACCTTCAGCACACGGAGAGGGGAACGATACTTCTTTCCTTTGATAATAATAGAAAACATGCTGATGACGATTGTGGTGAAGTTGATAATGGTTAAGACGATTATGATGATAATGCTGCTGCTGCTGCTGCTGCTGCTGCTGCTGCTGCTGCTGCTGCTGCTGATGATGATGATGATGATGATGATGATGATGATGACGGTGATGGTGGTGATGGTGGTGGTGAAGATATTAACGATGATGGTAATGATAATGACGATGATGTATTACAGAACCAGCCATAGATTCTCGATTTCAAAATTGACATTTTTTTTAAAAAATAAAAATATATGCGTTCTAACGATATACACGTTAGATCTATGTTTTCATGAAAAATGTCAATATGCATTGTAAACCATTTATCTGTCTGTATATCATTTCTTTCTTTCTCTGTATTTCTTCACTTTGTCTAATTGCTCTAGTAAACCAATTGTTTCTCAAGTATGTTATGTTATATTGTAAACAAATAGAGCCAAAAAAGACAATGCTGTATGTAGTGGTGGTGATGGTGAAGATGATTATGAGAATGATGATGATGGTTATGATAATGTTGATGATGATGTTGATGATGATGTATTGATTATGACGCATTGATTATGATGGATTGATGTCGATGATGGTTATGATAATGTTGATGATGATGTTGATGATGATGAATTGATTATGACGCATTGATTATGATGGATTGATGTCGATGATGGTTATGATGATTATATGATAATTCTCACAATGATAATGAAGATGATATGATGGTGGTGTAAGTAGAAGTTAGCTGTTGCAATGTGCATAAACTGTGTGTATAAGCTAAAACTATAATATTAAACATGTTAATCCTTACACGTCTTCAGATATTTTCGGATAAATGCTCGCTCATGGAATTTGAAGGGATATCCGAATGATTTTCGGACTCCTTTGCTTATTTTGTAGACTCCTTTGCTTATTTTTTAAGCTGGAACGATTTTCGGACTCCTTTGCTTATTTTCTTAACTGGAATGATTTTCGGACTCATTTTCTTTGCTTAATTTGTAAGCTTGAATGATTTTTGGACTTATTTTGCTTATCTGGTTTTGAGACGGAATGATTTTCGGACTCCTTTTCTGATTTTTTAAGCTGGAACGATTTTCGGACTTCTTTGGTTATTTTCTTAACTGGAATGATTTTCGGACTCATTTCCTTTGCTTAATTTGTTAGCTTGATTGATTTTTGGACTTATTTTGCTTATTTTTTTAGCCGGAATGATTTTCGGACTTCTTTGGTTATTTTCTTAACTGGAATGATTTTCGGGCTCATTTCCTTTGCTTCACTTGTTAGCTTGAATGATTTTCGGATTCCCTTGCTTATTTCGCAAGCTGGGATGATTTTCGGACTCCCTTGCTTATTTCGCAAGCTGGGATGATTTTCGGACTCCCTTGCTTATTTTGTAAGCTGGAACGATTTTCGGACACATTGAGTTATTTTCTTAACTGGAAAGATTTTCGGACTCATTTCCTTTGCTTAATTTGTTAGCTTGAATGATTTTTGGACTTATTTTGCTTATTTTTTTAGCCGGAATGATTTTCGGACTTCTTTGGTTATTTTCTTAACTGAAATGATTATCGGACTCATTTCCTTTGCTTAATTTGTTAGCTTGAATGATTTTCGGATTCCCTTGCTTATTTCGCAAGCTGGGATGATTTTCGGACTCCCTTGCTTATTTCGCAAGCTGGGATGATTTTCGGACTCCCCTGCTTATTTTGTAAGCTGGAACGATTTTCGGACTCCTTTGCTTATTTTCTTAACTGGAATGATTTTCGGACTCATTTCCTTTGCTTAATTTGTTAGCTTGAATGATTTTTGGACTTATTTTGCTTATTTTGTTTTAAGCTGGAACGATTTTCGGACTTCTTTGGTTATTTTCTTAACTGGAATGATTTTCGGACTCATTTCCTTTGCTTAATTTGTCAGTTTGAATGACTTTTGGACTTATTTTGCTTATTTTGTTTTAAGCTGGAACGATTTTCGGACTTCTTTGGTTATTTTCTTAACTGGAATGATTTTCGGACTCATTTCCTTTGCTTAATTTGTAAGCTTGAATGATTTTTGGACTTATTTTGCTTATTTTGTTTTAAGCTGGAACGATTTTCGGACTTCTTTGGTTATTTTCTTAACTGGAATGATTTTCGGGCTCCCTTGCTTATTTTGTAAGCTGGAACGATTTTCGGACTCCTTTAGTTATTTTCTTAACTGGAACGATTTTCGGACTCCCTTGCTTATTTCGCAAGCTGGAACGATTTTCGGACTCCCTTGATTATTTTGTAAGCTGGAACGGTTTTCGGACACCTTTAGTGTATTTTGTTAACCAGTAATTGTCCTAAATGTTGCTGAATCATGAAATGTATTCTACACAAACCTTCATAAATTTTAAAACTTTCGAAAAGCTCCTTAATTTTGAACCCAGATTTTAACCCTTTTTCTCACATGAGGATCGTGCCATGTCATAATCGAAAGGAGAGAACGACAACTAGAAATCATATCATTTATTTATCATATCCTAAATGATATCAAATTGAAAAGAATCTTTATGTCATCGGTTTGAAACTAAAAGCGATAAAATGATAAACTGCTCGAAATAAGTAAATTTCTCATTTCGACAGAGTGTTTTGAATACTCTTCTGCTGTGAGGGGGCATCGAAAGAAATGTTTTCTTATGAAGTAAGGAGTTAATTTGTGCGATTAACCGATATGTAATCTATATGCATATTGAGAGGCGGTCGAAATATACATGAAACACAAAACCGCTTTGTTCTGCCTCCCGATTGTGTTCGATCGCGTCCATGGCAACGCAGATTTGACACATTACAACCTCCGACCCCCACGTCAAATTTCAAATGAAACGAACGGCGGCACACAAATTTCGTTTTTCAATTGGAGAAGACAGCCATTTAGAAAGGAATAAACGGTTTTAAATGCGTAATGAATGATACTGGATTTTAATTACGTACCCGGTACAATGGGATAATAAAAGACGCGCTCGAATCCAATAGTAGATTTTCCTTTTAACGTTTTTATTTCTTGTTGTATACTTACAATATGTGATACATGGCTTGTATTTTTCTCTTTTCTCTGGTTGCATATGTATGCTTTTTTATTTTAAGAGAAAACATTTTATCGAAATAGTATCAATTGGATATGAACATAAGTGATTCAATTGTGGTTTTCTTTCTTTTTGATTAGATTTGATGAGTTGAAAATTTAACTAAAACCAAGGATTTATTTTAATAAAGAACTTTTTCGATTCTTTAACATTTGATTTGTATATGGTCATGAGGAAAGAGAGAGAGAGAGAGAGAGAGTCAAAATATCCAAGTTGCATTAAATCGTTAAAATGGACTAAGTGTGAGAGTGTGCTATTTTATAAACTTGGATTCTGCAAGCCTTACTCTACACCTACGCGGGCATTTGTGAAGAATCCAAAGTGAGAGCAACGAAAACTAGCACGAACATAAAGACACTTATGTCTTCTTTATAACATTGGGAGGGAACCGTTTATGACAAAATGATAATCTGACCATCATGAGTAATTGATCATTTTGTAACAGTGTTCTCTAAATTTATCTACAGCATATGCAGTAAAGCGATATGTATTATCATTAAAGAGTTACTTCCGAAGTAATATAATGGTTTGTCAGATCGGTAAGTGCATTAGATATTGTGGACGAATCTGGAATGGTGCTTTTCTTATTTGACGTTATGGTGGTAAACATATAGCCTTCGAAAGGTTGCAACGAATTTATTTACAGCATAGTTTTGCTAGACCACGAACTCTTTAGATAGCAAGCTCCACTTTCTTATGTTACCATTTTCGTCTATAGCTCCATGTGTTATAGTAAAATATTCAAGAAGAAGTGGATGAATGGATTGATACAACAAATGGAGTAATTCAATGCCAAACTTAGATGACATTTATTAGTATGGAACAATGGAGGTACGGGACGAGATGTAACATATTTATGTTAGGTTGTTTATTGGTGGTCCATGCATGTATAGGTAAGTTTTATATCCCATGTTTCGTTGCATTCAATGGTGGTCCATACCTATATAAGTTTTAATTTTCCATGTTTCGTGGCATTTAATGGTGTTCCATACGTATATAGATAAGTTTTAATTTTCCATGTTTCGTGGCATTCAATGGTGGTCCATGCATATATAGATAAGTTTTAATTTTCCATGTTTCGTGGCATTCAATGGTGGTCCATACGTATATAGATAAGTTTTAATTTTCCATGTTTCGTGGCATTCAATGGTGGTCCATACGTATATAGATAAGTTTTAATTTTCCATGTTTCGTGGCATTCAATGGTGGTCCATACGTTTATAGATAAGTTTTAATTTTCCATGTTTCGTGGCATTCAATGGTGGTCCATACGTATATAGATAAGTTTTAATTTTCCATGTTTCGTGGCATTCAATGGTGGTCCATACGTATATAGATAAGTTTTAATTTTCCATGTTTCGTGGCATTCAATGGTGGTTCATACGTATATAGATAAGTTTTAATTTTCCATGTTTCGTTGCATTCAATGGTGGTCCATACGTATATAGATAAGTTTTAATTTTCCATGTTTCGTGGCATTCAATGGTGGTCCATACGTATATAGATAAGTTTTAATTTTCCATGTTTCGTGGCATTCAATGGTGGTCCATACGTATATAGATAAGTTTTAATTTTCCATGTTTCGTGGCATTCAATGGTGGTCCATACCTATATAAGTTTTAATTTTCCATGTTTCGTGGCATTCAATGGTGGTTCATACGTATATAGATAAGTTTTAATTTTCCATGTTTCGTTGCATTCAATGGTGGTCCATACGTATATAGATAAGTTTTAATTTTCCATGTTTCGTTGCATTCAATGGTGGTCCATACGTTTATAGATAAGTTTTAATTTTCCATGTTTCGTGGCATTAAATGGTGGTCCATACGTATATAGATAAGTTTTAATTTTCCATGTTTCGTGGCATTCAATGGTGGTCCATACATATATAGGTAAGTTTTAATTTCCCATGTTTCGTGGCATTCAATGGTGGTCCATAAGTTTATAGATAAGTTTTAATTTTCCATGTTTCGTGGCATTCAATGGTGGTCCATACGTATATAGATAAGTTTTAATTTTCCATGTTTCGTTGCATTCAATGGTGGGCCATACGTATATAGATAAGTTTTAATTTTCCATGTTTCGTGGCATTCAATGGTGGTCCATACATATATAGATAAGTTCTATTTTCCATGTTTCATGGCATTAAATGCCTTGTGATTTAATATAGGAAACACTAAGTTGCCAATTTGTAGTTATTATGTTTTACAATATGAAAACGCATCTATTGTATCAATAGACCATGGTTACATGTACCTCTGAAAGAATTACAAATTCAATGGTTTGAAGTATGAGGCTGGTTTTCTTTTGGTGTTTTTTCGTCATCAAATACGTTCTGTACGTATGAACACATGCTCTGAAATTTTGTATTTTGTTTTATTGGTTGTTTGTACATATACCAGATTTCGTTGCACTTAATACCTGGGGCCCGTTTTACTAAACAACTTACGGAAAATGTTTGCGTAAGTAATAATTGATAAACATGGATAGTATCTTCAATGAAAGCACAATATTGCAATGTGACACATCTTTGGAAGCGTCTCGGAGAGACGATTCCAATGATGTGTTACTTTGCAATATTGCTTGGCCCAATATTGAAAGAAGAGGAATTGTTGTTTTAGACTTACGCAAATCTTTAGCGTAAACTGTTTAGTAAAACGGTACCCTGGTGCTTTCATGTAGGATACACTAATTGTTGTTTTTGTAAACTTTGAAAGAGCATCTACTACTTAATTAGACACGATGATTTCGAGCAGAATTCCAAATTCAATGTGTAAACCTATTTTTTTTACATCGTTTGTGAAACAAGTTCTTACAAGTTAGATTAATCACTCTCGATTCTGCTTCCTGGATACATAACCAGCACTCGCGCCGAATGTGGATTAATGAAAGTTCCGAATCCCGCTTCCACAAGGTTCGAACCCACGGCATTCGTGTCCAGAAGCCGACGCTCTACCCCTGGACCAATGTCCTCCAAATTCAATGATATTAGGAATAAACATCTAGAACTTTGTTACTATGGGGCTGTATTTGTTTCCTTTTTATTCATCCTCGAACATGTTCGGTACGTATGAACCCATGACCTAATGAAATAATCTATCCCCTAACGATTGCTGACTTGAGAGCATTTGCTAGCTCGGAATGTAGTTTACTCTATTGTATAATGGTCAATCATATCCATTTTGAAATGTGTTTTAGATGCATCGAACACATTGATGTAAAAATGGTGCAATACAGTGAATTCTTTTCAATATCACGTATGTACCATGTTCCGATTTTTTTCCAGAATGTACTGTAGTATATTCTATTTCATAGCCCGAATGTAACTTGTTCCGATTTGTTTCTAGATCTAAAAAAATGATGTACTGTAGTATATTCTATTTCACATTGCGAATGTAACATGTTCCGTTTTGTTTCCAGAGCTAGCAGTTGATGCACTATAGAGTATTCAGTCTTAACACGAATCAGTCGTTACTACTCGGGTATTTCCGTAAGCTGAGGAATACACCATCCCTGCGTTCAATAAGGAAACACGTTTTCGGCGAACAATTTGCCTCACGGAAATCTCTATTGAACGGACAAAACTTTTCCCAAACGTTCGGTTATAAGGGAGATAAATCAAATCCGATAAAGGGAAATTACCGTGAGAAAGTTGGAAATTGGTTAGGAATGTGTATGTGTGCAAACATGGTCAGATATGTCAAAATATTCCTTTTGTGGATATGTGGCAAGTTATGTTTCATACTTCTCATGATGTAAAGTAAAATTAAAACAGCTGCAAAACGTTAATTTCAATCTTATTGTGAACCAACCTTAATTCATTACACAATCAATGAAATCATTTTAACAAGGAGTGAGGAGGAGTGAAAGAATCCAAAGTCCACCATTTTTGTTCGCCTGTTTGTTATTCGCGAGTCAAGCTCCACTTCCGTTTGCGAGATCCACGAGCGCTCGCGGAGGTAATGTCGTAAAATCTTACTGATTTACGGTAATTTGCAAACAATGTGCAAACGTTTTCCTCATTGAACGCCATGCTTGTATATAGGGCTAGGGTTACACATTTGGGATAAATCGACCACGGCTGATGACACGTTTCCTATGAGCGTCCACATTGAGTAGTTCAATGTATATGGAGGCGTTGAACACCATTTGAAACCATTACTTTTGGTTGGTAACTCATACGTAAAAGTGAAATCAGAGGGTGTGACTTATTTCCGTTTCTTTATCATGTTAGATGACTGTTTCGATATTGTATTTGTCAATTTTATTTGTCGATGAAAGAACAACGAAAGTTCTCTTGCAAGAAAAAGTGTGGCGGCTTACATCTTATGTCAGAGGTGTTTTCATTGGATAAACCCAATGAGTTCAGATAAAGCACGAATATAACCCGCTCCAAATTGTTTCCAGGTCTAGCAAGCGGTGCGTGCACGTTTCCCTCGGACATTCGTGGTAACTGGGTCAGTTCGGACAAAGGGACGCTCAACTTCACCTCGGACACGATAGTGGACTATCCGGTCAACCCTATAACCGTGTCCGTCAACAGTCTTAGCTTCAGCTGTACGAACCAGAGTGGCGACAAGTATCTTCTCTCGTATGTTCGTTTATTTGATTGTTTGTTTACCTTTTGAACATTCGTTTATTTTTTGTTCGTTTGTTTGTTTGTTTACACTGATGTTCGTTTCTGTGCTTACATTTATGTTCGTTTTTCAGTTTACATTTATGCACTATTGTTTGTTTACATTTTTGTTTGTTCGTTTGTTTGTTAACATCTATGTTTGTTCGTTTATTGTTAAAATCTATTTTCTTTTTATTGTTTACATTAATGCTCGGTTGTTTATTTACATTTATGTTCGTTTGTTTGTTTACATTAAGGTTCCTTTCTTTATTTGTTTACATTTATTTCGTTCATGTGTTTGTTTTCATTTGAGTTCGTATTTTTATGTTCTTTTGTTAGTTTGTTTGTTCGTTTACACGTATGTTTGTATGTTTGTTGTTTACATTTATGTCCGTTGTTTGTTTATATCTATATTAGTTTGCTGGTCTTCATTGTAAAACGACGGAAAAAGGCAAAATACTCAAGACCTTATGAATAAAAATAGTGGAAGAAGATATACCACTTGTAAATGAACACATGTTATTGAAAATGACAATTCTCACAAATGACGAATGAGTTATTTCATATCCGTATATGTGCTTTAAATCCTTTTCAGCAATTTTTCAATTATTTTAAGGCTTCTTTTGTTCCCCAGTATTGGGCTAGGGCCATGAAATGTCTTGCCAAAGGACACTCCCACGCTACCAGAGCCCCGTCGACT
Organism: Cerastoderma edule; assembly: GCA_947846245.1. Classification (NCBI taxonomy): domain Eukaryota; kingdom Metazoa; phylum Mollusca; class Bivalvia; order Cardiida; family Cardiidae; genus Cerastoderma; species Cerastoderma edule. The sequence goes on from OX401408.1 coordinate 3,459,118, forward strand.
CCTTGTTTCGTAGGAGTCACCTTTGGCAAGTCCCTTCAGAGCCCTAGCCTAGTACTGGTGCATCTAGGAAAGCCGTTACATAAACACAGAAATATTGTTGATACTGCGTTAAAGTCCATGCAAACAAACAATGCATCACTCTTAAAGATCGGTTACATGATAACTAGCAACACGATTTGAGAACTTTTATTCATATACAATAGCATCAGACCAAATTCTTTTTTGAGCTTGACAAACTCATTAAGTTAGAAGTTTTTCCTCTCACTTATTCTTTCATGAATATGGATGGATGACACGTATTTGATCTGTATGGTTTTGGGGTTAAGGTTAGACCTGGGTAATGGAAAACTTGTTATTGCTTTGGTGAAAGAATAAGTTTCAATGTAATTCATGAAATATGCATCGCTTCGAAGACATTCACCGAGCCAATTTTCAAAATTTGTCTGATTTTGAATATACATTTACAAAATGAATATCAACGATTTTGCTATTTATTCTATATTAATTACCTCCCTTTAAATTTTAATTTTTCACATTAAAATTAAAACTTCATAAATGAAGTTGGCAAATACAAATTCTAATCTAGGAAAGATTCTTATTATATGAAACTTGATTTTAAAATGGCATCTGCTTTGTTAAATCTTTAATTTTGTTATTCTGACTTGTCTTCATTACCCAGGTCTTACCTAAACGTAGTTTACTACGGTATGGCAGGGATTCGATACGATACGACGATATATCTAGTTATAAGTTCTGCATCTTTCGAAGGCACCAAGTGTCGGATTTGTCCATTCGAAATGCACATTCTGATCTGTATGGGCTTATCACTAGATTACACTACCACCAAAACCAAATATGACTAAATGAATGTAGTTTTCAGGAGTATTGGCAGCAGGTAAGGTCAGTAAGTGCTTAACATCGAACCCTCCCCCCCTTCCCCCTCTTAAAAGGTAGGAATAATCACAATGCAATTGAAAATAATTCAAGAAATTGACTTATGCATTTTTTCTTTTTTAGATCTACAGATACCTTCGAGCTCTTTTCATTGCCTTTCCGCGCCTACCTGTGTTTGGAAATCCACCAGATTTCCGATTATAAGTTCTGGTACCAGATAGGGAACGGTAAGTATAATGAATAGAAGGACATAGCTTCAAAACACTGTTAGTAATTCATTGTATCATAAGATCATAACTATAACACAATATTGGATTGAAGAATAAAAGCAGATGGCGGTGATTATGGTCAAATAAGGAAAGGAATCGAATAAATAATAACATTGCCATACCATATTGTTAGGTATGAAAACAACTTTTGAAAGAAAACGAACGAATGATAACATTACCATTCCATAGTAATAGGTATTAAAATATCAAATCTATGGAAAGAAGAATAACAACATTGGAATTAAGAGAGCATACAGAGGTATATGAAACCTATAGATAATTCAAAAATGTATATATTTAGTTATACAGTAGAATATATATACCTCGAACTTTTCTATACGTCAGAGTTAATAAATGATCTTGAATCATTTGCTTTTTATTTATATTTCTTTCTATTCCTTACATCTTAACCACGAAATATCTGTATTTCGAAAATTTTGAGGTAGTCCCTTCATATTTGAGCTAAAGACATTCTCCTGTATTGTTAATCCTTTTGTAGAAATAGAGACTACGAATAATGAGCGGTTTATTGCCCTGCCCTCAGCCGTACCGGTGGACTTCGATAACGGATGTGCCAGATCTGAGCCTTACGAGACGGCAACATTCAATACGCTCGTCAAAGAAGGTATCTTTACTACTACATCTCTCTACAAAAAAGCACGTAGAAGAATTACCTTTCCTCCATAATTACCCTCCTCAACTTCCCAACAACTTTGCTGCTTTTCATACAGATGGCTTCATGAATCATTGTGGCTTTGGTCACAATGGCTTCTATCATAAGTCACGAACGTAATCTGACATCTTTATATCTAGTCACTCTCGTTGAAGGTTTAAACTCACGTGGGCCCGTTTTACTAAACAACTTGCGGAAAATGTTTGCGTAAGTCATAATTGATTAACATGGATAACATCTTCAATGAAAGTACAATATTGCAATGTGACACGTCATTGGAAGCGTCTCGGAGAGACGCTTCCAATGATGTGTTACTTTGCATATTGCTTTGCCAAATATTGAAATAAAAGGACTTGTTGTTTTAGACTTACGTAAATCTTAAGCGTAAACTGTTTAGTAAAACGGGCCCATGGAGGGTAAAATGTTGTGCTTTAACATGAACCTGTTATCATACTGGTTGGTAATAACTTGTTAGTCATGCGGTTATATAGCGATACATTATTCAAAACACTATGATCATGAACTTTATGGCTATACTTTCTTTGCAAAAGTTTTCCTCTGAATGATCTGTATTTTGTGAGTTTTGTTTATTCCTGAGTTGTAAGCTTTGAATGTTGTTTTAAAAATCCCATAAAATGGGATTGTAAGGGAGGTAACTGATGTACATCAATTGTCATATGTGTTTTGGATACATGTACTTTTGGGAACAAAACGACAACAAATCAAGTAAACACCTTCAGAAAAAAGAATAAAGTCGCTCTTTTGATGAAACTCAAATGTACATTTTGGTTCATAAACCCAAAACAGCCTTTCCTGGCTCGAAATGCAGATAACATTCCTATATTCATGCCATAGAGTATCACAAACGGTCAATCTGATTTGTGGAATGAATTCCGATTGTTTACTTTTTTCAAACCAAAGGGGCTGTAGATGCAGGACTGGCCGAGGCAACATGCCCATATTCAATATTACACACGTTTTCCACCGGAAGTCTGGAATCTTCGACCGGAAGTACAGCATGTAGCAACGTCACGATAGATATGTGCGCAGACCGAACGCGCATGTTACAGACGTATGACGAAGGATGTGATAGTTCTCTGAAAATAGCAAGTAAGAAACAAGTCAAATGCTTTTCCAAACACTTACACGAAGTCAATGTTAAAATACAAGTCTAACCTTGTATCTAGAAGCAAGAGCTATCTAAAAGTTATTAAGAAAGGAGTTATGGTGCTAGATAATTGCAATCTATTCAATTTAAATGTAGTTGAATGTTTTGTTTAGAAACGTTCTTGACAGTAGGTTATTTTTTAGAATACTTCATATGCATACTCAAAATGAAATACATACTTGGTATTTCTTTATCTTAGATTGGGAAGTAGCATTTGCCTGCTAGTCTTGGGAAATTGCATTGATACAATTGCTGAATTGGGAAACCCAAAAGCTAATGCGACTTTGAATTTAATGGAAAACTTCATGATTTTAAAGTAATTTCCAATTGGGAAGGCGCCTTTAATGGGCCCATTGTTTAATAACTCGAAAAAGCCCTGACATACAATAAACAAGTTATTCGTATTAGAGAAGATGTTTATCAAACCATTGTTTGTATTTATGGGATTTGTGCATAAAGGAGACATATCAGCTTCAAGAGCATTGATTTTCGCTAAGTAAGTACGCCTCTATCCGTTGGTTTGACTCCCTGGTATATTCAGAGTGACATGTCAGAAAGTCTCATGGTTTACGCAATGCTGGCGGTTCTTCACGATTTGATCAACCAATTACAAACAATTACAGCTTCGAGTCTTCCAACATAGCCCGAGAGCTGTATGTCGCTGAATAACATAAAACGTGTCGTCACGATGAATTTTTCTTATCTAAATATAGTAAATAAAGAGAAATGAAACATACATCTATGCTCTTATTTCCAGATGGCGGTGTGTCCATTTGTCTGTTGGATTTTACGAACGATACTTCGGGAGTGACCTATCTTCATGTATGGAATAACGACACAACCCTGACCACGGGTATAGGAAGAATCAACTGTTACGTAAGTATATTGTTCGTTATCAAAATAAATATATCAACCTAGCTCGGAGTTAGAAAACTTGACATGAACGAAAAAAAAAAACACGATATGTTTCCATGGCGTTGTCATGGAAACGTAGACGTGTGATTCACTACGGGTAATTTTGGGACTAACAACTTATCATAACCCATGGCAAACAATAACGATATTTGATCAGTTTGTTGCAGACGACTCAGGAAAACCTTGTGGGAAAAAGATGAATTGCTCTTATCAGAATTCTGTCTTATCAGAAGATTATTTTTAACTTCATCATATTTTGAAATGTCGTCTGCAAATTCTTTAAATTTGGGACAGTAAAAAAGTTGGCGTTTGGTAAAGGGTTAATAACAAAAGAAGCAACACGCAATTAATATTCTTTACAAGTTTTAGAATGAACGGAAACGCTGGTTCTAATTGTATTTAGAAAATGCAATTGTAGCCTGATAATGTCGGATCATCATGGTTAATCCGTTAATGTTTAATACCTCATATCAAAGAACACAATGAAGAAACCGATGTAACAAAAGCTTGAAAAGCCCGTGACAAGCTCATTTAGTCAACCATCAAATTATGTTCTACCCGAGAACACAAAAGTACTTCATGATTGTCGTTTGATGTTGGTTTCCCCTTGAACCGGTCAACAGTTTCGATGTACTGGAATGGTGGATCCCACTTTAATATTTAGCCGATAAGTTATTAATATGCATATATTGTAATATTTGTATGCTCCCAGTCTAAATAATAGGAATAAGACAATCATGCAAACATAAAACTGGTATCTGAGTTCCATACGTCGTTCAATGCTTCGTAAATAATACGGATTACTTACGGTGATCGGATTGTAGACGGTTTTATACCTTTTTAATGCTATTATATTAATGTATTATTGTTGAAAGTTGCAGGCATCTACAACCAGAAAGTACCAGAAAGTTGCTGGTCAACTTATGCGGGGCACACAATGTGGATATCAATGGCAAAAGAAAATGAAAAAGCACGAAATATCTGTGGCGTGGTCAGCTTGTTCAGACAAAAGATCGTCAATATTGGTCACATGATTCCCCCGTCTGATATCTTAAATAGTGCGGATTACGAAGAGGTCTTTATTAAACGTTAGATACCTTTGTTAAGCCAAGGTAATTTGTTTAAAATTGCAGGCGTTTGCACAAAGCGGTGATACATTCAATGGGACCATATATCCGAGCTCTTGCACTGAAGAGCAAACAGACATAGACGTGAATGCGCCGGGAATCAGGTTCTACTATGATACAATAACAAGTAAGCGTGTAACATGTTTACAATGCATACATGGGTATTGTCATCTTTTTTCTCTCTCTGCCTTTTAACTGATTAAATGTTTGCTTTTGGTTTGAACGGTATTTGAGTTCTTTTGTGATACAGGTTTAATAAAAGATGACTAAAGACACTACAAGTATCAAGTTCCTGTGATGAATCATTGAACTCTACAAGTATGCTACAAGACGACTTTCCATTGCAAAAATCTGAACTGGTTCAAAGCAAGAATCGAACAAAAGGAAAAGGGGACCAATTGCCTGTACATTAAATGCCACAAACTCAAAGAGCATAACTGATGTATCTCGGACAGTTTTAAGACAATATGTGTGAGCTAAAACTACACTTTCCAACATGTCTACATATTAAATAGTAAAAGGATACAAGGAAAACCTTAATCTGAATAGAAGAAAACGAATTTATATTCATTCATAACTCAATGTATCCATCAAATAAATGCTTTATCTTAACATACGAGTACGTGTCTCTTTTAACCATCATTAACGAATCCATTTTTCGTGTGTTTCAGATACCTGCCGTAAGTATATTTCGTTGTATTATCAAATACCCAATGGCGAGAATACAACTTATTTGAGCCTATCGTCTGAGAGTAAAACTAAGCAAAACGATTGTTTATAGATTAATTTATTCACAGATTCCTTTGGCGCCGTACAAGTGACCTTTAACATGACAGTTCAGAGCTCTGGTGTACATGAGTACTGTGGAATACAGAAAACCCGTAGCATAACTGGAAACATGCTGAAAAGGCGTTAAATTTCACATAAGCAAACAAGCAAACAGATTGTTTCAGCATATATGTTACGTTTACATTTTCCATGTTCTCTAAGTACATGGTGCACTACCCGACCCAAACTTCTAATAGTGATCTCCCTTTATTGGATTGTCCCCCGGCCTCTACAAATGTTGTATGACCATATGCTTAGATACGAAAATGGCGTTTAAAGATGGCGGTGAAACTCAAAGATTCATCCATTTGTGCTTTATTTGTAAAGAAAAGACATATTGTTTTAAATTCAACTGGTCAAAAATAAAAACAAGAAGGCATTATCCGTATACTAACTACTATACCCAGTAAAAAAACAACATTATTTAAACTTCATCCAAATATGGATGGAAGTTCTGTGGTGGCAGTGATCGATGCAGCGTAGCAAAGGGAGATGGCTATGAGGAGTTCGACCCCACCACTGATCCCCGCTATTCAGTATACCAATGAGTTTGAATATTGAAACGATTCATAACATACTTAACCTACGGTACATTACATCTACGCTCCTGACCTGCTAGAACATTCAACAATAAATTCATAGCAACTATGAGCTTTTGTTATAAATGTTGATCTTGTTCCGCACATTTTAAATTCTTTTGATGTAGATCGTCATGTTGGCATTATCTTGATATCATGCATTGTAGCTTGTATTCTGTTCATTGATTTGATTGTCAACAATGTGCCTAGTTTAAACTTTTTCATTTAAACATCGATTGCGAAACGAGTTGTTACAACTTACATAAGCACTCTCGATTATGCTTCCTGGATACATAACCAGTACTCGCGCCAAATGTGGATTAATGAAAGCTCGCAATGCAGATCTCGCATCTCACGGAATTCGAACCCACGACCCTCATGTCCTGAGGCCAACGCTTTACCCCTTGACCACTTTAGACACAATGTTCATTATACGGTTATTATCTCTAATGCAATTATGTAAATAAAACATCTTAAAACAACTTCATAATGTTTCCACTTTCAGAAAACGTTGTCGAAAGTGGACCCGACACCATTTATTACATAGCTATTATACTAGGAGGACTTGTATTCATTTTCATCATCGTGCTGTTAATATGTATAGCTGTTAAGACTAAATGCAGATGTTGCCGTAAACTCCGCAAAAAGAAGAAAGTTGGACACACATCCCGAATTACAGTTGCGAGCTGCAAAGAGAACGATGGGGATTCTATCGATAAAGACAGTGAAAACGATGATATCGAAGCAAATACAAGGGCTGCGAGGAAAAGCGCCATCGACGTTAGGTATCATACGGACAAAGAAAGTGAAGATAATGAAATCAAGGCGTATGCAAGGCCTCGAAAGACTGTAAGGAAAGACGCCACCAATGTTAGGATTTCTTCCGACAAAGAAAGTGAAAACAATGAAGCTAATGCAAGGACGCGAAGAATTGAAAGGACTGCAAAGGAAGACTCCATCGATTCTATATACACTACCGACAAAGAAGGTGAAGACAATGATATCAAAGCGAATACAAGGTCTCGAAAGACTGCAAGGAAAGACGCTACCGATGTTAGGTATTCAATCGATAGAGAAAGTGAAGACAAAGATATCAAATCGAATGAAAGGACTCAAAGGAATGCAAGGACTGCAAAAAAAGACGCTATCGTTGTTATGGACTATATTGAAAAGGAAAGTGCAGACAATGATATCAAAGCAAATGCAAGGCCTCGAAAGACTGCAAGGAAAGCAAGAAAAGACGCTAAACATGTTATACATTCTACCGACAAGGAAAGTGCAGACAATGGTATAAAAGCGAATGCAAAGACTCCAAAGACTGCAAGGACTGCAAGGAAAGATGCTATGGAGGTTATAGACTATATCGACAAAGAAAGTGACGGCAATGATATCGAAGCAAGTGCAAGGTCTCGAAAGCCTATAGGGAAAGACGCAATGGATGTTATGTTTATTGCCCGGAAGCCGATCAAACTTAGCCCGATTACTTCGCCGTATCTGAAACCACCTGCGAAGGTAGAATTGTTGTATGATGTGATACCCAAACCTATGAGTAATAAACCGGTGTCAGATAACTCGCTTTTTATGAGTCAAGTGAGTTTGAGATACAATAGATGACGTTCATGTATGTCATGGGCTTCAGGGGTGGCAAGATCAATTGTCCGTATTGTCCAGCTTGTCGAAAAGCCTTACCAGACAAGTTAGTTGTTGAAGAAATTTACTATATAACCAGTATACAGACAAATGCAGAAAATATTTTGGCAATTACGGACAAGTATATCAAAATAGAATTTCGCTACCCCTGGTGTTGAGATGAACATACGTTAAGCAATCTAGGTCAACTGACGTCTTTGCTGTTTGATGAAATAAATGGAACTTTCTCCAACTGCTTTCTATCAATATTTGAGAAATCGTTTTCGAGTATTCTTGTCTAATGGTTTCATTTACCAATGTTTTTTTTTTTTTTAAAGATTTCCGCCGATTCTAAGTTAAAAAGATAAACACACAGTGGTGTGTGCTATTTTATCCAGCAAAAGCATCATTAAATTCCATGGACACGCATTAGAAAGGAATTTCAGAAATAAGTAAAACTTAAAAAAGAATGTGCTTATAAGTAGCTTGGCAAAATTGTATCAACGTATCTTTGACATAGCATGCATTTGATAAAGAGGCTTGTGTTGTTTAGAAGAAATGTTGTTGCTTACGAAAGCTACTATTGTGTAGAAAATATTCTGTGGTGTAGAAAATATTCTGTGGTGTAGAAAAGATTCTGTGGTGTAGAAAAGTTTCTATGATGTTGAAAAGATTCTGTGGTGTAGAAAGGATTCTGTGGTATAGAAAAGATTCTGTGGTGTAGAAAGTATTCAGTAGTGTAGAAAAAAGTCTGTGGTATAGAAAAGATTCTGTGGTGTAGAAAAGATTCTGTGGTGTAGAAAGGATTCTGTGGTGTAGAAAAGATTCTGTGGTGTAGAAAAGCTACTGATTGGTAGAAAATATAATACTGATATAGTTAGGTAGACAACATGCAGTTAAGTAGAACATAGTGTCAAGCAACGCGAATTAATGCAGCTTCCATATAGGAAGTTTTTCAATGCGTTGATAGCTTCATTCTAGATAGATAATACATAGATGGATAGTATTTCAGTATTTAGTGTTTGCTGTTGCAAGGCAAACGTACTGTTGTGTAGGCCCGTACTTTTGACAGAAAAAGAGGACAAATTATGTGAACAAAGAAACTGACTTTTCCAATGTTCTCTGAATGTGTTTCAAAAGAACACTGCGACTGATGAGGGGTTATTATCCATAATTGAATTTCATGTGTTATGTACTATAGAAACGACTTGCCAAACTGTATTGTATTTTGTGTTTTATGATGTGTATTTTGACTTGTGTGTTCTGGGTTTACAAATAAAAGTTTATAATCGTAGCTCCTTCGAGTTGATACCTCCTAGACTCCTTGACCCTTTCCCAAACAATAACGACATTTGACCACTTTGTTGCAGATGACTTTAGAAAACATTGTGGGAAAAGGAGAAATTGCTCGTACCGAGCAATCTTTCCTTTTCCCACAATGTTTTCTGCCCTATCAGAAGATTGTTTTCCAATTGCATCATATTTTGAAATGTCGTCTGCAAACTCTTTCAATTTAGGACAGTCGGAAATCTGTTGTTTGGGAAAGGGTTAAAAGGCAAGATCTTTTTAGAAATAAAAGATTAACAATCAGTTATTCGCCTAGTATAAGCCGAAGCGAATCCATGCTGCAAGCCATTTTACACGATCGACATCGATGATTTTATTCACTTAAGGTACAATGTTTTTTTTTATATTGGTTTTGCATCACATCGACATTATTTCAGTTATGTAGCGATGCCCGACTCTTAATGATGGAGGAAGATCCCATACTCAACTGCCCATAAGGGCTGGTCAAGGCGGGTAGAACCATCGGCATTCCGTAAGTCAGTCGGGAGACTGCCTCTCATGAAAATCCACTTCTTGCTTATGTTCTTTCAATTGCGTCTTATATTTCTCATGCGAGAAAACACATTGAATCAGTGCCTTTGTCCTTTTTAACTTTCAAAGGCTCCTTCTTTTTCACAATCACGATGCCAAAAACCCGTCCACACAGGCACAGGCATATCAGGTCTTAAACCAGACTTTGCAAAATCTCTGGAGGCTCACGTTTTATTAAAGAGCGGTATATGTCACATGAGCCGTGAATCACACGCCCTGCTGTTATGGGTAAACGTGTCTTAAAGACACTCGTGAAATGAGATCAGGAACCTGGACGGGCACAATGATCCTAAGGGATGTCAGTTTATGTTTCTATTTATCAATTTATGTTTTATATGGGTTTTACTTCTTGTCAACAGATTTGAAGTTATTTTGCGATGCCCAATTTTTGATGATTTTGGCTAGTCAAACCGGATAGAATAATCGGCACTCCGTAAGTCAGTAGGGAGATTACGACTCAGGAAAATCCATTTGCCTCACCGGTATTTGGACCAACGCGGAGAGGGTCTATGTGATTTTAAGGTCTTTATCCTAACCACTAGGTCACAGAAGCTCCGTCAATCGCGCTAAGTGTAGAATATCAAAAACTCGCACGGCAGTCAACGCTTCTCATGGAATTCGAACCTACGACCTAAGAGTCCCAAAACTTATGGCTACTAAGTGAGTCAATGTAAGACTTCAATGTGCACTTTGTGAAAGGCTTTCAATATTAAATACCCCTTTTCTGAACGTATCTAACATGCATTAAACGCAACAATTTTCCGGTGTTATTTTAATTTTTTTCTCTATTGAAGCTTGAAAATTAATCATTCATATTGGTATCTTACTATATTCTTCTTTACTATCCATATACGTATTGATTTTATGGGCTTTTTTTCAAAATAAATGAATAAATGATTAAAACAAACGCAAGTAAACTGTGTTCAAAGAAAGCGTCATTCGCACTTATCTGACATGAAGAAGTAAATGGATCTTTAAAAACTCACCCATTTAATTAACGAACCTTTAGATAGTAACAAGTATGTATTGTTCTACTGATTCAAACAATAGACGTGTGAAAAGTAAGAAACAATACCCTGTTTAACATTTTACTTCATAGTTAGGCTAGCTCCGAACTACAAGAACGCAGTTGGTATAAATAAGGAATACCAATGACTTAATGGAAACGGAAAATGCATCGAAGAATCATCGAACAGAACTGACGAGTTGGTGCTGTTCAAAAAAGTTATATATTCTACATTATTGCAATTCGTTTTCAATTCTTCTCAAACTCACTTCTGAAAAGGGTTTGTTGTCGGCAAGACTTAAAGAGTAGGTTAATGATATCTTTCTCCTTTGTACACCATTGTTTAACCGTCTCGCTAGATTACCTATCATCGACCAGTCTAAAAGTTAAACATGAAATATACTTAAACATGAACTACAGTTAAAGGGACTAAAAGTGTTAATTTGCGTATTTAAAATGGTTTTAAAAGTCGACATGATACGTGCATGACCCCTATATACAACATGGAACGCTCCAAATATTGCTTGACAATGACGCCATGATACGCTTTACGTTGACGTACAACTTGACGTTATTTATAGAAGGACGTCATTTATAGAAGAAACACAACCAATGCTGCGATCATTATTGATCCTGGTCACGTGTCTGCCGTGTGTGATCACGTGTCCGTATCCTGATGATTTGATTGGAGAATGGTACAGCACGAGTTTTGGGACGTTGACGTTCACGAATACGTCGTTTTCCGGTTTCACGTCACCTCAGGTTTACGTGACTCCACTGACGTTCTCCTGCTACGAACGTGAGGGCACGCAATATGTGTCGACGTAAGTTTATTTGTTTGTCTGAAGTCTTACAGATTGCCTGTTTTCGCTCAGTGATGCCTGTTTCTAAATACGTTTTCAACATATTGAGGCCAAGCGTGGTTAAATAATACGCGCTCTAAGAAATTAGCAAGTGTAATAACTTAGAACATTTCTCACATGTCGTTCATTGTGATTTAAAGCGATTTTCAAAGAAATGTCAGATGTATTTCAAGGCATTCCATGGTTTCAGCTAGTCTTCAATACATTTTGTTTTTAATGCAACGATAGATCGCATACCTATGTTTTCTGGATTTATCAAAACTTAGTTTACAATTGAAATCACATTTCCCTTTTCTGAATTGGTTAAAAAAACTGTCACCCATCTTGCTAAACGAAGAAATTATATAAACTGATAAATCTATGTCTATTATTTGCAGATCTGCTGTCACGTTGTTTGGTTTGGACACCTATTTCTACCTCTGTATGAACCTGGTCCGAGTATCCAGTATAAAGTATTATTTCACGTTGGATAGTAGTGAGTATTCTTTCCCTTTTACTATCTCAATTTTCATACCCATTGTCTCCCCCTCTCCTCAGATGTCAAGATAAGAGGTATTTGATCTTAGAATGCTGGGTAATTTTCTAAAAATATATGTATGAGTTTGTCTCGCCTGATTTCCAAAACCTTAAAGGTCTGCTTAATTTTGGGTAGGAAACACACTCAGAGTTGTAAACAGGTTACATCACAGGTCAGTCGCCAATTTACTTGGCGGCTGGCCTGGATCTAACCTGTTTGCATAATCATGAAGTCGGTTCAAGCACCATAAGGGTTAACCCTGAATGGTTAACGTCATTTTCCTCTACATTAGTCAATTCATGTGTTACGTTATACTTTATCGTATCACGTGATCATAAAACGAAACCAATATGGCGACGATACTATATGCCGATGAAACGAGGCCAGCAAAGTCGTTTTATTGTGAAAATCTGTTTTGAAATTATTGAGTCTGTTTCTTCTTTTCATCCGATTGTGTTCCTTATGAAGCCATTTTTTTCTCTCTGTATTTATCATTTCAAACATTATTTCTAACTACCACCTGATTACCACAAGTACACCACTTAGCAGAATGATTAATCAATCAATCTTTTGGTGAAATATTATTGACGGAATCCCTGTAGTATATTAATGTACATGTTTAACCCTTATAGTGCTGCAACCGGCTTTAGCTTATGCAAACAGGTTAGATCACAGGCCAGCCGCAAAATAAATTGGCGGCCAAGTCAAAAGTTCTCTTTTGACAGATTTGGACGTCAATGACGTACGTTATTACACGTCAACCTCCCCGAATGTGACGGTGGCAGAAGCATGTTCGTTAACCGATACCAGATCATCAGGGGAGTTCGAGCTACTCATACGTAAAGGTAAGTCTATCATTTAATTCTAATGGTGGCGAAATCTGATTTTATTTAGTTGTCCGTAAATGCCAAATTATTTACTGCACTTATCCGCAAAATGATTATGGAGTAAATTTCAGTAAGAACTCACGTCCGGAATCTTTTCCTGCATTTGACCATACAATTATTATATAGTAGATCTCAGTAAGAATTCAGTTGTCCTTCAAGGCTCTGGGACAAACTGGACAATACGGACAATTAGTATCGTCATCCCAGCATCTTTCAGAAAAGGGGATCGAATAGTTATACATGTATGCAAAACATCTTTGTGTTTTGTCCTTCTTGGCTTGGCTCTGTAAAATACGTATCGCTATTTCAAACCAATGTTTGGGAAATCCTAGGAAAGTCGTTGTCTTGCTAGAAAATCGTTGACAATTCATTAAACGCTATGCAAAAAGGCAAAAAAAAAAAAAGAAAGAAAAAGATAACAGCAAAACTCAAATGATTTGTCCTCCAAATAGCCAAACTACTTGTCTTTGCCCAAGCCTAGTATTGTTGAATACAAGGACAATTGTAATGTAACTCGAAACATTATTGACACGATGTTGAACGCGATGCAAAAACAGCAAAAGTCAAATTATTTCTCTTCCCAACAGTCAAAATACTTTCCGCTTGAAAGATACTTCAAAGCCCCAGTCTAGTACTGATGGATTCCAGGAAATATAGCTCCAAAGTCGTGAAGACAACATTAAAGGTTATGCAAAAAACAGCAAAAGTCAAAATGAGTTCTCTTCCAAACAGTCAAAGTACTTTCGTTTGAAGGACACTTCAGTGCCCCATTCATGTATTGTTGAATCCCAGGAAAGTAGTAATAGAAATCGAACATTGTTGGTACGACGTCAATCTCTATGAAATCACAAAAAACTAAATTGCTTTGTAAATCTCAAGACAGTCGTCATATAGGTCCAACATTGTTCAGACGGCATTTAACGTTATGCAAAACAGCAAAATTCAAATCATTTGTCTGCCCAACAGCGAGTCTTTCGGAGGCGTTTATATCATGTCCCGGGGAATTCCTCTCGTATTTCGACGTCGTTATGAATACCAGCACGTCGACGGACTGTGAGAATACAACGTTAGAGGGGAGATCCGACACCGCTCTGTCCTTTAACTACAGTACATGTGTCAGCGGAACGTTGAATAGTAAGTATATTTTTCATCATACTTCGACAAAAATCGAGTATAACTGGGGCCTATTTGAACCACATCTGTGTGTTGCCTAGTCTGAATTACCTGCTGAATTAACATTACATAGGAATACCTGCACCTTAACGTTCTTAGTTATAATATCACGACGGGGATCCGGCAAGGTTTTGCCTTATATTCCAAGGGAGACAACCGAGCTGCAAGCTGAGACACATGTTCATGATATGTAATAAATTTCCGTCCGGACATGAGTGAACATACATGTATACCTTATCAGAGATAATCATGAAGAAAGTGTCTGACTGGGAGCATCCTTTATTGTAACATTTGGAATGTGATACGTATGTAAAGCAAATAAGGTTTCTCCCATAAAGGTCTCTGATTTTCTAAATTTAGGTATCTGCTTTGGTTAACTATCTCGGAGAGATTTCTTAGGCTGTGTTTCTTTCTTTTTTAATCATATTTTTACAGTCTTCTATACCTCTGTAAGAGAGGCTAATGTACATGTTAGAGAAGATATATATATAGATATGGAAAAATAGGAATGCACATATGATGCGACTTTAATAAAAAATGAACTGAACTGTAAGTTTGTATATCTCCGCCACTCTCTGATCACTCCGTCAATCATCATTGTATTTTCAGGCGGCGGTACCCTCCATTGTCTTCATAACGTCGTTTCCGGAGACGGCTACCTTATCACGTACAATAACGATACGTCAACGGACGAGACGTCAACGTTCAGATTTACGTGCTTTGTAAGGACTTTGATTTTGGTTTTAATTTTGTTTTGTGTTATCAGTTCTATAATTGTTGATTGCGGCACTATGTATTTTGTGTTTTAGGATGAGCATGCAAGTTCCTTATTCTATCATACTTTACTGTACTGCTCATAGTCAGAAGTCTTTTAAGACAATTGATTCAAAAGAATAAGAAGGCGGTAAAAATCCGCTTATCATGGACAACAATGTCTGCTACACGGCGTCACGAAGACAATATTTTATCCTTTTTTTCCCCCCTCTGCGTTGGCTTAAGATTCGAACCAGCCACAAATGGAAAACAGCTATTCCTTGGTAGAACAAGAGCCTCTGGACACAAGAGTCGTGGATTAGAATCCCGTAGATAGCGGGATCCACCTTGCGAACTTTCATTAACCCACATGTGGCACGAGTACCGGTTATGTATCTAGGAAGCAGAAACGAGAGATGATAAATCTTAGTTTTAAGAACTTGTTTCACTTTGGATATGCAAAAGGCAAGTTCAAACCGTAAATACATTTCCATTAACGAGAACAAGAAGTCATGGATACACTGAGTGATCATGTTATCTATTTCCGAAATTTTCGATTGATGGAAATCCCATAAGAGAACACAATAGTTCTCATTTATCGATCAAAATGAGCGTGTTAACCCTTTACCAAACGCCAAATTTTCGACTGTCACAATTGCGAAGAGTCTTTAGACGACATTTCAAAATGTAATGGTTTTAAAAACAATCTTCTAATAGGGCAGAGAACATGGTGGGAAAAGGAAAAAATTGCTCGTTAAGAGCAATTTTTCCCTTTCCTGTAATATTTTCCAGAGTCGTCTTCAATAAGCTGGTCAAATGTCGTTACTATTTGGTAATGGGTTATGCGTTCAGCATTCCTTTACAGACGTATTCTAAATCCGGCGACCTCTTGAATGCGACGGAGCATCCCCAATCGTGCCACACCAACCAGTCCACGACCTATGTGAACTCTCCAGGCGTGGTTTACTCGATGACGGATATATGTAAGTATTGTCCTGGATACTTCTCACATTACAGGATCGGCAAAATCAAGTGTCCGTATTGAACAGCTCGTCCAAAAGCCTTAAGCAATAGAATGCTGGGTGATTTTCTTTAGATAGATATTTGTGTTGTCTGCATTCTACAACTTTGTAAAATTCTTCTACTTCATTATCCCTAGTCCCTGTCTCGAGGCGACAGCATCACAGAGATAGCAAGCTACTACCTGTTCAACAATAATAAAATCAAATCATTTAAAATTCTTTTATATAGAGCTGTTTATCAAAATGTCCTTTAACTAGAGTTTTTGGAAAGGACTGGCGACTTTACTTTAAAGCAGTGTGATTTGAATTCAAATAGCATCGCCTTAAGAAAAAACCTTTCATAACATGTATTCGTACAAGGTTCTAAAAGGTCATCTATTTATTAAAAGCGTTATCAAACATTTCAGATTACGTCGCCCCAATTGAAGATACGAACGATATAAACCTAGGACTCATACTCGGTCTGGTCTTCGGTATCATTATCCTCATCGTGTTGATCGTATTGGGAATTATACTCTACCGGAAGTACTGTATGAAGAAACCGGAAGTACCACCACCTTCGCCAAAAATACGCAAGAAAAAGCGGAAGTTGTCGATCACCGATTACGCGCCTAACCTCTCCGCTAGGGGCGCTCCCTTTCCAAAAGATTTGGTGAAGAAAGAAAGCGCCGGAGAGATACTGACCAAAAGCTTGATCAGCGATCAGAAGCCGCCCCATATGGATTACGAACCTTCCAAAAAAGAGGTATAAACAAATGCATCGAAAACCATCAAAAGGACAGTAGAATAGATATACCTCGAACTTCTGACTGTCGAGCTCTTCCTTACGTTGAAGTAAACACGGGCTTCATTTAACGTTAAAAAATAGATATTCTACTGTAATTCAACACAACAGTCAGTCCATTGATTTGTTTTAAGTGTATATATTGTTGTGGTATCTAAATGTATCGTTTCATTATTGATGTTTTACATCGCGTCAATAGTATCTCAGCCATGTTGCAACATCCGACATCCATTGATATAGAGAGACCATTATCTTGATCACTTAGAATGACTGGATAGGCCGGGTAGAACCATCGGCATTTTGTTAGCCGTAACACTAGTTCTCATGATAATTCGAAAACTAGGTCAAAATCTACGTGGAAGGGGGACACGTGATTCCAGGTTCTTTTCCCCACACTGAGGTCACGAAGTCCTTTTCTAGTTGCAAATATGAGATGCGTCTTTTCAAATAAACGATGACAATCCGAGCCAAACATAACAAACATATCATCTCGAACTAATACTCAAATCCGATGGGAAAGTCTTTCGTGTTCATATAACGATGATATAAATATTCAACTACAAATGTATGAAGATTTGTCTTGGATGCGTCGATTACGTTTTGCATCAGGCACTTTTCTTTCGTCTTTGATCAATATACATCAGTTTATGTTTGATAAAATTGACCGGTTTAATGCATAATTGTTTGGACAATCGAAACAAAGTATATTCGTGTTGCCATGGATTTTAGACACCAACCCATATGGGATAGATGAATCAAATAAATGCTATTCATTTATGCCATAATGTTATTCATTTATGTCATCATGTTATTTGTTCAAGGTATCATACTATTTATTCATGGTTTTATGCTATTTAATCATACCATCCTGCATGGTATGCATGCTTCCATGCCATTTACATATGCCACAATGCTATTTCTTTATGCTACCATGCCATTTACACATGATATTATGCTATTAAATTCATGCTATCATATGCATTATATTATTCAAACAGAAATGGCGGAAACAGTGGGAGAACACACCTCGCTCATCTACGCCACTGACTTCAGCATCTACATCAGGCAGAACAGTCTATAACGCACAAAACGGCTTCGTGCCCCGGGAGCCAGAGGGGGCGCTGACATCAAAATCTACATCACTTCCGGAGCACTTGGACAGTAGTCATGGAGGTCCCCGAAGGTCGATTCAGAGAGACAATCTAAAGATAGACGCACTCGATCTCGAGACTTCACGTTCGCCGACGCATTCCGCGAGATATTCCGAGAGATCACACGCGACGCCGAGAATGCCCGAAAGCACGGGAAAATTCGGTGGACAGAATACGTTCAGGTCGGACTCAACCGTTTTCATGCCGAATATTTTACAAACGATTAAAGAGAACCCGCTTTCGCGAGAAAATACGGAGTTACTAAAGGAACATGTCAACAAAACTCCGAAAACATTTACGTCGTTTAACCGACCTTACTCGGGCCTCACGACATCCCAAAGTACGATTTCCGCTGGTGATATACGACTGGGATCCCTCTCAAAGACGAGTAGATACAGTCACTTGAGCGCTTCCAACGAAAGCATATTTGATGATCCGAGATGGATGACTCGAAGTGTTGCCGAATCCGAACACGCATTCGAAGTCGGGAGAAATCTTCTACCCGGCCTTCCGCGGAAATCCGCCGTACTCGATCCGAATGCCTTTATCAAAATACCCGTAACCACATCACGAGAAGATTTCGACTACACGAAAAGCAAGACCATGCGTTCTGTTGGTATAAAGGCAGCGTCGACGCAGGAGAGGTCCCCGAGCAGTCAGACAATAATCGAGGACGAGAAGAAGCGACGGAAGAGGAAAGGGGAGACAACGAAGCCAAAAATAGTGCGACCTTCACCCATTTCTACGCACGTAGAGGACAAAACTTAGCTTAGTCGTATGTTAAGGATAAAGAAATCATTGATACATATACATGGGATTGCACTGCATCAACCGTATTTTCAGTTAGTTGGAATGACTAGGCATGTTAAAGATGGAACAGTTCTGAGTATTCTACTAGAGTCGATTTCAATTTAATTGTTTAGTCAGTACATGCAGTTCCCTGACCCTTAATGCATAACATTTTTCCAATGTGGTATTTTGCCGTTACCAAACTGTTTCAATCAGATATTAGACCGGGTTAAAGAAAAGAAGTAGGACCCGTTAATAGAAAATATGCAGGCACAATTCACTTCGCCAGTCTGTACGAATTCTTCTTTTCGAAAATATTTCGACTTAACCAAAGTGATACTCCAACACGAGTTAAAATGTGTCTGATGATCGCAAGTTTTTTTGCTTCTACTCTAGGAAATGAAATAAAACAATAAACAATTATATTCAATGCGATAGTGCAACTCATATAATGCAGATGTTCCAATGCTATGTTACGGTTTTCGTGTTTTGAACACATTTCTTACTAATGGGGATACATCATTAGCCCAAATTGCTTGCAACCACGAACACCACAAAAACACAGAAGCATAAAAAACAACACTTTTGTTATGATCTTAGGGTGAAACAGTTGTTTCAAAAAGACAGACGTATACCTGGAAGCAAATAGAACAGTACTCACAGTACAATATAAAAGGTTCTAGTTTCAAAATATGACTCTATATATGATATACAGTTTTATAAAGTTTATAGGTAAATTTTACACTTATTATTTGCAAAATAATGTTAAGTGGAAGGGGAAATGGCTCTTTAGAGCAATTTCCCATTCTACGTAGCATTATAATTCAAACCATCATATTCATTATGGATCGTACGAAGTTATCTAACACTAATTTCTCACACACATCGTTTCAGAGTTGGATTTACAGATGGGAGAACACGCTCCGCCCCAAGTCTCCCTTCCGTTCAATCGTCAGCAAACGTCGACCAACCGTCACTCCATCGGATGACGTTGACGTCGACGTATTCTCCGACCGAACTTCCAGGAACTTTGACGACGTTGAAGCTGGCGTAACCGACGTCAATGCAAGCCAGTGCTCTCTAACGCCAAGCGGTTCGACAGGCTTATACACACACGACGTCGACGTGCGCTCACGGCCGTTTACACCGTCAAATATCCCTGACATAACGTTTACGTCACCGGATGATCTTAACACAAGCGTGGCTGAAACTGTGAGTCTAGGGAATGTGGAAGATACGTACAGCCTTGAAAACGAAACTGTTCAAGAGTCGAATCGAGTCGTTGAGAAAACAGGAAGAAAGCGTAAACGACAGACAAAGGTCAAAGAGGTCAACATCCATCTTGACCTTATAACGATTCCTTCCGGTGACGGTACAATGTTAAGGTCATCATTATCAAGGTCAAGTTGTTCGACTCAAGGTCGTTCACTGGGTACCATTAAACTTTTAATTGTAAACGAGAACGACGACACAGAAGCGGGAAATGATCGTGAATTATCCGATAATACTGAACTAGTACCACAGGCTGTTCACAACCCAAACGGAGACGCTGTGTTTAAATTGAGAACGTCCGAAAACGTCGATTCCATTGCGGTGTCGGTAAGAAGTAACATTTCCGTGGACGAAGTTACGGTGGACGAATCGATAGCGAGCTCCTACTACTCGGACGTTTTCCTGCCCGATGATTGGCTGTTTAAGTACTCCGAAGATCACGTGGTGGAAAGTTACTGGAGTCAGGGGTCGAAGCGGATGTCGAAGAGACGTAAACAAGAGGTGAAGTGCTGGCTGAAAACGGAGCAGGTGGAGAAAAAGAGGAAGAATGTAGAAAATAAATAATATATACATGTAATGGTGAACTCACAATGAAGTGCTCGATTATCGAATAACGTACGAGAAGTTATACTTTAAAACAGAATTTTGTGTGTTTTGTAGGTTCCTTTTTGAATGAAATGTTTCGGAAATTAACTAAGTAAAAGATGGATGATACATGTGTTTGAGCAGTTTTTATGACAGTGATTTCGAGAACTCTTATCATGCAAGCTTGATTTTAGAACACAATCCAGACCTGTAAATACGCATCCTTAATATGCGTTGATGCAAACTAGTGTCTCATTTCTCATTTAATATCTTTTAAATAAATAAAAGACAGAATGGTGTTAAAATGTGTGTTGTAT
Organism: Cerastoderma edule; assembly: GCA_947846245.1. Taxonomy (NCBI): domain Eukaryota; kingdom Metazoa; phylum Mollusca; class Bivalvia; order Cardiida; family Cardiidae; genus Cerastoderma; species Cerastoderma edule. The sequence goes on from OX401408.1 coordinate 3,480,196, forward strand.
GAAAGAACGAATAAATTTTAAGACAACAATGTTTTTTATTATATCGCGATGTTGGACTATATTGAATAAAGATTGATACCAAGTTCCCAACTTGTTTTATTGACTTACACCAGCAATGAGATAGCACAAGCATCCTTCTGTAAACAAGTAGTCCCTTTTCAATTCTGTTTAAAAAAGTTGGTTAAACAATGGCAAAAGATATTGGGTTATACACCATGGCAACAGTATTTCAGTCATTCACGGCATTCCCGGATTCTGCCAGTACTATTTAGGGCTTAAATCCCACTCCTACGAAAAGTCCTAGTGGCGATGGGGAACCCGGAACCCTCATGCCACAAGTCCTACACCTAAACCACTGGGCCCCACATGATCCACTTTAAGACGAATAGTTTAGCAAACACACATTCAAATGGAAGCAGAGCTGACTGCAGACTTAAGTTCTCACATCTCTACCACAATATCTTCGAGCAAAAGCGGTTTGTTCAAGGGCCCCTTGAGGGGGTAATTATGAAGACATACATCGGGGTTAAATTTTTATACAAACACATAAATGTGATGTCAAATTTATAATAAACAGAGGGTTTAGACAATAGGAATAAATCTCAATAAAAGCATGATCCATCTGCTGTAACATTATGTACTGTTTTTTGGCAAATTTGGATAGGTTAAGAAGTATCGTAAGACAAAACAAACAGTTAAAGCATAATCTATGCTTTCTTTTGCATCTGAAAAACAATGTTATTTTTCAATATAAAGTGGTTTTGCAAAATACATACGTTGATATGGACCGAGGTTTTATACACAGAAACCCCAAACAACCCCATGTGCCTTCAAACTGGTATCAAATTTCCTAAACGTTTTCCTCTATTGTTGTCGGTTATACGCTTGATGAATTATGGAAATTTGAAACTTATTGGGACCGTCTTATTCGATTTGTATATCAATATCATACGTTTAACCTGTTAAAGGGGTCATAGAAAAGATAAGTTTTACAACACAATAAGAATGAAATTCCTTTCTGCTATTTAAGAAAATACAGAAAAACATTAACGGTAGTTTTTCTTGTCATAAAACGTGTATGGCCCCGATTTACCAGTTATTGTTGCCATACTGTTCCTTTATCATGATTATTTCAACTTTTCAAAATACGAAACTTATTATATCACAATATTAGTTTAAGCGGCGAAATATTAGTGTCATGATATGGTAATTTAATGCAAAAATTTCATTTAAATGACTGAATTAGGAAAATAGAGTATACAGTTTTCAAGATTAAATCATTTGGATTATTCCATTTCAACTCATATGCTTTGGAATCCCATTAGAACCGCTTTTGAAGATCGTCAATTATGGTGTTGTATAAACACAATAGGAAGTTTATTTCATCATTAATTTATATAAGGTTTACATCGCGTCAACATTATCTCAGTTATGATGCTATACCCGATGTGGGAATACCTTATATCAACTCACCATAAGGACAACCTAAGCGGATGGAACCATCGTTATTCTGTAAGTCAGTCGGAAGACAACCTCGCATGAAAACCAAGAAGCTGTCACCGGGATTTGCACAATAGGGGATGAGATTCAAGTTAGGAAACTGAGAAAGAGAGGAAAGTATATGCATTGTACCAGTCTTTACTCGGCCAGCTTGCTAGAACATAGCTTTATTATATGACACAGCTCAAAAGGAACTTTTTTGTTTTACCGGCCCGGTATATTCACTTCGTCGCGGGTTTTCAATCAACCGAATAACTCTACTAATGGCCGCCGTCAAAATATACTCCGTTATAATGTAGGATATTCAAGTCGTAAGGTATGTTTCCATTCTCGTTTATTATATCTTTACCAATTCAGAACACCACTTAACGCTTGAATTGAAATGATGAAGTATGTTGATTTACGTGTGTAAAGGAAATGCACATATTTTAATGTAGGTTTCTTTTTACAAATATTATTCTTATTTCATTCCATTGAAGCGTTGGAAGACTATGGGAATCGAAAAATGACCGTATGGCTGTAACTTTTTTCACAACATGTCCAGTTTTTAGAGAACCTCGGCATTTGTCAATACATATTTACTTTAGTTATGATATATTGTTTCGTAAAACCTTATCTAAAAAGGCAAATTAACATTCAAACCACAAGGCGCATTCTTTCACTGAGAATGCCTCAACACAAAATGTACCTTTAACCAAGGTAACAAGGAATTTGGTAACAAGGTACACACTGTATGTTAAGATAAATGATTCATAAATTTAGCGCTTTCAATCAAATAAATTCTTTCTATATAATTGAAACAGCCAACAAATGAAAGAATTGCGACATAATTGAAATTCGCTAATACAGGGCTTATTCCCCTTCATGTCACCATCATCCGAATGTTTCAACATCAATTCGCCGGTAGTTATGCGATTCCTTCAGAACATAGAAAGTGCTCGATTTAATTCAAATCAAGATAATACATTGTAACCCATGCTTATTTGGACTTGCAGTATCCCATATCACATGAGCAACCATGGGGACGACTAACAGTAGACCACAGCCACCATCACCGAAGAAACGCCGGAGGAAGAAGAAGCAGGCTCGAATCTACGACTATTACCCGCCACACACACGCGTACAGCAGGGCTCGGGGTCCATGTACCACAGTGTACAGGTGCTCAACTCTACTGGACGGGTAGGGCTTCCATGATGTTATTTATCTAAGTTTTTTTGGAGCAGAGGTAGTGTAGCAATTAGCTTAGTAGATTTGAAGCCGGTTTTCTGGGTTCGAAACCCGAGCACAGACATTTATTGTATAGAGGTTCTCACTTCTACTCGACGGGTATGACTTCGTTGATATTATTTGTATTAGACTGTTGGATAAGAGGTGGTGTAGCGATTAGTGTCGTGTATTTGAGACCTGTCATTCGGGGTTTGAAACTCGCTTCCAGCCATAAATTGCATCAAGGCCGATACACCACAGTGCAGGGTTGATCTCTTAAACTGTACGGGTGTTGCTTTCATGGTGTAATTTGTATTAGGCTTTTGAAACAGAAGTAGTATAGCAATTGATGTCGTGGATTTCAGACCTGTCTTTCTATGTTCAAATCCTCTCCAAGCCATAAATTGCATCAGGACCCATGTACTACAGTGTAGAGGTGCTCACTTCTACTGGACGGGTATGGCTTCCATGGTGTTGTTTATCTAACGCCTTTGGAGCAGAAGTAGTGTAGCTACTAATGTCGAGGATTTGAGACCGGTCTTTCTAGGTTTGAAACTCGCTCCCAGACATAAATTGCATCAGGGCTCATGCACCACTTCTACAAAACGGGTATGGATTCGATGAGGTTTTTGAATTAGATTATTGGACTCGATCAGGTGAAGCAATTAGTGTTAGGATGTTGAAACCGGTTGTCCAGGATCGACCCCGCTCCCAGCCATAAATTGAATCAGGACCCATGTACCACAGTACAGAGGTGCTCGCTTCTACTGGACGGGTATGGCTTCCATAATGCTTTTTTGTTTTAGGCATATGGATCTGAGGTGTTGTGTCAATTTTTGTTAGGAAGATGAAACTGGTTGTCCAGGTTCGAACCCAACTCGCAGTCATATATTGCATTGAAGAGTGATCTAAGGCAAGACACGTTCTGCTAGCTTTTGATACATAGGGATCATTCAATGTGTACACTTTTTGTTTTTCCTTGCTCGTTTATCTATTGTTGTCTTTTTTTCTTTGCTGGGGGGGCTTGTTTATATTCGTATACGGACTGTTTCATCAAAAGGTACAAATGTTGATACCAAATGAAATAAATCACTGAGTATCAACTTTAAGCGGCATTGTATTTTCCATAACATAACAAGCCGAATAAATCTAATGTTTTTCCTGATCAGATCTCTTTGGCGAACTTATACGGGCGAAAGACCGTGCCGAAGGCACGGTCTGAAGACCGCCTATATGTTACACGTACGTACGAAACGAAAGAAGGTACCTACAAAACCAAGGATTTCCGAATTACTCAGAACCCTATAGGACTTTTTTCGGCCATTTTGGTTGCAACCGGTTTTTTTGGCCCCATATGGCGCCATCTTGTCCGAAAATTTATTTTTATTCAGCTCTTTTACTAGCAATGATGTGGAAAAATCAAAGTCAACAAGCAAAAAATAGAAGGATTTTCCTCCGAATATTTTTTACAACATCTTAAACAATAAACAGTTTTGTAAAATTTAGACCGCATTTCAACATTTTCTGTTTATTTGGTGAAGGTAGCGTCTCTCATCCTAAAACCCGTCAATTCTTCACATGTTGACATGGTGATTACACCAAAAACTGTAACGTGCACTTTCCGTTTTTGTGTATCACGTGACAAGACATTTTCTTTACAAATCATCATCGTTCCGATCACCGCTTCAAATCTTAAATCGAATGAAATAATCGCCTTGTTGAACGAACATCGAAAACGATGATGTCAGGTAAGATAACTTTTTGTACACTTTCATTTTCGTATAAAGAACGCATATTTTGACAGTATACTTTGTTAAAAACGAGATAGATAAATTGAAGAGAGTCTGGACCGTCATTCTATGTTTACAAACAAGATGGACACTACGAGCACTGTCTTACTCCGAATATTGATTTTATGTCACCGCATCTATCCATGTGTCGAGGTAGTATTTAGTACACTTTCCAGTGTTAAAAGCTACGGGCAATATGGACATACATTTTAGAGACGAAAAAAGGTTTGTTTACATTGATATCATTTCAAGGCTGAGTAATCTTGATCCGTATTGGATTCTTCTTTTTGGATTGACGATGTGCCTGTTTGTTTTTTATTCACACGTTCTTTGCTCTTTGATTCTTGAATCTACCTATCCTGATGAATTCCAAAATATGTCTTTTCACCGATTATTAGTGGAGACATAGTCGGGGAACATAGTAATGACTTTTAAGTAAATTTCATTTGTCTGCTTTCCAGAATCAGCCATAGTTCAGACTGTGTGAAGGTCAAATGTGAACCGGCAACCAAAGAAATGAATGTTGTGGTACTGCATAAAGAAAGATTCTTTGTTTTATAAGCACATGTAAGTACAACTTATCTTTTTCATAAGTTATTATGATATGAATAATACCTTGCAAATACAGATAAGACAAACAAGGAAATTTTGGTTTGAACAGCTTTTTACTTTAGAAAGAAGGTTTTACCTGAACTACATGTGTTTTATACTGTTTTCAACACTATGTCAAACATAAATTTTATGGGTTATAGTTTGTGTACATGTCAATACATCCTATTAGCATGTTTTTTTCTAGAAAAAAACTGCACTGCAATATTTTTAAACTAGATCACTTTATCTTCCTTCCATTCATAATTTGATGAGAAATCTTAATAAACAATGATGTAAAAGGATGCATAATGACTACTGAATTTCAAACAAGTGGCTGGAATAGATTTGTTTTCCATTAATGTACATGGCTCAGTCTATAAGGATTACAACTAAACGAACAAAGACAGCATAAGTAATTCTATAACAAGATTTTGGCAAACATGTTGCCATTAAAAGCTATTCAAAACAAAGTTTGGGAATACAAAAAAGACTACATTACTTTTGAAATGATATCTATTCAACATTCATGTTTTATGTACATATTATACATCAAAACACTTCTGCTGTATATAAGGTACAGTGACAAAGAAAGAACCATTTTAACATGGATTTTGTTTTAAACTTATGTTTCTTCCATTATTTCTTTTAAACAGAAAAATGTGTGCCTGACAGAGGAGGAACTGTACCTGAAAGTGCTGACAAAAAGAGAACAGATGAAGACGTGTATGAAAATTGTCCCTGTATTTTTTTCTCTAAAAGTTTAAATGTCAAACTTGTGTTAAGAGGCCAGCCTATGGGACAGAGTAAAACCAGTTAACCCATTACCAAACAAAACTAAAATTTAACCACTTTGTTGAAGATGACTAAGGAAAATGTTGTGGGGAAAGGAGAAATTGCTCGTGACAAGCACTTTTTTCCTTTTCCCACAATACTTTCTACCCTATCAAAAGATTATATTTCAAATGTCTGCAAACACTTTCAATTTGGGACAGTAAAAAATTTGGGGTTTGGTAAATTGTTAAATTATGTAAACACTTTTTGAAGCAAGCAGGGCATAACAGATTTGAGTAAAGCCACCATTGTAACTAAATTATTTCTACAGCAAGTTTTCCCTTTTGTCACAAAGATTTTATTCTTTACAAAAATGCTCTCTTTTTTCTGATTACAAACACTTTTGGTTGCAAATAATTTCTATTTCAAACAATGAGGGCTTTGCATTTTGAAATCATTTGGACATTTCTAGCAATAAAGCATAAACAATAATAATTTTTAAATATTATTGGGTAAAAGATATTGTAATTTATAGAAACATTGTTTTGAAAGAGTCCCTTGCATCACATTGGCTTCTTATTATTCTCTGTTAAAGATATGTTCAATTCTTTCTACCTTTTATAATGGTTTTAAAAAACACTTTGACAAAATCATGAATATAGTCAAATCACTAAATGAGCAGTTATCCTTTTTCTCATTATAGTTTAAATCAAATGTCATAGTTAAATTATGCAATTTTCTTGTGGTCTGCTATTGCTTTCATTGGTAACAGTCACAAATAAAGCTTAAAGTAAGGTTTATGGATAAATGATGGCATGTTGCCTGTTTACTTTCAAAAGAAGATGTAATAGTTAAAGTAATTTACAAAAATTATGTGCTTTGTTCTCAAATTGGACTCCTTTTTGTAAATTGTGAAATATTCAACAATTATTGATATTACACCCTGCAGATGATAAAACAAAACTTTTGGAAATAATACTTTAATCAATAGTTCGTTAAAAGGAGTAACAGGTTATTGGCACAACATTGCAGCAAAGGTTATGTTTAAATGTGGAAAATTTGAAAACTTATATAACTTTCTTTATTTAAACTACATAATGTAAATCATGCATTGCATTTTGCAGAAGGTTAAACCAAACATAGGCTAACACTATGGCTGATCATTTGAACAAGTTTTTGTATAGATCTGTACATATTCTATTGAGACAAGTGTTTGTTATTATTACTAATTACCTTAAATAAAATTTGTCAATTGTTTAACAATAGAATTATCTTCTTTTTTTTTTTCAACTTATTATAGAAGGACTTTTGGTGCTGTAGATAATTCTAAAGAATTTTGACAATGATGGATTTCCTTTGTATTACAAATTTTTCTATTTCATCACTAAATCATATGTTGTGAAAGATTTTTAAGAATGATTCAGAGAAAACATATGCTTACAACATACAATTTGGTGAAGAGTAAATTCTACATATCAAGGTTTCAGTGCAAGACAATACTGTAAGTGCTTCACATATATGAAGTACTTACTGAAGTCTTGTGTTGAATCCTCATTTTGCATGGAGAGATTTTGGAATTCAAATTCTTAAGTTTGGTCGTTTTGATATTGCACAAACAGTGTCTTCTGTTTCTTATTGCATTACTGATATGGGTAGGACAGCTAAAACATGAGAGTATCTAGCGAGAACCACCAACCACACATACATGATAATGAGTCTTAGATGCTATGTTTGATAATAGTTTAACAACATTTTCAACAGAAAGCTTCAGTTGTGTCAATAGACATATCCCTGTTTGTTCCTATTATTTCCTCATTAGTCCCTGCAAATAAACCTTCTAAGCCATCCATCACTTACCCCATAAAAACATCGTTGCTCTGTGGTTTAGTCAAATTAAAATAATTCAACATGAAGAAGCGTTCCACCCCCCGACCCCCCACGCCCCAAAGATAGTTTTTGGTAGGACCTGGATCACAGCTAAAATGTGGTTATGGAGTATCCATTGATAGCATCCAACCATACATAAATGTTAATAAGTCTTAGATGCTATTGTTGGATTATGGTTTAACACCATTTTCAACAGAGTGTTCTGTTTTATATCAATCGACATTAATCCCTGCTCCTGTTATTTCCCCACCAGAACCTTCCAATATTCCTCGCTGGACATAGTCCGAATGATCCAGACGTAGATATTTCATTCTACGCCACAGTTACAGCTTGGATCATCCTAGTTACCCTAGACACTGGCCATTTAACCCATACGAATATCATTACTCTTTGTTTGGAAATTTAAAAAGTCGTGGTGCAATGCCTTTCGAAAGAATATCATACAAGCCAAAGTATCAAATGCATAATTATTCAAGCTCAATACCAAATATACTTCTGTCTAATGACTATGCACCATTCATAATGGTTAGCAACTCATATAATATATCCACAGTGGTAAAATACAGTAGTTGGCGTCATAGGTTATATATCAAACATATCTGATTTGTATCTTGACAATGGCTATTTCTTTTAAATTGGAGTGCCTCCTGACAGGACACTGCTTCCTTGCCAAGTATTACTGATACAATACAAAGGGAACATTATGTTATACAAATCCAGAATTATAGCACTGTTCATTAATTGAAAGAACAAATCTCTTTCGCCCGGTTTAGGCTTTGCCTATTATCATATTAATATCGTTAGCAAAGAAGCTCCCATGAAATGACAAACAGAAATGACCGACTGTTTTTGATTAAAACAAATAACATTTCAGATGCCGATTAGATCGTTTTATACCGCTCTCTCAGAGCGCGAAGCGCTCGGAGAGCGGATAACGGTAACATACGTACGAGTAACAAGTTATGTTAACACCGGTTATACCATTAGCAAAAAAACAGGTGGCTTCCGGTTTATCTAAAGGAGAAAACTCGGGTTTGCTTCGGGTGTTTCCGGCTTTACGGAATGGACTGGTTCTATCTAAATTTATTTTCAAGCATTACCTTTATCTACCAATATATCTACCAATAGTGAACCATTCCTTGTAAAGAGAAAACTCGGGTTTGCTTCGGGTGTTTCCGGCTTTATGGAATGGACTGGTTTTACATAAATTCATTGCCGCTCATTGAGTTTATTGCCGCCAATCATGAATGAACCATAAACCATTCTATCGAAAAACAAAACACGAACAACAGGATCGGCGCCACCGCTTCAAACTTTAAATTGGACACAGTGTTCAACTCCTTGAAAGGAAAACGAATCGCCGGTTGTAGGTAAGAGAACTTTTTGTACTCTTTCATTTCGTTATACAACAGTATTTCTAAATAGACCATTTTCACAAAAATTCGTCGTAGAAAAATCGAGAAGGCGAGCCCTCGTCACGCCTCGCTGAAGATGCTTCCTCTAAACAAACATCCATTTGAAAAAAACTTCTCCCTTTTAAGTAGAACTACAGCATTCATTTTTTATTAATACAGTTCATGTTCCCTGCAGTACTAGGCTAGAAAATGTGTGTTGCCCACAACACTCCACGGTGAAATAAGTGTTCACCTTCTATCGATTCGGTGATTACACCCTGCAGTTTGGCATAATCTAATGTTTATGTAGACGGTCTATGTCATTTTCGCGGTGTGTAAGGAAAGCATTAGGTACACATCGTGTTGTATATGGAATACACTATTATGCTGACCGATAAAGCAACGATGTCAACTCGTCAGTTGCTGACGTCACATGGATTATTTGTTATTGTTGGAGCTTTTAAATTAAGTACAAGGTACCTTCTTGACAATTCAATAGCGTTATGGGGCGATAGTTTAAATAACAATAACAGCGTGAATATTCTTTTTAAAAAGTGAAATACCCTGTAAAGTATTTAGTTTAGTTTAGAATCATTACCCGACACATGTCCCATATGGGTCCTCTTCGTCAGGGCCATACCTACATTTTTCAGTTCTGAAGTGGCTTTCCTGGATACACCAGTACAAGGCTAGGGCTCTGAAGTGATCTTACCAAAGGCCACTCCTACGAAAACTAAATGGCCTCGGTGGGGCTCGAACCCAGGACCCCCGTGTTTTGAGTCCACCATCTTAACCACTGAGCCATGCAGGACCCATATTTGGATATATGTCACCTTATTTGTTGGCAGTATTTTGTTTTACTTGATTCAAGTGATAATATAATTCCCAAACATTGAATTGTTCTTGCAAGTGAGAATTTTGGCCCAAAGGTTTATGGTAATAGATCCCTTAGTTGTTTTTTCTTTATTTCACAGAATTCATGATGGTTGGAAATATGACAATTTCAAACAAGCTTTAAAAGAAAAGATGATGCAGACCTGCATAAACATTGACTCTGTTTTATAATACAAGTAAGTACATAGTTTTTCTCATGCTCCTTTGAACTTTACAAACATAAGCGTCATAACCATAGAAGACAACTTTTGAAAGCAATATAACAAAGAAGCAATTTCTCAAATGTCAAACATCTCTGATTAGATTATTATAGAATAATTACATATGCAGCAAAGTTTTCAGGAAACAAACAAGTTTGACAAAGGTCTGACTTCTTGACATTTCCTTCTTTTATTCCTTTGTTTAAAAAAAATCATTATCCATAAATGTTGATGAATTTGTTGTTGCTCAAAATGTGTGATTGACTTTTTCTTTTCTTCTTTCTTTTTTCGAAAACCTTCGTAAGAATGAGAATGAAACCAAAATAAGTCAAAACAGGTTGAAATATAGATTTTTATCAACAATCAGTTCTTTTTCTTCCGGTCAGATAACTGCTTCAATTAACTACCATGGTGATAGAAATATTTCCAATGTTACTAATTAAGAATAATCAGTCAGTTAAAATGTAGCCAGTATTTACGGTGGCATAGAGGTGACAAGTATGCGATTTTTTTTTCGATTTGGTAAGTCGAAATAACGAGAAAATTAAGTTATTATTTCGACTTATTAACTCGAAAGTAACAAGATAGTTAAGTCATTATTTCGACTTACTAACTCGAAATATTTCGACTTACTAACTCGAAATAATGAGATAATAAAGTCATTTTTTCGACTTACTAATTTGAAATAGGAAGATAATTAAGTCATTATTTCGACTTACTTACTCGAAATAACGAGATAATTGAGTTTTTATTTCGACTAACTAACACGAAATAACGAGATAGTTAAGTTTGTTAAATATGTCACCTTTCGTTTGGCAGTATTCTATTTTAGTGGATTCTACTGTGATGATATGATTCCCAAACATTGAGATGTTCTTGCAAATAAGAAGTTTTCCGAAATGTTAAGGGTGATTTAGTTGTGTTTTTTTTTATTTTACAGAATGCATGATGCTTGAAGAAGAATGTCAGTTTTAAACAAGGTTCAAGGGAAAAGATGATGCAGACCTGTATTAACATTGGTTGTATTTTTTAGATACAAGTAAGTAAAAGTATTGTTCTCATGCCCATAATTATGAACTTTACAAACAGAAATGTCATAATCATAGAATATAACTTATGAAAGTAATGTAACAAGGAACAATCTTTTGAGTGTCAATGTAGTTTTCTCTTTAATTCAAACAGTTCTGATGGAATTTTAGCATAAGTACATCTGCAGCAAAGGTTTAAGGAAACAAGCAAGTCTGACAAAGATGGAACTCCTTAACATGTCCTCCTTTTATCACTTTGTTTTCAAATAGTCATTATCCACAAATGTTGATGAATTTGGTGTTGCTCACAATTTGAAATTATTATTATCTTTTACAAAAACCTAGAATGAGAATGAAACCAAAAAAAAAATCAAGACAGGTATCGATTGGGGTGATCATGTGACCAATGTTTACGATAAAAGGTCCGAACAAGATATCCGTGCAACAACTCTTTTTCTCAGATTACTCTTGCTTTGCACTATTTTATTTATGCCATGTTCCGACCATCAACTTTACGGTTCTGGTGATATATGATAACCCATTGTTTATTATTACGTTATGTCTAACACTCGGTAGAGATATTGCAATCGATGGGTGATGTTTTAAGGTTATTCGCATCCCACAACTCGCAACTCTCTGCATGGTCTTGGAGGGGATGGCACAGCTTAAGTTGAAACAACATTCACCGGCGGTTGCAGATTATTCATCGTCGCAACATGGCGTATATAAAATAGTGGAAACCAGAAGTAGTCTGCTTAAAAAAATTGCAATCTGTTTTATATTGCAAACATTGATCATGGGATAAACCTGCCTGGATACACAGCTTAAAATATAGATTGTTATCACCAATCACTTCTTTTTCATTCTGTCAGATAACTGCTTCAATTGATAACTATGGGGCATGAATTATTTCCAATGTTACCAATAATCAGTCAGATGAAGGTGATCAGTTTTGGCAAAAGATTTATGTTTTTATTTTTCTCTTTTAACAGCCATATCTGATGACTATCTGGCAGAGTAAGGAAAAGGTAACAACAACAAAATGTTCAGCAATGGGAGACTACATGGATTAGATATAATCAAAAACAGATGAAGATTCACATGTACTTTGACTACCTGATTAATGAAATGTTCAAAAGCTTAGTTTTCTCTTCAAAAGACTAATTTCATGAAGATAAAAATAAACCTAAACAGTGATACACCATATTTAAAGGATAGTGTTTAGTGTTAGTTGGTACTGACAATATCAAAGGACAATAATATAGAAAAACTGTCTATGGACTATGGAATATTCTATAATGATAACAATGTCACACATGTTTCATAGTCCTCATTTTCTTTCCTTTTTTGAAAGACTCAACTAATTCAATTAATGAGACAAAACACATACTATGTTAGAACTTCCAAGTTAGCCTGCAGCAGACAAGTGGAAGACAGTAACTTGAGTCATTTATTAAATATCTTTCCTATCTATTGCATGTTAATGAAATGTTTCAAGGAAACAAACATGAGAGTTTACATGCATTGTAAACACCTTAATTTTCAACATTTTAAAACCAATTATGACAAAGGTAAACATTCTCTGAGAGCATGTTTGCCCTGTCACAATTGGTTTTATTCATTGGTTAAAGAAATTTCCAATTATATCTGCTATTGCTTTAAATTTGAAACAAAATTTTGGAAAAATTTGATGAAAGTCTTAAAGATGTATGTCAAGGAATATTTGTTGAAATTTCTATTTAAAAAAGTTGATAATTAATGTTACTGTCATACTTTTCCAACTTTCAGGAGTTTTTTTTCTATTCAGACTATGAAGACCAGGGAACTGTTGATGTCAAGAATTAAAATAATGTCAATATCAAGATGTGACTATTTTTCAACCAATGTGTTATAGGAAAGAATTATGATACATGAACCTATGCTGTTTGCTGAGTATCACTTATGTCTTTTAACTTCATTTCATTAATCATTTATTGCATACAGTACTTCATTTTTAAGTGCTCTAATAGAAAACACATAAAAAAGCAGTGTTTTATGTGTGAACAAAGGTTAATAAAACAGTATTGAAAATTTATGAAATCTTTTTCTTTTATTTGAAAGGTAAACAAAAGACCTTTTGGCTACAACAAAGCTATTTTTGTAATTGAATGAGCTTTTGGAGATCAGCAAAGCAATCTATTTGGGATTTTCTTATCTACATTAAACAATAAAGAGGAATTCAAACAAAGACCTGATTGACTTTCTATAATGATGTAACTTAGTCCCTAACCATGTACAAGCAGATGAGTATGTTGTTAAATATTGTTTGGTAATAATAACCCAACTGACCCTTCTTCATCACCAAATGACATTTTGTTGTTTGTTGTCATGATGATTTAAACCAGTACCTACAACACATGATTTTGTGAAGAAAATTCTATGATTTTATGCTGAGACACTTGTGGTTCAAATATCATAGTTTGGTGGTTCTGACATTGCATGAGCAGTTTGTCCTTACATGACGAATGTCTCTTTATTGATTAAGGGCCCTCATACGCAGCCCAATCAAGCTAAACTAATATCTATAGAACATATACAATCAAAAAAGTTTACCAGGAGTCTGCAAGGAGACTTATCCTTTTACTGAGCCTTTCATAAATGTGACAAAGATGACAGCTTTGTGACAAAATGAGTATTTGCTCCCCAAAGTAAGCCAATTCTTATATTTCCACAAAGTTGTACTATGAATTAAGATTGAAATGCATATTCAGTAAGCAAGTTTTTTCAGAGAACCCATGCCATTGAGTTGAGAGAGCGGTCTAGAGGCAATGCCTTAGTTCATATTAGCAATAATACCCATTAGATGATATCTATTTGATAATCACAGGCTCCACACAGTGCTCGATCAGTCAGATCCTACGACGAAGAATACGAAGATGCACGCAGTAGAGTCGTAAAGAAAGAGCCCGTACCCGTATGTATTTATCCTTACTCTTTCTAAAACACAGTCCAATCATAAAAAAAAAACAAAGAAACTGGCACCAGATTAAAATGCAAAGATGCATGTCTATTTGCCTAAAATAACTCTGATCTTAGCAGTTATATAAATATTCCGACCTTCCACAAGTGGAATGTGTTTGGAATTATCAAAACTAGCGCGCCGAGACACTCCTAGAGAGTACATTTGTTTTGGTGCATTCTTAAAGTGTAAGGCTGCCAAGATAGAATGGGTTCTTTAAGTTGATAACGTATTCATTTCGACTACAAACCTTCAACTGTTGTTATCTTCAAGGATCGTTCGCAAAATCAATGATTTTCATGATCAGAATTGAAATATTGCGATAAAATGGTTCGACCACAGGATACGTAACAAGAACTCAAGAGCCATTGTCAAGAGAGACATTTTTAAAGGCCTCTTTTATTTCGTAATGTCGATACTTGTAATACCTCTTGATTTACATTGTTGTATTAATTTCATTGAAGTATATTATATAACCAATGTTATTTTAGAAATGGCGAAGTAAATGGGAAGTCGACATGCGGCCAGACCCTAGGAAAGAAGCCGAGAAGCTACGAACGTGGCTCAGCATGCCGCTACCGGAACTAAGAAACACGTCGGCATCCATGGAAAACATCACGTCGAAGAAGCGGCCAAAGGAGAAGAAAAGAACGGCAAGGAAAAACAAACGGACCGTCTCACCGATGTCCGAAAGTGACGACAAGGAAAACGAGGCGTTCGAGAGAAAAAGCGTTAAGTCGACAAAAGTCGACCGTTTCCAAATGCTTTACAAAACGGGTGATAGGTCGGAGAATTTGCTCGTCCAAACGGCTAGACTCTGGGATTTGAACACGCGGCGAACGAGTAAATTTCTGAGCCAAGACTGGAACATCAAGGACATTCAAATGCAAGAGACAGTTCCCGTTATTAAGCAATCGAAACGTGTAATCAATGTCGCACCTGCTAATAATGCAGAATAGATTTTGAAAATATTACATCCGGTTTACTTTTGTTGCTTTTCAAATTGGGTTTTAACGCCGGGTCAATAATGTGCAGTTATTCTATGGCTTTCCTTGATGCCCCAGTACTGACCAATGAGCCCCCACGTAACCAGAGGTATCGATGAGGATCAAACCCGAGTTTTGGTCCATCATCTTTACCCCTCGATCATGCAGGACCCAATTTTTGTTATTGCTTCGGTTGTTTGAAAGTCTGGCGTAGATTTGAAGAGAGGAGTAAAAATATGCGTTTCATTGTTGTTTTATTGCGTAAAAGGGATCTTAGAAATTACCCAATATAACATCACACCGTAAAAATGGTTAAGGTTCAAATGTGTTTAGTCTCGAACCAAACCATGTCGAAAGTATATGAGTCTATTCAAAAGTATTTGTTTGTCTTTAATATGGGTTTCACATTGCATCGACATTAGTTCACTTGATTGCAAATCCCAACTCACTATTATGTTTATTTCAGTTTAAATATTTATATGTAGATTATGTATTATCTTAATTTGTTCAGTATTGAACCAAATCAGGTCGAAAGTAAATGGGTCTATTTAAAAGTATTTGTTTGTTTGTTTATATGGGTTTTACATCGTGCCGACATTATTACAGTTATGTTGAAATCCCGACTCATCATTATGGAGGAAGACTCCAGACTTGACCGCCCATAAGGGCTGGTCAAGCTGGATAGAACCATCAGCATTCAGTAAGTCAACTAGGAAACTTCGCTCATTGAAATCTAAATGCCGTCACTGAAATTTGAACCCACACAGTTTTAAGTGATGTAATGGAACCACACGGCCACGGGTGCCCAAAAAAGTATGTGTATGCCCAGCCTGTTCGTTAACCAGTCACCACATTCAAACGACATAAAACGCAGTAAAACAGACACTGTTGGAAAACATTGTAACCAGAACGTAATGTATTCAACATGAGCAAATTCGCCATTTTTTCACGATTATTTACGATCATCGAGACTGTTCATTGACTAGGAAGTTTTCGTAAATAGTTCTGTAACTCTGTCCACAAAACCTTTTCGACATGAATGCCGTATGTTTGTGCTTTTTCCTTCTCTAACTTCTCGCATTCATGTAATATGTTCGAACTTCCAGTTACTTTTACCCCTGAGAATTACATATGGATGAACTCAAAACTTGTGATTGATCTTGTCTTCCTTTTTGTTTCTCAATCTCTAGAGTTACTTATGAAGGAGTAACCATTGGTGGAAAACGCTTTGTCAATGGAAAACTTTATTCGAAACCTGCACAAAACAATAGACCGAATAATCACATTGGCATTCAGTCATCCAAAACAATATGCATTGACAATGTGACTCTGTGTGAAAGGCTTTCCACTGAAAAAGAAATACGTCAAGGCATTTACAAATAAATTATGTTTCTTGAGTTAATGGAAACTGCGACATTTGATTGAAGCATTTCGTATAGCTCCGGTGCTGTTTGGTTTAACGTACTGTCAACAATTTATCCCATATTATCACGATATTCCTAGGTTGGTCTAACTCGGATGATCCAAGCTGAAACTGCGAGAGTGAAATATCTACGTCTGGATCATTCGGACTAAGGTTGGTCCAGTAAGAGGATCCGGCTCTGAAGTGTCTTGCCAAGGGGCACCTCATCGAAACTAGTAATACCGGAGTTGCCAAAACCTGGAACCCCCGAGTTATAAACACCTTCACCACTGGGCTAGGCAGTCTAAAAGCTCATAGCGTCATGATTAATGATAAGGGGACATAGCAAAAGTTGAAAATATTCATAGTTGAGAACAATATAGTAGGCCTATTAATCGGTAGAAAGTAAAATGTGCTTGATCACAGATGTGAGGAACTTAAGAGGTTGAAAATCAATTTCTTCAAAAATGCACAACAGCTGTAAAGTTATATGATATGCGCTTAAGAGTGGTCAATTGTAGGCAAAATTAGATCGGCTTGAATTCTTCAACTCTCTGTATACAGTGAAGCCTCGTTAATCCGAACCCCGATTATCAAGATGTCTCGCAATCCGAACGAAATGGTAAGGGAACGGAATTATTTGACCAGTTTGTTGCAGACGATCTTTGAAAACATTGTTGGTAAAGGAGAAATTGCTCGTCACGAGCAATTTCTCCTTTTCCCACAATGTTTTCTGCCATATTAGAAGCTTATTTTTGAATTTCATCACGTTTTGAAATGTCGTCTGCAAACTCTTTCAATTTGGGACGGTCGACAATTTGGCGTGTGCTAAAGGGTTTTAAGTATACAGGTGCTTACAGACTGTTTATGTCTTTATGTGTATAAGAACATGGTCTGCTTCATTAGTCCGGATGATTCGGTCATCCGGAAATTTTGTTGGGAACGGGCGTGTTCGGATTAACGAGACATCACTGTACACACTTCAAACGATTTAATTTTGCCACCAATGACAATCTTTTAGTATGTATCATACAACGGTATGTACCATTTTGCCATTTAAACGACGTTAACAAGTTCAAACGTTCGAATTTCCTCACATCTATGAATAAGCAGTTCAGCACCTTTTACACACATCAATACGTTCATTCACAAAGGGACGCTAACTTGATTCAACTTATACAATCTTTAACAAAGGCAAACCGAGTTATCTTTCTTGTAATGTATCCTGCATGATTGTCCTATTTTTGAAATTGCGAGTTGTTTGACCCGTCGACAAATCTCCATCCAATATATGTCGGAGATGATCTCGCAATGAGAGGTATTGAAGCAATATTTTGCCGGAGGTTTTTACACAATTTCATTGATCAACATGATTTTTTTTCGAGGATCATAGAAAACAAAATAGTAAATAAATTGAAACTTGAGAAGTTTACATGTATGTTAATTTAGGTAAAAAACTATACGTTTAACCAATTATCAGACAACAACACACCATTTTACCAGTTTGTTGCAAACGACTTAAAAAAAATTAACGAGCAACTTCTCCTTTTCCCACACTGTTAGGTGATTGTTTTTCAATTTCATCACATTTTGAAATGTCGTCTGCAAATTCTTTCATCTGGGACAGTCGAAAATGTGTCGTTTGGAAAAGGGTTAAGACATTTTGAAAGAAAGTAAAGTACATGCATTTCAAGTCAAACAAGCTATCGATCAAGCTTATAAAGGCATGAAAAGTGAAAGCTCGTTCACTGAAATTCACTGACCTAGTTAGATAATGAAAAAGAAAGCGTGACTAATTATTTGTAATTAGCGAAAAACATAATCGAACACATTGTGTCAGAAATAGCAAATTTTCAAAATGAGCAATTAAGTCATTTTGCTTAGCCTAGGAATGTGATGAAAATAGTTTTCCTCTGTTTCTGTTATACTTATCTCTTATACAAAACCTTTAAGTAAATGAACCAATTAAACCCGCGTTGGACCCTCTGTTCTGTAGCTGATAGTGTATAGAATTCGAAAGCGTCCTAAGCTTAAACTTATATTTTCTGACGGAACCTTGAAGCCTGATACTTAACGTGTACTCGCGTCAATTCATCGGCTAGTCCTGGTACTTTTCGACCCGCCACTAACCACACTCGAACTTGGGACCCTCGGTAAAAGAAGCCGACGCTCTACCACTTCACCACTGTGACCTCCTTCGTGTTTCAGCTTCTAGGGTGTCGGACTCAGAACACAGGGGTCCCGAGTTCGATTCCACACATACCACTGGTTTCTTGAAAATGTCCTTTGTAATTTTACAAGTCCCTCCAGAACCCTAGAATTGTACTGGTGAATCCTGGAAAGCCAAACATTATTGACAGCATTGTTGGCATGGCGTTAAAGCCGTATAAACAAAAACCAGAATCAAAAACCACGTATTCCGTCTGAGCGTAGGGGTTGATAGGGATTTTCATGTGAGGTCGTCTTCAAGAAGAAATGCAAAAGGTCCTTAGTTCTCCTCGTCTGGACTCTTACACACAATTGAAAGTCTTGTTCCATTTGAGAAAAATTGGTAATCGCAGTTAATCTGAAATACTGTTGAAACTGTGTAAAACCATAACACACAACATAAACGATATCATTTTTAATCTATTTGTTTTACATCGACTGAAAAAAAGTTCTATCAACTTAGATAAATCACTCTCGAATCTGCTTCCTGGATACATAACCGGTACTCGAGGAGCCGAATGTGGATTAATGAAAGGTCGCAAGGCAGATCCTGCTACCCACAGGATTCGAACCCACGGCCCTCATAACGATATTAAACAGTGCTTACAACACATCCACCTCATTAAAATCTTATTCTTACAGACGTCTGATCTGTCTCGTGAATCAGACCTCAGTTGCCTCGATATGTTCATTTATCAACCTTTATATATGTATCCGTATTTGTTTTAACATCGCATTAACATCATTTCAGTTATGTTGAATTGTCTGCCTCTTATTGATTGAGGAAGACCCCTTATACCACACTGGTCTGTCATACCAATGTAATGTTAAGGGGCAGGTTATCCAGACTATCTACCACAAGGCCCGAATTTCATCAATGAACCAGCTCCTTTTTATAGGATGATGTAACTGGTAAAAGAATAAAAAAAACAAACATAGAAGCCATGCACGTAGCTGCTTATACGCGAGTCCGCTGCTGAATCCACATGATTCTGACCAAAACAATAATAAATGAAAAATAGGATTTTTTTTCAAACCATAATAATCTACTTCATTAATGTTTTAGCCCTTAACGCCTTAATGTATTCTATTTGACCATGAAATCGTCTAGAATGCACTAAATTGCACCATTAATTTCATAATTTTACCACACTCTCTAGCTTAATTCTGGATCCACATCCATGGAGGGCTAGATACGCGCCTAGAAGCTGGCGTTTTCTAGTATAAACAACTGCACTTTCTAAACACTATTTTGAAGAAGCCATTGCGAAACGTAAATTTTTATGTGTAAAAAAAAAAGTGCAAATTCGGCAGGTATTTCAAACGTTCTAATTGGATGACGAACAATTTAATAAATATTCATGTAAGTTTGATTAGACGACGATATACACTTTAAAAGTAGTCATTTCTTTTGAATAATGTTTGGGAAATTTGATAAATCCGGTAGAAGGCTAGTATTTCATATACATCAAAACCTCTGACAAAAGGGGTTTTCCCAACGTCTGAAAATACGTTAGTGGGAAATACCCATCGTTAACCAACTTTGTATAACAAGACACACTCTTTTTAACATGGTGTTTAATCAGCGATGGCTTCGTCTGTTGACCTACTGCAGCTTACAGTCGGAATATTATTGTGTATGGGGTCGCAAAGCCAGGTAGGACATTTCGTAAATCGAGATAAAGTAAAAGATAATCCAATTCAGAATCGTACATAATTCATCCCAACATCAATGCGACACGAAGTTTGTATATGTTGTGTCATTTATGTATGGTATCTTTCAAGAGAAAATATATTTATTGAGTTTATAATACTGTATAATCATTGTATTCAGTATTTTGGCCTCAGGCCCATTTTACAGGCATGAATGCATGAAATGAAATGAAACATGCGTGGTATTAAAAAAAATGCTTACATTAACAATGAAGAAAAATGAAAATAATGTACAAAAGAAAAAAAGAGAGGGAGAAAGAAAGAAAAGAACAAAAACAAATATTTTCAGTCAATAAATGACAAAAAATCTTTGCACATGGTATGGACTGCAAATTTTATCCCGAAGCAGCACCTAATAAAAACAAATTGTTAATTATAGCTTTGTCTTGCAATAGTTTGTTCTATGCTTGTTCTCGATCAAATGCAAGAAAGTTCATAAATATTCGAGATATTTACCTAGGTGACAGCGACACATCCATTACCATGATATTTTTCAAATGAACTTAACGCCGCGTAAACAGTATTTCAGTATTTTTTCTGTTTTTCTTGATTCCACAAGAACTAGCCATGACTCTAAAGTGTCCTGCCATACGACACATTCACGAATCCATATTTACCACTAGGGCTTTAACCAATGACATATGAGTTTTAAAACCACAACCTTAGTCACTGGACTAGACAAGACCTTTTCACCTTGTCATGTTATTCATTCTTCAAAAATTGGTAATTTGGAATATAGAGTGTCGCTTGAATGATTGGGCAAAAAATGTTACATATCGATCAATAACAGAATACAACCTCTACGAATACTAACAAACATAACACTTGAGTGGCAAATTCTGTCTCATATCAGCTTATATGTACACATCACAAACGTTTTCAGAAGATCTCCTTCACACAGATTAACCCTTTACCAAACGCCAAATCTTTGACTGTCCCAAATTGAAAGAGATTGCAGACGAAATTTCAAAATGTGATGAAATTTGAAAGTAATCTACTGATAGGGCAGAAAACATTGTGGGAAAAGGAGATATTGCTCGTAAAGAGCAATTTCTCCTTTTCCCACAATGTTTTCCAGAGTCGTCTTCAACAAAGTGGTAACATGTTAGTATTGTTTGGTAATGGGTTTAGTATTGTAGAATTCTACGTTGAACAGTTAAGGTGACAGAAAGGAGGTAAATCGTACACCTCTAAACAAGGTTGTTGATGCGTGATCAAACATGAATAACGAATAGTCGAATAACATAACATAACATACACTTTATTTAACCCAATACTGTTCACATTATACATGGGGATATTAGACAATTACGGTGAATTTTGATTACAATACAATACAAATGGTACAATATAAAGAGAAGTATTTCGTAATGGGAAATAAATAGTTTATCAAATCATTCATGTCCATAATAATGGTGGGTGGGGGGGAGGCCGATAAAAAGAGAGTATTTCAATCATTTCTTTTAACTGAACAAGGTAACTAACAAACTTGTAAGGGGCCTCCGTGGCCTAGTGGTTAGAGTACAGAACTTGAAATCACATGGCCCCTCTCCGCGTGGGTTCAAATCCTGAGAGGGATATGGATTTTCATGAGAGGCAGTCTCCCGACTGACTTACGGAATGCCGATGGTTCTACCCGCCTTGATCAGCCTTTATGGGGTCTTCCTCCAACATTAATAGTCGGGCATCGCTACATAACTGAAATAATGTTGATGTAATGTAAAACCAATATAAACAAAAACATAAAAAACAAACTTATAAACTATTCACTACACAGTTGGGATAATACATTATGGGAATTATTACACAACAAACGCGGGAAAAGATTCCTATTACTTGTATCTGACTTATACTCCGCACTAAGAGCGAGTTAACTAATAATAAAGATGTTAGAATATTATCTGGTCCGCTTTACAAAATGTATATGTAGGTTGTAAATGGACTAAATTACCTTGACAGCCGTGCGTCTTCCATGCTGTTTATTTGATATAGCATTGACGTAAGAATCGCGTAATATATAATTATGATATATATATAATAGAAACGTGATATATATGAATGACTTCAAATTTATCAATGTATTCATTTCGTTACCCTATAACGAGAAATACTAGACTTATTCATAAACCCCAAATTACTAAGCGCACGAGCATGTTATCAATCGTATCTACTCGGCAATCCCCGTAACAAGTCGGTAGATATACCTCGTAGACAGTACATGAATACACCAGAAATCTTGGGGTAATTCGCCTTATTTCCGGCGGCTAACGCAAAATGCACACAGGCACTAAATATGTATTTAAATACACACAAATTGGTTAAATATCACAATTGAATGTTTGTTTTTACCCTTTTCATTAAAGATGACCATATCAACACATCTTTGATTCATATTTTGTCAATCGTATCTACTCGGCAATCCCCGGCTTGTGCCGGGGATTTCCGAGTAGATACGATTGCAAACGGACATGCCCTTCGTTGCTGACCTACTTTCAAAAATGGCTCCCCATTGCCTCCGAGGTTATTTTAAGAAATGGCCGAGGTGTTCCGAATGAGATGGTGTATATTCTAAGACTGAACAGACTACTGTCAAAAAGTATAACATCTGAATTGATTGTAGAATGATTGTAATAAAGGTTGCGTGAAAAGCTAGATAACTCAACAGACAGGATAAACTGGTTCTGAATATATTTATAGGGATGCACAATCCTTCTTTCCGAAATATTTTTTCACTAATTGTTCGTTGATAATTTTAAAAAGCAATACTTGCGCTCATTTACACCTAATTTGTAAAGGTTCTAAAATAATTGAAAATTAACTTAAAAATACTATGAATTCCGCTTTACAGAGGAATTGAGACTGTAACACGTTCACGTGATGCTTTTAAAAGGAGGCCTCTTTAAAAGAGTGAATACTATAAGGTTTGTTTGCAATTAGCAATAAAACAAGGTCAGCCGAGAAACGTTGGGAACCAATACATCTCATGAAAGTCTTCATTTCGAATGTTCACGTCGTTAAAATTAGATAAATGACAGTATTTTTATGTCTTTCACATGCTTTTCCTAACCAGGTGATCGTCACTCATTAATCGGAACGCTCCTTGCTATTTTAGATAATAAATAGCGCAGGCCTTATATTGTCATGGTCCTGTAGTTTTCCGCTATGTTTCAACATATTTTTCATAACTTAGTGTTCATATAACCCAGTTTGACAGTTTTTCTGAGCGCTGACTAGTATGCTTCTAATATATACTCGTAAATGTTTGACATGGAATCAGTCGATAGTGTGACATATGTTTTATGGTGATTATTTCGTCTTGAGTCCTATTTAATTCCCTACCCATAAAATAAAAATGATCTTTTCTATATCATATGACATAATCGTGGTCATAAACTAGAACGTTCGCGATGATTGCAACACAATCAAGAGCCACGATGTACTGATTCATCACTTCTTTTAAATCGCCTGTGCTTAATTAATACATAAGACGAAGAGAGTAACGTCATGCTTAAAAATAACCAAAAGGTATACATTCACTCATCACGATTTACAAGCAATCCTATATTCCGGGGAATTTCGCAATACTTTCCCCACCTGACACGGGCCACGTGCTTGAATCATTAACCCTTTACCAAACGCCAAATTTTCGACTGTCCCAAATTGGAAGAGTTTGCAGACGACATTTCAAAATGTGGTGAAATTGAAAAATGACTATCTGGTAGGACAGGAAACATTGTGGGAAAAGGAGAAATTGCTCGTTTCGAGCAATTTCTTCTTTTTCCACGATGTTTTCCAAAGTCGTCTGTAACTGGCCAAATATCGTTATTGTTTGGTAATGGATGAATTGATGAGAAACGACAGTCTGATTCGTTGATTGAAATAATACATTCATAAATTGAGGTGTATGAGATTTGTTACGAGAATAGACCGAATAGTTAGGACCATATGTTTTTCCAAATGTCTGGGGATTTGAATTTATTAGAAGGTTCTCTTTAATAACCTGGCGATTTTAGGAGACGACCACAAACTTAAAAAAATCATAATAATGTTAACCTGCTTAACCATGATAGTGAATCGTTTACATATGGGAAGGTTTGAAAGTCAAAATAGTAAGATTGTCGTTTAAAGGGGCTTGTTCACAGATGACAAAATATGGAAATCAAAATAAAACGTCATTGAAACAATACAGTATTTCTAATCGTCTTTTTGGTATACAATTGAAAGAAACTTTTGAAAGCATGATACATGTACTTTTAGAATATTTTTAAGTATGTACAGTCTGTATGCGGTTGATCTCAAAAGCGATGACACGCTTTTGGATTAAGATACATGTTAACTCACCATATACACACTTTAAAGAAATAAAAACGATCTAATTTTGCTTTGACTATTCTTCAGTGGGTATCATATTACATGGGTATCACAGTAAAGATGATATGCAGTTTTCAAAAAAATGATTTTAACTTCCAAATTGCCTTACATCCGTGAATAAGAAACTTTAACCACTACAGAGTTTTTGAAATTACAGTTTCCTTTCAATGCCGTAAGAAATCTTTTGGGTTAAGCTATAGCATATTAGGAAGTGTTCATTCACAGTGTATTTGTTAATGGCTGTTTGCCTTTTGTCACTCAAGAAAGTCAACATTCTCACACAAAATTTACATAATGAATTCATAGGTTTAAGGTGTAAGAGATATTGATTTCCATACATACATTAGTAAGTGCATATCAATTGCTAAACGTCATAACTAAAATGGTTTTGCTATTGAGCCAAAAACATCAAGTCCATATAAAGTATGTACATGTTATAGTATACAGGATTATCATACGTATTGTTCGAATAATTGCGGTATATGTTTATCTAATGCTATTGCTAATATTGTCCCAAAGATTGGCGATAGTAATGAACTATTGGTAATAACACCGACTGAGATTAAACTAAATGCTGATGGTAGAATGCAAAAGAACAGGACCTATAGTTGTACGTTCGTGTTGAACATTTCTAAAGGTATTCCAAACCGATTTCTTTCACACAACAGCCGCAATTGGTATAAATGACAATTGTAATAATCAGGTGTCATTGGATAAACTTCGAATGACTGAATCACATATTTCCTGTAAATTCCAAAAGGATAATTATTTCATTTATCTAACCCAACGGACACACGACCGTGTATATATTACTATACAGCGAACCAAAATTCCTCTGCGAAGGAATTCAGAGTTGTGTTTATAAACTTTATAAACAGACATGAATGAAAAAAGACCTTTCATGAACAACATCATATTAAATTTTGAGAACATGTTTATTAAGTTATTTATGGATATGGACATTTCCATGGAAACATTCATGAACATGTTCTTGATGTTCATGAACATGTTTTTGGTATTCATGAACATTTTCAAAGATAAAGTTTTGTTCACGAACGGATATGTTTTGTTCATGTCCGTTCATGAAACTCATGACCACAGTTCATGAAATTTTCGCAAGGGTAATCATCAACGATCATCAGCGATTGAACCATAATTGATAACATTTCCAGTCAGAGACCATTAAAACAACATATTCAATGTACGCTTTAACCATGATTAACTAACTACACCCCAAGTCAAAGATCACTGAATCATCATCTACTCATGATTAACTAACTGAAATTCAAGTCAAAGATCAATGAATTCTCATCTACAATATAAATTTCACCCATGATTAACTATCTCAATTCAAGTCAAAGACAGCTGAATTATCATCTACAATAAAGTTTCGACCATAATTATCTACAGCTCAAGTCAAAGATCACTGAATCAACATCCACAGTGTACGCTTCAACCATGATTAACTAACTATACTTCAAGTCAAAGATCACTGAATCAACATCTACAACTTAAATTCAACCATAATTACCTTAGTCGAATCAACATCTACAATGTACGTTTCAGTCATGCTTAACTAACTATACTTCCAGGCAAAGACCATCGTCGCATGCCCGCGAAGAAACATGTACATACACACTAAAGCCGACGGCACAGAATCATGCGAACTCTGCACCCCGTGCCCAAAGGGTACCCAGAAAAAGCGATGCTCCCAGTGGCATGGCAGCGAGTGCGAAATCTGCCCGACTGGTTCCTACAACAGGAGATCGGGAGCCAGGTGTAAGCGCTGTACCACGTGTCAGCCGGGCGAGTATACTTTGCGGCCCTGTTCGCCGACCGAGGATACAGTTTGTTTACGGTGTCCGGACGGGTCTTTCTCGACCACGAAGAATGCTCGCCGATGTACCCCTTGTACATACTGTCGACAACACGAGGAAATGTTACACGTCTGTAATACGACGAGCGACTTTGGGTGTGGGGTGTGTAAGCAAGGTAAATATAGATAGAATATGTGAGAAATACAGTCCATTTCGTGTTAAGCGACCACAGTATGGACATTGCTATAACGTCATTGGTTATCTTGATACAAGACGCAAATCATTCAACTAAAGCTTTCTGGGTGGCTGGTGTCAATGGAATTTGGTTGTTAGATAAATCTAAGTTTCCCCAAAAGTAATAATGCTTTTAATAGCTTCTTTAAATTGCATAGCAATCAAAGTTACAATAAATGTAGTGGTAGTGGTTTAACTGAATTTCATTTTGACTTTTCAAATTTCCATTTCTTATAACAAGCACCTTGAAAGTCCCATAAAAAAGGTTTAAGATATATTTGGAGATATAACATAACGTTCAGCAAGTATCCTTGAACGAATAACACTAATAATCCATAGTGTTTATTGGTGGTTTATAATAATTATGAAGTGGAAGTCGAAAGTACGTTTCCTCTAGAAACTTTCGACCTCGAGAAACATTGCTCGATTTACTTTTACCAAGAAAACAATGCATTTTTCTGTATGGGGAAAAGACATAGACATCCTTTTTCAGCCATTTAAAAACGAACAAAGACGAAAAATACCCCGGTGAAAGTAAACTGGCTATCATACCGTTTTGACACTTAACTTGTCTCCTCTTTGCAATATTTACAGCATGTGTCATCGATTTACAAATATTAAAAAAATCCCCGCTGAAAATTAATGACTATGATAATATTTTGACATTTTACCAGATCAGTTTTTGTAATTTTCGCAACAGCTGCGATCGATTTGCAAATGTCACATCCTCATACTTATTTCCTCCACGTCTCTTTAAGGTCGCACATGAGACAATGATTAAGTCAAACTTAAATGTCATTGAAACAATGAACAGAACAGGATACAGTTTATTAAATACGTACAAAGTATAAATTTTACATAGTTTGTAAAAAAAAACATTATATCATTTTTTTATGTTCTTCTGTTCTGTTCTTTATTTGAGACACCAACTTTCTATTCTATTTATCCTGTTACCTTAATGTATTCTTTCAAACAAACAAGATGTAAATAAAACACGAGAAAAAAGGACAAAATAAGTAGACAATGATGTGAATATGACGTCATGTCGTTCTTATGACGTCATGATTCGTCACGTGCATGTGTTATATGGTTAGTGCCGGATATCACGAATGTTATACGGCACCTAGTTATCGGTCCCAAAATGGCTCTAGTGACAGGATATATAGAGAATAGATGGTTGGTGTCGTGAATCGGAAATGTTATCGGGCAAGGCTTAGGAATATTATCCGGTGAGCCGAAGGCGAAACGGATAATATTCCGATGCCGAGCCCGATAACTTTTCCCATTCAAAGACACCAACCATCTATTCTATTTATCCTGTTACCTTTATGTATTCTTTCAAACAAATAATATACAAATAAAACGCGAGAAAGAAGAAAAAATATTTAGAGAATGATGTAAACATGACGTCATTTCGTTCTTATGACGTCATGATTTGTCGCGTGGATGTTTTATATGGCTAGTGCCGGATATCACAAATGTTATACGGCACTTAGTTATCGGTCCCAAAATGACACTAGTACAATACAATTTTAGTATCTTACCTTCCTCAAACATGTGAACGACCACCTTTGAATTGTGCTAATCGAATAAGTACATACTCGGATAAACCTTTAGGCTAATCGGAACTCTTCGGCAAATTCCGGCAGGCCGAACCAGTGTGGCGCCCGAACATCATCGAGGGGTTCCGATCGGCCTTTAAGCTGGCCTTTAGGCATTACAATGCACCGCCTGAAACAGTGTTTGAAGGGCCAGTTTTTTTAATCGTGTTTTGATTGGCAATTAATGAGCTTGGTATATCGTTTCTCTAGATAAAGCAATATATAAATATAAAACCGGATCAGAATTTTACATTCAGTATTGACCATTTAAAGGATGGCTTGTTCGGTTGAGCGATTGGTTGGAAATATATTTTTTATGATTTTTCATGATTTCAACAATCCCTCAGTTATATGTAGGGGTTATATCCAAATATGAAAGTGGCCGGCGTTTTCTCTCAAGTACTTTAATTTTCTTTTTGATAACATCAAAACATAGTCTCCATTTCTTCGGATCCTTTTTGAATAGTTGGAGAAGTATGAGTTGTGTCAAATAGACTTAGTGAAATGCGTTGTATTGTATACAATATATTGTGTTATTTCCTCGGCAAAAACACTGTCCTATTTGATTAAATGCCAAACAGCTTGTAAATGAGTCATATAAAAGCTATCAATACACCTTCCCTCCCTCCCCGATAGAGTTTCCCATGTGAATGCAGCACATAATTCATCTAATTGGATGGAGCAGTAATAAGGCGTAGAAAATCATGTGCACTTATTTCTCAGATGTACAGTTGACTTTAAGCACACTTTCTGAAAAGAAAATTAATGCTTAGCAAATTCTCCTATTTTCACATTGAAAACATCTTTGCCAATGCATTATGTATCATAGGGAGCGAATACTTTGTCTCTTAGATTCGGAATTTGAAGTTCATAGTCTGGAACATTCCAATAACAGAAAAGGAGTGACCATTTTCTACGCAGTTTCGATAAAATCCAGGCACCATATTCTCGGCATTTCGGATAACACTATTTTCCGAATGATTCAGGCGTAGATATTTCATTTTTACACAGGTACAGCTTGGATCATCCGAGTTGTTGAGCCAGAATGAAATAGCTACGTCTGCATCATTTGGACTGGGATAACATGTGAATAATCGAAGTATGTCTGCAGCGTTGCTGTGTTCAACTTCATACGCAATATGGGGAAAATGTGTCATGCATTAGGCTGATAAGATAACGAAAACTACGCAATAATTACATAAGCTTGGAAATACCTTTCTAAAAGAGAAAAATGTCCATCCCTCTTTGCACGACAAATGTTGTCTGATCATGACTCACGTCACGTACTGTAGGTTTGACGATTAACACCAAACATCAGTTCACTCTTTATGCGTAGAATACTAGGTACTTTTCTAAAAATAGATTGTTTGTGTCGTCTGCTTTCCTAAACCTTAAATGTCTGCTTAACTGTGACGAGGAAAGATACTCAGAGTAGCAGGTTAGATCACTTACTTGGCGGCTGGCCTGGGATTAACATGGTTTTCAAAATCATGAAGTCAGTTCACGCACTAAAAATATTAAAGGTGCTTGTTAACAGACTGGAGGAAATTTGGAAGTTAAAACCTTTTTTGTTTTTAAGTGTATAAAAGCTGTTATGTCGTATGCTACGAACTGAAGAATAACCTTTAGAAACAAAAATAGTATACATATCTAAGTTTTAAAAGCCTGTACAACGAGTAAACTATTCTAATATTCTATCAAAATCCATAAGCGGTGCGACAGTTTCCGAACTCCACTTTATATAAACTGTCCAAACATAGATTTATTGACGCGTCCAAGATAAACCATGCTTACAATAGGGACTTTCAATTATAAATCATGAAACCACTCACAAAAGAGTACTATTTCATCGGTATTTTTATTTTGACGTCCAAATGTTCTCATTTGTAATCAAGAACTTTTAAGAGTGAATGCCATTTAGTTTATCGTCAAACAACGCACTAAAATCTATTCATGCATACGAAGGAAGTGCTTGTACACTCTAGGACAAAAAACTTGTTCTAAATACAGTCAAACTTGTGTTAAGAGGCCAGCCTATGGGACAGAGTAAAGTGGCTGTTTAAGACAGATTGGCTGCTTAACACGAATTGATTTACACTATAAATCTAACAATGGGACTTTCTGTAGTGGCTGTTTAAGGTAGGTTGGCTGCTTAAAAGGGTGGCTGCTTAACACAAGTTAGACTGTATATCAAAAAGGTTGTCATTCTGCTTAAAAATGACATTGTTTTGCCGGCGGTTTTTCACTCTGAGGGAAAAAATTTGATACCCTTTTTTAAACAGTAAAATCCGGTGATAAGGGGGCAAATATCATTCGAGTTTTGCCAAAGGGGAAGGAAAACCCCTTGAGGTAAACTCGTTTTTAGGGAAAACTGCATGCTTTCAAAGAAATCGCGGGCATCTGTTATACAGTGAAAAAAGTCTTGTCTGGTGTCAGCATTCTTCAAACAATATTAGATGGATTGAATATCCATTGTTATAAGAAACCCAATTGTATCAAGTACTCTTTGGAAGCCTGGTTAATAGGAGAGAATCGAAACTGAAAGGGTATCATTTCCCGTTGCATCAGGCACTTGTAACAAAATGTAACCTATGACTCACGTCTTTGTGCGTGTGGATCGTTACTGCTTCAAAGAATTAATGGTTTGGCGAGAAACCAGAACAAAACCGTTTGCAAAATGGGCGACTGTGATAATTAATATAAGATGACACAACTTCTGTGAGTGACACGTTAAGCATACATATTCATAGTCCATTCGAATGTAGTATGGGTCTTGATTTACAATGCAGATTTAAATGTGTAAGCGGGCCAGGAAGCTTACGCGGCAGACCATTCGCATGGTTTGCGAAGGTCTCGGGCTCGAGTCCCGACCCAGCTGCATGTTTTCTCACCTTAGTTGCACTGGTGCCCAAAAAGTATAAAACACGGGCTGAACGCGCTAAGAATCGTCCAGTTACACAAATACAATCGAATTCCATGGGTATGTCGAGCAATTTATTCACATGGCTATTCAATGCTTTCATAAACAACATCAAAACAAGAGCAACAACATCATCAACAACAACAACAACAACAACAACAACTACTACTACTACTACTACAACAACAACAACAGCAACAGCAGCAACATCAGCAACAACAACAACAACAACAACAGCGGAACAGATATAAATCTGAAACGAAATTAACGAGTGTCATTCAAACTTGGTGTATGGTCCATCAGTTGCGTTCGAATCAATCAGATCTAGATCGCAAGTCGCTAGCCCTTACGGGCAGCAGCCAGGCTTGAGATCTTTCTCCATCAATTGTTAGCAGGAAATTATAACTTAACTATCTTTAATGCGGGGTAAAAATAAAATATATAAACTGACAAACAATCTTAAGCGAAGTTAAGGAACCAGGGGCCTGTCTTGCAAATTTTCGTGTACGATAGATCTTTTCGTGAAAGTAAATTTGAAGAGGAAAATTGTACCTCAGAAATGCCTTAACTTGGACTTGAACGGAACATAATTTTCACTTGTAAAATATGTATCGTATATTAAGCGCATGTCTATTTTGCATTCATAAAAGATAAAGTAACCATTGGGAGTCAAAGGGTAAGAGAATTCTGTAAATGTGGACGTAAAGTTACGAATCGGTGTGAGGTAGGTCCCTAAAATTAAATTTCGTTTTTAAGGATGACTATATCTAACGCAAATGCATGTTTAAGGAGGACTGTATCTAATGCAATTGCATGATTTTCCTGTTTTACAGGTTATTTCCGAGAAAGCGCCACTGGCGGCTGTTTGCCTTGTTCGAAGTGCTTTCCCGAGACGTACGTCGTGCCGGAATGTGCCGAGAGAGGCGGTGGGCACTCGGGAAAACTCTGCATGCCCACTAACCGAATGAAGTGGGTCTATCGAGCCGAAGGTATAACACTTCTTCCAATTCCATGTACATATGGTGTATAACAGCATTTACTTAATTGCGGGAAACATTCAACAGCCCAGGTTATATCCAGATTGACTTTAAATAAAGAGAGAAAAAAAGGACATGTGGTGCAAAAATGTCTGGTATTGCATTCGTCGTCATCTTCTTTTCTTGTACATACACCAAAGGGTACTGTACGTTTCCATACTCTTTACAGACGTGTTGTGGAATTTTCTCTGTTTATTTATCTATTGCATTTATTTATCCATGTTTTTATTCATTTTTTAGTTTATTTATATATCTATATATCTATTTATCTATTTAATTTATTTATTCATTTGTTTATTCATTAATCTATTCATTTGTTTATTTGTTTTTTCTTTTATTTGACTGGTTTTTTTTTGTAAAACTACTTATTTATATATTCATTTATCTATCTATTCATTTACTTTTTGTTTGTTTATTTATTCATTTATTGTAATTGTTTGTTTATTTATATGTTTATATATTTATTTGTGGTTTTATTTGTACATGTATATTTTTTTTATTTCAGAATCTACAACGGTGGAATACGTTATGACTAAAGACGGCACTGGTGATCATAAACATTTATTACAAGGTTTCTTAACAGTCATACTAGTTTTAACGGTTTCTTTTCTCTTGGTGTTTTTGTTCATACACAACAGTAACCCACTAAAGGAGTACCTGCGACTCGAAAGCAACAAAGGAAAGACTCAATCGGAACCCGATCCAAACAGCACAGACCGTTCGATAGGGAATAAAATGTTGGAACTGATAAAGAAATACACGCATTCGTTAAAAGCGGCTTTAAATAAAAGAAAGCACACAAATACTATTAGCAGAAACGACTCTCGAAGTACAGTTTACGAAATCGTTGAAGAACGCGAACAACATGCAACATCGGTTTTGAATATCAAAGAAAACCAAATAAACACCCAAGAAGGCGAGATAAGCCCTACGAGTTGTAGCGCCATACCTGACACAATGCCACGTACAAATCTTGAACAAGGCAACGGTTGCACGGACACTAGTACATCTACATGTGATGGTACTGATGAGGCATGTGTACCATTAGCGCACGTCGATAATTCTGGCCCCAATGATTCGCCAGCTCAAACGGTTCCTAATGAAGTACTTACAACACAGTCGATGGAACGGCGTCCCAAGGCGAAACAATGTGCGGGGAAGAAACGAAGGCGTGATAATCGTTTGAATACGACTAGTACCGTTTTTACCAACCCAAAATATTTTTCTCTCTATAATACCTTTTAAATAGCAAGACATCAATGCAAGTAAATATATGTACATTTTTGAAGATAATTTTATAGGTAATATAGAGCAGTAATTATCTTGTATATATACTGGAAATCATGAATCATTTCATTCAATTAAACCTTAAAGTTGGATGTTCTCAATACAATACAATACAATACAAAATCTTTATTTCACTCAATTCCTTTTACAGAAGATATGAGGTTAAAATAACATGAAACATAATGTAAACGAGGCGTCTGCTTTGTAATTCTCACTGGTCTCTACCTCTCTATCTCTACCTCTCTATCTTTATCTCTCTATCTCTTCCTCTATATCATCTTTCATATATCACTATCTCTCTATTTGTCATTCCATTGAAAAAATACATATGCTAACGGTTTTAAAGAGAAAGTTTAAGGATAAACTTGAATCAAATGCGTGTTAAACGAATCACAAAACAATACTTTGAACTATGAGGTCGCTTAACACAATATATTCATAGATACATATCACTTGCATATATATATATATATACATACATATACATACATATACATACATATACACACATTAATACAGATACACACATATACATACACACACATATATACATATACATAGTATTTTGTTAAAATATAGTAACTTTAGAATAGGTTCAAAATAGTTTTGATGAATTTACAGAGTCGAATTTGTTCGTCTTTAGATTTGCAGTTTATCAATGATTCAAATGTAAAAATGTTTTTTCTGTTTATAAATATTTGCGGAATTAGTAATTTTCTTTGATTCGATATAAATGTACATTCGAGAAGATAGTGAAATTCGTCTCCAATTGTGTTAATGTTGCATAGTGTACATTTTCTTTCATTTAGATCCACATTTGACCATCTTCCATGCTCAATTGGTAATTTGTGGATATTTGTTCGGAACTTAATCATGTATGTTAGTAGTGGCTGGGGGATTTCTATAAGATAATTTTCAAAGCCAAATTTCTTTTTTATGAGTTTGTAAGTGTAGCAGCTGTTATTATTTCCTATTATTCGATGCCATTCATTTATGAACAAATCTTTGAGTTTTTGTTTAACTGTAAGTTTTAACCATTTCTTGTTTGGGGAATTCTGAATATCCCAAATATTGTTCAAGCCACATTTTATTAAGATATTTTGTGTGTTTCCAATCCAATTGAATAAAGGTGACGTGGTGTGTTCTGGTGCTGTGTTGGTGAATAGGTGATAGGTATATCTGTATACATTATGTAGTAAAGTATTTGGTTTGATTTCTGTAAGTTTAGTCCAATATGAAATTGTTCTGGTTTCTATTTTATGTTTGAGTATGTTGATGGTTTGTTGCTTTGTAAAGCATTCAATGAGGATCGTGTTGTTTTTGAGTTTTTTGACTGATTTTGGTGTACCGAGAATACTTTTGATTGTTTTCTCGATAACAAATGGTGATATGTGTGTGTTATAGGTTTGACCGAGTCTTCTGCTTCAACGACAATAAATCGTGGAAAATTTAGTGGTGACGGAGAAGACTCTGCCTCTGAATCACTGTCAGAAAGGGTACGCTTGGCAGCTTTTTTATGGGATTCCATATTAATCTAAAAAGTTCACCATCCTTGGTCCCCGCCCACCATGGAGCCCAATAAGGGGACTTAATCTTGGGAAACCCATCGCAGATCAAGTCAGGGTTACAAGGATGGTATACTCAGGGTGAAAGGGCTAGACTGGACAAATGTGTCCCAAAAGATGCCATTCCAAGCAAGCGACATAAATTTGGGATGCTACAGGATGTCAATCAAACACCAAATCTTTCATCTGATTGACCCATGGGCCACCGTCACGGGGTACAAAAGGTAAAGAAGTTTCAAATAAATTTGAAAATATGTCGTATTGGTGGAAGATTGATGAAAAAAATATTAAGTTGCCCATGGCATGGCATGACAAGCCGATTGATCAGGTCGGGCCTTCCTGACCTCTCGTTTAGCCCAAATTCAGGCCAAAGAGGTGTATTGAAAAAACAGGGTATAAACTAGCCTAACCCTGGATTCTCTCAACCACCAGGATCCCTGCATCAGGCGACACAAGTCGCAACCCACGGCAAACGGGCAGGCACTTGGTGGGGTTCTACCACTCAGCAGCGCAGTGGCAGGACAATTTCTAACCCCCCGCCCTGCCATGGGGGAGTTATTTCAGTATTGGACTAAATGATATATGCCTGTACTTTTCGGCATGAAGCCTTTTTACCATAATAAATTATCAATCTATATCCTTTTATCTATGTATTTGAATAAGCTCTTTAACATCATGAGCTCTTCTGCTAATCCATGTATTTCTGTCATGTACAATTTTGTATTGCTATATAACATGTTATGTTTATTATGCAATAAAATATAGTTATAGTTATAGTTATAGTTAAATAATATTGCAATGTAACACTTCATTGGAACCGTTTCGACCGATGCTAACACAGACGGGCTACTGTCCTTCAATACATTGAATGAATGAATGAGGTCAAAACATGGATTATACAAAATAGAATAAAATTTAAACAAACTTTATTGAAATACTAGGATTGTGGCAGTGACATTTACAAAAAAAACACTTAATAGCCTAGTACTAATAAAATTTGTTATACAACTGAAACAACTTTGACACAGCGTTTAACCCGATCAACATATAGTCGAGGCGAAATTTTCGGAACCTAGAAATTGTGAGTAACATGAAGTTTTATTGCTGATTAATAGTCTACATGTGTCCTGCATTGAATTGAGCGAGGTTGCCACTCTGGCAACTTTGGGCATATTGCATAATTTGCATAAATTAAAAATGGCCGCTAATTAGCATCGTGGTTTTTCTACACGACACCTTTAAGAAAAAACATGGCATGTTAGGTGTCCTTTCTGTGGTTTTGTGGTATGAAAAGTTCAATTTTGATGTTTAATTTCAATTTTGACCTTTCTGTGTTGAAAAAAATCAAGATGGCGGCCAGACGCCATTTTGAAAATACAAAAGTTATTGTGACTGGCTATTTGATTTTGCATTCTGTACAATGCATACCATTTTCAGGACATACCGTTAAAATTTGATAAGACAACCACTTATTGAGACAAGATCAATATACAACGTACAACAAGCCTTTAATTCAGAGAAACATACATACCATACAGTGTCATTTGTATGATACTCAACATAAATATGTAATACCGTTATTACTTTTGTATTAACATTACAAAGAAGTAATTCCATCAAGTTTAAAATTTGATTATGAAAGAAAATAAATTATTTTGCTAAAGCGATGTATCCCATGTAGTGGAAGGTAACATCTAATTTTTTTTTCAAACCAAATACATGTACTGTTGCAACAAAGCAAGTGATCTGGCATTAATCAGTGCGTTTAAATGATGTCACTGTAGCTAAAACTCACATTGGTTAATCCTCTCTTAGCTGTATTGACAAACTAATGAAAGGCTTAGATTTAAAATTCAGCATCTTTGTCTGACTTGTATGTTGAATATAACAGTCTTGGATCAAAGATCTGCGAATATTTGATGGTGCTACCGTTGAATTCATGTATGTTGGACCGGAGGAATTTTAGCAAGCTCAACAGATTCGAAACTGTAAATCTAAATCCAACTGGATGATGCTAAGTGGACAGTTTCTTGCTTCCGACACTTTTTGTTCATTAGTTTGAACATGAAGAGAGAGAGAGAGAGAGAGGGCGTTATATGCATGTGAAGAATGTGACCTTGAATTATAAATAAGGAAGTAATTCTTCCTTGCTAGACAGACACAATATGCTTGATATGCACTTTCAGATGATTAAAATTGGATTTTGTATGTAGATGTTGTGGTGGGTTCTTGGATGCTGATCAGTTTGGATGATAAACTTCATGAGATAGAGATGAAAGATGAAGCATATGTAGACATCAGATGCTCATGATCAAAGCCTTTAACACGAGGATAAGTACCCTAATCTCTTAAATAAAGTAGACCATACCTGTCAAGTCATGTGACTGTCCGAATTCTGAAAGTGCTAATATGGGAGAAAGGAAAGGAAATCGGTAACATTACAGGTACATGTGGTTTATGTGCATTCCCCTCTACTCTCGTTGACGGGTACGATTTTAATCACAAAGGTACAAGAAGTATGGTCTTCTGTAACCTATACAGCTAGTCAATGTAGACATCAACCAAGAGGTGCCTGATACTGTGATAGTTATTGTATCAGATTTGTCCATCACATAGTTTGGCTGCATGGTGGAAGTTTTATAGTCTTGGTTGTATGTATCCAATAAATTTTGAACACTTGATGATACTATGATGAAAGAGGAAAGGTTTGTCAAATGCCCCTATATTTCTGCCAAAATACATGAGTTGTGAGACTATCAGGAAATGTCACCATAGAGCATGTCTTTTTTAAAGCCAATATCTTGCTGAACAGAAAACTAATCAATGCATAGCAAGTATAACATAAAAAGCTTCTTGCTAGTATTATGTTAATTTTAGGCTTGATGATAATACCACACTATAGACTTAAGATGATGGAGTATTCATTCATGATGAGGCAGATATGAATATAGTCTCCGATGTCCTGTAGATTTCTAAATCCAAACAGAGCGTCGTCCATGAGCTTAGTGGTGATATGGATATATTTGTACTTTTCGTCCAATGTAGTGTTCACAACAACTTGCACTGACAAGCGTTCACATGTTAAGTGCATGAAGATTTATACACAAGGCTATCGGAAGTTTTATTGTCATGTACTGAGCCCCTGGCATGCTCTCTGTGGATGTGAAACATCCTTTCAAAATGGAAAGAGAACAGTTTACAACCTTGAATACAGTCTCGTGACATTATCCTTGACTGTCTAATATGCCTGGATGAAAAAAGTCAAGGTACCAAAGAAGCACTAAATGGCTTGTGAAAGCAGCAACGTTGTAGATCAATGCTTTGTATGACCTTTCAGAAGAGACAAAAATGTAGACAGCTTGTTTCTGGCTCTTTATTCCGATATAGCAAACCCCAAGATAAGGTCTGCTGAAGATTACTCAGTGTGGGGGTGGGCAGCCCCATACAAGCTATTTTACATCATCTGCTGTAAATGCATTGCTTAGAGGAGGAAAGCATATAACAGAGAGTCATTTCGCAAGGTTATCATAAAGAGCGTCATTTATGCCCCTCAATTACAACCTGTTCTGATGGGAAGGATTTATACAACACCCCATTAAAACAAAAAAACAAAACTATTGATAAAGAAGAAAGAACGCTTTCATAAAGCAGTTTTAGGGTGTAAGGAGGACAACATGCTGGTGATGATGATTATGAAGCAAAGGGAATGTTTATTGGTTATGGTGTTGGACATTTTTGGATACAAGGGTTGGGGCAAGCCATTGAATTTTACATTCCTAAGAACGTTTCTTATAACATGATTATGAGGTAATCTGTGAATAGAAAGCTTTTTGTGGGAGCATAAAATGTAATCACATTTCAGCCTTTATTGTGCTTTTGTAATAATTTTCACATTCAACACTGCAAAAGAATTAAAAAGAAAAACAGCAACAACTAAATTCAGTTAATATTCATGATAGCCAGATATTGTTGAAACTGGTCCGACCCTGAACATTGCACACTCCATGATGTTTAATTAAGGTCTTTGGCATGTATCTTACAATACGGAACCAATATTCACCCCACACAATAGATATCCCCTTTGCCTATGTTTTAATGTATAAAGTTAGAAAAGGTAGCGGCGTATTGTTTCTATTTATTTTTCACTTCTGTCAGGTTAGACCCGACTTAGATCACGCGGTCCGTTGACACAACAAGTTTCCATTCTCTGGATCATGAGTTTAAGACCGGCTTGAAACATTCCCTTTGTTTAACAATCATAGGAAAATAATTCTAATACATTGGACCTTATGACATGCTGCTTACGTAGTTGTTTTATCTTAACTAATCCACTTGATACTTTGCATTGCATAATACAATGTAGGTATCCGTTTTGTTTCTTTTTTGCTTGTGTAGGGATTTTTTTTCTTAATTTCCTAAACTGGTCTAAACATTACCAGAACTGATCTAGACCCAAATTAGTTTTGAGTAATAATAAGATGACAATTGACTTATGGTGCAAATCATTTTCATACAAAACCTTATTAGATTATAAGAGTACCAAAAGGTGAAATAGATGCACAAAATACAACAAAATTGGCTAAAATATCATTTTTTTTTCCTTTCTGAGTGAACTAAAATACAAACAAACGTCAAAAATCAAATTCCCATACATAAAACCCCCAGAAAACATATATATTACTTGTCATATGTTATGAAATATCTCTCGCACAAAATTTTCAGAATTACTTCCGGCGTCCATTTTTAATTTATGCAAATTATGCAAATTGCCCAAAGTTGCCAGAGTGGCAACCTCGCTCAATTTAATGTGGAACCCATATGGACTAAGAATCAGTAATAAAACTTCATGTTACTCACAATTTCTAGGTTGCCAATTGAACAAAGAAGGGCTACGCCTCGACTAGCCGAATATTGACAAATCCTATGACGCATGATCAATAGCGTTTAAGTATTTGGAACCGACCTAATTTGAGGGGTTTCAAGTGATATCGGCCACATTTTGACATCATCGCTACATGTAGCGTAACCCACTTCGTTCATAATAGGTCCATGTACATGCTATTCTTATAAACGTATTTTCGAAAATTCAAACAAAGAAACTTAATATCACCGAAACTATTATGTAGGTCAATCTAGGTCATTGACGGGGAAGTAAATGGTGAAGTTTTTTTTTAAAAACACCCGTTATTTCAGGAAATATATAGGTTAACCCTTGCACATCCAATACTCTTGACAAACTCGTTGACAGACGATTCAAGAAACTATCGGAATACATTTGAAAGAGTTGCTCGTCACGAGCAATTCCTTCTTTTATTTCCATGGTTTTCTTGTTCACCATGACAAAGAAAATGTCCTTCAATGATGAATTAGCATTTATGTCTACTTGTCTCTTAGAAATGTTACAGTATCTAATTGCATGCGAAACGAAGCGATCCCCAAGTCTGCAGGTATCCTGTCAATACGCCTCATACGAAGCATTGTTTGTTTGTATGGGGCTGTACGTCCGTGTCAACAAAGTGTAAGTTATATAACGGCTTTCCTGTATTCCCGATGACAATACCGACACTAACCCACACATCGAAGTTCGATGTAAAATAATTAGGTTCAAACTAAAACTAACACTATCCGTTATTTCTGTTTAACTAACTTAAAAAAATACACATCAATGTCAGTATAGCGTTTTTTTTTTGTTTGTTTGAGGGTTATCTTTGGTGCATCTCTACATATTGAACAAAGTCTCAAGCAGAACAAAGGTGTACTCGGTATCAGTAACTTGTTTCTGTTATGTAAAGAAGTACGGACCACAACATTGTCATACAGGAAGACCTAGGTACCGTTTTACTAGACGTCTAGAGGACAATATTTGCGTAAATATATGTTAAAACTGATAAACAAATACAGTATCTTAACCGTTTACCAAACGCCAAATTTTCGACTGTCCCAAATTGAAAGACTTTGCAGACGACATTTCAAAATGTGATGAAATTGGAAAAAAAATCCTCTGATATGGCAGAATAGATTGTGTGAAAAGGAAAAAATGCTCGTGACGAGCAATTTTTCCTTTTCCCACAATGTTTTCCAGAGTTGTCTAAAAGAAAGTGGTTAAATGTCGTTGGTTTATGGGTTAAATGAAAACACACTTTTGTCATGTCATACATCATTGGAAGCGTCTCGGAGAGACGATTCCAATGATGTGTTACTTTGCAATATTGGTTCGCCAAATATTGAAATAAGAGGGAATAATGCTTTGAACGTACGCAAACATTTAGCATAATATCTTTAGTAAAACGGTACCCTTAGTAGTGGTTATTTATTTTAAAAGCCATCTACAATTGTACGTTGAACTTCATTCTGCATTGATACATGCTCGCTCAATCCATGCTCGCTTGTCTTTTTAAAACGTATGGTTGCTCTTATGTTCGCAGTGAGTCTAACAGTATTGCATATGTGATACGCTTGACAAATACGTGATAAATGAAAGCTGGGGGGGGGGGGGGAATTGCAACCAAACTCAGTTATAAAAAAAGACCTGTACTACATTAACTGCTGAATACAGGTGTGCTAGTCAAAGGAGTTTAGCCTTATATGTATTTAGATATAGGTTTTGACATCTCGTCGACATTATGTCAGTTGTGTTACGATGCCTGATCCATAATGATTAAGATAGACCCTAAACTTGACTGCCAAATATAGTGTGCCGAAGACGGCTAAAACC
This sequence comes from Cerastoderma edule, assembly GCA_947846245.1. Lineage (NCBI taxonomy): Eukaryota > Metazoa > Mollusca > Bivalvia > Cardiida > Cardiidae > Cerastoderma > Cerastoderma edule. Next base: position 3,522,312 of record OX401408.1, read on the forward strand.
ATCCGCATTCCGTAAGTTAGCCAAGAGGTAACATTTTTTGAAAAACCCAAATTCTCCCATGGTGTTTACCTTTAAAGTGACATTAGACAATAATGTATACCCAATGTACAATCAACGAATAAGTCTAATTATCATAATTGACACTATCTGTAATCAGATAACGCTTATCTAAGACACTTATCTTGCTAAAGAGTCCTTCTATGACAAAGTTAGTTTTAAAACTGGGTCATACATGCACGACTGGCAGCCAGTATTTGGTTTCAGGAAGTTTCCTTGAGAAATGTCTAAAGCTATCTCAATACTTCTCGGGCTTTGCACGCTCTCAAATGTTCTCCCTGTCAAAAACTCTCGTGGTATGTTTCTTTTGATATGTAACAAAAAAATTCGCATAACATATTTTCAATATGTAAGATGGAGGCACGTTTAGGTAGGGCTGTAGAATGTACTTAAAAACAGACAAAAAAGAAACACAATTGTCAAACAAAGTTCTACCAAATTGTTTCTGCTACGTTGGTACGAGGAGGAACATCGCAAGTTCCAATTGGTTGGGACGGATGGGGAAGTAATTAAGATTATCCGACATTTGACTTACCATTTACATCTAGCCTACGTCAGAGGATCTGGATTATTTGGGATAGAGGATCACTATTGGTGCGACACAACAGTTTAGTTTCTTCCGGCGGAGGTCGTTGTACCATAAGTTTGAGTTTGAACTTATTTATCTCACAACGATTGTGGCGGAAGCTCAACCCTTTACCAAATGCCAAATTTTCGACTGTCCCAAATTGAAAGATTTCGCAGGCGACATTTCAAAATATGATGGAATTGGAAAATAATCTTCTGATAGGATAACAAAAACAGTGTGAGAAAAGGAGACATTGCTCGTAACGAGCAATCTCTCCGTTTCCCACAATATTTTCCAGAGTCGCCTGCAACAAAAAGTTAAATATTGTTAGTTTTGATAATGGGTTAAAGCTTATAAAGTGCACTCTCTTTGACTGCTTTCCTGGATACCTAGTCAGTACTCGCGCCGATCTTGTTGAGGAAAGATGCTCAGAGTAGCAAACAGGTTAGATCAAAGGCCTGCAGCCAACTAACTTGGCGGCTGGCTTGGATCCAACCTTTTTGCATAAGCATGCAGTCGGTTCCAGCGCTTTAAAGGTTAGAAATCTGCATCAGATGCCTAGTAATAGATTCTGAAAGCAGCATCCGGGAAACTATTGATCGTCTCATTGTTAATCTAAATTAGTCACAGTGGGTTTTTCCCCCTAGTTTCCATTATGCAAATAAAGATTGGCATTTTCCGGCTTATTAGCTTTTGTTTACATCCTTTTTCTATGGGGTTCAAGTTAGGTGGTCTCCTGGCTGACTAACGGAAAGTCGATTGTTTGTCCTAATTGGGCAGTTAAGTAAGACGTTTTCCTCCAGCCCATTTGGTACATAATTTAGCTTAACAAAATACATGGCCCTGCTGCAGACAATTTGCAGCTAATACTCCAGCATCAAAACACATGATGAGAAAGACATAAAATTGTTCGTTATGATGTTCTTGCATTAACATACAATGCCTCTGTTTTGAAGAACATTAAGATAATTGACAGTATTGAACATGAAATAGATAATGAAAACTATCTTTCCTCAGAACAAAATGTCGTATTGCTATGTTTATTTGTATCCCTTTCTTTGGTAAGCCTTTGGTAATTGCATCGTTTGCTAGCCTAAATTGCATTTTTAAAGGCCTTTCGTGAGGTTTCAATTTCTCTAATCAAAATGGACGCCTAATTGATTCACCAAAACACTTTGTGTTAGACAGGTGCGCTTTGCACTAACTGGGTTTGTTGTTACTGATAACCTAGCTGATAACCTAGCTGATAACCTAGATCCCCTGAACATGATGATCATAGTAAAAAAGAAGCATTTCTTGGTCTGTTGGAAAGCCACGCCGATTAGTGACATAAAACGAAACGTAATGATTGGTAGGGAGGTCATGTTAAATGTGTTAACAAATAGACTCTTTAAAAAAATCCGGAAATTCAGCACATCCTATCAATGGGCAATATGATGAACCAGTCAAAGCAATGCAACTGAATGGTTGTTATTTATTTATTTGGATAGAAGATTACATCACGTCAGCATTACTTCAGTTATGATGCCATGCCTGATTTAGAATGATGGAGGAAGACCCCAAACTTCACTGTCAATAAGTGCTGGTAAAGCTAAGAAGAAGCGTCGATTCTCCGTAAGTCATTCGGGACACTGTCTCTTATGGAAATCCAAATTATTTCACCGGGATTTGAACCCATGTGGAGAAGTTTCATGTAATTACAATTTCTGAACTATAACCACAAGGCCGAAAAACGTTGACACGATGTTAAACCCTGGGGAAAATTAAGGACAGATATTTCAATGCTGTCAAAAACAGCATAAAACGATTTATAAATGTCTGTCGTCAAGAAGTACTTGAGCTTAGTTGAAGGCGTGTGTATATAAACAATGATATCAAACATTATATTTGTTTGAGTCAAACACTTTACAAAGAAATACATAAATTGTGAAATCATAGCCACGCCTTGGGTGTTTTACCGCGTCCTTCCTCGAACCCAACCCGGAGAAATTGAAAAAAAAAAAAAAACACCACCGGATGAGGTGTACAGTATAAATTAGAATATCTGATATGTGCATATATGTGGAGATATAGTCTAGTACAAAAATGTCAACAGCGACACTTAACTGACGCGTCAAAACCTTCTTTTTCGTTATTTTGTCTCCCTGAGAAAATTATTATTCAATACAAATGAATGAGAAATAAATTCGTAATTTCGAAATAACAAGAAGACTTATCGCGAGAAAATGAACTTACACGGTAGATTATCATCATTTACTCGAAAATACACAAAACGGTATCTCTTTTTGAGGTAATAAAGCAAGTTGTTTCGGTTAAGCAGAATTAAAGGATACGACATGAATCACCGTAGTGATGTCTCACTGATCGGAACAAGGAAAGATTTACAAGCAAAACTTGGTATCCGTCGAATAAAAGTTTCCTTCTTTGGTCGAGATTTTCCTTCCAGGAATGATTTGTCAAGTGACATATAACAGAATAGAACAAGACAGACCGGGTGTTTATTGGAACATAAGCATGTATAAGGCCATCGTCTTTAAAGGTGATTGTTCACGATAGTGGACATATGAAAGTCAAAACTTAAATGTCGTTGAAAATATACAGTTTTGTATAGCTGTTTAATATACAATTAAAAGTAGCTTTTGAAAGCATGATTAATTCAGGAAGCGTCGATTTATTTAAGTATGCACAGTGTATATGCGGTAGATCTTAAAAGCGATGTCACGCTTTTGGATTGAAGTGCGCGTTAATTCATTGTTAATATACCTAAAATGACATAAAAAACAAACTAATTTTGCTTCCAAGTTAAAAGATTGTATTTCCTATAATACCACAACGAGTATGAATAAAGGAAAATAGCAGATATTCTGAATGCATATCGATATTACATTTTGCGGGGAAGGCCTACACAGTGTTATAGGTTATTCAATGGACTCGTTTTCAGTAGGTGTCATATAACAGTAAATCGGTTGTGTAATTAAAAATAAATGTTTTTTTAACATCCAAATAGCCTCACATCGGTGAACAAGCTTCTTTAAACAAATAAATTCTGAGCGTGTGTCCATCTTGGAATAATTCTAATCTCGTTCCTCATATATTTTCCAAATTAGTACCTCTGCAACAAACGATTAAAACGAAAACATAAAAAGGGGATAGAGAGCGTAATGTGACGTTTGCTTTATCGTCACAATTGTTTCTACCCAATACCACAACGAAAGGGGAAAAACAACGAGTCTTAAAAGATTACTTTTGTTGCATTGTATTGATTTGAATTTCGACTGGCCAAAAGATTCGCATGAGGGCTTTAAGACCGATTACGTAAAGGCATAAAACGTTGGTACATGCTTGCCGATAGATAAATTTTCGTTTTATATGGGTTTAACACCATGTCAACAACATCTCAGTTATGTTCTGCCTTTATGGAAACACCAGAGTTCCCTAAATGCCTGTGCCTTTTTATACGGGATTAAACGCATTGTCAACAACGATTTAACTTTTATGAATAACAATACTAGGTTAGTGGTCTGAAATGTCCTACCAGACCATTGCTGCAAACCTGCAGCGGTGCGTACGTGATACATGGGGCAATGAATGCCAACAAAAACGAACAATCCTTAACTGTAATAACTTTTTTATGCTTTTCTTTTATAGGTCATGACTATTCCGATTAACTGCCAAAATGATGAAAAAAGAAATGGTTATCTATATACCGCACATACTGATTACCATGATAAACACAATTAATGACGAAACATAATTCCAGAGTTATCATTTATTTTTTGTTGATTTTTTGTGTGTCATAATCTTTCCTATAATATGCCAAAATGATGATTCAACATAATGTGGTATTTCTGTTACAGTCCGTTTCAACTAAAGTACATTGCAGGGGAGGTGGGGCCTTTTTGTAACCCTTTGTACAAGGCACAAGCGTCAATTAATACAAAACGTAATTTTTAACACTTTCCCAAACAATAACGACATTTGACCACTTTGTTGCAGACGAATTTAGAAAACATTGAGGGAAAGTTTTCTGGCCTATCAGAAAATTATTTTCCAATTTCATCACATTTTGAAATGTCGTCTGCAAACTCTTTCAATTTGGGACAGTCGAAAATTTGTTGTTTGGGAAAGGGTTAAATACACTCTATTGGGTTGGCCTTGTTAAGATCATCATCAATTAATACCAAATTGGCAATAAGATTTCTTCTTTGTGATTCAAGAACTTAGAAGAATAGTATGGTTCAAAGGGGAGTTTCTTATTTCAGACATGTGTTTATACTATGGATTTCTGTTGTATCCGAATTTGTTTGAGAATAAAGCAGAATCTTAAAGGTGGCTGTTCATAGATGACAGTACAAAAAAATGGAAAAATAAAATAAAAGTGCCTTGGAACATAACGACATCTGTACTGGCGCATTCTACGAAATGAAAAGGATGCCACTATATCTTCCTATGTAATTGAAATGAGGTCAATTTTAAAACCAATGCATCGCTTTTCAATCTTGATTGAACCTACGAATAGACATCCATTTCATTTTTAGATCACGTGATCAAAGAAAATGCGCGATTTAAGGGGTTAAGTCTTTTAACATCACGGTATTTCCCAAACGCTGAGAGTGTCAGGAATGGATTAAGAGCTAAATTGATTGTACGCACACTGGATTGACTGGGGAACCATCGGCATCATGCATAAAGAGTAAAGAACAAAGATATCCTGTTTCATTTTGATCTTATTCTTTATTTGGCCTTAACCTGAAAACACACACTTTTAAAATGTATTGTCCAAAATGGCCTATTAACAAGGCAAAGTGACTCATGATAATTATGGAAACGTTTATTACAGTAATTCAAGCCGATCCTTTGGCCACATTCTTGGCTTGCTCAGTGACGTTTGCGTTAATTGAATGACTAACAAGATTTATTAACCTCAAAAGTTCAAGGTAGGTATTATGTTGGCTATCCTAACATTTAAATAACTTTCTTACATTAATTGAATGCCTAACAAGCCTTAATAACCACAAAAGTTCAAGGTTGGTATCATGTTGGCTAGACTAATCTTTAAATAACTATCCTACAGAATGGGATTTCATCCTTTTAGAATGATTTCTCACCTACCGAGAAAATGACAGCATATATTTCTAAAATTACAAAATGCTATATTATTACCAGCTTCCCAACCTCGTTTGAAACCGTACAGAAATGATTTATTGACAATCTATTCATGAATTGCTTTTTTTGTTGGCTCAGATTGGACAAGACTTCATATCCTAAACCCTTTCCCAAACGCTAAGTCTTCGCATGTCTCAAATTAAAATAGTTTGCAAACAACATATCAAAATATGATGAAGTTGGAAAATAATTATCTGATGGGTAGAAAACATTGTGGGGAATGGAGGAATTTCTCGTCACGAGCAATTTCTTCCTTTCCCACAATGTTTTCTAGAGTCGTCTGCAATGTTATCATTGTTTGGTAATGGGTTAAGGGGAAATGCCTTGAATTATCTATGGAATGAGGTTTAGTGACGAGAAACCAAAAGCAAACAACAATTGTTCGGTATGAACACCAAGGTTTGGTCTAATGTATATTGCCGTAAATAATTGACCAAAGAGGAACATGTAGTGATTGTCGTACCAGTAGTTATCTGAAATGCATTTGTCTCTCTATGTAGGCTTTAACGCCGCGTCAACATTTTCTCAGTGTTGTTACGACTTTCTTGTGGTCACCAGTACTATGCTAGGGCTCTTCCAAAAAGTCAAATTTATTTGTGGGGTTCGAAACATTGTGCCGCGTAGCCTGGTCTCTTCGTTTCCAGATAACATCACTGATCGGAATATTAACTTTTTACATGTAACTACAGACAAACTTGTGTTAAGAGGGCAGCCTATGGACATGAGAAATCGGCTGTTAAAGACAGGTTGGCTGCTTACCACAAATTGATGTACACTATGAATTTAACAATGGGACTTTCTGAAGTGGTGGTCTAAGACAGGTTGGCTGCTTATAAGGGTGGTTGCTTAACGCAACTTGGACTGTAGTCTACACGCAATGAACACGGTAATTGCTAGGAAGTTGTCGGGTATTGGTCGGGGTTGAGCAGTTGTTGGACACGGATTGGCCGGGAAAATTGAATGTCGCTCTCAACATGTGTTGGCTTCGCGGGTAACAGTTTCTCACCTCTCATACAATTTTCTAGACCAAAAACTTTAAAAATCTTTTGGAGTGAATAATCTGGCTATTCCAATTTACTAGTACCATCATTGGACAGCTTTTTTTCTTAAAGTTTGGAAACCGTCACGTCCGTTGTTCTAGTTTTTGTATTGATCGTTTGCTTTCGCTTACCCTGCTTGTCTCATACCTGGTAGTATAAAAAGTGATATGTCAATTGTAAAACCAGGTCAAGTTTGTGAAGTAATACTTCGAGCTATAAATACTTATCTTGCGTCATTGATCTTTATTCAAATTATTCATTCGTTTAAATCTCAAAATCATTCAAATGAAAGCAAAGACGTAAGGATATCTATACAAAGCTTATTTAGTTATTTGGAGATAATACTTTTGTTTCTGGTCAGTGATCTATCACATTAACACAATAGCTATAATTTTCACTTGCTCGGCCGCGGTTTGAACATAAATTACAAAGCAAACCAAAAAGTCGCATATTAGTTACCTATTCCAATTTGATAGCTTGTGATTTGTCCAAATACTAAGTACAATCCCGATACAAAAAATAGCCAGAAAAAAGGAACATTTTCTTTATCCTATAACGTGTGGAAAACATTGTGACAAAGTGATAAAACGTTCAACGGGGAAGTAAAACTTGCAGGCTGGTTTTCCCAAACTTGGCTGAGCCATCAAATGTTTGTTTTTACCCTGAAGTCAGCAGATAATATTCCATATCAGAAAAGAGTATTAGATACCATTAACAGTACGTGCATTCAATTTCACCGTACAGACTGTTCAGACAGACTACTTCCTTGATTGAAACCAGTCTCCTCCTTTTTTATTCTTTTATTACACTCTACGTTTGCCTTTCTAGTCTTTTTGTCGAATCAAAATCACTTTCATCGATCACCGGCCCAATGAGGAAGAGAAAACATGCCAACAAGGTCGCGATAAGAGAAGAGACACTTCATCAAGCAAAAAATATATAATCCCAAATGGTAATCCCCTAAAATAAATTTTAAGTATGTGTTTTTCTTTTTATATCAAACACGTTTTAGCCTCGACCTAGTTTTGTGATAAAGCTGTTTTGGTGTCGTTTCGTTTTCGATTTACCTTTTTTCTCGTCTACAGACTATAGAAAATTTGTGAAGCTTCCGGAATTCCAAATAAAGTAAAGGCTTATCACGGTATGCGAGCAGCATCTTCAGAATTTACACTAGCCGCATTGTACAGTGCAGACGCTCAACCCTTATAATGCTGGGTAAATTTCTAAAGAACGATTTTTGCGTTGTCTGCTATCAAAACCCTTAGATGTATGCTTAACTTTGATGAGGAAATATATTCAGAGTAGCGAACAGGTTATATCAAAGGTCAGCGGCTAGTTTACTTGGCCTTGATCTAATCTGTTTGCATAAGCATGAAGTCGGTTTCTCGCTGTAAAGGTTAAACGGTAGCGTCTCCCTTCAGTTCAACAACAAACTGAATTATTTATTAAAGTTGTCTCGCCAAAGAGGAAGTACAGTATTAACCAGGCGCGTAGCCAGGCATACGCCAATACGCCATGGCGTATACTTGGCTGGAGAAAATGAAAAAATAAAGTGGCCGAAAAATGCAATACAAATTGAAACCTAAGGGGGGTAGGGTTTCCTAACACTGAAAAAAGCTTAACATTGTTCCCTAAAGTCCATGTAGTTCTCTAGTTCAGACAAGCAGATGAATGCATGATAATGCCAGCTTCGAATCTTTATGCCGTAGAACTTTTGCTGGTAAGTGTAGTTTACACTAGATAGATCTATAGCCAGTTAGCTCTACATTGCGGCGATCAAAACCAAAAATAGATTTCGTATGTTACCCCGCTAAAGTTTAAAATGGCGGAATCGGCCACGAGCGATGTTCCACCATATCCAGATATTTCTGAAGATCTCGGTGCCACGGCAAATTCATTTCACAACAACCAGAAAGTTGCTCTTTAAAATGCAAAATGAAACTATGTACATTCATACAAGTTTCCCCACAGGTATGTAAACATCAAATGTTGATGAACAATGAACATGTTGACAAGGATCGCAGATGATTGTCATTAAAGTTGAAGTCTATTCAACTTGACTAACTGTTTGGCAATATGCATGTTTTGCTACTTCAAAGAAGTTTTTTGTTTTGTCCAATTCTTGTCTAAAACAAAAGGTATTTTTTTGCAACGCTATATCACATATCAATATAGGTATTGGTCCCTTTGTACATAAGTGTACACGCATTTAAATCTGCTAGATCTACTTTGTTTATTATCTTCAAACTATACTGTACGTCAAACGTTCTAGGCCTGTCGTTAGAAGAATAAACTGGAATTGGTGTAATTAGCAAATGTATCTAACTTACTTAGTTGGACCATCTACGCTTGATCAAAACAATTAATGTAACTTATTTTGTGTGATACTTTCACTCATGTTTATCATAAACAAATGTGAAAACTGTACGTAATCTTATCGTAAATTTATCAATGCATCTAGACAAAATAAGATTTTGAATAGTCGAAATAATTCCTTGATATTACATTATTTCTTGAAATAAAACTTGATATTAGTGTGAATGGAAAAAAGGAAGAAAATATGACTTGATCTGACTGAAGTAGTTTTGTAAATGCGAAGTTTTCAATTTGACTGCCGCACTGAATTCAGAATATTTTATGGGTTTATCAAACTCATGGTTATCTACGTAACATGATTTATTACAACTTTTCAAATGCGAATCAGTGGAATCTTGCTTACAAATGTACCCGAAAAAATAACAAAAACTGAGAACAGACATTATTTGACTGAACCAAAAAGTTATGCCCTTCCTGAAAACGACCAAGTAAAGATTTTAGAGCAGAAAATTGAAATTGAAAAGTTGTCAACTGGTCTTTTGCATGATATTTTGTGAAAAAAGCATGTGCAGCTCCAACATATGCATTAAAAGTACATACAAATTTCTGACGGTTTTTATTTGTCAAAAATCTTTTGGAAAACACCACAAACTAACAAAAAAATCGCACAAATGTTCTGGCAGCAACACCCTACGACATTTGGCGGAAAAATATCTACCTACCCTTTTTGGACCACCTGAGTGTTGAGCTGAACCCCAGACTTGTGCAGGGCAATGAGCGCTTTAAGGCACAATTTGTAATCCCCATTGAGGTATAAAAAAATAGTATTAGAAATGTTTGCTGATTCAAAAATAATTTTGTTTATCCACATCCTCTTAGATTATAGAGACAGACACTTTGAAAATACTAATTCAACACAAGTTATATGCTCTATAAAGTCGAATATTCCCATTGAATTTCTCTGTCTAACTGTCAGTACAACACAATGTTTTGCAGGGTGTTTGCGAGATATTATTCAGTAATATTTCTGGGAGCCTAGTCATATTAGACTCGTGGTATTGAGACTGTATCACAAATGTGTTTCAGCTAATTTTAAAATACAGAAAAACATTTTAAGCTAATGACTTAGATAACTACATAGAGTAAGTTGCTTTAAGTGGTTGAATAAGTTGTTGATTTACAATGAAGATATGTTGGGGTCTTTTCATTAATGGTGTGAATCTGCCTCTCAATGATCCGGACAACGTCCATGTTAAATCCTGCCTCAGGAGCACCATGACAATCAGGTGCCTCTCTGGCCTTGGACTCCTGAACAGGAAAAAAGAGATCCAAGCAGAAAGGGTCGTCGACATCTTCGCCAACAACGAGAGCGACGGCTAGCCCTCATTTTCCGGGATCAGTTATGCGATAAATATATTTTTTATCTGTTATTTGTGCTTAAATTAATTTCATGCCAATCATACGACAATCTACGTGTTTACCGTTGAATATCATTATTATACATATCTTTTTTATTGTGGTCGGTTGCTGTGTTATCATTATTGTTGTAGATGCTTTTGAACTAGCGAATTGAGAGTAATAAAAAAGTAACCTAGTTTCTGTTTAAAAACCACTACACAGTGATTCGGGCACTTACATAGACGCTTGTATGATCTAATGTGCATCAGTTTTGTCTAAGGAAAATTTCAAAACGTCGAAGAGAAATTTTTCAAAACAACACATTCGTTAAGAATAGAAGAGATAAGAAAAGGAGTCGGTATGAATCCAAGGCAATAAAAGTTACCGTCTTTTAGGGAAGGGGTGTATAAACGTAAAATCATGCAGAACGAGAAGTATTCATCGTAAGTCCGCCGTCTTAATCTGTTAATGCTGTTTTTTTCGTCTTGTTTTCGTGCACATAATCAACTACGTGATTCACGGAAATCGACAAGACGCGTCTTTGGTTCACATCGACAATCAATGAAATCTTCGTTTTTCTCATCAAATGGGGCTGCATTTTTGTAATAAATACATTTTGGGAGGTTATTATTTCGAACTCGTGGCAGGTAGAGATGGGATAATGGGTCATTAGACATCATTTACCACAACATTTAGACCAATAGTTTTTCCTGCATAATTTGGACAAAATGGGCATAACACCACCTTAACAAAAATCAATTCAATCTAAGTTTAATCAGGCCTCTAGTAAGTTGTGAGTCCAATTACCAAATACTACGAACATTAGTACCACACATACATATACGGTATATCGTTAATTTTTATATGAGTGGAATAGGTTTTATTTCTGTTAAATAAAGTGTTGTTTATGTCTAATCAACCGCTTCTTGATTATTTTTTCGTTTACACACGTTTGATAGCTAAACCATGTACTCAAACATTCTTCGTTGTAGAGGTGTTGTATTTTATATCATTTTTGTTCAGGTAATGAATTTGAAAATACAGATTTGGTGGATCCATTTGATGAAATATTTATGGTGAAACGCCATAGAAAATTTACGAGATGCAACAAAATGACATCTTATTTTCAAAAATCTCCCTGGGGGAGGTCCCAAAGACCCCCGCCAGCGGGAGGGGATACCCCTCCCACACCCTCCCCAACTCGGCGCTACGCGCCTTGGGTCAAGCCTTACGGCATGACTTGGCGTATGGTTCATTTTGCTCTAGCTACGCGCCTGTTAACCTATATATATTCAAATCAGCAGAAGTCCAAAAGATCATATTCGAACTTAATTCGAGGCCCGTTTTTCGTTGAAGCGAGTATCCTTTTTGATTTATGTATAGATGTGCAACTTGAGGGTTTGTTTTCGAAAAAACCCATGGGAAATTCCCGTTCACAAAATCAGCTATAAATAGGCTAAAAATAACCTTGTCGGAATTACCCGCACGTAGGTGATTTTTTTACTACAGTCCGTTTCAAGATAGTTTGCGCTATTAACTGGTGCTATGTTTACCTTTCTCGTATGATACGGGTATTTAAAAACATATCAACCCTTTCTATAAACAAAATGTAGGGCACATTTTATTTATTCAAATGGCTGAACCTGTACATGTAACATCCCTCTTGTTGATAACATTGGCTATGTGAATGCAATCTGAACACATCGGGTTTATTCACAGCTCACGGAAATACCCGAGCAGTTCCGATTGATGTGAATGCTCGCATTAACACCCAATCGTATCTACTCGGCAATCCCCGTCACAAGTCGGAAGAAATACCGTAAGCTTCATGAATACACCAGAAATCCTGGTGTAATTCGCGTTATTTCCGTCGGATAACGCACATGATAACAAAATGCACACAGGCACTAAATCAATCTCTACCAGAGTAAATTGGTTCCCGCTACGCTCCCACATTTATGTAGTATCCGGGGACGATAACTCTGCATGGGAGATTGGCACTAATTATGTTTTTAAATACACATAAATTGGTTATATATCACAATTGAATGTTTTTTTTTTTACTTTTTTCATTTAAGATTATCATAGCAACACATTTTTGTTTCATATTTTGTCAATCGTATATTTTTGGCATTCCCCGGCTTGTGCCGGGGATTTCCGAGTAGATACGGTTGCAAGCGGACATGCCCTTCGTTGCTGGCCTACTATCAAAATGGCTCACCATTACCTCCGAGGTTATATTTTAAGAAAAGGCCGAGGTGTTCCGATTGATTTACACCATCGGCATATGGAAGTAAATATGTGCTGGAATAAAAAAAAGGAATCACTTTTTTTCCTCAATAATACATTTGACAATAAACATACGAGACACGAGTACACATTTGTCGTATTCCTTGCATGCATATTTGGTTTATTTCTTGCATGCTAAAATGCACTTATACTCTAAAGTGAAAAGGATCGGTACATTCTGAATCACATAACTATTTAAACCACTTTAAAAGGAGATACCGTATCAAGAGTGATGAACCTTATCCGCAGAGGAAATCGTATTTAAAAGCGTAGGAAGTGCATTATTTGTAATACAGGCCTTGGGGGAAACTATACAACTGTAACTTCAACAATGAACTCATTGTTTAAATTTTATCTCCACTGTTTAATCTACAACGCCCTAGACGTTTTAATTAGGTTTTGTATCCGATGTGTGACGACATATGGGTAAAAGATTTGACACATAAACGTTTGTAGGGGAAAGGCGAGATATTAATTAAAATGACAGAATGATAGAGAGAAAGAGAGAGTGGGAGAACGAAGACAGACCGAGGACAGAACGAGGATTTCATATAAATGGATGGATATGAGGAGATTGGGACAAATAAGATCAGAGAGAGAACAAGAAAGAGAGAAGGAGGCATAGACATACATGAATAGGTAGACAGAGATAGACAGAGATAGACAGAGGTAGACAGAGGTAGACAGAGGAACAGAAAAGACCGACCGACCGACAGATGTGTAGACAAATGTGTAGACTGATGTGTAGACTGATGTGAAGACCGATGTGAAGACCGATGTGTAGACAGATGTGTAGACAGATGTGAAGACCGATGTGTAGACAGATGTGTAGACCGATGTGAAGACCGATGTGTAGACCGATGTGAAGACCGATGTGTAGACAGATGTTGAGACAGATGTGTAGACAGATGTGTAGACAGATGTTGAGACATATGTGTCGACAGATGTGTAAACAGATAGATATGTAGACATGTAGATAGATATGTAGATAGATAGATATGTCGACAGATATGTCGACAAATTATTATACAGACAGACAGACATACATAAATGATTGGGCTTTTCAGCCCAATAAATGTAGTTTGAAATAATGTGATGTAATGTTGTTTGATATAAATGAGCATTTAAATCGTGTAGGTGATTCACATTTCGCTTGCCATTTGGACTAGTCCCAAAAACCCATTAATAATGTTAAGAGTTCTATTTCTTCTGCTTGCGATTACATCCTGCGTGGGAAGAACTGGCACGATACATCGGTTCGAGTTTAGACGGATGAATCACTGGATGGCACTCAAGTCTTATATCGTTTATTTCGTGTATCCTATTTGGTTTTACATCGCATAAATATTACTTGATTTATGTCGCGATACCCGACTCATGTTTGTCGAGTAAGACACCAAACTTGGCCTCACATTAGGGATATTCAAGCTAAGAATAACCATTGGAAATCACTAAGTCAGTTAGGAGACTGTCTCTCATGAAAATTCAAATGCCCTAACGGGGACTGGAACCCAAGCTGATAGAGGGTGTTCATAAAACTTGCAGGCAAACGGTCCACTCTTTAGGTAACGGTTTCTGAACATACACAGCCTAGCCTTGTCAAGGTATTAGTAAACCATTTGAATGCTGGGTAATTTTCTAAAAATAGATTATTGTGTCGTCTGCTTTATAAAACCTTAAATATATACTTAATTTTGATGAGAAAAGATACACAGGGTAGCAATCGGGTTGGATCACAGGCCAGTCGCCATGTTTCTTGGCGGCTTGCCTGGATCTAAAAGGTTTGCATAAGCATGAAGTCGGTTCCAGCAGTATATGGGTCAAGTACACTCACCACTAAAGTGACTAATAAGACAAATGTACTCTGTTTAAATGGAGATAGAGATCACAGGACAATGCCATTGCATGGTCGGTACCTGAATACAAAACCCAAGATAGTGTATGCACTGTATAAAGAATACGCCCCGTGTACTTCCTCTTAAACCCTGTTGAAATTACCTAAAAAGAACGACTTTTATTTGCACCATAAAGCTTACACTTACCATTTCTGGACCGATCCACTATCCAAAGAACCGCACAAATACAGGAATGCAAGACAGAGCCTTTCACTTTATTGGCAACTTTAAAGATGACCCATGTCCAACGATGTGAGTTCACCATTTCACTGGGTTCTGCATGGGCCAGTGGTTGACTTGTTACTTGAGCGGGTCCCGGGTTCGATCCCACAAAGCGCCACTGGTATTGTGAAAATGACCTTCGTCAAGACACTTCAAAGTCCTCGCCAAGCACTAGAGTCCCAAGGAAGCTTTATTAAAACTTGAGAATTCAGTCTTCTAGCCTATAAACACAACATCACTTTTTGAAACCTCAAACGCTTCATAGACGAAACACTACCACTTTATTTATCCCATGCTTTGAATTGGTTAATAGGTTATGAACATTCTGAAAACAAACGTACATTTCACGAAATGAAATACAATGTTAAGATAGGCTGCACGTGAAAAAGGAGGCAACTAAATCAACATGAGCTCGATACCCGAATAGGGACATCCTGCATCTTTGTGCATTAAACCTAAGAATGCTGGGTAGTTTTCTAAAACAATATTTTTGTGTTGTCTGATTTCCTAAACCTTAAATATCTGATATTTTCATGGAGAAAGATAGTCAGAGTAGCAAGCCACCAATATACTTAGTGACTGGCCTAGATCCTACCTGTCTGCATAAGCATGAAGTCGGTTGCAGCACTATAAGGGTTAAGTTTAAACTTATTTATTTTATATTGATTGTGAAACAAGTTCCTATAACTTAGATCAATCACTATCGAATCTGCTTCCCGGATCATAACCAGTACTCGCGCCGAGTGTGGATTGATGAAAGGTTGCAAGGCGGAACCCGCTACTAACGGGGTTCGAACCCACGATCCTAGTGCCCAGAGGCCAATTCTCCACCCCTGGACCCCTATCCGAGATTATTTGC
This sequence comes from Cerastoderma edule, assembly GCA_947846245.1. Lineage (NCBI taxonomy): Eukaryota > Metazoa > Mollusca > Bivalvia > Cardiida > Cardiidae > Cerastoderma > Cerastoderma edule. Next base: position 3,538,122 of record OX401408.1, read on the forward strand.
GTATAGATACACGTAAAAGTGTAATAGAATTTCCCGAGGAAAAGACATTTGCGGAAAAAAGCGACATACTTCAACTTTTTCCTAATCCATGTAGGCCGAACGATAATCAATTTGTCTATTTGTTCTTGGTTATGACCATTGGAATTCGCATTTAATTAAAAGCTGATTCCTCGTTCACGCCAGTACATTAGCTACTTCGAAATTATTTCGCAAGCAAAACTTTAAGCGATACTCCCTCATGTACATGGGTCAGTTAAAAAAATGTAGAACAATTTCTGTTATAGTTGGAGGGGGTACCGGACAGTTTGGTCCTGAAGTTGTTCAGGCTACAGGCGCGTAGCTAACCCTCCATGGATGTGGATTAAGCTAGAGGGTCCGGGGGAATGCTCCCCTGAAAATTCTGAAAATAATGGTGCAGTCTGGTACATTTAAGGCGATTTCAGGGTCAACTAGAATACATAAGGCGTCAAGGGTTTATACCTTAATGAACACAATTTTCGTGATTTAAAATAAATTCTGATTTATTTTATAAGAATCATGTGGATTCCGCTGCGTACTCGCGTTTAGGCAGCTACGCACATGGAATATCGGCCGCTACCATGTCTACCAGAGGCTGATGCAAGTAAGAGTGTCGATACACCCAGATTATCGTATGTGAGTGACCAGTATTAGATAGTGAAGTTGGCTGCAAGCAAATGCGGGAGAATCACGTGACCAATATTTACGATCTTATGTCCGAACAAGACTGCCGCACTTAAGTACTTTTGCTTTTTTCATCTTCTTTAACCAGTGAGTAAACCATCAACTTTCCGCTTCTGGTGCTTTATGATAAATAACCCATGCTTTAAAACGGCGTTACGTCCAACACAGCAGGGAAATCGCAGTCGACGGGCGCGCATGTCCAAAAAAGCCGGCCATAAGATCGTAAACATTGGTCATGTTATTCCCCCGCCTGAGTTATGGTGCAGTTGTTATCTCCACTAGAAGGTACCATGCGGTACAACAAGACAATTAGTGCGTCGGTGCGCCTTGATTCCAAAGTTTGTCAGTTGAGTTGCTGTTTATAGAGTCTGCATATACTCAATAATTATCAATTTAGATCCAAAAGCGGTGTAACGGTTTTGAAATCGATTGGATACTATCTGTACATACTTATATATATTGACACATTCTGAATCAATTTGCATCACTAGCTTTCTATTCATATTCAAGTATTACATCGCAATTGAACAAGACAACAGTCCAACATTTCATTTTAGATTGCAAATTACCTCATGTGTCAACAAGCACCTTTAAGTCTTTGACTGAAGTTGTTATGAGTATATTTGACCAATTTTTTGAAAACTTCCCTCCAGGACCGCAATTCATCGAATAGTCGTCATACATGAGGTTTGTGACTTGAGAATCACTTTTCTTGTCAAATGTTTTTAGATTTGGGGCTGGAAGGGCCTTTAACCAATGCCATTTGCTCTTTGGCCTTCTCCCTTAATGTGTCTCTAGGAAATGTGAAATTGCACACTATGAAAGAATAGTGCATTTTTTATTGCCCTTTCAACATTTATTCAGTTAAACAAAGCAGTCAGTGAGCATTTGTTTGTCAACACCATTATGTGCTGGTCTAAGCCATTAACTGCTTACCAATATTCATAATATAACTCAGTAAGAGGAGCAACTAATACATTGATAATAACCTTTCAAGCTCTAAAAATTATTTTTGGCAGATGCTAATGTACATAAGTCACAAGTTCTCATACAATGTAGCATCTCATCCAGTTTCTTATCTGTTAGGGTGATGTACTAATAAACATTGAAATAGGAATAAAAATATCGATAACTGGTAATGAGGTCATAACAATTTATTTCTTGGATTCATCTGGACAACAACATATTTCTCTACAGTTAACCGAAATTAAAAAATAATGCACTAAAAACATTTTGTTTTAAAAATATGGTAAAACTAAATTGAGACAATTAAGTTTGAGTCTGATGTATTGAAAGCTTAGTCTAGAGGGTTGGTGTGTTAAAATCCTCACTTCTTTAAAGGCACGTCAAAGGAAAGGAGTACAAATAAATTACTGAAAAAATATATGTAGTTCTTTTATTATGTTCATAAAAGTCATGAGAATTAGTTTAGGAATGCATTAAAACTCTATTAAATAGACTCAATTAAAATAAGTTATTTTGTGCTTGTAATATAGTTGTTTCCAATTCAATCATGTTTATCAACAACATGTTTGTTTACATATTCAAAATAACGAAAATGTTGAATTTGAACATTCAAATATGTGTGTATCAACTGTCAAGGTCGGAGGTGAAGAATCAGGAAATCTGAATTACAAAACTTGCTAATCTGGGTTATTTCTGGGTTGCTTTCACATTTAAGTTGTGCTGATGGTGTTTTCTGGTGATAACTATTGGAATCTGTCCAAAAGTATACCAAATAATATAGTTTGATATAGCATTAATCTCCTTTGATGGGCCTTTAAGGATTTGAAAATCTTACAATAAGTGTTTCGGTTAAACATAAAGCTATGTTAACAACTTGATTTGCTGTTCCGCCCATTGTGAGATTAAGGTGAAGGGAAGTAACTGACATTTAACTGAAATTGGGAGTGCAAACTTACATTACAGACAAAAATGTTGTTTTGTCCCAAAATATTTGTCCACAAGAAAAAGATTCAATAGAAAATAGATTTAAATTGGAATTGAAAACATTCTTCTTTTTCCAAAGCTATGTGACTTTACCAATAACAGAATGCACCCAAACCAAAATCAATGTCCCTATAAACCTTCCCCCCCCCCCCACACACACCCTTAAAAAAAAAGCAGCTCATGACATAAAAGTATGAACAAATTCATTGTGTAAACAAAAGTTAATAAAAGCATTGTGACAAAAGAACAAGATGCTCAAAAGGAGTTACTTATCCATTTGTCACAATACCAATACATATTTAATAGCATTGTGGGTGGTTTCAATTAGGTGGAAGGTTTTGATTCTTCTCTCTCCCTCTGTCTCTTCTGTAATAAGTTCTTGAGGAAGAATTCACCTGTAACGATTAAAATAAGGAGTGATCATTTGAAAAAAACCAGAAGAGTTTACATAATAATATGAAATTTCTTTTGTTACTGATATGATTATCAACTGCTTTAGCCAATAAAGATAATGCTAAAAAGGATACTGCAATTTTCTTCAATTGGCCAACACATGAATATATATCATTTAGCTCAAACGTTCCGGAAATACAATCTTCTACAATATTGGAATGCCAATTGTTCTTCTAAGATTAACAAGCCGTTATGGGCAGTTATGTTAGGGGTGTTCCCCTTTAATGCTGAGCCTTAGATCACATCATAATTCGTGATGAAACAAGTCCAATTAAACAAATTGAAAACATGTGTTTATCATCGAAATAGTGAATGTTACCATGATAATGACGTAATAGTATCACATTCGGCATACCGCATGTAGCATGTAACATAATGTCCCTGGTTTAGGAAAAAGCTGTCTTTCTGACTATTTTCCAGAGAACAAACCCTCTAATGAAAGATGTTTTCAATGAACGACAATAAAGCAATAAGATAACTCCAACCCTTCTATCATGTGATATTGTTATCAACCAATCATCTGACAGCAGCATTTCACATGACAAAGTTTTACACAAAGAAGAAAAACATTAATTTTGACAAATTACAATTACTCTCCTGAATTTCACCAGTACAATGCAGGGCTCAGTTGTGTCTTGTACAATGACACTGCCTCAAAAAATCCCAGTGCCACTGGTGAGAAATGAACCGAGAACCCCCGTTTTACAAGTTGTACACTTTAACCACTTGGCCATGAAGGAGTCAAAGGGCCCTGCAATATCAGAGCATCCCTGAATGATTAACCAATTAAATGTACTAACCTGCTTTGTATGAGGATCGCACCAATGGTCCACTGGCTGTATAAGCAAAGCCCAGTTCATTTCCAACATTCTCCCAGAACTTGAATTTATCTGGATGGACATATTCTTTTACCTGTAATAGAGGTATGATATAATATATATAGAGAGCATGAATTGTCTAATGGATTCTCTGATATGAAATTTTTTAACTAACAGACCATGCTTGTCAAACCAATTTTTTAACTTGAACCTGTAAAATATAAATATGTATTACATAAAGCATGCATTGTTCAACTGATTCCCTTCACACGAAATGTTGTGCTTTTTCTAAATCAAATCTAACATCAGAGGGAAATTACACAGTGCTGCTACACATTTGGCATATAAGGACAAGAAATCAGAATCAAATTTCCTCATCCCTGTTTGCTGGCAGAACTGGCTAACCTTATGTTACGGAAATAAAGCATTCAATCATAGAATATGCTTACCTTCATGTGTCTCTTTGTAGGTTGCATATACTGCCCAAGTGTGACGCAATCAACATCTAACCTCCTCAGATCTATGTAATTGAATGGAAAGGAAAAAATGCAATGAAAGAGTTGAACATTAAAGAAAAGTTGGATTCTTTTTCTCATTTTCAAAAGTATTTCAGTCATATCAAGGCAGACAGTGCATCAATCAACCCATGCTCTGGCTATTTTCTCACCAGTACTGCATGATATTCTTTCCAAGGCACTGTCTGCATTTTCCAAATGAACATTACTGATCAGTGGTGAGATACAAATAAAATCATGTCCCATTGACTTAATCAACTCTTTCTGTACCATAAGCAAATTTTCTAGACAACTAGGGCTCAGCACCACAGGCTAGATATCTCGACACACTTAAAGATGGAGAAATAAGAAATCACCAACATCAAAGCAGACCTTGCTCATAAATACAATCATTTCCTTACTACAAAGGCTTCAATAGAATATCACAAAGAAAGTTAATTACATAAATTTTTCAGAGTAAAAAAAAGACTCTTATGTAAATATTCATACTTTTCTATCATAACTGCTTTTTACTGTGCCTTTTTAATATGGACTGCTCCAAACCCCTTTTGAGAAAACAAAATGAATTAACCCTTAAAATGATGGGTAATTTTCTAAAAATAGATTTTTGTGTTAACTGCCTTTCAAAACCCTAAATATCAGCTTAATTTTGATGAGGAAAGATATTTACAGTAGCAAACAGGTAAGATCACAGGCCAGACGCCAATTTACTTGGCGGCTGACCTGGATCTAACCTATTTGCATGAGCATGAAGGCACTTGCAGCACATTAAAGGTTAATTTGATTCATATAAAAGAAGAAACTCAGGGCAGTCCAAACTACACACCTTCTAGTACACTGTATATCTGTGAATCGGTCTCCCCCAGACCTAACATAATAGAGGTCTTGGTAATGTGGTCTGGCATTATCTTCTTCACATGCTCTAACACTGACAGAGATTGGTTGTAGTTCGCCCTCGGATCTCTCACTAACCTGGGGAAACAAAATAATTACTAAGTACAGTGATGTCTCGTTAATCCAAACATGTCCGTTCCCAACAAAATGTCTGGATTACCGAATCATCCGGACTAATGAAGCAGAGCATGTTCTTATACACATTAAGTCATAAACGGTCTGTATGCACGTGTAGACTTATCACCCTTTAGCAAACGCCAAATTGTCGACCGTCCAAAATTGAAAGAGTTTGCAGACGACATTTCAAAACGTGATGAAATTCAAAAATAATCTTCTGATATAGCAGAAAGCATTGTGGGAAAAGGAGAAATTGCTCGTCATGAGGAATTTCTCCTTTGCCCACAATATTTTCAAAAGTCGTCTGCAACAAACTGGTCAAATAATTCCGTTCCCTTACGATTTTGTTTGGATTGCGAGACATCCGGATAATCGGGGTCCGGATAAACGAGGCTTCACGGTATATATCCTATCCTATCCCATTTACTGGCCACTTTATAGCAATTAACAAATGTTTTGAAAACATCTCGAGAAAAAGAGATTGCCCTTCATGAATAATTTCTCAATTTGTCATTCTAACACCCATGTTGGTAATCAACATATGTTTAAACTTATTTATCTTACATCAATTGTGAAGGTATCTCAAAGCTTATCAATTAACTCTCATTGACTGCTTCCTGGATGCTAAACCAGTACTCATGCAGATTTGTGGGCTAGTCCCTGCATTTTTCACTTCGCCTGATGGGGATCGAACCCAAAACCCTCTGTATAAGAGGCTGACGCTCTACCAGTGTACCACTTTTGCCCACTATGAAGGCAATTAATTTGATGAAGACTCAGGTAGGGTTATTAATTGTCCTTCATGGAGATTTAATACAAACATCAATTGAAATAACGAGCAGATTGCGATTGTTATGCATTTTTAAATTAGTGCATATGATGTTCTGAAACCCAAAATAATTGCCTCTATTTTACTATTGTAGGTGCTTTTTTCATGACTATTCAGTGAATTTAAATTTGTCAACAAGTCAGCCAACATAATAATATTCTATTTGTCCTACAAGATAACACAAAGTTAACTTTGCAAAGGAGAAATGAGATATATGAAAACAGAGATTTTCATGTGTTTTTTGTGTGAAATACTTCCTTCCGAAATATTAAGTAGGAATACAAAGGCAATAAGTGATTTTATAACCCTGAAATGTTTCATTTTTTTTTTTAAAAAAAATAATAATATGGGCCACGTCACGGGAAAAGGGGCACTCGGACAAAGCAAACAGTGTAGCCCCAGACCAGCCGCCACGTCAGTGGTTACAGTGTTTGCCATCTTAGAGGACATCAAGTTTAACCTTTAAAAAAATACAAATGATAACTGTCGTGACTAGATGCTGGAATAATAGCGCTAAGAAAGAGCCGAGTCAGTGGTTTTTATTTATGTCCGAGTGCCCCTTTTCGCGTGACGCGGCCCATATAACCTTACCATTGTAATTCTGCCACAGTTTCCACATTGTGAGCATACACATCAAGCCCTGACCGGGCCACAGTTTCTACTGCCTTGAGATCTCCTCGAAAATCTGGTGTGAGGCATTCCACCAAAATGGACGGCTTACTACAATAAACAATTAACAAAATAATTGAATGATAGTTAATTGAATAATTGAATGATACTTTTAAAATTGCATTTATCACAATATTACATATAAAGAAATAGATCATTGCAAACAATATCAACTTTTGTCTGATATGGTTTGCATGTATTCTGGTCAAGGTAAGATGGAAAGAAATATGCAAACAGATTTATCGCCAAGCCTGAATACTGCAGTGCAGAGAAATTTAGTTTTATTTTCTGACTGGCTTTAAATGTTTAAGGATTGATTTTTAAATAATTTGGAAACCTTTAAGATATATTATAATAAGGGTCTATGTGTGTTTACCTTTTCTTTATTTCCATAACAGTTTCTGCGAAATGTGCTGCCCCACCATCTGATAAATCTGAAATAAAATATTGGGCATATATAAATAGGACATTGGGCATGTATGAAAAGGATATTGGGAATACATAAAAAGAACAATGGGAATGTATCAATATGAATAGAACATTGGGCATGTATGAGTATAAAAAGAACATTTGGCATGTATGAGTATAAAAAGAACATTTGGCATGTATGAATAGAACATTTGGCATATATGAATAAAACATTGTGCATGTGTGGAAAGAACATAGGGCATGTAAGAATTGCAAGTTGGGCAAATATGAATAGAGCATAGGGAATGTACAAAAAGGGCATTCAGCAAACATGAATACAACATTGAGCAACATTTGGTTTCAATTATTTCATTACTTTAGTCAACGCTTCTTCACGTTAAAACACATCTCATTTGGTGGTTATCCATTTTAATCAAATTCCTACCCAAAATGTATGATTTGTGGAAAAGAATAAAAAAAGAATTCAAGGACAGCATGGCCGGCCTCCAATCTAGACCTCTACTTACCGTCTCTGTCTACTGATGTCAACACAACATAGTCTAAGCCCCATGATGCGATGGCATTGGCTGTGTTTTTTGGCTCCTCTGGATCAGGGGGCGGGGGATTTCTGGAGGTTTTAACAGAACAAAACCGACACCCTCTTGTACATGTGTCACCTAACACCTATTCAAATAGAAGATGGAAACAATTTGCCAGATGTTAGCACTGAAAACATTGAAAAGACATGTTATGGACTCATACTTTTGATAGAGATGAATTCAAATGAACTGACAGAAACTCATAACTTGAACATTTTGAAAAAAAAAAAAAAAAAAAAAAGAAAAAACGTATATTCAACAACTATGGATCCATTTTTAGATTTTTGGGGGTTGTTTTTCTGGATAGCCTTTTATCAATTACAAACTCAGCATTTGTCACAATGGTTTAAAACTTCATCAGGCTTTCATGTACAACCTAAGCCATTTTGATAATAATGCCAAATACCCTTTGTAAGGTAAAACCTAAAACAAATGTATTAATACCATGATGGTTGCAGTTGCAGTCCCATGCTCTCCACCACCCCAACATTCTCCGATATTCGGACACTTGGCCTCCTCACACACCTGCAATATAAAACACATTTTTGATAACAATAATGAGAAGACGTAAACAAAAATTCTTAAATGGTTGAACATTCTCTATTAATTGAGCATTCTCTATTAATTGAACAACATAACTATCACATACCTGAAATATGGAAACAAGATGTGTGCATTCACTGTCAAATAATAATGAGACCCTTGTGATGAAGATTTCTTTAAATACCACCCTTTTTACATGGGGTTATTCAAACATAAATGTGCTTTATCTTCATCACACTGTTATGAAAGAGGGTGAAAAGCCATTATCATCACGTTTTTTATAACTTAAATAATTTGATATGTGATTTCATTTTATTCTAAGAAGACACTTTATTCAAAGGTTAAAATGTTTAACTGTGAGATAGTCCTTTTAACCTATTAGCAAACAATAACAACATTTAATCAATTTGTTTTATCAACTCTGGAAAACATTGTGGGAAAAGGAGAAGTTGCTCTTAAAGAGCGTTTTCTCCTTTTACCACAATGTTTTCTGCCCTATCAGAAGATTGATTTTTAATGTCATTACATCTGAAAACCCTTTGAATTTTGGCAGTCGAAAATTTGGCTTTTGGCAAAGGGTTAAAGCATATGTAGCTTTTGGTCTTTGATGCTATGCAGATACTTACAGTATGCAATTTAAGATCCCTGAGATTCTCCTTGATTTTGTGATATTCTTTGCCAACTGGAATATTTGTTTGCAACCATTTCGGAAGCCGCACTCTGAAAGAGAGTTTCATTGATTAATGTTTATTCAAAACAATTATACTAACAATAAGGTTATACATTGTACAATATAAGGTCTTAGGATCAGCAAACATATCCTTGCTTAGTCAATAAAAATGGTGTCTTATTAGTATAACACAACACTCTTTATGATCTGACAGCTACTTTCTATCACATATAGACAGCAAACTGTGTCTGTCTAAGAAAAGACTAATATAACTCAAAATATTGTAAGTAGAATTTTTTGCATCTGGAACAGGCTAATTTTTACATTAATGATCTTTATAATTGGTGAAAGATGCATAACATTTTGAAAAAGATATGAACCAAAAAAAATTAAAACAACTTTATCTTACCAAAATTAAATCATTTACTTCTAACTGATTTCGGAGTACATTTTTTCATTGTTAGTTTTGTTTATATGGGGATATAGTGTTCAATAATGTGTCAACAGTATTTCACTTCTGCTAGATTCTACCAATATTCATAAGGGTTATGCAGTGCCTTGCACATGAACACCCCAACATCAAATCCAAAAGCCGCTGGTGAGGATTGAACCCTTTGCCCATGTCACAAGTCCTCCTTCACCTCAACCAAATGGGATGTGCAGGACCCCCTTTTTTTAACCCTTTACCAAATGCCAAAATTTTGACTGTCCTAAATTGAAAGAGTTTGCAGACGACATTTAAAAAAAAAATCTTCTAGGAAACATTGTGGGAAAAGGAAAAATTGCTCATTAAGAGCAATTTCTCCTTTTCCCACCATGTTTTCTAGAATCGTATGCAACAACTGGTAAAGTGTTGTATTTTTTTGGTAATGGGTTAATGTGATTAAGGGATGAAACTTAGCTCTAGTGCAGTTGATTCATTACCTTTGCCCTCTAGGCTGCACAATGTTATCTCTTATATTCTCTCCATTCAAACTTGCTTCAATGAAGTCTTGAAGACTTGGGCCCTCTGGGATAGATTTTTTACCATCTTTTGAAGTAGAAGTTGTGTACTGTCTGTGTGTTGAACATAGCTGACAACTCAGGGTCTAAAAATCATGGGAAAAAAAGATAATATTAAGTGACTTTGCCTTAAATCATGATAGTTTGCACTCACAAAGGCAATTTAACAAACATACAACAAGTTGCCAAGAGAAATTAAATGTAAGTAAACATGTGATTTTCAAAGCAGTGTATAAAGGAGATTTTGCTTCAGTTAATGTTTTTATCATAATCATACTAATTGTTTAGTCAAAATGAATTCAACATAAAGACTACCTTTTATTTTCTAATGGGGCAATCTAACAACAAAATTTCGAAGGTTCATATTAGTGGCTGAATAACCAAATATTGAATTTCAGGTTTAAAGCACGAAATGGCCACTCAAAGTCAATAGATAAGACAAGATAGATAAAATAAACTTACTTTCCACCAAATAATGCAATCAATTGCCGTTAAACAATTAAAAATGGCTACATTAGGTTTGTCACATTGCAGTGTGTATCCACTAAGAAAGTTTATCGGGAGTAGAAAATCTTCATCTAGTGTCAATTAAAAGGAGTCTTACAAAGTAAATATGTGGAATACCGACATGTCATGTGTATTGAAATATTAAAATGGGATACAATTAGACAGTTGATAATGATCATTTGATATTTTACAGCAAAAATGGAAATATCTGTGTTCAAAGATTGCGACAAAAATTATCGCAAGTGGCCACTGTTAAATGAATAGTTTGAAGGTTTGACCTGAAGGGAGATTTTGCCCGCTTCAAATATTTTTCAATCATTTCCGATAACGTCAAATTAATTTGACCCACTGATTGTTGTTTTAATTTAAAAAAAAATACTATTCATAATTTGGAAGGTCGTATTGGGTAAGGTTCAGTAAAATATAAAGATACAAATTAGTTGTAGAAACAGATGATTACGAAATAAACAAATATTGGTACGAAACGTTATGGGTGCGAAAGGGCAGCCAAGAAATAAGACAATTAATCTTAATCGCAAACGTCCGTTATGTATCTTCAATGTAAGGAAACTTCGTGTATTCTCATTCATTAGTATACCTTCACATGTCTTGTGTCACGAAGCAGTAACGATCCAAACTTGTTCAATCGTATGCCAGAGGCCATTTCGTGTGGACTGTCAAAAGGTGAAGGTCATTTATAACATGGTTCCCCAGACGCGATTAAGTAAAAGCGTCTCAAAGGCTCAGAACGGATTCAAGCTGAAGGTACATTTCCATTTCCGGGTCAACGTGTAAACCCAAAACGTGAGACGATCAGCAACAAAATGTAAGTTTTTAGGCGTTTAATCAATATTTTATCAAAGATTTGCTTTCATATTTATTCAGATTGATATTCGAATCGACTTTTTCTTACAGGTCGAAGGTAACGTTCAAGATAACATTGACATCGGACCCTAAGTTGCCGTACAAAGTGTAAGTTTGTTTACCTTTTCTTGAAACATATGTTCATGATAATGTGCAATTTTATTACCTTTGTTTGCATACCGATATATGCAGGACACGTCCTAGCTATATTATTTTTTTTTTGATTTTAAAGTTTTCACCGTTAGATAAGAAATGAGGTTTTAGATGGTTTGAATTTGAGGTAGAGTCAGAGACATAGATAGCATGGATTACAGGTCAGTTCGGTAAATGACTAGTTCGGTAAAAATGTAAACTATAGTAAAGGGTCTGGTTGGTTCGGTAAATCCCAAGACTAGAGAGAACAACAGTTAAATTGGGTGTTAAAAACAGTTAAATCCCATATAAATTTAGTGTTAATTAATTAACACTTACTATTATTTACATACATGCAAAATAGTTTATTTCTATTTTGATACACATTGTAATTTTCATACTTACAACATTTTTATTCACACAAAATACAATCAATGATTTGACCAGAGACATGGATGTTATCTATGTCTCGGACTTGATCAAAGTAAAACCTGTGCAGTTCGTTTTATAATTGCAAACACTCAAATTAATCAATTATAGTAGGAATGACTCACCCTAAGAATTAAAACAATCAAACTAGTTGTTTAAAGGAGGAATTTCCTAATATAAGTACTTAAACAAATACATTTCATACACTATGTACAATTACTTTTCTCTAGTATAGGTTTTTACCAAACCAGCCAGACCTTTTACTCTAGTTTACTTTTTTACCGAACTAGTCATTTACAAAAACGACCGTCACCCGATAGCATGTATGTTAACTATGTCTCTGGTGGAGTAGACCAGATTAAGATGATTTATCCTAGTTTTTAATTCAGAAATCAAAGAAAGAAAGCCCATACCTGTAAATACTTTCATAGCATATTTGGAAGATATTTGATTTGTCATTTTCATTTAATTTTAGATTACCCATTTGAATTCCAATTTGATCATTTTACTTATACTAGTGAAACGATAAGAATAAGTAAATACGCTGCTCCAAAAAGACAAATACTTGTTCAATAAAAATCAATCAACCAACGAACATTTTTATATGAAAAGACCTGTTTTCCACAACATAGAATAGGCACATCTTATTTTCATAAATGTTTTCATTTGAACTAATGGGAAAAGGCGATGAATGATAAGCCTTGTAGTATTTTTTATAACTGGTACATTCTAAGAGGTTAGTAAGTTTAAGTCTATTATTATCATGTATACGAAAATTAAAATGTATCTTTTCTTTTAAGTTTGTCGGTACCAGAAGCAACACCATTCACTGCTGTATTAAAATTTGCAGCTGAAGAAGTAAGTAGTCTTCTAGCACATATTTATCACATACTGACACCTCTAGCATGTAGGTTTATGTTATTGTGGTTCTTTTTTTAAATGTGTAAATTGTAATCCTGACTTCATGACAAAATGACAACAGTTATACTTCATTGTACTAAGTGTGCAGGCAACTCCATGGCCTAGTGCCAAAATAATAGACCTTGAAATCACCAAAGCACTCTCACCTTTGGTTAAAATCTCGGTCAGAGAAAAGCAAAATGGTTAGATTGTTGACAGGCGATTTAAAGTCCCGACTCAACAAACAAGACCATGGTTGCCTATCTTTGCTGTATTCGTTGAACAAGACAGCTCATTTCTAAAACAATTTACAAATATTTCATGTTCATGAAAATGATCAACATATGAAGGGCGCTTTATATTTGACCTCTTTTAGCAGGTTATCCAGTAAATATACTTTTACGTTTTATTAGCAAATGAATTCTTGACGGAGGGTTGATGGTTAATATGTTTAATTTAAGCAATCCTCAAATATGAAAGGTTAATAGAAATGATACATATATTTATTTCCAGTTCAAGGTTGATGCAGCCACCAGTGCCATTATCACAAATGATGGAATCGGTATTAACCCAGCCCAGAGTGCAGGTAAATCTTTTCTTCTAGTTTCACTTGACATTGTATACTGCAGAAGTTGGTCAAAGGTGATCAACCTTATGTACGGAAGGTTGCTTAAACTTCCCAAGATAATATCTCACCAGCAGGGCATGGCCTCTGTTGCCTATTGGTTGAAAAAAAAGAGAGCGAAATCACATGTCATCTCTCCATGTGCGTTCAAATCCCGTCGATAGCATTTGGATTTTCATGACAGCCAGTCTCCCGACTGGCTAACAGAGTACTTACTGATGGTTCTTCCTGACTAGACCAGCCCTTATGGGAAGTTGAGTATGGGGTCTTCCTCCATTAATATGAGTTAGGTATACCAATCTAACCTAAATAATGTTGACACAATGTAAAACCCATGTAAATAAAGTATCTGCAGCAGAGGACTTGTGAAACTATTATCATATAAGGAGAAATTTACTTATTGTAAGGCATTTCTCCCATTATCACTTTGCCTTCTACTCATTACCACACTTAAATTTATCATGCTTTATTATGGTTGTTGTCTGTTGTTGGTTTTAATGTTCAGCAGTCCAACAAATCATGTGTAGGAAGGGTTTAGAAGAAAGGATGATAGTCTTGAAAATAGATATATTCATGTGTAAATGATGTGAAAAATAAATCGATAGTTATTGCAAATACCATATATTTGCTGCATCTCATAACAAGGTGAATGATTGGTGAAGTTTGGAAGTAATAAACATTGTCTCTTTTGTCCTCCTTTTCTTTTGTCTCTTTTATCTGACCCGAATTCAGAGTATCAGCAGATAATGTACAAAGACTTTAAGTGTTTGGTGTATGAACAATAAGTTTTCAACATTAGTAAGGAACAATTTGCCGAAATTTTGATGGTTTGCTCATTGTGCCTTAATACCAGTCTGTTTAATACATGTTTTATAAGGACACAGTCTTTATATCATCTTTATGATTTGAGAAACATTTTTCTATCCGGTCAAAGGTAAAACTGTTTCTTTGTCACCTGAAATTGTGAAATGTATGTATTTTGGGCCAGAAACCTCTATTAGCAGTAAAATATATATTTTTTTTATTTTGAGTTGAAACACTAGCATGTTGTAAACGAGAAGGTAACATGTCCTATTTGATGACAGTGGTGCAGAGGTAGAGTGTTGGCTTTAGTGTTTAGGGTCCCAGTTAGGCCAGGGGAAACTTGCTGGGACTAGCCTTCAAATTGGTGTGAGTGCTGGATTATTATCCGGGAAAAAGTCTTTGAGAATGAAATCACTAATCTTCAATTTTCCATCACTTTCTGTATAAAACAAATAAGTTTAAGCTAACATGTCTTTCTCTTACATTTCAGGCAATGTGTTCTTGAAGCATGGATCTGAGTTACGGTTGATACCCCGAGACAGAGTCGGACATTTATGATGCAACTCATTACCTCTAGGATATTCACATTGCTTTAAAACTTCTCGGATCTATTCAATAGCTGTATCAGCTTTGCTGTATCTTTTAACCACATGATTCTGGTCATTAATTATTGATCATGGTTGTATGATTCAAGGATAGCAGATATAACAACAAATCAAATGATTTTGGTATTTATAAAATACCAGAGAAACCGGATTAATGAATCTTATGGCTTTTTTTGAGAGGATTTCTGGAGTTGTCATAGATAGAAACAAGGAGAATTTGTTCTGAGAATTTTTCACTTTACAGGTGGTGTTTCATATTTTTGTATTTTGACCTTCAATGAGCTATGAGACAGCCTAAAAATTATGAAATAAGGTAAACACTTGCACCATCTTTTTCTATCGTTTCGCATTTCACATGGGATAATGATATTGGATTCACTAACAAAAGAATGAAATTCTTTAATTGAATGTATTTCTGTCACAATGTCTTTGTCTCAGTTTTTGGTTAAATTGTTATTTCTAAAGCCCACTATTTCTCTTGCTAATTGTCCCAATTTAGAACCAAAATAGAATATTTGGAATGCTGTGAAATTAAATGAAGGCATATTTAGTTTGTATGCTCATATCAAATCTTATGCTGTATTTGATTCATTGCTTCAAACATTGGCTAGTCCATGCAAAACAGACCTACTCATAATGACCAAACCATATTCATATTTTCTTCAAGCCTTGTCATTGCTATTTAGTTTGATACTAAACCATACACTTTTTGATTCATACACTTTTGAAATATCTAAACAATTTAAGAATGGGATGTGCTTAAGCTGCACATGGCTGTGGTTTTTAGTTTAGTTTAAACTTTTTTATTTTTCATTGATTGAAGCTTTTTTAATTCAGTCTCCATTACTGCTTTCTTGATACTACACCAGTACTTTTACCAATTTATGGGTAAGTCCCTGATTGGCCAGTTCCGGCAATTTTCACCTCACCTAACAAGATTCAAACCCAGGACCCTTGGTAAAAAAGTGCCACACTCTACCATCACACCACTGTTGCCCACACGGTTTTTGTTATGACATTTGGGCTACTAAGTTAGATAAGTCTTGTGTTCAATTAGAGAAAAGCTCTAAAGGGATCAAAAACAATAATCGATTTTTTTTTCTTTAATTGGAATTTAGAGCATCCCATTTGAAAGGGCATGCTACATAACATTTAGCCTGGGATCCAGGCCTGGGTGAATACCCTAGTACCTGGTTTAAGCATTGACCAGGAACCAAGGCTATGTGCCAATTGCTTTCTTATATTGACTACAAAAAATATTTGAAGGTAAATCCCGAAGGAAATATTGTCATGGTACAGACTGATATTGATCCAATCACATTGAGACTGAATCAGAATTTGTTCACTGTAAGCAAATTCACCTATTTATCAATGTAAAGATGGTCTTTTTCTTGAAGTAAATAGTCTTAATTGCTTAAGAGTAAGATTTATGCATCAAGGGAATCATTCAATATCCTTTTTTTATTCTTCACACCATTGTTAAGTCATAAAGGGTAGGTTCATGACTTCGCACTTTGATTGTCATTATGTTAGTAATTCTTATTTATATAAAAATCGATTTGATGTTAACACAGAATTCGTGATTTTTCTTTTCATGTTTATTTGCCCAATAATACTGTTCATTCAATAGACGGGAACGCCGACCCTTATGAAAGGTCCCCGATATGCGCAAAGTTCCTTAAAAAGTGCCTTAAAGCCCGTCGTATTTCTGTTTCAGCGACCAATTATTATAAACACATTGTGATAAAAGAGAAATTTCTCACCAAATTGCCCGTATGTGGTGATGAGTTAAGCGTTACCTACAAGTTTCACCCGACATATGCGGAGATTATAACTGAAAAGACATTATCTCTTATAGTGCAGCAACCGACTTCATGCTTATGCAAGCGGGTTAGATCTAGGCCAGCCGCCAAATAAATTTGCGGCTGGCCTGTGATCTTGCCTGTTTGCTATTCTGAATATCTTCCATCAATAAAGTAAAGCAGATATTTAAGGTTTTGAAAAGCAGACGACACAAAAAAACTATTTCTAGAATATTACCAAGCATTCTTATAGTTAATCCATAATGTACGTGTCTAGATTTTCAGCACCTTCCTTTGAGTTTGTTTAGTATCCACTGTGACGAAAGGATAAATTGCTCCTAATGAGAAATGTATCCTTTTGTCACAATGATTTCTCCCAATGTTGTCGTTTTAATTACATGCTATTTGGTCGTCTGTTACTACGTCCAACATGAACTAGTCCCTTATTATGGTGAAACGGATTAACACAATGGTGGGCTTGCGGCCTTGATGTAACTCAATATATTTTTTTTTCAATTTGGAACACTCATTCTTTTTCATTTCCATTCCATTAATTTTGTTACCACCATGCAACAAGTTTTTTTCATTTATTGATAATTGTGCGACGAAGATCATAGTTAAGGGGATTTCGGCCCATTCTCCGATGGTCCGATGCCCATTCTATAGACTAGTTCATCTTTTTTATGATTGGAAATATCTCTTGATCGATGGTCTATATTCGATAATGAATCGATCGCTTTATCATATAGAACGCTATTGTAGGTAATAAAAACAGCTATTGGTATAAAACGGGCTAACGTCTCATGTTCAAGCGAATGCTTTTGGCGTTATACCAAACGACTATGCTAGATTGTCCCAATTCGAGATAGGTTTCAGACGACAGTAAAGTTAGAGTAAAAAGTAAAATTTATGTCATTCATAATTCATCTATTACGAAGAAGAGTAATCATTGTGTGAAAAGGGTTAGATCCTCATTTGAACGCTACGTTCAAAAGCAGTATGAGACTGATGCAGCAAATCAAAGGTGTAGGGATGTGTCCGTCTCCAGAGGCTGAGCACCACATCACAGCGTAAGTCGCCTGTTGCATATAGAATGTGTTTTATAACAACGGGGTATTTGGTTCAAACCAAATATAGAATTTCGCACAATACGTAAGTAAACATGATGACATACCACTGGTTTATAATTATTAGAAGCGCAGCGATACAATAGGAACGTAAATAAGGCAGAGCGGGTATTCATATTATAAAAAAGCTGCTGCGTAATCCAAGTGAATACAAAATGACATTTCAATAATGTCCCATAATGTATCAACATATCCCCTATCAAACCTAACAATGATGGAAAATTGGGTGAATTTTCAATCACGATTTCCATTTAATTCACTGCGGATATTCCCTCTAGAGAAGGTTTATCTGCTCAAGAGATTTGCAGAGACGTTCAAATGCATATTTGACACCCCTGCTCATTTTCTGTGCGATTGCATATTGACTTAACCCTTCTAGTGTTGGAACCGACTTCATGCTTATGCAATGGCCTGGCCTGGCCTGTGATCTAACCTGTTTGCCTCTCTGAGTATATTTTCTTATCAAAATTAAGCGGATATTTAAGGTTTTGGAAAACGACGGCACATACTTCTTTTATTAAAAAAGAATATTTAAGGTTTTGGAAAACGACGGCACATACTTCTTTTATTTAAAAAGAATATTTAAGGTTTTGGAAAACGACGGCACATACTTCTTTTATTAAAAAAGAATATTTAAGGTTTTGGAAAACGACGGCACATACTTCTTTTATTTAAAAAGAATATTTAAGGTTTTGGAAAAACGACGGCACATACTTCTTTTATTTAAAAAGAATATTTAAGGTTTTGGAAAACGACGGCACATACTTCTTTTATTAAAAAAGAATATTTAAGGTTTTGGAAAACGACGGCACATACTTCTTTTATTTAAAAAGAATATTTAAGGTTTTGGAAAACGACGGCACATACTTCTTTTATTTAAAAAGAATATTTAAGGTTTTGGAAAACGACGGCACATACTTCTTTTATTTAAAAAAAATATTTAAGGTTTTGGAAAACGACGGCACATACTTCTTTTATTTAAAAAGAATATTTAAGGTTTTGGAAAACGACGGCACATACTTCTTTTATTTAAAAAAATTACCTAGCATTCTAAAGGTTAAGAAGATAAAACAAGTTATTTTGGTAATGTATGGCGGGGTTGGATATTTAGCAGCAGGGTAAAGTATAAATATTTATTTGCGGAATCGTAGAACATCGGGTTCTTTATGGAAAAGGCGGACGAAATTGTCCCATGGTTTAAGATAAGTTGGTCATTTTCTGAAAACCTTTACCATATCCCATATAAAACGTCAACCAAATGGCCCGTTTCTGTAGAAAGCAGTGCATATTATCTTGAAGTTGTGGACCAAAGGCTTGGGTCCGACTACACCTGAAAATTTCGTTCACGAATTACGCAATACTATCGTTTACGTACAGTATAGTGGCAAGTAATTGGAATTTCGGTGTTTTCATCCGAAATTAAATTTCAATGAATGACAAAGGTCTGCGGTGTTTTAGTTAAGCAAGGGTGAATATTCCTTTCAGATTTTATTTTTCAATTTCATGAACACTCACCTAATGGCTTGGCACATATTACCATGCATAGCCGTCTCTGTTGTGCACATATGACGTTGAAATCATTTCTTTCACCAAAGATCAGCAATTAGGTCTAAAAACCTCAAACGTATTTGATGTTTATTTTTCACACTGACTTCTGAAAGAATTGTAAACACCTATATAGCCGCTGTGCGGGAAACTGTGTCTATGAGTCACGGCTTACTGTGATATTCACTTTCTATATGTTACATGGAGTCCAGCTCAGATCGGTTGACAATAGAATGGTTTTCATCAATTTGGTTTCTTGAGATGTGTTTCAGCTCGCTTTAAGCAGTATTTGACTCATGTTCCGACGAATATAATGCATGCTTCCAGAAAGCGTTATAGTTCCTGAACGGTACCTGACACCATCGTTATTCCAACATCGGCCGTCTTCCCGCATCAGAAGCTTTTAAACAGATTTAACATATCAAATTCAAAAATGTTCCCTACTCTGCCAGACAGATATTTATACAATAATCATTGATAATGTTACAATAGTTATCATAAAGATGGCAATATTTCTTAAAGTCACGAAGAAGATGATGGTAGTAACCATAAGAGACAGGTTGATCAGTTGAATGTTCTAGTGGAGGGCAGTGGTCCAGTGGGTGGGGCATCAGTCTTGGAACACGTTTGCTGTGGCTTCGACTCCCGTAAGTAGCGTGACCGATGTTTACGACATTAAGCGACATTCGGTGCGAGCACTGGATATGAACTTGTATACATGGAAAGCAGAATCGAGACGGATAATCTAAGTTTTAAGAAATAGTTCCACAATCAAAGTGAACTGAATAAGTTTCAACTAAAAATATGATTTTTTAGCATGGCGGAGAAATGTCCAATGCGGACTTTTGATATGTCGGGTCTGTTCCATAAACATTTCTAAGGTGTTATGGAAATATGGGTTCTTATATGAGTGCAAAGTAAATCACAAACCTGTAACAGGTGTGTCACAACCAATTGTTGTTCTTGTCGGCATCATTGAGGTCATCTTCGCTTGTATATATAATAGTCCTTGGATTTAGACGCCATTAAAACTGAACGCCGTTACCGGGCGGGGTAATCATGTGATTAATGTTTACGATGTAAAACAGATTGCAAATGGCGGCGCCCCTGAATGAGCAGGTATTTATGCATTTTTTCAGCAGATTACTTTTGTTTTCCACTATTTTATATACGCCATGATCTGGCGATAAATTTTCCGCAACCAGCGATGAGTGTTGTTTCCATTTTGTCCGTGTCGTTCGCTCCAAGAGTCTGCATGAAATTTCGAGTCGAGGGATGTTCTTTGACCAACATAAACATCCATCGACTCGAAATTGAAGTAGAAATGATTTCGCGGTTTGTACTGCGACATCGTATTAAAACAGAACACTTTTGCCAATGAAGGGAAAGGGTACACCGCGCCAATGCGAACCAGTTCAAGATTCACAAAGTACCTACCTTAAAGTCAATACTTTCACTACTCAAATAAGGAAATTATATTCAGTTTTTACAACATGCAAAGGCATAGAAGTAAACAAACTAAACACGGAAGGAAGTGCGACGGTCAATTGTCAATAAGACCGGTCACCCGGGACGTGTCCCGACTACTTTTCGATGTGCTTAACCCTTTACCAAACAATAACAACATTTTACCACATTGTTGCAGACGACCCTGGGAAACAATGTGGAGAAAAGGAGAAATTACTCGTAACAATGTTTTTTTGCCCTATCAGGAGACCATTTTTCAATTTCATCACATTTTGAAATGTCGTCTGCAAGCTCTTTCAGTTTGGGACGGTCAAAAATCTGCTGTTTGGTAAAGGGTTAACTCGTTCAATGTGCTTAAAAATATGCCTGCTTTGGCAGGTGTAAGCCGGACACACTTCTTAACTATCTCAAATACTGTGTAGAAGTATCCGAATGCATTGAAAACGTCCTGGGCGAGTCAACATTCGAAAGCACAGGGAGCTGCTATTTAGTTACAAGTATAAGACTAGTTTCATCTATCTAAATAACATATTCTTTTTTAAACCTGAGTCTAAAAGGAAACGTTGTGATAATGTGGGAAACTAAACACTATGCGATAAGCAACCAACCTTTTCGTTTAGATTGGAAGTCCCTTCGGTAATTTCTACTGAATAACATATATACACACTATCATTTTAGTATGAAGGCTGAATCTGAAATATGAACCGATTAAAACCTATAAAATCAAACGAACATGTTTACAAAGAATGAAAAAAAAATCGGCATTTCAATATGTCTCTCTTTAAAAAAGAAGTAGATCAAAAACGAAAACCGCCGATCCATCGACAATGGCACGGATTGTAGGCAAAAGTATGGTCGCTTTTGTAGTACAGTACAAACAGGGCTTTGTTGAGCTTTGTCGTATCTAAAGAAAATAACGCCCCCCATCTGTGAGAGATATCTTACCTTTCCCTTTTATATTTGCGACGACAACCCTATGTCGTGCGTACTTATAGGAATCAAATTCTAAATGCGATTCTAATGAATCCACATATTAATTGGAACAACGATGTTTGTTAAAATTAGACAATTTAATCAGTGGCGAAATTCCATTTACATCATCTTATCCGGAACATTTCATTTCGTTTTGTAATGCGAAGTAGTATAGGAGGCCACTCAGGGCAAAATACTATTTGATTAATCATCCAAAGTATATGATTCAAACACTCCACTATTGAAAAGCATGGTTTTTGCTATAATGAAATGCTTCTCTACCCGCATGTTATTATAAATAATTTATATTTGTTATAAATTATCAGTGGATTGACTTGAATTTAATTATTTATAAAGTCGTCGGTTTTCCATTATAAACTGAGATTTCTATCCGCTTGTGCCACCAAAAAATCAAATTTTGAGAATTTGGAATTCAATTCAGTGAATGTAAATACAGATGACATAACCATGAAACGGATAATATTCCTACAGCTGGTGTTGATAGGGTTGTTCGCAGTCACACATACTACGAATGGTGTCGTAAGTTATACCTTTAATTCTGGTTTCTCAAGTATAATCTATCTTCCCTAACGGAACTTTATACAATAACCGAAGAACAGTATTCGTATTTATTTCATTTCGGCATTATCTCACAGACTTAATATATATCAGGAAATATATAGCTTGATAACGGCATGTACTTTAAGTTATAGCAACAAATAGGATACATAGAAACAGAAAATACGTGGTTTGAATTTGCGGTTGTCGACGAGGAATCTTGTCAGTGTCGCGTGTTTTTGACCCATTATTTCATATATTGTCAAATAAATAAAAATTGATGAATTGATTAACGATAACTAGATCCTACATTTCATCTTTCCATAAACACAGGATAAAATGGCGGTAGATAAAACAATAAGAAAAACAAATAAAGAATCTGTTAACTAATTTCAATAAAAAAGATAATGAACAAACAAAGGAAAAGATGGATAATTATGTAGTCAAAAACATAGATGAATGAAAAAAAAAAAGATAATATATATCTATGTATATATCCAATTATCTATGTCTTTTTTTTTTAATTGTTTCATTTGTCTTCATTTAATCTTGTGTTTATAAAAATATGAAAATTTGGAAACAGAAATTGAGGGTTTAGCTATCGCTCATGTATATACATGTATATAACTATATATATAAATGAATTAACAAATAAAAGTATAAACAAATATGTAAACGATTAAAGAATAAATCAATACATATGACAGTGAACATAATCGTCGTCATTATTCTCAGGCTCCGGTCATCAACAACTTGGTCAATTCGACGCAGATATCCGAGGATACGACGGATGAGATTCTGCTCTACACTCTCAGCATCACGGACACCGACACTTCCGCCTACGCCATCACGTGTTCTATTGGCGCCGGAAGTAGTCCTGCAGACACGTCCAGCTACTTCAGAATGCGTCAAGTTACCGGGACGTCCGGTATGTACAATCGAACGTTTACAGAATGTGCTCATTTTTTTAACGTTTTCCTTAAAATGTTTACACAAGTTTCGTAGGAGTCACAGGCTTAGGCCTTTTTCCTGTACTAAACGGTAAACGATTTTCGTGCCAAACCACTGCTACCTACAAACTATACATTCGTGATAACGTTTCTTTTTTAATTAACAGCAATTTTCAAAAAAATATATAAACAAAGGCTTCTTGTCCATAATACAAATTAAGATAGCATATATTTTAACATGACCTCGTGATGATTCTTTTTTTTTCATCGTTTTTGGACCAGAATGTGCTTGCATCCTTTGTTCAATGGACCAATTTTCAGAGTTTACTAGTTCACAGTATAAATTTGCACGATCACCCATTTACTAACGTGTTCATCCTCACCAAAAGAAGTTCTCGGCGGACTAATACCTTCACGAGAATTAGACCAGCAAAATCGAGATTTACACACATGTATCTTTCAATTCCACGTATTTCCCCCCAACAGATTGGGGTATCTACACGTTGACGGGAGTCACGTTTTCATACAGTAGCCAGAGTCAGTACGATATAG
Organism: Cerastoderma edule; assembly: GCA_947846245.1. NCBI lineage: Eukaryota > Metazoa > Mollusca > Bivalvia > Cardiida > Cardiidae > Cerastoderma > Cerastoderma edule. The sequence goes on from OX401408.1 coordinate 3,562,130, forward strand.
ACGTGGACTGTACGGACGATACAACCACTGTGGACGGAACGTTTACCGTCTACCTCAGTCAAAACGCAGCACCCGTCTTCCAGAACATGCCCAGTGAGTTTTGAACTTTCGATTTATATGCTTTATTTCTACAATACGATAAAACAAGATTATGGTGCGAGGCGAACTGTAATAATGTTCATTTGGATTTGGTGGCTTTTTGATTTACATGCTTTTTATAGCGTGACTACAGTTTTCTAATAAATTGTGAGTCGAATTATGATCATATTCATTTAGAGTTGATTGCTTGGAAAGAACATATCCAGTATGTTATGGCCTTTGATTAACCTACTTCATTTGACAACGTGATAATATCTTCTAATATATTGTGAGTCGAATTAAGAGCATGTTCATTTGGAGTTGGCTGCTTAGACAGAACATACCCAGTGAGTTTTAACCTGTGATTTGCATACTTCTTTTCACAACGTGACAACAGTTTATTATACAGAAATTCTTTTATTCAGCGTTGCTATACATGTTCATTTCAATCAAATATAAAACTTATAAATAACTATTGATGAAAATGTCAGATGTTAGAACGATCTTACATTTGTTTTATTTCCAGACACGACGGATCTGTCAGTGAACGCAGCGATAGGTGACACAGTATTTAGTGTACTTGTGACAGACGCAGAGAATGACCAGCTCTACTATAACATTTCATGTTCCCCCGCAGGCTGCCCATTTACCATTTTTGCATGTAAGATATAGTTTTGAAAATTTTAATTATTTTCAAGTTAAAATATTCAAATTAAATGTACTTATTATGATATCAAAGTATTATCTGGGTTTAAAATGACGTTTACATTGTTGATTTTAAACCAAGCGTCCCGGGTTCATTTTTTGTCCACAGTACATTGTAATGTATTCTTATAGGAAAAGTCCTTTGCGAAAGCGCTTTATCATTGCATAGCAAATGTAAATATGTAATTGTATTATATGTAAATCGTTACAACCATTATTTCTTTAGCAATATATGATTATACAATGAAATGCATTGTTTTGGTTTATTACACACAATGCACAAGTAAGTTAACTGTCGTCATAAAAAAAAAGGCATGCCCAAATTAATAAAGAAGCAGCTATTTTCTTGGCAAATAAGGCCAACCAATCAAACTGATGTTGAAATTATATCTCGAATTATCAAAATAAAAACACAATTCATAGTTTGACAAAAGAAAAAAGTCATAAATACCATTGACCATCCAATAGATATTGATAAGGTAGAAAACTATGTCTCTCTTCTTTAAACAGCGGGAGAAATACAACTAAACGCTGTCGTTCCGGCTTCGGTCCTAGCGTATGACGTCACCGTGACGGTTTACGATGCTAAAAATGTCGCAACCCCGCTAATCTTAACAGTGACTATCACCGGTAAGTATTCTATAGTACTTCTTATAATACATAACAGCTGCGATCAAGGGCTTTTGTTGCTTTAACTTACAACTTAAAATAGTTATTCCCGATTTTGCCTCCTGGATACATAACGAGCGCCGTCACTCGGAGGAGTGGAATGTCGAAAATGTGGCAAGCGGAACTCACTCGTATTAAAAATCCTATGTGTCTCCCAATGCCTACACTGTACACATATGCTTATGCGTTAATTGACAATGCCCGACTATGTTTCCCCTAACAATACAACAACTTCCTTAAATTGAGCAGATTAATGGGAAATGTCCGTTAAGTTATCCAGATTATCTAAGATTTCCGCTTTTTCTACATTCATATCATCTTGAATTATATCCAGGAAAGATTGTTAACTTTTCCAAATCCAAGTAAGGTTTACATTATTTAGTTCCAAGCAAACGTTCTATGGTAATGGTAGGTAAAGCTATATTTGAAAAGTGTTTTGGAGAGTTGCTATTGTTTCATTGCTGTCTGGTCCTTTGGCATTACCTGTACTAGGTATCGAACCAAATATATTCCTGGAGAGTACACACGTTTGTATCAACAGGATGATCGACTGCAAACAGGATTTGAGCCAACGTTTATAAAATGGGGACCTCGTTTTCTTGAATCTATTGACATTACTATCTCCGAGCATCAACAAAAGCCTCCACCCATTAAGCATAGGCCCTTTCCCCGCGCCACCCTGCCGCCGTGATTGTCAGTTGATAACATGTATTTGTGTAGGATTCGTTCAGACTTTTCTAGTTATTTAAGACGTCCTGCAACTCCTATTGACCATGAATTAGGCCTAGTATTGAACAGGAATTATCCCCCACGCACACCACATACACTCAATTATATACCAGCGTGATACACCATAGGCGTAGGAGCGTTTTCAACATCGGGGGCAACTTCAGATGAGACCTGTCTAAGAATAAATATTTCTAAACTTTCTCATGACTAAAAATGCGTCTACAAATTCAATATCATTAAATGAATTAAAAGAAAATGTATGAAAATGTGTATCTTAGTTAAGACAAAATAACCAAAAGAAAAAGGAAATAGGATTGGCCAAGTCTCGATCTCACGCGGAAAGCATATTGTATCGATTATAACTAAAAGTGACAGCCACCATGCTGTCACAGCCACGGGTTCGTCTACGATTCCGAACAAAAAATAGAATTATATTTAAATACAATATAGGGTCTGACTGCTTAGAGTACGTTTTGCATCATTGTTTTCGTTAGTTGAAACTACTTTCCGTGAGCTGAGATTTCATTGGATAAAGTACAATCGTATCTACTCGGCAATCCCCGTAACAAGTCGGTAGATATACCTCGTAGGCAGTACATGAATACACCAGAAATCCTGGGGTAATTTGCCTTATTTCCGGCGGTTAACGCAAAATGCACACAGGCACTTAATAGGTATTTTAGATACACACAAATTGGCTATTTATCACAATTGAATGGTTTTTTTTTACCCTTTTCATTAAAGATGATCATATCAACACATCTTTGTTTCATATTTTGTCAATCGGCTCTTCTCGGCAATCCCCGGCTTGTGCCGAGTAGATACGATTGCAAACGGACATGCCCTTCGTTGCTGACCTACTTTCAAAAATGGCTCCCCATTGCTTCCGAGGTTATTTTAAGAAATGGACGAGGTGTTCCGAATGCCTGATGTATTCAGACAATCTGAACACATCGGGTTTATCCAATAGAAAACACCTCCGAAATAATAGGGATGACGCCATATTGTTTCCCGCGAGAATGACGTCACTTTCCTTCGTTTCTAAAAATAGATCTTGAATGTAAAATAAAAAAAGTCGTTAGATTTAAACAAGTATACATGTCACAACAACAAGTTCGCCATTTGGTATGAGTTACTGATCAAAAGTGATTAAAAGGATGTCCAACACTTCCATACACATTGAACTACTTAACGTGCACGCTTAGAAAATGTGTTAATTGGCGGATGCCGATTTACCCGAAAAATTGTAACCCTACACTTATATCCGAGGTGTATTTCACAGCTCAAGGAAATACCCGAGTAGTTCCGATTGGTATTCAGATTGCCATTTGCGATGATGACGTCAAAATGTTTTGGTTATTGTTCGTAACAAAAGGCGAATTGATATTAAATAAAGCACAAAATACACTTTTTTATTAATTCTGCTGTTAAATTTCATTTCTTTCATTTTTTCTTTCCAAAAATCTTCATCTTCCATTGTGATTATTGGGGGGGCCAAAGTATACTCTGGCCCCCCCCCCCCAGTCTGGATATTGGGGGGGCCGGGCCCCCCTGGCCCCCCGGCTCCTACGCCTATGTACACCATTTATGATAGCACATGGACTCACATTAATTGATGAATATGGCTTCGGCTAGAACTTACTCACCAGTTTATGTTTTTTTCAGACATCAACAATGCTCCGTCGATCAGTAACCTCGGATCGTCGATAACGGTGATAGAAAACACCGCGGTAAATACGTTACAAGTGACAACCACGTGTACGGACCCCGACGCCTCCGATACGCTGACGTATTCCATGACGTGTACACCCACTTCCGGTCTGACCTACTTTCAAATCAACTCATCGAGTAAGTGTTATCATTTTATTTTGTATGTGTGTATGTGGTTTTAGTTTTATGTTATGTTTCGCTTTTATCGGGGTCACAGTTTGCTTATTAACTTTTCGATCCAAATCGGTACACAAATTATTTGATCTGAATCTTACACTTTCCATTCATCATGCTGTCCCAATGGCGTATTTAAGAGGAGCATTTGCGTAGGAACTATTGCCAACATGTTTTTTCTAAGCAAATACGAAATAAGATTGTGAAAATATTACAGAAAATCACGCCCAAAAGCAACTATTTTTATAATTGAATCTTCGTGTGAAAGCATTTCCCAAGAAGAACGAGGACGATTCATGTCTATTTAAAGCTTTCTTTTATTCATGAATAACGCATTCTATGAGCTCGATCAGGAATAAGAAACCAACTCATAGATTCCACGGCGTCAAATGTAGTTGGATGTAAGAAGATTTAACCTTTTTTTACTGACAAGTTTGCGCTTTCCCTGTTGATCAGAATACATGAGTTGATTACATGAACGATTGAAAGCATATAACACTTTAACGTCGTTCACCATTCAGGTGGTGAAATCAGCACATCAACATCATCTGTGACGAACTACGAGGCGTTGTTGGCGGCAGGAACGACGTCGTTTCTGTGTACCGTATTGTGTTCCGATGGCGAGCTCTCCTCTTCCGCTAACGTAACGTTTGACGTCACTGACGCTAACGAAAACCCGTCATTCGAGCAAACCGGATACAGCGTGACTGCAGACGAAGGAGCGGTTAGTAACATAATGTACTAGTATAGGAAATTTCATCATTATCCAATGATTAACTGAACGTAGTATTGTGCAAGGATTTAGCCCAAACTAGGCTCTTTTGTTATAGGATCATGATAAAGCAGTCGATGGCTAAAGAAATGAACTCGCTGTGCACAATCGGCGAACAAATGAAAGTAAATAAATCTGCGTTAAGTAATTCACTTTATAAATGAACCTTCTCGGAGTCCTGCCTTACCCCATGGACAAAGTGGTTTGTTAACTCGTGGTCCGCTGTCTTCGTACAAGGGTTCGTTGGATATACACTTAAGAGCCCTTAGTGATGGTAAATTCGTAAATGCCAGTAAAACCGTAACTCAACTAGAAAAACCATTGACATAGCCCAAAACACTATAGAGAAAAAAGTTGACCGAATTGGAAATTTGTACGCTTATGGTATATACGTATACTTTTCGAACTATACACTATATTCCGAATACCATATGCAACGTATACAATTTTGTTGCAATGCCTATGCTCTTGTGTGCTTAATGCCACACCAAATTTATACGTAATTTTATACTATATTCTGTTCTTTACAGGCCGGAACCGTCCTGCATTCGTCGGGGTATGCCGTAGTTGACCCCGACAACAGTGACACCACAGCTTTCTCCATCGACTGCGGGACGTCGACCAGCTATTTCACCATTGATACGAGTACCGGAAATACTAACTACTCGTCTGACTATGACCTCGACGACGGGTCACGACCTTCGAGTGTGGAGTGTAGCTTAACGGTCACAGATAGTGGTGGCCTTAACGAGACTGTTACACTGTCGTATTACATCAGTAAGTGTTATTTATACTTCAGTTATATGTATAAATAATGTCATTTTAGTTAGTTTGTTTTATTTGGTCCTTACAATATATCTGTAAGATTCCTTCATATATCAGTTAAGTGTAGTTAGTTTATGTGATAGGTGTTGTTGGTCTTTACAACTTTAAGCTTCGTACCATCCCTGGAACGGGTGTGAAAAAATAAGAGCTTAACGCGCTGTTATAGAGAACGTACGGGTGCATATACAAACATCCATTACTGATCAGTGGCTGACAATGTTTTTCATTGATTCGATTATATCTTAGGGAAGTATACCTTTTCGGTTAGTTACATTGGTGGCCGCAGTGGAATAAAGGTTCTCCTTCTACCAGAGTTGCATTGACATGTCTTTTACACAGGCCTATACTCGTGAGGTGTATTCCCGGCAAAGGGAGTTACGCAAATTTGCGAACGAAAGACTAACGGAGAATATCCTTTGCAGTTCATTGATATGTCTTCTTTTTTCTGATAAGGGACAATTGTTTGCCATAAAGCTATTATCTCCCAAATTGAAAGGAGGACAGCGCCCTTAAAGCAACACCCGTACCATTCATTTCGATATTGAATTCGTATTTATTTAATGTTTTTTATCCATCAACGTCAAGGTTTGTGCAGGTCGTGGTAGTACATCTACACAATGGTACATTTAATAATCTGATTGAATAAATGAAAATAACCGAACAAATTACTTTCCCCTCTTTGTTCTTACTTTGGACACACGCTCCACATAACATCTAAAACTTATAAAGGTTGCTCTTCTTCATTTCTTCGTATTCCATCGGTTTGAATTTCGGTTAATGGCTCATGATAATTATGATCCGTCGAGAGGAGAATAGAAATGATTGATCTTACACTATTGTAGACAACATTAACGACAACACGCCGTTATTCGTGCCTATCACATACAGTTGGTTCGTATCTTACGGAGCGTCCATTTCAACGTCAATCGATTCCGTCAACGCCACCGACGCCGACAGTGGAACATACGGAGACATAACGTACAGGTCAGTGATTCTGTAGTTTAATGTATGCTTTACTGTCATGGATTTTACATAATGTGAAAATGTTATTGTTTTGTGCACGTTTTAAGGATTAAACATAACAAAACTAATTAAGTGTGCTCATATACATGTAAATTGAATTTTTTTTTAAAAGAAAATATTCAGATTCGACAAGTTCGGTCTGCCACCAGACCCATCCACTTTGTTGACAAGTTTTATGATTTGAGATCGACACCTGTGTCATGTTACTTCAAAGTCTTGTTGGTTGAAGATCGACAAATTTGTTTTCGTAGCAATCTATACCTTGAACAAGACACATTACTATCATGGTCAATATTGAAATTGAATCCTTGGCCATTTTATTGAAATACGATAGACTAAGTGATGGTAAAACAAGTGCTTGTAGATTTATATATAGTAACAGCTACATACGGTCATTACTCCAACTATTTAAACTTTTCTAATTGAGAAACACATTCAACCAGAAAAAAGACAGCTTTTTCACGAAAGATCAAACCTATGATCATAAATATACAGTTAAATATCATCATCATTTACAAGAATTACACACTACTCCGAATATTGAATTCATGGTACTGTAACAAGGTGTTGAAATAAAAACAAGGGCATACAAATTGAAATCATTCTATAATCGTCTCGTTATTGCACAGCTTACAGCAAAGCAATCTTGGTGCGGACTATTTCGGTATCACGGCGGAAGGATTGGTGTACGTAAAGGCGAATCTCTCCGCTCTAACCGAGGGAGGCACATACACGATCAACGCTACAGCTACAGACGGTGGCTCCCTGTCTTCCATCGCGACCATCAGCATACTGCTGGCTTCGACAACCACCACCTCTACTACTACTACAACAGACAGGTAAGTGGTCAGTGTATGGTATTTATAAGGCTAGTGGTAAATCAAACAAGTGCTATTCGGATGTAGATTATGCTTTAATAATTCAAAAATAAATGATCTTCGAGTATCTATTGCGACCATCAGCATACTGCTGGTTTCAACAACGACCGCCTCCACTACTACTACAACAACATACAGGTAAGGGGACATTGTACGGCATTTGATAGACAGATGGTATATCTAACAAGTGATATTTGGATGTAGATAATGCTTTGACAATTAAAAAAAATAGATCTTCGAGTATACATTGCGACCATCAGCAAACTGCTGGTTTCAACAACGACCACCTCCACTACTACTACAACAACATACAGGTAAGGGGACATTGTTCGACATTTGATAGGCTGATTGATTATCTAACAAGTGATATTTGGATGTAGATAATGCTTTGAGAATTAAAAAAAATAGATCTTCGAGCATCCATTGCGACCATCAGCATACTGCTGGCTTCAACAACGACCACCTCCACTACTACTACAACAACATACAGGTAAGGGGACATTGTACGGCATTTGCTAGACAGATGGTATATCAAGGAAAAGCTGTGTTAATGAATGTAAATACTGTACTGATTTAAAAAACGAGAGTAAATGATCTTCAAGAAATGTATGAGGAATCAAGATATAATGTACAGTAAGTTGCAGAGTTTCGCCATAAATCAGCGAACTCAACGTCTTACTATAATAGATTGTTGGAATTTGGATGCACAGATTTCAAGAACATTTTTATAAATCTATAGGTTCGAAAATGAATTGAAATTTATTTAAATGGTTTTAAAAGATTAGCTAAAGTTTATATGCCATTTTATTGATGTAACTACAAACTTACACTTTTACTTTTGGGTAGAGAAAATGGTGGTGTTTTTGTACAGATTGACAGGTTATGACCTCTTTTTTTAGCATACTCTTTTTATGTAATTCTTGTTTGCTTCCAATCCAACATGCTTTCATGTATCCACTTTGGCTTCAAAAATGATACTAAATACAGGAAGACCCTTTCAACCTTTTTACTCCAATCCAGACAGACAACGGACGTTCTTTGAAGACGACGGAACTGTTGCATGGTTCTCATAAAGCATGTTGATGTTGGCAACAATCGTCACCATGAGCGTGTATTGCCTTATTTCTTTCATGTTCTTTTAAACAGTTATCAAATTGTGCGTCAAAAACGATACTAAATAAATAATGCAATTTCGCTCCCTTTTGTTTTATTTCAAACAGACAACGGACGTTCTTTGAGGACACCCGTAATATTGCATGGTTTTCAGCATGCGTGTTGATGTTGGCAACAATCGTCGCTGTGAGTGTCTACCTCGTCTGTTTCTACTACGAGGGGCGAAAAATGTTATCAAACGCAAGTTTAAAATGCCAATGGTAAGACAGTAATGTTAAACAGTTCTGATTGAACCATTGATTTCCAGGTCAGGTGGGAGCTTTCACGCCGAAGCATCGATGCTTAGTCATTAAGTGGAGGTAGCCCCCATTCTTAGCCAAGGGTTGATGCTTTTATCAGAGATTTCAATGTAATAATTATGTATAAGGCAGTATGTGCTATTTTATTCGAAAACAGACCATGTGCTACCAGTTGTTGTTCATCTCAAAGGTTGGCTTTCATACGGAATGACCTTTAGAAGCTCGTATTTTCTTTAATGATATTTTGTTCTCTTTTTTAAAAAAAAGAGAACAAACATGATATGAGTATCAGAACCTTTTAATTACAGTGTTTCAAAATCTGAATGATAAACACAACTTTGATGGCATTGATTATTATTGGCTCTGATGAATAGTCGACATAAAACAGTGAGAGAGAAACAGTGAAACAAGAATAGGACAAAAGGAGTATTCATCTTATTTACATGCAGGTGAAGACAAACATTCTGTCTACAAAAGGGATACCGAGAAAGACAATATTAATCTTGTATTCTTGGTTACCTCGGATTAAACGAGGCCAAACCCACCAACTCTCCCTCTCGGTATCTCTCAACAATCATATCTTGCATTGTTATGATCTATTGTAGCTGTGAAATCAAGAGGAAGTACAGACCACCGCCTACTCCCCTTCCCCCACCCACACCAGTAACGCCGGAAATCAGTAAGTATGCAGTTCATGTTCTTATACTGGAGGACTCTATGATTTTTTTATATGGGTTTTACATTACATCAACATTATTTCAGTTATGTAGCGATGCCCGACTCTTATTGATGGAGGAAGACCCCATACTCAACTGCCCATAAGGGCTGGTCAAGGCGGGTAGATCCATCGGCATTCAGTAAGTCAGTCGGAGTAATCGACGCTAATGATCCAGAGAGAACATGAACATATTACATCTAAACCTATTTCTTTAACAACATCGATTGTAAAAATATGCCTTACAACGTGTGCAAATCACTCTGGATTCTGATTCGTGAAGAATGCGTGTACCAGTACTCGTGTCCAATGTGGATTAATGAGAGATGCATGGTGGACAATGTTTCTCAATGAAATAGAACCTGACTCTCGTGTCCCGAGGAAGGCATTCTAACCAAGGCCCACTGTCAATCGTTAGAAAAGAGACTTAAAAAATCCTCGTAACCAAGCAAATAACGGTTTTTATGTAGTTATTTTTAATATGCTGTGAGTGTTGTTTGTTTTTATCAAAAACGAGTCTAAGCGCATTTCAGTACTTTGATTAAAGCATGATTAATAATTAGTCGTAGAATTGCAGACTAGCTCGCATTGCAACTGTCACGTTATAAGAGTGTTGACCCTTTCATTACAAATGTCATTGACAATGTCCAGAAGACATTCCTCTTGACACACATGCATAAATGATGCTACAAATGGTATAACATTTCACGTCTCCCGTACATAAATATGGTATAAGCAAAATCTGTCTTCAGCGCTAAACCCAAAGATTGCTGTGTGAAGGTCAATGTTAGTAATGGTTCTAAGGCTTAAAAAACGTCTTTCTTTTTCAGAGCCCGTTCGAATGCCAGGTAAGATAGGTCTCAATTCACTATATCTTTTTTGAAAATGTAATAATTCGATTCGATACCAACATCTTTCCAAAATCTGTTCAATTAAGATAAATGGATAGATTTGAATTCTACATCGTAACAACACTGGTTTAGTCATTTGGCGATGTCAACAATTGCTTAAAAGTAGTGAGCCTAAAAAACTTTACAACCCAAATATTTAAAGGGACACACTGACGATAACCATTGACCATAATCTATCTGAAATTATAAGGCGTGCATTACAAAAATATTGTTTGTGTGAGAATACACATAGGCGGTACTGGTAAATCTTTGCCACTGCTTAATTGGACTTGAGTCTATTGAGGAGCTATTTAATTATTATTTTCAATAGATTGCATACATAACATTACAGAGAACATAATCCATATGGTCTGTTAACATCATCAAATACCAGTTACATACATACGAATCTGTTTGAAAGAAAGACTCCGATAAGTCTATAAAGATTTGATTATGACAATTAGAATTTAATGAAAATCAATGAAAGAGATGGTTTTACAACGTCGAAGAAGTGTCGAAGAGCCTTAATATAATACCATAGCATTCTATTGGCCCTACAATTAATTTTCGTTATATGTTAACACGTTTCTTCTTCTGTAATATCGCTCCATATCAAATAAATACATGGATTCATATAACGCTTTTTTTTCATTTTTATCTTCTTTGTATAGAGAGCATTCCAAGCCAAGGATTTGACTTCTGGCATAAGACAGAACATGTCGGATAGATGCGTGAACGGTAAGTTAGGTGTGCTTGTGTGTCAAATTATAACAGACACAGGAAACATAGATTGACACTAGGAATCTTTGGTGTTTACAATATAAGACTTCGGCAAAATAGAATCTCCACAATAAATCAAGCAATATTTTACAAGGAAAACAACACTGTTCAAGTGGGTTTCCAGTTTACCCTTTGGCACTCGATCCAATACTTTATTGTGTTGCACTAACTAATCAGGATTGTGTTGCAACATGTTAAGGATCATATTTCATGTTTCAAGTTAAATTACTCGTGCCGACATTTCGTCACTTTCCATTCGTTTTGCTTGAGACTTGCTAACATACAGAAAAGAAAACACATAGTTGCTTTTCACGTATATAAAGAAAGCGGATCGAATCCCCCAGCAAAGAATAATCCATTGACGGAAACAATTGTCCCAAACAAAGTCCTAATAAACATTAGCTCTTTGTCCCAGGTGTGCCTTGACAAGTTAAATAGGCAAGGTCAGCTAGAATGATGGTTGTCTGAAAGATGTTAATACAAGATTGTAAATACATGAAATAACATTTGATGAAATCAAACAATTATCAGTGATACAAAATAAGCTTACGCCTGAATAAAGATGAGTAGTTAGTAGGAATCAGACATTGCTACTCACAACATGAATAAAATGAAAACACTGCCAAATGGATTACTGTCCGGATTTAGTCTACAAATGACGTTAACTTATGAAACGGGAGCTAACTATGTAATGTCTGATAGTAAAAGGTAAAAGGGAAGTAACCGATGATGTATTATCCTTTAATAGTGACATATATCTAAACGCGGCACATGTCCATATAAACCATTCTAACAAGACAACTCATATGTTTCATTTAGTATAACTAAGTGTAAACGAAGATTGATTTATTGTTATATTCTTTGTCAACCATGAGCTATATATGCTTCAGTTGAAATAAAATGTTCTTCTGTTATAGTTACAGTGGACGTAAATTCAGAAAATGTTCAGATTATAATGCGTCCTTCTTTTGTCTCATTTTCAGGTACAACGGGCTGTCCGTCAGCATCAAATAAAACCAACGTTTTGCCTATCGTTTATGTGCTTATACCAAAGCAGGTTTTGACATGGACATCCCTCGACTCGATTCCATATCGAAGGACTCAGATGTGCATGTGTCGCTATAAAGTGAAAACATTAGTTTTGCTTCCATGGTTTATTTTTCTACCAATGGCAATGATTGGAATATTTGACTCATTTCTTTCGTGAATATTTGCCGGTTTCCTGCGACCTAGATCTTGTTCTTATCCATTAAATGCACTTTCTGGATATCGGGTCAACAGTTCAAAAGTCATCCCCTCAAGTCACCCTCTCTGGACAACAGTTTGAACTGTTCCACAAATGCCTATGAAACATCTCTTTTATATTAACACTGTGAACATTTAATTTCTTAATGACTTGTTGACTTTCGTATTTTCTTTCGAACAAGTCATTTATCGAGTTAATGTGTACAAGTAAATCTCTTCAAATAAAATATCTCAAGAAGATTCTTACTCTTTACCTGAAGATAAAATTATTTTTAATTGGGATAAAACGTTTTAGCAAAATTGTATATCTCTTGCTCTTATTAGAAAAAAGCAAAACAGATTTTCCTTTATTTATTAATATAAAGATTGTTTGATAAACTTGTTTCTAATTATATATTACGTAATTGGTACTGAATACTTTGTTGAAAAAACAGAAAAAAACCCGGATTGTTATATAACAATTAAACACGTTTGATTTCTAACCCATAGTCTTTTTCATAGAATACAATAAAACTGTACTTGATGTTTTCTATCTTTGTTCCTGTCTTTAGCCTGTTATTCTCTCAAGTAGCTACCGACACAATCTCATAATGAATCTATATTTTATGGCACTTGTATATCAATTGGCCCCACATTCGCCAATTGATCTTTTCCTCGTCTGACTTTATATATATCTATGAACTAAATGTAAATGCAAATTAATAAATAATTTACATAAATATCTTTTACTGCATCCATAATGAAAACATGTGATGTGTTTATTTTAATTTTTCGTTTTCTTTATTTCTTTACACCATCACAAAAACTTCGTTGTTTGCCGTTTTAGGTTTTATGTTCTGCGTAACTGGGTATCTAGAGATGTTACAATTTGAGTGTTTTTTTTTAATCTATGTGTAAACTTGCAAAGGAGAAATAATCCTAATAAATAAAAGAAATTTACATGTCGAAAAGCTGCAAATATAGAATAACTTTAGAGGTTAACCGGATGTCCTATGGTTTGGAAAGCGAGAAAGCTTCCGGGAACATCATGGCCCCGTCACTCCTGAAAGTATTGCTCCAAACGTCAATGGCTAGATATAGTGCAATTTGTACCTGTATACAATGACTGACAATATTTCGTTATTGTTCGGTAATAGATTAGAGAAGCTATGTGTTTTGATTTTATTTATGTTCTTTTATTACTTTGTGCTTACAAAATAGTGATGTAATGTTTGCTATATCAACAATCAGCATGGCTATTGTAAAGTATGTGATATAAACTTCGAAATTTACAAATATACTCTTTATCATCATGACCCATGTATGTATGTTAAAATTTATTATATCAAATAGTGGTTATTGTGGATTTACCAAACACATAAAATCGTGTTTCGCTGGAAACACGTACCGAAGCAAAGATAATCAATGACACTGTATCATAAAAGGGTACTTACACAGTGCATATAGGCTGGTCCGGGACGATGATTAAATTAAATACACAAAACCGTATGTCCGTTCTCTCGGATGATCCAAGCTGTAACTGCGTACGTCTGGATCATTCGGACTATATGTCCGTTGGAAAACGTACTGAAGCAATGATAATCAATGACACTGTATCATAAAAAGGGGTTGACAACATGTATATAGGCTGAATCGGGTGTCGATTTACGCAAATACTTCAAAAAAGTACTTAACCCTTCACCAAACGCAAATTTTTCGACTCTGTAAAATTAAAAGATTTTGCAGACGACATTTAAAAATGTGACGAAATAAAAAAAAAAAATCTTCTGATAGGGCAGAAAACATTATCGGAAAAGGGGAAATTGCTCGTTATTTCTCCTTTTCCTACAATGTTTTCCAGAGCCTTCTTCAACAAACTGGTCAAATGTTGTTATTGTTTGGTTATGGGTTAATGTGCGCTATGTATTTAAGCTACAATACCCTATAGATAGATACAGGACGGGGATTTATGCAAAGATTTAAAAGCCTCTTTTTCCACACGACCCTCTGCATAAACTATGTTATCAGCACTACAGTCACAACATTAAGTACAAAGATTAGCCGATTTATGGGTGATATGTGTGTTGGACGATATCGTTAAGAAAATGGCTAAATTAGCTGAAGGTAAGTTATTCTTTTACGCACACGTATATCTGGTTCTTAAAGTGAAATTGTGATCTTACGTTTGAAAACAGGAAGTTTAACCGAACGAAAGGGGTTAGAGTATTTCATTAACTGGTTCCCATATGTAAAGGTATCATTTTTAAAAGTGGAGTGGTAGTGGTCAGAAACCGGGTACATTTACCACTTTATCGAAAGTAGTTACAAATTTTGCTGAACAATAACAAGGATCTTACCTTTATATTGAATCATAACATTCAATCCGTGGTCTGTGGAAAACACTGCATCGCCACCTAGAATGTGTATATATATATGTGGGTTTTTACATCACATCAACATTCTTTCAGTTATGTAGCGATGCCCGACTCTTAATGATGGAGGAAGACCCCATACTGAACTGCCCATCGGGAGACTGCCTCTCATGAAAATTCATATCCCTCTCAGGATTTGAACCCACGCGGAGAGGGGCCATGTGATTTCAAGACCTGTACTCTAACCACTAGGCCACGGAGGCCCCACCTAGGATGTGTAGGATGAGGAAAACAGAGTATTAAAGCAATCTTTCCGATGCTTCCTTAAACAAATTGTATTAATTCCCCTTCTTTCTCTTAAGTCATTCCTGCCCTTTTTGACACATAAGAATTCTACAAAGAGAGTGAACATCATTTTGTCATGAATGTGTGCATGTTCTAACTCAATTATCTAGAAGACAAGCTATTCTACAACAGTTTCAACAAAGGTTTTGTCTTGCAAACATGAATGTTCCAGATGTAGATGATGATAATGTTTATTTCTTTTAGAATTCCAATGGAATGGAACACTAACGGATGATATGAAGAAAAGCTTCGATGAAAATGGATTTTTCGTGGCAAGGTACGTTGTCTTATTACACCACTTCAAATGCCGTTGTGAAGCTGACATATTGATCTTTCTTTGTCTAACAGAAAATCTCCTAAAATCTTCACACAGGAATTTCCTTGGCGAGAAAGAAGTTGATCAAATGTGGAAGACGCTGAAGGAACCAGATGGCATTCTTAAGCATTCTTATATGGTAAGTCTCTTTCTTACCGCCAAAAAGCAGTGACATCTAATATGAACGGATCAAACTTCAAATAAGTTTAAACTTCATTTAATTGGTAGGTCATTCGTTTGAATACTTGCCAGTTGATCTTGGCAGTTTAATTGATCATGGTATGAACTGAAACAGTTTAAAGTAAACGTAAGAACTTTTAACCAGTTACTACGGATTAAACCCCCTTTATGAGGACAATGTGGATGAGTTTAAACTAAGCCTTAAATCATATATGATGACTATTACATTAGATTATTGTTTCAGATCTAAATATCTGTGTAAACACCAAGAAAGCATACTAAACTAAGACACACTTCTTTGTACCTGCAATGCAAGCCAATGATAGTCTTGACCATTCCTTAAGCCAGGCAGTTATTATGTTAGCTTTTTACGGACACTGACCGCTACAAAGGGATTGTTCAACTCTTATATTACAGACGTACGAAGCCGATGGTCGCCGAATTCAACGGACTTTATCCATGTACCCCGGAAGTGACGTCAGTGGTATTCTTGCGCGGTCCGAAAAAGTCGTGAACTCATGTGAAAAGGTTCGTCGTGACTTTAACAAAGTCTTAATTACAATGTGACGTTCCCTAAATACGCGTTTTTGACCTCGATTTGGCTCCCCTGGCTTCATTGTATACAGGAACGAGAACGATCCCGTCAGTCAGTCGGGGTACTTCAAACTTCCAACGTTTAAACCTGTATCTGATTTAAGATGGCGTCCAAGAGCTGCCTACAATATCATTACTTAATAATTATCGCCTGTGGCGGCTTAAAACTAATAATTGCAACAAAACTATGTATGAAGAAATGGATGAAACAATCTATTTCCTGGGCCAAGAAACCTCACATTATCTCTACCATAGAAGGGCATCGCATATTTTCTTAACCTCATTACAACTATTTTCATTCCAATCTCGGAGGACCTTCCAATTCCAACATTGGGAATCTAATTGCGACTCTCCATTTCTTTAATGTTGCTTATAAAGGCCTGTCTATTTCAAATTTTACTTCTTCAGCTACTAGGCTGTGAGGTCTACCATTGGTGCTCTATGTTCATGTTTAAAGATGCGAGAGTTGGTGGTGAACATGTATGGCATCAGGACTATGGGTAAGTGTCCTGAGGACATAATTATAATGCCCTGGCACAATTGTACAGACTCCTAAGACGTTTGCTGAGTTCTTGCCTCCGTATTTTATTGGTGAACCTAAATATAGGTTAGAGGCTAGATAGTGAAATTTAAACGATATAGAAACCCCAAGGAAGGAGCGATAGCGACTGACGGGGTTTCTATGTCGTTTAAATTTCACTATATAGCCTCTAAACAATTTAGTGTTTAACCTACATTTCCATAGAGCGCTCTATTTGACGCTGGCAAACCACGCCTCTACGGGTATGATCTGCGAATGGCATAAAACTGCTGCTCAGTATTTTGAAATTCGACATAAACCACGCCTTCCGCGGCTGTCAATTGCATGCCAAGAATCTGCCATACCATATTTGGAAGAAGAAAACTGCACTACCCAGTGATGTAGATTGCAATGTAGTTTTGAGTTTAACCCGTTACTCCATAATTTATTCCTCACCTACAGCAGAAAACTTGAGAAGCCCTTGTGACAAAAGAAGAAATTGCTTGTAACGAGCAATTTCTCCTTTCGTCACAATATTTTCTTTTCAATTTAAAAAAGAAACTGTGTTTTTTCATAATGTATAATATGTGTTGTCTGTTGATGCTTTCAATTTGTACCCGTCACATTATTCCTAATGGGGTAAAAGGTTAATATAGTTCAGTTTCTTTTTTTCTCAACGATGTTAGGATACCCAGTTAATTGTAATTCCTTTTTATTTATTTCTGTGTTTATTTCTCCCCCGCGACGTCACAGCGATCTTTCAATCGCTACCGTAGGCTAGGCTTACACGTGTCATTGATTTGGAGGTGGAGCCTAAAACTACACATTTATGCGCATGCGTGATACCAGAGTAATAGTCTCATAGAGCCCAGATAGAACACTCGAATAGTAGTTTATGGAAAATAAACCAACAAAAAAATTCAAATTGACGCATTCTCATTGGCTGAAAATGTAGGTTAAACACTAAAACTACAATGATGGTATGGTTTCTGAAAAGGAGTTCACACAACCCTTTTTTTCGTTGACTTTCCTTAGCCGTGAACTTAATCCAAATTGAAATACATATCTAATTGAACTTTATAAGATACACATGGATTCATACTTCGTTATAGTATTTGCTTACATAACTCTCGTATTGGAGGCATTCATATGGTTAAAGGGAATTTGAGGAACAAGAAAAGTTTTAACCTTGTACCTTTTTTAAATATCCGCATTTGGTCTGTGTCGTTGAACCCTACGGTTTCGCAGCAAAAAAGCTTTCGTCTCGCGTGGTGGATACAAGAAGTTACAATGGTTCTAAGATAGAAATTGTCTAGAGTAACCTCTCCTACCACTACGTTACTAGATAGTACAACAGAGAATCAAACTTTAACAATTTGATTATCTTTATGGAATTTAACGCCGTTTAAATAGAAGTTCATTTATGTTACGGCTTTCTTTGATTTACCATTAAAAGGCAAGAATTTGTAGTTTCTTGCTTCCAGTGTGTAGAGTGGAAACTCCCATGATAAATCTAAATGCCGCTGGTGGGTATAGAACCCAGGACCGAAGTGTCAAAAGCCAAACACCACCCAACCATTTGACCCAGCTGGAGCTGGATAGTAAGGATAGTAATGACCCCTCTCCTCAATGACCCCTCTGTTGTGAGAATGACGTTTCCGGGTCAAAACATTTAACACTTGTTTGGCTGCATGGAACAGCAAGATATAACCCAGAAACGCTGAAAACATCATTAAACGTCGTTAGTCAGCACACAAACATGTCTATGTTAGATACTGGTACAATAACGGATGTCTGTATCCCGACATGATGACGGTATGGATGCCACTAGAGTCGTGCAACATAGATAACAGTTGTAAACAGGTAATTACATGTTCCTGTTTATGTATATCAGAAAGGGTTCCTGCGTTGCCAAGTGGTTAGGGTGACGGACTTAAAACTCGTGGGCCCTAGGTTCGAACCCAACGACACCTCTGGTTTCGAGGGAGTGACCTTAGGCAAGGTACTTCAAAGCTCTTGCCCAGTACTGGTGGATCCAGGAATGCCGTTACATAACTGCGTTAAACACCATACACAAAAACTGTATATCAGAGATGAACAGTCACGCATTTGTTAAAAACCTAATTTCTTTAAAAGAAAACGTATTGTTGTATATGGAACGCACTGCAAAATAACCATTTGAATCAATATCAGTTTGTTTTGAAATATTTAGAGACTTTTCATTGTAAGCTGAAATGTATTAAGATCCGAAACCGTTTGTGTCGGTTTTGGGAACTACCGTATTTAAACTGTACGTACTTCGATATTGACGCTTCCTGAATTAATTATACTTTCATAAGCTATTTCTAATTCTAACCATACAAAGACTTCGTTTTCAACGACGTCTTACATTACATTCAATATATTCTCATCTGTGACCATGCAACTTTAAGGTTAATAAAACGTTCAAGTTTGGGTCATGTACGATAATCGAAAAACGAATAATAGACCAAGACAATATCAGTTGGTTGTACCCTACATGGCTGAGTTTCCAATGAACATCTTACCCCAAACGGTTTTCCATTTGTGCTAGGTACTTCGAGGTTCCCACAAAATGGGTCGATTAAACCATACGCGTGCAGAGAGCGGGCAGCAGGGGGCTGACATAGATAGAGTAGAACATATCAAAAAGATCTGCGAACATGTCAACTTGGAGATGGAAGCAGGTAAAATACAATTTACTGGCAAAGGCTTTTATTAATTCGTGTAACTTTTCTTGCTGCTCTCTTTATTTTAGTTATTTTGTAAACAGCAAGAGGGTTCTGTTTTTTTCTATACATGTGATGATGCCATGCTACACGATTATACTCTAACCTCTCACTAAAGTAGAAGAAGAAGAAGAAGAAGAGGAGGAGGAGGACTTGAGGAGGAGAATGATAACAAAATGAGAAGAGTAAGAAGGAGGAGAAAAAGAAGATAACGAAAGAGAAGAAGATAAGAATTATGATGATGAAGAAGAAACAAAAGAAGAAGATGAATAAGAAGAACAATAAAAAGATAAATAAGAAAAATAAGAAAAACATCAACAACAACAAAACATTAACAACAGCAATAATAACCACAACATTAACAACAACAATGTAAGAAAAGAAAAACATCAACAATAATAACTACACCATCAACAAAAACAAGAAGTGGAAGATGCACAAAACAAAGAATAAAGATAAGAAGAAACTAACCATTATACTGTCACAACCTAACGTAATAACATTTCAATCTGATTTCAGGTGACGCGTTCTTTCACCACGGAAACCTACTACACAGAAGCGGAGCAAACACCAGTGACCGTCCGAGAATGGCGTTTATGATTGGTTATAACGCGGTCCATAATTCACCCGTTTTTGACGACGATCATCCGAAATATAACAAAATTGAGAAGGTATGTAGGACATTGCATTTGTATTAACCCATTCCCAAACAATGGGCCAAAATGTCAGTGCAGACAAAATAAAGTAACGAATTCGGGGTGCTGTAGTTACAAGCGTCGATTTGAAACGATTTGAAAGTTTTTGAAGAACCTCCGTAATGGTAAAATATGACATCAGATTTGAGGCCATCCATAAAGTGTTTGTTTGTATAACCAATAGATAACATAATCAGAAAATGAAATAAATGAGAGAAAGGAGGAATTGTAGGACCTTAACCGAATGCATACGCATCAATTTATGATGCCAATTAATTGGTATCATTTGCAATATTGCAGGTTCCAGACAAAGCCATCACAGAATGTACGAACTACACGGACTTTTCCGGAAAACGGTTCCTCGATGCGAGTGTCAACAATATGAAAAGAAAATCATCCCAATGATAAGCCCGCCATCTTCTGTGTTAAATGTATACATGTATCCACAGGCATTTAATGACAATGGAATTGATTAATAAGTTAATGCCTGACTTGTGGAATGCCGATGGTAATCCCAGGCTTGGCCAGTCCTTATGGACGTTTGATTTCGGGGTCTTCCTCCATGATTAAGAGTCGGGCATCGGAACACAACAGAAATAATGTTGATTTGATATAAAACCCTTACGATGAAGATGATATTTCAAACTGAAGGTTGTTGCATTTAGGCCAATGAAGCACATACTCTTTTACTTTCACATCGATATAATGATAATGGCAAGGGAATTAACTTATAAGTTCATGAGCTTAAATAGATATGCGAGTTACCCACGTCAGACTAACAAGCCATATTTTAATGGGACCAGGAAAAGCAGAAAGATAAAGAAATACAAAAAAAAAAAAAGAAAAAAAATCAGCTTTTGTTAAAGGCCTGAACTCGTTCTACCTTTTTGTTATAATCATTCGTCGAGTTTGAATATTTTGCTTACATTCGTGCTATGTCACGGTTTATATTTCAATCCTCTATCATCTTTATATTTATATGAACATAGAAGTCAAGCGACACTTACCATATCACATAACCAGGTACTTGAAATAAAATAAAAATCAACGAAGCGAATCAAACAGTCGAAATCTAGGTCTTCTGTACCTTTTAAGTTTATTTGAATGTCCTATTTTAGCTAAGCTTAAGCATTCATCATACAATAAAATACTACATATATCGAGAAAGACTCGGCAATCCTTAATCTCTTTTTTATTCTTATTTGAGCTGTATCGTTTATGATGCAGCACATTTCTGCATTTCTCGAATGACCCGGATATAGATATGAACAAAGCCACAGCTATCAACCATTTTGTTCTGAAGGGGAATTCTCCCAGCTTCACGCGAACTCAAAGGATATATTAAAGCGGAAAGAGGTACCAGCGGAGCCCTACGCCCTGTTACCGCCAAGGAAATATGGTAGTTCTATCTTGACTAAAAGGGATCTGGACACACTTTTTCTGTTTTTTTTTTTATCGTTTACTCTATATATTAAGTAACATACGTCCGTTTTTTATCATGTATCTCCCCTCTTTGACTTAATTCCTTATTTCAAAACGGACCGTTGAAGAATTGTCAAGTCTGCAAGATCAAAGATCTAATATTAGGTCCTTGTCCATATCAACGTTAACATGTAGATCTTGCTGTAGATCCAGATATATTTTAAGGGAGACATAATGGAAAAATAAACGAGAGTCAAAGAGATATACATGTTAAGAGAGTTTGATAAAAAATAGAGAGAAAAAAACAACAGCTAAAATCAAAGTAAGTTAAAGAGAGACGAGAAACATAAGTCAAAGGCAAAGAGAGAGTTACAATTACATAGAGAAACAGAGTGTTACAAAGAGGGGTACATAAAGGTGAAGAGAGGCACATGTACAGAAATACATAATGAGAATCTGTACAAAGAAACAGAAAAATGCAAACCATCATTTTAACACATTAAGAGAGATAGATAGAGACGCAGATACATAGATATAGAGACAGGCAAAGAGCAAGCGACAGTTTCAATATGTGATGTCTACAATTCGCCCTTGGACGGTCATTGGGAAATTGTCATATTTGTCTATTTCGCAAAATGTCATGCTTCACAGAAAACGATTGTTGTTTCTGTGTATACATCCTGAATCAATTTTTTATCGAGACCACAAAAACAAAAAATGTAGTAAATCGTGGATAAATCAAAGGCGAAACGATCCCACCTAGCAAAGCGTGTCCGGCTTTTCGCTGTCATAAGGATAACTACATATACAGTAAATATTACGTCGCTACTTTAGAAAAATGTTGTATCTCTACGTGGACAGCGAACCGGTTACAATCTTTGACGCTTCACATTCCGCGATAAAACTTACCTATACATATGCAAACGAGGCTCCAGACGTGACAGTTGTGGGTGTGTATTTATAGAAGTCAGGTGTAAACATACATACGGATGACATGAACTGAGTGCTCTGGTTCAGAAGGTCTTAGCTTATGTAAGATTGAAATCCAGTGTTGATACATGTAGAAGTTCTTACTAACTAATTATTGCTCGTAAATGAACACAATTCGAGGAAGTGTCGAGGAAGAATCATAAAACAATCCTCAGGTATTTACAATGATATTATACTGTTTTTATTCTAACTAATCAAACGTATATATGTTACAGGGAAACTGTGAAATCAGGGATTTCACAAAATCCCTGAAAATTGAGAGGTCATATTACACAGTTTCACTGACGACCATTTGATTAGATTCAGGGAAGTAGTGAAAAATAATGATACTATTTAAATTATGAAAGCTAAATATATATATTTTTTCTTTTTCTTAAGTAAAACATGTGATCAACTTTAAACATTAAATCATCTTAAATATATAAGTTTATTAAAATAAAAATTATTGAAAATAATAATTTGAGATTTGTGAAAATTGAAGTAAAGGATTTAAGTTTTATTTCTTACAGAATAAACAGGAAAATGCAGCTTAAGGGATTTTTTTTCACTTGATTTTACACCTCTCTTTGAACTTTCTCTTTCCAACTATAAAAATTATCAGTTTGAAATAATTGATTGATTGATAAGTGATAAGGTTTATGGTCCTTCCAGGCATATTCTGCCCCCAGAAAAGCTGGTTGCAGGCATATTATGTTGTGGACCGTAAAATGAAATTAAAAAAAAATGAAATGTGATAGTTATCAACAAATTTAAAGTACACTTTACAAAATTAATTTGTTTTCACACTTTAAAATATCCTAAATTGCATGAAGACATGTATAAATACAAGTTGTTTACAAGTTGACCAACATCGCTTTTGATGAAGATACTTGATAAGATTATTTGACAAGTTTTATCTAATACATTAATGAAATCCTGAATATTATCCATTCAAACCCTTATCATTAATTTATTAATATTATATGTCGATGACTTGAGGCAAAAATATTGTAAGTCCATCACTTTATGAAGGACTAACATTAGTTTGTCAATAGCTTAAGTTTTCTTAAGCACTTACAATCTTTTTGCATAGACCTGACTAAAGGTTTAGTGGAAATCGAATGCAAGAGCCTCTATATTTTATTCAGCATTTACAACTGTTTTGCACGGAAGAAGTATATGTGTTAAAATGTAAATTGTTAGTTCAGCTTTAAATGTTTGTCAATAGCCTAAGTTATCTTTAGCACTTACAATCTTATTGCATTGACCTGATAAATGTTAAGATAAAATCTCATCTACGAGCCTGTGTGGTTCATTAGGCACTTACAATGGTTTTGCACCGAAAATGTTTTATAACAATACAAAATATTTCGTTAAGCATACAATTAGTTTTAATATAAATCATTTTTGTACTGAACATTTCTATTAAAAATACAATTAGTATTCTTTTAATTCATTTTTGCACTGATCATGTTTTATAAGCAAACTTTGGATAACTTAATTCATCTTTGTATTGAATAACTTTGATTTATAAAGCCACTGAAAATAGTCATTTGTTTGTGAAATGTCTAAAAATATTAAAATGTTTATATTTACTTATTCTTATTCGTATCTTTAATTCCATTAACAATTTTTTCATAAGCAAAATAGTTTGAAACAAAAAAAAAAGTTAAAAATAAGTTAAAAATTATTTTCAGGGATTTCGTGAAATCCCTGACGACTTTTTTCAGGGATTTCGTGAAATCCCTTATATTTTTTAGGGATTTCACGAAATCCCTAAGTGAACTAGGGATTTCATGAAATCGCTGAACTTTTAAGGGATTTCACGAAATCCCTGATTTCACAGTTTCCCTGTAACATATATATAATATTCAACTTGGCTAACAAGCATGACATGAACGATATGTATTAAATGGGTTATATCAGTTATGTTACGGCTTTCCTGGATTCACTGATACTACGCTATGACTCTAATGTGTCTTGACTTAGGACATTCCCAGACAAACTAGACGTAACTATGGGGCACAAATACGAGATTCCGAGTTCTAAGGCCAACAACTTAACCACGGGGGCCACGTAGGACCCAATGACATGAACGAATGATGGCTGTTTGGATCAATTAGTACAGTTGAAATTGTTTCTTAATTGTTAAAATATATGTTGAAAAACGGTCGGCGGCTTGGAATTAATAGTGGCATGTGCTTATGAGGATAAACAAAGCAGAACGTGGTAAGTTGGACTGATCGTCGCTATATGACTGAAAAATGTTGAAACAGAATTAAACCTGAATCAAATCTTTTTACCTGTCTGACATTATATCTCCAGATAGTTAAAGGCCCATTAAAGGAGATAAATGCTATATCAAACTATATGTATTGGTAAACTTTTGGACAGATTCAAATAGTTATCACCAGAAAACACCATCAGCATAAGTTAAATGTAAAAGTAAAGCAGAAATAACCCAGATTAGCAAGTTTTATAATTCAGATTTCCTGATTCTTCACCTCTGACCTTGACAGTTGATACACTCATTTTTGAACCGACTAATCAGAATTCGTTATTTTGAATATGTAAACAAACTGGTTGTTGATAAACATGATTGAATTGGGGACAACTATATTTCAAGCACAAAATAACTTATTTTAAATGAGTCTATTTAATAGGGTCTCAATGCATTCCTTAACTAATTCTCATGACTTTTATGAACATAATAAAAGAACTCTATATATTTTTTTCAGTAATTTATTTGTATTCCTCTCCTTTGATGTGCCTTTAAACTCCGTCCTTTATTTTCCTGATGCAAGATCTATCGTTTACTCATAATATACACTGTTTCTAAAAATTTCTAATCCTAGTCTACAAAACAGAGAGCTATAACGAATAATGAAAGAGAAAAGTATAAGTTAGTGTCTTTGTATCGACTCGAAACAAAAAGGAATAATAGCGAAGTTGCTCATAGTAACCAAAGTAACTTTACATAATTTGGAAGACTGCACACTATTAAAAACTAAGGTAACTAACAAAGAGACTAATGATGTAGCTGAGTATCTAACTTTCAATGTACTATAAACACCATAAACTAGTTTTGGCTTGACGCCACTAATTTTTCAATTGATTTACGGCGTATTTTTCCAGTCTACAAGTTTTTTTCGTCTTGGAAAAAATGGAGTTGGACAGAAAAGTGTACAGTTGAATAGGAAGTATACAACAAAAAACCAAATATATAGACCTCCTTGGAATAACAGAATAATTGAGAAAATGTTAAAAACAGCGTAAAACTAGAAGCACCGAAAGGACGACAATCGAAATGTTGTCAATCCCCTTTGTACATGATACCGGTTGTTCTTCAAAGTTCTAATCAATTGAAAAAGGAAGTTTATTGCCTTATAATAAACTTTCCAATCGTAAATCGCTCGGCAAACCTATCTTTATAGAGACGATCGTAAACATTGCTTGTATGTGTTCCTTCATAAAACCCGTATGATTCAATTTAAAGTTTTTCGACATCGAGACTCAAATACAAATGAATTTTTATACGTGTTTTAACCAAACCCTTTCTGAAAGTAGCATAAACTACGAATCTTAAAACAATTCCGCAATGATTCATCATTTCTGTTTTACTAAAGCAGGAGCCTCTTTTACAAATGTTTGTAACTTAACATCATCGTTTACAAAGTTGTTGTTATCCTGGATTCTCAAGGGTTATGTTTTTTTCTTTCAATTTTAAACAAACATGCATTTAAAAGAATGATAAAGATATCCGAGGTAAGGCTCAT
Organism: Cerastoderma edule; assembly: GCA_947846245.1. Taxonomy (NCBI): domain Eukaryota; kingdom Metazoa; phylum Mollusca; class Bivalvia; order Cardiida; family Cardiidae; genus Cerastoderma; species Cerastoderma edule. The sequence goes on from OX401408.1 coordinate 3,588,650, forward strand.
GTTACGTTCACGTCGAAGTAACGTTTTCTGAGATACCCGTTTTCCTCTTAATATTTACGTTGACGAGGAAATATATCGTACAAACCTTTATGAGCAAGGCCCGAGTAGCGCAATTAACAAGGTAATCGACCAATGCGAATACACTGATGAAAGGTTCTGCAGTGGCTTTGTAGTTAGCGTTTGGAACTTAAGACCGGGCGACGTGGGTTTTGACTCCCGATCGTGGCATATTATTTCACTAACGAGTTTCCCTGGGCAATATAGTACTTTCTAGTATTATACTAATGAATTTCAATAAACATAGTTAAAACTGTCACAAAACTAAAATGAAGAATAAACAACGGAGTGATGAAATGACACGATATAAATTATTCGTAGACAGACTGTAATTGATATTCATGAAAACGAAATTCTGACAGCTAGCCATTCTCTCATTATATATTTATATGCATCATGTACACACGCAGTCACACTGTATCTTACTTTCATTACATTGTAAGAATTATACGCTTCAGTGAACGACAAAATTGAAACAAATAAAACATTTAACCCTTTCCCAAACAATAACGACATTTGACGTGTTTGATGCAGACGACTTTGGAAAACACTGTGGATAAAGGAGAAATCTCTCCTTTTCCCACGTTTTCTGCCCTACCAGAAGATTTTCAATTTCATCACATTTTGAAACGTCGTTTGCAAACTCTTTAAAATTGGTACAGTCGAAAAGTTGCTGTTTGGTAAAGGGTTAAGCGTGATTTATGTACATTGTGCGATGGTACGACACACGTTGTACGATGTGATGATGCAACGCACTCTGTACGATATATCATGGTACGACGCTTGTTGAACGACGTACGATTGTACGAGTCAGACTGTACGACGTATATGTAATATGTACGACATACGTCAAACGGTGCAATGTTGTACGACGCACGTTGTACGTTGCATTAGTGTACGACATACATCATTCAATGTTACGACACACATTACGCGATGAAACAACGTACGTTTTACGATGTACGTTCGTACAAAACACGTTTTTCGTTGTAACTACACACGTTGTACGATGCATGATTGGTTGTCACTCGTTATGATGAACGATACGAGCTATTTGCATTGATTTTACATATATCATATTTTGTGACCATATTGCCTTAAACACTGTAGTTATTCGCGTGAATTGATAAATCCCCACACTATTGGCTCAGAAAATGACTTCGCTCTGGTTCTAATCTACAACTGTTATTTTCGCCAATCATGCATGACAAAGACGATAAGTATTGAGCTTTATCGCCTCAACGTGCACAAATGCCTATGATGTAAGGCACACAACGAGCCGGGAAGTTCATGATATCAACAGCGACTTTCACGTATAAATACGCCTTTTGAACATATTCTGAGCAAATGAATTAAGGACTCATTGTTACAAGAGAATTTAATGTCCATTACAAGCTATTTCTTCACCCCCCTCAACAAGATTTTCTACCCAATAGCACAATGGCATTTTTTTTATCATACTTTGTAATTGCCACTTTCCCTTTTTCTTCCGCTCAAATCGAAAATTCACCATGAGGAAATAAAACAGAACATGTTTTATCTTAAAAAATAAGATAAAAAAATTGCAAAAAATACCCACATTGAGCAATACACGGATCTTCTCATTCCAACAGAGGTTTACAACGAATGGAAAAATGCTCTTGGATTGATGTTGGTGGCTGGTGTTAAACAGAGGGTGTCATCACCTGTCGTGTAGAGCAGATACATTATGGAAAGAGAAGCAGCAATGACCGAAGAGAACGATTCTGCTGGCATATGGCACACACACTCGGTGAGTTCCATGTGTAATTCAGTATGATGCAGTCATTGTCTGTTTAATTTTCATAGCTCTCAGCCTTAACGAACTAGTATGACGTAATTGCGTTCCCAAAGATCGTATTTAGTTCGGGTTCCGTGAGAAAAAGGGGAATCTTGCCAAATCGAAGGCCGTGCACTATTTGATATTTCTCACGCAAAAAACAACAAATACAAACACCGGTAACGATGCTGTATACTTATATTCCTTTAATTTTTAGGGTTTTCTTTGACTCTATAGTGAATGAACCCCAATTCCTGGAAATTCAGCAAAAACCTCGTGTCGAAGGCAGTGTTCATTTCCACATCTTCTTTGTTCAGAAGCGGTGAACAGATGAACTGTCACCGTGTTATAGCTTCGAGAGCGCGACACAGTACAAGTATCCATAAGTAAATGAAACAACAGCTACATAAATTTGACCCATCTTATAGCTTGACAACCGTAGACCTATTTCGACTATACCAATTTAGATACATTTGGATACATGGGGGATCAATGTTTTATTACACTTACAGCTAAGATATATAGGCCTCACTATCTAAACAACATTTGTATTTCAATGGGATCTACATTTATGGCGCAGTGTCGCTTTTACATCCTTTCCTACAAAAAATACCCTTTTTTAAGGGTAAGCTGCAGAACATGTAAGAAACCAATACAACCAAAGGATAAATCGCTCAAAGAGAGCAATCGAGCCTTTTGTCACAATGGATTAATCTGTATATCATAGGGAATATGTACTGTTTTCAAGCTTCAGGCCTTTTTTCACTCTGATAGGAATGATTTAATACCTTTTTTATATAGTTAAATCAGGTAATTAGGGGTAGAAATCATGAGGGTTTTTCGAAAGGGGAAAGAAAAATCCTGAGATAAACTCATCTTTAGTCGAAAGCTACATGATATTAAAGAAAATCGCGGGTATATCAAATATTGTGAACAAAGAGCCCTGAAGTTTCTGTTGTTCTCTGCTGTTGCTTCCTAGTATCTATAAAAATAAATCATGAAACATTTCGAAATAATTTGCAATGTTATGATGGTATTTCCTTTGTATGTTCTCGTTTTAGGAAGATCCGGGTTTTGATGCAGATTCGATTATTCTTTTGGAAGAGAATACAGGGATCCAGGACTGGATGGTCCCGGCTGCATTTAGTACAATCTTCTGCTTCTTTCCCACCGGGATAGTTGCAATATATAGTGCTTTAAAGGTAAGTCCTACTTTCAGTCTTAATATGTATTGGGTATGGGAGGTTTTGATCCAAATTGAAAGCAACTAGGGTCAACACAAAACAGAAGGGAACGATTTCTCATTATAATTGGTTGTAATTATTGTGGCAAAAGGATGACTGATTGCTCAGTATGAATTCGATTTGGATATTTGTAACATACAGTTCATTTAAGGTACAAGTAAGTCCTATCTGACGCATTGCCCTTTATGAGCAATGCACTTGTATCACATTTGGTTTCTAGGTCATCATCAACAGGTGCGGCATTGAGAGGTTCTATGAAGAAATGAACTAAAAGAGAAATGCTATTGCCATATAGAATGATAAACACTTGTGTCATCAAGGGTGCAAGTCCTTTTTTTCTGTCCAGCTAAGTAAGTGACTTGTTTATCATTGTGACATTTGAAAAACAAAAGTACACATACAAAACGAATTAACGAATAAAAAGGAATGCATAGCTATATGTCACCAAGACGGACAATATCAGTTAATCAGAAATCAAAATTAATACAAAGAGTTTTTGAAGACTTTTTCGAATTGTGTATTTGAGTAGAGTTCCCTTGCAACTTCATTGATCTTAATTTTTATAATCATTAAGTGATACGCGTTGCTTTTATATAGAGTTCCCGTGGTCATTCTTAGATCTACTCTTTAAGGTCGCTGTGGGAGCATAATCACTTTAAATTAGACGCAACCATATATGGCATGATATTTCATATATCATTTCAGGCAAAGAAATCCAAAGTGAAGAAGGACTACAAAGGTTGGATGAAATATAATGGACAAGCACGATTCTTCGTGTTTTTGACACTACTGGTGGGGATGTTTGTGTATGGTGTCATTATTGGTGCAGTGAAATCCATTTCTAACAATCAAGGTGACACCTGACTAATGGAATAATAAACAAATTCGTCACCATTTGAACTGATGCAATCAAATATGGGTTTCACTTTCTTTTGTGAATGAGTCCCGAATTGTTAAAGACAACAACGACAGCAAACATCAATAACAACAGCGAAGTACAATTTTGAATTGTGTTGAATACTGAGACCTATATTTTATTTGATGTTTTGGAAAATTACTTCTCATTGAAACAGAATAACTTACTATATTTCTTTCTCCAAATGTATGTTTCCTTTATATTCGTTTATTGGCGTGAATTGCTAAAAAAAGCATTTGACCTTTTTGGTGACGCCGGACGAAACATGTTATAAATTTAAATCTGTTTGAATACGAGCTGTATGTTATGTATTCAAACCGGACAGGCCTGTGCAATAAATATTCTGAAATAGTTCCAAGGGTTAGGAAATGAAAATATAAACCACTTATTTTAATAATTGTTACTTAACCGGTGCCACTTGTATCACCTTGTAAAATGAATGAAGCAACTAACCTGAAAGAGGAAACATAACAAACCTGCCAAACGGAACAACACATACACATCGACTCTTGTATCCGAAATGGTGTTATGTATGGGAAATCACAGGGGTTCGAAGTTATGATAGTCTTACGGCTATGTATAAATGGACCATTTATACATAGCCGTTATACCTTAACTCGCCTTAACTTCGGACCCCTGTGTGGTAAATGAGTATTGTTTACTGTTTCTTGATATCGTTTATTCGTGTAAATCTAGAATGATGAAGATCAGAAAGGTAAAAACGATAAGGTTAATTATTTGATCAAGACAATCAGTGATATATACACGCAGCCTATTTATGAATACGTATTAGAAGTGACAAAAGAACTGCTACTTACACCGTAAATGATATGAGGAAACTGTCCATGTGATTATTCTTCGATTACGAATACAAATGGTGGTGATGATAGGAAGGGAGGTAACTGTAATGAACAAATGAAGTCTAAAGTAAAAGGGAAGTAACCCATATCGTAAACTCGTCTATTTTGTGTCATCTATTTTGAATTATCTGCTGGACACCGATTTTGTTGGGTATTTCTTTGGACATTGTTGAATTGCCATTGATGTTAAACTCAGCAATCTTAACCTCTGAGTTATCTCAGTTTAGCAGAACCCAAGATGGCTGTTAACCAGTTTTATGGAAATTGGTGGTTGGTACAAATTACGAGCGGCAGCAAACGACGAAAAGAAACATTTCAAAGCATTTCCCAAGGATAAATAATAAAAACTATTTAGACAGACATGTATTCCTCTCATGTGCAATGGATCGTTTTGTCAAATTGACCTTTAAATACCAATGCCGCAGATGTAACAAAGGTTGGCTTTATTGAGTAAGAGGTTAAAAAGAACTGGTACTATATATATCAGATGGAAATTCATTGAATATGGCTTAAGAAATAATGACAAGAAATCATTCTATTTCGTTGTTTGTTTTTTTTTTGTTTTTTTTATATGGGTATTACATCACATCAACATTATTTCGGTTATGTAGCGATGCCCGACTCTTAATGATGGAGGAAGACCCGATACTCAACTGCCCATAAGGGCTGATCAATGCGGGTAGAACCATCGGCATTCCGTTAGTCAGTCGGGAGACTGCCTCTCATGAAAATCCATATCCCTCTCAGGATTTGAACCCACGCGGAGAGGGGCCATGTGATTTTAAGTTCTGTACTCTAACCACTAGGCCACGGAGGCCCCTTTTCGTTGTTATGTACAGTTTAAAAGAACCTTTTTGTATTCTAAACGCTTAGCCTGTATGTGTATTCCCATTCATTTCCAAAGGGATGATATGGTTTTCTTGACCTACAGCAATGCCATTAACATTCTATTTGAATGTACGATCATTGAAACGCGTGTATGCATATAAATACTTATTTGACAGTGATGTCGCCGCGTTTGTCCGACATTTTTGCCATTTATTTTTTGAAATCACTTAACCTTGTTTACTGTATCGGTATGCATCACTTTCCTTTAAAACAAATCTAATGGTAGACGACGATTTAGGTAGTCTTACGCCTTGTGTCGGTACTGCAATATCTTGGACGCATGCCTGGTCATTACATGAAGTTTGTAAACATTTACGAATGCTTTTCGGACACCTCTACAATTTTAGTGAAAGAGTGGTATTCCGAAGTTTTTCTTAGCTGTTACACTTCTAGGACAAGGACAAATCAAAGCAGGCGATTCCTTAAACCAGCATGGTTAAAGAAAAGATCGCTTTGCATGAGAATAATCTTTTCATGATTTCTGGTCGTTACTTTGAAGATATAGAGAATAGATGGTTGGTGTCGTGAATCGGAAATGTTATCGGGCAAGGCGTAGGAACATTATCCGGTGAGCCGAAGGCGAAATGGATAATATTCCGATGCCGAGCCCGATAACCTTTTTATATTCAAAGACACCAATCATCTATTCTATTTATCCTGTTACCTTTATTTATTCTTTCAAACAAACAAAATGTAAATAAAACACGAGAAAAACGGAAAAAATAAGTAGAGAATGATGTAAACATGACGTCATATCGTTCTTATGACGTCATGATTAGTCGCGTGCATGTATTATATGGCTAGTGCCGGATATCGCAAATGTTATACGGCACCTAGTTATCTGTCCCGAAATGGCACTAGTGACAGGATAAAGAGTATTTCTTTCATATTTCATAAACATATTCTGCTGTTGCTCCCAATCGCTGAGTTCCATACCCGTTGGAAGGCACGTATTTAAGTAGTGTTGTGAAAAGAACAGAAAGATAGAAACTTTCAATTTAATGAGTGTATAATCTTCGAATAGAAAGGAGGCAGCTTTATATTATGTAACGTCGTTGTTCTTAAATCGAACAGCTGAACCAAATCGGAACGTTGAAATCTAGCATGGATCGTTTCATGAGACATTTTTTTGTTCTATGTTGGATACCATTAAATGATTTTATGCAAACCAATGATTCTCAAACTTCTACGAAAGAATGTATACAGCTTATCTGTAAATGTATTAGACGTGCGGACACCTGGGTACCGTTTTACTAAACAGTTTACGCTTAAGACTTGCGTAAGTCTATAACAACAATTCTTCTTTTATCAATATTGGGCTAAGCAATATTGCAAAGTAACACAGCATTGGAATCGTCTCTCCGAGACGCTTCCAATGACGTGTCACATTGCAATACTGTACTGTTATTGAAGATACTATCTAAGCTATCAACTATGATTTACGCTAATATCTTCCGTAAGTTGTTTAGTAAAACGGTACACAGAAGTACAGATTTCAATATCGATCATTTTGATATCCAAGGGAAGTCACTCCTACAGTTTTCTAGTTATGCCTGTGATAAGTTATCTACCATGATGTCAGACCTTCTTAACGTCCTTTAATCAGGTCATGTAGCTGTGTCAAGCGCATGGGGAGAACTCAAGACACCTACCTTAGGAGAAACATCATATACCTTTCTATCTATATCATGTTATTACGGGGTTTAACGACGTCTCAACATTTCCCAGTTATGTTTCCGCTTTCATGGATTTACCAGTACTATGTAAGGGCTTTGAAATGTCATACCAAAGGACACTCCCACGAAACATATGAAACCGGTGTGAGCTCGAATTCGGGACCCCGTTTTCAGACCGCCACTTTTACCACACAGGAGCTTTCCTTTTAAGAAAAGTTATAGAAACGGAAAACACGATAGGGTGGTTACGTTTTGTTGTTTTAAAGGCTCTTTCAGGACCGTATGGCTAGGCTATGCCGACAAACCTATTGCATTATTTTTGATTGCTCTTCAATTAAAAACATGTTCATTGATTAAACTCACAGTACATTTATACTACATAAGACAAGACGATACTTTTAGCATTGTGATGATAAGCCATACTACAAAAATTATTGCGTCATTTTATATAACAATGGTCTTCTCGTAGAATGATAACGATCACGTGACTACAAGACACACATCATCTTGGCCATGTTGGCCCTTTCAGCACTAAGTATTAGTTCAAGCATATATATTCTACACGTTTTGTGAAACAAGTCTTTGCCCAGCTCATTTTTTTCAAAAACAATACCATCATTTTGAACCATCATGGATTCCACTCAGAAAAATAACGTTCACATGATAAAAAGACACAGACCATCGTATCCATGTTGGAACCTTCAGAACTGAAGTCATTCTCTAAAACTATTGCATCATTTTGTACGAGGTCTGGATGTTTCGATAATCAAATCTTTGACAATGTTCTAGCACAGAGATTATCTAGACTAAGTAAGACATATAGGTACTTTGAGCACTGTATGCCTTAGCTATGCTCCAGAAATGAGTGCGTCATTTTACACGAAAATGGTCTTCTCGTAGAATAGTAACGTCCAAATGCTTACAACACACACACAGTATTGCCATGTTGGCGCTTTCAGCACAACATATTAGTTAAATCATTTTTATTCTCCACCAATTGTGAAAGTGTTTTGAAAAGGTTATGTTTAAGAAGGCATTGCGTCATTTTGTACGGGCATGGATTTCTATTAGAATAATAACGTTCACATAATTACAAAATTCCAGCTATTTTGGCCATGTTGGTTCTTCCAGCACTGTACACCTCGACCATGATCCTCAAACGATTGCATCATTTTATACGAGAATGAATTTCTCTTTCATATAAACTAGTTTCATTATTATAGCATACAGGCGATCTAGACTTAGTAGGACATGTTGGCACTTCTAGCACTGTATGTCTTAGCCATACTCCAGGAAGTATTGCATCATTACGTACAAGTAAAGATATTTTCTTTTCGTTCATAAAAACCTTTTACATTATTTTAGCACAGATATCATCTAGACAAAGTAAGACAAACTGGCACGTTCAGCACTGTATGCCTAGGCTATGCTACATAAACTATTGACAGTATATATGTACTGACCATCTAGACTCAGTAAGACATGTTGGAACTTTCAGCACTGTACGACTCAGCCATGCTCTAAAAACTATTGCATCATTTATACGAGGATGGACACTTTCTTCACATAAACCATTTACAATGTTATAAAACGATCTGAGCCATGTTGGAACATTCAGCACTGTATGTCTAAGCCATGCTCCAGAAAGTATTGCATCATTCTGTACGAGGATGGATTTCTCCGCATGCCGCCCGCCGGGACCTGACGGCGATTAGCTGCTGATAAGCCCGGTGCACGTGATAGCACGGGCCTCGTCTGCATCTTTATAGTAATCTCTCGGTGTTATGGTTGTTAATTCTCCTATCGTTCGTGACGTCATCCATACACTGCTCTCTTGGCATGGATGCAAGGAACTATCTTAAAGAACGCAAAGTTCAACCATCTACCTTCATCGATATGCGTTTTAACATAATTGTGGCAATGAATATAGAAACAATCGTGACACGAAGAGAACTTGTTTGAACCATGCAAGTTTCTTTACGGTATAAATTGTTTTAAATTAACAAAATAATATGGGTTTCCCGTAAAAAGCCTGAAAGCCGCACATGCTTGTTTTACAATTTATTTAATGAAAGTACAGGCTTCCAACGTCTTTGAGTGATATATTTAAAAATGATCATTTATTGAATGACTAAGATGTCTATGATCACCTTCTCAATGTCTGTTGATAACACTGGTTCTAACCCACTCGGCTTGATAGGTCTTTTAATGCCTATCAAATAAATGTGTATACAGTCGAGTCACAAGACGTGTTTGTCAAAAGGGTTTCTCAAATTTTACATAATTATGTAGATGCGTTTAAACAAAATAAATACAAAGTGAGAATTTCCTATGACAAGATACCACAGAGCCCTGTTACGACTTATATGTAACAGATCTTAAATGTTACATGTGTTACATAATGAACTGTGATATAACTGCCGTAACAGAGACCGTCCTCATACTGATCAATCTGAACACATTTGGTTTATCCAATGAAAACACCTATGAAATAATAGGGATGACGCCATATTGTTTCCCGCGAGAATGACGTCACTTTACTTTCGTTTTTAAAAATAGATCTTAAATGTGAAATCTTAAAAGTCGTTAAATTTGATTGAGGAAACAACTATACATGTCACAACAACAGTTTCGCCATTTGGTATGAGTTACTGATAAAAAATGATTTAATAGGATGTCCAACACTTCCATAATTATTGAACTACTTAGCGTGTACGCTTAGAAAATGTGTAAATTGGCGGATGCCGATTTACCCGAAAAATTGTAACCCTACACTTATATCCGAGGTGCATTTCACAGCTCACGGAAATACCCGAGTAGTTCCGATTGCATACTGATGAATACGAGAGGAAAGCCGTAAGAATACCTAAAACAACGTTGACTCGGCGTTAAACCCCCATATGAACGAAGTAGTTGGTTAACCATTTTCAGCACGTCGAGCCATGCTACATGCACGGATTAACGTGAAGATCATGGCGGAATTTGAGACCCTGCTATACTATCTCAATCTAACGTTGTGGTCCAACTTTATCGATGAACCAGATTAATGAAGGCCATGCGTGTAATCATCACCCTCTCTGAGAAAGTATTCGTAAAAATGATCAAAGAATTTATGAAAAAAGGAGAAGGCAACGCATAAAAAAAGTTAAGTTACCATTTTTTTTATGAAATGCAAGTTCCAGTGTTATCAATGTTCTAAGAGTCATCAGCGGCTGAACGTCCGAAACATTGCGGGACTATCCCTATGAGCCTATTTTATTGCACGAGTCTAGCAATTTTTAACAAAGACCAAAAGCTCGTGACAAAGCGGGATACGAGTATAGGAAATTGGAAAAGAGCAGCCTTAATCAGTCTTGGCTAAATGGGGCTCTTATTTCAAACTTTAAAGTAAATTACATAGATTGGGGAGAGCAGTAACATCATGTTCACTTCTTTAAGTTTAATGAATTAAGTGATGTTATGTACGGTGTGGAAGAGGACGATGGCCACAACCTTCACATACCTATGAACGTCGATAATAACGAAAAAAGAGACAAAACAATCGGGGCATTGATATGAAGTGTACGTTTGATAAGAAAGTTTCAAAGTAAATGGAAAGGTTGAACATGTTTGGTTCCAACCAAATTTTTTTTGATATGTTTATCTACTATCTCCCGGATGCAACTGAAAAGATAAGATATCTTAACAGAAGAGATTCAATATGCGTTGATAAACCAATGAAATGATAATATATGTATCTACAAGATAGTGTAACCTTACTAGATTCCTGCGCAGTTTCATGTGAGGCTGAACCCCCCAAAAAAAGAAATTGAAAAAAAAAGGAACATTTGAACTACAAATTGACAATTTCAGCTGGTTGGACGTTGGCTTCAAGCTGGATGATCAATTGACATATCATGTTTTTTATATGGGTTCCGCATCGGGTCAACATTATTTTAGTGTTGTTGCTATGTCCGACTCATAATTATGGAGAGTGATCCCAAATTCGACTGCCCATAAAGGCTGGTCAAGCTGAGAGGAAGCATCGGCGTTCCGTAATCCCATAATTGAGTCGGAAGGATACCTTTTACGAATGTCCAAATACCGTCAACTGGATTTGAACCTACTCGGAGACGGGCGATGTGATTTCAAGTTCTGTGCTCTAACCACTAGGTCACAGAGCTATCAAATTATGGAATGAAGTAATATAGATCTATCTATGGGGTTGATTGTGTCTTCTTGGTCATTTCCAATCTTTGATATGCCTCAGGTTGCAAATGAAACATATGTATACATAAAAGATACGGGATCTTTTGGAAGTAGAGCAATCATTTTATCAACAACTTAACGCGTCGATTCTTATCATTTGGGCAGAGGTGAAGGACGCACAATCATTGTAACAATTGGAATGCTGAGAATATGTGCCGGGTTATACAGGCTACTGCGCTCGAAATTCTAAACATAAAACCAAAACAAACTATTGGATAAAATAAGATAAAAGTAAACCATCCTAATGTTTTTATCTATTAAACTGTACCTTTTGACTTGCCCAAATCTTAGAACTTGCAAAAAGGGAAAAATGATGCGAACGATCGCTACTGTTTTGCGTAGAAAACTTTGTTTGGCACAAATTTATAAACAACCACGATATAGCATGTGCATAATATAGATGGCCGAATAAAACAGGCTGGGTGTCTATGGCCGAATAGGGCTGTTAATACGATACAGGTAGAAGGCTGCTTACATGAATCATACAACTAATGATCAAGGAGTCCTGCGTGGTTGTAGTGTTAAAAGTGGGGAATTGAAATGCGTAGCTCCTGGGTTCGAGCCTCACCAGCGCTTTTGGGTTTTTTGGTGTCCTATGGCAAAGTTTATCAGAGTACGACCCTGGTACTGTTGAATGTCAAGGAAACCGTAATGTAACTGAAAAACTGTTAACACAGCATTAAACCAAGACAAAATGGTTACCAACAGCTTTTTCTACACAGTGATCAGTATTCCCTGTAGATGGTTAATTTGTATTTGATAAACATGAAATGAATAATACTGGTGTGTATGAGACACGTGTCACCACAATAACTGGCACAATAACTGGCACCAGGCATGCTCATTTTCTTAAAGATTGTCGCTTAAAACAGGATTGACTCAACCCTATGATTAAGTCTTTGTTGAAAAAGGACAATTTGATGTGTCAGTGACGGTCGTAACCGAAGAGTAACGTTGTAGAAATGACAAGCAACACTATTGATGACCTTACAAAGAGCAACAATGAGGAAAAAGCAAAGGACGACCTTGTGGACCCCCCCCCCTCCCCCCAAAAAAGAAAGAACAACGGTAAAGAAATTACAAAGAACGTTTTCGAAGACCTTACAAAGAGCAAAAAAGAAGACATTACAACAGCAAAGTTGAAGACAAAACAAAAACTAACAATAAAGTTATAACAGAGAGAAATATTGAAAGCATGGAAAAGAGCATCGCTAAAGACAAAACACAGAGAAAGGTTAAAGACATAACAAAGACAAACGTTAAAGACATAAAAAAGAGCGACGTTGAAGATATAACACAGAGGAACGTTAAAGTCAAGACCAAGAGCAACATTGAAGACATAACTTAGAGCAACGTTGGATATATCAAAGAGGTACTTTGAAGATATAACTAAGTCGTGAAAAGAATTTTTACATCATTTTATTAATATCATTCTTTATGAGTGAAGTAGGCCGTTTTTATGAATAAATAGATACATCCGTACCACTCGCGCGTAAAATGCGCGAACATCGTCGATTGAAATAGTCATATGGTACAAAGAGCACATGTCAAAAAAACAAAAACAACATACAAAGAGCTCTTTAAGATACATGTTCTCAATAAATATATATACTCTTTGTCTTTCCCGATTATTAGCTACAATGGTATCGGTAGGGCACTAAAACAGATAAGGTGGTGGTTCGGATTGGATACTTTGTGTGTCTTGTCAGAGAAAAACAGATTGAAAAGTTATATAGCAAGTGTTTGGCACAGCAATCTTTTATCATATTGGATATCGATAAATATTAAAGAAGATACATTGCTTATTTGACAATTCCCTCTCCAATGGTAATGATAGTTCATGCCAGAACTTGGTATAGCGTACATGGTTCATAGCTTTAACTGATTGTTTTTTTGTTTATCGCCGTATTTATTAAGACACATTGTAAGCTAGATTCTGATGTCGTGAAAGAAGATCGATCTTATAATTAAACCGGAAGTTCCAAACTATGTTTGATGATATTTCATTTATTTGATATAAAAGAGATAATTGAAAGAAATCCCTTTTTGGAACAGGTCGCTTTAATGCTGAAATCTATTTAAATTGGATAAAGTTACGATATTTCATAAGGGAAAAATTCATAATATTACAAATAAAAGTATCTTATTGACTTAAATAAATTGGCGGGGATAAGTTAGGGACATCATTATGTGTAAAGATATCAGACGATTATATGTGACAGTAATTTGAAGATATAGGAACGGACGACATCAGTCATCACTAGCTATAGGTCGAGGACGGAGTTTTAGACGGATTGCTCGTTGGAAAAAGGAGCTTTTATAGCAAGTTGCTCTTTCAATTGTTTTGTTGTTTTTTTGGACTAAATGATTTGGCCTTCTATCCAATTGGACCTATACATACACCGTACTTCAAGGTCTACTAGATTATCGATATAAACTTGCTCGATCACCAAATTATTCATTTGTTCATCCTCATGAAAATAGAGACAAGCTATTTATTCTGATTTATATACATGTACAGGTTTCTAACAACTTCCATAAATTTAGTATTCTTATGAAAACTTTTAATTGCGAGCTTTTGCTTTTAATTTGAAATAGACTAAAATATGGACGAAGTAAAAACGTAACTAGTAATACAATGATGTCACTTTGTAGGAGAAACACCCCGCATATACACACCAATCCAAAGAAAATGATGACTAGGCTTGTTCTGGTAAAAGTAAAAACAACTTTTCAATTTTAAAAAGATTAAAAATTGTACGAAGCCATTGGTACTGGTTTAACAATGATGTCACATTTTAAGAATAACATCCCATCTATATGGGGTGGGGGTAATTTGCTCGGTTCGTTGCGATACTACTTAAATATGGTCTGTTTAACACGGCATATGTAGGTTGACGCCTTTGGATGAATTGGTCCAATTTTAGCCCATACCGAACTGTCATGGTAAAGTTTCTATGTACAGAGATATTCAAATTTATAAATTAACAAAAGTATTTACACTGTCATGGCAACGTCTTTTCGCTAAGGTCAAGCGACCTACTGTGTTCTAGTATGGTAATCCATCCATTTATCTATCGTTATCGATGGTTGTGTTGTTCCGGGGAAGTTCGATAATTACCGTGTACGTAGGATCGAAGGAGTATGAGAACGACATCGTGCATTTACACCACTATTATCACGGTCTACAACACGTATTTCGATTAAACGATGGACTTGTTAGTCTCGAAATGAACTCTTGAAATGTAAATGATATAATCTACTTACTTCGTTAAGTATCGTTTATCAGGCTTATTTTTTTAAATGAACACAAACCGAGTGATAGATTAATGAAGGTTGGACCAACTTAATATAACTTTCATTTTTTATACAAAATTACTAAATAGTGTTCTTCGTTTTGTCATTGGTTTTCGCGTTTATTTGCGTCTGTCGTTTTGTTCTCAGATTTGAAGACTTCATCAGTGTCTCTCTCTATCCCTGTTTTGTTTTTAATCTGTCTCTGATCACATTTTAACGAATGGTTTCCGTAATCACGTAACCATCGCTTCACCCTCGTTTTCCCGGCTACCCTCTTTGTCGCTTTTGTCTTCTAAAATGCGGACAGAAGCCGGTGGCTATGTTGAAAACTCCCGTTTTACACTGCGGCACGATGCATTCGTCCTTTTTAATACATCTGTAAGTAAAATGTTTTTACTCAAGTTATATCGATAACCTAAAGAATATTGAAAACTAGGTAGCACCATCATTCAAAGAAACAAGGCCCCTAGGGAATACAGACCTTCACCTCGCATATTGATTGGTCCTCGTGGCGAAGAATTTCGTTCACAATGATGAAAGCATTCGGAACACCTCGGCCATTTCTTAAAATAACCTCGGAGGTAATGGGGAGCCATTTTTGAAAGTAGGTCAGCAACGAAGGGCCAATCGTATCAACTCGGCAATCCCCGTCACAAGCCGGGGATTACCGGAAAGAGCTGATTGACAAAATATGAAACAAAGATGTGTTCATATGATCATCTTTAATGAAAAGGGTAAAAAAAACATTTAATTGTGATAAAAAAAACAATTTGTGTGTATTCAAATACATATTTAGTGCCTGTGTGCATTTTGCGTTATCCGCCGGAAATAAGGCGAATTACCCCAGGATTTCTGGTGTATTCATGTACTGCCTACGAGGTATATCTACCGACTTGTTACGGGGATTGCCGAGTAGATACGATTGTGATGAAAGATGTAGTTTTGATTAACTTAGCTCAATATGGTTTTCTCAGAAAGCAGCTATGCTTCGTACCGTATCATTTTTTATGCCTTTTTTGTTTCTGAACCAACATTCTTGATATGTCAATGGTGCTTTCTTATTCAACTTAAATAGCAGCTTGCGTTCTTTATTATGTTTAACATTTTGGAGATTTATTTTACAGAACGGATTTCCGACGATTTGGGTTAATATTGGTAAGACAGAAGCAAGGGGCAGTTACTTCGCTCTAAACATTCATATACTATTGTTGCTGTTATTTTAGATCTGATTGTTTATAGAGATGACGATGGTTATGACTTTAAATGAAGAACATTATAAATCATGACGTAAAGTCCGTTATTGTTGTTGTTTTAATCTTTCTTGCGCATTTAGAAGGCGGTAAACAGGTCGGTACTCACTCTAAATCACTTTCGTCTAGCGGATGAATCCCACGCTGTATGCTTCGGCACTTTCTATTGGCGTCTCGGCAAACACAGTCGCAATTCACACCCGTTCGATCCTTCCTGAATTGGCGGGGGCAGTTCTTACCGCAACTGTAAGGGAATTGAATACAATATTCTTAAAGGGGCTTATTCACATATACGACAACGTAAAAGTAGAAATAAACTGTCATTGAAACATGCAAGGTTTTCTATCCCGATATTATATACTATGAAATAAATCTAAAATGTAGAATTGATTCAAAACGTGTCAATTTGTATATGTATGTACAGATATTATTTCATGGATTCAAAACAATCGTAACGTTTTGGAGACGAATGCATATTCATTCAAATTAAAAGGCTCTAAATACTGAATGCGAACTCATGTTTCCTCGAATGGCCGTTCTCAAGTATGTCACATACAAAAGAACAGCTGCTATAGTTTTAAAGAAATAAAATCGTACAAGTGTCCTCACATCTGTAAACAGCTATTACATCAAATCAACATTGTCTGTGTTACATTACAATACCAGGCTGACGATGAACGGAGGAATACCTCGTGGTAATACGTAAATGCTAATATGTGTTGTTTCAAACTTGGAAGAACAATCGGCATTCCAATGGTCTGACTGAGGTCTTGTAAGGTAATTATTCATACATATATAGAGTCATTTGTTAAGTAACTTATTTGTTCTTGTTATATCTTGTCAATGGATATTTTCTTATCGGTAAAACGTGTCACATTGCTGAAGAAGATATATAGGGAATAATGATTTGAGAAATGACTATCGTAATATTTATCATAAAAAAAATAAAAACAATAATAAAAAAAGAGAAAAATAAACAAAACTTTTAGTAAAGAATATTCATGCGTTCATGTTTTGTGTTCATATTTGCAGTTAATCAACCATGATCAACAGACAAGTTGATTAACTGCAAAGATAACAAACATTATGCTTTGTAAAAGTAATTCATACAGATGTATGATGTCTTCAACAATTTGAATTCAAATATTCAAATGAAAAGTAAATCAAGGAAAACAACTTATTGATAGTTAAATTCTGTCAACTGTTGTTGGTTTCAATATTCCAATCCCATCACAAAATTCGTTATAAAGAAAAGCGTAAAGTTACTTACTTTGAATTATGTTCCACCCTATGACATTCGCATGCCGTGTGGTTGATGAAACTTTTCGCGGCAAATAAACGTTGGATTGGTATAACAGTTTCACCGTTCTCGTTAAAGGATCTTTTTAGGACCTACAAAATAACAAATACCAATCCATAAACTTTGCAAACCTAATGGATGTTTGTATCATAAGTCGCGTTTCTCAGTTTGTCAGTTTCAAGACCTATACAGCAAAATGAGACAAGTACAAAGATCAGGGTACCGTTTTTCTAAACAGTTTACGCTTAAGATTTACGTAAGTCTAAAACAACAATTTCTCTTATTTCAAAATTGGACGAAGCAATATTGCAAAGTGACACATCATTGGAATCGTCTCTCCGAGACGCTTCCAATGAAGTGCCACATTGCAACACTGTACTTTCATTGGAGATACTATCCATGTTTATCAATTATGACTTACGCAAACATTTTTCGTAAGTTCTTTAGTAAAATGGGCCCGGTCCACTGTTCTCGAAAACTTAAATCTCAACCTGTTTCGTAATAATCACCACATTATACAACTTTTTTACATACAAGTAACGAGTTGCTACACGGATATCGTTATAAGCTGAATAAGATAAATAATCCGTGTTCTTGACGTCTTTTTAGCATTTAAAATGTTACCTTAGACAGCGTTTGGGTTGACTTTAAGAAATTGCTCAAACTGAAGTTGAGTGAAAACGCAATTGAATACGTATTCATTATGAGATCACTAGTTAAATTTGATGCGTTTACTTTGAGTTTAACCATGGTATCATGCAGTTCTTGAGCACGTTTCACGAACACGGACCACGGTGTAAAAAAGTAAATAACTCTTTATAATGGTGACATGTGTACAAATATAAACAAAAGGAAACCATATTCATTCCAAATACAATATAGAACACCTGGCCCTATGGACCTATAAGCAACTGTTAGATAAATACGATTGAATTACAACAATGTAAGTCCCTATTTCTCAAGGGAGTCAATCGCACCGCATGCTTAAATCACATGGTAAAAACCGAAATACTGTTCAGAGTACTATAACAAAAACGCTCTATACCCACCATGAAGTGTCTATCAATGATCGCTATCCCGTTCTCTTTCCGGGGTCTACACTCCTCCCCGTACGGACAACATCCGGTCTCGCTCTTGCACCGATGGACAATGGTGCATGACGGGAAATACGTGAGGATCGCACCGTGCTCCTGGTCCCGGATCCGCACCAGCTCCGGCTTCGGCTCCGAGCATTTGGAAAACTTGCTCTTGTTCACCTCCTGGTAGTGCTCGAACCATTTTTCGCCACCTGGTGTGAGATATGAATTACATATAACATGGCGTTTTTAGTTGAAACTAGTATGTTTGTGTTTTTGTTGTTAGCCTTATTATCATTGATAATAGCCGTGTAACGAAAGTTCGCTACCTCATAGTGCTCGAACCATTTTTCACCACCTGGTGGAAGATACATTTTAAAAGTATTGGTTTGAATTGGAAAGATTATGTTTGTGTTTGTGTTGTTTATCCCTAAACGAAACGAACGGCTGAATATCAGCTCTGCATGTCAGACTAAACGAAGATAATTATTTTTTGCGTAGAGTTAAAGATGAAAACAGAAAATGCATAAGGAAATATAAATCAAAGATAGATAAACAAATAAGTGCCAAAATGAACTGGTCAAGTCGTGTTGATCAACTTGCATTCCATAAATTAGACGGAAGGCTACCTCTTATTAACATTCAAAGTCATCCCTATCAAGATTTGAGACCACATGGAGAATGACCATGTGATTTCAGGAACAAGGCCACAGAAACCCCCTGGAATTGAAGAAAGATCGAAGCGACTGAAACTTGCATGCCTTGCAACAGATCTAGGACAGGTCCCCCTAGGTCTTACTAAAGGGAACAAGTCTTAGTTCTGGTGCTAGGCATACTAACTGTAGTATCCCGAATTGACCAATCAGGGAAGCGAAAGAAACACTACTCACTTTCGGTATCCCCATCGACCATAGCCACTTAGCTATGCGACATATCTTAGACAAGTTTCCCCTAGTTAAACATAGGGGGAACCAGTCTAAAGTCTGTCGCAAATATGCTTGTTGCAGTCAACCTGAATCGACCAATCAAAGAAGCGCAAAACAATTGTCCCTCCCGGTAACCCCATCGACCATAGCCACTTAGCTTTGCGACATATCTTAGACAGGTTCCACATAGGTTTCCCTAAGGGGAACCAATCTAAGATCTGTCGCAAAGCATGCTTTTGCAGTCAACCTGTGAATTTACCAATCGGAGAAGCGCAAGAAAGAAAACAAAACAAAACTTACTTCCGGTATCCCCATCGTTCATGACATCTGGCGAGTGGTAGTCCCGTTTTCCGTGTAACACCGAATGAGACTTCATGTAGACTATACTGTTCACCTGGTCGTCACTGAGTCCTGGCTTATCTAGGAACAGTCGCATGATATCCGGAACGCTCCTGGTCCGGGATAACCGTGTCTCGAATTCTTTTAATGGGACGCTCTTGTATGGTACGTCCTGGAAATACAAAAAAAAAATGTAAATGTAGAAGGCGTCTCGATTTACAAGGTAAAGCTAACTTTGTAAGAGGACTGGATAGCTCAATCGGAAGAGAGTTTACACGGGTTGCGGAGGTTCCGGGCTTGAGTCCCAGCTTGGCTGCATATTTATCCCAACTTGGTTACAAAATGTTGTGAGATTTTTTAGAAATTCTTCTTTTGATTGATTCTCTTTTATGTTTACTATGGTCTAGACACACGACTGCATTGGACACAATCACAAAAAAGTTCATGGTTAATGAAATTCCAAGTAAAGCTATTTGTATTGATGCTTTATTGTTTAATATGTTTTACTTTTATAACCATACACAACTATTATACACAACTATTGGCTATTATGATGGATTCAGACTTTAGAATACTAGCATATTACAAATTGTTTTATTTGAAAACTGCTGTCTGTTTGGTATCATATTAAAAAACAAATGCGAAGTAATCTACCATTCTTAAATCATAAAAAAAGAAGTACTTTTCTTGCAGGCAACAGTCATGAAAGAGCATTGAACAGAAAGGTATTTGTGGACAACTATTTCAAAAAGGATTTTAAGATTTGGCTTATTTTATTCACAGCAAAAAAACCTTTAACGCATTTGACTTTAAAGTATAAACATAAGAAATAGAATATAAAGATCACAGTTCACAGCAAAAGTAGAATTCTAAAGCAAATGAAAGAAATATACGACTTTATTTTAGGATATTCATTTCACTTCAGTTCCTAAGTAAACAAACCAAAAATCATAAAACACTAAACAATGCAACTCGAGCAAGTATGACGACAACGAATACTTCAGGACAGAAATACCTTCAAACGAGTGCCTTTTAACCCTTGGAATGCCGGGACTTTTTATATAGGCAGCTTTTTGTGGCGTCTGCTTTCCAAAACATTAATTATCTGCTTAATTATAATGAGGATAGATACTCAGAGAAGCAAGCAGGTTAGATCACAGGTCAGCCACCAATGTATTTGGCAGCTGGCCTGGATCCAACCTGTTTGCATAAGCATGAAGTCGGTTCCAACACTATAAGGGTTACAGATGTAGCTACATTTCTATGCAACTGTATAGATACTGAATTGGCGAAAGGAATAGCAAAACACACTTCAAGGATAAGGATTTATGGGTACGAGCCGAGTTTAAGCTGCCAAAACAACTGATATACTTTCTCATGGTCTACAAATTTAACTTTTCTTATCGAAAAGCATGTCTATCACGGTTAAGAAAAATGTTTACGACAACGATTCACTTAAAACCTACTCGTTTAAGGTTTTCAAGTACTTGAAGTTGTAAAACATCCAGAAAGTCGGTATGAAACTTTATGTTCAAGTGGTATAGTGCCGTAGGCCGAGATGTCGTTTTTTTATCAATGAGCAATTCATATTTCTAGTGCAGAAACGAGTATTAAACATTATGAGATTGCATCATCAAACATATTCAACCTAATAAATGACATTACATAACGTCTGGGAGTGCTTTGGGTCTTCATTCACTTATTATAGGGACTTACTTAGAGTTGTATGCTCTGGGAAGTAATAAATGTTAATAAAATGATATCAACGACTTAACAATCATTGTCACTTAACCAAAGAAAATTCCAATTAATTTACTTTTAAGTCGCTGAAATCCCGTGATTTTGTAACACAATCTGAAGAGAGCATTTGTGCCTGTTCGCGCTTCTGTAATACCTTGATACTAGGGATGGGAACGAATATTCGAATATTCGAATATTCGAATAGCGGTCGAATATTCGAATAGCAAAATAGTATTCGAATATTCGATTTTAATGAACCCATATTACTGTATGTTTACCAATAAATTTTATTCAAAAATAATGTTGTTTTATTTTAATTTTTTTCCTCTAAACCGATTCCAAATATCGAAGAACGTGCCTAGCTCCCAGGTGCAGTTACGATGTTTTTACAACGTATGTCACACAGTAAAACACCGCTAAATCTAACACCTTAATGATCTGCTCTTGCTCCTTATTATCCAAAACAAGTCAATCACGCTAATTGACAATTGTCAGTGTCAACCAATCATGTAACTTGTTTGTCGTGAAATTAAACAATTACTCTTTCAATAACCAATCGTAATCATGATTGCATATGCACGAAGACCAATCAAATAATGTGTTAGAAAGTATATTTTTCTTTAGAATAATTTGTCAAACTTATTTACATTCTAATTTCTACATCTATTCGATAAACATCACAATGTCTCCATCACGTGTCTGGAATTACTTTACTCGTTCTGCCGAACATCAACAACTATTTAAGTTTCTGATGGACCAACTCTGTAAGAAACTGGAAAAGTTGTCTGTTGATAAAAAACGAAATAATGGTTATCAATGCTTTGATATTGCATGCACGTACATGTATACAGATATCGGCTATACACAAAGGGTTTGAACAGAGGACTAGTGTTCTAGTATTCGGACATGCAGACATTCGGACATCAAAACGAATTCTAAAATCGAATATTCGAATATATTCGAATAGTTCTAGTCGAATATTCGAATAGTGATTTCACTATTCGTTCCCATCCCTACTTGATACATATAAGTATAGTGGCTCAAACCGACCGGTCTATCGCCGAAAACAATACATGTACGTCTTGTTGTTTTAACATATTTCATTTGGCTGACTAATAGGCCCATTGGGCTGTGTGAGATTCGTGTACTCATGTATGTATTTCTACTCTGCTCATACATGTCATACTTACAGAAAATGTTTTGCTTTATTTTATCTTTTCACCATGCATGAAAACATATACGTATATGTACAGTGAGTTCCCGTTAATTCGAACACGTCCGTTCCCAACAAAATGTCCGGATTACCGATTCATCCGGACTATTGAAGTAGAGCATGTTCTTATACACATTAAGACATAAACGGTCTGTATACACGTGTATACTTATAACGCTTTAGCAAACGCCAAATTTGTATTCAGAAATAATCTTCTGATATAGCAGAAAACATTGTGGGAAAAGGAGAAATTGCTCGTCTCGAGCAATTTCTCCTTTTCCCACAATGTTTTCAAAAGTTGTCTGCAACAAACTGGTCAACTAAATCCGTTCCCTTACAATTTCGTTCGGATTGCGAGACATCCGGATAATCGGGATCCGGATAAATGAGGCTTCACTGTAAAGCATATCATTCTTATTTATTGATAAGCACATTCGTTAAGTAAACATGGAATCTTCTTTCTCGTTAGCGTTATTGGTTGTTTTATCAGCTGCCATTGGTTTGCATTTTCTTGGCGGCTCTAAGACAACACTATCACCAGCATCGTTTCGAGACACCCATCGTTTTATAAGCTTGATCTTATAGGTAGGCCGTCATGTTTGTTTTTAACGATTTTAAGGCCGATGATATTTCCCGTCGGCATAATCTCTCTTAAGATACGATACTACTTATCATTATAAGACGTCTCGTAAAATGTTAAAAAAATGTTAAAACGAAGTCTAGTAACACGATCGTCTCGTATATTTCCTAATCTAAAAGATCATTCACCTTCCGATATTATACGTCATGTCTTGCAATCGAAAATGATACTGCACAGTATCTAGTGAAGATGCGAGGAATCGCTGGTTTGCGCTATATACAATAACGCATCCAGATGAAATGCTTTTTAGCGCCAATCTGCATGCAAACCGTTTCGAAAAATAAAGGGTTGTATGTGAGTAAGTATTCTATTATATTAACTGTTGTGCATAAATGCACACAAATACATATATCTATGTAGGTTAGACTTAGTTATGCAGGAGCAAAATAAGTACAAGTCTATAAAATAGAAAATAAGATTGATCATATATATTTGAATATTTATAATGTTTTTACCTGATTTTATGCTTGTACATAATTATGGAAAATAAAAGAAGCCTTGCAGCTTCACCAAAAGAAAAAGAAGATACAAAAAGGGAAGTACACCAGTTTGAAATCAAGAATTAATTATACAGAGCAAGGGACTTGATGTAACCGGTACTTTTTCGATTAGTTTGATTAATTATTAAACTATAAAAAGCGTACAATTCAACCTTTGCTTTACACATTACATTTGAGATGAAAGGCTATTTGTGAAGATAATGACACAATAGCTTTGACGTTTCGGCAATCCATGTAAACGCAGTCTCTCGTAACCTCTAATTTACCGATTAACGGCAGTGGATTGTCTGATTTTGTTTTGATTTGTTAAATCGTGACTGTTTCTAGTGTTTACAGGAATTGCTTTGACCTCCCGCAACAGGTTACTCAAGCCATGAACGGAAAACGATGGTTTTACTTAATTGAAACATCATGTTCTCGGAGGGAATTCAAAAATAGAATTCCGTCGTTTGACCTCTCGTATTTACGCTGAATATAAGCAAAAAGAAAGTTATGTCTTAGAATAAGCTTTGATTGGTGTCATTAGTTTTTAAAAAGAATTTATAATCGCTAATCGATTCTGAATGCATTTTACAGACAATCGTAAAGCAACTATTTAGAAAATTCTATCACGTGAAAATCAATTTAAAAAGCATCTATGGGACAGATAAAATATTAAGGCGACAGATCCAAGAGAAGAAACAAATGAGATCTTGATATCTTAACACCTGAAAAAAGACTTAAACTGGCCAGCTGTCTATGAGGTTTTCTTTAACAAATGAAAATAAATGTCTATCCAAATGGCGTCACCAGTTATCTACTGATGTATATAGTTATCCCTTACAATACAAAGGTGGTTGAAAAGAAGAGCTGATAAATGGCGCATTTGAATACCTTAAAGGCAATATTTCATTTTTTTTATACGAATCCTTTGCTATGAGTACTTTCGATCCTGATTCTTTCTAATAGGTACCAGTAATAAAGGCTTTAGAGGAGCAACGAAAAAGTAAACCTGGGAAGTTCACCTATCATCCGGGTACCGTTTTACTAAAGAACTTACGGAAAATATTTGCGTAAGTCAAAACTAATAAACATTGATAGTATCTTCAATGAAAGGACAATATTGCAATGTGAGGATGTCATTGGAAGCGTCTCGGAGAGACGATTCCAATGATGTGTTACTTTACAATATTGCTTTGCCAAATATTGAAATAAAAGGACTTGTTGTTTTAGACTTACGCAAATCTTAAGCGTAATATGTTTAGTAAAACGGTACCCAGGGTACTTCTGGTGGTTTTATCAGTTTAATATATCCCTAATGTAAATCCTTTATAGCAGATAATGGGTTGTAGAGGTATTTCTTCTATAAAAACACTAATTGTGTACCGGAAGTCTCCTGAACCTATTGCAAAACACAGAATTGGAGTTTAGGTCGTATGGTTCCTTGCTGTAAGGCCTTTATAATCATTAATATCTTCCAAAAGTATGGTCCAGAAATATCGACATACATGAACCAACTGCTTACTGGAAGTCTACACCTTTTAAAACACCTTGATGTAAAGTTGATGTCTTTTCGATTTAGAATTATATCTTCTTAGCGTAAGTCCTTTATTATAGAAAAAGACTTACAGAAGAGTTGTACACACCAATCACAGTGCAAACATCAAATCGATTGAAGGAATTGTTCCAAACTATTTACAAAATAACAGAATGAATGTTTTTGATCTGGCTGATGACGTTTTCCTTTTTTTTTTCTTGATATTCTGTACAACTCAGCCAATGTGAAATAAGTTTGACATCGCAAACAAAAATGACTAAATACGATTGCGAATATTCGAAACCTGTTTTGTCACGACTTTACTTTCCATGAATTAAAAAGTTATCAAGATAAGCCCGCAGATGTGATTTGTTTACAGCAGCAACATTGGGTTACTGTGCCAAGTTGGAAGTGTTATCTGAGGGAGATTACATTAAACGGTATTTAATTTCTCCCAACCACCCTGCGTCTATTTTAATGTTTAATTTCATTGGAAAGCTGAATGGCCTTGGCATCCCATTTAACAGCAACGACCTTGGCACAAAAATGGAACACAACCGAACAAAAGAAACATTCAGAACATCATAAGTGGAGATATGTTAACTTTAAAAGAGAGAGTAATTTGCTAAAGCATTTGGTGTGTACGTACTTATATCAAAATAAAAGAAGTATTTTAATGGACATAGATATTTCGCTTATCTGCTTTAAGCTTAAGTGTTGTGACATTTTGGTTTAAATAGCAACCTTTGCACTTACACGGTTGGTGAAGTCTGATTTTGATCTACCTGCCTCTACCTCTTTTTCTGCATATGTTCGTATAGTGGTTACATATTTAATTTCACTCAAAATAAATCTTGTCCGGTTAGACTTTCGGACAAGCTGGGCAATACTAAATTTGAAGCTGTCACTGCTTTTACAGCACTCAGTTTAGAGAAACCTATGGCCATTTCCACAACGCACTGTCTGCAGAGAGTTTATGCTTAATTTTGTCGATAAAATAAAAGGAACAATTTGTTTTAAAGAAAGATGTATCATAAATGTCAAATTCAACTAATACCAAACATTTGGATATATTCTTTATATCGTAACGGAAGTTTCATTGACAAATACTCATTGTAACACATTGTTATAAAACCCACCATTTTATGCAAAAAACGACAAGTTCAGACTCCATTATCAAAATGTGCACATGCATTTTGATAAACATAACACTAAAAGTAATGGTTGATTTAAAAAGTGGCAATCACTTTCCTTCAGTCGTTTAATAAAACAGCAGCCAACGTTCTACAAGTGCCTTCAAACGGATTATGGTGCAGTTGCTTAGTCCCAAAGCAATACAAAGATCTATTTACGTAATAGAAGTATGTTTATTTGTTTCTTGTACCCATGGGTTACACGGATACTTTTGCGTAGCACAATTCCAAGCGCTTGTTAGAAGAATTAGAACAGGTGATAGGGCTATTTTCAAAAACTTTTCATCACGATCTACTAATTATGTAATCGCGATCGGGCTAACTGTGGACTAGTGCCAAGAGAGCATCAGCCTTAGTCCGAATGATTTTGCTGGTGAATTTGAGGAAAGTATTAGAACACGGACAGCTTGCGAAATATGTTGTTGTAAAGAGAGCTTGCATGCAAACTGGTATGACTAAAAGAGATATAGCAAACGAAACATCGTGAAAATGGAAGATATTATATGCGAAATATCTTGAAAAAAAAAGACATCTTGAAATAAGGCACTGTTGCAGCAAGTTGTAAAATTTATTTTTATTCGTTTTGAAGCGCGATCTTGATAAACCAATTATGCAGTAAACATCTTGCATGTATTGATTAGGCAATTGGAAAACTATTGAAAACGGGAATGCATACGTAAAGCATAGAATCGCTGTCGAACTAAACGAACGTGTTTCCTTCTTTTTTTATATGGGTTTTACATCACATCAACATTATTTCCGTTATGTACCGATGCCCGACTCTTAATGAAGGAGGAAGACCCCATACTCAACTACCCATAAGGGCTGGTCAAGGCGGGTAGAACCATCGGAGCTAAATACTACCGTTTATTCAACGGTGATGACAGTTATAAAAGATGGAACCATACCACCAATCCTAACTACACATAAAATCTGGTCAAGCTTTTGTACATATAGACCAATCGGCAAACCATATATACGTCTTGACCATACCGCTCATAAAAATCAAAATATGCAGGTGTCGGGATTTGAACCCGACGTGGAGACAGGCATCGTCCGTCAAGTGTTCAATTAGGGTACACGAAGTACAAAACAGCTTTCTTTTGGTCTGCCTAGAGGTTAGCTCTCGTGAAAACTAAAATCTTATTCTACCGAGATTCAAACGGACGCATGGAGCGTAAAAATGCATCGTTCTTTCAGCACACTGCCTCTTTCAGTGAACATGTCATAGTATGACTTTTATCCTGTCACTAGTGTCATTTTGGGACCGATAACTAGGTGCCGTATAACATTTGTGATATCCGGCACTAGCCATATAATACATGCACGTGACGAATCATGACGTCATAAGAACGAAATGACGTCATATTTACATCATCCTCTACTTATTTTTTCTTTTTTTCTCGTGTTTTAGGCTATTTACATCTTGTTTGTTGGGAAGAATACATAAAGGTAACATGATAAATAGAATAGAAAGTTGGTGTCTTTGAATGGGAAAAGTTATCGGGCTCGGCTTCGGAATATTATCCGTTTCGCCTCCGGCTCACCGGATAATATTCCTAAGCCTTGCCCGATAACATTTCCGATTCACGACACCAACACACTATTCTCTATATCTTATATTTAATAATTGTCATTGTTTGAGTCTATGTAATGCAGTTACAAAAGATATTCTACTAGCTCGTTTACTGAAAAAGTACATTCATCGATGGGTCTATTAAGTATCTACAACAATGGGTAATGCTGGTAAAATCGACACAACGTTTTCGTTCGAAGGCGGCAAGAGAGTAAAGAAAAGAGCACGAGTTGAGCACGTGTTACGTCATCGTTACAAAACGTAATAAATCTTAGATAACAAGATACGTATTTTAACCAGATGCCACAACAAACAACCTGGGAGATGTTAAAAAAAACGGGAGTTGTAATTTGATCATGAAGTCGGTGGTTTTTTCCGACCTTCTGGGAAGATAATAACCCCGTGTGCTTCACCAATTAATTGTAGATTTTACCGCAAACGGTACAGCTCTGACCTTAAACAACAAAGACTACCATTCATTGGTTTATCTAAGATCAGGCTTTTTCGTTAATCAGCAAGCCAACGAAGGAGAATTTATCCCACATTCGGGGTATGTTGATATTCATTTGACATTTAAATCAAACAATATGCTAAATTTTCTTTTAGCATCATCACTCTGTGCTTTCACTGATCTTGGTATATCTAGACAGGTCAAGGTCAAGGTCAGTTGAAAAGTATCAAATTGACGTTATTTTTACAACAGAAATACATCAACGTTAACATCAGATGACAAATCGAAACGTTTCAGTATATACAGTATACTCTTTACACAGATTCATAGTTATACCTTGTACGCACTCATCTATTCTCATTGTATGTCCATCTTATACATAAGTTTGGTATCAAGAACGGAATAAAGGTTGGGTTCCCAGAAATCATCACTGTAAGCGACCCCACCCAGTTATATAATCCAGGCCCTGATTGGGGAGTAGATGAAGTAGATGGGTGAAAGGTTTAACGTGGCGTTTACGCGTGTCAGAATCAGTCCTGACAGTAGATGCTTATCATCGGGCGAAACCTACCCACCTGTGAACATCAACGTCTTACATTGCTTTAGAACAGGCTTCAAGGCCTCAATACTCGGCAGTCAAAGTACAAATGTATATTGAAGGCTGGTGTATACATAATTCAAAAAGGACCCAATGAGCAGATGCGTATCACTGAACAAAGCCCACCCAGTCTCAAGCAACGTTAGTCAAAGTGTAAGAGCGTATTATAGTCTGGTCCAGACATGATTACAAAGGGGTTCAATAAAAAGATGCCTGTCAAAGGGCGAAACCCACCCATCTGTGAGTATCAGGGTCTATGCGGATATGTAACAGCATTTTACATTTCAAGGATTGGGAGTCAAATCATCAAACCATGCTAGAGTCTGCTTAATATATCATTCAAAACGGTTCCAATGAGCAGATGTTTATCATGGGGCGAAACCTGTTCACCTGTGAGCATTAACGCTTAATGTCGCCAGAAAGAAGGCTTCAAGGCGAATCTTTAGTCATGCCTTAGGTCTCAAGAACCGACAGTCAAACTTTGAAAGCATATCATAGCCTGGATCATGTAAATTCAAAACGATTCCTATACAGTCTGTAAAAGCAGATGTTTATTATAGGACGGTACCAACCAACCTGTGGGCTTCAGCGTCGAAAGGTCGAAGAATAAGCACGTACTATAGCCTGGTTCATGCAAAATAAAAAAATATTTAAATCGGCCCAACTGAGGTATGGCTATTCAAACGTATGATTCAGAGGAGGAAAATTGTGTGCTTCTTTATGTATTTCGGAAAGGAACAGATGCTGTCAATATGCAAAGGGATACTGTAACTATTTACGGACAAAGACACTCCTTATGTTGTGTTACTATTCGAGTTACAGGCGTATTAATTGTATGCGTCATAAAGAGATGCCTCCGTACGTTGGATTGGGTTTAAAACAGATTGCATTGCCAATGAATTGATTCATATTTTATCTAAGGCATATTTGTAGGTGCATCTTTTTCGATAACTCTCCATCATTGTATCCTCTTTGCCTGAAATGCTGTAAACGTATTTCTGGAGGAAGAGGGTTTCTTTTCACCGCTGCAAAAAGGATCACGCTAAGGAAAGATAACAAATAAACGTCATGTGGATAACGAATCTAACTTTTATATCATGATGAGTCACAGTCGTGTTCCAAGAATTGGTATACAGTGAACCCTCGTTTATCCGAACACGTCCGTTCCCAACAAAATGCCCGGTTTACCGAATAATCCGGACTAATGAAGCAGAGCATGTTCTTATTCACATTAAGACATAAACGGTCTGTATGAGCGGTGTATACTTATAACTCTTAAGCAAACGCCAAATTGTCGACCGTTCCAAATTGAAAGAGTTTGCAGAAAACATATCAAAACGTGATGAAATTCAAAGATAATCTTCTGATATGGCAGAAAACATTGTGGGAAAAGGAGAAATTGCTCGTCACGAGCAATTTCTCCTTTACCCACAATGTTTTCAAAAGTCGCCTGCAATAAACTGGTCCAATAATTCCGTTCCCTTACAATTTTGTTCGGATTGCGAGACATCCGGATAATCGGGGTCCGGATAAACGAGGGTTCACTGTACTGTATTACATGTACCAGCGCAAAATGCTTTCTTTGGTCATCTTAACCACGAATTGATTTTGACATAAAGCATACTCAGCTCAGAGGTACACATTAAGATGTTCTACCTTCTGGTTGGTTAATATTGGACTTTATTATTGGATATAGCAAACGTCGGAATGCAACGTGCCAACCACTGACATATTTTCTTTTACCTCAATAGTGAATTATTTGACAAAACAATATTTGCTAAATAGACGCACGCACTGAAGGCCATACGTTATCATTTCAGTCGTTTTATCAATGGGATATATCAGACTACAGAAGTATTGCTAAAACAAATACATCATTGATAACAACATAAACCTTAAAAAGAGCCTTTTAACTAATATTTCATTTTCATGATATTTTGGTTTGATTGGCTAGAAGAAATGTTTATTTCAATTTCGATCTTTTCTAGAAAAAGACACAAAAAATGGAAACAAAAATAAGAACCAAAACAAAACCACGTAAATAAATGCATCGTAATGCATCCCATTCGATCACATTAATCAGCGATCTGCCGTTGGTAGATAAGCCGGTGCACCTGCACGATAGAACCGCGGACTCGTTTTGCTTTTCCATCAGGTGGTTATCGATATCTCAAGCCAGAAGTTATAAGTCTTTATAAAACGATTGCAGCTCGAAAGCGTACAGAAAATATCTTGAGTCTGTCTTACAAAGATTCGTAACTTTACACTAGTAAAATTGTCGTTACCATTGAATCTCGAAGGTGACATTGTTTTCGTGAATGGAAAACATAAGAAAAGACATGCGTTTTAAAAGAACGATACACATTTTATAGGTAGTATTTATAATCCGTTCGGTGTGAAGTTAATGCATCTCTGAGGTAATATTTTTCTCTTAATATGTACGTTTAGGAGGAAACACATTGTAAACACCTTTGTGAGACAGACCCCTGCACTCTCCATCGGTTAACCCTTTCCCAAACAAAAACGACATTTGCCCACTTTGTTTCACACGACTTTAGAAAACATTGTGGGAAAAGGAGAAATTTCTCTTAACGAGCAGTTTTCTCTTTTCCCACAATGTTTTCTGCCCTATCAGAAGATTATTTTCCAATTTCATCACATTTTGAAATGGCGTCTGCAAACTCTTTCAATTTGGGACGGTCGAAAATGTGTTATTTGGGAAAGGGTTAATATGTTCGTCTTAGCCATGGTTACCAGGGGGTATTTCAAAAAGATGCATGTGACCCCCGATAAATGGTCAAAAAGGACCCAGAAGAGTTGACCAATTCTAACATATTGAGTCCTTTGACAGGAACGAATTATAATCAACAGCAGGGCAACATTTTATCAAACGACTTTGAAAAATATTTCTAAAAGACAAAACCGATGTGCATGGCTTTTTTCTTTAACAATGAACAATATCTTAATGTGACACGTCATTCGGTTTGGCTCGGAGACACAATTGAAAAGACGCGATACTTTACACTATTTCTTTCTCAATATTGATATAAGATGGAATGTTGTTTTGAATATGCGCAAGACCTTTGCCTAAGATGTTTAGTAATACGCTACCTAGAAGTTTAAACAGCACGAGAATATGGTAATTTCGAATGATAATGTTTAAGAAAAACACAAATGCGTTGAGAAAAGATAAATTTCCAGATAGGAAACACAAAATATTTTGCCATAGTGATTTCTGAAATGCATAGAGAAGATATTGGCAATGTGAAGAATCATGGACTGAGAAATCAGCATGGAAACTACCTACCGGTCCTTTGGTTGGGACGGGTTTGCGTCCCATAGTAAGAGACTATACATGTAATATTAATCATAAATGCATTGAGCAAATTAAAGCTTGGATTATCCGAGTTACGGACCATTCTAAGTATTGCTGTCTTTTTGACCGCGTTATGAGGATAGACTCTCAATTTATCTATCATACATGTATCTGGAATAATGAGTAATAAACATTGTACTTTATTGTAGAACTTATTATTCGGTCATTACAGTCAATGAAGTTCGTCCTGTTTCCGAGTTTATTTTAATCTAGTACGCGTACATTCTGATGTTAACGATTTTCTGTGCAGAACTTGCAGTCTCTATTTTTTTCCGATGAAGAATTCTTTATGCATATCAAATCACCCTCATACGGGAAACTTTTGGCAAACATTTTCAAGGATAAACCGTTTCACAACAGAATCAATCCTCTTCGTGAAAACATAAATATTACAAACAATTGCCCATCATTTGGTTTTGAATGAAGATAACGACATGGCTTCCGTTTGATAGAGGTTAAAACTATTTTGGATCAGAAACATACTATCATCCTAGGTCTTCGTCCAAGTTTACTTTGTTATAGCAGATTCGAATGCTTATTTGTCAGCCGGAAAAGACATTCTTGGGTTAGAGTTTATCTCGCTGCAACATATCCCGTTTTAACAAAGCTCGCCGCATCTATGCATCCATCATCGATTCGGATAGTTCGGTGCTATTCCATGGTATCTCCCTGTTATTTTTGATAGAGTTACCTTGTTATGTGCATACATGAAGTCATTCACATGCACCATTATACCCAATGCAATTATTTGATATGCTGCAATTCGTGTCTGTTTGGCTCTCGTTTGTATGAATTCCCACACGGCAGTTATTCTTCACATTCCGACAACCGAAATGAACTGAAACACTTTTCAGACTTTCTCGCACTCTTTTTCTTACTCTGTCTTATTCAATCTGAACACATCGGGGATATCAAACGGAAAAAAAACCAACTGAGTTAATAGGGATACCACCATTATGTTTCACGCGAGGCTGACGTCATTGTACTTTCGTTTCAAAATATAGTTTTTAAATTTGAAATCTTAATAGTCATTTATTTTGATGAAGGAAGCGGTTATATATAACACAACTTATCAGTTCGCCATTTCATTGGAGTTACCAATGAAAAATAAGTAAAATGATGTCAATTACTTCCATATACGCTGAACTACTTAACGTGTAGGCTTAGAGGAAAGGTGTTATGTGTCGGGGACGATTTACCCCAAAAAATGTAACCATACACTTATATCCGATGTGTATTTCCTAGCTCACAGAAATACCCGAGTAGTTTCGATTGTGTCTTATTGCCATAGTTCACCCCGTATCCACATTCTCTCAATGCATATATCTATCTCTCACTTCATGTCTTACTCCCTCCCCCGGTTAATTGCCGGGGCAAAAAAAGTAAACTTTGTAACTCTCCGCTTAGGTAGGAAGTGCATTTATTTCTCAGTTCACGGATGTACCCGAATTGTTACGACTGGTGTACTCGCCTTAATGTTTAGGTCACCGAAATACCCGAGTAGCAACGATTAAAACCACCCGCCAATTAACCTCGTTGCCGCTTCACGTCAAAATAGAGCACCCCTAACTTTAGCAACGAACCGCGAAGCCATTGCTGTGCTCGTTAATTCGACTACAAGCACTTTTTACAAAAACGAAACGAAAGACTAAACAGAGACATGAACATCCTAGCTAACAACCTACTTACATGCCTCATTTAGTGTTGACGGCTTTACTTTTCTTCCGCCTGGTAGATTCTCTTTAACCCTTAAAATGCTGGGTAATTTTCTAGAAATAGATTTTTGTATCGTCTGCTTTCCAAAACCTTAAATATCTGCTTACTATTGACGAAGAAAGATACTTAGAGTAGCAAACAGGTAATATGACAGGTCAGCCACCAATTTACTTGGCGGCTGGTCTGGATCTAACCTGTTTGCATAAGCATGAAGTCGGTTCCAGCATTATGAGGGTTAATGGGGCGCATCATTGCGTGAATGAAAGGGCATGCATTCTGATTTATGAACGAGTTAACCCGATTAGCCTTTTGAATACGTCATGTTGCTACTCATAAACAAGCGGCAACTTATGCAACGGCATGCAGATACCCAACATAACCTTTTAAAGGTGCTTGTTTACAACAGAAAAAAATGGAAAGTCGAAATAAAATGCCGTTGAAACAATACAGTTTTGTATTGTTGTTTGATACTTACTCCATTAAGCGGTGTTTCTTGCTCTTAGTGCCATGATCTAATACAAAACAACAGTCTAGAAAGGTTTTTTGTGACATCTTGGATGGCTTAGCAACTATGATTAATAGCCCTTCGCAATGCCCTTATTAATAGTCAAAGGAACGACGCCTTGTGCAGGTCGTTGACCTTTTAAGACTGACAGACACATTGTGGCAGACGGACTGAAGCAGACGACAATGCTGTGCGGAAATTCGCAGTGGCTAAGAAATCATTAGCTTACAATTTAACTTGAGCTAGGGCTTCAGTTACACACAATGTTTGACTGGGTGATTTGAGACTTTTTCTTTCACAACATTGCGTCAAAATTCGTATGTTACAGAAACTAGCCCAATACTCTATTTCGACTCACTTATGCACGAATGTTACTTAGTTTTTACGGTACAATCGAGACAAAAGAAAAAGAGAGACAAATCCGACAAGCAATCAGTCCATACGTTGCAATGGTTTTTTTTGCAATCTAAAAAAAACCAATTCAGTTTGTTTATATGATGTTTAAAGCCGCGTCAACGATTTTCCTATTATGTAACGGCTTTCCTGGATTCACTTCTACTACGCTAGGTCACTGAGGCGTCTTGCAAAAGGACAGCCCGAATAGCAAAAAAAAATTTTAGTGTTCTGAAATATATAAAAGACAACAGCTATCCCATTCAATAGAGACTAGTCGCAAAACACTATATTAGGGAAATGAGTTTAGGCGATGACGAAGTTCAACGAAGGCGGAAATGATGCAGACAAGTACAGCCCTTGTCATAATGCAAACCGTAAAATATAAAAAACAAATATAAAAGGATTTGTGTTTGTCATGAAAGTTAAGACCCCGATCAGCTTTAGCCAAACCTACAGTCTGATCTTGATGATACTCTCTTTTCCAGCATAATACAATGAAGAAAAGTGTAAAGGACCAGAAATAAATTTGAAAAGATGAATATGTCACATCCTTTTTAAGCTAATACGCTAAACAAATGGAGCCGAAATAGAAGACTTGAACAAGGTATCCATAGATTGCGCAGATGTCAAGAGCTAGGTTTTAAGCGAAATGACAGCCATGTTATTTTCATTCATAACTTATGAAAAGAAAGCGTAGACGTTTTCTTTTTAAAGAAGATGACGTTTCGGGCAATAAAATATGCAAGTGCGTTGAATCCCAATTAT
Organism: Cerastoderma edule; assembly: GCA_947846245.1. Classification (NCBI taxonomy): domain Eukaryota; kingdom Metazoa; phylum Mollusca; class Bivalvia; order Cardiida; family Cardiidae; genus Cerastoderma; species Cerastoderma edule. The sequence continues at coordinate 3,624,710 of OX401408.1, forward strand.
TTTTTCATACGCGCTCTTGATTTAAAACTTCCGTATGTCGGTCCCGCTATAAAACGTTATGAGGGCAGACTGTCACCTGCTAATGCGTCTCTTGTTCTCTCACCTTCTTTATTTAGATTTCGGGGAAAGAAATAATGTTTTCCAAAAAACTCCTAAACTGACTATTTGATAATGCATATTGTTAACGAGTCTAAAACAATCGGTGTTTGCGATTTACATATGTAACGCTGTCTCATTGTCAGATATTCGTAAAACGACACAGCTTGCCCTGTGTCGAGACCAGAACTGGCCTTTTTGGTCTGGAACTGTTTTTCCAGACGTAATGCAAATACCATAAGCCATGGAACAACTGAGGGATACCATTTCTTACTTTTTCTTACATAGTTTCCAGTATAAGGCTGCATGGTGGAGTCACGTTTTTGTTTTCAATACTACGAGAGAAGACCTTGGTCGTATGATGGTTATTTCAAGAGATCTATAACGATTTCTTGGTAACACACTTTAAATCAGGAATGCCCCGCTTTCGATCTCTGTCAGCCGATTGTTCACTTTTTTTCCAAATGCGGGGGACTCAATATCAAAGCATTGAAAGTCAAACAAAAAGTGTATGCGAATAATTGATTTATAACGATATGCATATGTTCATGGCATTCAAAGATGCGCTTCGCTTTGTCTGAAGTGATACCAATTCATCATTTAGTTTATAACGCCCGTCATCCATTGCTTATCAAAAAACCATTGCCTACTCGTAACCTCTCTGTGTACTTTAAGCCTATGGAAACGTTTCCCTACATACGTTTAAATAATGAAAGTTTAGCTTGCAATCTGGGGTTTGATCCTTGTTGACTGCACAAACCTTGTCTGACCTGAACTTCTGACAGTGGTCGAAAGTTTGAATTTGAGCCTTTTATTCGCATATTGTCTCTGAACACCAGAGAGCCTCCTTGTTAAAGAGCACTAAACTTGAAATCACACTCTTTCAGTGTGGGTTGAAACAAGTCATTGTAGAATAAGGTTTGGTTTTCATGAGAGGAGCTTTATTGGCTCACAAACAAAATACCGTAGGTTTAAAGCGTATTGGAAGGCTCTTAAATGTTAATATCATTTCTCTTTGCATTAGGTTCCAGCCGTAGGGACATAACTGAAATTTTGTTCAAGCGATGTGAATAGATGATATATGATTAAAAAAGTAATGCTTAAAGAAACATAAAGTACAATGTAGTTTGTATATAAAATCAATATGTAAAAATAAAGATTATCTAAAGAAAAAAAATGAAATGAAACATCAGCAATTGGGGTTCACATTTCAATGATTGAAAAGTGCGTATGTCTGCGTAGGTGAATGCAGGCCGACCTTTTTGGCTTTGATTTGCATAAAAAATATACCATGTTTTAGGTGGGCCCTTCAGACGGTAGATATCTGTAACAACGAGACCTTCCGTGAACTCGCGAGATCTTTATTTAGATAAAATGCTATAAATAGAGTTTATGATTCAAATGTTTTTAGGTTGTTCCTTGTCGGGTTTCCTTTCATAAATTGTGGCGACGAACTCGAGGGCCGCCCGAGAGCCGTTTATCCGGTTTTGTTTTTTGTTTTACAACTAACGCGCGGATATAATGGATATTTTGATATGAACCAAGAGAAAACTATCCTGAAAGACGTGATTGCATGGATATGTTCAACCTTAAGAATGCTGGGTCATTTTATTGAAATACATTTTTGTGTTGTCTACTTTTCAAAACCTTAAATTTCTGTTGAGGAAAGATACTCAGAATAGCAAACAGATTAGATCACAGGCCAGCCGCCAATTTACTCGGCGGCCGGTCTTGATCTAAGCTGTTTGAATAAACATGACGTCGGTTCCCGCACTATAAGGGATAAACTTATACGATTTATAATGAACAGTTTGACGTCACGTTTCATCATATGGCTTTGTTATGAAGCTTTACACGTCATATACTTTGCATAAAACCCGAATACTTATGAGGTGAACTCTTACCGTTATTGTAATAATAGTGAGTATCTATCCATTCGTAGTAGTAAATATTTGATAAGCCAATTCTGTGATTGAGCTCAAGCCCTTACTTTTATAAAATATGGTGTTCATTTCATTTGCAGATGATCATATTCGAGAGGGCAATGCAGACATTAATCATGATGAGTAAATGTTCCTTATTCTTTTGTCCAACTTTCGCTATTTCTCATTCTCATCGAGTTTTGTATGCTTTCCAAGTTTTTTTCACGAGACGACATTTTGGTTTGAAGCCGTCAGCAACATTTCTCATTATACGGACAGGATGGAGAAACAAATAAGCATTGTCTATGCTTGAGGATGCATTGCGTTTCCTGTTGTCAAATGGAGTGAATTTGACGCAGTATTTATGTCTCTCACCAATTTTAACATGTGTTTGTTTTGTTAGACAATTGGTGTTGAGGAAATAATGGTTTAAAATCCGCATAAAGACAGGCAATGATTTTTATGATAGTCTCGCTGATAACCGTCCTTCAATTGATGCATTCAAAAAACGAAAAACACACAAACGATAATTTGACCTCGTCTACTCCAGCACCTGTAGAGAAGATATTTTCCAATTATGGCGCTGTGGAAATACAATCAGACGTTCCATAAATCAGAAAATCAGTACATAAGCTCTTAAATCTGATTATACCACCGGCATTTGTATTCATACATCCAACGCAAATAGTCCTGTGATAGGCATTGGACGACATGCATCAAAACTAACTCTTTGGATAGCATTGTAGGACTGTCATCTATATACGAAACATACCACGTCATCGGGTACTAGTAGAACTATGCATCGAAATAAGAATAAGTAAATCTGACTAATTTCTGGTACTACTGTGCGGACGTATTTTGTAACAGGTGCAACACCAATCTGAACACATCGGGTTAATCCAATGAAAACACCTCTGAAATAATAGGAATGACGCCATATTGGTTCCCGCGGAAATGACGTCACTTCACTTTCGTTGTTAAAAATAGATCTTAAATGTGAAATCGTAAAAGTCGTTTTATTTGATTAATGAAACAACTATATATATCACAACTTATAATTTCGCTATTTCGTATGAGTTACCGATAAAAAATGATCAAAAAAGATATCCATCACTTCCATATACATTGAACTATTTTACGTACACGCTTAGAAAAGGTGTTAATTGGCGGAAGCCGATTTACCCGAAAAAATGTAACCTTACACTTATATCCGAGGTGTATTTCACAGCTCACGGAAATGCCCGACTGGTTCCGATTGGTGCAACATCTATTAATGTTATTGGTCGTGTTTACTACCAAGTGCAGTTTGAGCCCGCTCCCTATACCTGCGCTATGGCAGAGGTAATCTTGGCAAATTAACATTGCTTCTACAGAGTAAGCCGGGAGCCAATCTTTTTCGGCGCTAACTCGGGTGGGGGACCAGTTTCAAATCCAGCACTGTAGTCGGCATTGCGTCTGGTAAACAATTTATTCATTCCGACTCGAACTTTTAACCTCGCCCATGGGGTTTAAGAGGCGTGCTTTGAAGTGGTGTTATTTGAATGGATTAAACGGGAAATACCCGCGTGCATGGGGGTATCAGTCGCTCGGTAGAGCACGAGCGTTAGTTCGATAACGACTATCAATCAATGGGTGTTCAGGGGATAGTGAATATACGTCTTAAATGAACTATCCCACAATGCTTTGCCTTGTGACCTTTGATTAATCCACATTTAGTGCGGATACTTGTTATGAATACAGGAATCAGAATCGAGAGTGTTTAATCTAAGTTGTAAGAACCTGTTTCAAAGTCAATGTATGATAAATAAGTTTAAACTTAACTTTCTGACACTGCATTGTTCTGTGGGTGACTAATGCCATAAAGAAATACATGAAATTTAAAGAAGAGTCCTCGCTGTTAAACGAAACGATTGTTTTCAATCTGAAATCTGTATAGCTTTAACGACATTTGACTTTTTCATCACTTCTGTGTAACCCTTTACCAAACGCCATATTTTTGATTGCCTCAAATTGAAAAAGTTTGCAGACGACATTTCAAAATGTGATGAAATTGGAAAATAATCTTCTGATAGCGTAGAAACCATTGTCGGAAAAGGAGAAATTGTCTGTCACGAGTAATTCCTTTCTTTCCAACAACTTTTTCCAGAGTCGTCTGCACTACACTGGTAAAATTTTGTAATCGTAAGGGTGTTACATGTAACCGTCTGTTGTTGCTTCCAAAGTCTCAAATTCCCGGTTCGGAGAATGGACAGATTATCCAAAAGAACCACGCGTGTTATTTAGATATCTTGGGCAATATAGGTTGTTCCTAAAGGCTAAACAGTAGACGGCAACGTTTTTGCTGACATGCATGTTATGACTGCATTTACTGCTCAAATTATATACTTTACGCAAACTTGCATCAGCAATTGCTTTTTTGTTTTGGTCTAAAATTTTAAACGCCTCCATTTTGTCACATTCATGAGTTATATATCTCAACCGGGCCATCTGTGGAAAATGGTATAAATAAATTATGCTGTCAGTCAAATTTTAAATGTTCTTATATAATTTGTAAGTAGGCGCCTTAGGTTTTTTTTCAGAAGGCTTTGTGCAGATTGTTACATCTTAACACTTTACCAAACAGTAACCACATTTAATCAGTTTGTTGCAGACGACTCTTGAAAACATTGTGGGAAAAGGAGAAACTGCTCGTTAAGAGCAATTTCTCCTTTCCCCACAACGTTTTCTGTCCTGTGTGTTTCAATTTCATCACCTGTTGAAATGTCGTCTGCAGAGTCTTTTAATTCGGGGGAAAGTCAACAATTTGGCGTTTGGTAAAAGGGTTGATTATCATGTTATTTTTTGTCACTGTGACAGTTCATCTAGATATAATCTTATGCTTAATTAGGCACTGTAGAATCTCTTTATCTCGAAGTTTAAGGGACCTCATAATAATATCGATACAACGAGACTTCGACGTACAGATATGACACATATCTGAAATATACGACATGGATAATAGAAATCAAATAATACGGAATCTCGTTATTACCTCGACGAATATAGGAGTTCGACAATCAGAAGTACTAGGTATATATATCTACTTTAGAAGGGAACAGAACACATGAGTGGGTGGTTTAAAAACATATTACATTATATAGGAGAGTTCGGTACAACGCACCCGAATTTGGCTTTTGGTGAATCAAAGAATAGAATCATTAAACATACAGCTTGTAAAAACACACCCGTCTTTCGAAATACAGCATTAATCATCACTAATCATGAAAGGGATCATTTTCCATCCTTCCAAAGAAACTAATTTCTCCTGCTGGTTTTCAAAAGGGTGTGCCCGTGTCGGATTTGAAACAAGTTCTTAATGAATAATAACGGTTTCTTATGAAAATATCCGTTTTCCATTCTTTAACCATTTACAAAACGCCAAAATTTCGACTGTTCAAAATTGCAGACGCCAATTCAAATTGTGATGAAATTGCTAAGAAAAATCTTCTGATAGGGCATAAAACATTATGAGAAAAGGAGAAATTGCTATTGGGCCACAAGGGTCATCGGTTCGAAGCTTGTTAGTAGAAAGATTCTCATTGCGACCTTTCATAAATCAACATTTGGCGCGAGTACTAGTTGTGTATCCAGAGAGCAGGATCCAGAGTGTTTAATCTTTTTTGTGAACACTTGTTTTAAAATCGATGAAAATGAATTTATACTGTGATTAAAACATAAGGGCACTCCATCACTGTTTTCTTTTGACTAGATAGGATATGGTGGTTTTACTTCTTCATAATTCGTCAACCCAACCTCATGGCACCGTGTAATCTACACATACGATGAAGTGTTGTAACATGTTTACAGTAAATGTATTGGCCAAATATATTTAAACGAAGCTAACAGCATACGCTACAACTTTACGCATCTGAGAGCTCAAAGAAAAAACGAATATCTTGCTAAGGGAATGATTCCTTCATCAATATAGAGCTCAGTCTGTCTGTCAGTCGGATATCTTTATAATCTCCAGACAGACTAAGGCGGGGGAGCGACCTTATAATTGTGGTAAATAGTTTAAACTTTTATCTCATTCCAACATATTGGGCTTTTTGTGAAACAAGTATTTACAAATTAGACTAAACACAATCTGGATTTTGCTTCCTGGATACACCACAATACTCGCGCCGTATGTGGATTGATGATTTTTCTTCGAAATACAGCAATAGGAACATTTTTTTTATTTATTCAATTATAAACCAATATCGACATTTGACCAGTTTGTTGCAAGCGGCTTTGGAAAACATTGTTAGAAAAGGAGAAATTGATCGGTCATCTATTCTAAACCGTTGTCGTTGGCTGGTGTACTTTGTCAATTCAATTAAATTCATCTGTATTCAAGTTTCTAAAGCCTCTGTCCAGCATACATACATTGCTATATCTATTCATCGTAAGTTACATCCATATACTGGTGTTTTTAAAAAAAATGAACCAACTGAAGTCATAGAGGGTTAAGGATCTGTTTTCTATAAGTACCCGTGTCTCTCAGTGTGTTTGTCACTGTTGGTTTAAACATATTCTATTGCCGTATAATTGAACATGAAATACACGGTACACAACATCGGTAAGTAACAAAATCATCAACTCTGGCAAATGGGTCTGACCACAAGTTCTCACAACTTAGAAACGGCCATTCCCTTTTGTAATTACATAGTCATAAGAGTGTTTTTAAGCTTTATTGTCACGGATAGTTTTTATGTTGTCTATAAAAATACAACGTTAAAGTATTTATAGACCTATTTTGTAGCCGATGCATGTTAAAGTATATGGACCTTGGATTTTCATTTGCCGAAAATTAAAAGAATATATGATAGTCGTCTTGAACAACTTGAACACATAGTTGTGACCAGTCTCGAATTCACTACGTTGGTACAGGCAAAGAATAATTGCGATTTCAACGACCTGTAACAAGATGATTAATATTAAAAACACATTTAAACACGCTTCCTGATTTTAAAGAGAACATCATAGGGATAGTGTCAAAAATGAATGACAAAGTGTGCATTCCCGTTTTAGCATTTTTAACTGACAAAACAAACTCAAATCCTTAGCATAAAACAAAAAGAAACTCTACTTTCGTCAAATCGAATTTACTATTAACAATCTAAATTCCTCATATCATCATGTAGTATGTGTTTTTATTCATATTGACAGCTTCGGAAAGAAGTGTTTTAAAAAACTTAATTCAGAACTGAGAATGCAAAGTTGGACATGCATCTTTTTTAAGGAAATAAACAAAGACCACCCAAAAAACAGCGAAACATGTCAAGCAAGAATGTACATGAATTATGATTAGTATACATCTATACGTATGATGTGAACTTAAAAGTTGGTTGAATCAATAAATACAACGAAAGTCTTCTACGTAGTCCCTCTTGAAAGAAGTCAAATGATTATACAAGACTTCCTCGTGTAAGAAAGGATACCAATGGTTAATGAGGCGTTTGCCATGACTTTCATCACTAACTATGGGTATTTTTATCGTATCTACGTATATAAGACTGAGTAACTGCTTGAGATTATGAGCACAAGTGGATGCAGGGGTGACGAAACCTGATTTTGATTAACTTGTCCATAGATGCAAAGATTTGCTCCGTTTGATGGTTAAATGGTACATTTAAGTAAAAATCAACTTGTTCATTATAGCTTCTGGACAAGCTAGGCAATACGTACAATTGGTTCTGCCACCCATGAGATGATAACTCAAGTTAAAAAAAATCCTTTGAAATATTTGTCATACAGCAATGGAAAAAAGAAAACGCATCCAGCATGAACATCTTTTGACGACTAGGTTCTCTCATTGGAATAAAATGATTACATTCGACGTTCTTCAGCTTTTCAACTTTATTTAAAATGCAAGTTTAAATCAGTACTTGCAGTACTTTGAATGGCGCATCATAGGCACCATATGATGCAACGTTCGAACACCTTCCAATCTACTGCTCTAAACAGATCTCCGATTAAGCATACATCAAACCTACTTATACGATAATATTTGTGCTAAACAGCTGTAGACGCGTGCGCTAGATAAGACAGACTACTTGCTTTTGAGTGCTTGTTTGTATTGCGTCTCGCAAACCGTGGTGGAATCCGGAAAATAACGTTTTAGACGCCATTTCCGGGTCTCCTGCGTGATTGACATCAACTTTTTATCACTTCTGGAGGTCGTTGTGCGACAAGAAGTAATTTTCTAAAGAAATTAAGAATGCAGCATTTTATGCTTAGCATTAGCATATAAGATACAGGAGGATTCCTTATTTACTGATGTGGGGAGGAGCAACGTGGGCTGCATTTTCTTTTTGCTTAGAAAGATTCCGATGATCAAGCCTATCCCAAAGCCGACACCCTTCCACTGAACCACAGTTCCCACATTATTAGTTTATTAAATGACAGGGATGAGTTGTTTAAGTTAAACATATATCACACAATTAAGCAATAAACGGATATAAAAATACTATTTGATAGTTGGATAGAAGATGATATGACAATTTTACATAGCAGTGAGGATGCAACGTAATCGTGACCAACTAACTAATCGACCATGAATATTTCTTCCATTCCTTTACACACAATTAACCAACGACCTCCATAGTTCAAGTCCGTTTCAATTGCTTCGTGTTCAACTATGTAATCTATGTCACGTATATATGGGTTCAAAGCAGCTAACGACATTTCTACAATCCGGTATGTAGTTATGCAGTACAATGCAATATTTCTTCCATTACTTGTCAGTCGTTTTGAGAAATTATATGTAAAAACACAAAGGACCACCCATAAAGTGATTAGAGGGGGTCTAAACGAACAATTGTCGGTATTTGTATCTAAATAGATGTGCATCAATCAAATATGGAAAATGTGCATTACGTTTAGTAAAAACGGTAAGGAAGAAATGTGAAAAATGGAAAATGAATCCATACGCGATCAGACATTGTGATGACAAAAGAAATGTACAGGTAACAAATGGCAAACGCTTACCAAAATGAAGTACACACAATAGAAGAAAAAGACAAAGTTGCTCATAATGAACAATTTTTCCTTCTGCGTTTTACATTTGGTTCATGGGCTTTGAAGACAGATCATTCACACACATGACGTCACCAGTTCGGTTTTAATGTTGCAAAAACTTTACCTCTAGAGGACAATAGTAAAAGAAAATTCACGAAAGCCACTAAAAACGTTATGTTGGAATTATATGGAATTATTCATAGAATAGTTATTGTCTTTTTTTTCGCCCGTGTTGGCTTCTCAAACCGTTTAGAGAGGATTTAATTTAATTGGGCAATAACGAAAATGTCTTACTGACAGATTGAATATAGCTGACACTATACAGGTTTGTTAGCAGAGAACCGTGCTTAAAAATCAATTAGTCGACCACCTGTTGAACGCTTATTCCAGATATATATAGGATCTTACTTGAGAAGATGTAGGCTGGGGTTCTGGCCTGTTCGCATACCCCATACTAGCACCATACGCACTGCCTAGGACACACGGTTTGAGTAGCCGTTGCGTATTAAACCTATTCAACGAGTCGTTAAAATAAAGATCAAACAAGGCTTGTCAAGTTTTTGTCTATTCTTTATTCAGATGATGAAAATGGTCATTGTTCCGACATTTAACTAAGAAATTTGTTCATGAGTCCCGCAGAGAGAAGTCAGCCATTCCACCTTTAAATCCACCTAGCAGTCGCTATCAAACAACTTACCAAGATTCATTGATGCGAATCCTTTAGGAAACAATATCGGCCATGATAACATAGACGTTCCCCTTACACATTGCTTGTTTTGCATCTTATATGATTAGTAGTTAACAGATAACTAGTGATAAAAACACCATAAGCAAACCCACTATTGAATGACGTAATCTTACTCGCAGAGCATGTAATGTTATTATGTTAACCGTATTATTCAAATAGATTGCTATTCACTACAACATTTTTTTACTTAAACTACAGAAAGTCCTCTCTCCTTCACCGTATCTTGGTTGTTTGTGACGAGCAACTCATGTTTCATTTCACAATATTTCCCCCATATATCGTAAAAGAGATATAATAAACGCCTATATTTAACAGTACTTATCAACATTTCCTTTCAATTTGAACCAGTTGTAAATCTCATAAGTGGAATTGGTAAAGGTTTTCAACCTTTTTATTTGATGCTAAGGAGCTCCAGATCAATCATAAAACGACCCAAAGATGCCAGGGCCTTGAATGAGATTTTAAGCGGCATGGTTCGAATTCCAAAGAGCAAGCTGTGTGTTGCAGTTTTGATAACAGAGGTTCGTTTGTTTACCCTCGGACCACCTGTAGTGGAATTACAGGGCTGTGATTAAAGATTTATGGGATCTTGTTTTTTTTTTTCGTAAAAACAAACTGTAGTCTAAATATGCCTGCAAAAAGTTGAGCCTCTATACAAATGTGCAACCTACACATTCCTATCTCCGGAGTCGAAATCTAGGCTCCTGTCATGTTGAGAGATTTCCTCAAACATGCGCGACTTCGTTGATCCGAAATCGAACCTTGCACTTGTCTTATAGATTGACGTTTTCGGTGCCCGAAATAATTCCCAAGGAAGAAATCCCCTTTCACCAATTTTGCTAGTGCGGAAAAAATCCCCTTCTTCGATTTGCGAGTGCGGAAAAAAGCCCCTTTCAAATATCTATATACTTATAGCCGTAAAAATTCACTTGAAAATTTTAACTATGTCTGTCATATAAATATCGAGGTTTTCTAAATACAGATGCTCTGTTGAAATTCATAGTAGAGGTAAACGAGTGGTGAACAAAAAGGAAAAACATGCAGTATCTGCACTCTGCACAGAGACGAAATTCAATGGACTGCAATCAGTCGGTTCGTGTTGGTGCTACTTCCTAGAAATTGCGTCCAAGTTCCGTAAAGGAAATAAAGCAATGCATCAAACCATGTTTATGAATAGTATAACCTTTTATTCCGGATTCCATCCGAAACGAGAACAACGTTTAAAGAGATTTATATTCGGTCAAGCAATGATCGGATACAAGAAAAAAGTGTTTCAAAATAAATATGAACAAGAATACCTTTACAAATTTTAACAATAAAACAAAAACATTTATTTAAATATCCTCAGTAAAAAGTAGATTGTTAGTGAGCTTGATGTCTTCCTTAACCTATGTTATGTAATACTCTAACTACATTGGACTTACCATACCTCGAAGTATAAGAGATTTCATAGAAATGTTCGACATAGAGAGAGTTCGACGTATAGATATATTGAATATTATAACTTCGAAATAAAGAGCAAATATTTCGGGAGCCGGATTTACTTCGACATATAGAAGATTTTGATAACCAGAAGTTCGAGTTGAAAACATTTTACTGTAATTTGAAATATGACGACCGTTTAGTCTACACGCCTACGAATGCGCGTAGGGGAAGGTCCCCGATAATCTTGTTAAGCAAAGTGCCAATCTGAACACATCGGGTTTATCCAATAGAAAACACCTCTGAAATAATAGGGATGACGCCATATTGTTTCCTGCGAGAATGACGTCACTTCACTTTCGTTTTTAAAAATAGATCTTAAATGTGAAATCTTAAAAGTCGTTAAATTTGATTGAGGAAACAACTATACATGTCACAACGACAGTTTCGCCATTCGGTATGAGTTACTGATAAAAAACGATTTAACAGGAAGTCCAACACTTCCATACACATTGAACTACTTAACATGCACGCTTAGAAAATGTGTTAATATGGCGGATGCCGATTTACCCGAAAAATTGTAACCCTACACTTATATCCGAGGTGTATTTCACAGCTCACGGAAATACCCGAGTAGTTCCGATTGGCAAAGTGCTTTCATTCCATTCGAAACGAAGACGTGGAAATACGTAAAAAGGGAACAAAAACCGATTAGCTATTTGCACACATGCAAACAACAGCTTGACTCGCCTGACCTGCAAATGTTTAAACAAAACCCTTAACATCGTTTAACCCTTTACCAAACAATAACGACTTTCGATCAGTTTATTGCAGACGACTCTGGAAAACATTGTAGGAAAAGGAGAACTTGTTCTAATCGAGCAACTTCTCCTTTTCCCACTATGTTTTCTGCCCTAACAGAAAATTATCTTTCAATTTCATTACATTTTGAAATGTCGTCTGCAAACTCTCTCAATTTTGGACAGTCGATAATATGCCGTTTGGTAAAGGGTTACCCGGATCTTACCCGGGGTGTCAAAATCCTTGGTTCACGGGGATCGTTGATAACAAGGGCAAACGAACTGAGATGTTTGAATGCAGTTTTGGGACCGCCATAGCAAAAGTAGTAAGAGTACAGAATTTGATGCATAAAGCTCCTATACGCTAGGGTTTAAATCCTTGTGCCGGCAGTATGATTTTAATGAGAGGCAGTCTCTCGACTGACTTGTAGAATACCAATGGTTCTTCCCGAAGGGCAATCGTTTGACAACAACCGCTGTGTGTGGGGGTGGGGGTTGAGTGGGGCAATGGTTTATTCATTACCTTGCATTTAATTTGAGCATTACCCTTTTAATGAATTTAGAAAACCGCTTTTATCAATTTTACAAATTAACACACTAACATGGTCTCTAGTTTCGCTATTTCATTGAAGTACGTGCTCATTCATTCGATAACGTCAGTTACGTCAGTTGATGTCTCGACCAATCAAAAACGTTACAGTTGTGTCGCTTTTTTGGTTCAGATTTAAAGCGTGCCTTAACCTAGAAAAAACCTTGTATCAATGATTGCATCAGGCTGTCGATAAGATAAGCATGCCCATTTTCTTCTATAATATTCGTTGTTTGATCCAACTCGTGTTGTAAAAGCAAGTATCCGATAATGTTCGACCAAATCCAAACCCCAATACGTAAAAGCGCTGTTTTCATAACGGATGGGATCGGGAACAAAGAGTGATTGCAAACAAAAACAGGGCTTACTTCGTTGTTTTATTTTCATCAAGTAAATAAAAAAGTCAATTAAGAAAAGGAAAATTTTTTCATTGTTATGTTTTTTATAGATCACCACAGAAAGAGCAATGTTTCTTGACAAGCCATTTCCTTATTTTCCCAGTGGTTAATGACATATTCTGCCACATATGAATAGCCTAGAAGTCGGACAACATGAAGTAAAGGTCCATACATTTCAGATAATTCCGTTTGTCCAGCATTTAGAATGTGAACGGGAAACCCATGAATGAACCATGAGTGTACATTTTGTCAACGTGACCTAATGAACATATACTTGTACACTTCAGACAATCCTAAAAGGCAAAATGGATTTCGATACGGAAGCACTTTGAACTATAGCTCATACGTCACCTTGCAACTAGTCCGAAATGGAAGGTAGCCCAAACATTACTTTAAGAATGGTTCCAAAATGAAAGCAAAAGCAAGGGGCAACGATAACGTATGAAACAATACTTTTAGACTGTTCGATATACTTTCGTCAAAACGTTATACATGTAATTCCCTTATACGATGTTGGCTTTACCGGCATTAATTCAGCGACCTATTATAACTTATAACGTATTTTTCATTTGAATTTAAATACAAAAACATAATTATTTATTCACAATTTCACCAACGATGCTTTCTCAGCAACATTGCGGCCATTGCTTATGTCCACATATTGAACATGATGGTGCGTCATATACTATTAAGACATAAGGTTATGTAAACGACATTTCAGGAAGAATAATGTTATCATAAACCTTGACCATGTGCCATACGTTGCATATTCAGACAGGTGTCCCCTTAACAGTTAACATCAACGACGTAAGACTGCTCTTACTAAAAAAGATGTTGGGTTCCAAACCTCTAAGCGCATGTAAGTATGCAACCCACAAAATGCTTAATTGTAGGAAAGCCAACTGAAAACGATAACCAATAAAGCTGTTCGAACATTAACCATTTAAAACTAAAGTTGTTTCGATAAATGTCATGAGTTGAGATTGAGACCGATCAAAGATAGTTCGTAGACTTAACTTAGGTGTTATGTAAGTCCCTCCAGAATGTGAGGAATATACTAAAGTCTTGCATCAAATTTCCCATTTGATATAAGTGAGTCGGCTAACTGCTATGAACATTCCTCGCATGTCATTCACGTGTCCTTGGATGAATATCAACTAGGTTTGAAGATAACGATACTGTACCTATATGGACTACGTAAGAGCAATCCCGTGCGTTAGAGCACGATTTTGAGGTAAATTATCGATCTGATCGATATGTTTGGTAGTCGCAGACTTAGCTGAAACAATGTATCTTAGACAATACTTCGTTTTTAATAGAGGTTATGGTGCGACTACTGGATACAGGAAGGAAAACGAAAACAAGGCAGACCAAAGGTAGGAGACAGGCTGTAGAAGGAGAAATGAAATGTTCCAACCACATCTTGGGAACCACGGAAAGAAAAGCAACAGACGGAGAGGAGAGGAGATGCTCTGCTTTGTTGCTTTATTACATGCCAAACGGCATAAGGAGCAGTAAGTATGGTGCGAATTAAGACTTTGACAAAATTGCTTTGACACAGATCAACATGTACAAAATTCTCATACAGATTCGGTAAAACTATCTTAACAAGTTTAAGCAAAGCGTTAATCAATGGCTTAGGTGTAGGAATTGTGCCATTGAGCCTCCCGGTTCAATCCTTATCAGCGGCACTTGTATTTTTCGTGGAGTTGCCAAATAGCTATCATGTCTCAATGGACATACATTCCTGAGCCTTGCTAACCATTGGTGAAATCCAGGTAAGCCGTAAAACAACTGAAATATTGTTGACACGATGTTACACCATATGTATTTAGAAAACACAAAACGAGGCATTTTATGACAACAATGCAGTTTAAGCGACGCTTCCGTTTGAAGATAGAGTGTGTAGGTCTCCAGGCTGACAAACCGCTTCGCTCCTACTCAAAAAGGCGACATTATTTGCCTTACATTTTAATAAACTATGCGCATACGCATGGTGCGGCGTGTTGACATTGGACAAGCCCTGAACTGGAAAGTAAAGTTGAGCAGGATGTTGGAGTCATCACCTGTCTATGGCACTTATGTTCCTATGTTTAACAGTTTTTCAGTCAAAGCACGGCTTTCCTGGATTCACCAGTACTAGGCTTGGGATCTGAATTGTAATGTAACTGAAATGTTGTTGCCAAACAATCTTATAATTGAAAACAACAACTGAACCTATATGACATGGCTTGTTGTACGGATTGAAGCAACTATATTTGAAATGCTCGCAATATACAGAAGGACACATTGCCTGCAGCGTTCCAGTAAGCATGATTCAGTCTGACCAATGTGTGGCTTTCGTCCTATCACAAGGAGCTCTTTCAAATATGCCAAACCTTTAATATTGAGTGTTCGTGCATCGAACAGGCATTGTGGCATAGTTCGATTTATATAGTCTCCTATCAGAAGCGGTTTCTATATTAAAATGTAGCACGCCTTGTAAAGGTCAAAGATACACATGGCACATGGTCGTCTTCCTCGATATTTCAGGTATATTTTATAAAAGGAAACAAATCAAACTGTACAGAAGGACAGGGGAATGTCACATCTGGATTAAACGACATTTTCGTTCTGAAAGTCAGTCAAGAGTTTTGCCCCTCATAAACATTAAAACTTTAGAGAGCTGCCACTCGTGTCAATACATAGAGATGCAAAGGAAATACCATAGTCGCATATATTAACTACTTGCCACAGAAAAAAATTGAATTCGGTCGAAAACATGCACCTATGGAACGGCCTTTAGATACATTTTAAAGTCATCTTAATGTCTGTCCATTTGTTTGTTAAAGATTTGGTATACCCCAGTTATGAATTTGTGACTAGTAGTGAAAGCTACTACAGCAGACAAACATGACAGGTAAAAAGGCATTTCTCTTATGATAAAGGTTAGAAACCCATCTAAACCAAAGGATGCATTGTATATCATTTTGTAACAATGGCTTTTTAAGTCTACTCTAGAGGATGCGTCTAAGTGAGGTTTCATGAAGAAAGAGGTTAAATGTCAATCTATTTAAAGTTGCATGTTCACAAATTGGAAAATTTGAAAGTCATAATAAAATGTTATTGGCAGCATTTGTATTTGTGTATGGATTGCAATTAAAACACCTTTTGAAAGCATGACTTATTCAAAAAGCGTCAACATATTAAAGTACAAACAGTTTTTATCCACTTGATCTAAAATACATTACAACGCTTTTGTATCAAAGTAAATTAAAATCCATTGCATACAGGCTCTTAAATCTAAAATAGGACCTAAGCTGGTTTCCAACGCCTATTGTTCAGTGTGTATCATACAACAGTACACCTCTTGTTGGTTTTTAGAGAAGTTGGTCTTTACTCCCAAACAATCTCAAATATGTGGACAAACAACCTTAAACTGTTACAATAACGATTTCCTTGGAGTCCGAAGAGTGGACAGTTTTCGCTGGATGCTCCTCTTCATATACCACTCCACCGAATTGCCGTATATAGCTCGCTCGACTATCTTATTGACATTGAACGCACCTTGCCAGGTACCCACACTGAGAAAGTAATCTACATATTTTGGAGGGGGGGACCGATTTGTGAATGACGAAAGATAAATCTCGTTACGTGACAGTTTCCACGCCGTGTCATTGATCCCACATTGACAAAGTGTCCCCTGTGCTTCCTCCTTGAAAGAGTTCACGAAAGAGGTATCGTTCTTAACCCCGACTTGTGCGTAACCGAATTTTGAAATCGGTCGTGAATTAGTCCATTGCATTTCAAGATATTCGTTGACATAATAAATAGAGCGCAGGTATTTTTTGTTGACTGTATCACAACCATTTTAAGCATATATCATATTGATGATGAAAATGACAGCGTTGTAGGAGAACTTAAGGAGTTTTTCAAATGAAGTTTACATTTTCTTTTTTTAAATTGAAAATTCTTTACTTCATTTTCGTGTACAGTGAAGCCTCGTTAATCCGGACCCCGATTATCCGGATGTCTCGCAATCCGAACGAAATTGTAAGGGAACGGAATTATTTGACCAGTTTGTTGCAGACGACTTTTGAAAACATTGTGGGTAAAGGAGAAATTGCTCGTGACGAGCAATTTCTCCTTTTCCCACAATGTTTTCTGCCATATCAGAAGATTCAGTTTGGGACGGTCGACAATTTGGCGTTTGCTAAAGGGTTATAAGTATACATGTGCATACAAACCGTTTATGTCTTAAAGTGTTAGTCCGGATGATTCTGTAATCCGGACATTTTGTTGGGAACGGATGTATCCGGATCAACGAGACATCACTGTATATAAGTATAAGAGTGCGATGTTAAGAAATAATCGGGGTCCCGCGTGGCCCAGTGGTGCAGGTAATGCGGTCGTTTCTATCCAATATTTCCGTAAGGTTTGTGACAAGTTAAAACTATAATTAAGAGTGGATATGAAAGAGGAAGCATAACAATATTTGACGGATAGTGTGTAGAAATCATGACAAATGGAGAACATTTTTGTGGCAACAATACCATAACAATACGCATAAAGACTACTCTAAATTATTGAAGAGGTAATATTGGGTTTGATAATCATGACAAAAAGAAACTTTAAATGCTGAAAAGGAATAATCATTTCGTTCGATAGACGTTGGGTTTTTTTGTGGTACGAACTGCTTTTGTAATGTAAGTGATGTCAGACTGTACACTATGAGGTGTAAAATGATACGCACTTTTGAAGACAGACGACGTCAAATCACAGAATAATACATCAAAGAGGAAAACATAATACAATTAAAGGATACCGTATAAAGGAAAGATAGGTAAACACATATCAAATAGATAAAAGACGAGCACTCCCAAAGCAATCAAGCTACAATTAAATCGATTACCTGATAACCTTGCATTCGTTTTAAAGGAATTTGCTGAACGCTTTTTCCAATGAAACGAAAATCTTTTTACGCGTCAATGATCTATTATCATTTTTTAAACGGAATTAAAACATATTTTTGAATTGACGAACGGAAATACCCTCCAAAGGGCTTATGTTGAGACTGGCCCTGGATAGGGTTACGGATTACAAGTAACCAATGCATTAGGCAATTTCTGAATGGTCTCTTTTATATAATGTCATTGAGAATGTATGCACAATTTCAATGACATTTCGTCTGCGATAATCGGAGGACATCAAGGCTGCATAGGCGTTAACTTACATAAACATGTGGACAAAGAAGAAATACTTTATTCAACCATTTATCAATTTTTAAATTGAGAAAAAAGCTTTTCATACAAAAGGGATACTCGAGTTAAAGACCGTCAGAAATGTACCATATAGAGGACATTTCATCTTCAAACTAACGATAATTATTATGCATCCCGCAGCCGTTTATTGCCAAAGCGTAACAATGAATTAGTACGAAAGGAAAACAACTTTTATTAGGAACAAAAAAAGAATATGAACTCACCATAATAATGTTATTTGTTCCCTCCTCCCCGTCGGTGGGGGCGCCACTGTAGGCCCCATGTAATCCTGAATTCGGGTGTTTATGCACTCCGTCTCTATGGTGGGTGGGGCCGGACCCAGGGGATCTGTTCATCATCACCACCCCACCACACATACACACAACTAGCACTAGAACACTGTAACACAAACACTTCAACATCGTCCGTGACTGAAGAAATCCGCGGGTGCCGAGGGTGCCGATTGGCCCGAAGTCTCGTCTCGCTCGCAGCGAGGAATCGCGAGATCTCGCGGGAACGTACGTAACTTCCGTTCGTTGTTCGGTTTCCGGCGAGGAAATGGCGAAGATTGACGACGGCGACCGTTTGGGTTTCGTCCGTAATTTGTTTGAATAGGCGTTATTTATAGGATCGGTTGAGACGTCTCTTTGGTTATTGCTGAGTATTTCTGGAGACTTGTTCACAGAGTTCACGTTTCTTTTGTTACATTCACAATGTGTTGTTGTTGTTGTTGTCGTCGTTGTTGCTGTTGTTTGTGATGTTGCGTTTGTTTCTGCTGGTGTTACCGATGATGGTGTGGAGTCGGTGACTTTGTAGTTTTTGTATTTACAACAGCGACTCAGCCTGAAAATGGAATGGCAAATACTTCAGAAACGATAAAAGACATACTGGTGACCAAAGAGAGTGAAACACTCGAAGCCAGCTTCTAAGCATTCAGGATTCAAATAAGTTTCCTAAGAAATGATGTTTAATCACCGGAAAGGTACCATTGAATAGTTTTAGATTGTGGCAATACATATACTACAGCAGATGATTTGGTGATACGAGTAAGTCCATCTTTCAGCCAGCGCTGGCAACGCAGGTTTATCCGGTGCGATTCAACTAAAATAAAATAAAAGTTGGATTGCAAATGAAGTACGAAATTATTCAGATGTGATTATGTTTACCAGGTACTCACAGAATTATATTATCGGTCTTTGTTAACTATACCGAATTAGTCCAATAAAATGAAGATGAGAATATTTCTAGACACTATCCCAGGCTTTAATACTGAAAGGGAAATCCTACTCATAGACGTAGGCTAACAAAGTAGTTTCTTCTTCTGTTTCTTACATTCTTGCCTGCGTAATACAAAGAGTCTCCGAATCGATGCTTGTTTCCATTTCTCAATTCTTTATGCAATATTCCATGAATTCTCACTTGTCAAACATTGATTGCAGAAGAATGAATAATCAGAGCTAATTATGTATCAACGTTTGAGGTGTAAACCCATAAGCCGCCAGTATTTGCTTTGGCATGAGACTAAAAGCGAATGAGTTTATGCCTTTTTTTTAAGTTAAACGAACGTGCATTTTCACATACACTCGCAAGATATCGCGACATACAGTGAAGCCTCATTTATCCGGACCCCGATTATCCGAATGTCTCGCAATCCGAACGAAATTGTAAATGAACGGAATTATTTGACCAGTTTGTTGCAGACAACTTTTGAAAACATTGTGGGAAAAGGAGAAATTGCTCGTGACGAGCAATTTCTCCTTTTCCCACAATGTTTTCTGCCATATCAGAAGATTATTTTTGGGACGGTCGACAATTTGGCGTTTGCTAAAGCGTTATAAGTATACACGTGCATACAGACCGTTTATGTCTTAATGTGTATAAGAACATGCGCTACTTCATTAGTCCGGATGAATCGGTAATCCGGACATTTTGTTGGGAACATTAACGAGGCTTCACCATATATGACTTGGAAAAGATACAACAATGATTATGACATTGAACGGTTGAAGTTCGTATAGATCGTAAAACAAATTTTGAACAACTTGTAGCGTATTGTTTTGACATTTGTGTCAATTAGCATTTAATCGCAGCATCATGAGACAATAAGAGAAACCATTGTTTAGCAAATCATCTCGTAGACATAAATGTATCCAATTTTGCGAACTTTTTCGTGCAAATTATCACAGGAAGTTCCTGTCACTAGTACTTTCCTTGGTGAAAATTCACAGAAAAAAATGACAATGCTCAGGAATTACCTACATCGAAGAGTCAATTTTTTTCATTCATAAATGATACTCCAAATTACAAGTCCATGAACACTTTTCCGTCGAAAAGCGTTATTCTTTTGTCACCACGTTGCGCTTTATTCCCGCACGTGTACGTCTCTCTCTTACTCGAGAAATGATTATCTTTCTACATTCATGATAAGTTTAAAGCATTTCCTTGTTACGTAATAAGTATTTTTTTTTGTATAAAGGCGACAAAATTCGCATTTGACGTGTAGGAAATGGGATGGTACATTGCGTATATTCTTTTGGTTTTTGGTTTTTACCTTGTGTATTTAGGACAACCTCATGTCGCGTCTATAAATTATAAATCTTACAAAACTTCATATCCAATACACCAGGGTTAGCTTTAACTAAACGTTCTAAAATGATAAACACTGATGGTGTCTTAAAAGTACAATATTGCCATGTGACACGTCATTTAAAACTTATCGGAGAAACGATTCCAATGATGTGTTTCAAAACAACATTACTCATCTCAATATTGATATAAGAGAAACATTTTTGTCTAACTTAACGCTATCAACATTTATGAAGGAGCAATACAGACATTGTTAATTGCTTTTAATTTATATTACAGTGTATATTAGCATTTCGTGCTGTTCCTTTTTTATTATCTAGGGTGGTCATACGAGACAACCTTTTACAGCGCATAAACACTATGGTAAAAAAACCCAGACATTACTTTGTATACAAACTAATGCACCAGTACGTGTGCCATGCACTAGATGAGTGCAGAAGAATTTTAGCAGACATTCTAAATTGCTTTCTATAGATATTTGGTCATTGATAGCACTTTTATGACTTGATCGACATTTTCTTGCCATTCCGCGACATTTTGAAGATGGTGATTATGATGTAAAGTCGGGCATGTATGGTACATGTAAAAACTACGTGAAATAATTTAGTTCGAGTTTAACGAACACTTACATGAAGATGTTTTAATTCATTGGGGTTGTCGTTTACATATTCTTAATGAACCTCAAGCCATATCTAAATGATCGGTGCAATATGAGTATAAATCAAACCCGTATTTGCACACAAAGTCAATTATGCAATAAATCTATTATGCAATAAATCAATCACTTATATGACAAAGAAATCACATAAGAAGTCAATTAGTTTGTTGAACAAGCATTGTACTGTTACAGTTAACCTGTTTTAAGGACGTTTTCGGTAGTTTTATCTGCGCACTTCATCTGCGCATTCAAGGGAGATAATAATCTGTTACCAAAGAGGTACTTGAATAGTCGTCGGATAAAGGTTTTATTCGGATGAAATTTACTGTATGCAATTTTTTTCAAAGAATAACCATATAATCCATAAAACTATAAAAGATTAATAACTTTATTATATATTTCTCATGCATAGCAATCGCCCAGCTTCTATTTTTCAAGTTTAAAGTTATTTCAATCGTTTTTGTGAATGTTTTTCAAATACAGTTACCATGGAAACTGTCATTTTACAGAAAAACTAACTCGTCAACATATACTTCTTTTGTACTTTGTATTTCAAGATTAAATTTTACTTCACATACTGAAAAATAAGAAAAATAAATTCTATGAAAGGATTTTTTAGATATCTTTATCTTTATGTGTATTGAACAAACATTGCACTGTTACAGAAAACCTGTTTTGATGATTATGCATGAACAAGAAGGGTAAATATCTTTGTGCGCTGGTGGTATGAAGTTCTTTCAATGAAAGCCAAGATCGGATTGTCATATACAAATGTCGGAGTGCGCATTGATAGCGAACAGCTGCTAGTATATGCATTGATGAATCGCTTGGTAAAGTATAAATGAAATTAATTACAGTGATGGTAAAAAACCAAGCTTAAACGCTGACTTTTTACGTCAAGAAATGTTAAGCATGCAAAAGAAAGTAACATTAAGCATTGCTCCATTTTGCTAATGTATGTTGATAATTTTGTCAAAGGGAATACATTGACTTTCTTGTCAAGAAATTTGGATCAGACTGGTAAAAGACTAATTGAATCTTCTTTTCAATCTATTAATACATATTTATTATTTCGTCAAAGAGAATACCATGACTTTCATATTAAGAAACTTAGAGCAGACAAAACAAAAGTCTCATTAAGCATTGCTTTTGTTATGTAAAAACATATTAATCATTTTGTTATAAAGTATACATTGACTTTCACGTCAGGAAATTTTAAACATACATAACGACTCATTGAATCTTCCTTTTGATCTATTCATACATATCATTTCTTTAAAGATAATACTCTTGACTTTCACGTCAAGACATTTTGAGCATTCAAAAGAACGACTCGCTGAATCTTGCTTTCGATTTATTAATATATATCAATTTTTTCGTCATAGGGAAAACATTGGAAGGTATCCAAATGATGTTTGCTTTGTCAGCGGTTTTAATCCCAAAAATGTTACGGAACATTTACAATACATTACCTTCACACATTACCAAACAATAACGGCGTTTGACCAGTTTGTTGCAGTCCATTCCGGAAAACATTTTGGGGAAAAGTCGAAATTGCTCGTAACGAGCAAATTCTCCCTTTCCCACAATGTTGTCTGCCCTATCAGAAGATTATTTTTTCAATTTCATCACATTTTGAAATGTCGTCTGCAAACTCTTTCAAATTGGAACAGTCGACAATTTGGCGTTTGGTTAAGGATTAATCCATTTTCGATGAGGGAGAGCGTCTGTGTTTACAATATGCCCCCTTATCAAACTCTCTTTAACCCATTTAACGCCATTTCCGCGTCTGCCAAATTCTATATATCTTTCACTCGCTTAACGGTCTTTTCGTCTGCGATTACTCCTAAGTTTAAGTTAACAAACATTCAATGGCCCGCATAGCGATCGAATCGACGACTGCCAAGATTCTATAAATGTTTTTTTTTTATTAGTTTCTTTCATCGCTTGTTAAAGGCCTCCGTGGCCTAGTGGTTAGAGTACAGAACTTGAAATCACATGGCCCCTCTCCGCGTGGGTTCAAATCCTGAGAGGGATATGGATTTTCATGAGAGGCAGTCTTCCGACTGACTTACGGAATGCCGATGGTTCTACCCGCCTTAACCAGCCCTTATGGGCAGTTGATTGTGGGGTCTTCCTCCATCATTAAGAGTGGGGCATCGCTACATAACTGAAATAATGTTGATGTGATGTAAAACCCATATAATATAATAATAATACATCGCTTGTTAACTTGGTCTAAGGCTAAAAACGTTGAGTTGAAATAGATCAGTATTATACATTATTCTTGTGGTGTTATCATTTATGTTTTTCGAAACGTTTAGCATTGAATTGTTCATAGTGTTTGGCACATCTCGATTTAATTTGGATTGTGTAGTATGTATATGTATTAAGGACCCGGGTACCGTTTTACTAAGCAGTTTACGCTTAAGATTTGCGTAAGTCTAAAACAACAAGTCCTTTTATTTCAATATTTGGCAAAGCAATATTGCAAAGTAACACATCATTGGAATCGTCTCTCCGAGACGCTTCCAATGACGTGTCACATTGCAATATTGTTCTTTCATTGAAGATATTATCCATGTTAATCAATTATGACTTACGCAAACATTTTCCGTAAGTTGTTTAGTAAAACGGGCCCCCGCTCCTTGGTTACAGATAGTGTATACTAAAACTTAAAACTTATTTCTTTATATTTCTTTATGAATAATAGCTAATACTCAACACCACAGCTGTATAACTAGGACATTGTGAAGCGCAACTGCATGTCGAAAAAAAGCGTTTGCGCTATAAAGATGCATATGTATTTAAATTTGTATTTGTATACAGGTAACTTGGATTTGATTGCAGTACAGGTAACTTGGATTTGAATGCAGGGGTTCCGATTTTCAAATGCTGAATTCAAAGTGCGCAAATTACAAAGCTCGGATTGGCTCATGACCTTTCGGATGTTTTATGAAATATTTGTACCAATATCTATCATGTTTCGTATACTTTATGATTCTTCTCATTTACATGAAGGCAGTGGAGTCAATTGTCACTAGTATCACAAACTACATGAGTTGAAAACTGGATAGTCGCTGGCAAACGATTCAAAACTATCGAACACCCACTAAATAAACTTCGCAAAACCCATTGGGAAACCAGAGCGTGGATTTTTCATTAAACTATATTTACTACCATGTAGCGAAAACGTGTTTCTATCTCAATATATCCGACTGATTTACTCTTCTTAATTCTCCTAGTGCGAGGAAAAGTATCGAACGTCAAAACCATATACTTTTATAAAAGTAAACAAGGATTTCGCTGTAATATACTGATTCAAGCCCCTATCTTTCATACAGTCAACGGTAAACTTTTGACGCCTTCTTATCACTGTATATATTTATTCATAGATAACCACTTGTCACATCAACACCCAGCGTGGAAGAGATATCAGTTCCAAACAATTTAATGAATGGGTTTACTATTTCTAGCATATCTCGCAAAAACTGAAAGCTATTCCGACCTAGTGTCGCGACAAATGTTTATTCAAAAGAAGACGTAACCTATTTAATACACCAAAAACAGCTCCTATAATTTTATGGAGGTATTACAAGAAAACAGTTGTGAAGTGGTAGAGCATCGGCCTCGGGTATCGAGGGTCCCGGGTTTGATCCCCGATTGAGGCGGGGGGGGGGGGTTGACGGGACAAGGCCACAACTCATCTCGAGTACTGGCTTGTTCAAGGACGCAGTCATCGAGAGTGAATCTAATAAGCATCGAAATTGTGTCACAATCTGTGTAAAATAAAAAAAATAGTTTTAATTCAATGGCTAGTTGACTCCATAACAACGTCACAGAGACAATCGACTGGTGAAAGATTTACCAAGACAGCTAATGTACCTATTCATGCTTTTCTGTTATTGAATCTGCATATGGTTAAAATTACTGCACACAGTCTTATCGGGCTACTGTCATATTTCCCTCGTTAAAAGATATTTGAGGGACGGCTGTGTTATCTTTATATTGACAGGTTGAGCCGTTGTGTATAAAATACTGTCGTCCGAACGATAAATAATTGGAAGCGAACCTGTAAATATTGAGAGTTACCACTCGTGAATCAAAGTGCTGTGGTGATTAAACTAATAAATGTCAGTTTTCGTGTTATGGAATTATTATCCGAGAGACGTATATGTTTACAAGCAATGAAAGCTGTGCTCAAATGCAACGTGTGCGTCTTTAAGTCAGGCGCTTTTTAAGGGAAAACCAGTCTACTGGAAGATGTAAGATTACATGTGGATATCGATGGAGATATTCATGCACACGACACTATTCGAAAGATTTTGTGAATTCTTATGCAAGTGTTTATCTGCCTAACATCGATTTTGAAACTTGTATCAATCATCCTTGTTATTCTTAACGTCATAGATAGATAACTAGTATGTACGTCGAATTAGAATTTATGCAAAATCGAAGGTAGACCATAACCCTCCCGGCAATCCACGCTGTAACCTTCTTGGCCAATGCCAATGATCTACCCAAAGAGCTTCGCTCCCCAATCAATAGATTTGTTGTTAAGTGATATCCATCAAACAATCAATCAATCAATCAAGCGATAAATGGATAAATAAATATATTGATCGATCAATCGATCAATCGATCAATCGATCAATCGATCAATCAATCAATCAATCAATCAATCAATCAATCAATCAATCAATCAATCAATCAATCAATCAATCAATCAATCAATCAATCAATCAACCAATCAATCAATCAATCAATCAATAATCAATCAATCAATCAATCAAGCAAGCAAGCAAGCAAGCAAGCAAGCAAGCAAGCAAGCAAGCAAGCAAGCAAGCAAGCAAGCAAGCAAGCAAGCAAGCAAGCAAGCAAGCAAACAAGCAAGCAAGCAAGCAAGCAAGCAAGCAAGCAAGCAAGCAAGCAAGCAAGCAAGCAAGCAAGCAAGCAAGCAAGCAAGCAAGCAAGCGAATGATCAATCGAATGATCAATCGTTTGACAAATGCAATAAGCGTAAAGTTGCAGAACCTCATAAGCACTTGTCATGTGAATACGACACTATGGGTTGAATTTCTTAAGCTGTTGTCTGTCCTTAGTTCAACCCTAAGCCCAATTATCTTTCATCAAATCTAAGCACCATATCGCCTAGTGTGGCCTCTCTGTTAGAAAGGGAAACAAGGGATCAGTCTCACAGGAAACTCATTAGTTCTAAATTAGACATAAATTGACTAAATCTTACGTATCTTGATGTTCGTGAAATGTGCGAAACCCTTGCTGACAGAAAACTAAACGACTGATAGCATATCTAGACTTGGTTAAAATAAGACGCTCAGATGCTAAGAAGATGGAATTCCGCTGTGATTGATCAAACCCATCGGCCTTGTAACTTAAGAGTACGCGGGCAATCAAGAACAAATCGAATGCAAAATGAATCCGCGTTATTGGCAACTTTGTGTGGTACAGAAGCTACCTCCGTGAAAACCTTTATCGTGGGATAGAGAATCATTCTTGGAGAGTAAGAATTTTGCCATACAACAGTCCTAACAACCAAAGTGTCTTATTTCATACAATGGCCTAAATTCAAACATTGCTTAACAATTTTACATCATACAACATTCTCCATAAACAAGATATCTTTATATAATATGACAGTCTCAATTAACAAGATAGTTTTGTATCAAACAGCAGTTTTAATAATATAAACAAAACCGTATACCATACAACAGTTGCATACACTATTGAACCATAAAACATACATTCTCAATTAACAAGGCACTGTTATATCATACAACAGTCTAAATTAACAAGGCAATGACATACCAAACAAGAAGAAATATAATGTTCGGAAACAGCCTTGCACAGTATTGAATCTGTATGCTATACGATATTTCACTTTTCATACAAGGGTTGTATGTTCAATGCCGGAACATTTTCGCACCATAAAGCGACGCTTCGTTAGCATCATTCCACTCGTGTACCCTTATCCAAGGCGTCTGCAGCCAAGAAAAAGAGAAATCAACATTAGACACGAAAATGTTTATCATTGCCTTTCTGTCATAACAACATTATAACGAAATATAGTATGACATTTTTCACTACTTGTGATATATGTAGGTAGTGTAGCTCTTAACGTGAGCCAATTTTAAAAAAAACCAATCAATCAATAAACTATAACGAGTTATTTAAAGTAATTCATTAGCAATTGTAAGGATAAAAGCAGTAGTCCATTCGTTATGAGGATTTTTTTTTCTCTGTTGGCTTGAAGAGGAGTAAAATTCGCAAGATGCATATACATGTGTATATGAAGGTAAAGGTTGACAAAAATGACACCAAAGCATCAAGACCGATCCAAACTATAAATTACAAAACTCTACTTGCCATTAAAACGAAACAGCTCCCGTATCCAATGCAACATGTTTTTGCAAAGAGCAGTCTAAATAAAGATGCTCTTCAAGCAAAAAACCCAGATAACATAAAAACATCGCTGATTGTTTCAAATTGCACATTAAATATCGCCATTAAAACGAAACCCCTCTCATATTCAACGCTCTAGTCCATTTTAATCGGGAATAAAGTAAGGTTTAACACGAAATTTATCGGACAGAGGTTAAGCTGATAGCATGGAACGCTGCAATAAACAATTTCACGTTATCGCGAAAATGCTGGCAGCAGGGCTTTGAAAAAGAGCCCAGTTATAGAAGATGAATTGCGATTTAAATGTTAAACCCTTTGCTCTACAAACAAAGTGTGGATGCGAACGATATCGGGTGGGGGATTGATTTGACGAAAGTGTCAAATGTGAGGTTTAATTGACAAAACAGTATATAACACGAAAATATTGTGAAATCAAAAACTTGAGACATGGGACAAAATATGTCTTTTGTATTCCTGAAAGAAATTGAAACTGACCAAACTTTATCACAAAGGACAACGTTTCAAATGATTTTTGGACAAATACGGAGTAGCATCCTTAGTTCATTGGCTCCATGCATACTGTATTTAGAGACCTAGTAGTTTATTTTACTGATATAGTAATCCTCATCAAGTTCTGGGCGGACATATTCTATTATCAGTTGTAATCCACCAATGTCCAGAGTAACACATCTTCAAATCTTCAAATTCTTGCTTTACTATGTATTTCTCCAAAGACGAGACGGGCGCTTAACCCATCACCGAACAAAACGATATTCAACCACTTTGTTGCAGACGACTCTGGAAAACATTGTGGGAAAAGGGGAAATTGCTCGCAAAGAGCAATTTCGCCTTTTCTAACAATGTTTTCTGCCCGTTAGAAACAGAAATGTCGGCTGCAAACTGTCTCAATTTGGGACAGTCAAAATTTTGGCGTTTGGTAAAGGTGTAAAGAATTCACTTCACTCGTGTCGATTGATTATTTGGTACAAGTCCTTAATCCAAAACACGTATCCGACAACCACGCACTTCGATACAGCATCGTCTTGTCGGTAGCTGCATTTCTTTCATACAACTTAAAAAGGTTTTAGGCCATTAATTACATTACACATGAAACAGAAAATGTGACAGCGGATCATTTGCATTAGCGTCACTGCATCGCATTATAATGACACGAGAACTAGAGTATCATATACAATGTATACGCGACTGTTATTGCATGACATAACAGACTGGGAAGTCTACAAAAACCTCGTGCGAAGAAAGGGGGTCGACAATACGGCGCAATGTAGGAATTTATATATGTGTGTTAAATCGCGTCAACATTATCTAGGTTATATCTGAATGTCAACGTTATCACCATATTTGTTTTACCCTAATTGTGAAGGAAGCTTAAAGCTTGTTCAAAGCCACACTCGATGACTGCTTCCTGGATACTAAACCAGTAATCGCGCCGGTTTGTTGGTTAGTCCCGGTATTTTTCACCTCGCCTAACGGGGATTTGAAACCGGGACCCTCGGTACAAGAGCCCGACGCTCTACCACTGCACCAATGTCGCCCAGAGCATGGTTCATAAATCATAGGCAATATACAACAAGCTTCACTGTACATAAAAGCTATTCAAAACTGGAATAAAATAAAATCGGCATTCCGTAAATTTCATGTATTCTACTGCATTCCTAAATTTCACCAGTACGAGTCAGAGTTCTACACTGTTCTGCCCAAGGACTATGCAACACACGTTTTCAGTGACGTTGCTGAGGTTTGAACCCATAACCCCCTTGGCACAAGGCATACACCTTAACCACTGGGCCACACATGACCCTTTAATGGAGAAAGGTTTTCAAGCAGTCTCTGTCAACCAATTACCAAACAATAAAGATAAGACATTTGACCAGTTTGTTACAGACGACTTTGGAAAACATTGTGGGAAAAGGAGAAATTACTCTCGACGAGCAATTTCTCCTTTTCCTACAATGTTTTCTATCCTATCAGAAGTTTGTATGTTAAATTTCATCACATTTTGTAACGTCGTCTACAAACTGTTCTTATTTGGAACAGTCGCAATTTTGACGTTCGATAAAGGGTTGAAATCGGTCCCCTTCTTGCTGAGACGTATCACGTATCATGTCTTTGTACAACATCGTAAAACGTTAAATCTGTCTGTGTCTAAACATAGAATATAAAAGCGCTCTTACACGTGTCTTGTACAAAAAAGGACGTGTCACATTTGATTGTTCACATGAGATGATAGTTTGAATAATTCTGTCTGAATCGCTGTGTTTATTTTGGAAGATATTCAACGGCTTTGAAAGGGTTTTGTGCAACATAAGTGAGGAAGAGTGAAGAAGTACATGGATAGTTGCGCTGGCAGCCGTGATATAACTGAAATACCGTTGAAACCAGCGTTAAAACAAATACATCAATATTACCACCATACGTAATTATTTTTTGTCTGAGTTACTCTACAGGTGGCTATTGTTATCAAACACTCGACAATGACAAAATTGTTTAGCATTAGGAAATCGCTAATATCCGAAATCAGAGATTGCAAACTTAAAGAACGTGTCTTCATCTATGATAGCTTTAATTATTGCACCATATTTATGTACAATCATTGTTCATCTTTCTTTTATTTAAAATCGCAAATCGTGGCGTTTTGGTTAAATAGCGTATTTAGTTGAAACATATTCTATGCCAAACCATCATTTAGTATGCAGTACACAGCATCAATAAATAGTCACGCAGTAAACTATGACAAACTTGTCTGGCTGCAAGTTCTCAAAACTAAAAGTATCATTGCGTCTTAAGAACGTGGTAAAATTAATTGATAAACACCTATCCCAGTAATGCATCATAGATATTCTGGTACATTTAAATGATACTGCATGTTTTCTATGAAATGGGGAATATCGCATAATGTTCACGTGTATAACAGTCTAGACGATGATGAAAACAAGGGTCTGTTTCACAAAGGTATATACGAGTACGATAGCGTTTACAGCAACATATTCATGTAGAGAAAAGGAGCACATTGGATAAACGTTAACTTAGACTTGAAGGAACTTGAGTCTTTTGTGAAATATTTATCGTATTTTGAAACGCATGAAAAGCAAAGATACCTCTGAGATTCAATGGTTAAGACGATTTTTTTTGGGAAAGAAAACGTAAAGTTACAATTCTGCGTAAGAAAAGCCTCATTACAAGCGGAGCATCGTTATCTATGTTAAGATATACACTTACCGTTAGTCCTTTCATGAGAGTGTTATAAGTCCTTTTATATAAACTAATTATCTTATTCCACTTTCCAATTAGTATTTGTATAATAAATAACGTTTGTTTATTTTCGAAAATGAAGAATATTTTCTCAACTCTAAGTATCTCGAAAGAGTCACAGTATTCAAAAGCAAAATTAACAGAGGATTGTTACAATGATATGAAATAAAATTCCCAACGTCCTTTTTGTAATCTTTAATTAATCCTTTTACCACACGAACTCTTCAATATGAAGGAAGTAAAATCAACACATAATTTCTTTCTGAATTGTTTAACTTATCAAGTATGTCTTTGCTATTTGTTTTTAATTTCTTTTTTCTGTATCACTTCTATCAAGTACGTCTGATAAATAGATTAGACGATTCAAAAGCGGTACGAAACAGTGAAGGTACGCGTCTCACAACATGCTTTCGAGTGTACCTCACTCCCAATTAACAAAAGGTGAATACAGTTTAAGCTAGCGAAATCACAATGCGTTTTCGGCGCCGCGATAAATTTAAACATAGACCAGTCGTAACATAAATAAAAAATGGATTATCAAATCCGCTGTAAATCATCGCTGTAGATCAGCCTGTGACTTACGGCAATGTCCGATCATGGGCGAGTTTTGCGTCAAAGGGGGTTTACAAAATAGATAATTTTATTCACGATATTTGATGCCTCCGGCCCATAATACAAACATAAATATAATACTAATAATTCTCTGACATGCATGGTATTCAACTCAATTTCGAACCGATCATCTGCAGCTGATAGTTTCGAAATATTTTTTTCAATATACAAGAAACTTCTCTATTCTGGAATAAGGTACTCGCTAATTAGATTTGAGCGACTTTTGAAGACGACATGCATTTAATGTCGTTTTCAACAAAAATTCAGATCAAATCACAAAGATTAAGGTGTAAACAATTGGTCGTAGTATTTTCTACCATATATGTCGGCTATTCAAAGGATGTAACTAGTAAGAGTGTTTGTCATCTGCGAATGGACGTTTGATTAAGACTGATTGTTTGATATCAATTGTAGAATAAGGTGCCATAGACATAAACTACTGTGTAAAGTTATGAGACTTGAAGAAAGACCCGCGACACGTTTTGAACGTAGAAATAAACTTATCTCTAAGAGTTATGAATCCTAAACAAATCAATACAACACGTGTTGAACGTTGACATAAACTAGTTTTTAACCGGAAGAGTTATTAGCCCTTAAAAATAACCATAACATATGTTGAACTTGAAGTTATGAAAAACGTTGTAAACTGTTATCCAGCCTTTTCAAGGGGTTCGAATTGATACCTCTTGGGACCGAAGTTTTAAAACATAACCATAGTCCTTTTTATTATTATTATTATTATATGGGTTTTACATCACATCAACATTATTTCAGTTATGTAGCGATGCCCGACTCTTAATGATGGAGGAAGACCCCATACTCAACTGCCCATAGGGGCTGGTTAATGTGGGTAGAACCATCGGTATTCCGTAAGTCAGTCGGGAGACTGCCTCTCATGAAAATCCATATCCCTCTCAGGATTTGAACCCACGCGGAGAGGGACCATGTGATTTCAAGTTCTGTACTCTAACCACTAGGCCACGGAGGCCCCCATAATCCTTTTTGATTTCGACATTGATGAACATTTTGGTTTTAAGCGATAGTATTTTCCCAAAAGTATTGGGTAACCAATGATGAACACTATGGAAACCGTAAAAACAAATTTTCGGATTGATGCTTTAAGAAACTACCCCGGAGATTGCTCGTGTAATGGGAGACGTGACAAATTATAATTTGTTAAAGAAGACACATTTCCGCCCGATTCTTTTATATCTAGATCACCGCATCTAACAGTAATCGACTGTGCAGAAGAGGGCATTTTTGTAATAAGGGGAACATTCCTATTATTTGACGGTATGTCGCAATGGTTTCGATTAATCAGTTATACAATGTTTCGCTGATTTGTCTCATTTTGATAATGGCTTTATATTCGTCTGCTTCAAGTACGTCGCTTTCTCCGAGATATACTAATGAGGATAATTTAACTAATAGGATATTGTTATATAAAGGCATAGCGGTGTAGCCGTATAGTCGCATCTAACGGAAATCCACATACTTATAAAACAAAATATGAGCCCTAACTATTAATTCAAACGTATTTATTTCACATCGATCATGATATGAATTCTTTCACATTAGATTAATCACTTTTTGTTCTGCTTCCTGATTACATAAACAGTAGGCTACTAATGCTGTATGTGCGTAAACTAAAGGTCGCAAAGTTGATTTTATATCATGTTAAAAGCCGTATCAACACATTTTCAGATATGAAATGACCTTCCTGGATCCACCAGTACTAGACTGCTCTGAGTGACTTCCCAAAGGTTACTCACACGAAACAAGATATGTCAGAGGGAATCGTACCCGGGACCCCCGAGTTCAAAGTCCGCTAACTTAACCATTGGGCCACACAGGACCCCCGCAAAGTGGAACCCGCTCGCTTATCGAGGAATTCGAGCTCAGGACACGCATGTCCCGATCAACCAATGGACCGCATTCCATCGTTTTCTACGTTTTCTACCCTGTAAGACGTCCTTTCCATTTCAAGAAGACTTTTGTAATTATCATAAGAGTATGCTACAATGTAACATATATACTTTACTCGTATATCTTAATCTATTCTTGATATTGTTTAAACCGAACAGGGATCCCTGATTTCGTGCGTGTGTTAGAGTCAATTTTATCGAAAACCAGCGGCCCACATTCGCTCGCACAAGTTGCGGTTGTTAGATATTCTAGGCTAGCTGATTGACGTTAACGTTAATGTCTGACATGCTTTTTCCGGCTCGTCACGTGATTCAAACCAACCACAAACATAACGGACAGCAACTATGTATAGAAATAGAGGAAAAGTAATGGAATGGCGGTTTTTTGGTCAGAAGGGTTGCGGACGTCTGCTGGTTTGAACTAGTTCATCTTGCTTTCATTGGTATTTACTTGTAAAACAGAGGCCTTGTAGGGTTGTTAGTGAATGTTGGTTAATTTATTTTAGCTCCTTTATATCGTTTTCACCAGTATTTTAGTTGTAAAACAGAGGCCTAGTAGGGTTGTAGGTGAATGTTGGTTAATTTATTTTAGCTCCTTTATATCGTTTTCACCAGTATTTTAGTTGTAAAACAGAGGCCTTGTAGGGTTGTAGGTGAATGCTGGTTAATTTATTTTAGCTCCTTTATATCGTTTTCACCAGTATTTTAGTTGTAAAACAGAGGCCTTGTAGGGTTGTTAGTGAATGTTGGTTAATTTATTTTAGCTCCTTTATATCGTTTTCACCAGTATTTTAGTTGTAAAACAGAGGCATTGTAGGGTTGTAGGTGAATGTTGGTTAATTTATTTTAGCTCCTTCATATCGTTTTCACCAGTATTTTAGTTGTAAAACAGAGGCCTTGTAGGGTTGTAGGTGAATGTTGGTTAATTTATTTTAGCTCCTTCATATCGTTTTCACCAGTTCTTTAGTTGTAAAACAGAGGCCTTGTAGGGTTGTAGGTGAATGTTGGTTAATTTATTTTAGCTCCTTTATATCGTTTTCACCAGTATTTTAGTTGTAAAACAGAGGCCTTGTAGGGTTGTAGGTGAATGTTGGTTAATTTATTTTAGCTCCTTTATATCGTTTTCACCAGTATTTTAGTTGTAAAACAGAGGCATTGTAGGGTTGTAGGTGAATGTTGGTTAATTTATTTCAGCTCCTTCATATCGTTTTCACCAGTATTTTAGTTGTAAAACAGAGGCCTTGTAGGGTTGTAGGTGAATGTTGGTTAATTTATTTTAGCTCCTTTATATCGTTTTCACCAGTATTTTAGATGTAAAACAGAGGCCTTGTAGGGTTGTTGGTGAATGTTGGTTAATTTATTTTAGCTCCTTTATATCGTTTTCACCAGTATTTTAGTTGTAAAACAGAGGCCTTGTAGGGTTGTTTGTGAATGTTGGTTAATTTATTTTAGCTCCTTTATATCGTTTTCACCAGTATTTTAGTTGTAAAACAGAGGCCTTGTAGGGTTGTTGGTGACTGTTGGTTAATTTATTTTAGCTCCTTTATATCGTTTTCACCAGTACTTAAGTTGTAAAACAGAGGCCTTGTAGGGTTGTTGGTAAATGTTGGTTAATTTATTTTAGCTCCTTTATATCGTTTTCACCAGTATTTTAGTTGTAAAACAGAGGCCTTGTAGGGTTGTTGGTGAATGTTGGTTAATTTATTTTAGCTCCTTTATATCGTTTTCACCAGTATTTTAGTTGTAAAACAGAGGCCTTGTAGGGTTGTAGGTGAATGCTGGTTAATTTATTTTAGCTCCTTTATATCGTTTTCACCAGTATTTTAGTTGTAAAACAGAGGCCTTGTAGGGTTGTAGGTGAATGCTGGTTAATTTATTTTAGCTCCTTTATATCGTTTTCACCAGTATTTTAGTTGTAAAACAGAGGCCTTGTAGGGTTGTAGGTGAATGTTGGTTAATTTATTTTAGCTCCTTTATATCGTTTTCACCAGTATTTTAGTTGTAAAACAGAGGCCTTGTAGGGTTGTAGGTGAATGCTGGTTAATTTATTTTAGCTCCTTTATATCGTTTTCACCAGTATTTTAGTTGTAAAACAGAGGCCTTGTAGGGTTGTAGGTGAATGTTGGTTAATTTATTTTAGCTCCTTTATATCGTTTTCACCAGTATTTTAGTTGTAAAACAGAGGCCTTGTAGGGTTGTAGGTGAATGCTGGTTAATTTATTTAGCTCCTTTATATCGTTTTCACCAGTATTTTAGTTGTAAAATAGGCCTTGTAGGGTTGTAGGTGAATGCTGGTTAATTTATTTTAGCTCCTTTATATCGTTTTCACCAGTATTTTAGTTGTAAAACAGAGGCCTTGTAGGGTTGTAGGTGAATGCTGGTTAATTTATTTTAGCTCCTTTATATCGTTTTCACCAGTATTTTAGTTGTAAAACAGAGGCCTTGTAGGGTTGTTAGGTGAATGTTGGTTAATTTATTTTAGCTCCTTTATATCGTTTTCACCAGTATTTTAGTTGTAAAACAGAGGCCTTGTAGGGTTGTAGGTGAATGGTGGTTAATTTATTTTAGCTCCTTTATATCGTTTTCACCAGTATTTTAGTTGTAAAACAGAGGCCTTGTAGGTTGTAGGTGAATGCTGGTTAATTTATTTTAGCTCCTTTATATCGTTTTCACCAGTATTTTAGTTGTAAAACAGAGGCCTTGTAGGGTTGTTGGTGAATGTTGGTTAATTTATTTTAGCTCCTTTATATCGTTTTCACCAGTATTTTAGTTGTAAAACAGAGGCCTTGTAGGGTTGTAGGTGAATGTTGGTTAATTTATTTTAGCTCCTTTATATCGTTTTCACCAGTATTTTAGTTGTAAAACAGAGGCCTTGTAGGGTTGTTGGTGAATGTTGGTTAATTTATTTTAGCTCCTTTATATCGTTTTCACCAGTATTTTAGTTGTAAAACAGAGGCCTTGTAGGGTTGTAGGTGAATGTTGGTTAATTTATTTTAGCTCCTTTATATCGTTTTCACCAGTATTTTAGTTGTAAAACAGAGGCCTTGTAGGGTTATAGGTGAATGTTGGTTAATTTATTTTAGCTCCTTTATATCGTTTTCACCAGTATTTTAGTTGTAAAACAGAGGTCTTGTAGGGTTGTTGGTGAATGTTGGTTAATTCATTTTAGCTCCCTATATCGTTTTCACCAGTATTTTAGTTGTAAAACAGAGGCCTTGTAGGGTTATAGGTGAATGTTGGTTAATTTATTTTAGCTCCTTTATATCGTTTTCACCAGTATTTTAGTTGTAAAACAGAGGCCTTGTAGGGTTGTTGGTGAATGTTGGTTAATTTATTTTAGCTCCTTTATATCGTTTTCACCAGTATTTTAGTTGTAAAACAGAGGTCTTGTAGGGTTGTTGGTGAATGTTGGTTAATTCATTTTAGCTCCCTATATCGTTTTCACCAGTATTTTAGTTGTAAAACAGAGGCCTTGTAAGGTTGCTGGTGAATGTTGGTTAATTTATTTTAGCTCCTTTATATCGTTTTCACCAGTATTTTAGTTGTAAAACAGAGGCCTTGTAGGGTTGTTTGTGAATGTTGGTTAATTTATTTTAGCTCCTTTATATCGTTTTCACCAGTATTTTAGTTGTAAAACAGAGGCCTTGTAGGGTTGTTGGTGAATGTTGGTTAATTTATTTTAGCTCCTTTATATCGTTTTCACCAGTATTTTAGTTGTAAAACAGAGGCCTTGTAGGGTTGTAGGTGAATGGTGGTTAATTTATTTTAGCTCCTTTATATCGTTTTCACCAGTATTTTAGTTGTAAAACAGAGGCCTTGTAGGGTTGTTGGTGAATGTTGGTTAATTTATTTTAGCTCCTTTATATCGTTTTCACCAGTATTTTAGTTGTAAAACAGAGGCCTTGTAGGGTTGTTGGTGAATGTTGGTTAATTTATTTTAGCTCCTTCATATCGTTTTCACCAGTATTTTAGTTGTAAAACAGGGGCATTGTAGGGTTGTAGGTGAATGTTGGTTAATTTATTTTAGCTCCTTTATATCGTTTTCACCAGTATTTTAGTTGTAAAACAGAGGCATTGTAGGGTTGTAGGTGAATGTTGGTTAATTTATTTTAGCTCCTTTATATCGTTTTCACCAGTATTTTAGTTGTAAAACAGAGGCCTTGTAGGGTTGTTGGTGAATGTTGGTTAATTTATTTTAGCTCCTTTATATCGTTTTCACCAGTATTTTAGTTGTAAAACAGAGGCCTTGTAGGGTTGTTGGTGAATGTTGGTTAATTTATTTTAGCATATCGTTTTCACCAGTATTTTAGTTGTAAAACAGAGGCCTTGTAGGGTTGTTTGTGAATGTTGGTTAATTTATTTTAGCTCCTTTATATCGTTTTCACCAGTATTTTAGTTGTAAAACAGAGGCCTTGTAGGGTTGTAGGTGAATGTTGGTTAATTTATTTTAGCTCCTTTATATCGTTTTCACCAGTATTTTAGTTGTAAAACAGAGGCCTTGTAGGGTTGTTGGTGAATGTTGGTTAATTTATTTTAGCTCCTTTATATCGTTTTCACCAGTATTTTAGTTGTAAAACAGAGGCCTTGTAGGGTTGTAGGTGAATGTTGGTTAATTTATTTTAGCTCCTTTATATCGTTTTCAACAGTATTTTAGTTGTAAAACAGAGGCCTTGTAGGGTTGTTGGTGAATGTTGGTTAATTTATTTTAGCTCCTTTATATCGTTTTCACCAGTATTTTAGTTGTAAAACAGAGGCCTTGTAGGGTTGTTTGTGAATGTTGGTTAATTTATTTTAGCTCCTTTATATCGTTTTCATCAGTATTTTAGTTGTAAAACAGAGGCCTGTCAAACTTCTTATGTGACTTAGTATAACTTTGCCAGTACTACTGGTGGTAATGTCAGAATCGTTAACTGCTGTTCTGCATAAATAAACATGACCAGTGGTTTGCTATGTGTATAGTGATAGTATTTAATTCTCATGACAATCTTCAAACAGCTTTCAGTGCAGCTACTTAAGTACTAAAGCACCAATAGCGAACGATTCCTAGCTTTGTGTGTGCGTTTACGTTTGAGATTAACGTACGATTTTGAGTACGAATGCCTTGCTGCGGACGCTTTCATTCATAATAAAGATAGACCATTCCTTGCTTAAGACGCTTAGTAAAACAGCAACCCAGCTCGCTTGACAGGTTAACACATAACATGACAATATTTAATTTCATGTATTTCATTCTCGTATTTATGTTCATTGAATTATGTTAACAATATACCTAATGGGCTTATAAGCCTTATGGAATTATGTAAATAAAACCTATAAAAATAAAACCATAACCCTAACCTTACGCCATATCATTGCGTCCTGCAGCAGACGACTTTGAAAACTCATTCTGGCAAAAGGAGAAATTGCTTGCCACAAGCAATTTCTCCTTTTGCCACAATGCTTTATTCAATCCATTCACATAGTTATCACAACAGCAGAACTGAACGGGTTTTCACATGTTTTCACAGCTTTTCTAAAGCCGTTTGCTTCAAGTAAAACAATGTCGTTTGCAGGTGTTAAAGAGCTAATACAATATCATGAATGATCGGCCTTTGCCCAATCAGAATAAAAAGAGTATGTTCTTCGTTCTAGAAGGGAAACGAAGAATCATTATTATCACTCGATGAGAATGTGCTATTCCCTACCGTAGCAGGTGTTGTATTGAAAAGAATGTGTGGATAATCTCATAACGTAATTAAAACAATTGGTGTTGGCGTAATAATTTGAAATGCAAATGGAACTGTCGACCTTTAGGTTAACGAAAACACCTGTTGATCAAAAATTGAGAAAGAAAAAAAAGGATAATGAGTTAAAGTGCAGATAGGACGACGTTAAAAAGGAGGCATCTGAACACGTTGCCAGTTTATGTACTTTACGAAACGTTCCCGAAATTAGCAATGCAAGTTACGAATTTGGGCGACAGTAGTTCAGTGGTAGAGCGTCGGCCTCTTGTACAGATGGTCCCGTATTCGATCCCCGTTAGGCGAGGTGAAAATTACCGGGGCTAGCCCGCAAATCGGTGCGAGAGCTGGTTTGGTATCCAGGAAGCAGTCATCGATAGAGAATTTGAAAAACTACAAACTTCCGTCACTATCGATGTTAAAGAAATGTAAGTTTTAAACACTGCCAAAGCCAACCCACGCCTTTAACCTAAAGCTTACCAACGAAACCTTCCCGGAACAAGGAAACGGTAAATGACCTAAGGAATTTGGAATGTACATTTTTATCTAACTTGATGTATGTTTATACGTGTAGCGCATTGCAATTACATCCTCCAGATTTGAAAACCTTTTCCGACATAAACTTCAGTTGACGTACACACTCTTATACTATTGGGTCTGTTAATTATATATTGTACATGAAAAGTAGTATCGCCGTTTGTCAAAATAGATTTTATTCAATATCTTTTAGAAACATCGTTATTTTATGCTTAGTAAATGTTTCATATGAATGCTTTTATATCTACACAGGTTGAAAGCAAAACACATCACATGTCCGTTGAAATATGCATTGTTAAATGACATCACGTGCCTGAAATGTGATACATTAGACTTTTCTCTAACGCAGTCAACGGACGCGCAAGTCCAAAACATTCGGTTCTCGACTGTGATTTCTCTGTCGAGTGTTAGACGTAACGCAGTTATAAAGCATGAGTTATCAT
Organism: Cerastoderma edule; assembly: GCA_947846245.1. NCBI lineage: Eukaryota > Metazoa > Mollusca > Bivalvia > Cardiida > Cardiidae > Cerastoderma > Cerastoderma edule. The sequence continues at coordinate 3,665,140 of OX401408.1, forward strand.
ATACCACTAGATCCAAAAAGTTGATGGTCAACTCATGTGGTACTCAATGTGGCTATCATTGGCAAAAGTAGATGAAAAAAGCAGAAATACCTGTTTCATCATGAACGCGGCCATCATGTTCGGACACATGAACGTAAACATTGGTCACGTGATTCCAATGTCTGATGTAAAGGGAAACCGATCAGATAGAGAAAAGCGGTAATGGTTATCGAGGCATCTGTGGCCTGTTCACACTTGAAGAATAGTACAAACTGAATGACCAAACTGCATCTTAAAAATCTCATGCAAACTATTCCAAAACAAACAAGGATAGTGAATGGCAAACCGGTTCAACGGGTATACATTTGGGTTTTCCATTGGAGATCTGCTGCAGTCATATGATACAATGAGGTGTGATTAAGCAGTTTCAAGAAACCGACATAGAAATGTTAAGTTCATGTTGTTTTTTATTCTTTCTGCCCGAGACCTTAACGCCGTAGACAATTCAACGATTGCTCAGAATTGGAAAGCTGTACCACTACAGACATATGATAAACAGGAATTTGATCTTCTATTTTGCTGAACGTTTGTTTTGTGCATGCTACAGTATACACAAAAGAGTTCATAGCAACAATTAAAGATGACAGTAGAGTGTTTCGATTTCTATTAAAAAAGTGTTGAGCGTGAACATGGTGGTATGATGTCAACTTCTTTACCCAAAGTAAAAGCTAACTTAACATAGATGTATGAAGAATGTTATGGTCAAACACTATTACAGCTCATTGACAATAGACAAATGGAAGAAAAATAGTTTGTGCTTAGTTCTCAATTAGGGACACGTTTAAAAGAAATTCGCACTAATTACTTGTACTAATGAACGTAATCAGTGTTGTATATCGATATTAGCATACGATCCATGTGGGATGCAATATACAATGATACAGTGCACAGAATGTATCTTAAATAGGTATTTGATATATTACTATTTTTTCAAATTCCTTTGAACTTACAATATGTGTGGTTTGTCATGGGAGAGTGTCAGATGAAAATGAATCCTCGCTGTTAAACACATCATGACTTTTTAATCCGAATTAAATGCATTGCATGCCAACTCTACCGGAAGAAGAATGCCCCCCTCAGTCAGTACAAGGGCGTATTATTTACACCAATGCGTAAGTAGTATATCAATCAGCATGGAGCGCCAATTCTTATATTAAGGATGATGTATTGTGTTGACATGGGCAAGAATTCCCACAGTATGCTGTGATAATTAATACTTAATGAAGGAGATATTACAAGCTAGATTTACAACACAGACCTGTTAACCTTGGGAAAAAGTTAAAATCATACATATGACCCCAAGAATACATAGCTTTAGTTCACTTTCCTACATTGTTGATACTAAAGCTGTTTGAAATGAACCACAACAGGGTGTTTCTGATTTAAAGCTAATGGCAGTTGATCTTGTAACACTCTTAATGATTCCTTCACCCCTATATTGGTGGAAGTCATTCGCACCGTCTAGGTGAGACGTTTCACATGCGTAAATAGGGTTTGATAGAGGAACATTAATGTAGATTTCCCTTACAACCCCAATCAATTCTATTATGCTCTATCAGTTACAAAATATATCATCTAGGTTTGTATTAGCATTTACCAGTGATATTTCTAATCTAGTGTCCGTATCCTACAGATGATATGCCTTTACAAGTACAGGAATTGAGGCTTTGCAATTAAGAGTTCGTTAATAAGCACCATAAACTATTTTATACTAGTAAAATCCAATCATATATTGCTTGATGCATGATTTACCCTTTAAATGCTTGGTAATTGTCTCAAAATAGACTTTTGTGTTGTCTGCTTTCAAAAACCTTACATATATGTGTTCTTTATGAGGTAAGATACCGAGAGTAGCAAACAGCTTAGATCACAGGCCAGTCGCCAATTTACTTGGCGGCGGACCTGGATCTAACCTGTTTGCATAAGATGAAGTCGGTTCCAGCACTATAAGGGTTAAATGACCTTCGAAGTGCGTTAAAAGTCCACAATCCGGTAGAAAGCATTTAACAAATAGTTCACGTTAAATAGCAAAAACACTTGTATTGGTAATACATAGCGCCTTGCAGGAACCAGGGGAGGTAATAATTGAAATACTTAGTTCTTGCCATAGAGTTCACCTCGGTTACCATCCCTTGCAAGAGGATAAGGCGGAACTTGCAATACACCCATTTCGTAATTTTATCACCATTCTATTACTTTACAAGCAGGTTACTAAATCGAATTAATTGAAACTCGAACGCAATTTCGCTTATCACAGAATGGTTTCCTTTCGTAATAATGATTTCATATATATAAATTATGATAAGGTAGTATTACCTAATCCTTTTTATGTGTTTCGGATTATTCATGTCTGATACCATTATGATGCAGGTGCAAGCCTGTTGAATGAATTTTATTATTAAAGGTGCTTGTTAACCGATGCGAGGAAATTTGGAAGTTGAAAATTAATTTCTTTAAAACCACAACAGATGAACTGTTATATGATGCAGACTGAAGAAAAGTCATTGCAAGCAAAATGCTTGTCTTGAGTTTGTTTATAGTGTATTATCATGTATTTTAATTTTAAATCAACACATTGCTTTTTAGATCTACCGCATATAACCTGTACGAACTTAGATAAATTGACGCCTCCTGAATTACATATACTTTCATTAGCAACGTTCATTTTTATACCAAACACCACTACAAAAACATGTATTGTTTCAACGAAATGTTGTTTTGACTTTCCAAAAGGTCTCTTCTTTGAACAAGCACCTTTTTCCAACTAGGGGTTACTAGTAAGCATTAGTTGAACAAACGTAAACAACATCTAAACAGGACACTTGGAGGGGGGTCCATGGGGGGTTCTTTACATCCCCGCGAATTTGAACCAACCAAAATATAAACTGAAGCGGTCATTTTGACCTTCAGCCTGTTCTTAATAAAAACATTGCGTACGGCATGCAACCCCTAAAAAGGAAGAGCAACCTTCCGAAATGGAATAATTCCTTATATATAATTTTAACCATGTCGCACTAACAAAATAGACTCAAGAAAAGAAACAAATACTTTTCGAATGGAGGTACACCTTTTGGCTGGATCCCCGATAGTTTTGTAGTTGAAAAGTAACGTATACATTTTTCATGAAGGTTTCTACAAAGTACATTGTATCTTCAAATAAAATTCATATCGTTCATACACTTTCTTGTCATCAACTGATACAGCTGTTAATTTGAACTGGCCACAAATTTCAACATGGTGTACATGGCTTTAAAGTTCAAACGTATCACTCACCGAGCATATGCAATTCGCATCTAGGAGGCAACCCAAGTCGACGGAATGTAAACACGCCTATCTTATCTTTGCGTAACCTGCCCTGTACGTTATCTTTGACACCCGATTCAGGCCACAGCAGAGCTATCACTGATTCAAGAAAAATATGTGTGAAACCGAGTCACATTGAAGACGATTGGGTGATTCCAAAACGAGGCACGAAGAAAGAGGTGTATACTTTGACACCCGATTCAGGCCACAGCAAAGCTATCACCGATTCAAGAAAAATATGTGTGAAACCGAGTCACATTGAAGACGATTAGGTGATTCCAAAACGAGGCACGACACAAGAAGTGCGTACTTTTTGACACCTGCTTAAGGCCATATCAGAATTATCACCGATTCAAGAAAAGAAACATGTGTGAGGCTAAGTCACTTTGAAGCCGTTTAGGTGATTCCAAAATTAGGCACGGCACAAGAAGTACATACTTTGACACCAGATCTAGGCCACTGCTAGTTCGAATGATCCAGACGTAGATATAACATTCTTATAGTTTGGATCATCCAAGTAAGGCCACAGCAGAACTATCACCGATTCAAGAAGAAGAATATGTGTAAAAACCGAGTCACCATGAAGCCGATAAGGTGATTCCAAAACAAGGCACAACAAAAGAGGGTATCAACATCTTCTAGTGATCTAGCCTAATTTATTCATATTCCTTACTCGAAGCATTTACCGTGAGATTGCAACGCGATCTGGTTATGCACGATCTAGCATTGAGAAGCCTTATAAGGACTCAATAATTACTCTACCTACCAACACAGCCTCACGCAGCCATGGTCGGCAGAGATTACGATTGGCAATACAGGGTCCCTAACAATAAAGACATTTGACCACTTTATTGCAGACGACTCTGGAAAACATTGTGGGAAAAGAAGAAATTGCTCGTGACGAGCAATTTTTCCTTTTCCCACAATGTTTTCTGCCCTATCAGAAGATTATTTTCCAATTTCATCACATTTTGAAATGTCGTCTGCAAACCCTTTCAATTTGGGACAGTCGAAAATTTGTTGTTTGGGAAAGGGTTATGTACGACATCCTGGCATTTAACTTCGAATGTTTCCTTAGCGACATCTCTGTTTATTCATCTATTATCAAACTGTGTCCATATTAGTAATATTTACGTGAAGAGAATACTTCACAGTGGTCTTTGTGAAAATTGCATGACATTTGGAGGTCGTACACCCGTGAAATAATAGAACATCAGTAAAGAAGAATTGTACCTTACGTAAATAAAAGCAATATCGTAACCCATTACCAAACAATACAGACATTTAACCACTTTGTTGCAGACGACTCTGGAAAACATTGTGGGAAAAGGAGAAATTGCTCTTTCAGAAGATAGCTTTCCAATTTCATCACATTTTGGGATGGTGTCTGCAAACTCTTTCGATTTGGGACAGTCGAAAATTTAACATTTGGTAAAGGGTTAATGCTGAGGCCCTTTCTGACTAGCTAAAACATGCACTTGGGTAGAGAACATAATCCTATCCCTCTGTCAAAATATCTGTAAAGTTCTTATACTTTATATGGGTTTTAGACCGTGTCAACATATTTCAGTTATGGTGCGATACCCGTCTCACACTGACGAACCCAACCTTCTCTGCTCTGGCCATAATGGCTGATCAAGCCGGGTTAAACCATAGGGAAATCTTTAAGTCAACCGGGAGAATCCTATTCAAGAAGATCCTAATGCCGTCACAAGGATTTGAACCAACCAAGGAAGAGAACCATGTGAGTTGAAGTTCTGGGTACCGTTTTACTAAACAGTTTACGCTTAAGATTTGCGTAAGTCTAAAACAACAATTCCGCTTTTATCCATATTGGGCAAAGCAATATTGCAAAGTAACACATCATTGGAATCGTCTCTCCGAGACGCTTCCAATGACGTGTCACATTACAATATTGTTCTTTCATTGAAGATACTATCCATGTTTATCAATCATGACTTACGCAAATATTTTCCGTAACTTGTTTAGTAAAACGGACCCCAGTAGGCTAACCACTAGGACACGGACGCATCTATATCAATCTTAGCAAAAATAGAGGAAACTAACCTCAAACGTGTGGTGAGAATCTATAACAAAAAATGATTGCGTTAAGTTGCATAATAAATTGTAAAATCTAATTTCGGTTAACATATTTGCAGTGTCAATAAAGATGTTGAAGCGCAAGATATCACACTCTTTATAGCCTCAATTTGCCACAAAAATGTGTAAAAGATATACTTAGATGTTAAGATAGAAAGAGAGTGCAATAAATTCAAATACAACCCAAGTCAAAGACTGGGACGCATGTGCTATCGAGTTGGCTTCTATCAGACCTCTTTCTTCTAACGTTAGCTGTCTCAGTTGAAAACCTTCAATACAAAATGAAGCAGGTCTGTACTGATCCTTTTTCTCGACGAGGTCCTGGCCTGTTTTATAGACCAACGTTTTAAAACGATCCTGGTTATAGTTTGTCTCCCGAGATATTCGCGGCTGTTAAAGTCTATTAACACTAGGAGACTTTCAGATTAGGTGCCACATTAGCGCAGAGCATGATTGCCAATTATGCTTATCTTATCGTACCAGAATAAGGGAAGATTTGCATGTATATCTTATCAAATGTTACGAGAGAAAGTCTTCGAAAATGGTGTTAATCTTGATACAAACCCCACAAAGAACGTGTAATCATTTCGTTATAATGATTAAGTGGAGTGGGTCCATTAGGTAACAATAAACCCCTAGTTTCATTGGACTTTCATTGATATTGTCTATCAAAGTATTATCTTTATAACCGAATAATTAAGAGGAGAAGGTATATTGTGTATTAATAAACACTTAGTATCATGAGATGTTCACTGGTTTTTTGTCTATCTTAGTATCATCTTTACAACCGATTATATGAGTTATCCAGAATATAAGTAAAGTAAATGGAATAAGTAGCTTGCTCTATTCCTTGCGCTTTATTTGAAACCATCCGCTATAAATTTCTATCAAAACTCTCGAGCCACGAACAATGGGCAGATGTCCATCCAATATGCAATACAGGACCAGCTATAATTAAGAGTTACTCTAAAAATCATTTTTGTATGCCTACTTACGATATAGATATCTACATTATATATATGCTTTTATAAACTTGTCGATATGCATTATAAACCTTTTAACTGTCTTTTTCCCATCTCTCATTTTCTCTGCATCTCTTCTCTTATGTCTGTTTGTTATATTGACTTAATTATTTGTCAAGTATGCAATGTTATAATTTGAAGAAAAAAAAACACAGATCAATAATAAAAATGAAAAATGTAGGTTCTCCATCGTCGAGAAAATTCCTACGATGTGTGTGCTTTTTTAAAGGGATCATACAAAGTCTTCATTTGTATATAGATCGTATTTTTTTGTCTAATTGGTTATTTTATGGGATGTATTTTTGGATATCGCTGATAAGCAATGTGTAACATCATCCAAAGTCAATGACTGTTTTCCGAATTGAACATATTTACTCATACGTGAATGTAAGAGCTACCGAAATCAGAATTAAGAAATTAGACCCCTGTAACTTAGTTAGATGAATGTACCAATTGCAGCATTGTCTTTGTCTACGAACTCGGTGGAAAATATTGAGAAACTTTATCCTTTTTTTATTTAGATGGTTTCCATATATATATTTATATGATTCATAACTGCTTTTAATATTTGTGATTTGCTGTTAAAGGATTTTAGAACGAATATGACTATTTCGACACATATATTGACCTTTTGAGTAACACCACATTTCTACCTTTCATATCGAAATGTCGTCTTCAACTAAGATGCCACCGGTCATAAAGTATTTGATGGCTGTTAAAAACGAATTTTAATGCACTTGTGTTATCAAACAGATGCCTGTTGGATACTCAATACAGTTGTCTGAAGGTCTACAAGCAGTTTTTATCGATGTACAAAGGTACGCCCTCGGCACTAAAACAGCTACTTTAGCATCGTTTGAGTCATAAACATTGATAAAAAAGTATGGGCAAAAATGAAAGGAAGGCCGTTAAATGTATAAAATACATATCATGGTTATCGGAAACCTTTTAAAAATGCATTCTCAGCAGAAAGGAAAGTGGTGCCAATGCGAAATTGTCGTATCATCATTTATTGGAATAGGGAAGGTACAACGTATTGGTTTTAACATTAGCTGGTAGCGCCTAGATATATCGTGGCATTGAAGAACAGGGGCCCGTTTTACTAAACACTTTACGGAAAATGTTTGCGTAAGTCATAATTCATTAACATGGATAACATCTTCAATGAAAGTACAATATTGCAATGTGACACGTCATTGGAAGCGTCTCGGAGAGACGATTCCAATGATGTGTTACTTTGCAATATTGATTTGCCAAATATTGAAATAAAAGGACTTATTGTTTTAGACTTACGCAAATCTTAAGCGTAAACTGTTTAGTAAAACGGGCCCCAGGTGCCTGCCTCACAAGGTTCGAATGCGCATAATTCTCTTTAAATGCCTAGTTTTTTAAATGTTTGATATCTTATCTCCCACTGGGCACCCTATTAGGCAACAATACAGTTCCACAGCATGGTGCAATTTTCCTGTATATTACTTGTTAAGGAATGGGGTACTAGTGGTCAGATTACGCAAAATCCAAACACTTCGGTTTCTCATAATGTAGAATATTGAAAGGAAATAAGTGTCTGGTTATACTTTACTGTTTAAAGAAAGTGTCTCGGAAAGAATCGCAAACTTTCACGTTTATGCTAGTCGATTTTTAAGACGTAGAAAAATCACAAACGTAAGCTACGACTAAATTCTGTCTAAACTTACTTAACGTGTATTTCATACATTTTGCACGACTGCTAAGTCCTGTTTTTCTCTAGCTATGGGTAAAATTAAAATGAAGCACAAACCTAAAACTAGGATAATCTATTTCTTGTGTACTCGGCAACCATACAGTGCATTGAATTAGAATTTAAAAGATGCGTTTAATTCGTGTATGTGTGTATCATGATACGTCTATATCATTGTATAAAACATCTTTATAACACCTAGGACATGCCTATCATACCTAGCATGGCTGCCATCATCTGCTTCTGTAATTACATACCTATTTATGGTTTCTCTTTAGTGTTACTGCACCGAACACGATTTCGTTACTCAAATACGCAAACATACCATGTCACTATCCACCCTGGCATACGTCAACCACTGGTATTTAGTATTAAAATGAAACCACCGGGATGCGGGTGGTTTTTCAGTACTATGATGCACCAAAAGCTATCGTTTCATAAACGTTACATTTAATCTATTTTCTCGCTATTTTCTGGATAAACTCATAGACGTAAAGATGTGTTATTCATATCTTCGCTTTTTTCTTGATGAACTTGTTGATTAAGCATGATCTCCGTAGCATTAATAGGGATCTCTGTGTCGAACTGATTATAAAACATAGGAAGATCTGGACACCATCAATCAAATTCGTTCATAGGATTAATGTGGAAGATGTCCTTTTCGTCCATTGATTTACATTTTCAGATTAACATTCCTTTTCGGTACCTAACGCACTATATGTTTCTGTTTATCTTTCACAAAACAAGTAATGTTTTTTGCAATGTTATTTGTGTCGACGCTAAATGAATAAATGAGGGCATATTTTCATTTAGCTTTTGTTCCTGAATTAGTCCTCATAAATATTGATACAGGCTTTTATAAACTGTTTTTTTTGTCTCAACTTCTCAGTACACCATACTCTAAAAAAGCCCCCGCCATCAGACCAATGGTTGTATGATAACTTAAATACCCCTTGAGGATGCCTTAGCTGGGTAACATGTATATATACGAAGCGATTGTTCCGTTTAGAATAGCTTAAGCATGGTTTTCCTTGACCCCTCGGTTTAAGCCAATTTGGGAGACTTTTGACCCTTTAAACATGGAACTTTGAACGGAAAGTATTGAAATATCCGGGAGTAAAGGGTTATTTACTACATAAGCTGAAAAGTTTAAGGTTAACACTTTTAAGTATATTTTGTAAGAAAGAGAAGCATTAAACATAAGCACTACGAACAATTTTGTGAAACTTTATGGAATATATATATAGAAGATGATTCAGTTTAAGCTTCGTTTCCGGTGAAAAAGACATGCTAAATACGTGTGAACGTCTATGTAACAATAAACCTATTTATTGCGTTCCTTTTGTTGTCGGAATATGATAAGGGCGTTTGGAAACGTGGTGGAAAAACATGTAATCTCGTTACGCAATGCATCTAACGCGTGTCATCCTCCACCCGCCATAAATCATGCAAAATCAACATAAACATTCGTGTCAAGACGAAACTTTATTCGCTTTATATTAGCTGATGGCGCCTGCAACAACATCTTTCCATTGGTGTTGCCCTAGTGTCGTGTTCTAGTACACTGGGGATGAAACATACTGGAGGGGCTGAAACATTGAAACATACTGGAGGGGCTGAAACATTGAAACATACTGGAGGGGCTGAAACATACTGGAGGGGCTGAAACAGACTGGAGGGGCTGAAACATACTGGAGGGGCTGAAACATACTGGAGGGGCTGAAACATACTGGAGGGGCTGAAACATACTGGAGGGGCTGAAACATACTGGAGGGGCTGAAACATACTGGAGGGGCTGAAACATACTGGAGGGGCTGAAACATACTGGAGGGGCTGAAACATACTGGAGGGACTGAAACATACTGGAGGGGCTGAAACATACTGGAGGGGCTGAAACATACTGGAGGGGCTGAAACATACTGGAGGAGCTGAAACATACTGGAGTTACATGTGAAATGTGTACTCCCGCTTTGGTAGAACAATGTGGACTAATTGAGTACCTTTGGGCTAAAACATACTTGATATGCAAGTGACTGGCTCAATACCCTTTTGGTAAAACTATAAGAACTATCTTAGTACAGTTTGGCCCAAATCTACTGGGAATGCAAATGAAGAAATAGTGCCTTTTCGGTAAAACCTTTAGAACTATTTTAGCACATTTGACTTTTAGCCTATTAAAATGTCAGTGCTGTTGTTAATACCGTTTCGGTAAAACTATAAGGAGTATTCTCGTTCCGTTGGGCTGTAACCTACTGGTGGAATGCAAACCACTATTGAAATATCCCAATGTCAAACAAAGTTGCCTCTAATACTTCTGAAATAACAACAGAAAAACGTAGACATGCAACGAAATAAACAACCGGATAAAACCGTGCTTTCAATTGACACTGCAGTTATTCAATGAAATAGAATTGATGTCGCTGGTATTCAAAGGCGATTTCCCTTAAGTGCAAGGATGTCTCTTGAATAAGAATTATTTCATTCAAAATCCCAGCTTAATTCTGTATTTTCTAAAAGTCCCTTTTCGCATTCATTTTGATGAATGAGATACAGCGTTTAAAAACTGAACATTTAACCGCTGTTTTAAATAAATGAATGAAATTTCACGAAAACTATTACTGCCATTTTATTAAATCATTTAAACCATTACTGCGAAATGCCATTAAACAGTGACAATGAAACACACTTGGCTAACCCGAAATCTAAAGTACTGTGCCTCAAATCCAAAACTATTACAAAAACTGATAACAATTTGTCTACAAAAAACAAGTCGAAATTTCGTAAGGTAAAAAACTGACACAATTGATATAAATGAGCTGTAATAAATAGTTAAGCTTTTAACAGTTGCAGCGTTGAAATATTCAAGCGCTTGATTAATGGATTTGCCGAAATTTACCCATTACAATAACTTTCGGGGGCTTACATACAGCACACTGCATATAAGTGCAAATAATTTATTGGGTTTTGGTGTTTCATTTTCACATCTTGTGTTGTGTATTGTCATACTCTAGCTAAATCTGATACATCTTATATACCACATACATCTTACGCACCACGTCCAGTTAGAACAAGCAAAGACTGTCGAAAACAAAGATCGGATTTACGTTCGTCTATTAAATCCCAACGTACTTAACATAGCGGTGCGGAAACAAGTTGTTTATGCAAATATTCATTAGGTCATTACCCCACGCATATTCAATTTTAACGCATATGCAATAAGTGATGCTACCGTGCCGTAACAATATGGTTCTCATTATATACTGCTCCTTGTCTGCTTTGATTCGACAATTACATCGAAGTTTAAACTTATTAATTCATTCCGAAATACGAGGGTATCGGGTTCGATCCCCGTTAGGCGAGGTGAATTGCCGGGACTAGACCACACATCGGAGAGATTGCTGGCTTAGTACCCAGATAGCAGTCATCGAGAGTGAAGTTAATACGCTCCACGCTTAAACATCTTCAAAAATGAAACTCATCAGCCATGACACCAGCAAACCGATTGTCGCGCGTCACATTTTCTCCAGTATACTGCCATGCATCGCATAACAGATGGGCGGACTATGATCCATCAATTCGCAATATTCATGTACTGATAATAAATAAAGCTACTCGTTGCACATTATATGTGATTTATAATATTGATGAGTTATGGAATTAGACATTTGAGTAATGAATCACGCTTTATGTACTTGAATTTGCAGATCGATCTTTTATAATGCCTATTGGTTGTCCTAAAAGCATAAACAAAAACGTGCTTGACATTACTATATTAAACAGATTTACGTAACGTCACATACAATGATTGAGCGTTTCTTGCACAATAAAAACGACTTACATATAAGAAGTATGTCTCTAAAGTCGTTCTCCGAAGTGCTTTAATATCCCTGCATTCATAGAAATATATTAACGCGATTTTGCGACGTACGCAGTATTTTTTTCCGAAAAAGGAAGAAGCTTTGACCTTTTATTGACTCTATAAGACCGAGAACGCTATCATTCACAAAGTTTAACAACAAGATGGAGGTTACGGTTGCACAATACCAAATAAGCAGTGTATTGGCTTTTGCGATTGTAGTTAGATTGCTCCTTATTTACGTTATTACGTATACAGTCAAACTTGTGTTTAGAGGCCAGCCTATGGGGCAAAGTTAATTGGCTGTTTAAGACAGGTTGGCTGCTTAACACAAGTTAATGGACACTATAAATCTAAAGATGGGCCTTTCTGTACTGGTTGTTAAAGGCAGGTTGGCTGCTCAAAGGGGTGGTTGCTTAACACAAGTTAGACTGTAGTTTGATTAAACATATTTTATTCAATAAATAAACACCATTATATATATATATATACAGTTTTGCAAACAATTTTGTGAAACGGATTGGTTGTAATGTATATATATAATGGTGTTTACTTATTGAATAAAATATGTTTAAATTACGTATAGAATGGTAACAATTCAAATGAAAAGGCATGCATTTGATGAACAACTGCCGATACTGTAAGAAGGAAGGAAGGTTCCAAGAGCTTCACCCCAATTACAGGTGTACATCATAAGTAAGATAATAACACCATAAACACAAAATTGATCGAAATCAGACGGAAGAAGAAAGCTAAATATGAATGACGCACAATATGCAAAATAATTATTACCCCTAACTAAACGGTGACCCAGTTTGGCGTACCGTGGCGGAAGACTGTGCAGCGGTGGATATAGAGAATAGATGGTTGGTGTCGTGAATCGGAAATGTTATCGGGCAAGGCTTCGGAATATTATCCGGTGAGCCGAAGGCGAAACGGATAATGATCCGAAGCCGAGCCCGATAACTTTTCCCATTCAAAGACACCAACCATCTTTTCTATTTATCCTGTTACCTTTATGTATTCTTTCAAACAAACAAGATGTAAATCAAACACGAGAAAAAAGGAAAAAACAAGTAGAGAATGGTGTAAACATGACGTCATGTCGTTCTTATGACGTCATGATTTGTCGCGTGGATGTGCTATATGGTTGGTGCCGGATATCACAAATGTTATACGGCACCTTGTTATCGGTCCCAAAATGACCCTAGTGACAGGATAAAAATCAATTGACCGTATTGCCCAGCTTGCTCAAAAGCCTCAACGAACAAATGCGTTTTACTACAACTTATTAGTAAAACCATTAAACGGACAAGTCCAGCAAACGATTTGACAGTTACAGACAAATAAATCAAAATTTGATTTCGCCACCCCTGCTGAAGAGAGAACTGGGATGTATTTCTTGTGATATGATATACAGTGATGTCTGTTCAAACTAACAGTGGGGATTACACTTTCTTAATACCTCTTATTGTCTTTTGGTTGCTTGGATCAGACCAGTCGAAAAATTCTTTACAAATGAAAGAGTGGCGATGTGTAGAAAGAGTCGTCCCCGATCAGCCTGTAGATACTACAAAGGCTTATCGGAGACGGCACTTTATAAACACATATATCTAACGATTCTCCAATCTGAACTGATATAGAATCCACCATATTGCTTCATGCAATACCACTTTCACTGTACTTTCGATTTCAATTATAGATCTTAATAGGATACTAGCGCTCAGCTTAGTTTAAAACTGGGTAATATGAGTCATAAATTGTGATAGAATATGTTGAAACATAGCGAAAAACCACAGAATCATGACAATATAACGCCTGCATTATTTGTTATACATTTTCACATAGTTGGTGCCCACCAATTTAACTGGACGCTCCAAGGAAACATGTTATAAGCTGGGACAAATAAGACACAATTTGTAACCCTACACTAAAGTACGAAGTGTATTTCACGGAAAAAACCGAAACATTCCGACCGAGAATTCCAGGTCCGCGATTATCTCTAGATTTAGGACACACCGTCGTTTTTACAACAGTCTAGTCGTTTTGCTGTTGTAGACATCTCTGTCTTCGGTAACTATTAATGTCAGACCTGTGTTGCGATTGTAGAACAGTGTAATTTTGACAGATCTGAGGTTAACTGCCTGACAGCGTTTAACTCGACTTTAGGACTCTTCACATCCGGATTTTACACCTCACAGTCTAGATAGTGAAAGGGCATTCAGAGGCGTTTGCATTTTTAGTTTTTAAATTAAAATATCTTACGTTCAATCGCTAGTTTGATAGTGAAGATTGAAACAAATTCGCTTTTCCGAATCAAAGTACCGAGAGTCTTGAGATCAGTTTATCCGTGCTCTCCACTGGTTACGTATTTCTATCAGAAGAAAGCCCTTACTTCTTTATCGTTCTATATACGTAAAAAGACAGACACATCGTTTGAATCGTTATGAAAAAGGGAGTAGTTTTCTGGTGACATGCAAATGTTCCCTTTGTCATCATGGTTCCTTTTTAATATCCAAATTGATATAATTCATCATTTGTAAATTTGGTTTGTTGTTAATCCATTTAATTAGATACGAACACCCATTATCAAAGGGGTAAATGGAAAAGGCTTATAATTCAAAGATATCAGTCCCCCACTTAATTGTTTTCAAGCATAGTCGGTAGAAATTTTATATGATTGATTATAGCAATGCAGAATTTCCCATTCGTCTCGAAGCGTAAATGAGTTGAAGGAATGGAAAAGCCATCACCGTCAAAACTCTGAATGAAGTCAATGCGACAAAATATGTCCATAGCTCACTTAGGGAGACAGTCAGCGGCTTCAAAAGAACAAAATGTGGAACTAGTGAGAAAATGCCATGAGCAGTGTAGGTACACTGGCATTCGAGATATAACTGAAAAACTGTTGAAAAAAACCGTAAAAACCTGGGGCCCGTTTTACTAAACAGTTTACGCTTAAGATTTGCGTAAGTCTAAAACAACAAGTCCTTTTATTTCAATATTTGGCAAAGCAATTTTGCAAAGTAACACATCATTGGAATCGTCTCTCCGAGACGCTTCCAATGACGTGTCACATTGCAATATTGTACTTTCATTGAAGATATTATCCATGTTAATCAATTATGACTTACGCAAACATTTTCCGTAAGTTGTTTAGTAAAACGGGCCCCTGGTTTGTACCCATTCATCATTAATTATGAATGTATTTGTGTTACATTGTTATTCATTATTTCTACGAAATACCTTTCATAGAACTAATACGTCAAGCGGTTGTTTAGGTGGTTGATCGCTTGGCAGAGACGTTTACAGTCTTAAATACGTCGACGGTTGTATGAGAACACACATAATCCATTAAGCCTTCAAATCGCTTTATGACCCTCAGATAACGCCTGTCGTCATATAAAACGGGCAACTGTTTCAAAGCAACGTATCAGAAGGGGAATATAGCGATTCGACATTTGTTTTCGGTCTTGAGAAAGTTACATATCTTCTGAAGCATCACCTTCTACGAGGGACTGGTTTCTGATAGACTTTACAAAAAGACTCTGTCGACCTATTTCACATAAACAGATATATTGTCCCATTCTGTAAATATGGCTTGTATGGGATTTCATTTTGTGATCAATGTTACATATCCGTGCATTGAAATAGAGTAATCTGGCTATAATTTAGATTAACCCTTTCCCAAACATTTTCGGCATTTGACCACTTTGTTGCAGACGACTTTGGAAAACATTGTGGGAAAAGGAGGAATTGCTCGTAACGAGCAATTTTTCCTTTTCCCACAATGATTTCTGCCTTATCAAAAGATTATTTTCCAATTTCATCACATTTTGAAATGTCGTCTGCAAACTCTTTCAATTTTGGACAGTCAAACATTTGTTGTTTGGAAAAGGGTTAAACTCTTTCATTTTACATCGATTCTGAAACAAGTTATTTCAACTTCGATTAATCCCGACTCTGTTTCATTGAAGAATAACCAGTACTCGCGCCGACTGACGCTCTACCCCTGGACAACTACAGTTTGTCGCGTAGAAGATAAGATTTTGGCACAGAAAAGACCGCTATCCGAGAGTCCTGTCCCACGTTTTGATTCTATTTGCAGAATAAAATCCAGGCATTTGGTTATACATACATTTAATTGCTTTTGTAAGTACCCCAAGTCACTCGAAAAATCAAACTTACCTTTGATCGTAATAAATTGTTTTACTTAAGATCAGAAGATACTATGTTTTAAAGTTCATGTCTTTCTGTGTCACTGCGAGCCTAATGTAGGCATTTAACTCAATGAAAATGCAATAGCGAGTACACGTATTTAATGCCGTGCTTCTAACTGATCCCGCAAACGAGGAGTTTTAAGAAAAGCAAATATTAGTCACACATCCAAGACTTTTTCTCGTTATGTAACAGAGTCCGATTAAAGGCAACTTCCTTAATGAAAGTTTCTTTAAAATCATGCAGTTTTCCCTAAAATTAGAAAGTCAGTCCAGCTGTTTGGTTTCCCATTTCAGCAATGTTATCGATACAATTTCCCAGAAATAGCAGGCCTACGTCTCTTCCCAATTTGTTGCAAAAAAACGACAACAACCCCCTTACATTGATCAGAACCTATGCCAATGTCGTAGTCAATGATGCATTAGTGCACAGATCGGCAATGTGTGACGTGAATGATATACTACGCATGCGCCGCACACATCTCATTTCGTCCCGTAGTAATTCGTACCGAAGTAGAATGATATTAGTCATCGGCATCATTCATAAGGAAATGTCTAGAGAATGGCTAACCGTGCCGCTTCAGAAAAGATACAACTTGATGCGAATTTAATTGAATACGTCCATCAATTGTATTCTATTTCCGATGTGAATCCTTTGCGTCTACGCGTCTAAGTCTTTAACTTACAGAAATGAATGTTATTCACAGAGCAAGTAATTGCAAAAGAGTACGTTAAAAAATGTTGTGACAAGCTGAGGATTTGCTCAGCATCTGGTGAAAGCTATTCTTTTGTCGGAACGATGATAAAGTTAGTTATTGTTAAATTCATTTTCTTGTTGAATATTATAATAAATAATGACAATGACAATTATAGAATCGTTTGCTTGTTCGACTTTTACAATTTGGTTGGCGTCGTAAGTATAAATGGTAAAGTGCAACCTTTATATATCAGTCTAGCAATTAATTATGTTCGGGAAAAATGAATTTATCGACTGATCAACCGTAAACCCTGCAATTAAATAATCTTCTTTATGATTGATTTGAAGTGGAAGGAACTTCAAAGAATAACAATATAATGCCGGCGTATAAATATAGATAGATGTCATATTTCCTCATTTATAGTGTTTCGGTTGACTAATGGAATGGCGATGTTTCTACAAGCCTTGACCAGCCATGATGGGCAGCCAAGAAGGGGGTCTTCAAACATTCTCTCTATTAGCCGGGCATCGCAACATAACTGTTATAATGTGAACGCGATGTTAAACCCTAATAATGAATAAACTTACTCAAAACATCTCTTGGCACGGTGTACTTCAATCGTATCAACTCGGCAATCCCCGTCACAAGTCGGTAGATATACCTCGTAGGCAGTACATGAATACACCAGAAATCCTGGGGTAATTCGCCTTATTTCCGGTGGATAACACAAGATTCACACAGGCACCAAATATGTATTCGAAAACACACAAATTGGTAATATATCACAATTGAATGTTTTTCTTTTTACCCTTTTCATTAAAGATGATAATATCAACTTATCTTTGTTTCATATTTTGTCAATCGGCTCTTTTCGGCAATCCCCGGCTTGTGTCGAAGATTTCCGAGTAGATACGATTGCAAACGGACATGCCCTTCGTTGCTGACTTATTTTCAAAAATGGCTCCCCATTATCTCCGAGGTTATTTTAAGAAATGACCGAGGTGTTCCGAATGGTTGTACTTATGATATATCAATTAAAAACAATTCCTTGCAGGACAATAAGCATACATACCAAGGATTGCAAAGTCGATTTCCATATTGCCAAGCTTGTCAAAAAAACTCAAACGGGCAGTGGATTTTAATTTAAATTTTCTGCATAATCAAATGCAGAAAAAAATGAATTCGAATTAGATTCGCAACCCCTGCCTCCATTCATATCGTTTACATTGAAAAATAATATCCATACGCGCAAACATGTAAACACATAAGTATTTTTGATACAATGCTTTCTAACCATTTACCTTATAAGGAATGATGCTACCGGTCGGTTACATACAGGAGATCTCAGATAAGGGTAACGGAAATACAGTAATATGTACTATTGAATTTAGGATGAAAATCTCACTTATTTCTGGTAATGCCTATTGCTTATAACGCTAGAACAAGTTATAGTTTTAACATAGTGGTTCGTTTATATTGTTTTCTGTATCGGGTTTGACAAAGGTCAGGAATAATGAAGAAAGGGGTTAAAACCTATTCGCTTACTCAGAGAGATATTACATGCAAACAGTTCCGTAAAATCCAACCATGTCAAAATATAGATGCCCTAAACGAAGATTTGACTAGAGCCATAGATAACTTTGATCTAACAGGATAGATAACTCGCTGTTTAGTAGATAACACAGATGCAGTCGGTAGCAACTCGTATTTGCCCGTTCAGACAGAGCCATGCTTATCGAGACCAAATTGTGCGAGTGTTTCCGATCAGAGATGTTTTTTCTCTTTGTTTTATCGATGTAGAACATGATACAAGCAGAAAGAAAGAACGCACAAAAACTTGGCAAAACCAATTGGTAATCAAAGACATCGAAAGCTGCTTATCAGCCCGATAGGCTTATCATATCCTCTTCATTTTTACCTCGTATTTGTGCAATATTCGAGAATTTTCCAAGATTTGTGGTCTCGGCGTGACGCATAGATTCAGATCTACTCTGCCCTACAAGCGGAGTATGTGCAATTCAATTCCCGCGCTCTGTTCTTTAAAGGGACTATCTTAAATATTGCGCTCAATAGGTAACAAGGGTTAACTTGTCATTTAATAATTTCTTGTCATTATATAGAAAACCGTTTCTATTATCTATACTCCAAAATTTCTGAATAACTGTGTTTTATTCAAAAGAAGAGAAACGAGCTTCGATGCCTTTCGGTGTTTTGATGGCACGCCCAACCCATTCAGATGGTTTCGCATGACGGCAAAAAAGAGGAACAAATACACAGTCTAACGTTCATAAGACCCACACGATACTGGTATAAAACAAAAATCGCTATTCATCTATCGATAATTCGAATTTAGATCATTGCTTACTAAATAAACCGTTTGAACGGTTTACCATTTCTGCAGCATGAATAAGCTACACCTCACACGAGTTTGCAAGTTGGTTATAACTTAGTCAATGATCTAGTTTAAAACAACTCTATCAAAGTGTGAAGTCATTATATCCGTAGAGATAATATTGTTTGGAAAAATAATAATGCCTCAATCTGTGAGATAGTCCTTTTAAACTTACACTAGTGGAAACAAAGACATACGCCCTAGATTGATATATTTAAGCAGTATGAGTAAGAACCTGCATTTATGCATCGATGCAACTGTCTTTTAAGTGGAATATTTTTTCTTCACCCGACTCAATTAAAGATGTAATCTCTGCATCAGAATGAATGTGTGCTAAACTGATAAAGTTGTTATCTAATGCGGATACGCTCTTGTCCTGCAAATGGGATTTTACATTTGCAGCCAGTTTTGCATGTTTCCCTTAAATAAAAAGAAGCGGTTGACTTATGGTAATTTCGCTGACGAATCAATTGTATAATAAGTACAATAATCGATCTTTAAATTGATTGATTGATTGATTGATTGATTGATTGATTGATTGATTGATTGATTGATTGATTGATTGATTGATTGATTGATTGATTGATTGATTGATTGATTGATTGATTGATTGATTGATTGATTGATTGATTGATTGATTGATTGATTGATTGATTGATGATTGATGATATATCGCTTGAGTATTTGATTGATTTATTGGTAAAGTGAGTGTTTGTTTGATTTATCAATTTAATTATTTATTGGTGTGTTGTTTATTGCAATGGTTGGCGTATAAAAAGATGATGATGTCAGTGATGAATGTATGACTATAGAATATTCATTCGATTCTAGACGATCTACCATTCGGGTATATTCAGATGAAGGTAAAACAGGTGTCTTGAAACATCGACAAATCTCTTAGACTGGGATCAGTGTACCATCAGTACGTAAACATTTGCATAACTGATACCAATTTGCCATTTCATATCTCAAGGATTGACATCATTGTTACACTTTTTGACATGTTAGTTTCATGGACAGTTTGACGCCGATCCTCCAAAGCCAAAAGGCGATCTCACCTCCAATGAAAGTTGCGACAATCGATCTCCATAACATCCTAATTAGATCGGTATCAACAAAATCGTACAAGGCATTCGGACAAATGCTTGCAACACATGTGGTGTGGATATATCTATCTTGTTTTATCATCGCGACGTGTTTTGGCAATAATTCCCGGGCTGACCTTTTAGATTCGACCCATCCATAACAGCATCACACATACTACGTATGATAAGCTTTACACCGGGTCAAATAAACACTGCAGAAGTCACTGGGTTCCGTTCCACTATATAACTTTTACGTAGGTCAAAACATATATACATGAATAGTGTTTTAAAGGTACATGGTATAAGCATTTGAAAGTCAAAGTAAAATGGTATCGAAACAACAAAAACATGTATTGATGTATCAGGTACAATTAAATAAAACTTTGCATAAGATACTTTATGGATTGTGAGTGTTCGATTAAAAGCATACTAGCGCTTAGAAAAACTGCAAAACTGGGTAAAATGAGTTATAAAATGTGATAGAATATGTTGAAACATAGCGAAAGACCTCAGGATCGTGACAATATAACGCCTGCACTATTCATTATCTATTTTTCAAATCGCTATTTTCACAAACCATTCTATATGTATTTGCATCTAATCTCACACGAGCAATGCATAAAAGTAGTTGATTAAAGCATTGACAGTATATATATACGTTAGAATTCAAAAGCGTTGCAACGGTTTCTTATTTAAATACATTTAAATTCACTGTAGACAGGCTCTAAACGCTTAAATACATAATACAGTGTTCTTCATATGGCTATTCTTCCGTGAGTAACTTACAACAGTGCAGACGTTGAACAGTGTTTCCAAATAACCTCATTTCTGTGAACAAGCGGAATAAAATGAAAGCTTAAGATTATGTGACGCGCCATTCAAAGCGCCTCGTAAAAACGAAATATAACTTCGTTTTAAAGGATGAAGCATTCGGAACACCTTGGCCATTTCTTAAAATAACCTCGGAGGTAATGGGGAGCCATTTTTGAAAGTAGGTCAGCAACGAAGGGCATGTCCGTTTGCAATCGTATCTACTCGGAAACCCCGGCACAAGCCGGGGATTGCCGAAAAGAGCCGATTGACAAAATATGAAACAAAGATGTGTTGATCTGATCATCTTTGATGAATTGGGTAAAAAAAACATTCAATTGTGATATATAACCATTTTGTGTGTATATAAATTATATTTAGTGCCTGAGTGCATTTTGTGTTATCTGCCGGAAAAGAGGCGAATTACCCCAGGATTTCTGGTGTATTCATGTACTGTCTACGAGGTATATCTACCGACTTGTTACGGGGATTGCCGAGTAGATACGATTGAGGATGAAGGTCATACCATGTGTGCGTTAAGATTGTGGCAATCCTTCTCCATACCGTACACTTAATTGGGTTGACTAAATACAAACCAATTGTTGTGTCATTACTCTCCCCCTCTCTGTAATTTTGTTGGAGCCAAGAGCCTGATTTCATCTATAACTGATTAAGGGCTCCTGTTTTCCAAATTCATAGTTTATAGGTTTGAATTACTAATAATAACTAATTAGAAAATACAATAAATCGAGGGGAGAGTAGGAATTACCATTCCAAATGACACGCCAAGAATAAATAGAAGGGTCGTGGGTTCGATTCTTGTGAGTAGCAGTCTGCATTGCAACTTCCTTAAACCACATTTTGCCCGAATATAGGTTTTATACGTCAATGAAGCATAATTGAGAATATTTAGTAGAAATTGTAAGAACAATCGAAGTAGACGAAATACGTTAAATTTAACCTATTATGAAAGAAAGAACTACTATAGATCTGTAATAATGTCACCCCCATATCAACCATTATGACGTTTTATCAGTTTACATATGGCAGGTAGTTTTTACCAGGTATAGTGTATAGGTACCACACCTGAATGTCGGAACTGTTTAGCATGGGCGGTGGCAGCGACGGTGTGTGCGGGCCGGAATTGATATAAAAAATACCGAATCGGACCGAGACATACCGAAATGGGGGCATACTGTACACCTTAAACGAAAATCCATTTCATAACCCTATGGAAAGGTTGATTAAGGGTTGATGATGGCCTCAGTGACAAAGAGAAGGTTAAAAGAAGGACCACATTGAAAAATAATAAACCCATCTTTTATAACATCTCAAAACAAAACTCGAAAAGTTGCGTAGTCCACAATGGCTAACAGAAAAGATGTGATGTAGGATCCGGGGTGATGGTAGGAATAGCATATCACCGTGTCGACATAGGCGTTAAATGACTGCATCTTTGAATCTCCGAGTCTGAAAAGTTTTCTCTTCATACACTTGTCCATAATTCATTATTTATGTAAACGGTTACAGAGAATATATCACCTATCAATCCATAAATGATGGATGTCTAAAGTAGAAACTACCTGCACATCATGAAACGACGGTGCAATATTCTACTTGGTAAAAGTGCATACCACATGGTCGCTGTGCGAATAGAATGTGCTAGTTTTTCACTAAAAAGAAAAAAGTCAAGGTATACTGGTTAAGCAGAGACAACATGCATGGAATTCCCCATTTCGCATTTCATCGTGGCGTGGCTTCATAATAAAAACAAACTATCTAACGATCCATCTCCTCTCTAATCTGTTTGTTTTTTAAGAAATGTACTCGATTAAAACATGTGTACGGGAGACGCTAGGTGGCTGCCTAATTGATACAAACCATACATGTCAAAAAAATCGGAATGACTTCTGCCCTAACTCTTGACTCGCCCTGCCCTGAAATGTGCACTTTTCGGAGAGAGACGCAATTTACAAAGGAAGAATGAGTGCTTAATGGTAAATCTGGTCAAGGAAATGCGGACAATTAGTTCAACATGGCTTTTATCATACATTTTACATGATATACCGTCGCCACCAGTTCAGAGAAAATATGAAAGACAAAAATCAGCTGTCTAGAATCTAGAACATTTTCCTTCCGATTGATCAATAATCAGAACGCATAATCGCATTTCTTTGATCTTAGTTTTGTCTCCTTCTATCTTAAATGATCGACTGAAGAAACTTGTAAATAATAACCTTTACAGTAGTCCTGGATTGGGGTATGGGTCTCAGGAGTCGTGGATTCGATTCCCTTGAGCGGCGGTGTCGTGCAACTTTCGACCTTTCATTAATCCAAAAATCCAAAATCGAGAAAAAAACGTCAAAATAAAGTGACGTTGAAGTAATAAGAAATTTGTGTCATTGTTTGATTTTTAATTAGAAATAGCCATTGGAAGCATAACTAATTAATTAAGGAAGCGTCAATAAGTAATTAAGTATGTACAGTAAATATGCGTTAGATCTCAAAAGCGATGTCACGATTTTGGAGTAAAATACGTGTTAATTCAATGTTTCCACACTTTAAAGAATTGAAAACGATCTAATCTTTCTTCAAGTTACTATTCTTCAGTGCATATCATAAAACGGTACAGCTGTCGATATTCTTTAACCCTTTCCCAAACAATAACGACATTTGCCCACTTTGTTGCAGACTACTTTAGAAAGCAAACATTGTGGGAAAAGGAGAAATAGCTCGCCACGAGCCATTTTTCCTTTTCCCACAAGGTTTTCTGCTCTTTCTGAAGAATATTTTTCAATTTCATCACATTTTGAAATGTCGTCTGCAACCTCTTTCTATTTGGGACAGTCGAAGACGTGTTGTTTGGGAAAGGGTTAAAATATTCCGATAGTCTATGAATCCCTGAGGTTTTGCATTTACAAAGGTAGATAGGATAGTAACATATCTACAAGTGTATAATTCGATCAATCATTGACTGTACCCAGGTAATGCAGCTTCACCCCCGACTAGACCTTTGTTTACTTTCTTCTTATTGGAACGCTTTCAGAGTGTTCACTTTGGTCTTACTCATCAATGCCGATTGAAAACAAAGAGAGGGAATTTGTATAATGCATTTAACCTTTACAAAGCAAAAGCTTGACGTACCGAATGTCCTTAAGATACCGCTCATGGTATTTCTAGGGGAAAATGGACAAATAGCAACAACTTGCCCAAATAACCTTATATGAGGGTACTGGAATAGAACTGTATAAGCATTGCTTTCGGTCTAATCCATTTCATCTATATTGTCTTGGTATTTATGTATAGTGTGTATAATTTGATGAATAATATATGTTTGTATTAAAATTTATACCGCATATATGGTCATATAACCATAAAAGGACCAACTAACGTACATTTAACTAACCTAATAGTCGCAACTTATCTCACTAACGTAATAGTGTAGTAACACATTAGCTATTTGTTCGACAATACTCGTCTTATTCTATTTGGGAAAATTCGCCAGCACTTTTCAGATGTTACCAGTACTCTGTTGGCACTCTTTGATAGTGTTTGATTGAAATCGTGTCATTCGGTAATAAGGTAAAAACCGCACTCACACCAGGAACATGACCAATCTATCTAACAGAGCTTGTAAGCCTTTTGGGCTGGGCCGCAATTAATTAACCTGTACATACGATAGTAAAACGGCGAAAAACGCCCTGGAATAATGCGTTTAGTCTAACGATGAATTACACTGATACTACGAAGAGTGATTTCTATTGTTCCCCGGTACATTTAAACCCTTTACCAAATTATTCATCCGGCTAACAGATTACTTATATAAGCAGTCACCTTTTGAAAATGATGTGTGAAAGCGAAAAGAAAAAGTTCGTATGAGTAGTTTTTAACGCCTTAAAGTATGTATTGTCCTTTCATTGTGCTAAATTGCGGTGAAATAGCATTTGTCGACCATCTCAATTCTTTGATTTTTGGAGATTTCAAAGAGTGATCCGACAATGAAATCGAGGACTATTCAAACTAAAAAGAATGAGTAATAGTGGATAGAAATGGTTTGTTCGTTCATATATTAATATCTGTAAGTCCGTCAAGAATTTTTACGTTAAATTACGATACCCGTTTATTCGTTACTTCGCATCAAACCGAATAATTCAATTCCGACCGATTTATACCAAGAACAACCGAAGTAAACCGGCAATAGAATAGGTTACAAAATTAGCGGAATATGAGGTTTTTACCTCAAAAAGCAGTTGAGTATTTCTTAAGTCGTTTGTAGAAGATGTGGTTATGTGAGGTTTTAAGAAGGAATGAATTCCTTCTATCCATATGATTTTGATAAAGTAAAGTTGGGTTGTAAGAAGTAATGGCTTATTTCTTGTCATATGATGTTGACGAAGTTAAGTGAGGTTCTTAAGAAGGAATAGCTTATTACTTGTATTATGAAGTTGAAGCAGATACATGTGGTTTCAAGACGTAATCGCTACATTTCGTTAAATTCTAAATTCGTTTGCAATAGATGATCAATTGTATTGTAAAGTAATAGGCGAAAAGCGTTTGTGCAAATACTCGCTTTGTAGTTTCGAAATATGGATATCTACAATCACACGTGGCGATAACACGCTATCGTATTGTTTTACAATGGAATTTGCGCATACGAGATATTGAAAAAAGAGAAAAAAACACAAAAGAAAAAAATAACACCTTTATCTCGATACGTGCAAAGAGATAAGGGATTTCAAGGGTCAGATTGGCCTAGATATAAGACACATTCGACACACGAAAAACCCCATATCTTTTGTTGCCGTATGCGTGGTTATCTTACCCCTTATAGTGCTGGGTACCGTTTTACTAAACAACTTAAGGAAATATTTGCGTAAGTCAAAACTGATGAACATGAATTGTATCTTCAATGAAAGTACAATATTGCATTGTGACACGTAATTGGAAGCGTCTCAAAGAGACGATTCCAATGATGTGTCACTTTGCAATATTGCTTCGCCTAATATTGAAATAAGAGGAACTGTTGTTTTAGACTTACGCAAATCTTAAGCGTAAACTGTTCAGTAAAACGGTACCCTGGAATCGAGTTCAAGCTTTAGCAAACAGATTAGATCCAGGCCAGCCGCCAAATAAATTGACGGCTGGCCTGTGATCTTACCTGTTTGCTACTCTGAGTATATTTTCTCAATGAAATTGAGCAGATATCTAAGGTTTTGAAAAGCAGACGACACAAAGATCTACTTTTAGAAAATTACCCAGCATTCTAACGGTTGTGCTCATTGTGCATTTGAACATGTATGTGTGGGTTGTCCAATTCGGAAGCAACAGCAGAAGTAATAGCATAGTGTGCAAAAATTATATGTTTACTATGATGTTGAGAAAATGCATTTTCTTCCAAAATAATAAATCACCATTCTTTATTAACAAAACATTCAAGAGCAGTCTGCAACTGATGCATCGAAGGGAATGTTATGTAATAAACGGTCGAAGTGTTAAATTAACATTTATATTGGTTCGAATTCGCTTAAACCCGATATATGTGGTTTTTCAAATGTACTGTTGTATTGTTCCTAAATGGTATACCTTTAATCAGAACAGAACGTATTTTATTAAACAAGTACATAGTACATAGTCATATTATACATAGTTTGCACAAAGTATTATACCATGCGGTTTTTAAGGAAAGTTATACTCAACACGAAAAACAATATTTGATTATCAAAGAGTGAAGACATTAGTAAAAAGGGTAATTAAGATTGTTGTGTATGATTATGAACGCTTAAGAATAGTTGACGTGCCTCCTATGCTGCTTTTATATATTTTGCCAAATTAATTAGTAAAGCTTCATTATTTGTAGACATGAGAGCATTTAATCGACAACTTAAAGGGCTGTAATTATTCGTATGCTATAGGAAGAAACACTCTTGTAGTTGACGTGATTCTGGGGATGACCTCTCGCGTTTTCTTTACGCACTTTAGCCAAGAACTTGCATAGGTTCGAAACAACCTTCACTGTTTCCCCGAGATTTAGCAAATAAATATGTCAAATTAAAGCATCTATGGAAGAGTACCTCCGAGATGCTCGCAATGATGCGTCACTTTACAATAGTGTTCTCTTGCCAAAGATAATTTCAATACACATCGAATCGACTCTCGCAAATTATTTACTGAGTAAGTCAATTGACAAAAGGCTTCCCATATTCGCATTATACAGACCCGGTCTTCTCCAATGCCTAATGGTATGAACCACGTAAAAGTCAGTGAAAAAGGTCGGCTTCAACGTAAGCAAATCGCTTTGACATTCGACTAATGACATTTAACATGACGATGAAGTATAATCTAGACCGACATAGAACATTCTATATCGTATGTGCACACTCTGCCATCTTATGCTAGCGGTGTATAACCAATCAAAACAAGCATGAATCTATATTTCTATACTGTTGGTAGTGCGTTTGTGTGTCTTGGTTTAACCCCGTTTGAACATGTTTTAAGATAATAGGTCACATGTCCATATCCCCTGGATCCAACGATTAAAATGTAATCTGGTGTTTCTTATCAAATCGAAATACGTTAATCGTTACTTCGAAAAATATGGAAGAACTTAAAAAGAAATAATACATTTCTCATTTATGTTTCGTTTATCTCCTTTGACATGGTTGTTGGAAGAACCCCGTGTTCCCTTTGGTAATCTTGATGGCGGTCGATTCTAACAAGTTCCCAAATATTTATAATTGTATGAACCTTTGAAATGCTATTTGTCAATGCTTTATATTTGTAATCTGTAATTGCTCCTATGTTGGACTCAAACGTGCTCAGAATAAAGCATAGTATGTCAAATTAACGTTAGAAGCGTGACGAAGCTTCGATAGGTATAACAATTGAGTGAATTATTCATTTGATTGATCAATGATTGATTGTGAGTTTGCTTTACAGAGCAATCTGATACAAATTTCATAATTTCTTTCTTGTTTTGATATTCCGAAATGTACCACAGCAAGCCACTAGTGAAGGGCGCCCTTAAATTTATTAAAAAGAAACACACCCAAAGACTGAATCATTCAAATTGATTTAACCCTTTACTAAACAATGACGACATTTAACCACTTTGTAGCAGAAGACTTTGGAAAACATTGTTGGAAGAGGAGGAATTGCTCGTGACGAGCAATTTCTCCTCTTCCCACAATGTTTCCGGCCCTATCTGAAGGTTATTTTCCTGTTTTATCACATTTTGAAATGTCCTCTGCAAACTATTTCAATTTGGGACAGTCAAACATGTTGGCGCTTGGTAAAGGGTTAAACTTCCAACTTCCACAAATCAGACTGATGAGATATTAAGTGAAACCACCCAAAATAAAACAGATTTGTACTTTAGCTCATACAGCGAAACGCCCAGCGACATTCCAAGCCTTCGAACACGGTACAGAAGGGTCGAAATAGGATCTGTTTACTTCATTACATCTCTGATGGATAACATTTTATTTACTCGTGGTTTTTTTCAAGAGCTCCTAGATTAAAATTCTATCCGCCTAATACGCAAGTGCACATACAGACAGGACACCGAAAAAGCGGGCCGGTGATGTTAGAATAAGGTCGGCACTAGATGCAACAACGCAAGTACACCAGCTTGAAACAGTGAACTTGTCGTAAACGGTAGGTTTTCAATTTGTGTTAGGCAGCCACCCTTTTAAGCAGCCAACCTGCCTTAAACAACCACTACAGAAAGTCCCATTGATAGATTTATAGCGTACATCAATTTGTGTTAAGCAGCCAACCTGTCTTACACAGCCAATTTACTCTGTCCCATTGACTGGTCTCTTAACACAAGTTCGACTGTAGTTTGAATAATTATTAACCTATAGGAGACATACAATTTAAATTTTTTTCACATTACGTTCGAAATTAAAAGATATTAGTGAAGATAATGAAACAGGGGCTTTGACGTTTTGTCGATTTGCAGGATCGGTTTTTTTGGCATACATGCTATAATCACAGCCTTTAAGATCTTCTAAATTAGCGATTGACGACAGTATGCCATCTGCTTTTGTTTTTATTCTGGATTCGTGACTGTTTCTATTGTTAACGTTTAAATAACTCTAAGAGCGGTGCACACCGTTTCACAACTGTAAATATCCCATTACATCAGCGCCAAAGACACATGACATGGATTACCTCTGTAAAGTATCACAACGGATTAGACTGTACGGTTTACAAACGCTGATCCGGTGGTAAAAGTCGTAATAGCCTCGTATTCTCTTTGATAGAGTGGAGCAGTTGAAAGAATTGTATCTAAATGTGTCGGTACTGCGTATGTACATATATAAAGCTTTGGATCACACCAGCCTTAATAATTTGCACAAATAAATTCAGGACGTCTCTCATTTTCAATACATAACAAGAAAAATGTTTGCTTTTGTAACAAAGGTTATGCGGAGCAACCTTTGTATTTGGCAGTTTATTTGGTAATTCTACTATTTCAGTTAAATATAAAGACAACTAGCAGTTTGGTGCATGAAAGCTGCGACCAGTACCGATAACATGGCGTTGATTCTGGATCACATAACTTTAGCTTAACTATGCATTATGTAACAGTATTCGTAAATTAACACTGATTCATACAAACGAATACCTTATTTGACAAGTTTTTGCGAACTCCAGACATTCTCATTCCCAGACTTAAAACAGTCCGTAAAAAGTATGAATATGTCAAAACATGTCCTATTAACTGTTCCACGAAAGAGCCAATTATGCACTTTGAAAGCTTTTTCCGAGTCAGCTCTTTCCGAGTGCGGCTGTACCGGAAATAGCGTATGTTTATCATGCGGCCCCGAACAACAAACAAGAAAAAGGTGTCGGGTGGTTTCAAACAGCATACTTACAACATCAGATAAGCGCGTTTTTGCAAATGCCTTGCTGTTCTGTATATCAAATAGCAGTAGTCTACTGTCTGGCATAAATTCGTCATTGAATCAAGACCGGAAAAAGAAAATACTGCATGCCTTCATTTCGGGATTTTACGTGGGAGTTTCGCCATGAATAAAATGCTGTAACATAAAACCTGCGTGATATTTGTGAATTGTAATTCAAAGGCTTTATCTATATGAAACGGTTAAGTATAAGATGAATCACATATTGTCTATGTTGAAATGAATTTCATGAATTTACTTTGACATGTGTTAATTAGCATCGCGTAAAGCGATATTAAGTAGCAAGCAATTTTCTATAGTATTCATGTTTCTCAGCTTTGAGTCGAGCATCTCATTGTCGAAGTCCTCTATACGTCGAGGTAAATACGGGGTCCAGAATAAGCTGTTAATTCTATTTCTATATCTTCATATTTCGAACATCTGTACGTCAAACTCTCTCTATGTCGAATATTTCCATGAGGCCCCCTTGAACTTCGAGGAACAGAAATTCTACTGTATTCCAGGAGGACCGTACATGTACATGCATATTCGACCAACGTTTATTGATAATGGACTATGATACGCCGAGCATGACGTGAGAGATGGTCGTAAAGAGGAGACGATCAGCGATAAGAAACTGGGCTCCGGGATTTAAACCGCGGCTGTCATTAGTGGCCGTCGTCCTTGAGCCAGCACTTTCCCACACCCTTATAGAGGAAGCATGAATAATTTTGATAATGAGTCACCTTACTACCGTACGGCGCTTCGTCACAACCGATAGAAGTCATCAAGAATCTGGCTTAAAAGTTTAAGCAGAGACTGTGCCTTTTTACTGGTATTGGTCCGTATCCTGGTCTGTGTGCTTGTCAAAATTCGTACAAATGATTGAGAAGTTGCTTTCAATCAGATAGTCTGAGACTTTTTATCCCTACTCTTGTGGGTACAATTCTCCAACAACAACAGTTCGATTGTAAATCTCAGAGCTGCCTTTCGAACAATTGGTGTTCTTTCTTAAAAGCCTATTAAATGGTTATCAAACAAGTAATTCAAATAAACGACGTTTCGACGATACGTACACGCATTCATAGTTTGTTGAGCACTTTCAAATTGGTGTAATAAGGCCTTTATAATGGCTTATCCGGAAAACCTAAACTTTAAGAGGTACCTTGATTAAAAAAATGCAAAAACCTCCAAAACAACACACTCGAGAAAACAACAACACAGCATCCGCAGACAACAATCCATAAACCCCGATTTGGCACGACACGTCAGTCTTAAGTAGATCGTTGAGCTCTAATTGTGCAATCTACTTGAATGCTAAAGAGCACTTCTCACAGATGATAGAACATGAGGCTCGGCATTGCATTCTGGGGTCTAATTAAACAGTGCAGATACCATCGGTGAGAGATCATAAGATCATTAAGCTAAATGAGGCACTTCAACAGAACGTTGACATCTCCGCAGCACTCCAACTTCTGCGATCTACCACAAGTCTGTTTGTTTGTGTTCTTTAAGTGTGGTCTCACATCGGCGTCAACAGCATATCAGTCAATTCTGCGAGTTATTGTGAAAACGTGATAAATGGGTATCCAGAGTTTATCTACCCATACGGGCTTGGGTAAGTTGAACCTTTATACTTGAAAACTTGGTTAAACACCTATTTCTACATAGAAATAGAAATACATATTCAATTGCACTGTGCAATGAATACAAAACCAAAAGCATGTAACTATACAAACATTCATTTCTTGGTATAAAGGTTTATCAATCACAAATAGTTAAAATAGCAGAAAATAGTTCTTGACGTAGAACTTTTCAATCTATGTTTGAAGATGTCACAGGCTAACTGGAAATTCATTCCATAACTTTGGACCTTTCACGCTGCTACTTTTGACTTGTTCTTTTTAAAAGGAACGTCATAACAACCAATACATGATTCAGATGATCTTAAGCTAAGTTTTGAAATTGTGTAGACAGAATTTCAGCAAAATAAGATGGTGCGTTTCCTACCAAATAGTTGTATATTTATGTGAAATGTTTGGTTATAACCAACGGAGTTCCTTTTAAACGATCATGCAGATTCGGACTAAACAATTAGTACATACATTTATATCTATTGGAATCATTTTGCATCGTCTTAGTTAAAGCATGTGTCTAATTGATATATTGACATGTCTAGCAGTCCAATCAAAGCATATGAGATCCGTGAGAACCGATGTTAGACAAACGAAGACTACGCTACCCAGTGTAGCAAAACAGCATTTTAACCCATTACCAAACAATAACGGAATTTGACCACTTTGGTGCAGACGACTCTGGAAAACATTGTGGGAAAAGGGGAAATTGCTCGTCACGAGCAATTTCTCATTTTCCCACAATGCTTTCTGCCCTATCGGCAGATTATTTCCAATTTCCATCACATTTTGAAATGCCGTCTGCAACCTCTTTCCTTTTGGGACCGTCGAAAATGTGGCGTTTGGTAAAGGGTTAAATGTTTGTGTCGATATGATTTCCTTGTCCTTGTTTTTTGCCACATTCCTATCTAGCCTAACAGTTTAACGACGTGTTACCAGCTTCATTACTTGATCCCCCTTAATAAAAGCGTTTGATGTTAATGCGGCACTAGTGCATTATAGGCTTACAACACAAGTGCACCCGTAAGGGTAATGAACGTTTTGATGAGCTTGGTTACAGTTGTGCAGTTACACGCTGGTGCAATAAACTTTATTAAACCAACGAGAGGAATATTTTCGATGCTTACTTTTAGATTGATCTTGAAATGTACGAGTACAAACACAGAAGTATCATCGTGTTTTTATCTAACAGGTCACATATTCTTTTTTTCAATGGACTTCGTTCTTTCTGTTTGCAAGTTCTGTTATCTTTCGGAAATTCCTGCCAATGACGAAATTACACGAAGCAAACAAGCCATTATCTGCTCCATGGCACCGCTAAACTTTCGACTGGCATTGCAATGTATCTACACCGATGTATCAGGAAGCATATTCTTTTTTCTATGGACCTTTTTTTGGTTTTCCGTTATCTTTGGCAGATTTCCGCCAATGACGGAAATGTACGAAGCAAACAAACCACTATCTGCTCCATGGCACCGTTTACTTTTCCACTGACATTGCAATGCAACGACACAGATGTATTAGGTCGCATATTCTTTTTTCCCTGGACTTCGTTCATTCTGTTTGCAAGTTCGGTTATCTTTCGATGATTTCCGCCAATGACGGAAATACACGAAGCAAATAATCCACCAT
Organism: Cerastoderma edule; assembly: GCA_947846245.1. NCBI lineage: Eukaryota > Metazoa > Mollusca > Bivalvia > Cardiida > Cardiidae > Cerastoderma > Cerastoderma edule. The sequence continues at coordinate 3,698,554 of OX401408.1, forward strand.
CTGCCCTATGGCGCCGCGTACTTTTCGACTCACATCGCAACGTATCTACACAGATATATCAAGTCGCATATTCTTATTCCATGGACTTTCTTTTTTTGCAATTCCCGTTATCTTTCGGAGGTTTTTTTAATGATGGAAATGCACCGCCATCGAGCCGATGGTGTTTATTTTGCTTCGTTAATGCCTGTCATTTTGCTTCGTGAATGTCCGTCATTTTGCTTCGTAAATGTCCGTGACTATCGAAGTGAGATAAAGGAAATGAAATAGACTCACTGAAGGATTGCATGCCTTAATCCAGCGGAAGTGGTGTCTTCAAAGAACAGACGGTATAATTACGTCTGTTCTTTTCTATTGATACATCTTATGTAAGTCTTTGATGTTGTCACTTTATGTTGGAGTGTCATTTATCATTTCTTATTTTCGTTTTGGTTAAGGGGATGCCACTAGTATGGGCACCGCAATCACATATTGTTTATCTTTGTTTCTTTTGTTTTTGTTGTCTACGATTTAAATTAGAGCTAGAAGGCATTCCCAGCCTATTGTCGTTATGTATCAAGATTTTATTCGTCAACCTCTTCTCTATTTTCCTAGTTGCAATGTGCACAGACTTCCTCGAAAATTGTCAAATTTACCATGATCAATAGTCTAGATATCTTTCTTTTGATAAAGGTCAGTTCTTGTTAACTACAAAAGGTCTCTAAAAACGTATAACGCCTAGACTGATTATATGTTCGTCTCTTTCCTTATTTCCTTGGTTGCAATATGTGCATTCTCCAATGAACTATTGTCAAATTTAAACTGATCAATAATTGTCCACTTCTAGACATTTCTAGTTCGACCAAGGTCAGTTTTTGTTATCTACAAAAGCTCTCTAGAAACGTGTTACCCCTCGACTGATTACACATGTATGTTTTTGTCTCTTTCCTTATTTCCTTAGTTGTAATGTGCGCATTCTCCAATGAACTATTGTTAAATTTAAACTGATCATTAATTGTCCATTTTCAAATATATTCGACAGAGTTCAGTTTTTGGTTAACTAGTGACGCTCTCTTGAACCATGTAACGCCTAGTCTAGTCATGTGTTGGTCCCTTTCCAAATGTGGCGGCCCAACCAGTGTACCAGACACTTGTCACACCATGCAGCATATCGTTTGAACGTGTGCTCTAACAACGTCAAAACATATCAACGGGAAGTTGCATCTTGAATTGACGATAAACAGTATCCGGACCTTTTAAGTTAGCAAGGCACGGACCAAAAACAAATCGCCCTATTAGGGATTATTTCAGTGGTCAACATTTAAAACCCAAGAAGACGACAATTGTAAACATGGAAGTTAAGATAAAAACAGCATATATTTCTGTAGATTTCGGGAGAATCAGTGTAATACAGGGGTAACCTTCTTAGTATGAGCAAATAATGCATTGTTCAAAGTGGTTTCTTAACACGCTTAGAGCATGTGTGTGTGTATATGAGGTATCGTGATTGAGTCTGGGGTACAACCCAAGTCTTATGCTCCCCAGACATCTAACTTATTGAATACAACTATACATAGTGAAGAGCGTTCACACAGTATTAAACTTGTTGATTTGTTAACCTCCGAGCGGTAAATATTGAATCTTTCTTCATTTGGCCAACCATAACCCAGACATTGACCAACGCAAGCATTTTCCAGAATGGAAATATGGTACTATGATTTCAGTTCGAGCTAAGTAAAGATGGGTCGCAGTTAGAACAGTCTAAACTCCGACTTTGATATCGTTTATAATATCGTACCTAAATGAGCATATGCTTAAAGATTCTTGGTGAATTATTTCTTCGCAATGCATTGAAAGTCGGTCTCCGGCAATACTTTTCAAAGTCGCCCGTGTAAAAAAAGCGTTAATCAGTTGTCTTGAGGGTGCATGAAGAACACAGTATGATGACAATGACAGTTGAAGAGTTGTAGACCCCTTCCTATACATAACTAGATCAATTATTCATAGATGCAAATATCTATGTTAATTGGTGTCCGCCAAGCAGTGCATCGGAACAATAGTTATTGATATAAAAGAATGCATGATGAATATTGAATTGCATTTAAATGACACCTATAAAATCTCACTTTATTTCACACAATTCCTTACAAAAACGAACCAGATGCGCTTACTTTCAATCTCGTTTTGTAAGTCAATGCGTGTGGTGGTATTAAAACGGTTCAACTCGGAAGTACCCGGCCCTCCAAGAAACAACGCAACACCAACGTCAGAAATGCGATTTTTATGACATCACGCATTGTCATTCGTTTTTTAAGAGTTTCGGAACGCGTTAACGTTTTATTTTCAGTTCCGCTGCGATGCCCGACTCATCAAAGGTGGAGAAAGTCCAGGGACTTAACTTCCTGCATAGGCCTGTCAAAACGTGTTGAGACAATGGTATTCCGTAAGAGTTGCCCTACTTGTGAATATTAAAACCAAGTTCCATCTTACATGTACTTTGAACACACGCCGAGAGGAACTTTGTAATTGCAAGTGCATTACGCTATACACTAAGCCTTTGGGACGGTGCACGTATCATTAAACGCTTTCGGGCTATTTTTGAGAATCACCATGCATTGATTATGGCTAGAATGGGATATATCGGAAGAAAACAACAACAGATACATTATTTTGTCAGAGAGAATAAGTTCCTAGCCCAAAGCTAACACCTGTGCCATCTAATATACCCCACGTGACTATAGTACACGGTTTCTTACACAGTTATGTACATGTACCGCCATCATCGAATGAGGTGCTGATGCAATACGCCCACTTTGTCTTCCCCGTATAGCATTTGCACATAAGCATACGAAATCGATAATGTAACATCAAATAATATCTTCATCAAGAAATTGACTGGCATATTTTGACAAAAGAAGAAAAAGTTTGACACACACATTTCCTCCATATATCAATAATATAGCACGAGACACATATGGTCCGCGTGTGCTTCATTCAAATCATTACCAAACAATATCGATATTTGACCAGTTTGTTGCAGACTAATCCGGAAAACACTGTGGGAAAAGGAGAAACTGCTCTTAACTAGCAAATTCTGATTTTTTCACAATGTTTTCTGTCCCTCCAGAAGATTATTTTTCAATTTCATCACATTTTGAAATGTCGTCAGCAAATTCTTTCAGTGTGGGACAGTCGAAAATTTGGTGTTTGGCAAAGGTTTAGCAAGCATGCGTGGGGAGGAAGGGGGTTGTGTTATGACATTTGCTTTTTATTGTCACATATCCGTTTTTTACTACTACTGCAATTGCACGTAGCTGTCTGTCATTATGCTTTCCCTCGCCAAGGCTAAACCGCATTCTTTCTAAGTCATTGACTGCACAGTCTTATTGACTAAATGTCATAGGTAAATAGATGGATTAACGTCGTCAGATCATCTTCTATAACATGTGATTTAATGGCTTGGCAATAGCTTGGGTTCGAACCGATACGGAGATAGCTGCTATATGTAACTTGAATAGATTCACGACATAGAAAAGTGGAAAAATCAAATAAGTTAGAATTGGCTTGGTCCCAGAACTTTGTAATGTCATTTTGAAGCATTTGAAGGTTAGTTTGTACTGGTTATGGTTCAATGGCCGTCGGTGAGTTACTTAAAACACTTCATAGAATGACGTATAACCACAAACAAACAATCAATTGACCCTTTATAAAGTGAGGTGAGCTCAACGCAAATATCGTTTTCGATTGGCAAGAGAAAAAACGATTTGGCAAGTGGGTCTCTTCGTGACATATTCTAGAAACAACAACAAAGATTTTATCGGTATCTCATTATGTACCCTTAAAGTGCTGGAACCGGCTTCAATCTTATGCAAAGAGGTTGGCTCCAAGGTCAGTCGCCAAGTAAAAAGTAAATTGGCAGCCGTTCTGTGATCTAATCTGTTTGCGTCTCTAAGTATCTTTCATCGTCAAGATTAAGCAGGTATTTAAGGTTTTGGAAAGCAGACGACACAAAAATATATTTTTAGAAAATTACCCAGCATTCTATGGGTTATACTGCATGTCCATGATCACAAAACAGCTGCGATCTAGGCCACTTAATTGTTTTTTAATATTTCCCATTGAGTGTGTTCGGCAATGCTTAATGAAGTCACATCCTAACCTCAAAAGAGCATCTATTTTTTCATACAAGATTGGTCGTCCTTGATAAGAAGTGCTTTGGTATTTCTATTGAAACTGTTCTAGAATAAAGGGATAACCTGGTTCTGTGAAAAGTTTTATTTTATTTCTACCAGCGATATTGACAAAAGAGCTTCTTCTATCGCTTGACAATAGTGGTTCGAATGTTTTGCATCGATACACTATTTGAAATTGATTATTTCACACCAGTTGCAACGAAAGCTTGAAACGTATTTAATTGACTCTCGATGATTGCATATGACCAGTGCTCGTACCTCGGTATCTTTATCTTTCATAGAGGGGGGACCTTAACACTCGGTTTGGACAAAAAGTTTCATTTGCCATTTACGAGCCCATTGTTTTGAAATAACATATCTGGCGACGAAAGAAATTGCCCCTGCAAAGGTGTGAATAGAAGGGAACGCTTTTACTAAAGATAGATTATGTTCAAACGGTATGTTCCAACCTTTTATGAGAAGTTCTCGCTTGTTTTGTCACAGTTTTAACCGTTTTATAGGATCGGATCAGTGAAATGTCGTTAGCTAAATGGAAAGGATACATGACCAATATATTCATTAAAAGTACGTTGTTGTTCCTCATAATAACAATAATAACAAGGTGCTTAATGTTAATAACAGGTTTTTACAAATGCGAACAGATTTCGCAGTTTGCAAATAGAATCGGATCAAAGCATATAATAAATCAAAATATCAGAATTCAAATACCTCGGATTAAGTCCAAATTCCTCACTGCATCCTGTCACTCCCGCAGACTCCACATATTTACAACACCCCCCGCGTGCGTTAATGTCACTGTCAATTTCACTGTCAAGAACACCGCCGGTGTCACCGTGTGAATTACTCGAACGTGAATTATCACCATCTCCACTCCACTTGCGCTCCATGTTTCTGTGAGGACGGGGAAAACGCCAGCGCGATGCAAACTTACTTAAAACACACACACCAAGCACACTGCGCACGTTCACATTCGACTCGACACTGGTGTTATAAATAATACACGTCTTTACATCAAACTTTTCCTATATCGTTATGACGACAGAATAGACCGAGCGCCACTTCTCCTTCAAGCGCTTTGCTTCATTAAGCGAGCGTTCGACGACTGCATCGATTAGCCCTGTCAGTTCGCCTAATGAAGTCGAACGAACTGCACTGTCTGTGGTCTGCAGTATAACACCACTGTTACGTTTCACAATCCGTGCGCGTGTGTCTTATAATTGTTATGTAGATAAAGGTTCGAGTTGAGATGTAATATCAGTTAACGGTAAACTGTTGCTCCGGTTGTCGTACTATCAAATGAGGAGAATATCAATTAATCCTTTAATCAATGATGTCTCACTTTGGTTCTTATACTGCAGAAGACTTAATAAACCATTTCGACAAAAGAATGAACCATTCTATACCAGGCAATTATCCTTTTGCCATTGTGACTTCTAGAAGAGATAGTATTGTAGACTTTTTACTTTTATTTTTTCATCTCTATTCATTTTATACTACTTTTGCCGTTTGCTTTTACTTTTCATCAGAAAACCAATCAGAAATTTCCAGAAAGTAGAAATGCTTCAGCGAAACGGTTTTTTAATGCGCATGCCTACGATGTCGCCCCGGAACCATTGAATCCCTTTCAGATATTACCTTAAGTATTTGGAGGTATCGTTTTAACAAGGGTTTGATAAACCCTGTTCACTCTCCCTGAATATGTAATGGTAGGAATACCAGAACGATTTCTAATTAGAAAAAGTCTATTAAAAGTGAAAGGTAAAACTAATTTCTTTCGGACTAAACGGAAAATGTTCTCACGATGGTAATCAAACTCCTTATGTTATTTAAAAAAAGCCGATGTCGTCTGCTATAAATGCTTTTTTTATTTGTCTGGTTTGTATTTTTAGTATTTCATACTTAATCAAGTCTACTAAAAGGAATCTCTATCGATATTGGACTCTTTGCTTCCTTAGCCTATTGCCTCTATTCGGGTGGTCCTTATTGTATACCCTAGCAGATGACAAATGTTAATTGTGCCAGACAATATTTCACTTGCGCTCTAAACTGTCACAGACTTTTACAAGCGATTTCACCTTTTGTCGCAATAACTTCTCAGAGAGCTTTCGTTCAATGGCTATTTATAGGAGGAAATGTTAATTGGCCTTAGACGCCTTCATTATGACTTCTATTAAATAATGATGAATCATTTTATTCGACTCCGAATGTCACACAGTTGTAAAAATAAGAATTAATGGATAGGGCAAACGCTTTACTTCCTGACAGTGCAATTAGAATATGTTGTGCGTTGGAGAACAAAGATGAGTTTGACTATTTTGTCGATGTATGTTTAGATGGATACAAACATACATCGAATCTCATGTATGAAAAAAGAAATTGGACAAATGCATGATAATAACTAATGATAAAGCACATTATTATAATATACCTGGGATGGTTTTGAATCGTGTAAAAATCGTAAAGGCAAAGGACGAAACTTTGATTTTCTTTTGATTAACTCCTATTCTGGCAAAACCCAAAAGAGTTGTAACGGTTTTACTTATTCCGCAAATAGACAGTATCTACTTAGACATATTAACGATTCATTCATGTATTATGATTTCAATTCTATTTCTAATTGTTTATCGTACAACAATACGCAAACTCAATTGTTTAAACAGCATTTAATTTGAATCATCAACTTTTCCCACCTGTGAAGAAGCATATTTAAACAATTCGTGCAAACGTAAAGTCAACCTAACTGAAGGTAGTTTCCTTGTCACACTAAAACAGCCACGGTGAACTTTCTGTCTGCTTAGCATCCTATAATCCGTCGCAATAAAAATCGTTTTAATGAAAACCTTCCTTCTTAAATATAAAAAACCTAAACTTAAACCACTTGCGAAAGAAGAAAATTATTGCGAACAATCATTTCCTCCATTTCACAAATAAAGGTTTTTCTTTAACATTTATAGTTGTCGCCTGCTATTGCTTTAATTAATTTGTTGGGTTGTATCGTCATTTTCAACATATTGCAACAGTGTGTGAACCTTTCTATGCTTCTGGCATTGTTTTGACACACATAAACATAATTTTCCACTGGTGGCATACGAACGTGTCTCCATCTGTTTTTATTTAAATGGGGTTTAAATCCGCGCCAACATTATTTCAGTTATTTCAAGGCTATCCTGATGAGAATGGACATCGAGTCACAAGTCACCTTAACCACTTGGCCATGCAAAACCCCTTTAAATTCATCAAACTCTTTGAATGACAGTGGCTAACTCTGACAATCGAAACTTTTCGGCAAATTCCGGATGGCACATATCACCGATGTATTCTGATTGCGTGTAAGGGTCACCCGAATTCAAAGTCGGATACGATTCCGACAAACCTTATGGGAATCTTTTTTATTGCTTCCTATTTTGACACATGACATAAAAAACGTATGTAAGAAATGTTTAAGGCGTTTTACTCAGAGAGACGGACTTGACCGCTAAGATCAATCTAAAGGTGGATTTACACGATCTGTGCAACTAAAACACTGACACGAACGGAAAGTTCTGCGTTGCCAAATTGTTAAGGTGACGATCTTAGAACGCTGGGTTCCAAATTCAAGCACCATCGGTACCTTTGGTTTCATGGCAGGGTCCTTTGACAAGGCGCTTCAGTGTCCCTACATAGTACTGATGAATTCAGAAAAGCCTTGACATAATTTAAGAATTGTTTAAACGGCATTAAACCAATTATGAAATCAAAACGCACAATAACACCATGATACGCACTGGTTTATATTCTGCACCATCATCCATTGCAATGTACATGCTTTCTCGCAACACATCGTAACCCAACCCTACCCGCCACTGATCAACTTTCACCCAAATTAGAAAACAATTTATGCAATTGTACAGATGCAGAAACTGTTCGAGTATCCAATTTCTAACGCGAGTGTTCGATTTCGAACCTGATCCTATGCGACGAGAAAATATGAAATATATGCTTTTACTGTCAGAGTAGCTTCGGATAATTATACGTTATATCAGTACGTTATATAGACCTTATAGTGTCGGAACCATCTTCATGCTTATACAAACAGGTTAGATCCAGGCGAGCCGCCAATAAATTGGCGGCTGTCCTGTGATCTAACCTGTTTGCTACTTTGAATATCTTTCCTTATCAAAATTAAGCAGATATTCAAGGTTTTGGAAAGTAGACCACACGAAAATTTATCTTTAGAAAATTATCCAGCTTTATAAGGGTAAGGCAGGTCCTTCACAGTTTTAAATGCTTAACAACAGTGGAGTGATATTGATGGAGACGTGATACCTAAACGTGTTTACTTTTTCTATAGTGTTTTAAACTGAATCCAAAGTTTTTTGAACTCACATTCATGTACAACTCACTGCGGTAGTTTGGATTAAACTCTTGACCCCCCCCACCCCCACCCTCCCAATGTGCATGTTCATCACATTGAGTACTTGGTCAAAAAAGACCCCCAAAAAAGTTCAAATGAACTCACACAAACTGAAGCAATGGATATGGGACCATATAATTTCAACCAAAATGAATAGACTAAGTTACTAATTATGCTTAATTATAGGACTCATGTAAATGTTTGAAACACATCGGCCGGATCAAAAGCTCGTGTAAAATGTACCTATTTGGAAACATTTAAAAGCTTTAAAAGCGAGTATTTGTCCAAAATACAGCAGCACCATCGCATGGACATGCCTTTAAGATGCGTGAATAATGAATGAACATTTTATATTATAGGGTACGGTTGTGCTATATTAATTAGAATAAAATACACTCCGACAACAACAGCTCACATGGATAGAACATTATTGCTAATATCGCTGCGTACAAGTTATTTCGGATCTTAATTCAATGTCTGCAAGTCTTTAAAGCAAAACCAAGGACTGGATACATATGTCTAAAGCTTGTTTATAAAACATATATGTACTCCGCGAAGTCGAAAAGAGTAGAGCTGAGATTCTTTCGCATTTAGGTATAAATCGTAAAGCATGATTTATCTACTATTTGAGAGGCGACGCCATCATTGAATTTAATGAGTTCGTTAGCTCATGAGATGAACTTCAATTGGTATAACGAATAACATGTTTTACCTGATTTCAATATATTTTATTACGAACCGTCTCATTACGCCCAGGAAATATTAAAATAAAGCTACCCATGCTGTTTTTGACACGCATATCTTATAGGATTTGAATGTAACGTTTAGAGGATCATCGTTGTAATGAGCTGAGTAATGTCTGATCTACTCGTTTAAACTGTTTGGGAGATTATCCATGGAGCACGTTCTATTTTTTACGCAAAACGGATTTAGGAGGCAAAAGCAACGCTGCAAGAAAAGGTATTCTCTACCAATAGAAAGTTTGAAAACTTAAAAGAACACATTTAAATGCACATGACCATATACTTAGAAACGAAGGTGACGTTTAAAGATGGTCGTGACACCCCAAAATTACTCTATTTTTGCTTTTTGTGTAAGGTGAAGAAACGAAATACTTTTTTTCAATTTAACTTGTCAGAAATTTAACACAAGAAGTCATTACTACTAGATTAACAACCATATCCGGTAAAACTTGAAAAAAAGCATCATTTAAATTTCATCCAAATTTGGATAGAAATCTTGTTGTAGCAGTGACCGATGCAGCGTGGGATGAAGATTTTACCGTGAGGGGTTTTCAGCTTTCAGTTTTAGGAGAACGAGTTTCTTGTAATTCACCAGTACAATGCTCGACCGGGGGCATCGTCGGATCACCCGAGCTGCAAGTCCGTGACCTTGCCGACAGGGCCACACAAGACTTCTGGATACGCACAAGTATTGTCCAAATCAATTATCCAAATAAATTTGATTCAAATGTAAAGCGTTTTCGCACATTTTAAAAGCAACATTATCACAGTTTTATCTGATTTATGTAATGTTTCTGGGTTTTTTTCTTCTTCTGTTTTTTCATTCATTTCCATTAAAGTGATTTCTGATACAAATGATTGGAGACGAGTTTTGCTTAAATCAAAATTAATGTCTCGAAAGAGCTACCACATAACATATTCGATATCAAGCGCGTCTTCTCAATGAAAAACAAAGTCTTTCATTAAGATTATAATTCTTAAGTTTAGATATATCTTATTGTAAAATATGTTTACAATTTGATAGGAACGGAAGCCATATGATAAGCTTATTGGGTCCCTCTCTTGAATAGCATAACAACATGACACGCAATGCAATACAAAGAAAAGATATTTAACACATAATTGTAACTTCACCGATAGAGAGAGAATAACGAGTAAAGATAACAATTCTTTAGTCTCAAAGATAATTGGTGGACATTAAAACTTGTCTTTTTATCGACTGATGCAGCCTGTTTCAAACGAGTAAAAGTTTAACACACGCCCTGGGTTCCCATTTTCTCGTTGGTCGTACACATCTCTCTCAAATCCATCAAGGCTATCGCACAAGGCTTCTTTGAGATAGGGCGAACACCTTTTTAAACCGTCTAAGATTACAGTATCGCCAAGATATGTAACCTTAAGTGCAGCGTGAAGCTAAAAATCGTAAAAAACAGACTTATCACACGCTAGCATATTACTTTCGGGGCCCATCTTCCATATCATTCATAGCGTGTTAATCCATTACTTTATTTCGAGACACATTACAAACACATCTGATACAAATGACTCAGCATATGGTTGTGACGAAACAGATAATGCTTTTTAAGAGCAAATAACCATTTCTTTTGAACACATTTTCAACAAGCATGATTCCGCATATTCATTTGGTAGCGTTTTACGAAACAGGTTACATATATGGGAAATATTTGGATAAAACCAATATGCATGGATGTTATCTTAAGGTAGAAAACCCATTCACATTGGTCGTGCCCGAACTATTCGCATTTCACAGAATAGTTCTGGCACCGACAGATGTATACCGAGAACGACCGAAGTAATCCGACAAGAGAAAGAATTTCAAATGGCGGATAATGGGCATTATACCTTATTACTTAAAACAATAGTGTAATGGGACACGTCATTGGAAGCGTATCGAAGAGACGCGCTCAATAATGTGTTACCTTGGAATGTTGCTTTTTTCTCAATATAGAAGTAAAAGGGATACTTATTTGGAACTTATGCAAATCCGTAGCATATGTTTAGTATAGTGGTATCCAGGTATCTAGTTACCTGAAATGAATTTCAAATACATTCCAGTCTGTCGTCAAACTGATCTTTGCTACATATACGTGTGAAAACGCAGGTCGTGCGAGAAATGTATGATAGTGTCATTGGACCTGCTAATTTTCCTCGTATATGACCTTACAGATAATACAAGATATAAGCTTGCTCGTTTTATGTAACTTTTGTGGATTTAAACTAATGAATAAGATATAAATCTATCTACAAAGTCATCGAGCTGCCAGCGTTTAGCTGCAAATGGTTTCGTCCGTTTTATCATTGCATTCATAATAATAACCGTCTCAGAATGGTCCAAATTGAAAGCAACAATAGACGATAAAATTGACATGAGCATAATATATATAGAGAATAATCAACTCCTTTCGATTGATATCAAAAATATGTCACGAGAATGGGTTGTTATCAGGTTGAAAAAACGAGTTCGAAGAACGAGTTTTTTCTACCTGATAACAACCCATTCAAGTGACATATTTTTGATATCAATCGAAAGGAGTTGATTATTCTATTTATTATATTCCACTACATAAAATATATTTGCCAAATTATCTCCATAAACTCTAAATGAAAAATAAAATGGGAGGAGCGAAGCAGTTAACCGCGTCCATGACGTCATTTACGCGTATGGATACATTCATTATACACAATCTTTAGTGCCGTGTGCAAAAGCGCGGCCAAGACTTAAATGTGAAAATGGAGTGGAGGAAATGTGGATATTTTTGCTTATTTCGGAAGGATTATGGGATTATTAGACATCGGATTGTATTACATTGCAGGAATACGGATTGCTTGAGGATATATTACAATAGGTATCTTAATCGACACATCGTCTGTACTGGAGATCATGTTAATCAAAGACGGCAAGGCTGGAATATTCGCGAAAACGGATTACATTCACTTATGTTTTTTAAAGGAACGCATTGCTACAGCTGAAATTCTATCATTCATAAGGAAAGGTGATGGTGTAGTTGATCATCGTTATCTACATCCTTTTTGTTGAGCTCTGGAGCGATTTTCTCTTTCTTTCATTCTTTCATTGGGAGCTGGACATCCAACATGTGGTAATTCATCAAACTCTGACTCTTGAAGAATCTTATCTATCTCTAGTTCAGACAGAGAACTCAAAAAGTCGGCCATCTTGAAATTCCAGGAATTGCAGACGACAAAATCATTTGGAATTTCTCTGTTTTTTCTTTCAGAAAAAATCAATGGAAAGGATGGAAAGGACCCAAAAGGAGAAAGATTTGAAGGCAATTTGAAATATTCTGTTAGTATTTGTTGCATTGTATATTGTACTTTTTGCACCAATGATTAACAGAAATGTAGCTTTTGCCTATTTCAACTTTAATAAAGAAACTCGGGATTACAAAGGAAAAATATGGAATTTCAAAGAATACACATCTTGAATAAAATTATGAAATGATGGATCTTTTCTACTAGTTGGATCATTATGGATGGAAATTACGTCATGGTTTCGATTGGAAAAGATGAGGAGATTCTTTAAAAGGATTGTTTGTGTTTTAATTGTGTCTGGTGCTAAACTGGAGGACAGCTATTAATATCATGTTTGGATTAATGTCACTGGAACTACCCATGATCAGCTCATAAAGGTAAGTTGATATTCAGTTTCTATTCGGTATACTTCTTTCCTATTTAATGATAAAGTAGTTGAATGAAAAACATTATCAAAACAATTCAGTTGAAAACCAACACAATATTATAATGATGTTGGGCTTTGCCCTTGCTAAGCAAGGAAATGGTTAAAAAGAAAGTAGTTCCGTCAAAACTCATATCATCACTAGTGATGATATGACTTTTTGATATCATCACTAGTGAAGATATTCACTGTGACAAAATTGAAAATTAATACACTGAGAAATCCCAGTATTTCACTGATAGGAATATAATAAAATATTATAATCATTGTCACAGAAGGATAGAGGATAAATGGCTTATTATGAGCAAATTATCCTTTTGCCGCAGTGGTTAATATGGCCTTCTTTAGCCGATGCGTCAAAGTGAGGTTTCATTAAGTAAGCAGTTAAGCAATGAATAAACATAACATTGTGGATTTAATGTATTGTAAACGCATTTCATTTAAATTGATCTCAAACTCTAAACATATTCCCCTGAGCGATAATATGCAACTTAAGGAAAATGAGAACAAAATTAATGTATCCGACCAGGGGGACTTTTAATCCCTGAGGAATATCCTACAAACTTCAGGAATAATCTAACTCACGAAAAAACATAAACTAACTCATAAAAAAGAAATGAAAAGAAAAAAAAGTCGAAAATCTCCGATCTGGAGCGACCTTTAATACCTAGGATAACGTCCAAGGATCCGCGATCATTAAAACTCCCGATTTTTTTAGGAAGCACGTTTGATGCGTTTTTTATACGTTATAAATCCATACGTTTTATTGCCTTTCACTGCGATAATCACATCCCGCTACGCACTCCAATAAAAAACAGCGATCACATTTCAAAGAAGGGCACCTTGCGACTGTTAAAACTGTCTAGCCACCAGGACCGCTCACGTTTGTCTCCGATAACAGTTTAACGCGAGACCAATTGAAGGCCTTCTTAATTTCTGATACGTCATGTCGAATACGTAATGCGGTAACAACTGTACAGATGTACAACGTTATTGCGTTCGTAATTGTTTGTTGATTTATTTATTTGTTTATTTTTTACTGTCTATTGCAGCATTGATATGACACGTGTGAATATGTGTGTATCCTTTGAATTATGAATAAGGCAAGGGTTCTGCGTGGCTCAGTGGTTAAGATGACGAACTCAGAACTCGGGGGTGCCGGGTTCAAGTCTTACCGACAACTCTGGTTTTGTGGGAGTGTAGTTGGGCAAGTCACTTTAAGAGCCCTAGCCTAGAACTGATGCATCCAGGAAAGCCGTTACATCATTGAAAAAATGTTAATTCCGCGTTGAACACCATACATAAAAGGGAGTACTGCGAACAAAAGTATATACATGTTTATAGTAGAATCTCCTCTCTACCTCGAAGATAAACGGACCTGATGAAATTGTTTGACATGTAGAGAGTTTAAGGTATAGATGTTTGAAATATCAAGTCGTAGAAATAAAGAGCAAATATTGTGGGAGCCCGTATTAACTTCGACTTAGAGAAGCTCGACAATCTAAAGGGTGAGATAAAAAAAAACATTCTACTGTACGTGGAATTGTTATAGTCCGTTCCGAAATTACACCCAGTACATCAAGATGTTTGATTTTGTTTGGAAGGGGTTTAACGCCGTGTCAAGTTATATTAGTTATTTGACGTCTTTCCTGGATTTCACCGGTACTAGACAATACATTGCTATGACTTGTCAAATGCAGCTGGTGAGGATTTAACCCGGGTAAACAATGCTACAAAATATATCGGTGCTTTTGACGAGGTGACATTTATATAAATGGAATGATTGCAGTTTCTTGCTATCACAATAATCTTTTTTTATTTCAAACACCGTTTCAGTTTGTGTATGATTTGCCGTCTTTATGTTTTCAATTATATTTATGATGTACATCATGGGCTACATAGATCACGAAAAAAATCACTGTGTGTTCATACTAAAGCGACTATCTCACCGAATGTATTCTATTAGTAACAAATATTAAAATTGTCATTTAACCAATCCCTGTCTATAACAAATGACACGTCTCATTTCCCTGGTCATAAAGATACTAAAATGCTATGTTGCCATCATTTATAAACGATAACTATATATTTTGATATTTGAAAAAAAGGATTTGTGCCTTTCAGTGCTTTGATGGAAAACCTTTTTTTAAATGACGCAGAGGTATCTTAATCCTATATATACGTCCAAGATGCGTCTGGGAAAATAATCGGATACCCACGTAAGGTTTGGACAAACGCAGCTGATATGGGCCATGTGATGTGAGTCAACCACAATGATTGGATGTTACTATTTACATGAGGTTTTAAAGCAGTGTCAATAATTCACCATTTATGTCACGTGTCTCTCCTTGATACGCCAAAACTAAACTAGAGGTATGAAGTGTCTTAGCAATGAACAATCCTATTGAATCAGATGTATCAGCGGGGCTCAAACCTAGGACCCTTGTTCTAATTCTAGTTCTAAGTTCTAATTCCGCATAGTTTCAAGTCCCCGTGCATTCTTCAAGAAATATTGCGTGAAAGAATACTGAATACATTTACACGCAGTTTCTTACAAATACTGTCCGCAATCACGCTTAGCCAGGCATGAATATCATGTTAAATATGCTCTGTTTTCTATGAGTTTCTATAGCGGTGCAGAGTTAATGCGTTTGTAATCTAAGAGGCGTTTTTCAATACGTCATTTTGAAAGATATATTTGCGTTTCTATAGCTTTACAAATAACACACGTTTTTTGTCTGTACAATTTGAGATAGGCAGCTACTTATTCCCTTCTACGACGTCATGGCAAATTTTGTTTGTGAACTTTAAAGTACCACGGTTTTTCTTTCGTATAGAAATGGGTTTGCACTACTTAGCATTACACAAGAATGTAAAAACTTAAGAACGCGATATCTAATGGATGCATCAGGCGGCTTAGGAAACTATTGATTCGAGAGAAAGAATTCAACCGTCACAGTGTTCAAGCGGTAGAGCATCGACCTCAGGACAAAGAAGTCGTGTGTTGGAAGCCCTTGAGTAGTGGGATCTACTTTGGGATCTTTCGTTAATCAACATTCGACGTGAGTACTGGATATGTATCCAGGAAGCAGAATCGAGAGTGGTTAATCTTAGTTGTGAGCATTTGTGTCACAATCGATGAAGAATAAAGTATCACAAAATGCCTTGGCGAAAATGTTACATACACAGCAAGATTTATAAAGGATGTTAATACTGACAAAGTCATTTCAGTCGTTTGCATCGGATCCGAGTTTGCTTCAAATAACAGTCTTTGTTACAGATAGGTTGCTTATTGTCATTTATTTAAAGTAGTAAATGACCAGACCTCACATTATTTATGTCTTGTGTTAAATATTATGTTGAACATTTTTTTTTATTTATATAGGTTTTACATCACATCAACATTATTTCAGTTAAGTAGCGATGCCCGACTCTTAATGATGGAGGAAGACCCCATACTCAACTGCCAATAAGGGCTGGTCAAGGCGGGTAGAACCATCGGAATTCCGTAAGTCAGTCGGGAGACTGCCTCTCATGAAAATCCATATCCCTCTCAGGATTTGAACCCACGCGGAGAGGGGCCATGTGATTTCAAGTTCTTTACTCTAACCACTAGGCCACGGAGGCCCCCATTGTGTTGAACTATTCATGCAAAAGCTGAGCTTCGTAAAGTCGTTTCCGTTTTGGGGATAAATGGTACAGCATACACATCACTACATATCTACCATATCAAGTTATTGGCGATATTGGTATGAAAACATAAATGAACCACTAGTTTTACCGTCCAAAAGCTGGACTAACCCCTAACTCTTTATTTGTGTGCATCTGTTTAACGAAATTCTAGACAATCTTGTGACAACACGATAGATTGCTTCGTAAGAGTCACATGTAGTTCTACATAATAATATGAAGAGATGTTACAACGTAAAACTTTAGTAAATAACCATTTCTCTTACCCTTATAGACTCCATGCTTTTCTTTTAATTTATACACAGGGTGCATATGACTTATATTATATCATATGTATGTAATCGTGTCCCTTCTTTGTACATGCATGTTTGTAAGCTAATTTAGCTGAGTAATAGTGTGACTATTGTAAACGTATTTCCTGAAGTTGTCATTTCCGTTGATCGCTATCTTGTCACAACATATGTCATTTAGGATTGTCATTCTAGGAAAGAGAATAGCTTTGTATCGTTGGTTTTGGGGGTTCTGGGACTACAATCAACATCTTAATATCGAGCTTTAAGTGGATTCCTATGCTGTATGCATTACGCTTTTCTAGAAATATCAAGCTATTTAATCAAAAGCTGGGATCCTCTTTGTTTTTGAGTTCTATTTTAGGATGCAACTTATTGTCCCTCTTGTGCAATGTTGTTTGTTTTATTCGGATGAGTTTGAAATACCGATGCAGTTTATAATCTTGTATCTATTATTATATATGCAATACATGTTTATGTCAAAAGTTTCTTGAAAAACAAAACCACCTATATCTACCAGACAGAGGCGTAAAATAGATTTTACCATGCTCTAATAAGGTACGCTCAATAATGATGGATTTTGATTGGTCAATATCTGACGCAGTCAGATATTGACCAATCACATTCCAGAATTATTGATAAGACACGAAGATTGACCCAGTCATAGGTATGACCCAATCTTTAACGGGGTCATTTGAGTCGAGCTTCCTTTTTACCGGGGCATCAGTTATGACCCACATTTTAACGTGGTCATTTTAGTCGAGTTTTGTTAGACCGGGGCATGAGTTTGTCTTAGTTTACCCTCGAGCCTATCTATGTTTATGTTTCGACATTTTTGCTAGTGAAAGATACGGCTTCATATCTTCCAGGAGATGAAGATGTTATGATATTTGACTGCTCATTCTGGCATGCATTTAACTTGGTTAACATAGTTCATCAACGCAAAACGAAAATTTGAAAAAAAAAGATCTTTTGATAAAATGATAACATGGAATGTAAAAACGGGTCTTCGTGCACTCGCCTTGCTTGTAAGCAACAGCATTTGGCATTGGCAAATACAGCAATGATTTTATTTTATTTATTTCTATTTTCTTACTTTGAAGAATTTTTGGTATTGATGATTTTACAAATGTTTTTGCGACCCAAGTGAAACCCATCCGAGTCTTTAAGGGTGATTTACTGTCGTCAGAAGCAAGCCAACTATGTTAACACTTCCTTTTATATGTTATAATTGAGATTTTCCTGACATTTTCAGTCATTTCCTGCCTACTACGATTTAAGCAGGCGTGAATTCGTGGTAGTCTTTCTTTTAAAAGAGACAGTACAGAGCCCTGGCTAGTACCGGTGATATAAAAAAGCCGTTAAATATCCGAAATAATCTTGATACGACGTTAACCCCCAAAAAAAAAAAAAACCTCAACAGCATTGGTAAATACTGGGATGTTCTTGGAAGAGTTTGTCAGCATCTCTTTCCTTTCTCATCGCGTTTGCCTTATCTCGATTATTATACGTGCATATCGCTTGATTCATGCGAGCATGAAACATGCAGCATCCTGCATATATTTGATTGGAACTGATTTGATTATATCTTACTCATCCCTCCGTGTTGTAATTTGTAATCCACCCTAACTAGAAACAACAGCAGATGAAAAGAAAGCCCAATAAAATAATGCAGTGTCTTTAAGATATTGAAGAGATCCCTCTGGAACAATTTGATGAACTTGTAACTAAGAGCCACTGCTTATAAGTTGCGATTTTGTCTTTTGATAGAATATGAAGTTGGAAAAAGATACCCTTTTCAGTTATAAATTAAATGAGAACTCTTGTTCCACCATAATCACAGAAAGGGGAGAGTTACATGCTGTTCTTTTGCATTAGGTTAATTTAATCAGAAATTTGTATTAAATGTATGGAGGTGGAAAAAAGCAAAAAGCAAAAGTAAGTATAACCGCACCAATCAAAACATTCTGTATACAACGGAAGCGAATGTGGAAATTTCTATAACACTTCTTTTTGCCACACAGATTCAAAGAGTGTCGATGTTTACGGCAAGTGTTGACACACTACAACCTAACGCTACATTTTTGCATCTTGCAACAGACAACTCTAAAAAAGCATTGGGGCAAAAGATGAAATTGCTTGTCCCAAGCAATTTCTCCTTTTGCAACAATGCTTTTTCAATCTATTCACATTTCACAACAGTAGAACTGAATGCTTTTTCGTGTTTAAAAAGCTTTTCTAAACTTGTCTGCTTCAAATAAAAAATATGACATCTACAGGTGTTTAAGATTCAAGAGAGTGGTGCTTATCTTGATCATACGTGTCTGCGATTTGTGACACCCCTTTGGTGTCAGCGTTTCAACCCTATTTCAGTTTATATATACACACGTTTCATACCAATTAATTAACGAAAGCGCGAAAATGTATTAACCTCCATACATTAAAATCATTATCATAACTTAATCAAAATCGGCATTTCACACATCCCTTACAAGTTTGCTTTGTTTATGGGGTAACAAGCATTAATATCTCGCATTAAACGTCCATATTACCAAAAGGAACGTATAGTGTGCATAGCTCTATTTGATTGATGTTATATAAGAAAAGAATCAAACCCTTTCATCTCGAAGGGTTGAATGGTTTGTTTAGTGCTTAATATCATGTCAATAGCCTTTCAGGTACATCACAGCACTGGATTGTTGAATTCGTTAATGAAAAAGAAGACAATCCTTTCCCGACCATTGGCTTCTTCTTCAGACGAAGGGTTGTCCTCCGAATGGCATATCCATTATCTTAAAGGCGCTTGTTCACAAAAAAGAACTATTGAAAGGCAAAATAAAATCTCAGTGAAACAATGCAATTTTGTGCACTATTGTTTGATACTAAAATTAAAATAGCCATTGAAAAACAGCTAGAAATAGCATTATTAATTACGGAAGCGTCAATTTATCTAAGTATTGTAAAGTCTGTATGTGGTAGATCTTAAAAGCGATGTAACACCTTTGGATCTAAATACATGTTATGCACTGTATACACACCTTAATGACTTGTAAACAGTAAATATTGCTTCTAATGGCTATTCTTAAGTGCGTATCTTAAAGTAGTACTGCTGTTAAGCGGTTTTATATAAAATTGATGTATTACTTCTTGATGTCTTCACGACCTTGAATATATACCTTTAAATACGGTGTCGAGTATTTGCTAATATTCTTGAAAACGGCGGGATTCATCTTTAGAATACTATCCGAAATATCGTCTACCGTATTATGATTATGAACGATTTTCAATGTATAGTATGTGATTCAATTTTGCCTTCGTTACGTTCGAGGTTCAAACAAAAAGATAAACATTGCGCAGTATATGTGTTTAACACTCTATTTCGACTTGCAGTGTTACTGGACGATTACATACCTAGTGTGTATTAGATTTGCGTGATCGTGCTAGATATTCACTCACAATATCACTTTCAGATAAATGAGAAGTCAAACAGAAAGACAAACAAACCACCGATAAACGCATGTTTAAGGTAGAATTCCCATAATCCGCCATTTTGAAACTAACAAGTACAGCTATGCATGTGTTAAAATGTATGCATTATTTTTGTTATGGCTATAAGTATGCTTTGTGCTATTCTATGCTGAATAAAAATTGAAAATTGAAAAATTGTACAGCGAATAGTTCCGACCCGACCGAGAACCTCCGAAGCAATCCGACGAAAGAATAGTTTCAAAATGGCGGACAATGGGTATTTTACCTTAATGTATGTACATTGTATGAATTCAAGTCAAAAGCATTCCGCTTTCTTGTATTGACAAAGCACATTTCATAACAAGCAACTCTGCTTTTCTAGAAACAATGGGTGTTCTGCTCAGATAATTGGCCCCAAACGTAATTTGCGTAAATTTTGAGATTCCGGAGAAAGATAAGGAAGATCGTATCAAGCTAAAGACGCATGGTGTAGTTGCGTATCCAAACTCACGTCAATGCACTATTCAGTACTGTGACGTAGTAACCACAAGTGAAAATAAAGGATTCTTAAAAGTCTTTTTTGAAACCACACCTAAGGAAAGTTTACTTCCCTCTATCAAAGTTCTGCGAGTGCAACCGTGTTCAGCGGTCTGAGAAAGGGGGCGTGTCTAAGTCATTTATTTTTTCCAGAATTAATTGCTACACCCTACTTTCGTAGAAACACGTTAGAACCGAATCAAAGAGGTTAATCTAATAAACACCCGAACCACACCGTGAAATATGTATGTACAAACAGCAAAATATACCCTTAAAATGAGGGTGTATTTTGAAAAAAAAAAAAAAAAATATGGAAAATAAAAGAAAGATTACGAACGGGACATGGACGATATTTCGGATAGGACGTAGTTTTCGGATAATCGGGATTCAACTGTATACAAGTCAGAAACTATAAAAAAAAGTGAAGCCTCGTTTATCCGGACCCCGATTATCCGGATGTCTCGCAATCCGAACGAAATTGTAAGGGAACGGAATTATTTGACCAGAATGTTGAAGAGGACTTTTGAAAACATTGTGGGTAAAGGAGAAATTGCTCGTGACGAGCAATTTTTCCTTTTCCCACAATGTTTTCTGCCATTTCAGAAGATTATTTTTGAACTTCATCACGTTTTGAAATGTCGTCCGCAAACTCGTTCAATTACGGACGGTCGACAATTTGGCGTTTGCTAAAGGGTTATAAGTATACACGTGCATACAGACTGTTTATGTCTTAATGTATATAAGAACATGCTCTGCTTCATTAGTCCGGATGATTCGTTAATCCGGACATTTTGTTGGGAACGGACGTGTTCGGATTAACAAGACATCACTGTTTATCAACAAGAAACACTCTTCTTGCATCTCGTCTTCGCCGATTTATGTACATCACTTTAGCCTTAGACCAGGAAGAAAGTTTCGTAAGCCAAGTTCGAAGATTATTATAACGAACTGAGCAAACGAACCTCTAATTGACTCAACCACATCCAAACAATGAAAAAACCTTGTCGTCCAATAATATGCTGTGTTGTCTATCTATATACGCTTATGTTTTCTATAACAATGCATCAGGTTCCACAAACGTTAAACTATTAAGCCCAAAATAAGTTTGTATTGACAGCGTCAATACAGCTAAACAGCTGCTTTAAATGAAAAAAAAAAATGATTACCTTATGGGTACGCCTTCAAAGCTTCATGAAGGATTTCTAGTATTATCCCAGTTCGGTTGAACAATATATCCAAAGGCGGCCCACCAATAAATGTTAGGAAATGTTGTCGTTTAAGAGACAAAACATCAATCTTCGTATCTACACATAAATGTAAATGAATTGAACCGCGAAAAACAATTGCAATTTGCAAAAATTGCACCGATTTAAACGAGCCATGCATTGACAAAATGCACTAAATTGCATCAACTTCGCCGGTGTCTTAAATTGTTGTTCAGATGTTACGATGTTCAGATAAAATGCATACTTAAAGTTTTGTACATACAGTCTGGTTTAAGAAAAAAAAACACTGAATCTTGTTTTGCAGTGAGTCATAAGAATCGACTCGACGAGGCGATTCTTATGAGTATTTACAATATAGGGATTTAGAGAGAAAATGAAAGTGGTTAATAGAAATACGTCTCTTGTTAAAAATCTTTAAGTGTTATACGAAAAGGGATGCCCGCCCTTATTCATCTTATGAAGAAGAAACGATCTTTATCGCCCCAAAACGAATAACTACATATCAACTCCGCACAATTTGGTCTCTTCAAAGACCCATTCGGAACACCTCGGCCATTTCTTAAAATAACCTCGGAGGTAATGGGGAGTAGGTCAGCAACGAAGGGCATGTCCGTTTTCAATCGTATCTACTCGGAAATCCCTGGCAAAAGCCGGGGATTGCCGAAAAGAGCCGATTGACAAAATATGAAACAAAGATGTGTTGATATGATCATCTTTAATGAAAAGGGTAAAAAATACATACAATTGTGATATATAACCAATTTGTGTGTATTTAAATACATGTTTAGTGCCTGTGTGCATTTTGCGTTATCCGCCTGAAATAAGGCGAATTACCCCAGGATTTCTGGTGTATTCATGTACTGCCTACGAGGTATATCTACCGACTTGTGACGGGGATTGCCGAGTTGATACGATTGTTCAAAGACCCAGTCAGGGATCGAACCCGCTTCTTCCAACAAACAAGGCAAACGTCACGTAGGTGATAGCGGAAGGATGATCCTAACGGATACGTTATTAAAGACTCCTTCAGGAAATACCATGTGACGCAACTCTTTGGCGCATACACTTTCAAAGATACCGGTTGTTGCATGTCGGCTCATAAGTAAAATGTATATCTGACTTCAAGGCAAAACGAATCGGAAACATGTAAATTTGGAGATAGCGAAAAACCACAAAACAACATTAACTACATATGATACATATCGTGAAGCATGCATACTGTGCGCGTATGATAGAGAGTGTACAGTGCTGAAACACTTTTCACTGCAGTAAACACATTTTAAAACTTTTACAGTAAGTTAAAATATATATCTAAAACAAACTTGTATTACACTATACAATTAATAAACATACTACAGTATACACGTACTGTCATCCTCTAAGTAGAACCAGGCTCAAAGACGATTTTGAAATAGGCGCCGCCTTAGGCAAGAAAAAGTGATAGGACTCAATTGTCTTGTCTTGACAACTGACACAACCAAAATAATTTTTAACTTTCTTTTTTTTTAATTTTCAACTATTCACGTTCACAGGTATGTGAAGGTCGTAGCCATCCTTCTCCACACCGTACATAAGATGTTACTTTTAAGTCCAATCGTTTGAATGGGTTCATCATAGAACGGTTTACATTGTATACTATTAGCGACACTTCAATAGATTAAACGCACCCGGATGAAAATAAATATAGGCTCTTATATATGATTAAATAGTACTTAATCCTATAAATTTGATGTATATATGATCGTTTGGGAAGGGAATCATTTAATTGCATAAGATATAAGCCATGTTTTGTTTCGTTTCAATAATTAAGATTTAACAAAAATACTTACTCGATATGCCCAAACAGTCTCCCTTTCTTCCGCACTCGTTAATGAGCATCCACCGCCTGTGATTTGACGGTATCATGTTTATATCCCATGTTATATAACCTCAAAGGTTTTACGATTTCGTAACCTTGTGGTTTGGAAAAAACGCAATTTGAGTTTGATACTCCCACGGTGCGTAATGCATGCTGAGTTTAATTGGTTGTCTCTAATAAGCTAATATAACGTAAGCAATCCCTCATTGCTTCATGAATCTGTTTTAATCTCATTTCGTGGGTGATCGAGTCTTACAAGCACTTAAGAAGTTTTTATATAAAGGACGTTTATTTTGATGACCTTATAATGTGGGATTCGATCCTGTAGGACAGATGATCTGTAATCGATTCCCTGCTGTGTCGCTTTATAATGGATGTTTCATGAAGAAAATACAATTCATTTTTACCCTGTCATTATGTTAAACGGTACATGTATGGGACTGTTTCTTCCCTATTACCTCGCTGCTCTCCGACACAGTTATAAAACCGTTCATATGAGCTTCATGGAACGCCCTAGATGAAATACAAAATCTATTGAACGAGGACAGTGGTCCATGGGTAGAGCGTCGGTCTTTGGACACGAAGGTGGTGGGTTCGAATCCCTTGAGAAGCGGATTGTGCCTTGCGACCTTCCATTTATCGACATTCGGCGCAAGTCCTGGTTATGATCCTGTAGGCAAATTCGAGAGTAACTGATCAAAGTATGAGGTATGATAAGGCAAATAAAAAATCATCATCATCAACAACATCAATGGCAGCATCATTATCATCAACAACATCAATGGCAGCATCATTATCATCATCGCGCTCATTTTAGGCATCATCATCAGTAACATCATTGTCAACAGCAGCTCCATTTCCATTTATAACAGTATTACTTCCTTTTTCTTAAATTTCTTATAAACCAGACCAGGGGCCCGTTTTACTAAACAAGTTACGGAAAATGTTTGCGTAATTCATAATTGATAAACATTGATAGTATCTTTGATGAAAGTACAATGTTGCAATGTGGCACTTCATTGGAAGCGTCTCGGAGAGACGATTCCAATGATGTGTCACTTTGCAATATTGCTTCGTCCTATGTTGAAATAAGAGGACTTGTTGTTTTAGACTTACGCAAATCTGAATCGTAAACTGTTTAGTAAAACGGTACCCAGAAGATTCACATAGTACGCAAAGACCCCATCAAACTTGTTCAACTGTTATGTAAATTGATGCCGCTGTTTAAAGTGCAGATTTGCAGGGCAACCTTTTCCCTAGTGTTCAGTAATGATCGGACTATTTCTCCTCCGAAGCTGTTATTTGTGAAAACAGTGTAGGTGCTTTAAGGGACTATTTCACATATTAATCTACAGATCTGCAATGTCATTGTATCGTGGACGACAATCTATTTCAAAAAGATTTAATCTCCAATCTGAAAGATAGTCCTTTTAAAACTATTTCAATTACGCTTATCAAGAGTGAAACGGGTTGGTTTTGTTTACCAATATTCCATTAAGGCTAAAGTACGTTCCCTGTTTGGAAAATTCTTAGACAATGACAAAACACGACTTTCGAGCTGCTTTCGAGCAAAGTGTGCCTTTACCCTACTCCTTAGTTTTCGACCCGGACAAATCTGTCCGGTAAGAGCAATGCATTTCGGAACACGAATACATAATTTAATTTAATTGTTGCAGTTATATGTCGCAAGACGTCCTTCTGTCTCAACTCGTTAAATCAAATACGAAACGTGTCCAATGTAGCTGCGCGCTCACCTTAATATCAGACAATAGTTTAAACGCCAGCTCATCGAAGGAATCTTTCTTTCTCGGGACGGGGCTCTCAATGCATTTTCATACGCGCCGCAATGCACGTCCCATAGGTACATGAGACATTGCGTCAGAAGGGACGCAGACATGACACAAACACACTGAGGGGGCTGTCCGGCCTTCTCTGTCACAGCGTACAAGGGCGAACGTGCAGTTTATCACACTGCACATTGAATCCCGCACGGTCGATTTCCAAAATTGACATGGGAAAATGGAAATTTCGCTGCTAGGACCACACGTGGTACGCCTATCAACACACGGTAATTGAATTGACATTTACGCAATCGTTGTGAAGTTGAGAAGCTGTCTTTCGAGAATGTACTTCTACGTGAAGTGTCTCCCTTCAATGTCTTGTATTTCGGTCGGTTAGTATGGGTAATGGGTAGGTATTGATATGTGTACTCGTAGTGACTAAAGGGTATTATTTTTTTTTTCAAATTTGAAATGATAAGAGAACATAATGCGCCAC
Source organism: Cerastoderma edule (assembly GCA_947846245.1). Lineage (NCBI taxonomy): Eukaryota > Metazoa > Mollusca > Bivalvia > Cardiida > Cardiidae > Cerastoderma > Cerastoderma edule. The sequence continues at coordinate 3,724,920 of OX401408.1, forward strand.
ATGCTTTGTAATCGATATATCGAGAAAGCAAAGAACTTATCATTTTAGAAACATGTCCACACATGTACACATAAGAGGTTTATCGAGAATGTGAAACTTTAAAGCGACCACCAAATCAGGGATTTGTGCCCTGAGAGTATCTAGCGTCAAAGAAATGGATAATTACAATAATTGTCACTATACCAAATACCATTTTCAATTTCTTTGCTTCTAAGTTGCTGAAACCCTGTGTTTTCGTAAAATATTTTGGAGTGGTCCTTCTCACTTGACAGCGGTTCTTTAGGGAAGCCTGTTTATAAATAAACGCAGGAATTCCTTTGCGTGCATTTTGCTAGAGTCACGTGACAAGAGAAGCACTCAAAACATCAAAGTTATGAAGGATGGCCGAATGAAGAATAAGGACTTTTTCTTGGTGATTCCATTCATCTACTCAATACCAATCGAAATAAAGCAATATGTTATTCATTCAGACGTTCGATATTTATTATTGCACATAATTGTTACATACCTTCACAATGGTCACATCTGCTATGTTACGATAGTAATGAAGTGAAACGTGACGTTGATCAGTACAGTAAGTATGGGTTTGTTTCGTAACGACCCTCATCGTAAAGACAATGAAATATCACGTACAACAATCTCTTTGCCAGGTTTGTCTAGAGGACGTTTTCCTTCTCAAAACATCAAAAACTCTTTGTATACGATCATCGGGGCTTCTCTTCAACAGATTCGTAACGTTACATGTTACTCGTACGTCTTTTTTTACAAAAACGGGACTTTATCTTTCTCAAAACATCCCAACTCTTTATACGATCTTTGGCCTGTCTCCCAAATATCCATAACGTTACATGTACGTCTTTTTTAACAAAAACATCGCAAACTCTTTTTACGATCTGGGGCTTGTCTCCCAAATATTCGTAACGTTACTCGTACGTCTTCTTTTACAAAATCGGGACTTTATCTTTCTCAAAACATCACAAACTCTTTATATACGATCTTTGGCTTGTCTCCCAAATATTCGTAACGTTACATGTACGTCTTCTTTTACGAAAGGCTCGAAACCTTTGAATCACAGAAGTAACTTTAATTCGTGAATGGATACTAGACTTGTGTTTAAAAGTACGATAAAGATAACATTCACAGGTGTTAATCATGTTCCTTTAATGTCTAAGTTGTTCCTTTCACGTACAAATTTACGTCACGCTTTTCTGATAAGCTCATTTTTTCTTTATATAAACGCTGGCGATGAAATACATCGTGTTAATTTTTTTGAGACAGACCCATGGTCCATTGTAATACGGAAAGACACAAATATATACAAATATGGTAACCATTCGTCGCCGTCATATATACACTAGTGGTTGGCTACACAGAATTGTTATCGGTAAGAGAAATAAATCCAGCTATTGAACAATTCTTGAATGTAATGTAACAAATGCGACTTTTCTAGCTTAGTTAAGAATGATTGCTTCAATCGAATGCATAGTTACTAGATAAAACACGCATGACCAGATACGCGGAAGTTTATAAAGATGATTTAATGAAAATCTGTGTGTGATAATGGCTTTTTACATCGCATCAACAGTTGTTCAGTTATATTGCGATAACTTGTATAAGACCCCCAGACCTCACTGCCCATAAGGGCTGGTCAAGTCGGGTAGAACCATAGGCATTCCGAAAGTCAACCAGGATACTTTTCCAGAAAATTCAATTATTATAAAAGAGTTGATTTAATAGATATATAACATCGATAATAAGATGAATGAATATCAAAACTATATTTATTATTTAGCCTCGAGATGCAATACAAGATTCACATCAACACGCATGGGACATTTACGAGTGCAGCTAACCTACCCCCTCGTGTGAAAGCATGAATCGACACAAGCGAAAACGAAACCTGCTAAAACGTGCGTAAAGCCAGGCGTCAGATTATATAACGAGTAGCCATGGGCGTAGCTTGACTGAAAGTAACGTGTAGGCACGTCATTTCAGGGGATCCGGATGCATGCTCCCCCTTGGAAAAAATGCAGTCTGAAATCGCCCAGGTGCGTTCTGGCATGTATTTGAGAGCACAAACATATATTTTGTTTCAGCAGGAAATAGGGGCCCTTTCTGTTGCGTTTTTAAAGTGTTTTTTTTTCTTTTTTGTCCCTCCAGAAATATAAGTGTAGGCACGTACCTTAAGTGCCTTAAACCCTTTCCCAAACAACATATTTTGGACTGTCCCAAATTGAAAGAGTTTGCAGACGACATTTCAAAATGTGATGAAATTGAAAAAGATCCTTCAGATAGGACAGAAAACCTTGTTGGAAAAGTTAAATTTGCTCGTTACGAGCAATTTCTCCTTTTCCCAAAATGTTTTCTAAAGTCGTCTGCAACAAAGTAGTCAAATGTCGTTATTGTTTGGGAAAGGGTTAAGAAAGCTACGCCAATACTAGCTTATATGTGTATATGCAATCGGAATCCAGGTGAAAATGAATATCATATTTTTCTCGGATGTCCCTTTAATCGCAACATTTTCACAAAGTGGCATGTACGATATTCCAACTAATGGCTTACTCATCGCCAGCTCTTTAAATGAATGCCTTAAAAAATGAAAAACGGTAACTCAAAAATGGCAAGACATATACAATGTATGAAAAACGGTAACTCAAAAATGGCAAGACATATACAATGTATGAAAAACGGTAACTCAAAAATGGCAAGACATATACAATGTATGAAAAACGGTAACTCAAAAATGGCAAGACATATACAATGTATGAAAAACGGTAACTCAAAAATGGCAAGACATATACAATGTATGAAAAACGGTAACTCAAAAATGGCAAGACATATACAATGTATGAAAAACGGTAACTCAAAAATGGCAAGACATATACAATGTATGAAAAACGGTAACTCAAAAATGGCAAGACATATACAATGTATGAAAAACGGTAACTCAAAAATGGCAAGACATATACAATGTATGAAAAACGGTAACTCAAAAATGGCAAGACATATACAATGTATGAAAAACGGTAACTCAAAAATGGCAAGACATATACAATGTCAATATCAAGTACAAAGTTTTCTGATCACGCCATAGCTTCACTAAGATCTTTAAAGGAAGGTTATTTCAGCGTATTCGAACATGCATCACATACATGTATTGAGAAACTGGAATACAACACGCTGTCTAGTATTGGTTTATTATTTTATCATCTATCTTCCTTTGTTATATATGCGTTGAAAACAATCAAGGTGCTTTATGTAAACGAATAATAGTCATTAATGTCAGAATTGTCCCGTAGGGAACGAATATAAAACTAAATAATTCCAGCTCAATTCATTCAAATTTTCAGCCTGATAAAGCGTTATCAGGCTGAAAATTTGAATAAATTGACCTCGAATTATTTAGTTTTATAGTCATTTATATAGTCATTTAGAATGACAAAGAAGCAGTTTAGCAATATACTTAATCAGATACATTCATAATATTTCGAAATGCTTGAATGATACCAATTAAAATCTTCATATGCTCTGACATACAAATTTATCGGCACGAACATGCTTTATGCCTTCTCAAACACGCTTTGTTATATAATAAAAAAGTTCTTAAACACAGTTAACGTTATCATTAAAAATGTTTCAACATTGCTTTACTATTAAGACGTCAACGTCACTCAATCGTTACGTCATCTTGATTTGACACAACATGTGTTGTTTTGACGTTAAGTATGACAATGCAATTAGGAATGGCACAATCGTAAACTTTATAGAGAGCAGGGTTTTGTTAATTGTTTTCATAAGATTGATTCACCCTTATTAAACAATGCGCCCATGCTGTTTGAGCATAAGTAAGTATATAAATCATTTATTATAGTGACATGTGTACAATTCTTTAGACAAATGATTATTATAACACAGTTCGTTACACCCGGCCACATGGGCCTATAAGTCAGTTTCTATGATTATAAAAACAAAACGGATACATATAAACGGGTGAGATTTATAGCAAGGTCCTGTCAAGGCTGGTCATTGACACATGTAGATATCAGAATGGCATACAGCATCAGAAACCTGTCGATGAGGTGAAAACATGTCTCATTTTTGAAGATGCATGTTCATAGGTGTGAGGAAACGTTGACATTAAAATGTTATTTCTTTCAAAGTGTTATGTTGTATGAGACGTATAGGAAAATAGCCATTAGAGGTACTATAAGCTTGTATTTTAAAAGAATGCAGAACCTGTATACAGTGAATAAAGATGTACAGTGATGTCTCGTTAATCCGAACACGGCCGGTCCCAACAAAATGTCCGGATTACCGAATCATCCGGACTTATGAAGCAGAGCATGTTCTTATACACATTAAGACATAAACGGTCTGTATGCACGTGTATACCATAACCCTTTAGCAAACGCCAAATGTTCGACCGTCCCGAATTGAAAGAGTTTGCAGACGACATTCAAGAACGTGATGAAATTCAAAAATAATCTTCTGATATGGCAGAAAATATGGAGGGAAAAGGAGAAATTTCTCGTCACGAGTAATTTCTCCTTTACCAACAATCTTTTCAAAAGTCGTCTGCAACAAACTGGTCAAATAATTCCGTTCCCTTACAATTTCGTTCGGATTGCGAGACATCCGGATAATTGGGGTCCGGATAAACGAGGCTTCACTGTATTCTGATCCAAAAGCGTTGTAGCGGTTTTGAAATCCTTTGCATATCGTCTGTACATACTAAGACAAATTGACACATAATGAATCAACTCCGCCTACAATAGCTGATTTCCATCACACATTATACTGTAAAAAGGCTGCTTTGTTTTAACGACATTTATCTTGTATGATATTTAACGAAAAGGGTACTGAGCGTGAAAATGTTTTAAAATATGACATTATAACTAGGTATGTACATATACAGACGCTTTGCGATGTATTTCAAAACGTTGCAACGCTGTTGTATCTGAATACATGATTGGTCGTCATATATATGCTCTTAATACCTGAATAGTCTTATTTCTACTTCAAATGGCCTTTCTCCTATCCGTTTAATACACCACACACAGTTGCTACACAGTGTTAAAGAAACCAAATCTTATTATCCAAGTCTTTTTGGCGCAATGTAACTCAAACATCACAAAATGAATATAATCTTAGTACTTGATTACACTAGCTCACGCACTTTTGGGTCTTTCTAAAACGTTTTTAACTGTGTTTAATTGTCTTTTGCCGCAGTGTAACGCCAAATAATACAAACAGAATGTGAGCTTAGTATTAAGCTACACCAACTTACACTCTTGGATCTTTCTAAAACGTTTTTAACTGTGTTTAATTGGTTTTGGGGCAATGTTCCTCCAAATAACACAAAGAGAATTTGATCGTTGTTTTTAATTACATCAGGTTACACACTTTTCGCTTGTCGGTTCGGTTTGTCATTCTTTGATCATTCAACGAAAAGGTTTCAGACAAATACGATTTTTCCTTTTACCAACCCTTTAACATACGCTAACTTTTTCGACTGTCCTAAATTGAAAGAGTTTGCAGACGACATTTTAAGATGTGATGAAAATGAAAAGAAAATGCGATAGGGCAGAAAACATTATGGGAAAAGGAAAAATTGCTCGTTGAGAGCAATTTCTCCTTTTCCCACAATGTTTAACAAGAGTCGTATGTTACAAACTGATCAATGTCGTTGTAGTTTGGTAATGGGTTACACATGTATATCCCTTTATCAGGTTAAATATTCAATTCAAGTCATTCTAACTTTGGAAAACTCTTCGATATGTTTTAACATATCCAATATACTATCCCATTTAATCAACGCCTGTATTGTTGATCGCTTTGTTATTAACTCAACACTTCTGTTCATGCAACTACACTTATAGTGACAATATGATTTGTAAATAAACATTTTGCTATATGAATCAATATATTTAGCCCGCTGCTTTGGAGCCTAGCTCATCTTTGAATTATTCTGATTGGTGTTTAACTTCGTTTTCAACATAAACCTAACGATGCTCAATGCGCCACACACCTAGCTTTGTTTTCACCCGTGCTGGAGAAATTTGTCTTTAACAGATCAAACATGTTTAAATTTATTGAACTCTTGAAATCAACAGATAAAAGTACACTCTATAGAGTTGCAAAAAGAGGAAGCAAAGAAGCTTTTTCACTTAAAAGTTTATTTTCTTTAAATTATCGTCATGCTATGTATCTTTTTTTTTTGTACATACATCATGTGATAAATGTGTTTCATGCCATGGTATGTATGATGATGTACTTTGTAGAAGTCGTAAAATAAAATCAATTTCTGTTCTGTTCTGTTTAATAGTTTTCAAAGCCCCTGATGTAATTAACCTTATTCATGACGAATGTGCCTTGATACCTGTGTTATATTTTCGTCTCTTATTTAAGTGTCACACGTGTATTTCATCATTTTTAGTTTGACTGGATAATTGATGATCGACTGAACTCTATCTAACGCTTTTGTACCAGAGGAATGATCAATACACCATACTCATAGCTTTTTTGAACTTATTTAATTTGCATCGATGTAGAAACAAGTTCATACACCTTAGATTAATCACTCTCGATTCTGCTTCCTTGATACATAATCAGTGCTCGTGCCTAATGTGTAAAGGTTGGCAAGGCAGATAACGCTACTCACTGGATTCGAACCCACGACCCTCGTATTCAGAAACCGACGCTTTACCCCTCGATCACTGTCTTTCACCCATAGCTATGTTTTCTCCCTTCCTGAAAGATAGCCTTCAATTAACCTTATCTATGACGACTGTGTCTGCATATCTACATTCTTTTTTTCGACTCTTGGTTAAGTGTAACGTGTGTATTTCATCATTTTTCTTTGACTGGATAATTGATGATCGATTGAATTCTATCTAACGCTATTGTACCAGATCTCTTTGTCTTTTTCATTGTAGCTATTCAAGTAGTCAGGGGCGTAGCAAAGCCATTCAGTAAGTGTACACACGGCTAAGTGGGGTCGGGGCATGATGTCAAGGGAAAAAAATATTTCTTCCTTCAGTATCATATGGTGCAATCTAGGGTGCATTGTATAAGGGAAAAGAAATTAAAGTTTATGGAGAAAAACATGAACTATATATGAGACGCTCAATAAAGACCTAAGATTATCATTTTCTAGGGACAATGTGTATGCAGGTGTGTATTCTGCATACATCTAGCTTTGCACATGGAAGTAGTACTCTTTATTTACATTTCATCATGGTACACTCCTTAAAACTTAATGCCACTCCAGTTTTAAGAGACGAATCTTAACAATTTGCGATCGAAGATAAATAAATCAATTATATGAATTGTATTGTAGCTATTGAATGTTAGACATTTCCCACAATTAAGTAATATAATGCATGTTGGGTGGTAGTCGTTGTATAAATGATGCAATATTGCGTCGGGCCGTATTGATGTTTTACTACAACTTGAACGTGTGCCCACCGTGTGACATATGGTGTTAACCCTTACAGTGCTGGAACCGACTTCATGCTTAAGCAAACAGGTAAGATCCAGGCCAGCTGCCAAGTAAATTGGCAGCTGGCCTTTGATCTGACCTGTTTGCTAGCCCGAGTACCTTTCCTCATAAAAATTAAGCTGATATTTAAGGTTTGGGAAAGCAGACGTTACGAAGGTATTTCCTTAAAAAATAACCCAGCATTTTAAGCGTTAATGCGACTTTGATACGAGTTATCTAAAATGAAGTCTCTGACGGGACTACCTGTTAAAGTTGCGTGGTAATAAACGAAGTCCTCTTTTAACACGTTCAAGTTCAACATATATACATGTTGTTTCTTACATATTTAAGATATTATTGGGACAAGTACCACCAACGAAAAGCAATACAGTAAAGTGTCATTTATCTATACTAATTCCTGATTGAGAAACGTGTAGAATTAACATGTTATATGCAGATCTGTCTACGGAAAATGACGCTACGCTAGAAACGTATCATTCGATATTTTTCTCAATGATTCTTCGCTTTAACCCTAAGAATGCTGGATAATTTAAAAAGAAATGTTTGTGTCGTCTGCTTTCCAAAACCTTGAACATGTGCATTATTTATTGAGGATTGATACCAAGAGTAGCAAACAGGTTAGGTCATAGGCCAGCCGCCAATTTACTTGGCGTCTGGCCTCGATCCAACCTGTTTTCATAAGCATGAAGTCGATTCCAGCGCTATAAAGGTTAAGGTATCTGGTGGTAAGTTATCAATTGTAATTAATTTATCATTTTGTCAAGACGGCTTCTAAAAACTTATACCAAAGTAGGGAACATGTACGATGGAGTAAAGTGTGAAATGCTTGTAACCCATCTCAGACGTGTAACTTCTTAAGGCAAGACTTTTGGCGCAAAAACATTATTCAAAGCAAAGAAAGACTCCTTTTGGACAAGAAAAATCGCATAGTACCTGATGTATCAAACAAAGGGAGTACTACATGGCTAGACAGGTATTTGTAGCGTTAACCACATTGTATTTATAGTATGTCGTCTGATGCAATAGGCAATTATCCTATTCTTAGTTGATAAAGATGACTGTTCATGAGAAGCAGTCTCCCGACTGACTTACGAAATACATAAGGTTCTACTTGGCATAACCAGCCCCTACTTCAGTTGACTTTTGAAGTCTTCTTCCATCATAAGGAATCGGGCATCGCAACATATATGAAATAATGTTTAGCGCGATGTAAAACCCTTATGAATCGATAGAGAAGACTGACTTCCTCCATAATTATAGCAGATGGTGTTGATATTCAAGCCGGGCTTTTTTCGACGACAGCTTTTCTTTCTATAAGCAAAGAAACCGACTCAAGCAAATTATGTTTTCTTGAAATCGGACGTACGTACCGATTGGCATATCTTGGAACTCATGAAATTCGAACAAAAGGTCCAATTTCTTTTAAGACAACTACATAATATAATTTTGAAAACCATTGCGATAAAGGGATACATTGCTTGTAACGCATGATATCACAGTTTGACCGTACGTTGTATTTGTAATTTTGTGTTTTTCCGAATTAAGAACATTCCGTATTGAGGGACGGGTTTAACAAACAAATAAATTACGCATCATTTCTGAAACGTTTGCCGAATAATACCAAGTTATGGGACAGGTGACACTTTGACACAATTGGCAATACGTGTCTTTACTATAAATAGCTAATATGGGTCTAACCTACACCTGGGCCAATGACCTTGTTTATTTATGCTTGTTACGAAAATATATTCTCATTATAGAGAAGTCTCGGCACCATCTCATACCATTGCAATATTCGAATATGTTTTACTACCTTTTTAATATGCTTATCACTGAAACAGAAGTAAGGAATAGCATAGACACATTTAGTAATTAGAAAAGATCAGGAGCAGATGGTAGAGGGGCAGAATTGTACAATTTAACAGTTTTAGAAATTAGTCCAACACTTGCTTTACTGTAAAACTTTATTTTAGACATATCAATATTCGCAAGGAAATGGGGGAAGTATTCTTTGCCTTATATATAAGACCGAAGAAAATCCCCTTTCTCCCTGTCTTTCTCTGTCTGCCTCTCTTTGTCTCTCTCACTCTGTCTCTGTCTGCCTCGCTGTCTCTCTGTGTGTCCTAGGTTTTTTTTAAAAAACAGAAAAATAAACCAACCGTTCCTTATCATAAAAGGCGCACTTGAGAGTTCGATCCAATTACATGTATATCAATCAAAACTACCAGCTCAATCATATTGGCTTTCGATTGGCCGGTATTCGTCAAAGTCTGTATCTAGTAATGCCCCGGTTAAAGTCAATATCGATTTGCTGCGAGAACGTATTAAACGCAACAAAACGTGTGAAATCAGAATTGGGAAACTTTTGATCAGGGGTTGATTGATGTGTACATAAAGAAGGCTACAAAGTGTGGTTCATGCCATTTGTCAGGATCTGCAAAGTATTTATACGATATTTCCCGAATGCGACAGCTTGCACGCCAAAGCAATGGGACCGGCCTAAGCTCTGACGACAATACCTGCTTGAGAAAAGCAATAGGAAATTTGCTAATCCAAACGGGGTCACAAACATGCTGTACATGTCATTGAATCACGATTTAACCAATTACCAAACAGTAACGACATTTAACCACCTTGTTGCAGACGACATTTTGGGAAAAGAGAAATTGGTCCTCACGATCAAATTATCTTTTCCCACAATATTTTCTGCCATATCAAAAGAATTTTTTCAATTTCATCACAATTTGAAATGTTGTCTGCAAACTCTTTTCAATTTGTGACAGTCGAAAGTTTGGCAAAAGGTTAAGCGATAAATGTTCGACATGATCCGCCCATATTGACGGATTTGACTGGTCCAAATTCAAAGCAAAAGCAGACGAGTAGGCGACAACCAATAGCTAAGAGTACGTTTCTTTTATCTAAACAATTTATTTTTGTTTTACATTGCGTCAACATTATTCGATGGAGGAAGTCCCTTAATAGTTTAGTTTAAACTTTTTTTTTCTATTTAACATCGAATGTGAAACATTTTCTAACTAACAACTTAGATTAATCACTCCCAACTCTGCCTGGATCATAACCAATACTTTCGCCGAATGTGGATAAATGTAAGGTGGCAAGGCGGGATCATCTTCTCACGGGGTTCAAAGCTACGACCCTCGTGTTCGAAGGCCAACGCTCTACCCCTGGACCACTACCCTTTTCTAAACTACACATAATAACTAAACTACAAATATAACTGTGTGGGTTCAAATTCCCGATGAGGGATACGGATATTCGTTAGAGGTATGTTAGTCTCCTGAATGACTTACGGAATATCGATGGTTCTACCTGGCTTTCCCAGCCCTTGTGGGCAGTTGAGAATAGCGTCTTCCCCCACCACAAAGAGTCGGACATCGCAACATTATTGGTATAATGTTGATGTGATGTAAAAACCCTAAGAAATAAAATAGATAATCGTCCCCACGTATCCTACTTTTTATAGCGTCAACTTTCAAGGGAGATAACCGTGTTTGGTTCCGTGATATTCCTAGTAGAGTTACGCAATGGGTGATAATATTACGCTGTTTATCTATATGTTATATGTGATAATACTAGACAAAGTGATTCGTTTGTGCCGGGACTGTGAATGTCAAGAAGAAATACCTATAACAAACTGCCAATGGTGCCTCTCTGTGCAATAGGTAGATATCATTTATTCATTCCACGCCGATTATGAAGCAAGTTCGATCGACGACGTTTTATTCTACTTTCAAATGTTTTAACCTGTGAACTATCATCTTTAACAATTCAGAATGTTGTATCAATGAAAGCAGTACAGGTTTCCAGACATGCCATCAATGAAATATTGTCGACTCAGTGTTATACAGAATTAAAATAATAACAATTATGTGATTTCGTAGGCGGTTTAAAAGATCCAGGAACAATGAAAGACTCAAACATGGAATGATATGCTCTTTAAATTTCCCAAAATATTAAGGCAATTACATACTTACTATATTTTCATACATGGCCTTACACTAAGTTTAAATTAAGGAATATACATGGAAATACAAACTCGAAATCCCAGATCGATCAATGGGCGTCAATTGGCGTATGTAAGACACATAATACAGAACCACCCATAAGTCTTTTATTTCACAATTGAAAAAGAAAACTATGTCTACTTACGGTTTAGATATTTATACAATAGATACATGCGCTTATAAAAAATGGCGAAATGCATTGAAAACCTTTTACCTGTCTTCATTCGAATTTTCCTTTTTTTTCTCTGTACGTTTTCTCTTTTGTTGATTTGCTATATTTAGTCAATTGTTGTCAAGTATGATATGTTTTAATGTGATCGAATTGAGCAATCCAAAAATACTTTTTTTATTCAATACTCTCCTTAATACAAATTGGGATGTGGATGGTGTTTATATAATTCATTTCTAGTTGACCCAAATTGACAATCGGAACACCTCGGCCATTTCTTAAAATAACCTCGGAGGTAATGTGGGGACATTTTGAAAGAAGGCCAGCAACTTCGGGCATGTCCGTTTGCAATCGTATCTCCTCGGGAATCCACGATACAAGCCGAGGATTGTCGAAAATATACGATTGCCAAATTGAATGCCCCAAGTAGCCTACTTCCAGTGTCATGTTCAAGGGAAGTAACCGTGATTGATTCCGTGATATTCCTTGGGCAGTTACGCATTTGTTGATGGTATTGCGTTATTGTGTCATTTCTATAACAGACATGTCAATATAGAATTTTAACAACTATGAGCTTATGGAATAATGAAATAATGTATGGTTTTATAGATACAAACCAATACTGTTTGGTAAAAAGGCCGTATTTCATGAATGCCATTTGTTTCGCTAACAAATGGAATTCATGATGCAATACAAGCAAAGATAGATATTTCTTTCCAAATTATTTACCAAAGTCCATTCTCTTTAAGGCTAAACGACTAGCCAATCAACGCAATATGCATATACATGTTATCGAAAAAACTGTTGACGCGATGTACAATCACTCGTAAACCAAACCAACAAACCGAATGTGCTTAACATAGAACGCTCACACAGCAAAAAAATGGTGGCACAAAAATGATGTGTGTAGGTTTTGGAACATCATTAAGACGAGGTAAAAAATCGTTATAACGAGTAAATAAGTCATTATAACAAGCAAATAATTCTTTTTAACGAGTACATAAGTCGTTTTAATGAGTAAATAAGTCTTTTAACGAGTAAATAAGTCTTTTAACGAGTAAATACGTCTTTTTAACGAGTAAATAAGTCTTTTTAACGAGTAAATAAGTCTTTTTAACGATTAAATAAGTCTTTTTAACGATCAAATGAGTATTTTTAACGAGTTAATGAGTCGTTATAACGAGATGATAAACCGTTATAATGATTTGTTTAGTCGCTATTAAACATTTGTTATATAGAGTTAATAAAAGTCGTCATAACGAGTTGTTAGGTCGTTTTAACGACAAAGACCGTTGTCATGACGAATGAGTAAGTGGTTAAAACGACTTGTTTGTCTCATTATTAAGAGTTTATAAGTCCTTTTTACGAGATAATCAAATCGTTACGACGACTAACTCGTTATGACGATTTGATTTACTAGATAATACGACTAACTCGTTATGACAATTTGATTTACTAGATGATACGACTAACTAACTCGTCATGTCGATTTGATTTACTAAATGATACGACTAACTAACACGTCATGACGATTTGATTTACTAGATGATGCGACTAACTAACTCGTTTTGACGATTTGATTTACTAGATGATACGACTTACTAACTCGTTTTGACGATTTGATTTACTAGATGATACGACTAACTAACTCGTCATGAAGATTTGATTTACTAGATGATACGACTAACTAACTCGTTATGACAATTTGATTTACTAGATGATACGACTAACTAACTCGTTATGACAATTTTATTTACTAGATGATACGACTAACTAACTCGTCATGACGATTTGATTTACTAGATGATACGACTAACTACCTCGTCATGCAAATTTGATTTACTAGATGATACGACTATCTAACTCGTCATGACGATTTGATTTACTAGATGATACGACTAACTAACTCGTCATGGCAATTTGATTTACTAGATGATACGACTAACTAACTCGTCATGACGATTTGATTTACTAGATGATACGACTAACTAACTCGTTATGACAATTTGATTTACTAGATGATACGACTAACTAACTCGTTATGACAATTTGATTTACTAGATGATACGACTAGCTAACTCGTCATGACAATTTGATTTACTAGATGATACGACTAACTAACTCGTCATGACGATTTGATTTACTAGATGATACGACTAACTAACTCGTTATGACAATTTGATTTACTAGATGATACGACATACTAACTCGTTATAACAAAACATACACCAAAAGTGCACACACAACCACCCAGTTTGTCTCTGTTCCATCGTAGTTAACTGTACAGAGGTTATAACACTGAACCCATTACGTATCTAACGAATCAGTGTATTCTCCTTGCGTGGCAGTTGTGGTAATCACAAACAGACTTAATAAGCCATTAGTGTATGATAATCTACTGCTAATTTAAACGCAATTAAAGTGGCACATTCAATACCGACACTTGTTTAACATCATATATATGCTTATTTAAAGCAAGCTATTGTTTTTGCATTGCTTAAGTGAAGAACATACGACCTCTTGGTGTTTATCATAACGAACATCGCGCGTTATGTCGAAGATAGCTGATATAAAAGTTAGGGTTAAATAACGAGTACCAGCATAACGCTTATTTGTTTCAACATTAAACGGTAAATACGCTTTGCAACACATAACATTAAATAATTAATTAAAAAGATATTACTGACATAAATTTGGAACAATGTCTTACTTCTGACCCTTCTATGAAATGTAAAATAAAATTCTTACCTGATAACAATATTCGTATAACGATGGTGAATTGTCGTCTATCAGGAACTTTTGTTTTGCGATGCAATACACAATAACGAAAGCGCGTTCGAAACCCATTTTTTCTAAATTTTAAGACAATATAATAACCGATCCATGTCTGTTATCAAAGGAACTTATAGACATTCTTCATCCAATCGTATTCTCAAACACCTATTCTAAGACGATTAGATACTCACAGTTAGCCAATTACAAAACAATAACGACATTTAACCAATTTGTTGCAGACGACTTTGGAAAACTCTGCGGGAAAAGGAGAAATTGCTGGTAAAGAACCGTTTTTCCTTTTCCCACAATTTTTTCTGCCCATTCGGAAAATTTTTTTCCAATTTCATCACATTTTGAAATTACGTCTGCAAACCCTTTCAATTTAGGACATTCTAAGATTTGGCGTTTAATAAAGTGTAAAGTAATAGATAAAACAGTAAATTTCGTTTCATGGCCAGTTTGTTTCCTCTCGACATACAAGTGGCCTTCTTAAACACTGATTCCAAGAACACTATACGCCAAATGATAACAACAAAACACTCGCACAGTCACTTATCAAAACCTTTCCCGTGCCAATGTTTTCAATCCAGAGTAAAAATACATGTAGAATCGAGCCTAGGGTATGATAACGCGTGTCTTTGCTGGATAGCGTGATCGACCTCAGGTGACAAGGCATGGAATATTGCGCAATACTACGTAAATATTGCATCATCACTACAAGTAGGTTAAGGATCGATGAATTGGGTCTGTATCGATCTACAAATGAAAGGTTTTTAAAGCTGTCTTCCGATAAAAAGAGAGAGAAAAGAAAGAGAGTATGAGGAATACGGCGAAGAAAGTAAGAGAGAGGGAGAAAGAGTGAAAGAGAGAAAGATTGAGAGAGAGCAAGCCAGCAAGCCATACCGCCAACCAGCCCGCCGGCCCGCCAGCCAGCCATACCGCCAACCTGTCCGCCAACAAGTCCGCCAGCCCGCCAGCCCGCCAGCTTGCCAACCCGCCAGCCAGCCAGCCAGCCCGCCAGCCAGCCCGCCCGCCAGCCAGCCCGCCCACCAGCCAGCCAGCCAGCCAGCCAGCCAGCCAGCCAGCCAGCCAGCCAGCCAGCCAGCCAGCCAGCCAGCCAGCCAGCCAGCCAGCCAGCCAGCCAGCCAGCCAGGCCAGCCAGCCAGCTAGACAGACAGACAGACAGACAGCAGACAGACAGACAGACAGACAGACAGACAGACAGACAGACAGACAGACAGACAGACAGACAGACAGACAGACAGACAGACAGACAGACAGACGAGACAGACAGACAGACAGACAGACAGACAGACAGACAGACACAGACAGACAGACAGACAGACAGACAGAGACAGACAGACAGACAGACAGACAGACAGACAGACAGACAGACAGACAGAGACAGAGACACAGACAGACAGACAGACAGACAGACAGACAGACAGACAGACAGACAGACAGACTGACAGACAGACAGACAGACGGACAGACAGACAGACAGACAGACAGACAGACAGACAGACAGACAGACAGACAGACAGACAGACAGACCAAACCATAGCATTTCTGTTTCAATATGTTGCATTGTGTTTAAAGGCGTTTCAATAATTTTACAGTAATGTAACGCCTTTCCTGGATCCGCCAGTACTAGGCTAGGGCTCTGAAGTAACTTGTCAAACGTCACTCCCAAGAAACCAGAGGTGTTGATTGTGCTCGAGCTCGGGACCCCCGTTTTCTTAGTCCGCCATTTCAACCACTGGGCAATGCAGGACCCTTTCTCCTACTTTATGTCGAAACTGTAGAGTACTGTGATGTTGTTTTGTATTTATTTTTATTTATAATGGGACACCTTTTGCAATTAAGTAACAGTATGATCTTTGAGAAATGTCTTTCGAAACCGGATCTAGTCTAGTACATCACTAACTAGGGTGATGGCTACATATTGCGTCCCGACCACTGTTTAAACATAAATATGATCCACGTTACGAAAGCATTTAAAACTTCACTCTCCTATCCGTCTGACCCTATTACCGGTCTAAACCAGGTTCATCAGAGATTTTCAAATTCCGTATGCAAGACTAATATAATTATGTTGTCTATTCCATAATTTCAAGTTTCTAAAGGCTACGATCATGGCATTTGCCGACATCCGATGCTGCAAATCGCCAAAGCGTCAGAACTGCTTTGTCATCATCTTCACAAATAGACCATTAATTTCCAACATAATGTCTGAAAACATAAGTTAAACTATACATATATCTTAATATTTATTCAAACTAATTGAAAACATACCGTTTACGACAAGCCTTCTGTGCCGTACAAATTCCTTTTTATTTCAAACTGGTGTAATTCCGTTATTGTATCTAGAGCTTACCATGTAGTAAAGGGGTAACTTATTGACGAAATGCTTGACAATCGTAGAATAGATTAAATCTCGTTAACCTTGAGACGTTATATTCTTCTCATGGTTCCATTATACCATATCTTGCATTTCTTTTTAGCTATATATATGTACCGACAAATAGAAAACACTTAATCTCGCTAAGCTTTAGACATTATATTTTTCTTATAGTTCCCTTAATTAATGTATTGCATTTCTTTTTAGCTATATGCGAACCAAGAAAAGAAGAAAACACTTAATCTCGTTAATCTTTAGACATTATATGTTTCTCATAGTTCGCTTATATTATTTCTTGCTTTTTTCTTTGTAAGTTTATGTATACCGAAAAAAAGTAGAAAACGCTTAATCTCGTTGATATTTAGTTATTTTGTTTTTCTCATAGTTCTTTTATATCATATCTTGCATTTCTTTTTAGCTATATGCTTACCGAACCAAGTAAAAAAAACACTCTTGTTAATCTTAAGACGTTATGATTTTCTCATAGTTCCCTTATATCATAAAACATTTAGCATGCATGTCTTTTTAGCCATATAGTTTAAAAAGTACACACAAAAATTATCACCTGCAAAAATCCTGTACCAAGCTAATACTTTTAAAACCCCTTACAAATGAACATATAACAGCCCTTTTCTTATCAAAATGACCACTATTGTTTAAAAAAATAGTTTATAAACATTTTTGAAATATGTCAGCACATTTTCATATCGAATTAAATTAGAGTTAAAGCGTTTAACATTCTTTCAGATAGCGTTTAAAGGGATCAAAAGTATTCCATCATTGAATTTTCAGTAAAACGGCCGCCATCTTGGAAAATGGCCGCCATTTCAATTTTTTTGTTTTTGGATTATGTGCTTTTCTACTAAAGATATGATCAAACTTCAATCATGCCAAGTTTGGTGCTTGTATCATTAACTGAACGAGTTTTCGACTATCCTGCTGCGCTATATGTATCGAAAAGAGTATCTGCGTTGTAGTCGTCATCCATAAAGAGATGCTAAAAGGAAAGCTACCCTTTGCAATCGTATCTACTCGGCAATCCCCGTAACAAGTCGGTAAATGAACCTCGTAGGCAGTACATCAATACACCAAAAATCCTTGGGTAATTCGCCTTATTTCCGGCGGATAACGCAAAATTCACACAGTCACTAAATATGTATTTAAATACACGCAAATTGGTTATATATCACAATTGAATGTTTTTTTTACCCTTTTCATTAAAAATAATCATATCAACACATCTTTGTTTCATATTTTGTAAATCGGCTCGGTGCCGGAGATTTCCGAGTAGATACGATTGCAAACGGACATGCCCTTCGTTGCTGACCTACTTTCAAAAATGGCTCCCCCTTACCTTCGAGGTTATTTTAAGAAATGGCCGAGGTGTTCCGAATGCTACCCTTTGCTGAACGTCATGTTAACGAGATGTACAGTTCAACGTGTGTTAAGTAACCACCCTTTGAAGCAGACAACCTGCTTTAAACAACCACTACATAAAGTGTACTGTTCTTCCTCCGCTCTCCTTCGCCTACAGGGCTGGACTTATAAAGGGCTCCTTATAAATGGTCTTCTCCCTCCTTCTAGTAGATCATCCTCCCTTCTTGTTTACTGTTCTTCCTCTGCTCTCCTTCGCCTCAAGGACTGGACTTATAAAGGGTTCCTGATAAATGGTCTTCTCCCTCCTTCTAGTAGGTCAATCTCCCCTTGCTTTTGCTGTTCTTCCTCTGCCCTCCTTCGCATACAGGGCTGAACTTATAAAGGGCTCCTGATACATGGTCTTCTCCCTCCTTCTAGTAGGTCAATCTCCCCTTGCTTTTGATTTTCTTCCTCTGCCCTCCTTCGCATACAGGGCTGAACTTATAAAGGGCTCCTGATACATGGTCTTCTCCCTCCTTCTAGTAGGTCAATGTCCCCTTGCTTTTGCTGTTCTTCCTCTGCCCTCCTTCGCATACAGGGCTGAACTTATAAAGGGCTCCTGATACATGGTCTTCTCCCTCCTTCTAGTAGGTCAATCTCCCCTTGCTTTTGCTTTTCTTCCTCCGCTCTCCTTCGCCTACAGGGATGGACTTATAAAGGGCTCCTGATAAATGGTCTTCTCTCTCCTTCTTGTAGGTCATCCTCCCTTTGTGTTTACTGTTCTTCCTCCGCTCTCCTTCGCCTCACGGACTGGACTTATAAAGGGTTCCTGATAAATGGTCTTCTCCCTCCTTCTAGTAGGTCATCCTCCCTTTGTGTTTACTGTTATTCCTTTGCTCTCCTTCGCCCCAAGGGCTGGACTTATAGAAGGCTCCTGATAAATGGTCTTCTCCCTCCTTCTAGTAGATCATCCTCCCTTCGTGTTTACTGTTATTCCTCCGCTCTCCTTCGCCTACAGGGATGGACTTATAGAAGGCTCCTGATAAATGGTCTTCTCCCTCCTTCTAGTAGATCATCCTCCCTTTGTGTTTACTGTTCTTCCTCTGCTCTCCTTCGCCCCAAGGGCTGGACTTATAGAAGGCTCCTGATAAATGGTCTTCTCCCTCCTTCTAGTAGATCATCCTCCCTTTGTGTTTACTGTTATTCCTTTGCTCTCCTTCGCCCCAAGGGCTGGACTTATAGAAGGCTCCTGATAAATGGTCTTCTCCCTCCTTCTAGTAGATCATCCTCCCTTCGTGTTTACTGTTATTCCTCCGCTCTCCTTCGCCTACAGGGATGGACTTATAGAAGGCTCCTGATAAATGGTCTTCTCCCTCCTTCTAGTAGATCATCCTCCCTTTGTGTTTACTGTTCTTCCTCTGCTCTCCTTCGCCCCAAGGGCTGGACTTATAGAAGGCTCCTGATAAATGGTCTTCTCCGTCCTTCTTGTAGGTCATGCTCCCTTCGTGTTTACTGTTCTTCCTCTGTCCTCCTTCGCCTCAAGGGCCGGACTAATAAAGGGCTCCTGATAAATGGTCTTTTCCCTCCTTCTAGTAGGTCATCCTCCCTTCGTGTTTACTGTTCTTCCTCTGCTCTCCTTCGCCTACAGGGCCGGACTAATAAAGGGCTCCTGATAAATGGTCTTCTCCGTCCTTCTAGTAGGTCATCCTCCCTTTGTGTTTACTGTTCCTCCTCTGCTCTCCTTCGCCTACAGGGCCGGACTAATAAAGGGCTCCTGATAAATGGTCTTCTCCCTCCTTCTGGTAGGTCATCCTCCCATTGTGTTTACTGTTCTTCCTCTGCTCTCCTTCGCCTACAGGGCCGGACTAATAAAGGGCTCCTGATAAATGGTCTTCTCCCTCCTTCTGGTAGGTCATCCTCCCTTTGTGTTTACTGTTCTTCCTCCGCTCTCCTTCGCCTCAAGGGCTGGACTTATAAAGGGCTCCTGATAAATGGTCTTCTTCGTCCTTCTAGTAGGTCAACCTCCCTTTGTGTTTACTGTTCTTCCTCCCTCTCCCAAGCCTCAAAAGCTATGGTCTACTTATACAACAGGGAAACAAACATCATGTCGTCTTCAGATAGACCATGCACTGGTACATCTTGAACATCTGGGTACCGTTTTACAAAACAACTTAAGGAAAATATTTGCGTAAGTCATAACTGATAACTATGAATAGTATCTTCAATGAAAGTACAATGTTGCGATGTGACACGTCATTGGAAGAGTCTCAGAGAGACGATTTCAATGATGTGTCACTTTGCAATATTGCTTCGCCCAATATTGAAATAAGAGGAATTGTTGTTTTAGCTTTACGCAAATCTTAAGCGTAAACTGTTTAGTAAAACAGTCTTCTGGATCTTGCTGTTCTGCCATCGTGTTTTGGAGTCAAAGATGCAATGTTTTTATGCAGCTGTTTCATCTTTATTTATGTTTAAATGAATTGTGTGAAGTGTTGAAGATCATTTTATATCCTTATTTCTGGTCGTTAACTCTTACATGCTGGTGGAATTTCAAGTTGCAATATGAAATTATATATCTGTTTTCTTTACAATTGAGATCTATTTCCGAACACGAAAATACATTGACAGTAGTTTTTTAAGAGGAAATATGAAAATTATTATGAATAGATATATATAGAAGTGTTTTCAGTTGATAAACCCGATGGGATCAGATTTCACAGGGACCAATGCCGTTTGACTACTTATACGTATCTATAAAACATTCCTTAAAAGCAACATGATATAATACTTTGTACAAACTACGTTAAATAAGACTATATACTATGTACTTGTTTAATAAACTACGTTCTGTTCGCCATCAATAATTAACCGTATGCATATTTTAATGATATAGGTATGTGAAACGACATTGGCCCCTTTGACTGAGACGCCCCCTGGGAGAATTCGTAAACGAGTCAGACGCGGTTAAACCTTCGAAGGGAGAAGGACATTGTTTTATATATAAGAAGCTTTGATTTTACCAACGCCACTACGAAGTTGCAAAACATGTAAGTACACGATGGTTGATATATGAGTTTTAATTTTTGTGAAACAATTGTTTGTAACCCATAGAATGCTGGGTAATTTTCTAAAAAATGAATGTTTGTGTCATCTGCTTTCCAAAACCTTAAATACCTGCTTTGTTTTGACGTGGAAAGATACTCAGAGTAGCAAACAGGTTGGATCACAGGCCAGCCGCCAATTTATTTGGCGGCTGGCCTGTTATCTAACCTGTTTCCATAAGCATGAAGTCGGGTGCAGCACTACAAAGGTTAATGCGTGTCAGTCTTGGCATGACTGTTGTAGAAAAAAGTTCATTTTCATTAGTACGCATGCGTGAGTATGGGTGTTTCTAATACAGGTCATGTACTGGATTTTGCCTTCTTCCCTTATCTGTATGGGATTTCGAAAATAGTCGCACAGTGCTAGAGCTTGATGTATGATGTAATTAAAAGGGCTTATATAGGGTCACAGCTTTGTGAAACGTTTAAACGATTCTGTGACATAAATTCAATTGGTCATATTGATATTGATAGGAATTGTTATGATGTATGAGTATATTGTGTCGGTGCTGTTGGGCTTTCTTTTAAGCAAAGATTTCCTTTGCATTCCCACGACGTGTTTGGAATTGTCGGGGAAGGACCTCGCTATATATACTGGATATTAGTTCTGACGGTATATGAGAAGAATCCTTTTTGCCAGAACAGCTAGTCAGCCTTGGATAGACGGAAGCATTTGAAAGTTGGGATAAAATGTCGTTGAAACTTAACGGTTTTAAGATTGTTGCATTATATACAATTGAATGTAGCTATCCCTTGTTTTCTCCGACGTCATATCATACCCATAACCCCTCGCGCGTAGACTTTTCTGTGGGCTTCTATGGCCTAGTGATTAGAGTACTGGGTACCGTTTTACTAAACAGTTTACGCTTAAGATTAACGTAAGTCTAAAACAACAATTCCTCTTATTACAAAGCAAAATTGCAAGGTAACACATCACTGGAATCGCCTCTCCGAGACGCTTCCAATGACGTGTCACATTGCTATATTGTTCTTTCATTGAAGATACTTTTCATGTGTATCAGTTATGACTAACGCAAATATTTTACTTAGGTTGTTCAGTGAAACGGTGCCCAGAACTTGAAATCACACGATCCCTCTCCGCTTGGGTTAAATCTTCGTGAGGAATATGGAGCTCGAATGAGAGTAAGTCTCCCGAGTGACTTGCGGAACGCCAATGGTTCTACGGCCAGCCCTTATGTGTAGTCGAGTTTTGGGTCTCCCTCCATCATCTAGAGTCGGGCATCGCAACATAACTGAAATAATGTTGACGCGATGTAAAACCCATATAAATATATAAATGAATGAATAAATAAAGTACCCTTTGACCTCAATGTTGAGGTTCTAGAAGTCTACACTTGATAGATGGCTGAGAGAATTATCGCAAATGATTGTCTCAACCCTTTACCAAACACCAAATTTAAAACCGTCCCATATTGAAAGAGTTTGTAGACGACATTTCAGAATGTGATGAAATTGAAATTGGTCTTCTGATAGGGCAGAAAACATTATGGGAAAAGGAGAAATTGCTCATTTACTCACTCTGTACTGTTTAACGAATGAATATAAAATGAATAAGTTAGTCTTATCCTTTTTGGTCAATGATTTTGAAATTGCTTCCCATTTCGACTACTGCGGTTTTGACATAATTCCAATTTTGTCGAAATTTCACTTAATATGATACGTTAATTGTCATTAAACCTTCATTTTCTTATTTGCATATTCGTTTCTATGATGATAAATTAATGACTTCAGTCTCACCATGGTTACAAACATAAACAAACAAGTATACATCAATCCAATCAACCATGGCATTCATATTTGAATCATAAGAGACTCTTCGACAAAAATATATCATACATTTCATTTTATTGTCATTAAAACGATATCTGCATATCACATAGTAACTTCATTAAAAATCAAATTTCTTCTCGACATATTGTTAATGCTGATAACATTTTTAGTAGCTACATGTACAGTACATGTATAATTAACTACTGATTGGTCCTAAGAAACCATCAAATAACTTTTGCTTTTATGTCAAAAATGTATTGGATAGGTATGGGTTTTCTTACGTAGGCTCCAGACCGTATCGAGTCGATGTAAAAAAATTCAAAAAAATTGATTCCATATAATTTTTAGTAGATACATGTATAGTACATGTATGATTCACTACTGAATTGTCCTAAGAAACCATCAAATAACTTTTGCTTTTATGTCAAAAATGTATTGGATAGGTATGGGTTTTCTTACGTAGGCTCCAGACCGTATCGAGTCGATGTAAAAAAATTCAAAAAAATTGATTCCATATAATTTTTAGTAGATACATGTATAGTACATGTATGATTCACTACTGAACTGTCCTAAGAAACCATCAAATAACTTTTGCCTTTATGTCAAAAATGTATTGGATAGGTATGGGTTTTCTTACGTAGGCTCCAAACCGTATCGAGTTGATGTAAAAAAAATAATTCCACATTAAAAGGACAACCAGCTTAGAGTGTATTCAATCAAAACTGGTTCAATGGCAAAGCAAGTTCCAGCTCATTGCCTATTCATAAAGACTTGCAAACAGATTTTTTTCAAATTGTAAACTGATTTGACTTTCTGCCTTTTAAGAAGAGACGTTTAAATTTGAAATTGTGACTTTCTTCTCGTCAGTTAAAGTTCCCGGACGTCATACAACAAAAATATATGGGCCGCGTCACGCGAAAAGGGGCAGTCGGACATAAATAAAAACCGCTGACTCAGCTCTTTCTTAGCGCTATTATTCCAGCATCTAGTCACGAAAGTTATCATTTGTATTTATTTAAAGGTAGAACTTGATGTCCTCTAAGATGGCAAACAGTGTAGCCCCAGACCAGCCGCCACGTCAGTGACGTGGCGGCTGGTCTGGGGCTACACTGTTTGCTATGTCCGAGTGCCCCTTTTCCCGTGACGCGGCCCATATATGTAAAAAGTGAAATTGACATATGGTATACAGAAATGCTCCAAACAAATATTCATCAAAAGGAAGTCATCGAAATCGGTTTTAAAAAAAAAAAGATATTGGCGGGAACACGCCATTGTATTACCCTCTTGATGATGCATCCGATATATGGTAATGAGTTACGTCATCTAGGCTGTCACGTGACGCTGCACGACAAACTTAGAAGATAAAAACCCTGGGCTTAGTCCAGAATCAAAATTACAGTTAAAACAAAAAGAAAAAATACAATGTGGACTTATTCACAGTATAGACGAAATGTCAGATTGTCGGACTGTATTTAGGTTGAATAGAATCGTCAGGAGACTCTAGTGGACCTGTCTACACACAATGAAATTGCCACGCGACTTTTTGAACAGCAAGTTTCACTTTCGATTTGGATAACGTATCGTAATCCTGTAACAAACCTTATTTGTTTTCTTCTTGTTGATTATGTAGCCCGTATACCCTGTTGTTCTTTCTGAGTAAGTTTTACATTGCCAACTATTTGTTATTCTGGCAAGTTCGATGTAAACACCTTCGGTGCAAGAGCGTGTATGCTTGTATTCAGTGTGTATTCTGAGTATCACGTGATTGGTTATTTATAGTATTACGCTATATTTAGGTTCTGTCTTCTTGCCATCGGATATGAATTAAATGGAAAAAGACCTAATTAATCAAATATAATATTTTTCGCTGCTGAGATAATAAAGTAATGGTCATTCCTTTATTTTCGTAGGTTCCAAAAATAATCCTATGACGTCCAGACACTGTAAGGGTAGAAACAGGTCGATATTGAATTTAAAATGATAAATGTCTGAGTACGTATTCATACCTTAACTGACGTATAGATGTGCATATGTATTTATACCTGTTATATGAGTATTCTTTTAGGTATGCCCTTTTGTCTGGTCTCAAATTACATTCAATGTAAGGACTTGCATTTAATGGATAAAAGTCTGAGTATGTATTCATATCTAAACTGACGTATAGATGTGCATATGTACTTTTACATATAACCCAATACGCATCATTCCCTTTTGATTGCTCTCCATAAGTTAACTTATTTATATAATAATATATTTTTTCTTTCTTAATCTCTTTTTTTTTTTCGTATTATTTCATGTTCTTTCTTTTCTTTCTTGATTCATGTGATAAATATTTTTCATTGTACTTATGTAAATATGACCATAAACTGTAATGTTTGTGTCAATAAAGTTATTCCTGATTCTGATTCTGATATTTAAACAAAAGAGTAGACAGGTCGTTACGAAAAATACATGTTGTGTGAATCATCTGTATTTGAAGGCGAATACCATTTTATGATAATATGTCCTTTTTACAATGTTTTTAAGCTTGAAATATATATACAAAAAAAGAAAAGTATTATTATTCAAGACCATCTATTGGTAAACTATTTCTATTATTAGATAAAGATACTGTTTCTGTTAAAAGAAAAGGCTAGCAAATATTTAACACACGCCTTTAAATTACACAAGTCAACATCTGCCTGATCCAATGTAATTCTTTATAAATTCATAAGTTCTTCTTCCAGCATGGTGTATGTGCTATATATGCACTAAATATAACATTCCCTTAACACTTTACCAAACGCCAAATTTTCGATTGTCCCGAATTGAAAGAGTTTGCAGACAACATTTCAAAATGAGATGAAATTAGAAAATAATCTTCGGATAGGGCAGAAAACACAGTGAGAAAAGAGCAATTGTTCGTTAAGAGTAGTTTCTTTTTTTCACAAAATGTTTTCCAAAGTCAGAGTTGTCTGCAACAAACATGTCAAATGCCGTTATTGTTTGGTGATGGGTTTAGGTCAATTTCACGGATACCGTATTTGTGTTCCTATATTAATCCCTTGAATCAACAACCAAAAAGTACGACTCCACATGATTGCGAAATGGGAGTATTATTCTGAAAAGCTCTTAACAAAATCACAGGAATGATCATTTTTTTCTTGGAGTTCATGAAATTCTTGTTGGAACAGAAGCGAACAACAACAGTTATGATAGATTTACCTTAACCCATTACCAAACAGTAACGGCATTTGACCGGTTTGTTGCAGAAGACTCTGGAAAACACCATTGAAAAAATGAGAAATTGCTCGTAATGAGCAATTTCTCCTTTTCCCACAATGTTTTCTCCTCCATCAGAAAATGTCCATTCGATTTCATCACATTTTGAAATGTCGTCTGCAAACTCTTCCAATTTGGGACAGTCGAAAATTTAGCGTTTGGTAAAGGGTTAAGCGATGGACCGTGACTATTTACTCAGTCCAGACTATGAAGGTAAGGTTTATATCACCCTTGTACAACGATGAACGGATATTCATGTACACGTTGACATTTCTATTGTGTTTATGGATTATTAGGTTATCTGACAAAAAGGTATGTTGACCTTTAGAACAATCGGTAATTTTCTGAAAAATAGATTTCTGTGTTGTCTGCTTTCCAAAACCTTAAATATATGATTTTTTTTTTTAGGAAAGATACTTAGTAGCAAACAGGTTAGATCACAGGCCAGCCGCCAATTTACTTGGCGGCTGACCTGGATCTAACCTGTTTGCATACGCATGAAGCCGTATCCAGCACGGTTAAGATACTCCTTTAAGCGTCCTTTCTTTCTCTCTTTTAATTCAAGACAATTGAACTTTCTTTCTTAAAGTGAAGAACATATGCTTCAGTCCTTCGATGCATCGGAAAACATATATATATACCGTATTATCCGGCACATAGATAACTAAATCTCTTGAATTATGTTGATGTGTTGACCATTTTAGCCGATCGCATAACTATCTGATCCGTCATCTAAGATATTGCAATAAACACCATTGAAACCCCAAGACTGCGCTAAATACCTACAACGCGGACTTTTCATTAAATACCGAAGGTGGGAAATCTAAGCAAAGCGTTATAACAAAAGGGAAATTCATTATCGTAGAAGTAATGTCACCTTTGGTCACGAAAGTGTTAAGGCTACCAAAGTTTCCATTTCATAGGAATAGAACACATGAGATGGAAAATCTGAGCAAACGTTATTACAAAAGGAAAGTTAACTATCGTAGAAGTAATGTCACCTTTGGTCACGAAAGTGTTAAGTCTACCAAAGTCTCCATTTCATAGGAATAGGACACATGAGATGGAAAATCTGAGCAAACGTTATGACAAAAGGAAAGTTCACTATCGTAGAAGTAATGCCACCTTTGGTCACAAAAGTGTTAAAGTCTACCAGTTTCCATTTCATAGGAATAGAACACATGAGATGGAAAATCTGAGCAAACGTTATAACAAAAGGAAAGTTAACTATCGTAGAAGTAATGCCACCTTTGGTCACGAAAGTGTTAAGGCTACCAAAGTTTCCATTTCATAGGAATAGAACACATGAGATGGAAAATCTGAGCAAACGTTATAACAAAAGGAAAGTTCACTATCGTAGAAGTAATGCCACCTTTGGTCACGAAAGTGTTAAGGCTACCAAAGTCTCCATTTCATAGGAATAGGACACATGAGATAGAAAATCTGAGCAAACGTTATAACAAAAGGAAAGTTCACTATCGTAGAAGTAATGCCACCTTGGGTCACGAAAGTGTTAAGGCTACCAAAGTCTCCATTTCATAGAAATAGGATAAATGAGATGGAAAATCTGAGCAAACGTTATGACAAAAGGAAAGTTCACTATCGTAGAAGTAATGCCACCTTTGGTCACGAAAGTGTTAAGGCTACCAAAGTTTTCATTTCATAGGAATAGAACACATGAGGTGGAAAATCTGAGCAAACGTTATGACAAAAGGAAAGTTCACTATCGTAGAAGTAATGCCACCTTTGGTCACGAAAGTGTTAAGGCTACCAAAGTTTCCATTTCATAGGAATAGAACACATGAGGTGGAAAATCTGAGCAAACGTTATGACAAGAGGAAAGTTCACTATCGTAGAAGTAATGCCACCTTTGGTCACGAAAGTGTTAAGGCTACCAAAGTCTCCATTTCTTAGGAATAGAACACATGAGGTGGAAAATCTGAGCAAACGTTATTACAAAAGGAAAGTTCACTATCGTAGAAGTAATGCCACCTTTGGTCACGAAAGTGTTAAGGCTACCAAAGTCTCCATTTCATTGGAATAGGACACATGAGGTGGAAAATCTGAGCAAACGTTATGACAAAAGGAAAGTTCACTATCGTAGAAGTAATGCCACCTTTGGTCAAACATGTGTTAAAGGCTACCAAAATTTTCATTTTTGTTCACGTTTCATAAGTTCATCTTTCGCGTCTCTGTTATTGGGAGATGATTTAAACCTAACGAACAACAATTGCAAAAGTAGGGGACGTTTTCTTTGCGTCAAGGCATGACTTGACATATCAAAACGAAGAACTCTTCTAAAAACGGTAATTAGTTTATTCCTGCATAGATAAATTTACTTTACCCAATATTTGATGTCATAACTTCCTATTGGTGTACGTGTATTAAAAAGACTTTTTACACACCTGTATGCCGTTTGACCAATCACTTAAGCTAAAACTGTGCGTAAGTCCAAAACAACATTCCCTCATATTTCAATGATAGGCAAAGCAATATTGCAAAGTAACACATTGTAACATTGCAATTATGTGTTTTCGTTTAAGATTCTATCCATGTTTTTCAGTTTTGACTTACGCAAACAATTCCGCTAATTTGCTTATTAAAACGCCACCTTGCTGTTGCTACAGAGGGTTCTATACATGTAGCTCACCTAAACAAACTTTGTTTAGATCAAAGCGTATCACACGACGAGCAATTTCTCCTTCTGTCACAATGGTTTCGACTATTTTTAAGTTGTTTTTATTTTTCATGTGTTGTGTTTTTCATGTCATTAATGCGGAATTCTTTTCGCTAATCTCTAAGATAAATAAAACAGGCCAAAGACGACAAACGGGATTTTGTTTACTGATATCGGAGTGGTTGAACACTAGTCTCAGACTCTGATACGCCGGATATAAAACTCAAAGCTTTCTGAACATTAGTGCACTTTCAAAATGACTCGACTACGCAAATTTATCCCAGGCCGTCTCAAGTGATGATATATTACCTACTGTTCATTATAAATAGGTCCTAGATTTTTTTTTAAATTTTCTCAAAAGATTTTATCTGTGTTAAATTACATTTAAATGAAATATTAATTTCCAACAGGGGTCATTACTTCATTGGAGGTTAATCCCAGTGGTGGTAGTACCTGATACCATTCTGGGAGGGGTTAGATTGGGTCAATATAATGATAGTTTCGACTGAAACTTGTATATTTATTTGCGTGTGGTTACACGTATGTGTTAAAATGTATGTGTGTATATGTTTGTGCATGTGTGAGTGTTGTTTGCTGTGAGAAATCTTTTGTTTTTTCCTTTCCATCTATTTCGTAATTTCTTTTTCGTATATTGTATACAATTCAATATTTTTTTCTTCGTAATCCTTTGTAATCTTCACTTTTGGAGGAAATAAAGATTTAATACTATATTCGCCATGACTATCATGTTCATTTTAGTCCTTTCTACTATCTACAGCCAAATTCGTTCTTTCTACTCTCAGTTTGGCATTCTTTTTGTGTTTGTCTGTATGCTTCTCTCCCTGCGATGATACATAATTATAATAAGTTATCCAGCATTATTCAGACCGAGTAAATGTGAATTACGAAAAGAGCAGCAGAATTGTTGGTTTAGACTTACGCAAATCTTAAGCGTAAACTGGTTTGTAAAACGGTACCCTGGTTTCAGGTGACGAGGCAAATCTGACACCCAATTTCAAAATATGAAGAGGGAGAGTGGGAGGGGGGTGTATACGGGTAAAAACTGGCAGAATATTCGGCAATACGCCTGCGGCCAGAATGTGGAAGAAGAATAAATTAAGCTATATAATGTACGATATGGGAAAGGATGGTCCCACACCTATGAATGTGGATAATAGAGAAAAGTATAGAAAAAAATATTTTACTTTAGACGAGCTGTCTATAGGTACATTGTACGCTGTTAATAATCAAGAATTCTGCTGAAAAAACGAATTTAAGTTTTCTTCCGTTATATTACAAGATCATTGGAGGTGGTGACGACTCCTTCAACACCTTCTTCAGCGAGACAGGGGCCGGGCAACATGTCCCCAGGGCTGTGTTTGTTGATCTGGAGCCAACTGTTGTAGATGAGCTCCGCACAGGTACCAACAGGCAGCTCTTCCACCCTGATCAGTTGTCATCAATCGAAAAGAGAACGAAACAAAAGAATAAACGAAGCATAAGGTCATAATGATTTAATTACCTGTTAATGGTCTTTCGTTCCATACTGGTCTAACTGTCGGTAGAAACTTGAAGTTCCACTGCGATGTTCACAACGGTTTTTCCATAAAGTTCGTCATCATTTTGGTACGTGATTTTAGAACCACAGTTTTAAAAGAAACACGCTTAAACTTTTGATGGTCTTACTACATGTGTATGTTTAATGATGCCACCAAGATGAGTCTATGTGGACACCGGTGCCTCGTTTGCTCGTAATTGGTAAATTGTCTGATAAAGAGAAGGTCACAGTGAATCAAAAAGGAATGTTGTTTATTCTTTTAACATTCTGTTTTAAAAAGGATTCAAGCCCATGAAGCAAACAGTATAAATGTTCGCGTTTAACAGGTTTTTCTTCAGAACCGCCGGCTTCTCAAATCTTTATCACTGTACGGTTTTTATTACAATAATTGTCATCATGATTCACTCGCAAAACTGATCGCATATGCTCAGACGGATTGGGAAAACAAAGGCTTGTAGCGTGATAAATATTGTGCTGCGTGACGGTAGGAAAACAAGGGTAACTCGAAACGTCGCCATATAACTATTCAGTGATTGAAAGTGACATATCCCTCTTTCCGACAACCCATCGAAACCACAAGCCATTTCGCTAACGTGAACCTTTTGATAGCATACTTGCCGGTATGTTTTATACGTACTATACTTTATAAACCTTTTTAAGTGCGTTGCTTGTTCGTGTTATATAATGGTGGCCTATAAAAGGCACCCCCCCCCCCCCTAATTAGACATTTCTTTATAATCATACATTTTCCCCAGAAAATCACGGTATCGCAAACTTTTTGGGTTCCCAATTCAGCAATTTCAGGGATAAAACTCACTAAAATTATCAGGACAAGGCCTTTTTTTAATTTCAAGGAATAAAATGCAATGACCTCTTCTAGGCTTAACCACCGGGTTTCCCAATAAGACACGTCAAGCCTCCCAAAATAAATCGGATAGCCTTCCATGTACACAAATTCATCCAAGCCGCGGATCGAACCAACGTCCAGACTGGGTAGGTGGCTGAAAATGACCGTTGGTCCAACACTAGCTATACCTGAATGTCGACAACACCCACTAACACCGTTAAAAGCAAATAAATCCAGAAACACTATTGTTATGTTGTAACATCTGCGAGTCAATGCTGCAGGAGACTGTAGTGGAAGGTAAACGCCCGTTGTCACGGATATGTATGCAAAGTTGGCATTTGGTTAGACACATATCAGTTACCTCATTTTATTTGACTGACAACATTCGGAAAGGCATATGTGACCAACTGGTCAAGTGAATTTGTGCGCTTTTTAGAATCGGTCTATTCGGTGAACGCCTGGAAATGCAGAATTGGGCGTTCTTGCAACAGCGTCAACAACAACAACAACAACAAAAACACAAAACTTATGCAAGTGCATTTTGTCTTGTACCATTAGCCTGGGAACCCGACCCATTCATACCCGCTTTAGGCCTAGTGCAGGGTATACGCACGGACCAACAGGCCCCAGGCTATTGTACCATTAATAAAGTACTTCTGCGTCATAGTACCAAAAAGTAGTCCCATTTAGAAAATGTATGCTTCGACTTCTAATGCAACGTTTTGCTAATAAGAGATGACCTGGTAGAACAGTGAAGTGTTTCGTGTATATATGATAGGCCGACACTGCTGTCGAAGTTTGTTTTGATTGCCTATTACAGGGCTATTTGTTTGGGATGTACGAACAAACGAACAAAAATGCCGGTGCCACGGCCAGCATGTGAACTGATTTTCGGACGGTACTAGTACACTGTAAAAAGTAAATTGACGGCTGGTCTGTGATCAAGCCTGTTTGTTATTCTGGGTATCTTTACACATCAAAATTAAGCAGATATCTGAGGTTCTGGAAAGCAGACGACACATAAATCTATTTCTAGAAAATAACCCAGCATTCTAAGATGTAAAGTTTAGTATGGACTGTTGCACGTTCGTTTGGTCTTTATAGATAATGTCAAACTTGGAATTGGGAACCATGTGATGGCCTAATTGGTTAAACGGATCCCATTAGGAAATGTCGACATTTGTAGTTTGATATGGTGCAATTTTGGAGTTTCAAGTTCCGCATGAACTATGCATTTGATGGAATATACTCAGCTCAACTAAACTTTATTTAGCATTCTGCAACAAAATATGCCATTGGCCATTTACAAAACATTTCAAAATAAGGCCACAACAAAAAAAAACTAACAACTAAGAAAAATAAATACGTGAGTTTATATATGAATTTATCATGCAAATCTATGTCGAAATTACTAGATTTTTCTACACTCGCGTATATATTTGCAAGGGCAGAGGAAAGAGAAGATTATGGTTGTTTTCTAAAAAAAAAAGATCATTGCGTCTTTTCAGAGCTAATTTGATGAATTTATTTGACAGATTGGGATTTTTGATGAGAGAATATCAATAGATTTATAGACATTTGGAAAAATATAAAGCAATGAATATTTCCTCTCTAAATTCCTAAAAACCAACATTCATAAGCCATGAAGCTATAGCGATTACTTCATAATTATGAAAGGATTATTACAACTGTACCGAAAATTAAAGTATTGGCTTTAACTGGCGTTTGGCAGTGCAACTCAATATTTCCCTTTCTTTTCCATTTCGAAGCTATATCGGAACGTTAACCAGACAATATTGCCCGTTTCGTTATGTGGCCTCGGTAAACTGACACAAGATTGTCAATTGTCCTTGCAATATGGATTAGATGTCCATCCAAATCCGCTAATTGCATTTTAGTTCTTGGCGAAATTCGTTTCTTTCGACTTCTCTCAGAGAGGATTGTCAGTATCTCTGCACCTGATCATTCATAAATCCGGTGTTTGTAAATCGCAAACGCTCGATTGAAGCTGCTTGCTCACAGATGTAAGAAGATTTGGAAGTTGAAAATTGATTTCAATAAAACTGCACAACGGCAGTTATTTTAACTATACACACTAGAGAAAAGCCATGTTAAGCAAAATTAGTTCATCTTTAAGTTCTAGAGACTGCACATAGTGAATCACTATGTATTTGTATCCAGATGCGTTGTAATGGGTTTGAGATATACGGCATATAGACTGTACATGCTTAGATTTACTGACGCTTCCTTAAGTAAGCATACTTTCAATAACTGCTTTAACCCTTTCCCAATCAATAACGACATTTGACGACTTTGTTGCAGACGACTTTAGAAAGCATTGTGGGAAAAGGAGAAATTGCTCGTAACGAGCAATTTTTCCTTTTCCCACAAGGTTTTCTGCTCTTTCTGAAGAATATTGTTCAATTTCATCACATTTTGAAATGTCGTCTGCAAACTCTTTCAATTTGGGACAGTCGAAAATTTGTTGTCTGGAAAAGGGTTAAATTATATACCTTACAATAATTCAAAAACTGTATCTTTTGACGACTTTTTATTTTGCCTTTGATTTTTTTTAGTCTGTGAACAAGGACCCTTAAAAAAGGCGCGAATGTAGCACAAGGTTATTCACGTGTTTCTTGTGTCGTAAGATGCACTACAACATCCTCATCCAGATTTGGTTGAAAACAGAATCAAAGTTTTTGCGGATACAGTAGTTCATTTAGTAATTTAATACCTTTTGTGTTGATTTCTGACCAGTCAAGTTGTACAATATTTCGTTTTCTTTACAAATAAATCACAACTGGCTTATTTTTTTGGGGGATGTTGTCACCATATTTGAACGCCATTTTCTTTTCAAAACATATGGTCAAGTGACATGTGTGGTGACAGTGATCAATCCGATAAAGGTAGATAACTGTGTGAAGATTATCCGGAAAATGATAACATGGCGGTAAATCGGCCATGTTGTGTTCGCCTCCCATTCATTTGGCTTTAAATCGCATCAGCAGTATTTCATCTATTTTGAGATGTAATACTCATACATGGTGCAAAATGATCTAAAGCTTTACTTACCACAAGGATTGAGTCGGGCACGTCCATGCCGGGGTCGAGTCCCTGATTACAGTTTTTCGATTTTAACCAATTCCCAAACAAAAACGACATCTGACCACTTAGCTGCAGACGAATATTAAAGACATTATGGGAAAAGAAGAAATTGCTCTAAACGAGCAATTTCTCCTTTTCCCACAATTTTTTTCTGCCCTATCGGAAGACTATTTTTTAATTTCATCACATTTTGAAATGTCGTCTGCATAATCTTTCAATTTGGGACAGTCGAAAATTTTGTGTTTGTTAAAGTGTTAAGCACTTCCGATATTTCATACATATTCGTTTTAACACATATCCAACATGTGTCTAAGTCAATCTTGTAAGTTTGTTTTCGTTTGCTGGCTTGTTTGCTTTTGTTTGTGTACACCAACCCTTGGTGTGTTTTTTTTATACAAAACTATGCGCTTGACCTTCATTGCTAGAAAGCTGGGTATTCCAAAGTAACTAAAATACCAAACACATTTGGGAGCAAGAAAACGTGTCAGGTCTACACGTCAGTTTTAATTTCTGATGCCGTTAATCATGTGAACAAACACCCAATTTGAAAATCTGGCTGTCTTGATTGTCTATACGTTTGGGTCTCAATGTCTGCATTCACGAAGAAGAAAAAAGAAATAGAATACGTTGAGTTCGAATAAACAATCATTTTCAGAGGCTTGTTCTCAGGTGTGATAACCTTATGTTCAGTGTTGTTTGACAAGGACTCATTCTCAAGGACACGTCAACACAAACTGGTTTGAAAGAGATCACGTCTGTAATGTCACGGTGTTTTAGGCCTTTATAAAACGTAACATTATCTTTTACAATGATATCATATTGGTTATATCCATTTCGCAAGGACTTACACAGTCTTCGAAATTAGGACATTGCGCGGTAGGCGAATAAACCCTCTACCAAACAGCAAATTTTCGATTGTCCCAAATTGAAAAGAGTTTGCAGGCGACATTTCCAAATATGATAAAACTGAAAAATAATCTTCAGTTAAGGCAGAAAACAGTGTGGGAAAAGGTGAAATTGCTCATTAAGAGCAATTTCTCCCTATTATGTTTTTCAGAGTTGTCTGCAACAAAGTGGTAAAATGTCATCATTGTTTGGTAATGGGTTAACATACAAGATTCTTATCTGTATAAACCCCATCGCGTGTTAAGCATGTTGTTTTACCATTGTGAATTATCAATATTTTTGAAAAAGATCAAATACCCACACATTTGAAATGATCGACCGATTATAACTCACGGTTTGCTACTTTGGCACATTTAAAGGCACATAAAAGGAGACAAGTACAAATATATCACTGAAAAAATATATGGAGTTCTTTTATTATATTCATATAAGTCATGATAATTAATTTACGAATGCATTGAGAACCTATTAAAAAGACTCCTTTAACATAAGTTATTTTGTGCTTGAAATGCAGTTGTCTCCAATTCAATCATGTTTATCAACAACCTGCTTGTTTAAATATTCAAAATAACGAATTTTGATTGGTCGGTTCAAATATTTCTGCATCAACTGTCAAGGTCAGGGTGAAGAATCACACAATCTGACTAATTAAACTGGCTAATCTGGGTTATTTCTTGTTGGCTTTCACATTAAAGTTGTGCTGTTTGGGGTATTTTAGGTGATAACTATTTGAATCTGACCCAAAGTTTACCAAATAATGTGGTTTGATGGATAAAGCATTAATCTCCTTTTATGTGCCTTTAACGCCTGGGTTTGTTTCCCAATACTATCACTTTGGAATTGTCGATATCTATATCCAACTTCCATTTTGCTGTAGCATATACATCGTTTCAACTATGTCTCCCTTTCATTCTGAGAAATTTCAAAGAGTGTCGTAAGCACGAAAATGTACCACACAGTTCATGAAAGCATAAAGATGAAGGTTGTTTAAACATGATCTTATCGAGATCGTTTTAGGAAAACATCAAAATTCAGTTTTTCCCAAAGTAAGCTGATATTATTTCTATCAAGTAAATATTCTTCGATGTCACCGTGTCTTACACCTCTACAACATTGGAAAAAGGCGAATGCTGGTTATTGACCCCACCATATGACTTATTACTGTACACGTTTTTAATAACATTAAACACGTTTCCATAGAAACGGTATCTCCAAAGCTTTGAAAAGAGGACAGAGCTCCAAATGTTGTCAAGAGTAAAAGAAAAATAGAGAAAAGATAATCGTGTACATATTTATCTTCAAGTTGGAGAGGAGGACATATG
This sequence comes from Cerastoderma edule, assembly GCA_947846245.1. Lineage (NCBI taxonomy): Eukaryota > Metazoa > Mollusca > Bivalvia > Cardiida > Cardiidae > Cerastoderma > Cerastoderma edule. Next base: position 3,761,715 of record OX401408.1, read on the forward strand.
CTTAGAATATAGTCAACAATTAAAAAAAAACAGAATCCTCTACATGTCTACCTTTAGGTTCCAGGCCAACACGATAGTAAATCTGGAAAATTGACTAGATAACTACAGCTTAGTGACACATACAGACGAAAGGAATCACTTGAAGCGTTTCAAACGGGTGACACTTGTGGTTATCCTAGTCATTTTGTTATACATTGTAAAACGTGGTACGCAACATGACATTACGGAGCCAAATAGTGGCAATGACAGAAGCTTTACACCGGATATGATCATCTCAAAGCATAAAGCGGTCGAGGATGGACCACAAACACTGTGTTTACACGTTGACCCTGCTGTGAGAAATGACGAACTTTCACCCGTTAAGGATTACGAACGGTTAACGCGTGTGTGTCCATGTTTCTATGATACTAAATCGGCATGGCATATGAATTTTAACATTGAACGGATGTACCAGTTTCGCCCCTATCAAGACTCCGAAAAGCCAAAGCCAGTGTCCTCAGTTTTTGGAAAAGTGTTTGGCAGTGTTTTTGATGCCAAACGCAGACCAACGATTCCAAAAATCATCCATTTCATTTGGACAGACGAAATCATACCAGCGTTGATAATATGAAACTGTTTCGTTCCACTCATCCCACGTGGAAGATTCAATTCTGGACCCTGAAAGCCGGCCGGTCCTTCATAGAACAACACGAACCACAACTCACATCCCTATACGATACATTAGCCATCGTGTTCAAACCGGATGCCTTGCGCTATATTCTTATTTACCACATCGGCGGTATTTCGACCTCGACAGTAAGGTCATAAAACCTATCGACGAAATACGACTGCGTGATTGGGCCAGAACCCGTCGAAAACGCCGTGACAATTTAAAACTTGCGGCCCTTTAAGCCAATTCGGGATTTCTATGCATACCAGGACACATATTTTTCCGCCGAGTGATCGCTTTTATACCGGTACACGAAAAGTAAAACCGGGCTCTGTGTTCCTGTCTAATTGTCTTAATATTTTTCTTGACGAACAACTGAATAATGAAAAGGCTGCCAAACAAGCATTTAAAATCAAGATGGTGCCGCACGATTTCTTTGAGTACGTCGTCAATAATGGACATGAAGTGCACCGCGATGTGGTAACTATACGGTTCACACCCAGAAATACTTGTCTTTGTGTAAACACGCTGATAAAGTGGAACATTCCGATGACGAACGACTAGTTATCACCGATTGTGAAAGGATGTATGACACGTTGTACCAGGAGATTCCAGAGGGAAAGAAACAAGTGTTTGACGCACGCGTAGAATGGATTTCCCATGGCGAAGCCAATCGGGAACCCTCGACGAAGAGACTAATCGAGCATGTGCATTATGGGACCCATTTGAAGCACATATTTAAAAAGGTGGATTTTAAAAAAGAAAATAACCATTCCAAGGTTCTTCCAGGCATAACCATCCATCTATAAGTCTTTAGACTATAGTACTAGAGTACAATGTGTACTTGACTTGGTGTGTCAACAAGGCAAATTAACCATGTGTCATAAATTGATAACCAAAGACATGAATGCTCAAAAGACGCAAAGTTGTGTAACATCGATTACATATTTAGTTGTACTTGTAAACTCTTTGTTTTGGTGGTCAATAACCTAACCTTTAGAATGTTGGATTATTTTCTCAAAAATATCTTTTTGTCGCTTGCCTTCCAAAATATTAAATATCGGCTTAGTTTTGTTGAAGAAAGGTACTCGGAGCAGCAAACAAGGTTAGATCACAGGCCAGCCGTCAATTTACTTGGCGGCTGGTATGGATCTTACCTGTTTGCATAAGCACAAAGTCGGTTCCAGCACTGTAAGGGTTAAAGGCACATAAAAGGAGATTAATGCTATATAAAATTATATTAATTGGTAAACTTTTGGTCAGATTCAAATAGTTATGACCAAAAAAAACAACCCATTAGCACAACTTAAACGTGAAAGCCAACAAGAATTAACCCAGATTCTTCACCCCTGACCTTGACAGTTGATACAGAAATGCTTGAACCGACCAATCAGAATTCGTTATATTGAATATGTTAACAAACAGGTTGTTGATAAACATGATTGATTTGGAGACTACTATATTTCAAGCATAAAATAACTTATATTAAAAGAGACTATTTAATAGGATTTCAATGCATTCGAAAATTAATTGTCATGAGTTTTATGAAAATAATAAGATAACTCCGCATAATTTTTTAGTAATTTATTTCTACTTATCTCCTTGAATGTGCCTTTAAGAAAGAGAAATCTAAGTAATACTTAGTGATTTCGGGATTTAACTGCTTTAAGTATAAAACTAATTAAATGAATACTCAAACGCATGCAGTGTGATCGTTTGCGTTGTCTTTCGTTAAAGATATCCCTTATTATAGAGCTATACCATTTTCCAGGGTTTTCTTCCAGGCACTCGTATCCAGTAAGGGAAAACTTTTGATGAGAATGTGCATTGCGCCATGATCACGAAAAACTGTTAGAACAACGTTTAGACATACCCCTATAGGTGATATATTTGAATGTCTCATTGTGATGATTTCAAAATATAGTGAAACATTTCATTTTCAAAATCACACTGATGTGAAAAATCACACTTGGGTTTGATAAAGACTAACCTATCGAAACTGCTTCTTTAAGCATTTACGATAGTACGACGTTTGAATACCGTTTAACCCATTATCAAACAATTGCGACATTTGACCATTTTGTTGTAGACGATTTCCGAAAACTTTGTGGGAAAAGGAGAAATTGCTCTAACGTGCAATTTCTCCTTTTCCCACAATATTTTCTGCCCTATCAGAAGTTTTTTTCATTCCATCACATTTTGAAATGCCGTCTGCCAACTCTTTCAAATTGGGATATTCGAAGATTTGGCGTTTGGTAAAGGGTTAAGAACGAAGATTTCAGATATTTATGATTCAATGAATGGATTAGAAATCTAAAACATATTAAACACAGGTTTTATTACCAATCCAGTATTTACGTCAAACGTGGTGGCGGTGTGAACATTCAACTCGGCTCTCAAGTTTGTGTATTTATGTGCGATAAAGACATGCATAACTTACATTGTCTCTGCTCATCGTGAACTGCTTCTATGATTAAAGCCGACATGTATACACATAAAGAGAATATAATAAACCAATTAATTAATAGCATCTCGATGATATCAAAAGTTTGTCACTCGTATAGATGTAATCGGGTTAAAAATTTCGTTCCCTAGGAAGTCCTTTATATACAATATACTAACTTACTTATGTTCTAATGGGGGGCCTCCGTTGCCTAGTGGTTAGAGTACAGAACTTGAAATCACATGGCCCCTCTCCTGAGAGGGATATAGATTTTCATGAGAGGCAGTCTCCCGACTGACTGACGGAATGCCGATGGTTCTACCCGCCTTGACGAGCCCTTATGGGCAGTTGAGTATGGGGTTTTCCTCCATCATTAAGAGTCAGGCATCGCTACATAACTGAAATAATGTTGATGTGATGTAAAACCCATATAAAAAATATTCTTAGGGTTTTAATGCTATGTAAATGTTCTAATGTGTAATGAATTGTATATATATATATGGAAGAGACTTACATAAAGAATATATATACTCATATTCGTGACAATACTTTTATATCATCAGAATCCAATCAATTCGTCTCTTTTTATCGTATTCAAAAGAAAGAAAAGTTACTTATTTGGGGGTTTCGTCTCACTTTTGCTACAAAAAAAGATACCTCGACTGAGTCAGGAATAACAACGTAACCACATATATTTTTATTTCATACAAAATAAAAAACAACATGTATATAACAATACCGGAACAATACCAATCGAATCGGATGACGCATTCTATACAAATCATCGGAGTTTACAAAATGGAATCGATTGATCCTCTCGCTCATCTTAACGATGTGAATTAAAATGTTTGATTAAGAAGCAAAAGAATAGTTCGACGAGTTTACATAATGATAATGCTTGTATGCAAACGGCAGCCACTGTTTAACCCTTTAACAAACGCCAGATATTCGACTGTCTCTAAAATAAAAAAGATTTTGCAGACGATATTTCAAAATGTGATGAAATTGAAAAAATATTGTTTTGATAGGGCAGAACACATTATTGGAAAAGGAGGAATTGCTCGTTAGAAGCAATGTCTCATTTTCCAAAATGTTTTCAAAAGTCGTTTGCGACAAACTGGTCTAATGTTGTTAAGGACATGTTCTACAGTTTTATAAGAAAATAACCCTTTTATAGATTTTTCTTATTTTTTGATAAGTAATCTAAAATTATATTGTGAATTCAAAAATGAAAAGAAAAACGCATGTCGACGAGTAAGATTTTTCGTAAAATGACAGTTTCCATGGTAACCGTTTAAGGCAAAAATGCCAAAATGACCACACCATCTTCAAGCCTTGACCTCTCGCTTAATGTGGATCTGTGACTGGTTCGACTCGGCTTTTGCTCCTTGCGAATTACCGGGTTCTTTCAGATTGTGCCATTGCTCCTTTGACCCGTATTTTAGCTTTGTTATGTACCTGGTTTGACTCGGCTTTTGCTTCTCCCTGCAAACTACCGGATCCATTCAGATTGTTCCCTTGATCCTTTGAGGCACCTTTAATATGGGCCTTGTCAAGCGTTGCCACCTCTTTGTTAGCGTTGTTTGGAGCGGTAGCTGACGAGAACGGTAGCACGGTTGAGGCAACAGACGCCACAGAGGGCTGATGACTTTTCGTAAGCGGTACTTGACTGCTAACGTTACCACCGCTTCGTATCCAGGTCGACGCACAGGTTTGAGTTGTAGACAAAACGGTCCTGTGCCGACTGCGAATCTTCAGATATATAACGGCATTCATACTGGATAGGCAGATAAAGGGCAAAACAAACTCCACTATGGACGTACTCGCTGTGAAGTTGAAATCGTAGGCAAACTGATCTAAAGCATTACTAACCACAAGGATTGAGTTAGGCACGTCCATGCCGGGGTCGAGTCCCTGATTACAGTTTTACGATTTAAATCAATTACCAAACAAAAACGACATTTGACCAGTTCGTTGCCGATAACTCTAGAAAACACTGTGGAAAAATGAGAAATTGCTCTTAATGAGAAATTCCTCCTTTTCCCTTTATGTGTTCTGCCCTATCAGAAGACTAGTTTTCAATTTCATCACATTTCGAAATGTCGTCTGCAAACCCTTTCAATATGGTCAGTCAAAAATTGGTGTTTGGTAAAGGGTTAAGCACTTCCGATATTTCAAATATACTCGATTTAACACATATCCAACACGTGTCTAAGTCAATATAGTGTGTTTGATTTCGTTTGCTGGCTTGTTTGCTTTTGTTTGTCTGTGTATACAAACCCTTGTTATTTTTTATATAAAAGTATGCCTTTGACCTACATTCATTGCTAGTAGGCTGGTTATTACGAAATAACTCCATATATTTTTTCAGTAATTTATTTGTACTCCTCTCCTTTGATGTGCCTTTAAACTAAGTCAATCGATTATCGACGCGACACGTCGTATGGAAATATTGGCATGAAAGTAATTCTGTTTTGAAAGGGATTGTGTTTTCATGCTCGATTAGATTACCCTTCTTACAACTGTCAATCAATTCGATATAGTGTGGATTTATATAAGTGGAATAACGAGTTCGGTTTGGTAAGTCTTTATCTTCATTTTAGCATACCGTTTCGTTTATGTTTTTTTCTTGTGTGCTTTCTACATTTTTTTCTCGAGTTTATTCCCTGTATTTATGTGTTTCTCTTTATCTCTCTTTTTTTGTTCCATTGTATTAAATATTTCATTGTTGGTTACCGTATTATTTGTGTACATGTATATGTCGAATTGTGGCGTGGTACTTGTACTAGACGTAACAGAGACATAAGCACTAATTAAAAACATAAGTCATATAACTTTGGCATTTTTACAAACTTGTGCACCATCTTTTCGATTTCGTCCTCAGTCTCTCCTTCAATGCACTTTCAACAATTGATGAAACACGATTTCGTCACGGTGTCAGGAAATGTTGTACTGTTGATTACGCCCGCTTCCAACTCGGTTCGTGGATTAACTCGGCCGGGTCAACTAGACCTGTTATGTAAACTGAAATGGCTTTTGGGGAATTGTAATGTTTTGCTATAAACAATGTAAATTTGTTTAATGCAGCGAAGATATTGTATTGTATTTCATATTAGTTCTTTAAGAGACGTTTGTCCAATATGTATATGATACAGCATTCGCTTAAAACATTTCAAACAGAAACAAACTGTGAATGACTAATCAATACTTTTAGTAGAGTACTTGAACAACGTCGTATATAGAATATACGACATAATGAAATGATATAACAAAATCCGGTTATTCAGATTTTGGAAGGTGAGAGGGAAATGTCCAAGTTAATCATTTATCATAGCACGCAGTTTCCATTTCTTAAAAATTTTACAAATAGTTAATAACACCAGAGTGTACTTTTTCAATTATATTTCATAATCATATAAAGGCCACATTTTCAATGCGTAAATGGATACCAGTAAAACAGCTTACAGAAGGGTTTCAGTTGAGGGTCAAATTTAACCCTTTACCAAAAGCCAAATTCTGACTGTCCCAAATTGAAAAGAGTTTGCAGGCGACATTTCAAAATGTGATAAAACTGAAAAATAATCTTCAGATAAGGCAGAAAACAGTGTGGGAAAAGGAGAAATTGCTCATTAAGAGATACTTCTCATTTTCCCATAATGTTTTCCAGAGTTGTCTGCAACAAAGTGGTCAAATGTCGACATTGTTTGGTGATGGGTTAACATACAAGATTCTGACCTGTATAAACCTCATCGCGTATAAAGCATGTGGTTTTACCATTGTGAATTGTCTATTTATGTTAAAATAAAACACACGCACATTTGAAATGATCGACCGATGCAAACACACAGACAGATACTTTGGCACATCTTTAACGCTTGTGTTTGTCTCCTAATACCAGCAGTTTGGAATTGTCAATATTCATATAATAAACTGTCATTTTTTGCAAAAGCATTTAAAAAGGTAAAGGTAAAGGTTATTTTATCATAGTGTCACCCCTATTGAAAGGACCAGCAAATTTTAACAGCCGTTTGGATCGAACCTTCGACCTCCCTGTCCCGAGGCGGACGGCTTTACCACTAGGCCACGGTGACGGTACATATAAATCTTTTTAACACTGTCTCCATTTAATTCTGAGATATTTCAAGGAGTACAGTGTTGTCTGCACGAAAACGTACTAAACATTTAAGGAAAACATCAAGATCTAGGTTGTTTAAGGATTATCTTATATCAAACTAAATATATTAAATCATATTATCGAGTTGGTCGTAGTGTTCTTAAATTTGTAGACCTCTTAAAAAGTAAGAATAGAAAATTATTATGGAATTTAGCTATATTTTTACGCAATGCCTTTTTGCTCAGAATAAGTTTCACCAATGACTATTAATCATTATTTTCCTAACATAACTATGTGTTTTGGGTCTTGTGTGTAATAATGTTCATCCTCCATATGTATATGTTAATGTTATTGTAACTGCTTACATACATTATATCTGACCTAAAGAATTGTAAATGTGTTCTTTTTTGTATGTAACCAGAAACTTTGTAAAGTTTACGTTACTGAATAAAAGATTTATCTATCTATATCATTTTAAAAAGACATCAATATGTAGGTTATTTATAAAACATAATCTTATATCATTTTAGGAAAACATCAAGACCCAGGTTGTCTCCAGGAAAGCTGTTTTTATTTCCATCAAGTAAACGTTCTTCGATAGTGCCGTGTCTTACACCTCTTCAACATTTAAAAGAAAATGCGATTATTGGTAATTGAAACTACCATATGTCTTGATATTACTGTACACGTTTTCTTACAACATTAAATAAGTCTCTCTTAAAAATTGTAACAGGACAGAAGCTTGGAGCACAGGGAATAGCTCATAATGTTGTCAACAGTGTATGACAAAAAAAAATCTACATATCTATCTTCAGGTTTAAGGCCAACTTTACAGAAAAACGGAAGACAGACTAGAGCCAAGAGATACATCCAGAAGAAATGAATCACTTGAAGCGTTTCAAACGGGTGACACTTGTGGTAATCCTAGTCACTTTGGTATACATTGTAAAACGTGGTTCGCAACATGACATTACGGAGCCAAATAGAGGCAATAACAGGAGCCATGCACCAGATATGATCATCTCAAAGCATGAAGCGGTCGAAGATGGACCACAAACACTGTGTTTACACGTTGACCCTGCTGTGCGAAATGACGAACTTTCACCTGTTAAGGATTACGAACGGTTAACGCGTGTGTGTCCAGGTTTCTATGATACTAAATCGGCATGGCATGTGAATTTCAACGTTGAACGGTTGTACCAGTTTCGCCCCTATCAAGTCTCCGAAAAGCCAAAGCCAGTGTCCTCTGTTTTTGGAAACGTGTTTAGCAGTGTTTTTGATGCCAAACGCAGATCAACAATTCCAAAAATCATCCATTTCATTTGGACTGACGAAATCATACCAACGGCTTTCGTTGATAATCTGAAACTATTTCGCGCCACTCATCCCACATGGAAGATTCAATTCTGGACGTTGAAAGCCGGGCGGTCCTTCATAGAACAACGCGAACCACAACTCACAGCCCTATACGATAAATTAGCCAACGTGTTCAAAGCGGATGCCTTGCGCTATATACTTATTTACCACATCGGCGGTGCTTATTTCGACCTCGACAGTAAGGTCATAAAACCTATCGACGAACTCATCGACAAATACGACTGCGTGATTGGACCAGAACCTGTCGAAAACTCCGTATCAATTTTAAACTTGCGGACCCTTTTAGCCAATTCGGGATTTCTATGCATGCCAGGACACATATTTTTCCGCCGAGTGATCGATTTAATACCGGTACACGGAAAGGTACAACCGGGCCCCGTGTTCCTGTCTAAGTGTCTTAATATTTTTCTTGACGAGCAACTGAATAATAAAACAGCTGCCAAAGAAGCATTCGAAATCAAGATGGCGCCGCACGATTTCTTTGAATATACCGTCAATAATGGACATAATGTGGACGGTCGAATGAAAAAGTTGTGTGGTAACTATACTGTGCAGATTCAGAAATACCTGTCGTTGTGTCAAAACTCTGATAAAGTGGAACAATCCGATGACAAACGATCAGTTATCACCGATTGTGAAAGGATGTATGACGCGTTGTACAAGGAGATTCCAGAGGGAAAGAAACATGTGTTTGACGCATGCGTAGAATGGATTTCCCATGGCGAAGCCAATCGGGAACCCTCAACGAAAAGACTTATAGAGCATGTGCATTATGGGACACATAGGAAGCACATATTCAAAACGATGGATTTTAAAAAGGAAAATAACATTTCCCAGGTTCTTCCAGGAATAACTATAAATCTATAAGTCTTCAGACTATTTGTCATTGACTTGGTTTGTTAAAGGTTTGTCAACAAGGCAAATAAAATACGTGTCATAAATTCATAATTAAAGACTTGACAGCTCAAAAAACACAAAGTTGTGTTACATAGATTAAATATTTACCTATACATGTGAACTCTTTGTTAAGGTGGTCTTAAACTTAACCCTTAGGGTGCTGTGTAATTTTCTTAAAAATATTGTTGTGTCGCCTGCTTTCAAAAACATTAGATGTCTGCTTAGTTTTGTTGAGGAAAGGTACTCAGAGTACAAACAGGCCTGTCGCCGATTTAGTTCTCATTTGTCCTGGATCTAACCTGTTTGCATAAGCATGAACTTGGATCCTGCACTGTAAGGGTAGGGTCAATGAAACAGTAATCCAAATAGTATTTAGTAAATTCGCGATTTATTCGCTTTTAAACGTGAAAATAAATAAATACTCAAACGCATGCATTGTGATCGATTATTATTTCTTTCATTATAGCTATCCCTTATAAAAGAACTATACCATGTTTTGGCGTTTTCTTCTAGGACATCGTATCCAATAAATTGAAAACATTTGATGATAGTGTGCCTTTGTGCCATGACCTTAAGAAACTGTTAGAACAACTTTCAGACATACTCCTATAGCAATCTGAACACATCGGGTTTATCCAATGAAAACACCTCTGAAATAATAGGGATGACGCCATATTGTTTCCCTCGAGAATGACGTCACTTTACTTTCGTTTTTAAGAATAGATGTTAAATGTGAATTCTAAAAAGTCGTTAAATTTGATTGAGGAAACAATTATACATGCCACAACAACAATTTCGCCATTTGGTATGAGTTACTGATAAAGAAAATGATTAAAAAGGATATCCAACACTTCCATACACATTGAACTACTTAACGTGCACGCTTAGAAAATGTGTTAATTGCCGGATGCCGATTTACCCGAAAAATTGTAACCCTACACTTATATCTGAGGTGTATTTCACCGCTTACAGAAATACTCGAGTAGTTCCGATTGACTCCTATAGGCGACATATTGGAATTTCCCATTGCGATAATTATGAACATTTTCATTTTCTAAATCACACTGCAGTTAAACATCACGGTGGAGTTAGTCTGAATGATCCTGACGTAGATATGTTCTACATTTACAGCTTGAATCATCCGAGTAACACTTGGTTGTGATAAAGATTTACCTTCCGGAACTACTTTTTGAAGCATATGCATGTAGGTTCATGCCGGTTAATATACCGTTTAAGAACGACATTTTCAGATATTTATGGTCACATTCTGTTAAATTATTTATGAAAATATATGATACATTGTATTTCTAACTGCACGTCAAAGGTGGCGTTTATTTGAACATTCAACTCGGCTCCCGAGTTTGTGTATTTATGTGTGATAGAGACATGTAAAACCTACATTGTCTCTGCTCATCGTGAACTGTTTCTATGATTAAAGCCAACATGTATACACATAAAGAGAATAGAATAAACCAATTAATTAATAGAATTACGATGGTATAAGAAATGTGTCCCTCATTTGGATGTTACCGGGTTAAAAGATTCGTTCCCTTGAAAGTCGTTTTTATCTTCTGCTTGATAACACTCATGTTGTAAATATGATAAATATCTCATGTATGTTTTATTGTTTATAACTGTGACAGTGTCCTATAATTCAAATTTGAATTGCCATATACATATATTCTGATGGTGTGTATGTCATGTAAATGATTTAATGTGTACAGAGTTGTATATATATATATGTGGAAGAGACTTACATAACGGATATAATTATATACTCATATTCGTGACATTGTTTTTATATCATCAGAATCCAATCAATTCGTCTCTTTATATCATATTCAAACGAAAAGAAAGGTTACCCATAAGGAGTAACGTCTCCTTTTTGCTACAGAAAGGATATCTTGACATATGAGCCAGAGATTATAATGTAACCACACATATTTTTATTTCATATAAAACAAATAACAACATGTAGATAACAATATCGCAACAATAACAATCGACTTAGAGGTCGCAATCTGGACGAATCATCGGATTTTTCAAAATGGAATTGATTGATGTCTCTCTCATCTAAATGATAAAAATCAAAATATCTGACTGAGAAGAAAAAAATAGTTCGACCAGAAAAAATGGTGTTTTTTCTTGTACACAAGTTTTGCCATATTACTTAGCCAAATTTTGAGATAATAGGGTATATTTATTTGAACTTAATCATTAATTTGCAGTATTGCCAGCCTAGCCCAACATTGAAATAATAGGTTATGTTTTTGAGACATACTCGTTACTTTGCAGTATTGCTTAGCCAAACACTGAAATAATAGGGTATGTTTATTTTAACTTACTCGTTACTTTGCAGTATCGCCTAGCCCAACATTGAAATAATAGGGTATGGTTTTTTTTAACATACTCGTTACTTTGCAGAATCGCCTAGCCCAACATTGAAATAATATGGAATGTTTATTTTAACTTACTCGTTACTTTGCAGTATTGCCTAGCCCAACATTGAAATAATAGGGTATGTTTTTTTAACATACTCGTTACTTTGCAGTATTGCTTAGCCCAACATTGAAATAATAGGGAATGTTTATTTTAACTTACTCGTTACTTTGCAGTATCGCCTAGCCCAACATTGAAATAATAGGGTATGTTTATTTTAAGAAACTCGTTACTTTGCAGTATTGCCTAGCCAAACATTGAACTTAAAGGGTATGTTTATTTGAACTAACTCGTTACTTTGCAGTATTGCCTAGATCAACATTGAAATTAAAAAGGTATGATTATTTGAACTAACTCGTTACTTTACAGTATCGCCTAGCCCAACATTGAAATAATAGGGTTTTATTTTATCTTACTCGTTACTTTGCAGTATCGCCTAGCCCAACATTGAAATAATAGGGAAGGTTCATTTGAATTTGCTCGTTACTTTGCAGTATCGCCTAGCCCAACATTTAAATAAGAGGGTATGTTTTTTTTAACATATTTGTTCCTTTGCAGTATCGCCTAGCCCAACATTGAAATAATAGGGCATGTTTATTTGAACTTACGCGTTACTTTTCAGTATCGCCTAACCAAACATTGAAATAATAGGGTATGTTTTTTTTAACAAACTCGTTACTTTGCAGTATTACCCAGCCCAACATTGAAATAAAAGGGTATGTTTATTTGAACTAACTTGACACTTTTCAGTATTACCCAGCCACACATTTAACTAATAGGGAATGTTTATTTGAACTTACGCGTTTCTTTGCAATTTTGCCTAACCCAACATTGAAATAATAGGCTATGTTTTTATTAACTCACTCGTTAATTTTCAGTATTGCCTAGCCCAATACTGAAATAAGAGGGAGTGTTGTTTTTTAACTTAGACATATTTTAGCATAATTTGTTTAGTAAAAAGGTACCCAATTGTGTAAGTGATTACCTTTGATAAACGACTGGATCCCATTGCCTTCTCTATAAAAGTCAGCAGTGTTTTATCATTATAAATGTGTCAATAAATGTTGCTTTTAATCGTGACCAGTCAAAAAGCCCCGTCCGAGGGACTGAAAAAACGTACAGAATTCGGATTTTCCTCTTTTCCTTTCAAAGAGGCATCAGGAGGGGTGATCACATGACCAATGTTTACACTAAAGACCGAACAAGATGGCCGCGCCTGGGGTATGTTTGCTTTTTACAGCAGATTGCTTTTGTTTTTCACTATTTTATATACACCATGATCCGCCCATCGACTTTCCGGTTCTGGTGGTATATAATAAACCATGGTTTATAACGGCGTTACGTCTAACACTCGGTAGAGAAATCGTTACGGTTTGGGGTCATTCGCATCCCTCGACTCTTGATTCCCTGCAGGGTCTTTGAGTGAACGGCACGGCCAAAATGAAAACTACATTCCCAGGCGGTTGGGGAAAATTGATCGTCGTAACATTGCGTATATAAAGAAGTGGAAAACAAAAGTAATCTGCTAAAAAATGCATAAATATAAGAAACGATCACGTGATCACCCTGCCTGGACATACATATTTGGTTCAGTAATTCAAAAGGCATGATGCGACTGTGTAACACGACACATTTTGACAACTAGCAGTCACAATTACTATATACTACAAAGAAGCAATTTTAACATTATGCTGATCCAACTCTTCCAGTGCGTAATGACTGAAGCCTTCCGTTCAACCGTAAAAACCGAACGAAATGGCGTCTATAGAAAGAGCTATTAAGCGCATATAACAACGGGTTCACTGCGGATTTGATCCACAACACCCAATTGAAAAACTCGTAGAGACTGACGTTGAGGCATTTGTCCCCGCAGAATGCAATCACCATCGTTGTTACCGTATAAGGCGCTCATAGCAACAAGAAAACCACGACGAGTATGGCCAAGAACCTTGCAGCCTTAACCTCACGCTTAACTTTGATCTGTGACTGGTTCGACTCGGCTTTTGCTCCTCCTTGCGAATTACCGGATTCTTTCAGATTGTGTCCTTGTTCCTTAGACCAACATTTAGCTTGAATCTGTACCTGGTTCGACTCGTCTTTTGCCTCTCCTTGCGAACTACCGGATCCATTCAGATTGCTCCCTTGGTCCTTTGACCCATATCGGAATTCCTCATTGCGATAATTATGAACATTTTCATTTTCTAAATCACACTGCAGTTAAACATCACGGTGGAGTTAGTCCGAATGATCCTGACGTAGATATGTTCTACATTTACAGCTTGGATCATCCGAGTAACACTTTGTTGTGATAAAGATTTACTTTCCGGAACTACTTTTTGAAGCATACACATGTAGGTTCATGCCGGTTTATAATACCGTTTAAGAACGACATTTTCAGATATTTATGGTCAAATTTTGTTAAATTATTTATGAAAATATATGATACATTGTATGTCTAACTGCACGTCAACCGTGGTGTTAATTTGAACATTCAACTCGGCTCCCGAGTTTGTGTATTTATGTGCGATAGAGACATGTAAAACCTACATTGTCTCTGCTTATCGTACACTTCTGTTATGATTAAAGCCAACATGTATACACATAAAGAGAATAGAATAAACCAATTAATTGATAGAATTCCGATGATATAAGAAATGTGTCCCTCATATGGATGTTACCGGGTTAAAAGATTCGTTCCCTTGAAAGTCGTTTTTATCTTCTGCTTGATAACACTCATGTTGTAAATATGATAAATGTCTCATGTATGTTTTATTGTTGATAACTGTTACAGTCTCCTATAATTCAAATTTGAATTGCCATATACATATATTCTGATGGTGTGTATGTTATGTAAATGATTTAATGTGTACAGAGTTGTATATATATGTGGAAGAGACTTACATAAAGAATATGATTATATACGTATATTCGTTACATTGTTTTTATATCATCAGAATCCAATCAATTCGTCTCATTATATCGCTTTCAAACGAAATAAAAGGTTACCCATTAGGGGTAACGTCTCCTTTTTGCTACAGAAAGGATATCTTGACATATGAGCCAGGGAAGGTAACGTAACCACACATATTTTTATTTCATATAAAACAAATAACAACATGTAAATAACAATACCGCAACAATAACAGTCGACATAGAGGTCGCAATCTGCACGAATCATCGGATTTTTCAAAATGGAATTGATTGATGTCTCTCTCATCTTAACGATGAAAATTAAATCATCTGACTGAGAAGAAAAAACTAGTTCGACCAGAAAAAAATAGTGTTTTTTCTTGTTTGTAAGTTTTTCCATATAACTTAGCTAAATTTTGAAATAAAAGGGTATGTTTATTTGAACTAAC
Source organism: Cerastoderma edule (assembly GCA_947846245.1). NCBI lineage: Eukaryota > Metazoa > Mollusca > Bivalvia > Cardiida > Cardiidae > Cerastoderma > Cerastoderma edule. The sequence continues at coordinate 3,776,993 of OX401408.1, forward strand.
TCGTTAATTTGCAGTATCGCCTAGCCCAACATTGAAATAATAGGGTATGTTTTTTTTAACATACTCATTACTTTGCAGTATTGCTTAGCCAAACATTGAAATAATAGGGTATGTTAATTTGAACTTACTCGTTTATTTGCAGTGTTGTCTAGCCCAATTTTGAAATAAGAGGGAGTGTTGTTTTGAACTTAGACATATTTTAGCATAATTTGTTTATTAAAAAGGTACCCAATTGTTTAAGTGATTACCTCTGATAAACGATCAGATCCCATTGCCTTCTCTATAAAAGTCAGCAGTATTTTATCATTATAAATGTGTCAATAAATGTTGCTTTAAATCGTGACCAGTCAAAAAGCCCCGTCCGAGGGATTGCTAAAACGTACTGGATACGGATTTTCCTCTGTTCCTTTCAAAGAGGCATCAGGAGGGGTGATCACGTGACCAATGTTTACAAAAATGGCCGACGCCAGAGGTACGTTTGCCTTTATATATACCATGATCCGCCCATCGACTTTCCGGTTCTGGTAGTATATAATAAACCATGGTTTATAACGGCGTTACGCCTAACACTCGGTAGAGAAATCGTCACGGTTTGGGGTCATTCGCATCCCTCGACTCTTGATTCCTTGCTGGGTCTTGGAGTGAACGGCACGGCCAAAATGAAAACAACATTCCCCGGCGGTTGGGGAAAATTGATCGTCGTAACATTGCGTATATAAAGTAGTGGAAAACAAAAGTAATCTGCAAAAAAATGCATAAATACCTGCTCTTTCATAGGCACCGCCATTTGCAATCTATTTCATATCGTAAAAAATGATCACGTGATCACCCTGCCTGGACCTACATATTTGGTTCAGTATTTTAAAAGGCATGAGGCGACTGTGTAACACGACACATTTTGACAACTAACAGTCACAATTACTGCTATACTGCGAAGAAGCATTTTAACCATTATGCTGGTCCAACTCTTCCAGTGCGTAATGACTGAAGCCTTCCGTTCAACCGTAAAAACCGAACGAAATGGCGTCTATAGAAAGAGCTGTTTAGCGCATATAACAACGGGTTCACTGCGGATTTGATCCACAACACCCAATTGAAAAACTCGTAGAGACTGACGTTGAGGCATTTGTCCCCGCAGAATGCAATCACCATCGTTGTTACCGTATAGGGCGCCCATAGCAACAAGAAAACCACGACGAGTATGGCCAAGAACCTTGCAGCCTTAACCTCACGCTTAATTTGGATCTGTGACTGGTTCGATTCGGCTTTTGCTCCTCCTTGCGAATTACCGGATTCTTTCAGATTGTGCCTTTGGTCCTTTGACCAACATTTAGCTTGAATCTGTACCTGGTTTGACTCGGCTTTTGCCTCTCCTTGCGAACCACCGGGTCCATTCATGTTGCTCTCTTGGTCCTTTGACCCATATTTAGCTTGAATCTGTGCCTGGTTTGACTCGGTATTTACTCCTCCTTGCGAATTACCGGATTCTTTCAGATTGTGCCATTGGTCCTTTGACCAACATTTAGCTTGATTCTGTTCCTGGTTTGACTCGACTTTTGCTGCTTGCCAATTACCGGATCCATTCAGTTTGCACTCTTGGTCATGTGTCCCATATTCAGCTTGGATCTGTTCCTGGTTTGACTCGGCTTTTGCTTCTCCCTGCGAATGACCGGATCCGTTCAGATTGTTCCCTTGGTCCTTTGAGCCACATTTAGTTTGGGCCTTGTCAAGCGTTGCCACTTCTCCGTTAGCGCTGTTTGGTGTGGTGACTGACGAGCACGGTAGCACAGTTGAAGCAACAGACACAACAGAGGGCTGTTGACTTTTCGTAAGGGGAACTTGACTGCTAACGTTACCGACGCTTCGTATCGAGGTCGACGCACCGGTTTGAGCTGAAGACCAAACGGTCCTATGCCGACTGCGAATCTTTAGATATATAACGGCATTCATACCGGATAGGCAGATAAAGGGCAGGACGAACTCCACTATGGACGTGCCCGCTGTGAAGCTGAAATCGTAGGCAAATTCGACGTCACAGTCGTCTTTTTCCACGGTGGAATACCCCACCCAGTGGTTCCAACCCAGAATGGCAGGTCCGTAAACCAGGAACGAGACAATCCATGTGGCCAGTACCTGGATCCTTGCAATGGTCATGGTCATACGGACGGAGTAGTGAGACCCATAGATCAGCATTAATAAACGGTCAAGGCTCAGAAGAAGCATCAGAAAGATGGACTCGAGGCAGAACGTGAAGTCTGCCGTGAGCCAGATCTTGCAAAAGGCGTATCCAAACGGCCATGTGAAGCCCATAAGCGTGTACACAGCGTAAAACGGCATGCTGATGCAGGAGATAAGGAGATCTGTCACGGCAAGCTGAAATATGACGAAGTCGTAAGCGGTCTTGCGAGTTTTGTCCGTAGCGTAAGCGGCGATTGTCATGGCGTTGCCGCTTATACCAACAACTATCAGAAAAGCCAGACCGATCCCGGTCGAGGTTTGAACGGGTAGCGTCATTTCGACGTAGTCATACTCACCATAATCGTATTCATCCGCCATTTCAACGGTTGTTGTTGTTGCTGTTGTTGTTGTTGAAGCCAACATGGCCGTCGTTGTTGATGGGGTCATTATCGTTTGTTTCTGGCAGTGTTTTAAAGGCTGGAGAGAGAAAAGAAAAGACTTTTATAAAGTTGCTTAAATTTATCTTTAACACGTCAAGAGAACCCATGAATCCAAATCATTACATTATTTACACAAATGTAAATTCAACTCACGCGTTTTATTTTGACTGGCGATTGATGATCGTAACATTCGAGTTATTGCGTTTTTGGACTTTTTTTTTTCATATGCCTGGACACTGTGTACGCAATTTTTTTTCTTGCGTACAGGTAGCTACGCCCCTAACTATAATATTTGAGTTTTCATGAGATATTTTATCTAGGCTAAGTTATGGAGTGCTGATGATTCTTCCATGCCTGATTAACCCTAACGAGCAGCTAAGCTCTTTTGTTGGTCGCCCATCTCGAGTGAGACGGACAACGTGATTCTTGTATGACTGAATTGCTGTTGTCGAAACTATAACAATTCAAACAACTTCCCCAAATATGGAAAAAATAATTGAACAGCTTCTGAAACATGAACTATGCGAGGTCAGCTCGAAAGTTGTAGGCTACATGTACTACATGTACTTGGTCTTGAAAAAGCTGCTCATACTACTGTAGAATACGTCCAAACGGCAATCTCCAAACTCCGAGCAGGAATACTTCCATATGTTACGCTATAGTACAGTACCACTGCCATCATAGAAATCACGTGACGACAGAAACAGTCATGTGACCCAAACAATATAGCGCAGACGCCAAAGAAATGGGTTCTTCGTGATTGATTTCAACATGCCTTGCTTTGAAAATGAATGATGAATCAAATTCATGCATACTTTGAAAATTTGTTGCGAACCAACAAGAAAAAAAAATAAGGTTGCGAACTGGTTTGAGTACGATTTAAGCAACTTCTGACGGTTTTTTACCTATAAATATAGTTTGCCATTACTTATTTGTAATGATTGGGCCAAAAGAGTCAAACATTTAAAATTGAAAAATGCTGTATTCAGATTTCGTTTCAAAATTTATAAAGAAAAAGAAAATATAATCCTTCCAGATCTGGAAGGATTTTTTCTGTGATAGCAGAGAGCTCCTAACCAAAATGAAAAGGGAGGTCACTGCGAAGGAGAGCGGGCAATCACCTTCGTAGTAAGTCGTTACCTCAATTCACTCCCAATATCCTTGACGGACGGACGATAACTCTGCAAAGGAAATTGTCTTCACGATCCTATCCAATCCAATCCACAATACAATACAACATAATACAATACAATACAATACAATCCACAATACAATGCAATACAATGCAATGCAATACAATACGATACAAAACGATACACTTTATTTCAGTAAATAGGCCTCCGGTCCAAAAGACATATTACACAAATTCAAATTAAATTCATATATACTCATGACTATCATCAATGTTATTCCAATACGTTTTTAAGAAGAAAAGAAAAAAAATACGTTACAAAAATAATAGTAAGTCAAGTGGAAATGTGTTCCAGTACGTTTGATACATAGTAAGCTATGGTTTTCAAGGTTGTATTGTCATCGGTTTTAAAAAGAGCGTTCAAATTATCTAAGTTTGGACGAGTTTTTTACCTGTTGTTTAAATAGATAGGTGAAATATTTCAACTTTTCACATATAAAAATACATGGTATTCGTCCTAAACAATCATTATATCTTTGTGAAGAAAATAATATAGACAAACCCTGTAATTTCTATCAACGTTAAACTATCTACCAATTTCATCGTTAAGTTTTTGACTTGAGCATCTAAAACGAGCTATGTCTATCGATTTCAAAGTAACTATTTACACCACCCGCCATTCTCAACCAGTACTACAACCTCTGGTAAAAGTCATCCAAAGTTGTAATAACGTTATAAACCATATAGTATGCAATCTAAATAGTTCTGCAATACATATATTCATCCAATGCTTGCATTATTTGAAACACATTTTAAATTCGAAATTAATGAAACCAACCTGTGCTTCGTATGCAAATTAATACTTACGCTTTACATGATTCATCAAAATTTCATCTTCATTACATTTTTCGCTGTACTCCGAATAGTTCCGGCCACAACCGATGAATACCGCGACCGACGGATGTAATCCGATTAAATAATTAGTTTCAAAATGGCGGATTATGGGTATTCTACCTCGTGGTAAAATTCATGCTGATCAGTATTGAGTCACGCAAATATGTTCCTCAATACGTTTAGTTTAACGCCATTCTTGATGAAAATCTTTCCTTCATCCGCCCTACATACTGTGATGTGGAATGAATTTATGATAACAGACTGATTTGGTTAACACGACTTTCCGGGTTTATTGAATTTAATGCGATACGATTTATTCGTCTCCCTTCTCAAGGACGTTAATGTGTGCGACATGGTACTACAGTAGTGATACTGTTCAGCACACAAAATGGCAATTAAAGGTGCATGTTTGAAGGGGAGAAAATTTGAAAGTTATAATAAAATGTAGGTGAAACAATACAGTTTTCGTATAGTTGTTTGATATAATACTTCGTACAGTAGCTATTGAAAGTAAGATTAATTACGGAAGCGTCACTTCATCTAGGTATTACAGTTAACACGCGGTAAATTTCAAATGCAATATCACAATTCTGGATTAAAATCAATCTTAATCAACGCCATTCATACATTGAAGAATTAAACACGATCGAACTTTGATTAATTTTAGTCATTATATAACAGCATAGCTGTTGTATAGATTTAAAGAAATTAGTTATTAACTTTCAAATTTCCTCAAATATGTGAACATGTAACTCAAATGGACAAGGCAACCAAACAAACGGTACAAATAAAAGTATTTCATTTTTTTTACACCGGTATCTTACAATAATCCTTCATTAAAATGCTGCAATTACAAAGGGTGTACAAAGTAGTTCCTTACATTAACTTAATCCCATGTGAAATAATAGCTTTTACCCAAGGACGTTCTGATCCATTCCTACTGATTGTATGCAATCATTAAAATCGTCTTTTTTAATTGTTTGTTATTGTTTTAACATCTTGTTGGTATCGCAAGGAACAAACAGAAAATGCGTAAAATGTCGCATGAATGTTATCGAAGACGAATTACATTTTGTTTTGGTAAGCACATTTTATAGACATCTAAGAATCGAGGGATTGCCAAAATATATTTGTAGATGGCCTACTCAATAAATGTTCATCAGTCTTTTGAGTACACAATCCACAGTATTATTGCAGCAACTCGCAAAGTACCCATACACAGTTTTTAAATTCTGTCAGAATAATGATTAGCATTATAGTGTCTAGTCAGATGCTGGTAGATAAGAATTATATATACTGTCCATATATGTATCTCTTTCATAATAATAAAGAATAAGTTCAAACTTAAAAAATTACATAAACCACAAAACTAGCATCTTGTATGAACAATTTCCTCTGATTTCTTCTCCAGTTTATTCCCTAGAATACGATGACATCCCAATACTTAACTTGTTTTAAAAGTGCAACTGTTGGTTTACTGCCCACGCGTTTGATTAGAAACGAGGAAGAGATAATTTCGGTATGAACCCTTAGACTGTTTTGTAATTTTCTTAAAATAGAATGTCGGGTAATTTTCTGAAAAAAAAAAGATTTTGTTTCGTCTTCTTTCCAAACCCTTAAATGCCTGCTTAATTTTAATGGGGAAATATCATAGTTGCAAACAGGTTTGATCACAGTCCAGCCGCCAAGTAAATAGAACCTAACCTCATTTACATAAGTATGAAGTCGGTTCCAGCACTATAAGGGTTAACTAGGAACGACGAAGAGATGATTGCGGTATTAAATTGACGCTATTCCAGATGGGTGTGCATTACCTGTTCCTCATTCTAATGAACCAGCATTGCAAAGCGACCACGTAATAGGCAAAAACTGTCCGTATATGATATGTCTTGGAGAAATTAGATAACTTGTTTTGATCTAAATCTGCTTTAATCATTCTGGAGAAATATAGATTGGCTCAAACAAACCATTGAAGTAGCATGCACACCTGAAATTGTATTAAATAATGGCGGGGAAAATACAAATCGCGAAATTTGCGAAGACGTAATGGTACATGATTTGAACGAGGCTAATGTTTTCTTGGAATTCTTAACTCTGAGAATGCAGGGTAATTTTCTATGAATATATTTGTGTGTCGTCTGCTTTCCAGAACCTTGAATATATGCTTAATTTTGTTGAGGATGAAACTCAGAGGAGCAGACAGGTTAGATCAGAGGCCAGCCGCCAATTTACTTGGCGGCCGGCTCTGATATAACCTGTATGCATAACTATGAAGTCGGTTCCACCACAATAAGGGTTGGAAATCGCTGGATTTATCCACGTAAAAAGGATTACATGAATGATTGTAGATTCAAATGAACTGGAGATCATTATTGCGCGATAACATTAGCTCAAAATAGAACAAAAAGCTTTCTCCTGTATGATTTATATCAAATTGTCTCATTTTGTCTCAAACTAAGATAGCTTCTCTAGAAGAAATCACTGTGCCGAGAATTTTATTGTCCTAATAGTTTCAACCGACTGTCTCATTAAAGGCACATGAAAGAATATGAGAACAATGAAATTACTGAAAAATGTACTGATTTCTTCTATTATGTTCATTAAAGTCAGGAAAAATAATTAATGAATGCCGTGACACCCTATTAAATTAACTCCTTAAAATACGTTATTTTGTACTTGATATATAGTTGTCTCCAATTCAACAATAATGTTTATCAACAATATGTTTGTTTTCACACTTAAAATTATAATGAAATGAAGACAAGACGAAGCCGTGGATCGTTAGCGTAAGTTTAATGATGTTCTTCGGTGAAGTGGCGTGAAGACGGCGTGCTCACTCAGGTCCCCGACTAGTGCAGAACGGCCTGCTTATATATATAGTACCTTATCCGACATAATCTATGATGTAAGATATGTTATACAAGCCGTTGCGTAAACACTGTCTATATACTTGTTACGGCAGACCTGTAGCGATACCCCTTTCCTTCACTACACGCCCCTTTCTTATAAAAGAAAATTTAAAAAAAAGGAATTAACGTGCAATCCTTATAAAAGATCAAAACGAGAAGCAAATAATTTATAAATATACATATAACATATTAATGTTTATACCATAAGTCCTAACTTACTTTGATAACATGTAAATGAAATTAAGGAACACAAATAATATGTGGCTTTGAATTTCATAGATATCAAAGATAAACATATGTATATCCCGGGTCATGGCACCAAAATTGTGTCTTGTAATGAAATGAAGACAAGACGAAGCCTTGGATCGTTAGCGTAAGTTTAATGATGTTCTTCGGTGAAGTGGCGTGAAGACGGCGTGCCCACTCAGGTCCCCGACTAGTGCAGAACGGCCTGCTTATATAGTACCATATCGGACATAATCAAGCCGTTGCGTAAACACTGTCTAGACTAGTTACCACAGACCTGTAGCGATACCCCTTTCCTTCACTACACGCCCCTTTCTTATAAAAGAAAATTTAAAAAAAAAAGGAATTAACGTGCAATCCTTATAAAAGATCAAAACGAGAAGCAAATAATTAATAAGTATACATATAACATATTAATGTTTATACCATAAGTCCTAACATACTTTGATAACATGTAAATGAAATTAAAGAACACAAATAATATGTGGCTTTGAATTTCATAGATATCAAAACAAGAAGCATTAATGATAAACATACATTTTATATGGAATATAAGTATTAATTTCAGTAATAAATGTGTTTGAACTTCATCGATAATGGTATAAAAAGGAACTAAATTGATAAAAAATGAAATGAGATTTTAACTTGAGTCCAATCACTGTATAAGTTCTGTGACACAAAAGCAGGTTATAGTCCTGACATGAACTTGTTATGGGTAAACATCACGTTGTTTGTCCATCGGAGGTATGGGAAATCCATGGAGCAGTAAATAGGGAGCGGAATCGTCAACGACACGAAATCAGGTGTGTAGTTCAAACAGGAAATATTGTTATCATATATATATGTTTATAATTAATGCTTCTTGTTTTGATATCTATGAAATTCAAAGCCATGGAGCGGCAATCCTGGTCGTCCGCACTCCACTCTCCGATGGTATCTGTCCCTGACTCCCGAAACAGGTAAAGACATAGCCTAATATATCTTGCTAAAGCCCCAGGTGGTTGCATGGTCTATAACACAACCACATGGCAACCAGAGGTTAAACATATGTATATCCCGGGTCATGGCACCAAAAATGTGTCTTGTAATGAAATGAAGACAATACGAAGCCGTGGATCGTTAGCGTAAATTTAATGATATTCTTCGGTGAAGTGGCGTGAAGACGGCGTGCTCACTCAGGTCACCGACAAGTGCAGAACGGCCTGCTTATATAGTACCATATCGGACATAATCAAACCGTTGCGCAAACACTGTCTAGACTAGTTACGGCAGACCTGTGGCGATACCCCTTTCCTTCACTACAAAAATAAGGAATTCTGATTGGTCGTTTCAAAAGTTTGCGAATCACGTAACCAGGTTATAGGTGAAGAATCAGACACTCTGATTTATTAAACAGACTGATCTGGGTTATCTCTTGTTGGCTTTTACGTTTAAATTGTACTAATATTTTTTAATTGATAACTATTTGAATCTGACCAAGTGTTAACCAAACGATACAGTTTGATATAGCATTAATCTCGTTTCATGAGTCTTTTTAAAAGACAATCGTAACCACTCGGGTATTCATGACCCGAGGAATATAACTAGTTAATACGTGTTTAGTTGCAAATTCTGTATGAGATGTCCCGGCTAATAACACACTTTATATGAGCGCCCACGTAAAGTAGTCCAATGAACATCATTTGAAATAATTAGTGTTGGTCGATAACTCCATACGATGTAACGAAATCATGAGTTGTGAAAGATTTTTATTATGTCAGAAGTGTTTTCTTTTGAGAAACCCGATGAGTACAGATTGACAATAACCCTTACATTGATGGAACCAACTTCATGCTTGAACCTCTGTACTTTTGAAGATATCTAATTTGATATAGAAAACCAAAATATTTCTCCTGAATGATTAAAGCAGATGTAGATCATAACAAGATAACTTATTTCTCCTAGACATATCATATACGGACAGTTTTTGTTTATTACGTGGTTTCCTTGCCACACTGGTTCATTAGAATAATAAGAAACAGGTAATGCACAACTGTGTGAAATCGTGTTATTACATCTTCGTCGTTTCTAATTAACCGTTATAGTGCTGGAACCGTCTTCGTACTTATGTAGATGAGGTAAGAACCTATTTACTTGGCGGCTGACCTGCGATCCAACGATTAAAAGAAACCTATTTTAATCTGTCAAAGTACATATATCGTGGGCAGCAAAATAGAAATTGAATAACACTTTTGAATGGAAAGCTCTTCTGTAATTCCATGTCTTTGTTAAAATGTTTGTAAAATTATATATTACAGGTTATGTTTATAATAGAATAAATATTATTATGTTATGAAATGTTCGCTACTCTGAGTATCTTTCCCCATCGAAATCAAGCAGGTATTTAAGGTTTTGGAAAGCAGACGATACACAAATCTATTTATATAAAGCTACCCAGCATTTAAGGGTTGATACTGCTACCATATCCACCTATTCTAATTAAACGCGTGGGCAGCAAACGAACAGTTGTACTATTCAAACAAATTTCCTTACACCAAAATTAATTTTCTTTTAAGTATAACCCTAGGAATTGATTGTGACGTGTTATTACTAAGAAACAGTTTAAAGTAACGTTTGAATCAATAAAGAAAATAAAAGACGAATCTCTTTTGAGAATAAATGACACACATATTGGTAATATAAACCTTTCATGTAAGGATATTTATAGAAGTAGTTCCCTTCACACAAATTCGATCGTACACAGGTTAGTGCAAACGAACACCTGTCGAACTCAACGAACAATTTCATATCGATTGTGACGGAAGCTTTAAGCTTTTAAATTCACCCTCAACGGCTGCTCCCTAGATAGATAACCAGTACCCGCGCAAATGTGTTAGGCAGTCCCGGCAATTTTCACCACGCCGTTAACTGGGATCGAACCTGGAACCCTCGGTACAAAAAGCCGATGCTCTTCTACCTAACCCCTTACCAAACGATAATGACATTTGACCAGTTCTTTGCAGACGACTCTAGAAAACATTATGGGGAAAAATGAGAAATTGCTCTTAACGAGCAATTTCTCCTTTTCCAATAATGTGTTCTGCCCTACCTGAAGAGTATTTTCAATTTCATCACACTTTTGAAATGTCGTCTGAAAATATTTCTAATTTGGGACAGTTGACAATATGCTGTTTGGTAAAGGGTTAAGAACTGGTTTTTTTACAATGGCGAAGGGGAAATTCTGTAATGATATATCGCTAGATTTATGTAATATGATCATGATTCAGACATTTGATAACGACGCTTTCGTAGACGACTGAATACACGACAAAAAATCATGTATAGCTTAAAACAAGCAATTATTTCTTTTGTAAAGATGCTATCTAGAGACTTTTAAGAAGTTTTGACCAACTGGTACATCTATTTACGATTGCAATGATTTCATACAATCATTAGGAGGGGATCGAGAACGTCCTTGGTCGAAAGCTATTATTTCACAAAGGATTAAGTTAATGTTAGGAACTACTTTGTACACCCTTTGTAATTGTCGCATTTTAATGAAGGATTATTGTAAGGCACCGGTGGAAAAAAATAAAAGACCGTCATTTGTATCGTTTGTTTGGTTGCATCATCCATTAAAGGTACATGTTCACAGATATGAGGAAAATTGAAAGTTAAATACCAATTTACTAAAACTGCACAACAACTATGCTGTTATTATTTATAATACGCACTGAATTTTAATCATTAAAAGCAAAGTTAGATAGTGTTAAATTCGTTAAAGTGTGAATACAGTAAATTAAAATGGATTTTAAATGAAAAATAATCAGCAAAGTTAGATGTCGTAATAGTCTTTTAACCCTTTCCAAAACAACCAATTTTCGACTGTACCAAATTGAAAGAGTTTGCAGACGACATTTCAAAATGTGATTGAATTGGAAGATTATCTCCCGATAGGACAGAAAACATTGTTGGAAAAGGGAAAATTGCTCGTTGCGAGTAATTTCTCCCTTTTCCTCTATGTTTTCTAAACTCGTCTGCAAAAAAGTGGTCAAATGTCGTTATTGTTTGGGAAAGGGTTACGGGTATTAACAGTAAATTAATATGGAATTCATTCCGAAATCGTTACATCGCATTTGAGATATACCGCATGTTATCCGTAATATCTTTGTGATTATTTGACGCTTCCTTAATAAAGTATGCGTTCAAAAGCTACTGTACGTTGTATATCAAACAACAATACAAAAACTGTTTCATTTCACCGACATTTTTATTTTAAAATTTCAAATGTTCTCTCCTGCGAACGGGCACCTTAAATTGACATTTCGTGTGCTGAATAGTATCGCTACGGTATTACCATGTCGCACACATTAACGTCTTTGTGATGAAAGACGATTAAATCTTATCGCATTAAATTCAATAAGCCCGGAAAGTCGTGTTAACCAAGTCAACCGGTAACCTTTTATTTATTCCTCATCTCAGTGTACTCGGCGGGTGTAGGAAAGATTTACGACCCAGGATACCGTTTTACTAAACGCATTGAGAAACATAATTGCGTGATTCAATACTGATCTGCATTATTGTACCTTGTACCTTAAGGTAGAATGCCCTTAATCCGCCAGTTTGAAACTAATTCTTTCATCGGATTACACCTGTCGGTCTCGGTATACATCGGTCGTGGCCGGAAGTATTCGGTGTACAGCGAATAGTTCCGATTCCGACCGATGTATACCGAGAACAACCGAAGTAATCCGACGAAATAAAGAGTTTCAAAATGGTGAATTACGGGTATTCTACCTTAAATTATAGTACAATATTGTTATGTGACACGTCACTGAATGTGCCTCGGAGAGACGATTCTAATGACGTGCTTCTTTGCAGTTTTGCCTTTCTTGTATGAGAGCGGAAGGCTGCTTTGAATTTACTCAACTTCGTTGCATAAAATATTTCGGTAAAACTTTACCCAGCCCCAATGCAGCAGTACATAGCAGACATTCTTGAAGAGTAAGCCCTTCCTCTAATAAGTGAATTTTTACGATCTTGTTTTAACATTTATATGGTAAGTGCAACATAGGCTCATTTTTTTCCAATTTGCTGTTGATCTTGTTTTAGGAACAAGAGATGTTTTCAACATATAAACAAGGTTATGCGAAAAAGACTGGAAGCGATATATTCCATGATTATAGCTTGCTTGATGTTCCAAAAATTTGCATATCTAAGTGAATCCTTGCTTATTACAGGCTGATGATGTAGCTTTATAGAAAACACTATCTAATACTGACAGACCTATTTCAATCGATGGCATCTGATTCAAGTTTTCTTCATATAACGGTATTTTGTTTTAATTGGATTCTTTATTGTCTGTTAGCTGAAATAATTAATGGTCAGATCTCATCTTACAGTTAATATTGTCTATTATCAATTCATGATTATATGCCAAAATCTAAGCTTCGTTAAGCCTGACAGGTATAGTTTTTTTTAACAATTATAGTGTTGGAACCGACTTCATGCTTCTGCAAACAGTTTAGATCCTGGGTTGGCCTGTGATCTGACCTGTTTGCTATTATGAGTATATCATTCCTCAACAAAATTAAACAAATATTTGAGGTTTTGGAATGCAAACGACACAAATAATCTAGTTTTGAATAATTACCCAGCATTCATAGGGTTATATTACTTGTTTTGTCGTGGGGGAAAACACTTTTATGAAAATGAGATTTAGATGAATCATGTAAAGCGTAAGTATCAATTTCCATCAGACGCACAGATGGAATTCAATCATTACCGATTAAAAACTCATTTCAAATTGTGCAACCATTGGATCAATATATGTGTGGCAGAATTATTTAGATTGCATACGGGTCATGGTATATAGCGTGAATTACAACTTCGGTTAAGGGGGTGTAGTACTGGTGGGAAATTCCTGGCGGGTGCCGTAAATAGTTAGTTTGATATCGAAACATCCAGCTAGTTGTAGATACTCAAGTCATAAACTTTACATTGAAATTGGTAGAAATTTTGAACGTTGATAGAAATGACAGGTCTATATTGTTATCTCTTCAAAGATTTTTTGATAGTTGATGACGAATATCATGCATTTTTTATAATGTGAAAAGTTTGAGAACATTCGACATATCAATTTAGACAACTGGTATAAAGCTCGTCCAAACTCAGCTAATTTGTGCAATCTTTTTAAAATCGATGATAATACAACCTTGAAAACCCTAGCTTTTTACATGTGTTTATCAAAATAACAAGGGCACATTTCCACTGGACTTCAAATTGTTCTTGTAATGTTATCATTTATCTTCTTTCTTTTTTTTAAAAATCGTATTGGAATAATATTGATGATAGTGTTGGGAACATCTGAATTTAATTTTAGTAATATATTTTTAGACTGGTGGCCTGTTTATTGAAACAAATTGTTTGGCATTATTTTGTATTTGATTGTGAAAGCAATTTCCTTTGCAGAGGCATCGTTCGTCCGTCACGGAAAATGGGTCGTATTGAGGAAACGATTTACTTGGGAAGTGAGGACGTATTCAAAAGTAGTATGATCAGGGGCCCGTTTTACTAAACAACTTACGGAAAATGTTTGCGTAAGTCATAATTGATTAACATGGATAATATCTTCAATGAAAGTCTCGGAGAGACGATTCCAATGATGTGTCACTTTGCAATATTGCTTTGTCCAATAATGAAATAAGAGGAATTATTGTTTTAGAGTTACGCAAATCTTAAGCGTAAACTGTTTAGTAAAACGGGCCCCAGTTGTTTCAAAGTCAAGTGGTAAATGTAGTCTACACCTTTCTTACTGACATCGCATTATTCATGTTTCAGAAGCTGTTAAACTGTTTGTTCCATATTTGTAGAAGTTGTTTGAATTGTTATGATTTTACCTTACAACAACAACAATTTCAGTTATATGGTTCAACCAATTTAACTTAAGATAGCTCGGGAGCATCCGTATGCAATGACATTTTGTTCGAGTAACTTTGTTTGATGAATATTAGTAAGTTATTCATTGAATACGGAAACGCCCAGAAGGTCTCACAAAAGTTGATAAGTCTCAACTTAAGTTTATTGAACTATACACGAATTACGATGTCCGACTCTGTCGAATTGGGGATACGACAAAAGAGCATAGCTGCTCATTAGGGCTAATCAAGCAAGAATGAATAATCAGCACTCCGTTATTCAGCTGAGATAATATCTCTTATAAAAAAATCAAATATTACAATTTATTTTATTCACCCAGCACATACATTTGTGATATGAGGTACGCATACAAAGTTCAAAGTATGTAATCAACCAGGCTACTAACGCATACACATTCGCACGCATAAACACACACACACACGCACCTACACACCCACTCACCTTCTATACACGTATAAACCCACATGCAGACATCTCACCCACTCGAAATGAATCATACCAAAAACAGATTTTTTATTGTCGATTTAGTTCCAGGAAACCGCAATATCTTGTGGAGGAAATAGACCAATCTCCTATGCAGAGTTATCGTCCCCCGGATAAATGTGGGAGCGTAGCGGGAACCAATTTACTCTGGTAGAGATTGGAAATAGACGTCTATCGAGATTTGAATTCACACGAAAAGAGGACATATTATCTCAAGTTCGGTATTCTTACTACAAGATAAATACTGTTAATTGAGCTTTCGAGACTGTCAGCGCTTCTATGGGAAAGCCAGTTTATAAATAAACACGGGAATTCCTTCTCGGGCACCTTGCTAACGTCACGTGACAAGAGCGGTCAAACGTCTTCGAAGACTAAAAATAGAACATCTATCTACAAGTTTAGCTTGTTTTTACGAAATGAAACCCGTTTAAACAGTTTGCAATATCTGCAATACAAATGATCCATATCTTTGGGCACCAAATTTGTGAAAGTCGCACTTTGAAAAATAGATAAAAAAGAGTGCAGTCGTTATATTGTCATGATTGTGTGGTTATTCGCTATGTTTCAACATATTCTATCATAATTTATAACTCATATTAACTAGTTTTGGAGTTTTTCTGAGCACTAGTATGCTTTAAGAAATTAATGTACTCATTGTATCGGTTGTAGACAATTAAATTTAAAAGCTTAAAATCCAAATCTGTGCTATAGTCCCTTTAATGGATAAAAAGATATTCGATTATTCCAAGAAATAGGAGCATTCCCTATTTGAAAACTGGATTGTCTACATCTAGCGACAAGTCTGGCTAAAGGAGAAGGGTTAGTATGTGTATTTTGAGATACTTCGAGTGGAAAATCCATTTAATTTCCTGTGATACGCAAATACCTCGTTCAAAGGATATGCGTGACTTTTTAATATCATATTCTTTATGCTGTTATGCTGCGAACAGATTCGACAACAAATTAATTCAATATTCCTTTGTTCAAGCTAGGTTTTTAAGCTCATTCCCAGACAAGAAATGTTGCGACTAGTGGTAGAAGTTGCAGATAAATTGGACGGTACAGATAAAACTCGGTCGTTGTACGGTGTATCAGCATTTATGGGCAGTTGAGGTTTTTTTTAGCCTTCCATTATCATAAAATGTCGGATAACGCGACATATCTAAAGAAATGTTGGCGTGATGTTAAACTATTAATGTCATATACAAAATGTAGGGTGCATTAACCATTTACATCCAGGTTCCATTGGGGAACTTCAAGTTCTAGTTGAAACTCCCGAATAATCAGTACAGATTATGACAGGAAGCATAATCAGATTCAATGAATTCCAAATAAATAGATTTATGTCGAGATCTCTTTTACCCTTTATTCAATAAGAACAGCGCTTTTGTCATATGCTGCAAAACACTTTAGATTCCTTTTGGTCAACATGATAATTTGCTCCTATGAGCAATTGATCCTCTTGTCATTACTAATTTCGACCCAACACCGTAGCGTAACGGTTTTCTTGTTCTTGTTATTTGGTGTTGTTTTCGAACACTCTCTCGCTTACACCTCTCTCTCCCCTCTCTCTTTCTCTTTCCCCTATCTCTCTCTTCATCTCCTCCCTCTCCCTCTCTCTACATCTCTCTCACCCTCTCTATCTCCACTATTACCCCCTGTCTGTCTCTATCCATCCCTTCCTCTCCCTCTCTACCTTTTTCTCTCTCCCTCTCCCTATCTCTCTCTTTCTCTCTTTGTCTCTTTCCCAACTCTCGCTCACTCACTTACTGTTGCTTTTTTCAGTTTGGATCTTATTTTTCATTATTACCCTTAATGTATGTTATGTACTTGAGTCAAAATAACGATGTCTTCTGTGTCGTTCGGTTCTACCAATGCTCAATTAAACATATCACAAATACCTTTGTGGGGAAAAGGGTAAACGCAGCCTAAGTGGAAGTCCATCGGGTTACTAGAATTGCGTTTCCAGAGTTAAGTGGAGTCCTATTCAAAGTTTAACGGTAACAAAGCAAATCATTTCCATTTTGAAAGAGTCCACTGGGAAGTGTCGTTGTCAAATGTTTTTTGTGTATGCTCAGCTAATGTCGTGTGACCAACATCCTGTATTAAAAAACACATAGTTTGTATAAGGCCTTAACCCTAAGAATGCTGGGTAATTTTCAAAAAAGAGATTTTTGTGTCGTCTGCTTTCCAAAACCTTTGATATATAACTTAATTGTGTTGAGGAAAGATACCAACAGGAGCAAACAGGTTGGGTTTGGATCACAGGCCAGCCGCCAAATTGGCGGCTGGCCTGGATCTAACCTGTTTGCAAAAACATGAAGTCGGTTCCAGCACTTTGAGGGTTAATGCGCGTGACTCCTGTTTGTTGACGTCATTTGAATTTGAAGTATACATGCATTATACATGCATTATAGAGACATACATAATATGTTATGTTATGTTGTGTTGTGTTTTGTTGTGTTATGTTATGTTATGTTATGTTATGTTATGTTATGTTATGTTATGTTATGTTATGTTATGTTATGTTATGTTATGTTATGTTATGTTATGTTATGTATATTCATATCATAGCTTAACATAATATACCACTCATTTCACTCAGTTTTTAAACTGATGCGGTTAGGAGCAATTTGTGTTAGCGCTTTTCAAAGCGCTTTATTTGTAAGATACTTATTTAGTAGGGAAGAGTTAATTGCTTGAATTAAGATATATGTCAAAACTCGTTCTAACATCTGAGCGAGCATATGCGACTGTTTCAAATCGAAACTGTAACAGACGACTAGAAAATATACTCTTACTCAATCATATTGAGTAAAAACGATTGTGATAAAAGGATGAAAAGATTACTATTTTCATCAACTTTTTAACACAGTGGCTCCGTATGATAAGATTTGTAGCAACGCAACGAGACAGGAATCTGAAAGCTTAGACAGTATATTTTCGTACGGTCTGTTCTTCCACCGACGGCTTAAAGGTCCTTGTTTAGAGATGTGAGAAAATTTGGAAATTAAAATTGAATTTCTACATACTGAAGAATAGTAATTGGAAGAAAAATTAGATTAATTAAAATTTAATTCTTTAAAGAGTGTATACAGTGAATTAACATTTATTGTAAACCAAAAGTGCCACACCGCTTTTAAGATATAACGCATAATGACTGTACATGATTATATGAATTGTCACAACCTGAATAAAATATGCTTTTAAAAGCTAATTTATAATGCATATCAAACAACGATAAAACAAACTGTATTGTTTTCTTTCCAACGACATCTTGTTTTGACTTTCAAATAACTTTTCTGTGAACAAGTACCTTTTATAGATCGTGTTGGGGAGGTAGCTGTTGCTGATATCAATATTCTCAATATTCTTCTAAAAACGCATGCCTTACTTAGAAAAGAAAGTTTGCGGTTAATACAAAAAACAAAAGCGATTTTTAATCTGTATTTTTTCCCACGAATTACGACATTTATTTCTTGAAAATATCTCATTATTTACCTGAATGCTGGAATCATTACAATACAATACAATACAATCTATTTCTGTAAATAGGCCAGCGGCCCACAATGCATATATATATTACACAACTCAAAATAAATTTTTTACTGACTTACAACAAAGGCAAAAACATACCCGTCTATTAGTATCCTCCGTCAATGAGAGGTTTCCGGGAATTGTTCCGTTCCCATCTGAGGTCCATAGCAGACTGATAGTACCGCTAGTGATCAATATTCTTTCAATAGAGCGACCATTAACCCTTTACTTCTTGATATCCAAACTTTATCATATCCGGAAATATTAGTTTAAACATAGTTATTTCTCACATATAATGATGAATTGTTCGTTGTAAGTAATTCATCAAACAGTCGGGCTGTTTTCTGGCCAATATGAAAATGTTAACGTCCTATTGCCTTGCCATTCCTAGAGTCGTGCTTTGTTGCTTTATATTTGGACCTGTCATAAAGTCTCAAATTTAGTGAAACGCTTGAAAATAACAAAGAATGTAGAATAGTTCTGACCAAATGATTGATTGTTTCTAGCAAGTCATACATCCTTTTGTCACATCAGTTTCTACCCACTTTACAATTGAAAACGATTTATTCTATCTTTTCTGTTGCTTTCTATTTGGAGGAGTTGCAAATGCTCATGTATCAAGAATTTCTTAATATTATATAGAATGTAGAATACTTTATAATCGACTCTGGCTAATGGATGAGTTGTCTTTAGTAACTGGTTTGTCCTTTGGATATATATTGATATCTATCAAATACAGAAATTAATTAGCATTCTCTTTCCTGCAATTTCCAGTCTTATTCGGACGATTTTTGTATGGACTGGTTAATAATTCCCATGCTTTTTGCAATTGATATAAATAGCAAATGTAATGCACAATACTATAGAACTGTGACCAAAGAATGGTTAGCCCTGGTAATAAATTTGTGCCTTAGTCCATTTCATTGCTACCGAATTCGAAAATCGGCACGGCGATTCTCGTGTCATTTATTCCTTTCTTCTGTTGATTTCCATTTAGACCGGGTTAGGTAGCAGATATCGTTTTTTATTGTTCATTAGAGCCATGCAGTGTTGGTACTTTGCTATTCTTGGCAAATAACTCGTTAACCCTGAGGCAAGTTCGAATCTGACACCAACTCAACTATAACCATTTTAATGATTCTGAAATTCAGCTAGTAAAGGTTTGTCCATACAATTAACCCTTTCCCAAACAATAACGACATTTGACCACTTTGTTACAGACGACTTTAGAAAACATTGTGGGAAAAGGAGAAATTGCTCGTAACGAGGGAAAAGGAGAAATTGCTCGTTACGAGCAATTTTTCCTTTTCCCACAATGTTTCCAGCCATATCAGAAGATTATTTTCCAATTTCATCACATTTTGAAATGTCGTCTGCAAACTCTTTAAATTTGGGACAGTCGAAGATTTGTTGTTTGGGAAAGGGTTAACTCATCTTCATTAACTCAGGTCAAATAGTGTAACCTGAACCAAGAGTTTAGTTTAAACATATGTTATTACCAATTGAACATATAAAACACAGCACATACCATTGGTGTATAGTGAACCAGTGCTTCTGTGCGCAAGACTATACAAACAACGCTTCAATCAACACGTAGCGCTAAATTCTGATTTATACAGTTTTTTTTTTCTTCAAAAGAAAAAAGAATTACTGTTTTGAGGTGTTAGCATGTATATAATGGTATCGGAGATAAATGCTTTATCAAACTATATCATTTGGTAAACTTTTGGTCAGATTCAAATAGTTATCACCAAAAATCCCCATCAGCACAACTTAAACGTTAAAGCCAACAAGAAATAACCCAGATTAACCAGTTTAATTGTGTGATTTTTCACCCCTGGCCTTGACAGTCGATACACAAATGTGTGAACCGACCAATCAGAATTCGTTATTTTGAATATGTAAACAAACAGGTTGTTGATAAACATGATTGAATTGGAGACTACTATATTTCAAGCACAAAATAATTTATGTTTAAGGAGTTTATTTAATAGGGTCTCAATGCATCCGTAAATTAATTTTCATGGCTTTTATGAAAATAATAAAAGAATTCCATATATTTTTTAGTAATTTATTTGTACTTTTCTCCTTTTATGTGCCTTTAACAAACTCTGGATGACTTTGCTTTTACGGAATTCTATCAAAATCCCTTGAAAGTATTGGAAAAATAGACGAATACTATATTGTTTTAAGCATGATTTACCAAGAGTAGTAGTAATACCAATGTTTAGTTCAAACTTATTCATTTCACGTCGATTATGAAACAGGATCTGACAGCTGAAATAAATCACTCTCGATTGTAGTTCGGGATACATTACCAGTGCTCACGCCTGTTTGTGAGTAAGTTCAAGCGTTGGTATCTCGCCACTAACGGGGATCAAACCCGAGACTTTTTGTACCAGAGGCTGACGCTCTTCTAGTGGGCCACTGTCGCCCAGTGATAAATGCAGTCCGGTGTTCCCTCCCTGACACTATTTATGTTAGAGAGTACGTCGGGGAACAAGACAAAGTTTAGGGCACACACACCAGCATGTAACAAACCCTTTTCGTGTGCACTGTCCCTAGCCCAATGCGCGTATGCGTGAAACATGAGAATCTCAGTGTCCGCTCTCCTTACCATATAGTCCATGGGAACCAGCGGTGATGTTTACTTTGTAATTATATGGAATTTGAATATGGATACCATTTATATTAAATATATGTTAAATATGCACAAGTCACTATAATAAACAAATTTCTTTTCTTTTCTTATCTTATCTTTTCTTATAAGTATAAAACGTTAGAATTACATTATTTTGTAATTATAGTGTTTATATCGACGTTGTACTTTCCCTGTAAAGGTCAGTAAAGTAGTCCGATTCGGTTATCCCCGTCCGCAACCCAGCATGTCGTCGAGCAAGGTCATTAGTACAATTGTGCAAATAAGCTTTGTTATAAGTACTTGACTATGAACGAATCGTGGCTTTTACAAAGGATGTGTTGATTATACAGCATGGAAGGTCTATTAATTAGGTTACCCGTTGTTAATCAATCTCTCACCCTTTTAGCTCGTACAAAATACTAAGTACACAAACTGCACTACATAACATAACATAGTTTTATTGGGACATTAAGCACATACGTTCATAGGCAATACACAAATGCCGTGCCAGGAGCCTGGTTGCGGTGTGCGGAAGTAATGTCCTCCTTAAAAATGACGGGTGGAATTAAGTCACATATTTTGGGAATGATTTTAGTATCAATTAAAATGCAAAATACTTTATATGCACTCGCAAAACAGGAAAATAGGATTTTTTTCACTTTTAAAAAGAGAAAGTGCCTTTGTTCAGTACTTGCAAAACGGAAAGTCCCTTTGTTCAGTACTTGCAAAACGGTAGTGTCCCTTTGTTCAACACTTGCAAAACGGTAAAGTGCCTTTGTTCAACACTTGCAAAACAGTAAAGTCCCTTTGTTCCACACTTGCAAAACGAAAAGGTGCCTTTGTTTAACACTTGCAACACGGGAAGGTGCCTTTGTTCAGTACTTGCAAAACGAAAAGTCCCTTTGTTCAGTATTTACAAAACGGTAGTGTCCCTTTGTTCAACACTTGCAAAACGGTAAAGTGCCTTTGTTCCACACTTGCAAAACGGTAAAGTGCCTTTGTTCCACACTTGCAAAACGAAAAGGTGCCTTTGTTTAACACTTGCAACACGGGAAGGTGCCTTTGTTCAGTACTTGCAAAACGGAAAGTCCCTTTGTTCAGTATTTACAAAACGGTAGTGTCCCTTTGTTCAACACTTGCAAAACGGTAAAGTGCCTTTGTTCCACACTTGCAAAACGGTAAAGTGCCTTTGTTCCACACTTGCAAAACGGTAAAGTGCCTTTGTTCCACACTTGCAAAACGGAAAGGTGCCTTTGTTCAGCATTTGCAAAACGGGAAGGTGCCTTTGTTCAACACTTGCAAAACGGGAAGGTGCATTTCTTCAATACTTGCAAAACGGGCAAAAGGCTATTTCGTTATTGCAAAACGATAAAGTGCCTTTGTTCCACACTTACAAAACGGGAATGCGCATTTCTTCAATACTTGCAAAACGGGGAAAAGGCTATTTCGTTATTGCAAAACTGTAAAGTGCCTTTGTTCCACACTTGCAAAATGGTGGGGATGCTTTATTCCACGATTGTAAAGTATTAAAGGGGCTATATTGCACACGTGCAAAATGGGGAAGGGGTTTTACTTTATGCTTGCAAAATGATAAACGAACTTTATTCCGCACATGTAAACTGGTGAATGGGCTTAAAGCCGCTCTTGCAAAATGACGAAGGGGCTTTATTTCAAATTTGCAAAATTCGTAGGGGGTTAGTTCTGGCATTCCCTGAGACTAATCTAAACCGTAATCAAATACCTAGGTGGCTGTATAAGTAGGTAGACTGGTTACCTCTTTAAAGATAGGTCGAAGAAGATCGGATATAGTTGGCGAAAAATCGGTAATTGAATGCGACTAAAAACCAATTTTTCGTTTTCCTGCATTTCTTGTGACCAACAGTTGATAAATGTCCTGGTTTTGTTTTTGTCTGTACATTATATCAAGGCGATACTATATTATGCACTATCCTTTTTTTCAAATGTATTGAATATGGTCACATCTTGTCCGATTTTTATTATAATTTTCACGTCGGCATGGTGTCTCTGTTTGCATATCCCCCAGTTAATCATTAATTGATTTCAAACTGCGCACACTCGTCAATCGACCAAAGGACATGTGTGACACGAATATGAATTTTGCACCATAGTCGAGCATAAAATAGGTTACCCCCTACACTGCTGTAGAAACCTAGTGTTTCTTTTCATTTAATGTTGTATAGATTAATAGATAATTTTGTCCCTTCTTTCGTTCTCCGGTATATGTTTTATTACCCTGCTTTGATACATGGTACTTTGCTATTTTTCTATTCATTTATTTATTCACGTAAATATTTTAAATTGACATTCGTGAAAAAGGCGAAACGACCGACATGATTGTTCATGTAATATGAACATTGAGTGCATCAGCGTCACTTTATGACGTCATCAAATATCGAATTAATCACGCTACTAGAGGGGGTAGATTGCTTCAATAATACGTACTAATTAAACCCTTTTTGTTGTCAGTCAAGGACAGAAAAGAAGACGAAATTCATAAAGTAATATAGAATATTGTGTGTGGTTTTTGTCTTAAAACAAAAGCTATTTTTTAGTATCAATCAATTTTTTATCTTGTTTATTCCTGCAGGACTTTTAAGGGATATAAGTTTTTGTGACAGTTCTTTATTGCACAGAAAAATATGATACCTCAAGTAATATTATGTGGCAATGACAATGGCAATATTATAGTCAAGACGTAATAATAATGATAATAACTAAATAATTTATATAATTTTGTTAGGTGACAAGTATGTTTAATATCTTGGCTCAGATTTTGATTAAGGAACTAGCATTTAAAATGTCTTGTTCAGGTTTTGTTTAAGAGACAAATATGTTTAACATCGTTTCCCAGGTTTTGATTAGGAAATCGACATGGTACATATATAAATATATATATATGTCGAATAATAGTAATAAAGACTTTATTTAAAACGAGGAAACCTATTTGACAATTTAAACTGACCGTAAGATCCTCAGCAATGAACAAGTGAACAAGATAACTTAAAGACTAAGGAAATTGATGATATTTTGGCCCATATAATGTCTCACAGTGAGGTATTAAAATAGTTGTGAATGGTATTAAGGAACAAATTATTTTTAAAATTAGCTTGCTCCATGTTTTCAGGAAAAGTTTTTTAAACATCGTCTCTCATGATTGAATTCTTGGACAACACTGTCACATACCATGTCTCGTGTGTTAAATAATGGACAATAATGTCAAATACATTGTCTCATATTTCGATTAATTCATTTCTGAAGGTCGTTGGCTTTTTGTAAGCATCAATAAGTACAATGTAAAGATCAGAATGCAGCCAAAGAACATACACCTTATATTGTCAAAATGTGGTATGCAGTAGATTTTTTAAAAGAAAAGCTATTGTAGAGTAAGAAAATACTGCTCGGAATGAGTAATAATTCTTTTAACACGGATTTCATTTCAAATGTGTTGCTGACCTGCCAATTATCATGAAACTAACATATGCAGTCCTCATTTGAAATATCTTTAGTGGTATAGTGGTATTATTTTTCTGTAGACGGCAAACTCTTTTCATAAATCTTATGCGCTATACAGTTTTTATAAAAATAAAAAACACATTTCTTACTTTATACCTGTTTTTTTTTTAATGCATTGAACTTAATGGTATAGAAAAGAAAATCAGGTTCTGCGGGCGACTTGATGCATCAGCATCAAATTTCTACTTGTTACTTACTTCTTTTTCATTGGATAACGCCTATCATAGGGCCAGTCGGAAGCAGTTTCAGCGAGTATCAACAGTTTCCTTATGGATGGTCTAATAACCCAGGTAACTCGTGGAGTCAATCTGAACTCATCGGGTTTATCCAATAGAAAACACCTCTGAAATAATAGGGATGACGCCATATTGGTTCCCGCGGAATGACGTCACTTCACTTTCGTTTTCAAAAATAGATCTGTAATGTGAAATCTAAAAAGTCGTTTAATTTGATAAAGGAAACAACTGTATATGTCACAACGTATAGTTTCGCTATTTCGTATGAGTTACCGATAGAAAATGATACAAAACTAAAGGATGTCCAACACTTCCATATACATTGAACTACTTAACTTGCACGCTTAGAAAAGGTGTTCATCGCCGGGGCCGATTTACCCGAAAAATTGCATCCCTACACTTATGTATTTCACAGCTCACAGAAATACCCGAGTAGTTCCGATTGTCGTGTAGTTTGTCACGAGTTACGGTTCAGGTAGAAACAAGGAGGTTAGATGTAGAGTCCCGAATTTAAATTAATTATAAAGAATGTCAAATATCGTGCGTCATGTTTTGATTAACCCATTACCAAACAATAACGCCATTTGACCACTTTGGTGCAGACGACTCTGGAAAACATTGTGGGGAAAGGAGAAATTGCTCGTAAAGGGCAATTTTTCCTTTCCCCACAATGTTTTCTCCACTATCAGAAGATTATTTTCCAATTTCATCACATTTTGAAATGTTGTCTGCAAACTCTTCAATTTGGGACAGTCATAAATGGGTTGTTTTGGTTAAGGGTCAAGGGTAAAGCATGGCAAAAATATTGGCTCTTGTTTGTATTAAGGAACTAGTATATTGGATCCTTTTCTAAGGTTTTTACTAAAAACTTGTCTCAGGCATTGGTTAAGCGAACAACATGTTTAGTATCTCTCTTCTCTTGTTTTGATTTAGTGACAAGTATATAAAATAGATTGGTTCTTTTATTGACAAAGCGGCTATTATGTTAGATACATTGTTTATATTTTTCACCAAAGCAAACGTATGTTTGATATATTGTCTTATATTTTGATGAAGAGATAAGTACGTGAAACATCTTATCCTAGGTTTTGATTAAGGGACTAGTATGCTAGAAATCTGGTATCATTTTCTTATTCAGAGATAAGTGTGTTAGTTGTCCTGTCTCAGATTAAAACAATTTCTCTTGCTTTAGGACAAGGATTGGATTGAAATATTTAATATTTCTCATCTTTGGAATTCTATAAGCATAAAAGATAAGACCTTTCTTAAACCTAAGTTTTCTTTTTCTATTTTTCGTTTGCTTCTTGTGCAATTTTCGGCCCATTTCATGCTACTCCAGGCCGACACAGCGACTTAAACGTGTATGTCGTTTAAATCCATTGGGCAAGATATTGCAATAAAGAATAGCAAACACGAAGCGATAATCATATCCCAACATTTGACTTATATCTTTATTTTACCAGATATCGATCTAGGGGAGGTAACTGTTGTGTGCCAGTTCAAGATATCAGTCGACCTGACAACAAATCGCAGCTGAATCAGCGTTAATGATCATGGTCTTACCAATGAACATATGAATTAACCTACGAAAAATAAATTAACCTTGGGTTTTATTTCAACTGCTTATATTTTTAAAACGCCTCCGAAACACATTTGGACCGTACTCTGTCGACTGACTAAATAATCGTATGAATTGTGTTACTACACTTGTATTCAGCAGTTATCTCCCCTATACCATGGATATCTAGATATGCGATCAACGAGAAATATGCCCAATTGAAAACATAAACATGCATCAGAAATACTTTTAAAAAAGAAAACAAATTCAAATTCGTAAGATAACCCTAATTGATGCTTGTGGTATAAAGACGCAAGTGTCTCCTGAATGTTTATTTTATCAATAAACAACCTTTTCCCGAAAACGCTTGGTTTCTAGAGTGATTACTTTGTTCTGTCTATTTAACCGATTGGTTCCAGAGCCAATCTTGTTTTGGTCCTATTCATAATCATATTACTGTAATTAAAAGAACGTTCATGATTAGTGCATCGAACACATTTAAGCAAGTCTGTGACGAAGATCACACTAGGTCCAGTCGATAGCATATGAACCAGACTCTAGCTTTAAGTGTACGCAGGATAGGGGAATCAAGGAAATCCCCGACATACAAGTAGGTGCCCTGTTGACCGCTTTATAAGCTTAACATGGCTGTTCCGCATAAAATATCAACAGATCCAAAGGGTTGATAATCAAATGATAATACTCGTGTTATAGTCCAACAGTATTTCGACAAACTCTTCACAGTGATCTCGATTAGCTACGCAGCGTCGATCACTGCCTCCTCAAATGTCACATTTGCTTAGAAACGAAAATTGCTTTTAAAAATGAAGGTGACTTCCAAAAAAATCATACATTTGTGCTTTATTTGTAAGGAAAACGAAGTATTGTCTCAACCTAACTGATCAGATATCAACGCAATAAGACATTATTACTAAATAAACTACTATATCCGGAGGGGCCTCCGTGGCCTAGTGGTTAGAGTACAGAATTTGAAATCACATGGCCCCTCTCTGCGTGGGTTCAAATCCTGAGAGGGATATGGATTTTCATGAGAGGCAGTCTCCCGACTGACTTACGGAATGCCGATGGTTCTTCCCGCCTTGACCAGCCCTTATGGGCAGTTGAGTATGAGGTCTTCCTCCATCATTAAGACTCGGGCATCGCTACATAACTGAAATAATGTTGATGTGATGTAAAAACCCATATAAAATAAAAATAAATAAATAAAACTATATCCGGAATAAAAATTGAGAAAAAATCATCTAAATTTCATCCAATTCTTGGTGGTAGCAGTGGTCGATGCAGCGTAGACAAGGAATATCACTGTGAAGAGTTTGGTATTTCGGTTGAAAAAAGTTCACGAAAAGTCAATAACGTTACCGCGATTTTAATGACCCACGTTGTAGGTAGGTGTGCGCTTTCCGGCTGACTTACGGAATGCCAATTGCTCTATCCGTCTTGACGAGCCATTGCGTAGTAGGAAGTCTTCGTTCATATATGACGAAGCAGGCATCGCAATATATTTGAAATCTTGTTGACTCGATGTTAACACCAAATTATACAATCAAACACGAACAACATGCTCTCATTCCCCCACGTCCTCATCGGTATGCAAATCTTATAAGTTAAACCTTAGTCAGCGAATGTCCCTTCATAATTCATTTTATGAATTGTACTAGGTACAATTTAAGGTTGTTTGTAAAAATTTGAAACAACACAAAACAACATATAAAACTTTATTTGTAAAAAAGGAAAACTAATTGCGTACGGGGAGCAAGTTACCAATAAAAAATACTTGCCAGTTTGTAAAAATGGATACATAAAGTATGGTATCTCAATGCTAAATATTCTTCACGTGATAAAATGATAGGTTGTCTAATTAATTGATGAAAACATATGAAAAATACTTACAATATGATTTTCAACTAAGAGCTGAATGACTGTTTACACAACAAACGAGAAATTAAAACAATACGTTTTAGTGGTATTTCCAAATAATTTGCGGCCGATGAGCATATATTCGGAAATACGCACCCGATAATTCATATAGAAAAGTGAAATGTATGTATACGGTATCAATCAATCATTAGAACATTAAGCACTTCTGCTAAATACCATATGTAAAGATACTCGCAATGCAACCTTGAATTCAATACAACATTATAGTGCAAATGATTTTAAGCGATATGCGCCCAAACGCTTCCTCAAGTATCCGCCTCGGTCGTTATTTTTGTGGTGATCAAGTATCAAAACAGAACACACTTACAGACATAATAGATTTAACAAGATCTGAACATAAACATGGCCTGGAGGAAAATGGTTCAGATGCGATTCTAACAAATGTTCGTACGACAATTCTCTTCGTAAACATAAACGCACATAAAAAGAGTCTCACGACCAAAGCGTAAGTTAATTCACAAGCGTAAATAATTCTTATAAACGTAACTGTCGGATTTTCAGTCGTAGAAAAAATTGCTAACGAAAGCTACAGCTAAAACTGGTCGTTTCGTATCAAGGAATCAGGATCCAAAGTGTTGTTATGTATCAACAAAGCACGGTCCAAAGTGATTGAACTAATTTCTAAGCACGTAAGTTGCTAGATGTAAAACCGAGTTCAAAGAAACTACACACGTAAGTTGTTAAGGCGCCCATATGTCGAAATTTCCTCTCGAATGTCAAGGTTGAAAGTTCTAAAGAGGTTATTTCGGCGTCCGGCTTCCTGTCTTGAAACATAGCCGGTGTGGTGCTTGAAAGTCTTTGTTGTGGACTGGCGCAGATTCGGTGCAGGAACGCTATCACAAATGCAAGACGAGTTTAATCTGGAAAGAGATGAACAAGAATTGATAACGTTTAAAGATACTATTCAGATTTTTAAATGCATAAGTCGTACCTTCTTTGATCATTACAATGACTTCCTTATGCCTCAATTTAATCAACCAACAGCAGAATACTTTAGAAACCAGCATGGCATCAAAAAGAACCGCGTAAATCACCAATGAAAATTTGTATTTAATGTATGACCTCACCATTACTTGAATTTGCAGTGGTCCCTGCCGTTTTAATCGATGTCATTTGATACACAATAAGTACAAGTTATAAAGATTAGAATGCTATCAGTGATGTTTTTTTAACATTTTGTCTATAATGCATGTTCCTGTTCGGTCGTCAATCTGCAACATTCAACAAACATTGAGTACTAGTGGTGATTTTACCATTTGGTTATGAGTGCATTACCCCATTTGGACGTCAATATGTAACAGCTCACAACCATTGAGTACAAATTAATAAGCACCTCGCTGTGTTTCCAATTGTGTTTCTATAAATTAGTCTATAATGTATGACCCCGTTATGGCGTCTTTTTAAATTAGTCCACTAACATTGAGTGCAAATTGAACAAAGTACATATACACCATCACGTTGTTCCATGTTAATTGATAACAGGTAAGTAGACATAAGATATTTATTGACTTCCATTAAACTTCTGTCGACACCCTTGTGAGTTTAATAGAGTACCTTTCAAAAGCTTTCGATCTACTTAAAGCATGAAGAATGGACCTACGCATTGCAAGAATACGTTGATATATTGTTAGCAAATAAATAATGAGTACTCACCACGTAGATACATAGGGAAATGAAGCAATGCCAATAAAATAAAAGAGGAGAAATCTCTCATCTTGACCCATACGTTGCTGTATGCAAAACGTCTGTTAAACCAAAATTCAAGAATAAAACAAAAAAGAAAAAGTGATTTCCATTGTGGTCCTCAATTTCAATTATGGTCTACCTCCATCGTTTATGAACCGGGCATCGCAAAAGTAAGAGAATCATTGTTGGTAAGATATTTAAAAAAATGGAATATAGCAAAGAGAAATCCTTCTTAAAAGAGAACATACGATTTACTTACATGACTAAGGTGATAATGACTAACAATGACCAGAAAACCAACAACCGCAAGACCGGTGTACTGTGTAAACCTAAAAAATTCCTGAAATAAAGATTATTGAAATAAATAAATGGATGAAATTATACTTACATAACATATTTTGTGAATTATTTAAGACCTTTTTTTTGTCAAATTTAGGCGCGAAAATCAACGACCAATGTTTTTTTTTCTATGAACGGATCATTGACAATACTAAGTCTATGCCGATTAAATGCTTATTTTACGGCCTTCGTCATTTTCTGCAAAGAATAATAAGAATCGGTAAACCATTGAATCGAAGACAAATCTTTTCTTCAATCTTAAATCTAAACAGTTCAAAAGTTTGAATATGTACTAAGGCAAAGCAATTTGAATGAAAAAAGGCTTGTTGGATTTGCAATAACGTCGATGTAACAAAGTCCTGTAGCAACCGGAATTGTAATAAAACAGAAAATGTAATAATCATTACATTTTCTGTTTTATTACATTTCCGGTTGACATAGTCAATAGGAAATATAATAATATCTAAAATGTAATAAGTTTTTATAAAGCGATGTTTTGAAAGACTTGCCCAGACTTTGTCCGTGAATACTGCGAAACAGACCATCTGTAGAAGTGCTTGTCCCTCCAGGACCCGCCACAGCCAGATCAGTATCCAAGACTTGGTGGAGTGTAAAAATTGAGACTGTAGGATCTGCAAAAAAAAATTGGATTTGCATCTGGTCCAATAATACCCCACCCGCTTGGTTGCATATGACATATGAAGTTTGAACACTATTGAGTATTAAAGGCCTCTGACACGCATTACAACACATGAATATATTTACAGTCATCATTTTCATTTTATATCAAAACAGTATTAATATACCAATTTTCTTTAATGTCTAAATAAATATCTATATATAAGTGCCTTACAATGCCGAGGTTTTTTAAAACATTGTGGCAAAAGGATAAACTGCTCCTAGTGAGCAGTTTATTCTTTTGTTACAATGGCTACATTGTACCTATATCATGTAAAAATCTATTTGTTTTGATTGCTTATATAAACTGACGTATGCCGATCTGTCATTTTCATTCATTTTTATATATTGGTTAACCCATTACCAAACAATAACGGCATTTAACCCCATTGTTGCAGACGACTCTGGAAAACAGTGTTGGAAAAGGAGAAGTTGATCGCTAAGAGCAATTCGCCTTTTCCCACAAGGTTTTCTGCTCTTTCTGAACCATATTTTTTTCAATTTCATCACACTTTAAAATGGCGTCTGCAAACTCTTTCAATTTGGGACAGTCGAAAATGTGTTGTTTGGGAAAGGGTTAAGCATCGCGTCTACAGTTATTTCGCTTATGTTGCGATGCATGGTTTTTAATTATGGAGGAATAACCCAAGTATCTTCAATCCATGAGGGCTGGTCAAGGCGGGTAGAACCATCGACACTTCGTAAGTCAGTCAGGAAAAAAAAACTTTCGTAAAAATCCAAATTACTTCTTCGGCATTTGAACGTACGCAGAGAGTTGTCATGTGATTTCAAGTCCTGTACTCAAACGACTATACCAGGAAAGCGTCTGTTATTAGAAATCATTCCCATACTTAATAAATTCCGTACTTCGGGGCACCTGCTGTAGGAGACTGCGATAGAAGGATAAGTTGCTCCTTATGAGCATTTTATCCATCTGTCACCGTGGGTTTACCTTTATGATAAAGACATGTATATATCTTTGAATTGTGATATTCTATTGCCCTCTGTCGGTGTTTTCAATTTGGACCAGTAATTAAGTTTCACAGGAATATATTAATTAATCTAACAACTTAAGCTGTTCTTTTGACAGTTTCAAAATATTCTGCTCTGTGTATATATAAAAGGACTTTAATGTGATGATTGTTTATAAAATCCCGATAAAGCGTTAACCGTGTTATTCATAACACTCCATCCATATAACCAACGACTGAGGTCGGAAAATATTTTATTATAAGTATGCATTCTTATCATGTCGAGAATCGTACATAAAGAATAAACAACTCCCAATCGATCAAACAAACACTTCGAAATGATTTATCATGATTTTTCGGACTAGATACATGAATAACACATAAAAGACAAGCGGTTTGATCCGGCTTTTGTTTGTTTGTATGGTGTTTAACGCCGTATCAACATTTTCTTCAGTTACGTTACGGCTTTCCTGAATCCACTAGTACTAGGCTAGGGCTCTGAAGTGACTTGCCAAAGGCCACTCGTTCCGGCTTAAGTATATGGAAAGATCATTGCAAATTTGTTACTGGTATATATCAAAAGCAGCTGAAGATGACAGCTATGAAGAATTATAAAGGATATTTAGTGATGTTAGGAAGTCCGTTTTGACAATAAGCAGAAATTACTCAATACTAGTTGTTCTCTTATCTACACCATTGTTTTTTAAAGTATTGAATGCTAATTTTTTATAAGAGTATGTGTGGGTTATTGTAGTGTAATGTCTTAAAAACTTTCTATTTTCATCATTTAAAGACCCTCAGCTTTGTAGTAACGAATAATGGACCTGGACCCCCGTGGCCCAAAGACCATTGTTTTTTAAAGTATTGAATGCTAATTCTTTATAAGAGTATGTGTGGGTTATTGTAGTGTAATGTCTTAAAACCTTTCTATTTTCACCATTAAAAGACCCTCAGCTTTGTAGTAACAAATAATGGACCTCCGTGGCCCAATGGTTACTGTAAATAAATTGAAATCACACGGTCTTTTCATAATCATTCACATGGGTTCATATTCCGGTACCGGCATTTGGATAATAATGAGAGGAAATCTCTCGACTGTCTTACGGAATATTGGTGGTTCCACCTGACATGACATGCTCTTATTGGCAGTCAAGTTTGGAGTCTTCCTCAATTGTTATAAGGTATCCTGTGCGACATAGCTGAAATAATGTTGACGCGATGTAAAACCCTTGTAATGAACGTAATGTAGTAACGAATTTTGCCCGTTTATACAAAACATACTGGGGTTACGCTACTCACGTTTACCATAAACGACCTTAAGGGGCAGGCGACTTATGTAGTCTGTTTTCTTAATTTTGAACCAGACAAAAAAATCCTACATGTGAAATGGGTTAGAACTTGTAACAGCTAAATCAACGGCCAAAAGGGTGAAGTCATCGAGATAACACATAAGATTACAACCTTCAACAGACAGCCCACTCGTAATTTATCTCACCGAAAAGAGGACATTTTACTGATAAAAAATGCCTGTCGAAACCCCAAAACAAATAGGCTACAGAGCTAGGGATGGGATTTGGTGGCTTTATCCAGCATTTCGATCATATTTTGATGTACAGGGATAACTTTAAAAATCTTCTCTGTCGGTACCTTCTATAAGTACTACATGATTATATGTTTCTTTAAACTGAATGCCTTCCGTGTCTCAAACAAACTAGATCGTTTAGGTAAGTGCTACTAGAAAACCACGTAGAAAGTTAATAACATCGTTGAACGTTTGCAAGTTTATTAAATGACAAGCACAGACAGAAGAGATCAAGACCAGACTGCGTAGTTCTGCTGTTCAATATGCTGATGAATCGAAAAAATGTCGATTTTTCTCAATTCATCGCCATTACCTTACGGATTGATGTGTGTATGTGTATACCTGTATATGTGTGGGTGTACATGTGTGCGTATGTATGTTTACCGTTCCTAAAAAGTGTATGCAAAGATGAATTTATTGTTATATTATTTGACAACTATGAACTGTATATTCTTCAGTTGATATGAAATATTTTTATTAAAAAATATGCAATTATTGTTCAATTACACATCTGTCGAAAGGCTATAATAGCTATATATGTTAATTTGTAAATTAATGAATGAATGAATGGTGCTTTAAGATGCATCGACAGCTGTCATTGAGCGCACATGATGGTGATGATGTGGAAAAGTATATTAAATCATCTACAGGCTAAAAAGTATCTGGTATACGAAAATGGCAGTTTGTTAAGTCGATGTTTATGCCTGTCAAGACAAGTACTTACTGCACCATTTTCATCTAGCTTCGTCATGAACACATGTTCGTATGTCTCAAGCGTCTGGTCCCACATTGCAGACGAAAGGCCCAGCAGCGCTCCGAAACAGAACACCCGCCAAAATATAAATAGTTTACTGTAGCCGCCGCCATTGTTTCTGATCACGTGATGTTCGGACGAAAGGCCGTTGTTAAGCTCTTTCTCATTGCTCCATTTACTGGGGCTTTCATACGGGGACGGCAATATCGATCCGTTTGTCGTCGCGGAATCCTTTCGCGGGGGACTTTTCCACCAGAGACAGAACAGTATAGAGAAGCACAGCGCGAACCCGGCGAGAGTGTCACATGTTGAATCGATCCAGAACCCCGTGTTACTGTGGTCCGACTTGTAGGATTTGTCTCGCTGGCGGCTTCTGTAAAGGGTGCCATCGAAAGCGTCCAGAAAGCCTCGAAACTCGTACAACAACACACCGATCCGTCGACTGTGTAAGGTCTCTGAGAATATGCACTTCGCCGACAGCAAACCAACGCCAAGATGAATAAACGTGATCATGTTAGGCGTCACGAAGTAGAAAATCTCACTGAAGTTCGTGATGTCGTTGAAGTACTCAGAGATTGGCGTGACGACGTAGTGCGTGAAGTGGTCAGTCATCAGGAGTTTCATGGAGAGCGGCCGGAACGGGGACCATTTGGCCCCTGGTGTGGACCTTTCGTTGACCAGGTCCACGCTCATGAACGTCCGGTAGAGAGTGATGTCCATCACAGCGAAGTACGTGAACAAGCACAGAGCAATGGCGACCAGCACCGTCCGCTGGTGGACCACGATCGCATTGGCTACCTGCATCATCGTGAAACGCACTTCCGGTTTACAGGGGACCAATATCCGAGTATTCCGAAAATGCCGGTAATGACGTCACAACGCAATGATTTTTATTTCTTTGCTTTCTTTTATCAAAAGTGATCGTGAAAGTAAGACGGATGCTGTTTTTTCCTCAGTCAAGCCGGGATTCTTCTGTTGCTATTCGAACGCCTTGATTGTTTATCGCTTAGCCTTGTGAATAACCATCTCCTTTTCCCGACGTGCAATGGGACTTCTTTTAAAATGGACGTCTCACAGCGATGTACACGACATCTAAAGTCGTTTGTTTGTTGGTTTTCTCAATGCTGTTGAAGATGGAGCCGGACATAAGCGGATCCCTGAAACTAAACGAAACATGAAAACGATTGATATACCCATGATTGACTCATTATCAATATGGCAACGTTTCACATGTCAAATTTAAAGCAACAACAGAAGATAATCTAAGCAACAACAGAAGAAAATCTTATATCAAGAACAAAGACATTTTCAAACAGTTAGCCGACTTCATAGTGATAGAGTTTGTTATTTGAAACAACAAGTTCTTGTTTCGTTGTAATAACTAAGGTCTTCTTACACAGATGCGGCAACGAGACGTTTTTTTCTAGTAAACGATTAATTCCAAATCATCACACGTGTGACATCAAATACACGTATCTTCAAACGTCAATGAAGCTTCCACGGAACGTGTATATTGTTATAGATTAGTTGAGCAGTTGCATATAAAATATCCTTTAACAACGCCGCCAATCGTCTTTAAAGAACACCAACCCCATACAACACGCATACAAGCATTGCAAACGTATATAAATTCAAGCCACTTCTTTACAGTTGATTTATAGTAGCACATTGATCAAACAAACATAAAGTCTAACCGGTCGACAGAATCCCTGTTGTATATTAATGTACATGTTTAAACCTTATAGTGCTGCAACCGACTTCATGCTTATGCAAATATGTTAGATCACAGGCCAGTCGCCAAATACATTGGCGGCTGGCCTGTGATCTATCCTGTTTGCTACTCTGAGTACCTTACCTCATTAAAATTAAGCATATATTAAAGGGTTTGGAAAGCAGACGACACAAGATTTTTAGAAAATTACTCAGCATTCTAAGGGTTACAAAAACGAGCCGCCATCGTTGGGCATGCAAACACATGCAAACGATTGATATATGATATCTCTCAAATATTAAAGGAGCATATAAGCCATTGATTAAGTTGATCGGGGCTTGACCCTTCACTACTCGATTATTTTCCCCATATGGCAAGTCTTGACTGGTCCAAAGATAAAGGCCAATCGGAACTATTCGGGTATTTCCGTGAGCTGTGAAATACACCTCGGATATAAGTGTAGGGTTACAATTTTTCGGGTAAATCGGCATCCGCCAGTTAACAACGTTTCTAAGCGTGCAAGTTAAGTAGTTCAATGTGTATGGAAGGGTTGGACATCCTTTTAAGTAATCTATTTATTAGTAACTCATACCAAATGGCAAAATTGTTGTTGTGACATGTTAAGTTGTTTCCTCAGTCAAATTTAAAACCTTTTTAGATTTCACATTTAAGATCTATTTTTAAACATGAAAGTGAAGTGACGTCATTCCGCTGGGAACCAATATGGCGTCATCCCTATTATTTCAGAGGTGTTTTCATTTGATAAACCCGATGTGTTCAGATTGGATAAAGGCAAGAAAAAACGCCAAAGAGTAGGATGATAAAACAAAAACATTCTTTATGAAAACAGAACAAACACCATTGTTTTAAAAGGGTATACATTTATTGCCAATTGGAAGGATGTTATATTTTTCAAAGTTGGTTTCAGAAACACCTAGAGCAGAAAACTCTGTAACAATGCGAGCTTTATTTATAATAAACCACGTGACCAATGTTTACAATCTTATGTCCGGACCGGATGGCCGCACCAAGGTATTTTTGCTTTCTTCACCTACTTTTGCGAATGATAGCCACATTGTGTACCCTGCAAGGGTCGACCATCCGCCTTAGGGGGCAGTAAACACTAATTGACCTTTAGTTTCGAATTGGTAGGGCCTTCCAACCCGTTTGAAGGAGAAATTCTTGGTAATAAGCAGTGCTGAGACATTGTTATGCTTTTTATTGAATGTAAATGTTATTATAAAGTTTCATTAGGGTATATTGAATAATACGAATATGCTGGTTACACACATTTCTGCATTGGAAGTGTCAATATTGGAACTTATCGGCTGCTTGGGAAAAACACCGAAAAGGGCGTCAAAATAGTGCGTTTTTCAGGTGGGTACATACATTGGACGATAGCAAAAAATCTTCGTGGTCGTGCACCACTTTTCTGTGGATAAGTTGTATGCCTAGACTGTGTGGAAAGCGCAAACAGTGGCGATGGACCTCCTGTATTCGCAGGGAATTCTGTATAGAAGTTGAAAATGTGTCAAAATTGGGCCTCGGACACATGATTTTTTGCCACGTTCATGACCGGTTATTGCTCAAGGAATAAGGTCTATGATAACTGTTCAGATTTTCTTTTCATATTTTTAGAGAGCCACAGGCAATATGCATTTGGTGTGTAAATATTGCTTTCGTCCGTTTTGTTTTCGCGACTCAGTGAGGCGAGACTTAACAGGCGTGCACCTGCCGTCCCAAACGAAGGCCCGTTAGTGTGTACTGCTACCACGATTATCACATGCCATTTGGACCGGAAAGTTGGTGATCAACGCATGCGTAGCAAAACCGAGCTCTCGTCACCATCAGTTAGCAATCGGAACTAGTCGGGTATTTCCGTGAGCTGGGAAATACACCTCGGATATATGTGTAGGGTTCATTCCCGCGGGAAACAATATGGCGACATCCATATTATTTCAGAGGTGTTTTCATTGGATAAACACAATGTGTTCAGATTGCATCAGTTAGGCGTCTAAAGAACTCGTAGCGCAATATTCCCGCCATTTCAAGAGGCGGGGGCAAATGTGCACAGGGACCATCAATTACCATTCACCTGTACATCAACGCAAGAGGTACCTGAGACGCGTCTGATGCATAAATATGCATGAATTATAAACATTTGATGTAAATCACTCCCTTTTAGCTCAAATGCTTGGTACAGAAAGGCGAATAAATAATGTGATTATAAAATGTTATTTAGGCGCGAGGCTTCCATTTCAAGTATTTCCTTCTTTACTATAGTCAAATATTCGGATGATATAAAAAGATAACTCGCGATGCTTCGCTCGCAATTGGTCATTTTCTAATCATTGTAATTGTTTATTTCTAATATTTACTCTAGCCCCATATTCGGTCGATCGAATAATTACTCACAATAGTTCCTTACTTGGTCGTTTTCAAATAATTGTAATTGTTTATTTCGACTGATATAAATCAAACTTGCGGGTCTTCCCTAGGTTTTTCTTATAATTCAAGATAATATGTGTGGGTCATGTTCGTATTTTCATTGCATTGTAATGTTTGTCATGATATGCTTAAACCCATGACCGCAAATCCGCTTACTTTGATTGCAAAATGAGTTATTTCTCCTTCTGAAACAATGTTGCTGTTTTACACATGTTTATGAATGACGACGTCATAACGAGATATTTTTGTTTTTTAGAGAGCACAAATGTTAAACCACTCCTTTGTTACTTAAAATTGTGAATTGTATGTATATTGGGCCAGAGGCCTTTAATACGAATAAAACATATTGTATTGTATTGTATCTTATAATTGTAATTATCCATTTTCAAAATTAACTCTATCCCTGTTTTCGAAAGACATAGATAAAACTCACGGTGCTTTACAACTTGTTTGTTTTCCGAAGGTTTTAACAGTCTATTCATTTATTTGCTATGGGTCACATATTCGAATGAACTAGATATCACTCATTTTATGTATATCACAAAGTTCGTAAAGAGAGTATTGGGAACGTTTTTATGATCGATCTCAAGTATTGACTGGTTGAACTCAAACTGAATTGAAAAGCATTTAACACCAACACAAAGAAATGTCGATTTTCTCTTTACCCGTTTACCTCGTATGGAATTTCGCTATTTATCACAACTAAAAGCAACAGCAGACGACAATCTTTTGTAAAGTAAGAAAGATTATGTTTTGATTAATGATATGAAGAGGAAGCCATTGTGCCAAAACAGGAAATTGCTCGAGCATTTTTTTTGGTCACAAATGCATCTCGAATCGTCTGCTAGAGATACGATAAAATGCGTGTATGTAATTAAAAGGGTTAGGTTCGTCGAACTATAGGTGAAAATATTCATGTAACAAAAAATTATATATCTAGGAAAGAAACGTTTTGTTATGTTGCCCTATATACTAACACAAATAGATCTTGTTCGGCTAAGAACTCAAATTAAGACAAACATAAATATAACTTTCACAACAAAAATGATAATTCAAAGTTAGTGAGTGTTATGTGAAGTCAAACTCGCAAGATCAAAAAAACTAGTTGGCACAGATTTCGACTCTTCTATGCTTAACATAGGTCTCGGTAACGATTAAAGTAAAAAATGCAAATTACAATTACAATTAAGTGTATAATTACCTATTTTCTTTTATTACCTCATAGATCGATAGTTCAATTGAAAGCACCGCGTCTGCATAATAATAAGATCACTACCAAAAGCATTTTACATTATCAATAAAAGCTCCACACATGTTTAACGTGCAAATGCAGAATTTAACGCTATCGATTAAGGCAGAAAATGGAAATTACAATTGGGTGTGCATGTAGAAATTACCTATGTTGTGCTATAACCTCATGGTTGACAGTTCAATTGAAAGCAACGAATCTGCAGAACTATTATATCAGCACCAAAACATTTTAAATAAAAGGCAGATTTGGCCCTAAAAATCTCATAAAATTTCCCCAAAACTCATTATTTTCATTCATTTTAATCATTTTTCTATAAAAAAAAAGTCATTGATTTAATTTAGAAAAAAGTCACTGTAAAAGTACGCACATGTTTAACATACAAACCATAGTTTAAATGCAAATGCAAAATCAAATGTCATTGTTTAAACTTATTCAAACAGATTTATAATTTCAGTGTGCAAAACAGCGTAACATTTGTACATAAATAACTGCCCACCCCAGCAGTATTTTCACTAAACGATCTACTTCATACATATGTATATATACAGTGTATACATAAACGATATATCGAAACGAATGGGGAATACTTGTAAGGAGAAATGTCGTTCTTTACCTCAGTATTTTAGTTTCCCATTGAAATTGTTCGCAAATTACAACCGCATTGACCCTCTTTCTCAATTTTGAGCTTCACAGTGAGAAGTAGTTATTGTAAGATAGCTCTAATTCTTTACTCCATGAATACATTTGTGTTAGGGATTTAACGCCTTTTCAACATTTATTTACATAAATAACGATGTTGTCTTGGATTGAGATTTACCAATGAAATGATAGGAGTTCAAGGTGCTTTGACAAATGATACTCCCATGGACCCCGAGGTACCACCTTAAACACTAGAACACACATGACTCCATATATAACATGGAACATACCTGTGATAAAGTGATCAAGAAATCGCTGTGAGAATTGAGGAAATCTCTAGGAACAATTGCTTCATTTGTTGAAATGCTTACTATACCAGAGACATATAGGGACAGACATATAAGGAAAGAAACATAGAGCGTTCGTTTATTGTAACAATGACGCCAATCACGCCATTCAACACAGATGTCTTTAATGAAAATAAAGAATTTGCTGACTCTGCAAAAGAGTTGAAATAGGCCATATTGCACATATAATCTGTACAGATAATCGAAAGTACCTTTGTAGA
Organism: Cerastoderma edule; assembly: GCA_947846245.1. Lineage (NCBI taxonomy): Eukaryota > Metazoa > Mollusca > Bivalvia > Cardiida > Cardiidae > Cerastoderma > Cerastoderma edule. The sequence continues at coordinate 3,818,286 of OX401408.1, forward strand.
CTTTAAATAAAGAAAATTAAAAAAGTATGTGTATTCCGCAACCACGTTCTTTTTTCACGTGTTTAACGCCGTACCAACAATTTTCAGTCATACAACGTTTATAATGGATCCACAAGTACTAAGCTAGGGCTCTGAAGTGACTTGCATAAGGTCACCCCTACGAAACCAGAGGTGTCGGTGGGGCTCGAATCAGGGACCCCCGAGTGCTAGCAACCATGTTTTAATTTGGCAATTTGCCACTTATTATGTGCACGGATAATTGAAAGTACTTTTAAATGTTCATGGTCCAATTCATTCATTCTCCAAGACATTGTATAACACTCCCTTCACACAAATATGTTCAAGACTGAGTAGGTTAATACAAAGACTCTAATAGAATTCTGACTGTTCTATCTTTATCAACGACGCCATGTTACAACATTGTGACAACAACTAGCAAAGCATAAACGAGATTTCCTCATTTTCAGACCAAGCTTATACATTCGTTTACAAAGTGCCTTTGCAATATGTCGTATCTGTCGATGGAGCACGGCGAGTTTAACAAGGTGTACTAAATGGGAGGTCGAAAAGTTCAAACTTGTTCGACCCGTTTACCCAGTGTAATATAAAACCTTAATCGAAGAAAAGTTATTCAAAAGTAATTTACGCGTCACAATACCCACTAAATGTAAACCCTTAGAATGCTTGGTAATTTTCTAAAAAATAGATCAATGTGTCGTCTGCTTCCCATATCCTTAAATATCTGCTTAATTTTTATGAGAAAAAATACTCAGAGACACAAAAAGGTTGGATCACAGACCAGTCGTCAATTTACTTGGCGGCTGACCAGGATCCAACCTGTTTGCATAAACATGAATTCGGTTCCAGCACTATAAGGTTTAATGTATTACGAACTTGCTCGACTTGAATAACATGATTTCGGTATTCACAAAGATGTAATTCAATTACGTCGAATGATATTTGAAAAAAAGAAAAAATAACTTTTATAGTTAGGGTCATCCAAACCCGTTACGAGCAATTTCTACTCCGGGCAGAACGGTTTGCTCCCCAAAACACCACGAAAATAACCTTTTTCTATAAATTGATTGACTTTTTGTACTGACGCCTGCTTTGCAGCTATTGACAAAGTTCCAAACAACGTTATTGGTAACCGTCGTCACAATACAAACGGTCATAAACATAATGAACAGATACAATAAGAACTGGGGTAGGCTTGTAAATAAGCAATTCACTTCAAAATCGATTTCGTAACGCTTTTGTCCCATACCAACATAATGTCTGGAGAAAGGTTTGACCCTTTTGTATATAGCACACAAGGTCATTCAGGATTGTCCTTCCGAAGCTTTCTAAATGACTGGCTTCCATGTTAAGCCGTTTGTTGTTTGTACATCACGGTTATGTCTCCATGTAACATGCAGTGATTAAATCAATGGGCTTTTTTTACCAAAACTCAAAAATAAATGGCGTTTTATATAGAAAATGGATGAAAGTAATGCGTTTTGGGGAATTTTATGAAATTTTGGGGCAAAATATTATCACTGAACAAGGTCACTTATATTAAGGTCGATGGTACTTTCCCTATCGAATATGTTTGAATGTTTGAAGACCATGCTCTAACGTGTGCGGTTATATCTCTTGAAAGTATGATGGCATATTTCTGCCACGAGTTATGAGAATACCTATCGTAATCATCAGAGAAATATGTTGCGATAATACAAAAAAACGTACCTTGTGGCATATATATGCCACCATGGTTTACGATTCAAACCGGTAATGTTTCAAATACAAAGGGTGAGGACACATTACTTGTTTCTTCATTCATTAAAAATTTATTTTGTGCGTTTATTTGTTAATTTTATAATTTGCTACTTTATCGTATGGGATTTTTGCTCGAGTAGCTCTACTTGTATCCTTGTAAACAAATTAAGGTCGTTTGATTAACTCAAAGACCCTAAGAAAATTGTCATAAACATGTACATATAAAAAACGAAAACTAAATTAAGTGAACACAGATAGCCCACGGGGCTTCATCGTATGGTATCTGTTCGCAATGACGAAAAAGAAAACAAAAATCTCTGATGGGAATGTTGACACGTTGTTAAACGTAAGTGTGGTATTTATAATGAAAACAGTCAACGTCTGGCAGGTACGAACCTGTCGTAATAAGAAACATAAATGTCGTGTCCACTCCATCCACTTCATCGTATCTCATATCAACAAAGGGTCCTTGTTCACAGATACAAATTTTGAAAGGCAAAAGATGCGTTTATTAATGATTGTATTTGGTTTAGTGACAATGATTGTAAATATCTTCTTTTTTTTTTTCATTTTTGAGACGACGGTAACATGTAATGAAAAGTATTTGTAAATTTGTACAGTATTGTGTATATGACTAGAAGCTGTACTAGCTTATGTCAATAAAATTGGTCTATGTCTATCAAATATTTAACGTTTCATTCCAAAACCAAGACAAATCTCTGAGTTAGTCCATTTAAATAAAGGCGTTCTATTAACACACTTAAGTTTTTGTTTCTATTTATGGTATAGGTGGGGGTTATGTACGGTCGTCTGGTCAGTTACCGGCCAGGTCTCGACCTATAAATATAGGTCATATATACACAGCACTTGAACAATTAATTCCATCATCGAACGTATACAAACATTTGAACAAAAAACTAACAGAAACAGGAATCAAAAAGATTGTTTAAACGCGCTTGTTTATAAGTGTACATGGAAATTTGGAAGGTAGAACTTGATTTCTTTAACCCTTTTAGTGCTGGAACCGACTTCATGCTTATGCAAACAAATTGGATCAGGGTCAGCCGCCAATTTACAAGTAAATTGGCGGCTGACCTGTGATCTAACATGTTTGCTTTTATGAGTATCTTTCCTCATCAAAATTAACCAGATAGGTTAACGAAGGCAGAAATCACAAAAATCTATTTTAGGAAAGTTACCCACCATTTTTAGGGTAAAAACTGCAAGAAAAAGTAAACCGTCTTTTATTCTTTGAAGTGTGTATACAGTGAAATAGTTATAATATGTATTCAAATCCAAAGACATGGCATCGCGTTTAAGTCCTACCGCATATAAACCGTGCATACTCAGAAAAATGAAAGCTTCCTGAATAAACTATGCTTTCAAAAGCGACTTTGGGCTGTTTATCATACATCACAAAAACTGTATTGTTTCAACGGCAGTTTAGCTTGACTTTTAAGTTCCTCTTCTATGAAGACCCATCTTTAAACAATGAATTATTTACCAGGATCGGCGGTATAATATATCTTAAATATTAACCAAGAAATTTGTGTGCAATATCCTAGATATATTCGTTCGACTATCAATTCACTTCTATATTATTACCTATTGTTTTACATCGATTGTGAAGGAAGCTTGAAGCTTGTTCAAAGTCACTCTCGATGACTGCTTCCTGGATACTTATCCAGTATTCGCGCCGATATGTGGGTTAGTCCCGGCATTTTCCATCTCGCCTGACGGGGATTCGAACCCGGGACCCTCGGTACAAGAGGCCGACGTTATCGTTACATGAAGTAAACGCTTTAGTCTTTTAGACCATTACCAAAATATAACGGTATTCGACTAGTTTGATGCAGAAGAATCTGGAAAACATTGTGGTAAAAGGGGAAATTGCTCTTCATGAGCAATATCTAATTTTTCCCACAATGTTTTCAGTCGTACCAGAAGATTATTTTTCAATTTCATCAATTTTTTAAATATCGTCTGTAAACTCTTTCAATTTTGAATAGTCGAAACGTTTGTTATAGGGTTAAAAGCTTGTACAAGAGACCGATGACCCGTAGTCTACAAGCAGAAAAGGGTTAATACATTGTATCAATATAAGACAAGTTTGACTTTTACCTGAATACACATACTATAAATCCACTCTTTTTTCACACATACATGTTTACTGTAGACTATAGAGGAAAATATCGAACAAATGTTCAAAACAGGCACTCTTCTATCTTGCAAAAGAATTTATCTCAACAAAATTCAATATTGTACAATTTACACTTTTCATAATTCTGCGCGACTTTTTTTGTAAAACATACATGAATAAACATCATAATGTACTTTGTAGATACATGTTTGGTAGATGGTTGGATTTTCAATCGTATTCGAGTTCTATCGATATTTTCAATGTCGTAAATTTGAATTGAAACAGAGTTATAGCAAGTCATGCCGACTCTCGCTTATAACTGCGCATACCCCTATATATATGTGTGTCTATTTCTTCAGCAGTATAGCAGAACAGAACAGAACAGAAATAACGTTGTTGACTGAAACATTACATTTTGTGGTCATTAACATTATATACAATGAAGAGGATTTACACATGAATCGAGAAAGAAAAGAAAGAATAGGAAAAAGAAGATTGAGAAGAAAAACGCTAAAGGCATTAGCATTTCTATATATATTGATATTATATTAGTAAACTTATGGAGGGCAATCAAAAGGGAATGTTGCGTTTTAAAAATTATATGTAAAATACGTATGCACATCTTTACGTCACAAATGTTCTCCCTATCCACTGCTAAAGTAGACCCGCACGCTACAAACGGATGCAGAAAAAGTATCTTTTACACATTACTTCATTATAGGCCCCCGTGGCCTTGTGGTTAGAGTACAGAACTTGAAATCACATGTCCCGCATGGGTTCAAATCCTGAGAGGGATATGGATTTTCATGAGAGGCAGTCTCCCGACTGACTTACGGAATGCCGATGGTTCTACCCGCCTTGACCAGCCCTTATGGGCAGTTGAGTATGGGGTCTTCCTCCATCATTAAGAGTCGGGCATCGCTACATAACTGAAATAACGTTGATGTGATGTAAATCTATATAAAAAAAAACTCCATTATAATATTATATTTTGCGCATATGCTACGGAGGTCTTTTGAAACCACTGTGACAAAAGAATAAATTGCTCCTAATTAATAAGAAGTTCTCCTTTCAATTAAAGTAATAATCACATCATTATCCGAGGACAACAGAACCCCACCCGTTCAATAAATTATTTCATTCGATGTCCGAAAACTATGCCTCTGATCGTAACAAGATGTGAATAAAGTATGTCATTTTGGATAGGTGTCAATTTATTTCATGCTCGGATCAAATCCTCTATGACATGATTGAAGCATATTATATAGTTCGATCATCTATTCAGTCTGTAGGCGTTTAGAGTCGTTTTCAACCAGAATTCAGTAACATAGCGTCGACGGTTCACTGAACCATGGTTCCCGAGTGAACGCTTATGGAAATGAGTTTTTCTCCATTGACGTAAAATTATATACAAAATGCCACTTACTAGCTAGCATTACATTACCGTTTCTTCTTTCTTTTAACTATCAGACCGATTCTAACTTTCTATTATTTCCTTACGTATCCTTGACCTTACACCACCCGTTGCATAATACTCAAGTGTGATTCTGCTGGCGTATGATGGAGATGTTAGTGTAGATACTAGTTTCATTGTAAATGGCAAAAGACAATGTTTGTCAAACTTGCTATAAATGAAATTGAATGAAATATTTATTATGTATGTTTATGAACAATGAGAATATATGGTTAGGTTCTATAGAACTTTGTTCTATTCTCGTCACTCCTGACGTAAGTAATTTTTTTTGTCAAAATGTGGTTTTAGATCGCGTCAACAATTTTGAAGTTACATTACGATGCCCAGCGTAATTGTACGTAAAAATTGCCTTTTTATTTTCTGATGTGGCAAGCTAACACATTGCTCGATGAAATAAAGAAAAAGGAAATAATTGGCCGCTACAGTCTGTAGCGGCCAATTATTTTCTTTTTCTTTATTTTAGAGAGGATAAAACCCGGCAAAACAGGTACTGAATCGCCGGGATCTACCGCTACACCATCGCAGACTTTTATTGTTATTTATATTTTCTTGGCCTAAAATCGCACAGGTGTTCATTTGGACTACAAAGGTGTGCTGCAGAGTGTACATCAAAAATCAAATTATCGCTACGACACAACACACAACAATTTGAACAAGCTCACATCGGCGAACATAATGCCCTAAAGTAAACAAGGGAAATGGTACTCACCTTTATTCTACCTGAGTCCGGTAAACTCCTTATTGCATATGATTAACAAAAACTCTAACCTAGAACTGTGCGAAACTACTTAAACATTCTTATGCATCATACACACTATTCATTATATCCTAGAACATGTACAATCGACAACAAAAATCACGTCATGCGAGCATGGTGTATACAACATATATAGTATCTAAGATGGGTTTCCCCATGTGTGTCGCATAGTATGGCACTTTCCCTCGTTTTGAGGTTTTAATACGGGTCCAAATCGAAAGCAAACGCAGACGAGATTTTTTATCAAAGTCCCTGCGTTATATCTAACAGAAACCATTGGTACTAAGTTAAGGATTTCACATATTTGAGCATTTTTTCGTCTATGATAACTGTTTCTTTACATATATGCATGTTATCTACGATTAAATACCAGAGAAAAGGGTCGATATTGTAACGGTCCGATAGGCGGGCGAATAGCGATTGTATACGGCGAGCCCATATGTCGCACGGCGAATATGGCGCGATCGCGTCTTATTGGTCGAGAGGTATATAGGCCGAGCGAGGGGTTGTTAACATACTGTCGTGGTCGGTGAAAACGGGAGGGTGTGGTGTGTCAGCTTGTACCTGCGCTTTTATCATGGGTTGAAGAGTTAGTGTGTGTGCATTTGATTGGTATTGATTAGTGTGTTACAGGATCAGCGACAGGAATTGAGACAGACAGAATGAGAGACAAACATACAGACAGGGACAGATAGACAATCAGAGAAACAAACATGCAGGCACAGATAATACTGATATACCAACTCAGCGAGAGAAACAGACAGAGAGAGGCAGGCAGATATACAAAGAGAGTAGATGGCAAAGAGCCTCACAGAGATAGAAAGAGATGGAAAAACACAAAGAGAATGGCAAATAAAGAGAGACAGAGACGGGAGAAGGGGGAAAACAGAGAGACAGAGATAAAAACAAAGAGAGACAGGGAAAGGGGAGAGACAGAGAGAGGAACAAACGGAGACAGAGAGAGGGAAAGGGGAGATACAGAGATACAGAGAGAGAATGAAAGAGAGAGAAAGGGAAAGGGGGGAGAGAGAGAGAGAAACAAAGAGAGACAGAGAGAGGGAAAGGAGAGGAACAGAGAGAGAAAGAAAGCTAGAGAGAGACATGGAAAGGGGAGAGACAGAGAGAATCATTGAGAGACAAGCAGAGAAACAAACAGAGACAGATAGAGAAACAAAGAAAGACAGACAGAGAAACAGAAAGAATGAAAGAGAAACAAAGAGAGACAGAGACATGAAAAGGGAAGAGACAGAGAAAGAAACAAAGAGATACCAAGCCAGGGAAAGGAGAGAGACAGAGAGAGAATCAAAGAGAGAAAAAAGAAAGACAGAGACAGGGAGAGGGGATGGACACAGAGAGGAACAAAGAGAGACAGGGAGAGGGGAGAGACAGAGAAAGGAACAAAAGGAGACAGAGGCAGGGAAAGGGGACAGACAGAGAGACAGAGAGAAAAACAAAGAGAGACAGGGAAAGGAGACATCCGGAGAGACAAAGAGAGACAAAGAGAGACAGAGAGAGAAACAAAGAAAGACAGATACAGAGAGAGGGGAGAGACAGATATACAGAGAGAAAAACAAAACAGAGACAGAGACGACAGGGAAAGGGGAGAGACATAGATACAGAGAGAGAAACAAAGAGAGACAGAGAGAGAAACAAAGAAAGACAGATACAGAGAAAGGGGAGAGACAAGGAGATAATCAAAGAGAGACAGAGACAAGGAGAAGGGAAAAACAGAGAGAGCAACAAATAAGGAAAGAGCAGGCAAAAGGGGGGACAGAGAGGGGGAGGGACAGAGACAGGGAGATGGGGAACACAGAGAGGCAGAGAGAGAACAAATAAAGGCAGGGAAAGGGAGAAATAGAGAGACAGAGAAAGAATCAAAGAGAGACAGAGACAGGGAAATGGTAGAAACAGAGAGACAGAGATAGACACAAAGATAGACAGAGACAGAGAGAGGGGAGAGACAGAGAGAGAGAGAAAAAAAAAGAGACACAGGCAGGAGAGGGGAGAAACAGAGAGACAGAGAGAGAAACAAAGAGAGACAGAGAAAGGGAAAGGGGAGTGACATAAAGACATAGAGAGAAACAAAGAGATACAGAGACAGGGAGAGGGGAAGAACAGAGAGACAGAAAGAGAAACAAAAATATACAGAGACAGGGAAAGGGGAGGAACAGAGAGACAGAAAGAGAAACAAAGAGAGACAGAGGCAGGGAAAGAGGAAGGACAGGGACCGAAAGAGGGGAGGGACAGAAACAGGGAGATGGGAGAGGCAGGGCCAGAGAGAGGGGAGCGACAGAGACAGAGAGAGAATCAAAATGGAGGAAGATAGGGAGATGGGGGAGTCATACAAAGAGAGACAGAGAGAGAAACAAAGAGAGACAGAGAGACAGAAACAAAGAGAGACAGACAGAGAAACAAAGAGAGACAGACAGAGAAACAAAGAGAGACAGAGACCAAGAGAAAGGAGAGACAGATAGACAGAGAGAGAGAAAAAGAAAGGCGGAGATAAACAAAGGGAGACAGAGGCAGTGACAGGGAAGAGACAGAGAAAGAAACAGAGAGAAATAAAAAGAGACAGAGACAGCGAGAGGGGAAAGACAGAGATACAGAGAGAGAAACAAAGAGAGACAGACAGAGAAACAAAGAAAGACAGAGACAGGAAGAGGAGAGAGACTGGGGGACAGAGAGAGAAACAAAGAAAAACAGAGAGAGAAACAAAGAGAGACAGAGACAGCAGAATTGAGTGACAGATAGACAGAGAGAGAAACAAAGAGAGACAGAGAGAAACAAATAGAGACAGTGACAGGGGAGAGACATAGATACAGAGAAATAAACAAAGAGAGACAGAGAAATAAACAAAAAGAGAGACAAAGACAGTGAGAGGGAAGAAACAGATAGATAGAGAGAGAACCAAAGAGAGACAGGGAGAGGAGAGGCAGATAGACAGAAAAGGAAATAAAGAGAGACAGAGTGAGAAACAAAGAGAGACAGAGACAGGGAGAAAGGAGAGACAAAGATAAAAACAAAGAAGGATAGAGACAGTGAGAGGAGAGAAACAGAGAGACAGAGAGAGAACAAAGAGAGACAGTGAAATGGGAGAGACAGAGAAAAAAAGAGAGACAGAGACAGGGAAAGGGGAGGGACAGAGAGAATCAAAGAGCGACAGAGACAGGGAGAGGGGAGGTACTGACGCGAGACAGAGACACATGGAAAACCATACCGAGGGGTAAATTGTAAATTCAGTATCCGTATCTGGTTTGTTATAAAGGTCGACATAACGTTTTATAGCCGCAAGATGGTACTAAAGGTCAGTCGGTTAAAATGACAAAGAAAACCTTTGAGATAAACGCATCCGTCCTAAAGGTACATCAAACACCTGACCTTTGATTTTAATAACAAAAAATCCGAATGCCCCAAATTGAGATCAACAGTAAGTGACCGCTGTAAAGTATTGTACGTATTGTTTACTTAATATGTATGATAAAAATCCTTTTGACAAAAGCAAGAATTTCTCGTAAAGAGTAACACCTAAATTTTGTAACAGTGGTTTCTACAATCTTTTGACGAAGATGCATTACAATGAGTTTTTATTTGGGAAAAGAATTACTCACAAATTTATCTTTAATCAAATTTTATTGCAAACGAAAATACATGCTTTCTATACAACATTTAACTAGACAAAACATAATATATAAATACAACTCTTACATAGTACTGAGATTTATTATATAAGAATACAAAAAAATTGGGCAACAAATTTTTACAGCATTAGCGGTTGATCCGTTCCAAATTTACATATGGCATTCTCAAACCCTCATCATATCCTAGTAAAAATATAAGGTATGTGTATTTCATGTTTTCTGGGAAGCCTAGAAAATACAGCTTGGATTCCAGGGGAGTATAAAACTACTGTTGGGACTATAAAACTTCGCCCCCTGTTCGCTTGTGTTCGAGTCGCGGTATACATTGGGAATAACATGAGAGATGGTCTCTCAGCTGACTTATCGAAAGCTGGTGGTCACACCAGGCTTGACCAACAACCAGCCCTTTATTGGCGTTTAATCTTTGGATCATCCTTCTTTGGTTTTGAGACTAGAATTGTGAAATACCAGGTTTGACATAGTTGAAATACTGTTGACGCGATGTAAAACTCCTTTTAAATGAAGCTTGTCAAGGTTTACAAGGACCTAACTCGGGTGATCCAAGCTGTTAATGTGTTTCGTAGAATGAAATACATGTATCTACGTCTGGATCATTCGGACTAACAAGGAAGGGTCCTGTTCAACCACAATATTGTGTTGTGTCATATAATTCAACGTTTAGTCATATTTACTCATTTTAACGCAGCTGCCGCAAAACATTGAAAAATACAGGGTGACAAAATGAGAAACTTCGTTTTTCATATGAACTCAATTTAAGCAGATGTCGCAAACCATTGAAAACAACACTGTGACAAACGGAGAAACTGTGTAGACGAGCAATTTTCATATTTGTATACTACGATTTCTAGGAAAGACCGCTTAGTTATTCATATGATCTCATTTTTACGCAGCCTTCACAAAAACATTAAAGAACACACTGTGACGAAAGAAGAAACTGTGTTGGTGAGCAATATTCATATTTACGTTCAACAATTTCTACGAAAGACCGCTTGGTTATCCATATGAACTCATTTTACGCAGCTGTTGCAAAAAAATGAAAATTACACTGGGACAAAAGGAGAAACTGCGTTGGCAAGCAATATTCATATCTACGTGCTACAATTTCTACGAAATACCACTTGGTTATTCATATTAACTCATTTCAACGCATTTGTCGCTTAATATTAAAAAGCACACTTTGTCAAAAGGAGAAACTGCAGTGAAAAGCAATTTTCATATCTACGCACAACAATTTCTAAGAAATATCACTTAGTTATTGTAATCTTCCATAGTCCATAGCTGTCGTTTATAGAAGATGTCAGTTAAGACTTGTCTCGCAATTTCATGGAGAAAACAGAACAGAGCATAGGTTTATTTGACGAGAATACATAATTATTTTACAACACAAACCATTTACAAAAACAAAACAACCTCATGTGGTTTCTAAGTATGGGAGATACTTGTAAATTTTGTGGAATAAGCTTAATAGGTAATTCATGAGAGGCAATATTTTAATCTTAACGCCAATCCAATAAAGCATTTCGCTTTGTCACCTTATTGCATGTTGCCAGGATCCGGGTAAACAATCTATACCTCGTTACCGTATCCTGTTCCCTCTGTGGTCCAAATAAAAAGCGTCAGCAGACGACAATCGAAACAACTTAACCCATAGAATGCTGGGTAATTTTCTAAAAATAGATGTATGTATCGTCTGCTTTCCAAAACCTTAAATATCTGCTTAATTTTCACGAGGAAAGATACTCAGAGTAGCAAACAGGTTAGATTACAAGTAAATTGGTGACTGGCCTGGATCTAAATTGTTTGCATAAGCATGAAGTCGGCTCCAGTACTATAAGGGTAAAACTTCGCAGTTTTACGATAAATATCAGAAACCATATTGATAACAGGGGATATTGCTCGACACAAGCAATTTTACCTGTTCTCTATAAAAAAAAAAGTTATGTTACTGTAGATATACATACTTAAATTCGGTTATATGAAGACAGGTATATAATAGAGCGATGTATGTATACAACTCAGTCCTTATATCGAAACTTGACCAAATAAACAGTCTTTATTGCATTTTGAGTGTATTTTACGAGCTTCACTTCCACGAAACGTTGATAAGCATAAGGGCAAATCGATTATGAATAATCGAATCATTGGTAGCTGTCCTTGACATTTTATCGTTTTTTTTTTGTTGTTGTTGTTGGGTTTTTTTGTATGATTCCCAGAAAGATTTAGGATTTAATGTAGTTGAGACCTTACTAAGATGATTCATCAGAAGCACTAGGCAGCTGGGTTAACATAGAGAAATGCCTGTGGTGATCAACTGAGATATGTCGATTATTTAAAAGAAGGTAAAACACGTTATGCACATGACCAGTTGCCTGTTTGGAATTCTTTCTTCGAGTCATAATTATTATGTTATCCTCCGTATACATTTAACCGTTAGAATGCTGGGTAATTTTCTAAAAATAGTTTTGCGTGTCATCTGCTTTCCTAAACCTTAAATACCTGCTTAATTTTGATGAGAACGATGCTCAGAGTAGCAAACATGATAGATCAAAGGCCAGCCGCCAAATCCCCTGACGACTGGCCTTGATCCAACCTGTAAGCATGAACATGAAGTCGGTTCCAACAGTATGAGGATTAACATGGCTCAATTGTAAACTTTTCTTTTTGATACTTCAATATCTTCAACTAAGTTTGTACTAAGTGTTAATTGCTGTTTGATAAGATTACAGAAACCACTGTGATACATGTGATATGTGTGTTTCTGTTCGCTTTGAGTACTTTCCCTTCCTGTTTTTTTGTTTTTCCATACTATGCCTTTACAACATGTTTCACAAGGATGATATTGCGGTCGTTGTGGGAAACATTGTTGCGGGTGATTAAAGACTTTTTGTGAGTAACACCCTCCTCTTCTTAGATTGTTTTCTCATTCATCGTGAATATTAATTGCGTTCACACACTTGTGCGAAGGATCTTCAATACATGCGGGCTTATGAATTCGTAAAAGTTAAGCCTATCCCTAAGATATGGAAAACTAGCTTAAGCTTTTGATAGAACGATATTTCATAAAGTCGTACAGGCATAACTTCATTTATAGGGTTAAATGTTTTAACGACGAGCATATTGCATTTTTTATTTTATTTTTCATACCCTTCCAAAACTCGTCCGGATTTTTCCGCTCTTTGGTAAAGGTTCTCGTTTAGAATAGTTCGCCTTTCAGAGAATGTAAATAGTTTTAACATATTGTCTTGCATTATTCTCAAAGTATATATTTTTTATCGAAAGCTTCGGGGTCGTAAATAGTCAAAGACCTAATAAACACAGATAAGCAACTCTGCAAAATACCGTTCTTTCTCGCGTTGACATCTCATTCACGAGATTTTGCCTTCCTGTAAATACAGACGCTTTATTTTGTTAATCAAAGCAAAGTCTTTGTAAATAGTCTATAGTTATGTTTCAAGGTACATGTATACTGGATCCCATTGAAACGATCAGTCTTATGACCGATAGTGTAAACACTAGGTAATTTCAAAATGTCAATACTATACCCAGTGGCTATTGATATATCTAATTCATGAGAGAAAGTGGTAAAATGTTCTTTTAATAAATCGATTAAAAAAGTATTGACCCCGTGGATATTTCATTTTCTGTCGTTCAAGGGAAGTAACTCCTCAACGACTGTCCCATTATATATACAAGAGTTGTTTCCCTTAGTTACCGAAAATTCATTTTAGACGATAACTGGAGATGGGCCGATCTATAACATTCTTTAATATCTTTTTACAGGGAATTTCAAACACAAAATATACAAGTTATGGCAAAAGGGCCTAGCCACAAGTTCTCACAACATTAGATTTGGCCATTCACTTTTAAAAAAATATGTCTTCATTAAAAGTATATAACAGGTATCTTGCCAACTGATCTTCTTGTACGTTATCCTCAAATAGCCGGACCAAAACGAAGAATTACGTCTTCTCTTATTTTGTAAAATTGTCATAATGTAACATCTGAACAGAGACATCTATGTCCGCCTTTTTGAGGATAATGAACAAGGAGATCAGTTGGCAAGATATCTGAGTTGAGTAAGGAAGAAATGGATGGTGTAGGGTTGACACGGCCTGTTTCCAACTCGGCTTGTGGGTTCACTCGGCCGTGTGTAAGAAATGGGGGAAGAGAGATATCGATTGTGAATTTGTGATATAAGTTCTTCCAACTTCCACTCATGATTTCACATCCTGGATACATATAACGAGTAATTGCGCTGAAAGGTCGCGAAGTGGACCAATGTTCTCAGATGTATCGACCACTACCATTCATTCATTGCCGTTAGTTTTTCAGCTCATACAAAAAGAGAACCAGTCCAACTTGCCCTCTGGCCACTAAGTACTTCCGGGTTGAGCCATCAAAATCGAGATATCAGTTTTCGAGACGAATTTAAAGAATTCATACGTCTAATTGTGGATTTAAGATGTCTGCTGTGGATGTTCAGAGAGTAAGTGAATATTTGTGTTTGTTTTCTTCTTTATACTGGTCTAATGAATATCGTAAACTCGTAGTCTTGAAATGAAAACAATCGACGTCGGCTCACTTCGAGAACAAAGTGACTCAACTGCCCTGCCCATTTAAACTCATTAGCGAACAATTGGTCATTAAATTGTTCGTAGGCTGCATAAGGTTTTGCAGTAATATGTTAGCTTCGTTTATTTGAATTAACAACCACTGTTGTTTGACAGACAAACAGTCGTGAAAACATGAATAAAGATAAACTATTTAGCATGGATTGCATCCCTTTATGATCTCTAGTTTATCCTATCTTTTTAAAGTGTTGCTAGAAGTGTGAGGATGCCATGTTTAGTCTACAACATTTACTCAACTCATTGTTCATTTTTTTTTATTTGCATGACAATGTTGGTGTTATCAAAATGTAGTCATTATCAAAGACCTTTAGAAGCCTTAGACATATTTACTTATCCCAGTTTGTATCTTTTCTGGCTCTACTTTTGCTCTAGAACAATTGATATCATTAGACATTTAATCTTTAGGGGATAGTTCTTGACTGCAAGTAAGTTCAAGTTAAGGGTTATCTGTAGAATACTACCCTTGGAGATAACTTTGAAAAATTAATGTTGTCAGTGATTTGTTTCCTTATATGTTTGGTACTGTAAAACGGACCCATTCCCAATCAAAGTGACTGATTATTTTTCCCAATAGAATTTAGTTTTAAACTTAGTTGTTCTTAAAATAAAATCCCAATTTAAGAGAAAAAATAGTGATGTTTCCCAACTTATGCCGTATCTGACCCATTCTCAAACTTTTAATAAAAAATCGTTGGTTGTGGTTGTAATATATAAATTTCACCAAAGTAGGCGGTTTTGTATGGCTATCATTTAGTTTTATGTTTGAAGTTTGATTTATTATTTGCTCACTGACAATGAGGTTAAAATGTCTGTTTATGAACATGGGGGGATTGTGTCTAGTAAAATGGTTGTAATTATCCATGTATGCATATATATTACTTTCCCATTTTCTGCGTGATTTATTATCCACCTCTTTTTTATATTTTATTTCATGGATATGTTTTGCATGTATGTAGGTCCCATCCGGTGCTAGCGACCTTGTTAGGTCTATGAGATCCGTTTTACAGGTAATGAGTAACGAGGCAGTCAGATAATTGATCCTTCAGAAAATGAAATGACCTTTGATCCCTGCACATAACACTCATTTATGACATTATCATTCATTCTCATAGTAAGATCTTCTTTTATCTTTACCTGTAAAAGAGCATCATGAGGGTCCAATGCAATACTATAGTAAGTACTTCATGTTTATGAAGCACTTACTATAGTCTTGCACTGAACCCTCAAATTCATTTCTCTGTGATACATATCTGACTGCCTTCATGTTCATCTGGCACCCAATATTCTAGAAAACTGTTGCATTGTTGTATTGTCACATCATTCCTTATGCTGCCTAGAGATGTTTTATTTGTGTCAAAAATAATCAGCAGATTACTGTTATGTTGTCTTGAGGAGCTTTTGAGATTTCTTTTGTATACAATATGTTTATTTTATGAAGACGGCAAAAGAATTAATAAGATTAAACAACCTCTGCGCTCTGCTTTCATTAAATGTTAAATTGGTTCATTTCATTTGTGTAAGATGCACTCATTGTACTCATTCCAGTTAATTATAACAAACTGCTTAACACTAACCTATGCTGATTATACTAATGACTCTTTTGACACTTTCAGAATAAGCCTTTTGCAGGACTCTAGATACATGGGGTTTTTTATGGTTTCTATGTTGAGATAGTAGTTTGACAATATTAAGAGCTTAAAACATCTGTACCATGTTCAAAGTTGAGAATATCTTTGAATCGATAGCCATCTAGTTGTAATGACAGGAATTTATACCTATCTATAATCAATGCTTTAAGTGTATGGATTGTAGAAAAACAGGAAACCACTTCAAAACATTTATTTTGACTTCAACTTCTACTTTTGCTTTGTTGCATACTTGTAAATTTAGACATTCAGCAGAGCTATACTAAAACTTGCTAAAAGTTGTGTAATGATGCTGGAAAACGTGAGAAATAAGTGGAATTAAATTTAAAATATAAGCCTTTTTCAATGACTGTAATGGCTTTATTTTTTTACTTGTGATTGGAAAGAGACTTTGGGAGAAATTGGTGCTAAAAATGTTGACTGTTTTTTTTATTTAGTGTGTAAAATGTATAATGTCATCTACAGTATATAGTTTTAACAAATTCCACTAATTTCGAAAGTTAGTACTTAGAGATGTTTTTGGGATGGGGTATGTGTTGTTTTTGTAATGGTCTTGTGAACAGGAATAAAATTGTTTCATAATCTCAGCTACTTTCATTATTATCATATTTAAGGACAAAGAAAACACTGTGACGGTGTGACTCTAGGAGACATTGCTTTTGGTTTGTTAAAATATGTTGTTTGTATTTATAAAAGGAACCGTTTAGTATTGAAAGACAGTTTAGCAAGGAGAATTTCGAGAACCATTCAATACAAGACAATAGCAACTTCTTTACAAAAGTGAAGGAGGTGCTACAGTTTTGAAATAATCCCTAGATGTTATTGTTTCCAGAAAAACTAAACTAAAGGTACTCATAGCAACTGGCAAGAAAGGAGCAGATTTATATATGCCATTTTCATGCTGTATTTGTAGTATATGAATAAAGCAACTTTGTTTTATTTGGTCTCAAAGTTTCTTTCAAGATCAGAGTTACAGATAGAAGACTTGTGTATGTGCCATGCATTTTGTACATCAGTAAATATTTTAAAGTTTGAGATATATGTAATATTAAATGGGTTTGTTTTATAGGTCTTAACATTAAATGATTAATGGAAAACATCGCTGTGCATATATTCATATTGTCATTATGTGCAAAATGACCATAGCTGTTGATGTCCATAATTAAATCATTTATTCATTCAATAGTTGTTAGAAAAGGAAGAAATTGAATTCATTATCAGCATTGACATGAGTTATCTAATGTCACTTAATTTTCAATGTGCCATCTGCCTTAAGATAAACAAAGTCCTTGTCTTTAGAGATATGCTTTTAGAAATATTACCATTTATCTATTCATCTCTGCCATATTTAAGACCATTAACAGACCAAAGTTACTTTATTTTCAAAATGTTTGTACTGTTAATTACTTAATTTATGAGCAAATTAATGTCTCTTACAAGTCATTTTTCAAGTTAGAAGATAAATGTTTACTTTCTACCAATAGCTTAGAACTTTAATGAAGTGATGAACAATAATAAAACTAAATTTTATTTTAACCCAACATTTCACAAATTCAAATTGATTTTGATGTTACTCAAACAGCATAAGCATAATAAAACTATAGTGATAATAGAAAAACAGAAAGTGTTTGTAAGAATCACACATAACTTAGGAATGACCTTCACCCAAACATTTTTGTATTATAAAATGTGATTAAGAAGAAAAAAGAAAACGTTACTTATATGATTATTGTTCTTCATTGACTATTTGTTGTCAGCTTTAGCTTTTAGTTTGGACCTGTAACAATAATGAAGAATATATAGATCATAGATTGGGAAATGGTTTCTTTGAGAGTACTGGTTTACTTAGATCTGTAATACAGTAAATTCTCTTCTCTTCACAAGAGGAAGGCTCATAGTTAACTTATGGAGAGACTACTGGTGGTTCTACTTTGCTTGAGCGTTCCTTGTTGGCAGGTATAAAAAGCTAGGAGTCTTTCTCCATTGTCTTAATGAGTTTGACAGTGCGATACTGCTGTAATACTGTCAATGCCCAATCGGAACTACTCGGGTATTTCCGTAAGCTGTGAAATACACCTCGGATATAAGTGTAGGGTTACAATTTTTCGGGTAAATCGGCATCCGCCAATGAACACCTTTTCTAAGCGTGCATGTTAAGTAGTTCAATGTGTATGGAAGTGTTGGACATCCTTTTTAATCACTTTTGATCAGTAACTCATACCAAATGGCGAACTTGTTGTTGTGACATGTATACTTGTTTCCTCAATCAAATTCAACGACTTTTTGGATTTTACATTCAAGATCTATTTTTAGAAACGAAAGAAAATGACGTCATTCTCGCGGGAAACAATATGGCGTCATCCCTATTATTTCAGAGGTGTTTTCTATTGGATAAACCCTATGTGTTCAGATTGTGTCAATGCCCTGAGACTCAAATCAAACTCTTTCTCTCATCAAGAAAGGAGAGCAGATGTTTTCCTCATTAACAATGATTAATATTTTTCTTAAGACCTTGACCATAGGTGAGCAATATTTTACATTCATGCTCACTAAAATGGTCAGTATCTTGAATTCTTCATTAGCATGGAGGTTTAAAGTGTTTGGAAGGAGGGAATGATCACTGGGAATTTTTCCCTTGAATTAAGAAAAGGCCACATGCAGTTGGTTAATTTTTGGACGTTTTACAGCTGAAACTGTGGAATTGGGAAACCTAAAAAAAGCTTATAGATTATTTGACTTATATCTTTTGGGAAAACTGCATGATTTTAAAGAAGTTTCCAGTTTTGAAGGTGCTTTTTATATGCCCCTGTACTAAAACACAAATAGCCCTAGTTCATGTTCACAGTTCACCATTTCTGTCATAAAAGGGTTAAACTTGTCAAAATCAAAAACAAAATCCAATGTCAAACTGAGGTAAAAAAATAACATAGATCTTCATTAAAGTTGATGGTGGAAATGTTCATCATGAAAAGTAAACTTCTAATTTTGTCGCAATGGTTTTTGAAGTTTTCTAATGCAGGTGCATTAAAACAAGGCATGGGTTCAAATCCTGAGAGGGATATGGATTTTCATGAGAGACAGTCTCCTGACTGACTTACGGAATGCCGATGGTTCTACCCACCTTGACCAGCCCTTGTGGGTAGTTGAGTATGGGGTCTTCCTCCATCATTAAGAGTCAGGCATCGCTACATAACTGAAATAATGTTGATGTGATGTAAAACCCATATAAAAAAAAAATTAAAACAAGATTACATTTATATGATACATACAGGGTTTTCCATAAGAGGCGGCTGCAGGCAGATTTGACCGCCTCAAATCCTTTTTCTGACTGGCTCAAATTTGCCAAATGGTTAAAAAAGATATATTATTGGTACATGAAAAGAGTTGAAACTCATTTTCGGTGTACTGGCCCCCAGACACCCTTGCCTCCTAAAGAGGTCTTCTAGCCTTCTACTTCAATACTTAAGGAAAACCCTGAATATAGGAATTCAGGGGGTTTTTTTCATTAAATTTGGAAGAGGCCTAGGCCTGTTAATTTTGGGATCTTTTTTCAATGAATTTACTGAATTGGGAGAGACAATTCCAATGATGTGTTACTTTGCAAAATTGCTTAGCCCAATATTGATTAAAGAGGAATTGTTGTTTTAGACTTACGCAAACCTTAAGCGTAAACTGTTTAGTAAAACGGTACCCAGGTGCATTAAAACAAGATTACATATATATGAAACATACAGGGTTTTCCATAAGAGGCGGCTGTAGGCAGATTTGACCGCCTCAAATCCTTTTTCTGACCAGCTCAAATTTGCCAAATGGTTAAAAAAGATATATTATTGGTACATGAAAAGAGGTGAAACTCATTTTCGGTGTACTGGCCCCTAGACACCCTGGCCTCCTATAGATGTCTTCTAGCCATCTACTCCAATACTTAAGGAAAACCCTGAACGTAGGAATTCAGGGGGTTTTTTTTTCATTAAATTTGGAAGAGGCCTAGGCCTGTTAATTTTGGGATCTTTTTTCAATGAATTTACTGAATTGGGAGACCAAAAAGCTGATCTGACTTTGAACTTTTGGGAAAACTGCATTAATTTAATAAATTCCCAATTGAGAAGGTGCTGTTAATGGGCTCCTGTTATATAGCAAAAATACCCTGGTATATATATAATGATTATTATACATAACCATATGAGTCATAAGGTAAATGCTAGGCTTTTGACATGTCTGATATTTAAACAGGCTTGAAACAGGGGGCCGTTGGAACTTGAATAAATAAATCTAGGAGAATGGGTCTGTGTATGGTACAGTTCTGTTGTTTGTACATCTGGTTCTTATTCTCTTTCACTCTTTGTTGATTGCTGTCTACTCTCCTTTTACTTCTGTATATTTTCTATTTGTGAATTTTATGCTAAATCTAGAATAGAACTGTTGTTATAAAAAGAGCTACAAAAAATTGATATTGGACATCTCAAGGCTTTTTCCATTTTATATAACATATCAAGGAGTCAATGCAATACTATAATACTAAGTGTGTTATGCTTGGGAAGCACTTACTAAAGTCTTGCATTGAACCCTTGATATAAAAGGCACCTTCCCAATTGAAAAGTTACTTTAAAATCATGCAGGTTTTGGGTTAATAAGTTAAGTTACTGAGCATAGTAGGTTAAGAAAATGTTACAGAAATTTGGACCATTATAACAAATTTTGCCATGCTGACTAGACAGTTTTAAGTGGTCACTCATTAAATGTGATTGTCATTAAACAAAGATTCAGGGTTCAATGTGAGCCTATAGCAAGTCCTTCACTTTTGTGAATGAGTTGCTATAGTCTTGCATCGATCCCTCGAGATGTGCAATGCTGACACATTTCACATTCTTCTCGCCTGAGGACATGCTGCGACATCAATATGCCCTCATTAGAAAAAATGTGGGTGTCAGATTCGACCTTTTTGCCTGTGTTCTGTAATATGATAGTGAGGGTTTAATGCAAGGCTATTGTAACTGATTCACAAACATGAAGTACTTACTATTAGTCTTGCATTGATGCTGCGATATATTAACATTTCTAAACACATGTAGGAGAGGATTTGAAAAACCATTCTGACAAAAGGAGTCATATGTAATTTTTACTCAGTAACGATGATTTTTACCTATGAGAAATTCATTTTGTATTTTTCCCTTTTATCACAATGATTTACACTGAATTTTATAAGATATCTGTTATTTTTTTTTACGTTATATAAAAAACCCTATAGATTTAGACTTATTGATATGTAACTTTCATTTTTTAATGACTTAAGCTCACATAAGGTAATGGGTTAAAAACTACTGGTTTGCCAACAATAAACATTTTTTTTTATTTTTGTTATGGTCATTTGATGTTCACTCAAAGGTTGGTGTCTGTTGGAAAGCAATGAATTTGTTAAACCTATTTCCCCCATATAAGAAATTGTGAATGGTCCAAATTGAAAACAACAACAGAAGGAAACAAGCAAAATTGATAAACATTCATTTTCAGTTTGAAATTTGGTCTTCTTGTCAAAGTGCTTTCTTTAACACTTTTGCAGCAGATACAGAAATAAGTGAGTTTCGTGAAGTATAGAGGTCATGCGTGGCCCAGTGGTTAAGGTGGAAGGTGGCAGACTTACAACTTGAGAGTCCCAGGTACAAAAAATGTTGAGTTCAAGCCCCATTGCCCCCTCTGGTTACATGGGAGTGACCTTTGGCAAGTTAATTTAGAGCCCAAGCCTGGTACTGGTGAATCCAGGAAAGTCGTAACATAACTGAAAAAAGTGTTGAAACAGTGTTAGACACCATAAAAACAAATCATGAAGTATGGGGTCAATAATGGTCATGGCTATCATATAGCTACAGACATTTACACCTGGTTTAACCCATTACGAAACAATAACGACATTTGACCAGTTTCTTGGAGAAGACTTTGTAAAATTGTGGGAAAAGGTGAAATTGCTCTTACAGAGCAATTTCTCTTTTTCTCACAATGTTTTCTGCCCTATCAGAAGGTCGCTTTTCTATTTCATCACATTTTGAAATGTGGTCTGCAAACTCTTTCAATTTGGGACAGTCAAGAATTTGACATTTTGTAAAGGGTTGATATAGATAAAATGGGAAGGGTTATAGATATGATGTGTCATGAATTTATGAAAAGTTTTCTGATATTATCACAAATGACAGTCTGCTTTCATCTTTCACTTATCCAAAGTCTTTCAAACAACTTTTTACAAGAAGATATAATGTGAAGGCATTTTGCCAAAAGAAGAACTTCATTTGATTTTGCGCTTAAGAAAATTTGCCATCTGATAAAGAGTGAAAGTTTCTTTAAGATGGACAAACAGACCTATATTCAATTCTCTGTCACAAAATTCCACTTTCGAAAGAGATATATTATGAACCTGGTATAATTAAGTGTTAAGTTAACAATGTTGAAAATGTT
Source organism: Cerastoderma edule (assembly GCA_947846245.1). Lineage (NCBI taxonomy): Eukaryota > Metazoa > Mollusca > Bivalvia > Cardiida > Cardiidae > Cerastoderma > Cerastoderma edule. The sequence goes on from OX401408.1 coordinate 3,840,798, forward strand.
ACTATTGTTTTCACTAACAGAGGAAACTATTTTTATGCACTTTTTTACACCATTTCCTGTTACAGTCACATTCAAACTCCTTTTCTACACTAGTAACTGACACCACAAATTGGAAACAAGTCAAATGAAGAATTTGTTCATCATGAACAAGTACTACTTTTTGACATAATGTTATCTGTTGCTAATTTATTAAAATAACTTGGTATGTTTTTCATTTACCATTTCATTTTCTTATATAATAGGTTTTAATATTTTCTACTATTGTCTGCAGCAATCTTTTAAGTATAAGGAAATGATTAACAAGGAAAGAAATTATTTTTGAAAAACCTAGAGTAGATGATAAGTGTACCAAATAGCAGACTTCTTGTGTAATTACCCTTACCAGTACCTTATAATGCTTATACTGACTTTTGCATCTGGTTCTCAGGAAAAAAAACAATACGACAAAAGAAGACCCATGCCTTATTGCATAATTATGTCTTGATATTTGATTTCTAATTTTCGCCATTTATTGACTAGATGGAGATGGTTTGAGTAATTGTTTGTTGTCACTGTGTGTTAAGAAGATTTCGAGTTGGTCTCTTGAAAATTCCATTACATATGTCAATCCAGCTGTTGCTCAGAATTACGTAGGAGAAAACTTTGTACCATATAAAAGGTTAATTCATAATTTCTTTCCACAAACTGGTAATCTTGCAAATGATTATTTGCAATGTGGCAATGGTATAAGATACGATTGTAAACTGAGTAAATTGTTCTTTAGTCATAATGATTTCTACCCAATGTCATTTGAAAATTTTTTTTGCATGCTGATTTTGTCATCTGCTTTTGCTTTCAATTTGGAACAGAAGTAAATTTCCATATGGGGAACGCTCAGTTGAAAAACCAATTATTATCAGGAACTCAGTTTTTGGATTCAATTTATTTTATGAATTGTTGTTCGGTAAAAAGATCTTTATTATATTATTATTATTATATGATTCAATTACGATCAAAGTTGAAATTTATGAAACAATTTCAATGCAGAGCCCTGCTTAGTATATAATTTAGTGAAATTCAGGAAAGCTGTAAAATAACTGAAATACTGTTGACTCGGCATGAACCCTTTATCAGATGCCATATTTTTCGACTGTCCCAAAGTGATAGAGTTTGCAGACAACACTTCGAAATGTGATGAAATTGAAATACAATCTTCTGATAGGGAAGAAAACATGGTGGGAAAAGGAGAAATTGCTTATTAAGATCTATTTCTCCTTTTCCCATAATGTCTTCTAGAGTTGTTTGCAGCAAACTGGTCGTTATTGTTTGTTAATGGGGTAAACCCCATATAAACAAATGGACATGAAATAATTTCTGTTTCCCTTATTTTAGCCTCCTGCCCCAGCCAGCAAGGCTGTTGTAAATAAATCCAACAGGAACCTCAATTTGAGTGGCCATGTGGGGTTTGACAGCTTACCCGACCAGCTTGTCAACAAGTCTGTGGCCCAGGGATTCTGTTTCAACATTCTCTGTCTGGGTAAGTCATCATCATAACCTTAACTCTTAGAATGCTGGGTAATTTTCTAAAAAAAAGATTTTTGTGTCATCCACTTTCCAAAACCTTAAATATCTGCTTAATTCTGTAGAGGAAAGATACTCACAACTTAGCAAACGTGTTAGATCACAGGCCTGCCGCCAATTTATAGATAGAAATGATACAGTTTGTATGATCCTTCCAACATAATTGTATCTACTCATTTTTGTTCAAACTATGGATAATTTGCATCCTGTGTGGCCCAGTGGTCTAGGCACAGGACTTCAATCCCCACTGGCAGCACTTGTTTTTTTCATGGTAATATCCTTGGGAAAGACACTTCAGAGCCCTGCCTAGTCCAGGTGAAATCCAAGAAAGCAGTAAAATAACTAAAAGAACTGGGATAGACCCACAATAAAAGAAAATTAATCAACTTTGAATTCGTTACTTATTTTCAGGAGAGACTGGTGTGGGTAAGTCAACACTCATGGACACACTATTCAACACCCACTTTGACTCAACTCCGTCCACTCATGATCTGCCAGGCGTGAAACTGAAGGCTAACACTTACGGTAAATCTTTTGCATTTTACACAACACTTATTCTACACACCAATTACTATTACAAGATTATAGAGTGAGTATTGTACGTTTTGAGACCTTTTTTTCACATCCTATGTAATATTAACACATTTGAACTTGTGAGGTTAGTATTATTGAATTGTCATATAATTCTTAGTACATGTACCCTTATATTGACCATGGTATATATCTAAGTAGTTTTGCAAATGATAAGACTACAGCTTTTGAATAATTTGCTCTGAGCTCCTCATTAATATGTATTGTTTGAGGATTTTTTTTATTTTAGATGGTCACATTTAAAAATAACATGTCAACTATGTTTTCCAACAATGTTAATCAGTATTTTCACAACTTGTAGGAACAATAGCGAAATATTTTACCAAACCAATCAGTTATACCCTTTTCTAGGTTCTAGTATTGAAGCTTATTCTTTGCTGAAAAATTATGGTTATCAGGCAGGGATGTTGAAATATGATTTTGATTTACTTGTCCTTAAATGCTTAATCCTTTTCCTCACTTATCCATTAATAACTGTATTGCCAAAGGCACGTACCGGTATGTGCTAATTTTGCCAAATAAAATAATTGAAAATTGAAAAAGAATGCTAATTTCAGTAAAGAAGTCACTTGAATGTTTAGGCTTTTGAACTAGCTGTGAAATGCAAACAATTATTTTTTCCTATCCCCATACCCCCACCCACTGTCATGTAACAATTGCCTAATGTGTCTTTTTCTCTTTATTCCATACATCTAGAACTTCAAGAGAGCAATGTCAGACTGAAGTTGAGAATTGTTGACAGTGTTGGATTTGGGGACCAGATTAACAAGGAAGACAGGTATCCATTGTCTACATACTTTTTCGTATAAATATAGAGATAAACTTAAAGCCTCAGAAATAACTGAATGTATTTCCTCTATGGAAATTATTGGTGTTTTGAAAACTTAAACAAGTTAGATCAATTTGATTTTGGGATTGATCAAGATTAACTTAATTTGTGCAAATAGACAGTAACTTTTAAGTGATACAAACATCATTTTCTTTGTGTTATTTGGTAGAAACCATTTAAGGATCCCCCATGACCAAGTGGTTAGGGTTTGTGGTCTTAGACCTCTGCTCTCTTTGGAGTGTTCTTTTGCAAGACACTTCAAGCCCTAGTCCAGTACTGATTAATCTAGGAAAGCCCTTACATAACTGAAAATATTTTGTCACATCCTTAAACTCCAAATGATAGAAACCATTCAGGCAAACACTGAAAATGCACCTTTTGTTGTAATTTTTTTTTCTTTCTTGGTTACATGATCAAAGTTAAATGATGTCTGATATGATAGATCTCCTGTTCTATTGTTTCAATTGGGCAGATAAATATGTTATACCACATACTACTGTGATTTTCATTGATCTTCTTTTTCAGCTGGAAATCCATTGTTGACTATATCGACTCGCAGTTTGAGTCCTTCCTGTCCGAAGAACTGAAGATTAAACGATTTCTTCATAACTATCATGATAGCAGAATCCATGCTTGTTTGTACTTCATCGCTCCCACCGGTCATTCGTAAGTATTTATAAACCTTTTACAATGCAGTGTTCTCAATAAATACAGGCCGCAGGATAAAATGACTGCTCTAATTTATGTATTGGCCGGTTCAAATGTGCGGATATGTAAAGAATCCCCATGGATCCACCCCCACACCCCGCCCCTCTCTCTAAGTGTCCAGTTCCGATTTTGCTTTTGCCTGATCAACATATTCTTATTAAAAAAACTGCAATGTACAAACATATAAACACAAGCCTATTCCTAAAACAAGATTACAACCACAAAATAGGATAAAGAAACAGTTATGAGTTGAAATGAAATTATTGATATAACTTGAACTTGTGAAACAGTGTTTAAACTTATTAATTTTTTCTTTTTTTATCCGGTAACTTGGAAACTTATTTCTCACACATATTGATTTTTCTGTTTTTTTTCATGATGTTTATATTTTTGTATTAGAATTCTATTCACAAGTTAAATGAAGTAAGTTCTCTCTGTTGAAACATGTTGAAAAGAGGCCACGAATGAAATTGAATGCCTGCTTGACTAAACTTTCATTTAGCATTTAATGAATGTCATTATTTTTAAGATCCATTCTCTAATTGTCACAACAATCAATTTTTTAATTAATTTTTTGGGGTGCAGTATTATGTAGAACGATAGCCAAAGTGTTTTTTTGTTAGAAATTTACTTAAAGTCTATGGCAGTGCTGAAAATTCTTCTTATTTTTCTATGCTCTGTAAAAACATGTTTATTTATTTAGACTGAAGGCCTTAGACTTAGTGACCATGAAGAAACTCGACAATAAAGTAAACATCATCCCCATTATTGCCAAAGCTGATACAATCACAAAAGCTGAACTGCAGAAATTCAAAGCTAAGGTAAGTACCAAACTAATTCAACTTGATCTTTATACTTGGTTGATGAAACATGTTGCATTTGATATTTAACCCTTGAAGTGCTGGGACCGACCTCATGATAATGCAAACAGGTTGGATCCAGGCCATCCGCCAAGTAAATTGGCGGCTGACCTGTGATCTAACCTGTTTGCTTCTCAAAGTATCTTTTCTCATCAAAATTGAGCAGAAATTTTAGGTTTATGAAAGCAGACAACATAACTGGGCCCCAGGCTCTTTTTATCTACTTCAATGATTTCACAGGACCAAAATGATAGTTAATTGTTTACAAAGAAAACCATTATACATGTAGCAATATAATTGAAAAAATTGTTGATGTGATATAAAAGCCTTATAAACAAATATTCCTATCTAAAAGTTAAGTTGTGTAGGTGACATTTGAGCAGTGGTAGAGGGTCGGCCTCTTGTACGGAGGATCCTGGGTTTGATCCCCTTAGGCAAGGTGAACATTGCCGGAACTAACCCATGAATCGGCGCGATTACTGGTGTAGTATCCAAGAAGCAGTCATCGAGAGTGAATTTGATAAGTTCAAGCTTCCGTCACAATGGATGTAAAATAAATAAGTTTCAACTAAATGTGAAGGACTTGCTTTTACTGCTCTGAAATATGATATGAGATGGGTTTATTGTATGATTCCTTTCATTTCAGATTATGAATGAGCTTCAGTCGAATGGCGTCCAGATTTATCACTTCCCAACTGATGATAAAACTGTGGCCGACACAAATAACTCAATGAACGTAAGTATGGTTGACAGCTCATGATGAATATTTCCAAAACTTTTTTATTTTATTTTTTTATTGTGTTTTTTTTGGTGCTTTTTCATCAAATAAGTATTTTGAATAATGTCTTGAAAATGACAGAAAGAGGTGTCTCTTTCAATGGTTAAAGTGCAGACAATGAAATCACATGGTCCTCCATGTGCGTTCAAAGCCCAATAATGGCATTTGAATTTTCAACAGAGGTAGTTTCCCAGCTGAAGTATGGAATGCCGATGATTCTTCCCAGATTGACCAGCTCTAATTGGGAGTCATGTTTGGGGTCTTCCGCCATTGATTATGAGCAAGGCATTTCTACATAACTGAAATAATGATGATGTGATATTAAACCCATACAAAAATATAAAAAGAAAAGAGGAGAGCAATGGCTTGCAGACATGAGGTCGTTAGTAACATGGTAAATCTTGTGATTGTTAATCAATCCATTTTTGGCATGAGTACTAGTTAGGCATCCAATAAGTTAAACCGAATTCTCTCACAATTGATGTATTTGAATATTTTTTAATTAAACTACATTGAACTTAATGATGGTAGTATAGTTATTATGGGGTCAATGTATAGTATTCACCTGAGGATAACTATAGACCACTGTAAACTAAATAAGCATAATTGGTGTACAATTATTTCAATTGCAGGGTCACTTACCGTTTGCTGTCGTCGGATCAAGCGAGGAAGTGAAAATTGGGAACAAGATGATGAAAGCTAGGCAGTACCCATGGGGAACAGTCCAAGGTACGATCTTTTTTTAATATTTTTTTTTTTTATTGGCATATGACCATACCTTTTGTTCAGAGAAACATTACAGTGTCATGTGTATATTGTGTAATCATAATACGAAGCTTATTTGATAATGTTATTATCTTGTATCAAGAAAATAAAAGGAATACTAGTTTTGAATTTAGCTAAAACCCATTTTAAGGAATCTTTGAATTCCAATATGTGGGAATTAATTAAGTCCTACAGTGACAATTTTTCAATTGAAACAAATGAGTTTTTAGGACTTAAATTCAATGGGCTTTTATGTAGCAAAAAAACAAAAATGAGCGAAAACTAAGAGCTTTTCTTGAAAACATGAGTAAAAAAAAATGTAAAATTATCCCTGGTCCTATAGTTGACATGAAGTGATAAGATTATGAATGTCATTTCTACCATTTTTTCAGTGGAAAACGAGAACCACTGTGATTTTGTGAAGCTCCGAGAAATGCTCATCCGAACCAACATGGAAGATCTAAGGGAGACCACTCATGGTAAACATTACGAGCTCTACCGCCGACATAAACTGGAGCAGATGGGATTCTCTGACGGAGAAAGCAAAAGGTATGCTATATATTCCTTTTACTTTTACTTATTCCTGAATTTATTTGTCATCGGCTGCGGGAGTCCCAGTCACTTGGGTGGGCAGCAGGCGGCTAGATTTTCTTATAACCCAATCTCCAATTTGTTCTGTCCATTGGGCTGACACTGACGAGGTTGCATTCCTTCCTATCCTGTTCAATGCAGTCCGACCAGGTCTTTCTGGGTCTGCCTCGTCTCTTTGCACCAGGATTGGCCATGTCGAGAGTTCTATTGATCAAGGTAGTAGAACGCTGTACGTGTCCAAACCATCGTAGGTGTCTACAGCGTAAGGCAGTTGTTACCTCCAATATCCCCAATTTGGCAGGTTTATCTTTCTATGTTTATTTACCTTATTTGTTTATTTGTATGGGATGTAATGCCATGTCAACAATTTTTCAGTTATGCAATGACTTTCCTTGGTTTACCAGTATAAGGCTAGGGTTTTTAAAGTTTCTTGTCAAAGGAGACGCCCACATAACTAAAGGTTCCTGCAGGGCTCAAAACTGAGACCCCTGAGTTTTAAGTCCATCATCTTTACCACTGGGCCATGCTGGACCCTGATTTTTTCCTAGATATCTCTAAAATCCTGGATTACTTCCAACATGTTTTTTGTGTATGTAACCAAGGTGAGAAAAACATGCAGCAAGACTTGCACTTGAATCCTGGACCTCCGCAAACCGTGTGAACGCTCTCCCAACTGAGCTATCCAGCCCGCTTACACATTTTTACTCTACCTTCTTAATCGAGACCTACAGTCGACCCGCGACAGTCCGAATGTTGTTAATCCGGATTATTCACCATCTGAACAGAATTTTGAGGGAACGGTCCTTACCTTCATTAATTTAACTGTTTAATGCGGAAAATCCGTGTTCCTGAACCGGACAAAAAGAATCGGGAACCAACAGTCACTTTTCATAGTATACGCGTATGACTAGTCCGGAAACCAGTATAATCGATTATTTTGAGGTTATAGTTGCGATGAAGGGATCGGTCTTCTGTTGTAAACGGCATTCACACGTTTTGCAAACTGGCATGTGTGCTTGACCATAACATGTCATCTAGTGTAGTGTACTGGAAGGTGTTGATTGTTTGTTAATCGGTCATTCTGTCAGTTGATTGGTCCTACATAATTGTAATTACGGTCGCATGTCGATAGTTGAGTTTGTAAAAGATGTTGATTGGCTGCTCAGATAGCGATCAGGAGACAATGTCTGGCAATCATTTTCAATTATTACTCAATCGATATGCTCCTTCAGAGCTATCTTAAGTAAATTAAACTTCTCGAAAGACATCGCTTCAATTTGTCATTTTTTTAAAAATCCTTTTTAAGCAAATAAACACTTTGTATTTCCCTTAAAAAAAAGGAGAATTGTGTGTTTCTTACTTCATAGTAATTATCATGATACACCGACACCGTGTAAAGGTAAACATTTCGCCACTAACCACATTTCGCTGTAACTCGCATATTCTTTATTCCGGAAAATTCGTTAATACGAACATTTCTCCTAGGAACGAAAGTGTTCGGATAAACAAGGGTCGACTGTACATGTATATATTTTGACCGAAAATATAATTCATTGATAGCTCTTTATTACGATATATGAATATTCTTAATAACAAGGATCTGTTTGAGGATTTTCTTTTTGTCTAATTATTTTGATTATTTGTAAGCTATACTATAGACTGCCTTTAAAAACTATTTTGAATTATAACATTTCAGTTCTTTTCTGAAGAAACAATCGTAAAAAAAGCCTAAAATGTTCATCATCGCATACTAACGAAAGGTTGAATAAAACAAGGGAATTATTTGTAGTTTGTATATTGGACATGTTAATTTGATAATACTAGTTTGAATACTGAATATGGTTATTAAATATTTCAAGTAAGTGTATTGAACATGGTGCTCGAATATATCTAGTATGTGTGTTGAACATTTCTATTGTAAATTTCCAGATTTTCTATTGAAACATGTTGTTTTTTATATATATTTCCAGTTAATCTTTTGAAACATGTTCATCATATATTTCCAGTTTATCTGAAACATATGAGCAGAAGAGGCAGGAACACATGGCCGAGTTGCAGAAGAAAGAAGAAGAGATGCGGCAAACCTTCGTGATCAAAGTGAAGGAGAAGGAGGCTGAGTTGAAGGAAGCGGAGAAAGATGTAAGTGGAAAACTATTTAACCAGTTTTTACTGCAGACGAATTATGAAAACATTGTGGGAAAGGGAGAAATAGCTCTTAACCTTATCCCACAATGTTTTCTGCCCTACCTGAAGATTTTTTTTTTTCATTTTCATCACATTTTGATATGTCGTCTGCAAACTCTTACAATCTGGGACAGTCGAAAATTTGGCGTTTGGTAAAGGGTTAAACTTTTGTTACCGATAGATGAGATATGAGATGTTCCCTTTAAACGAAACTACCTGTTTTGATTCTTGCAGCTCCACGCCAGCTTTGACAATCTGAAGAAGCAGCACGCGGAGCAGAAGAAGAAACTTGAAGACAGCAGAAAACATTTGGAAGATGAGATGAATCTGTTCAGTCAAAGGAAGGCCAGCTTTCAGACTCAAACTCTTGGCAAAAAGAAGAAATAGACAATTCTAAGTGCTTTAATTTGTGTTCAAGACAAATTTAAAATACACATCTTTCTTTTTTTTTTTAAAAAAGCATAAAAAATACTGCCAGATCTGCATTTTATTTTTATTTTTTCTATTAATTTGATATTAAAGATATATGTTGTAGATGTATTAAGTTTCTTCAGACTTTCAACTTTTAAAAAAGCGCTTGAAAGATCGACCTGTAAACCTTTATCAACATGAAAGTAAGAGATGTCTGAATAAATGACACAATCTCCCACTTATGGTAGATTGAGAATTTAAATGATGTATTGTTTCTTTAAACATTTTACATGATATGTTTATGATTTACCTATTAATGAATTTAACCCATTTCCAAACAATAACGACATTTAACCACTTTGTTGCAGACGACTCTGGAAAACATTGTGGGAAAAGGAGAACTTACTTGTGATGAGCAATTTCTCCATTTCCCACAATGTTACCTACCGTATCGGAACATTTTTTTTCTCCAATTTCATTACATTTTTAAATGTTGTCTGCAAATTATCAATTTGGGAGTTGAAAATTTGTTGTTTGGTAAAGGGTTAACATGATGTCTTTATAATGGCTTGAATGTTAATGTGAGTTCATAGTACTAATAAATACTCTGTTTTTTTATTAATGGAATAATATTCAAACCGCAGTATCATTTTAATAATTAGAAAAGTTGAACAGGAAATTACTAAGAGGTTAAATGAAAAGTTTATAAACAATAGATGGTTTTGACTGGAAAATCACCCCATGTGCAATATATCAGGCTCTTCCTACAATCATATAAGTTGTACAACATATAAGTTGTACAATCATATAAGTTGGCTTTTAGATCGCATTTCAGTTGCCTTAAAAAGCATGTCATCATGTAATTCCATACTATGTAATTATTTCAATCATACTTTTCATATCTCTGAAATGAATTGTATTCAATATTTGGGATCACGCTCGCCCAATGGTTCTGGGTTTGAGCCCCAACGACATAGAGACCCCCTGGTTTCATAGTGACATTTGGCAAGTCACTTCAGAGCTCTAGTTATATACTAGTGAGTCCTTAGAAAGTAATATAATTGAATGATTGTTGACACAGCAAGCATTAAACCAAATGAAAAAATACAAGTATTCTACATTTAAAGATTTTTTACTCATTCAAATGAATTACATGCCAAAAATCAACCTACAGTATGTTACTTGGATAATGGACTGCCAAACTACAGTTCTCTGTAATTTAGGAGAGCCTGTTTTCTTTAATCGTTTAGTTAGTTGTTTAGTTAGTGCTTACTTGCCGTTGACCTATTTAGCAACATTTTATTATGTATATAGCTTATAGTAAAGTATACATGTATCCATCTTAATCCTACAATGTCATCTTGTTTCATGTGAACAACACTTTTCATTGCATGAAAGGCTATTAACTTGGCTTTCTTTACTTCATGACAAAGTCATGCTTGAAGCTAAAAGAAATGAGCTATCTAATTTTATTGATTTTATATTTAGATAATCTGTTGGGCAGTTGCTTAGTTGAAGTACAATTTTGTTTGTGGAACAAATTCATTTCAAGGGAACAAACATTAAAACTCACAAATTTGTATCAAACTTCATTAGAGGAATGAAAACATGTATCATAAGTTTTTCTTCTAGAGTGTGTTATCAAATTTGGTGTTGATATGATTCCATACCATGTCGGTCACAATAAGTTAATCATGAAAAAAGTTTTGTCTTCCGATTGTATTGATTTCTTTTATGACACCCAAAATTATTGACTTGATTATTTCATCATCAGAAATTCATCCTATTAAATGTATTCTGTGTTGATTATAGAGTAGTTTTTATATGTTGTACCGTGTCCATGTGTCAGTTTTATACTATAATAAAATATAATTAAAAAAATGGAAAAATCAGTTCTGTATGATCCTTTTATTATTTATAACCATTTATCTTTGACATTTAACCCTTATAGTGCTGGGACCAATGTCATGCTTATTCAAACAGGTTGGATCCAACCTGTTTGCTACTCTGGGTATCTTTCCTCAACAAAATTTAGCAGATATTGAAGGTTTTGGAAAGCAGACGACACAAAAATATATTTTATGAGAATTACCCAGCATTCTAAGGGTTAAGTGCCACAAATTACTCCCTTAATGGCCGTGTTAACACCCCATGCATAATTGCATTAGTCTTTTCCCCGTCATATGATAATGAATAAGTAATGTTGAGGGTCAGGTAATCCAGACTACACATGCCATGGAAAATAGCCATATCTGGTGTGCTATGGATACAAGCTATATGTTGTGTGCTATGGAGAATAGCAATGTGGTGTGCAATGGATAATAGCCATATGTTGTGAGCTATTGAGAATAAGTCATATGTGGTGAGCTATTGAGAATAATTCACATGTGGTGTGCTTAAGAGAATAGCCATTTGTGGTGCGCAATTGAGACTAAGACTTATGTGATGTTGCCATATAAAGTGTGCCATGGAGAATAGCAATATGTGAGGTGCTATTAATATTAATCCATATGTGGTGTGCTATTGAGAATAGCCATATGTGGTGCGCTGTGGAGAGTAGCCCTCTGCTGTGCTATGGTGCAAAGCCATGAGTGGTGCTTTGGAAAAAAGCCATATGTGGTGAACTATGGAGAAAAACCCCATGTGGTGTGCTATGGAGAATAGCCACATGTGGTGTGCCATGAAGAATAGCCTTGTGTTTTGTGCTATGGAAAATAGCCATATGTTGTGCTATAGAGAAAAGCTATTTGTGGTGTGCTATGGAGAAAAGCCATATGTGGTGTACTATGGAGAAAACCCACAGGTGGTGTGCTATGGAGAACAGCCATGTGGTGTGCTATGGAGAAGAACAACATGCAGTGTGCTATGGAGAATAGCATTGTGTTGTTTGCTATGGAGAATAGCCGTATGTGATATGCCATGAAGAATAGCCTTTTGTAGTGTGCTATGGAAAAAAGCCATATGTGATGTGCTATGGAGAAAAGCCGTATTTGATGTGCCACGGAGAAAAGCCGTATGTGGTGTGCTATGGGAAAAACCATTTGTGGTGTGCTATGGAGAATAGCCATATGTGGTGTGCTATGGAGAAAAAAGCCGTGTGTGGTCTGCTCTGGAGAATAACCATGTATAGTGTGCTATGAAGAAAAGCTATGTGTGGGTTGTAATGGAAAATAGCCATGTGTGGTGTGCTATGGGTAATAGCCATATGTGGTTCGCCATGGACAATAGCCATGTGTGGTGTTCCATGGAAAATAGCCATGTGTGGTGTGCTTTGGGTAATAGCCATATGTGGTTCGCCATGGAAAATAGCCATGTGTGGTGTTCCATGGAAAATAGCCATGTGTGGTGTGCTTTGGGTAATAGCCATATGTGGTTTGCCATGGAAAATAGCCATGTGTGGTGTGCCATTGATAAGAGCCATATGTGGTGTGCTATGGAAAAAAAGCCATGTGTGATGTGCTATGGAGAATAGCCTTGTGGTGTGCAATGGATAATAGCCATATGTGATGTGCCATGGAAAAAAGCCATATGTGTGCTATGGAGAAAAGCCATATGTGGTGTGTAATGGAGAATAGCCATATGTAATGTGTAAATGAGGGAAGCATTATGTGATGTGCTATGGAAAATGGCCATATGTGGTATGCTATGGAAAATGGCCATATGTGGTATGCTATTGCGAAGGGCCATATGTGGTTTGCTATGGAAAATAGCCCTTTGTAGTATGTTATGGAAACAAGCCATATGTGATGTGCTATGGAGAAAAGCGTATTTGATGTGCCATGGAGAATAGCCATTTATGGTGTGCTATGGAAAAAAGCCATATATGATGTACTATGAAGAAAAATCATGTGGTGTACTATAGAGAATAGCCATATGTGTGTGCTATGAAGAACAGTCATATGTGGTGTACCATGGAAAATAGCCATGTGTGGTGTGCTATTGAGAATAGCCATATGTGGTGTACCATGGAAAATAGCCATGTGTGGTGTGCTTTTGATAATAGCCATATGTGGTGTGCTATGGAGAAAAGCCATTTGTGGTGTGCTATGGAAAATAGCCCTGTGGAATGCTATGGAGAAAGGCTAAATATGGTGTGCTATGGATAATAGCCATATGTGGTGTGCTATGGAGAAAATAGCCATGTGTGGTCTGCTCTGGAGAAAAGCCATGTGTGGTGTGCTATGAAGAAAAGCTATATGTGGGTTGTAATGGAAAATAGCCATGTGTGGTGTGCTATGGGTAATAGCCATATGTGGTTTGCCATGGAAAATAGCCCTGTGTGGTGTTCCACGGAAAATAGCCATGTGTGGTGTGCAATGGGTAAAAGCCATATGTGGTTTGCCATGGAAAATAGCCATGTGTGGTGTGCTATAGATAATAGCCATATGTGGTGTGCTATGGAAAAAAGCCATGTGTGATGTGCTATGTAGAATAGCCTTGTCATGTGTAATGGATAATAGCGATATGTGGTGTGCCATGGAGAAAAGCCATATGATGGGCCACGGAGAAAAGACAAATGTGGTGTGCTACAGAATATAAGCCTTATTCGATGGGCAATGAAGAAAAAACTAAATGTGGTGTGCTATGGAGAAAAGCAATTTGTGGTGTGCCATGGAGAATAGCCATATATCGTGTCATTTGGAAAATAGCCACATGTGGTATGCTTTTGACAATAGCCATGTGTTATGGAGAATAGCCTTTTGTGGTGTGTAATGGAGAAAAGCCATATGTGGCGTGTTATGGAGAATAACCATGTGGTGTGCCATGAAGAATAGCTATATATTGTGTGCCACGGAGAAAAGCCATATATGTGCTATGGAGAAAAGCCAAATGTGGTGTGTAATGGAGAATAACATTTTTAGTGTGTGATGGAAAATAGCCATATGTATTGTGCTATGGAAAATGGCCATACATGGTATGTTATTGAGAAGGGCCATATGTGGTTTGCTATGGAGAAAGGCCATATGTGGTGTGTAATGGAGAATAACATATATAGTGTGTGATGGAGAATAGCCATATGTGTTGTGCTATGGAAAATGGCCATATGTGGTATGTTATTGAGAAGGGCAATATGTGGTTTGCTATGGAGAAAGGCCATATGTGGTGTGTAATGGAGAATAACATATATAGTGTGTGATGGAGAATAGCCATATGTGGTTTGCTATGGAGAATGGCCATATGTGGTGTGTAATGGAGAATAGCCATATGTGGTGTGCCATGGAGAAAAGCCATATGTGATGTGCTATGGAGAATAGCCATGTCGTGTGCTAAGGGGGGAAGCATTATGTGATGTGCTATGGAAAATGGCCATATGTGGTGTGTTATTGAGAAGGGCCATATGTGGTTTGCTAATGAGAAAAGCCTAACGATGTGCTTTAGAGAATAGCCAATGTCTTTGCTATGGAGGGAAGCATTATTTGATGTGCTATGGGAAATGGCCATATGTGGTGTGCTATTGAGAAGGGCCATATGTGGTTTGGTTCAGAGAAAAGCCATATGTGATGTGCTATGGAGAATAGCCATGTGTCATGTGCTATGGAGGGGAGCATTATGTGATGTGCTATGGAGAAAGTTTTATGTGGTGTGCCATGAAGAAAAACCATATGTGGTATGCCATGGAAAAAAGCCATATGTGATGTGCCATTGGGAGAAGCTTTGTGTGGTATGCAATGGATTATAGCCATATTGTGTGCCATGGAGAAAAGCAATTATGGTGTGCCATGGAGAAGTTATGCATTATGTGCCATGGATTATAAGCAATGAGTGGTCTATCATGGATAGAATCCATGTGTGGTGTACCATAGAAGGAGGCCAAGTTTTATCAAAGACATCAAGAGAATGCAAGAGTTTAGTATGAAGATGCCAAGTGTACCAGAGAGAGATGCTAAGCATATAAGGGAGAAAGAGCAACTTGACATGGTGGAAAGTAGGTGTGTCATTGAAGGGAGCCAATTGTTCAATGGGTTGAAGTCATAAAGATTAGGGTATGTGTTTGTCTTTGGTATGACCGACTTGTGCATGGACCCACAGCCATCAAAATATATATAGCAGGGCCTCCATGTATAACTCTGCGCCAAAGCTGTGGAGGTGGTTGTGTACAATAAAATGGGGTGAGGCAACATAAAACAAATTGTTTTACATTTACAATTACATTTTTATTTACAATAGAATACAATGAATCTTTTCACAAATTTCGACATCCTTCAAGAAAGATAAGCTGGGTTTTTTTTTATAAAAAGAGCTTCAGACACTATTCCATGTACATGTATATGATTAATTCACTCTGCAAGATTTAAAAAACATTGTTACATATAATAGATTCAATGCAAGACTATACTATGTCCTTCACAAACGTGAAGCACATTCTTTAGTTTTGCACTGAACCTGTCATATAAGAACTTGATCAAGAAAATGAAATCATAATTTATTAGCAAATCAGCTTGCAAGGCATTTCTTTGAATTTTGACCCAGTACAAATATGGAAATTGCTAATCACCTTGAGAAATCAGTTTTTCAAACATTCTAGGCAAAAATACTGCTACTTTCTTTAAATTTGATCAGAAAGCATTGTGACAAAAGAAAGAATTCAGAAAATGTGTTACAACCTTTCAAGACATTTTCGCTTAGTCATAATGCTCTCAAAATTTGTCTGCAGATCATGAAGCCTTTTGAACATCAAAGGTATAATGGTAAGGCAAAATATATAACATCATGGCTAATTATTTTCAAAGCTAAAATCATTGCATGATTCAAAATCTTTTCATTTATCTTTCAGGAAGGTTGGATCATGTACACGACTATGAATTCATGAAATCTTATATTCTGTAATGTAATGGCATTCATGGAGCAAACAATAACACCCAGACTTCCTGATATGTGACCAGTGAAAGAACCAGCTTGTAATTAACCAGTGGACAAAACACAGTTAATAAACCTTTATGCTACTTTAACCAAGAATTTCAACAAAATCTCCAACAAACAAATGCACATGGGATTCCTCTTAAAATAGCTCCTATTTGACCTCAAACAAATTGACAGGAATTTGTTTAATTCTATAAGGGTTTTTACATCACATCAACATTATTTCATTTATGTCGATGCCTGACTTAATGATGGAGAAAGACCCCATACACAACTGCCCATGAGGGCTGGTCAAGCCAGGCAAAAGCTTGGCATTCCATAAGTCAGTCGAAGACTACCTCTCACTAAAATAAAAAAAAAATTGAACCCACGCAGAGAGGGGCCATGTGATTTCAAGTTCTAACCACAAGGCAACGGAGACCCTGTCAGGAATTTGCCCATTGGTCAATCATTCTTCATCATACCCTTTCCAGTGGTCACAGTAAAATGCATATTTATACAGTCTTGTTTATGCTGTATTTCAAAACCTATAATATGAAGAAACCTCTACAGAAGATATTCATTAGAATCTCTGTCATGAAACAGTTCTTATGAGTCCCCATAATTAGGAGCATTCACAAAATCCTATAAACCAATGAGTTAGGTGTTTCGCATCCTCTCTTCCTCTATCATTATTTTTGTCTAGTATCTCTTTTTCTTAACAATGTCTGGTCGCCAGTTCAGCGGATGTGATTCTTCAGTCTGGAAATACAAAACATACATTGTATTTGGTTTATCTTACTTGTGTTTTGCTAAATCATATCAACATTTTATTATTCATTTTACTTTTTTATATAGTCTTAATGTCCCATCAACATTACTTCATTTATGTTTTGATGCCCGACTCTAAATGATGAAGACCCTTGACTCGACTATCCACAGGGGCTGCTCAAGGCTGGTAGAACCACCTGCATTCTGTAGGTTGGCTGGGAGACAGCCTATTATGTAAATCCAAATTATGCTATCCACTTTTGATTAAATGTCCTCGGAATTTCCTTGACTATAATTTACAGCAGACAGAGGATCCACATAAAATAGCACAACCAATTGAAACTATCTTTAAAGATAATAATAATTTCAATCAATTTCAATCTGTCTTTTTTCTTATTTAGTCCAAATTATCTGAAATATGTCCCAATAAAGTCCAGATGATCCGAAATATGTGCAAACAATCTTATCTCTTGATTACAGCTGCAAATAAAAGGTCAGTTTATTCAGTCCCAAGCATTTACCATAAACCAAGAGAATTTGGAACGCTGGCAACTGGCTACAAACAAAAAATGACAAAGTATACATACCGCTGTTTCATCTTCTTTGTAAATTTTAATGGTTTTATCGGCCTCAGCTGTGATCAGTCGGGTGTTACTGTGGTCAAATGCCATTGCAAATATTCCTGCCTCAGAGTCGATGGATCCTGGTTGTGCGGCTGCCTGAATACGCTGGAAGTTGTACCCGGTCTTCCAGTCCCAGAAGTACAGGGAACCATTATCAGCTGAAATAAGGTTTTTTTTTCAGTTATGTTAAGGCTTTTCTTGATTCACCTGTACTAAGCTAGGGCTCTGAAGTGTCTTGTCAAAGGACACTCCATTATTACCAGAGGTATCATTGGGGCTCAAACCCAGAACCATACCCATTAAACTATGCAAGATATATACACATAAAGAGGGCCCAATTTGATGGGGGCCCTTTTGTTTTTAATCTTAATAATATCATAACCCTATAGCAATGGTGCTAACAAAAGAGTGCATTTAGGATCCTTTATAGCAATTTTCTAAAAAGCTATTTGAAGAACTCATACAGACTGTCTTGATGAGGCAATTCTAAAGAGTACCCACTAAATAGGCCCTAGAAAAGCAATTAAGAATAAAAATTCACCAATGGATTTATGCTTCTTATCTGAATACCTGCATACAGACTAAAGTGGAGACTTACCCCCAGAGACTAGAACATTGTCGGAGTTTACAGCTAGGCTATTGATGATTGCATTATGTCCGGACAAGTTCTGTATGAAGTTACCGTCGGGGAACTTCCACTGTTTGATATTATCTGGTGAACCAGAGGCGAATGTGTATCTGTAAAAGAAAATATATAATCAGAGTGTTAACACAATGATTGTGTTCCAGTTTAAACTCATTCATTTTACATTGATTATGAAACAAGTTCTAATAAGTTAGATTTATCGCTCTCCATTCTATTCCCTGGATACATAACCAGTACTCACGCCCAATGTGGATTAATGAAAGGTTGCCAAGCATATTCCACCACTTGAGGGATTCGAACCCACGATCCTTGTTTCCCGAGGCGGACAACCTACCACTGGATCACTGTCATCCACATGTGTTCAAGTGCATTGTCCATTTTTTTTTACAGTGATGTTTTAATAATAAGGGCAATTTTGTCACTAAAAAAAAATCCTTAATAACAAGGGTACATTTGAGGACTTGTAACTGTCCAAATAGATTAATAAATAGATATATATACATTGTCCTTTTCAGCACAAAATATTCTCTAAGTAAAAATGTGCCACTAATAAAATATCTTTTAATTGAGGCCATCACGCTGCTGTCTATCCTGAAACGGAAAAACTGCGAAATAATACAGAAATGATATGACCTTGATTGTTTTGTCAACGCTTGTGTTAGACATTAGCACTAGGTGCTGGGTTCCCTGATCAGAGCCTCCCCTGGAATATTTTTTCTTGTCGCAACCACTTTCGCAAATTGGATATTTTTGGAGCCAAATTTGAAAAAGTGGAGCCAAAATAGGAGCCAATTTTAAGTGATCAATAATAAGCCGTACTTGAGTGAAAGCTTCTTTTTATTCTTAAATCTTGTGCAGCTCATTACTGTATTATGAGTACTTAGTAATTGACAGACAAAAACAACTAATCACATCATTTTTTACATTTTATTTTACATACACTTTATTACAGTACATAGCATCATTTTTTACATAACAGTATATTTCCCTTTTCATACTTTTGGAGTTTGCATGCTTTGTCACATTCTCCTTCTTTAAAATATTGCAACCATTTGAAAAGCTGTTTGATTTTTGTGCCTTTTGGCAAATCTCACAAAACATTGATTTTAACTTCGGATCATATCTTAACCAACTGTTCCCTATTTTCCAATATTTGCAATTTTAGAAGAGGGCAATGGAAAGTCAGAGTCTAAACGACGTTTCAAAGCCATTTTTGCAATTGACAATGATTCCCGAAATCATCAAGGTTATATAGCGAATGCATCTTGGATGCAATTAAATAGTCGCAGTGTTTGAAGTGTATGCTTAATTGTAATTAATGAGCAACGTATCCAAAAATATGTACGTAATTACTTACCACCGTCTTTAATTTTCAACACCCGACACTGTTTGATAATTGCCAATTCAATTTCCTATTGTCTCTGATCATGCGTTCACGCCAATCTGTCTTAATTACACACTGATTTAAGCAAAGGGTGTAAAGGCAAACACACGTGGCGTAGAAATAATTATTGCCGCTAGACCATTTGTTGTTTTTATGACGTGATTAAACTTTAATCCGATTATTGACAGTCAATTGTGTACGAACTGGATTGGGTGCAAACTGCGATACATACGGGTCTTTACGAGCTGGTTCCCGTGTTATACAGGTAGAAATTCTCCGATAAGAGCGGTACAGACTTGCTATTATTTCGGGGGTCGCTTAGGCCTTCGACAATTGGAAAATATGTTTTGTCGCAAACACTTTCGCAAAACCGTTTTTTTCTTCTTAAATCGGCGAAATTTTTCGCAATTTGCGAAATTGGCGATCGACAGCGGAGGCCCTGCCTGATTTTCTTTTTTCCAAACACAGATTTCCAGACAAATAAGTAAGGTTATATAAAAGGAAAAATCTGTTTCCTACAACTTCAGAATATTCTCCTTTGGTAACAATGATATTGATACTTTTTATCCTTGTAAACAGAATTGTAAAGATATACATTTCTCTTTGAAAATGTTTGATAAAATAGTTCTTTTAAATTCCACATGGATAATAACATATTCCATTGTTCTATGTAATTTGTATTAGCCCTTTACCAAATGCTAAATGTTAGACTGTCCCAAATTGAAAGAGTTTGCAGACGACATTTCACACTGTGATGAAATTGTAAAATAATCTTGTGATAGAGCAGAAAACATTGTGGGAAAAGGAGAAATTGCTCGTCACAAGCAATTTCTCCTTTTCCCACGAATGTTTTCCAGAGTCATCAGCAACAAAGTGGTTAAATGTCGTTATTGTTTGGTAAAGGGTTAAACATTCAAGAAAGATCTGCAAGCTTACTGCGTAGGATGTAAACAAAGTCCTCTAACACTCTTCTTGTGATTGGTTAATGTAACTTTTGATCTTCCGGCTGCCAGATCCCAAAGACGCACCGTACAGTCGTGACTGCCAGTAATGATCTGTAAAAGGAACACATCAGGTTGTAGAAAGGTGTAAAAAAGGCTGCTGATTAGAAAAGGTTTGTTAGCTGTATTTTGAAGAATTATAAAAAATATATGATTGCAACTTATAAAATATTATGTAGCCATGTTGTTATTTATCCATAGAGGGTAATATTAGGGGAAAAAGTACCAAACCAAAGTGGTCCAAAATGGAAGCAGAAAGTTGCTACAAATAAATAATTCCATTACAAGAATAATTTGATATTCATTCACAGTGCTTTTTGAATAGTCCTTGTCAGAGTTCTTGTACATTTTTTGTCTTTTTGAATTCTTGAGTTATATCGCACTGCCAACCCCACCATGGATGGGGAAGACACCTACAATGGCCATTCAAGATATATTCATAAATTATTCAGTCAAAAAATTCTTTCGATTAAACAGGTATACATTTTGAAGGAGTATTCAAATAGAAAAATTCTTCCATCGGACCCTCAAAACAATTAAAAAAGAATGTTACCTGTGGTTCTGCTGCCTGACACCTGACTTCTGCAACAGAGTTTGTATGACCGACTAATGTATGTACACAGGCCTTTGTTCTCATATCCCATATCTGTAAATGAAAATAACAAAATAGTTGGGATATTCAAATTGAAAGTGTATATTAGGTTTACAAGGGTAAACGTATATTGGAGAGAAATATCTTACATAAAGAGTAATCCACAATATATCAATAGGTATTTTTTCCACTTGTCATAATCTACAGCTGTTCTTTGGGCCTCCTTTATAATGTCCCATATGTGTCTTTGAGAATAACAAAATATCTTTTCTGTGGTAAATCTTCACATAGGTCTTCAGAAATGTCTAAGTGCTCTTGTCACATGACACTAGCAAGATACGCAAGAAAGTGACTGTGTTTATAAATAAACGAGCTTTCCCATGGAAGCGCTAACAGGTGCAAAGGCACAATTCACATTCTTTAAAAAAAAACAGAGAATTAGCATCTTAGAAGTAAATAAATCAAAGATGTTTTTTGGTTTAAATGGCAATAATTGTTAATATCAAATATTTAATAATTATTTTTCTCCCAGAACACAAATCTCTGATAAGAGGATCCCTTTTAAGGAACATAGAACATTAACTTTTATACTATTTGTAAATGACAGATCTGCTTAAAGAAACACAAATAGACCTCTTACCCTACAAGTACTATCTCTTCCACAGGTAGCTATTACATCTATAGTTGGATGGATGTCTATCGAATAACATGCACTCAGGTGACCATGGTAATTTCTGATAACCTGTGAGAATTAAATAAATTACATTTACAAAAGAATTGATTTTAAAAAAAAATCAATAAAATTTATCCAACAGCTCTTCTCATTAACTAACAGCCATAGTATTCAGAGAATTTAAAAAATGTAAAGGCATTCTAGTTAAGGAAGCTAGCATTTAAGTACATGAAAGAAAATATGAAAACAACTATTAAAGGTTTACAAGGGAGTAGAGTAGGGGATTAGACATTGATGTCTTGAAAAATGAATTATATTACAAATGTTGTTATGACAAGCATTTGGTAGGTTGAATAGGGATGTACGCTTATTTCAACAATATTTCATTCATTTCATAGTTGTCTCTATGTTCTTTAAAAGATGATTCCTACTTTCCCACAAGTAGATAAATATCAAGAATAAGAAAAAATAGAAAAAAAGGCCTTTTAAGGCAAAAATCTTTTGGCAAGACCTATATTTCTATGCATAATCCTATATTGAATTTGTTGATTCTCATCAAAATCATTTTTCATAAAGTTTCTTATGAATACCAACAAAGTTGATTTCTTTTTATAGTACCGGTATTTGAAACCTTTTGTAAACACAAAGCCCCATAATCTAGACCTGTGACAGTGAATAATTATTACCAACCTTATTGTACTCTAAATCCCAGCACATCACTTTTTTATCTTCCCCACAGGAGAACAAATATGGCTGTCTTGGACTCACGACCACTCCACGCACAGCGCTGATGTGACCTGTTAATGATAGCTTCAAGGTTCCACTCGCTAAATCCCAGATCTGAAAATGGAAAGACAACTCATTTATTCATATCCCAGATCTGAAAATGGAAAGACAACTCATTTATTCATTGCACAATCTGTAATGGATCCAATACAGCCGAACCAGTCCAAGAATTAATACTAACCAAATAAAGAATATTGTGGCAAAAGAAATATAGCGTATCAAAATTGATTTCTTTGTGAATCAAACTTGTTCCCTCTAATCATTGGCTGTAAACAATTAAACATATCTTAACTGTTCAATAAACATAAAGATAATCAATTAACTGCAAAGTCATGCAATATATGAAGTCGTGGAGCAAGTATATGCTAAGCTTCAAACTCCCCTTCAATCAATGTTAAATAAATAAGTTTTAAAACTACCTTAATAACTCTATCAGCAGCTCCAGTGACAAACCATTGGTTTCCTGGCTCAAAGGCAATGCATCTCACCCAACCTAAATGTCCACTTATAACCTGGTGAAATAAGAAAGATAAACACATATTACATATTTGCTATTATTTGAAACATTGTTTAACCCTTATGATGCTGAAATCGACTTTATGCTTATGCAAACAGGTTAGATCCAGGCCAGACGCCAACTTCATTGGCGGCTGGCCATTGATCTAACCTGTTTGCTACTCTGAGTATCTTACCTCAGCTAAATTAAGCAGATATTTAAGGTTTTCGGAAGCAGATGACACAAACATTTATTTTTAGGAAATTACCAAGCATTCTAAGGGTTAAGTTCTGTTCAAATTCACCTTTAATTGATAGTTTCTAATTCAAAACCAACAAAATTTCAAAACAAATCATTTTCTTAAAGAAAGAAATTGAAACAAAGGAAGAATTATTTTCTTGGTAACGCCATTTTTTCCCTTTGAATTCATACCTTCTTATAATACAAGAGATTGTACAATAAAAGTGATGGGGGGATCTACAGTTTGGGTCTCACAAAAATTTGACAGTGAATGTGTTTACCCAATTTCCTTAATATTCATGGATCAAAATTGGTTTTGAAGCATTGAAGGGTATGGATGCTTATTTCACTTTTATTGATTAAAACATAGATGTTCAACAACTTTAAAATAAAGGAACAAAAAAGGCATTTCGTTTAGTGACAAAGAATGTTTAAATTGACACTCTCACTTAAATTTCTCACAAAAGAATCAATTGAGATAGTCCCTTTATCCCAATCAATTATGACATTTGACCAGTTTGTTGCAACATTTCTGGAAAACATTGCAGGAAAAATAAAAATTGCTCTTAACGAGCAATTTCTCCTTTCCCACAATGTTTTCTGCCCTATAAGAAGATTATTTTCCAATTTTATCACATTCCGAAATATCGTTTGCAAACTATTTCAATTTGGGACAGTCGAAAATTTCGTGTTTGGTAAAGGGGTTAACTAAAGAGATGTAAGACTTACTCTGTATAATTTCCAGGGGGCATGCCAGTCAGGCTTTGGCATTGTAGGAGCCTTTTTGGGAACAAGGGCCTGTTGTGATCCAATATTCACCAATGTCTTGAAATGAGAATAAGAAATACAGGAAAGTTGGTTAAGGCAAACTGATTGAATTTGTTTTCTAGTTAAATAATTATATCTTGTTTATATTGGATTTAATGGAGTGTATTTCAGTTAGTCTACATCTTTCCTTAATTTCACCAGTACTAGGCAAGGCTCAGCCGTGTCTTGCCTAAGGACACTTTCATGCAAAATTACAATGCTGCTGATAAGGATTGAACTTTAGACACCATTACACCTGAGCCACACAGGACTCTATTTTTTTTTTATATGGGTTTTACATCACATCAACATTATTTCAGTTATGTAGCGATGCCCGACTCTTAATGATGGAGGAAGACCCCATACTCAACTGCCCATAGGGGCTGGTCAAGGCGGGTAGAACCATCGGCATTCCGTAAGTCAGTCGGGAGACTGCCTCTCATGAAAATCCATATCCCTCTCAGGATTTGAACCCACGCGGAGAGGGGCCATGTGATTTCAAGTTCTGTACTCTAACCACTAGGCCACGGAGGCCCCCCACACAGGACTCTAAGTTCATTGGGCTTGCTATCATAGACTAAACATAACAAGCACTATAATTGAGACAAACTGAACATAGTTTGCAGCATATCAGATTTGTTCTGTATGGGGTGCCGGAGGGGCTTGAACACATGAGTCCCGAGTTATAAGGCCACCACCCGTTTTATTACTTGGCCACTCAGGACTCTGCAATAAAGAAGAAAGATTGTGACAAAAGATATGACTGCTTGTCACAAGCAAAAACATCACTGGGTGAGGCCATCTGAAGGTGAAGCATACATTTTTTTTAATGTAAACAGTGTTAACTTAACACTCTGATCAAAACAGGTCAATGCTGTTTCTGGAATTTTCTTAAATAATGCATTGATGCTTTGTCCAAGGAAAATGGGACTTTCTACCATGTTGTTTCTTTATAGACAAATCTTGATTCTCTCGATATCAAAATGGCAGTTCCTAGATGACAGTACAATTTAAAGACTTTGCTATGGTAGGATAGAAATCATAATTTAAAAATGTTGCTAAAGTAATTACTTCATACCTATCATTAAATTTAAATGTCACCTGCAGAGAAGATTACCTAGTGACGGGTTTAAATATGCAATAAATTGCAGTGTGCTCAAAGCTTATGTGGTGCAAGCTTGATTTTGCTGTTTTAACCCATGCTTGGTTTAATCAAATAACAACTACAATATCTTACCTTTGATGGGTCTTTGGCTTGAGCTTCTTGTCTGAAACACAAATCACAAAATTATTCTATAGAGAATCCAAGGGGAGGGGGTTAGGGTTCATCCATACCATATATATAAGTATTAAAGCACTGAAATCTGTATTTTACAGTTTTCAGTTAAACTACTGAAATCAGTCAGTACAACTCTTTCTTCTTGTATAATCTCATGAGAACTGCACAGTATTTTTTTCAGAACACTGACTCCCTTATTCAGGGCTTCTTTCCTTGATTTGGGAAGAGGCCCGGGCCTGTTGCATTTTGGGAAGTTATACCGCTGAAACTGCTGAATTTTTTGGGAAAAACTGCATGCTTTCAAAAGAAAATCCAATTGGGAAGGTGCCTTTTATGGGCCCCTAATCATATAACACTAAAAAGTCCGGTTTTTCATTTAACCCTTTACAAAACACCATATTTATGACTGTCCGAATAAGAAAGTTTTCATACGATAATTCAAAATGTGATGAAATTAGAAAATAATCTTCTGAAGGGGCAGAAAACATTGTGTGAAAAGGGGAAATTGCATGTTACAAGCAATTTCTCCTTTTCCAACAATGTTTTCGAGAGCCATCTGCAACAAAGTGGTTAAATGTTGTTGTTTGGTAATGGGTTAAACAAAAAATACCTCTGTTGTTCCTCATATAAAACCATCTCTGACCCTGTTCTCCCTGCTGGATCTGGTCGCTCTGAAAATAAATTAGAAAATTTAATGATCAAATAAATAACAATCAAAGGCCAGAATGGCCTGAACTGCGTCGCAGTATGGTCTGAGAGGTTTGTGCGTACGAATGGATTTGAAAGAAATCTAAGGGATTTTTGAAGACAAACCAACACATTTCTGTTGAATAGCAGAAATCAAAATAGAAGTCAAAAAAGACATGTCCCAGTACTCCAGTGGTACTCAAACCCAATGCTCTAATCAAATGAAAAAGTATTATTCCAGTTATCAACAAAATAGATATTGTAGACGAAAACAAGCATTTTTAGTTAAGATACCAATCTACAAGGGGCCACAGTCACAAGTTATTTAAGAAACACTTCAGCACAAATACAGCTTCAGTCAGAGATCATTGAAAAATTTTAAAAGTGCATTAAATATATATTGGGTTAAATGCCATATCAAAGGCATGCCCGAGTGTTACGAACAGGAACCGGAACACAAGAAAAGAGTAGATCAAAAGGATCGGAGAGATGTAAGTCTAAAAAATGATCTCAACAACAAAGTAAACAATCATACATTCTAATCTGGGTGATTTTTTTATCTACTCAACAATACCTACATTTAGTGTTTCTTCCAGGATTTGAAACAATAGAGGTATTTCCCCAATACATTGGGCAAAAGGTGATAATAGATCTTCTTTTTCATTTTGCCATTGTAAAATGCACACGCTCACTTCATGGTCAGTAATGGTAACGAAAAACACGGTGTATTTCCCGGCTATACATCAGGCAATATTTTTTTTTCTTTCTTATAATGAAAAAATGAAAGATTTATTGTTTAGTATGAACCGTCCTGTTCAATTACAAAATCAGCTTTCAAATAAAAGTAACGGCTTAAATGTGTTAATCAATGTCGTTTTTTATTTCATAACAATATTACTGCAAAGAATCGGGAGCCGTATTTTCACTTCACTAAGCGAACTGGTTCCCAACCCTCTGGTAACCAAACAAACGAATCGGAAACCTATTACTGAAATTGGGTCATGCGTTTATGAAACAAAATAAAATCGCTGATAACTGTCAGTTTTTCTTCATGAATGTTTCTAAGCAGTTTCTGGCACAAGGCCTGTCGTTAAAAGAAGTTTGCAAATCATAAAAGAAAGGGACTTTGTTCTGCACTGAGTAAAAAAATACTGGGGATTCCTTTATAGATGGGGGAATTCCCATGGCCTAGATACGGGTACTGTGGGAACGTGTCAAGACGGCCCCATGTCAAAACGTCCCGGAGATCGATGAGAACGGCCATGGAATGGTCAAAACAGCCCAATTGTTGATTTTTCAATCAGTCAAAACGGCCCAAATAAAGGTTTACACTGTTTTAACACTTTAAACCGAAAATTTTGCCGTTTTGACTTATTTCGGGCCGTTTTGAACGTAGGACATTTTGACATCGGGCCGTTTCGACTGTAATCCGGTGCCGCTAGATACCTTCTTCTAGAAGTTCTAGGATGTTTGGAAATTAACGCGGATAGTTTGCATTACCTTTTATCACCATCCTGCACATCACAGACGCATCCAAAACAAACCAAGGAAGAAAGAGTTATTTAACAAAATGACGATTTAATTTGATAAGAGCTCACGCAGTTATAGACAGATTACAATCAACATAGAAGTTGGAACTACTTTCTTACTCTCGGCGGTGATTAAGCCCCTATAGGTAAAGAAGGATTCCGTACGATCACTATATACGCCTTCGCGCATGCGCGCGACGCGTATAAAAAGGACTATATTTCCATATGGGGTTATGCATATCATTTTGGGGATGCATATTTTCTGATCTGTTGTTAGTACATTAAAGCAAATACATTACAGTTTTACAGGCTAAATATAAGGCAATGGTTACTGTAAGATTGGTATATCTGGGCTTTAACATAAGTCAACAGTATTTCTTTTATTTTTGAATGTCTGACTCATATAGAAATCTCAGTCAGATAGACCGCTTGTCGTTCCAATAGTCAACTGCAGGATTACACCTTTTTAAGGATTCTCATGAAGAACAGTGGGGGAAGAGTAATGACACAAGGGTCACAGGTTCAATTCCTGCCAGTAGCAGGGACCACATTACCACCTTTCATTAACTCACATCAGCCACAAGTCATGGTTACGAATCAAGGAAGATGAATCAAGTGTTTTATATTATTTGTAAGAACTTGTTTCAAAACTAAAGTAACATCAATTGAAACTGAGGACACAGTTAGAATTCATTACCATTAGACTCTTTTATAGATAAAACTCACTTGTGTATGGATTTTGTGCTCCATTTGACAATTTCTTTCCTCCTTCTTTTGGCATATTTTTCACTGTCCCATATTCATCGTTGATCTTGCACATTCTTCTGTACCACTCTCTTAAATAAAGCGTGAAATAAACATAACCTTAACAGTGCTGTTCTACTTTAGTAAGACATATCTTTGTTAAATGGCAGTATAAATCTTCAATCACTGAGCACAATTACAATAAATAAAACTTGGTTTTTCCTTTACCCATCAATTTATGCTAATTTGGGTGATTTTTAACCCTTTCAATATATGGAATTGTGAATGAAAAATAATGATCTTTAGTGGTCATATCAAGGAAATGGTCATTAACTATACAAGTTGGGGGTCCAAGAAAACCCTGTATAAAATATATTCAATTTTTGTCTATATCTTCCAAATAGTTTGTTCTGTTTTGCTACTAGGGAGTGAAAACATTACTCAATCCATTTCCCCCGATGTGAGAATTTATGACTTCAAAACTTATTTCCTTATGATACTGGATAGAAACCATTGCAAAACAAGGGAAAATTCATTGATCCTTCAAAGCAATTAATCTTTTGCCACAATGCTTTCTAAAGAATACTGTATCAAATGTGTCAAATAAAAGTATTATAGAGTAAAGGGTAACACAAGCAACTACAGAAATTGAAAACAAATGATTATTTCAATTATCAATTAATTGATATAGATTCTATCAAACTTACCCCCGCTCATCCTTCATTGGAATGGCTCCTTGTTCTGATATAAACATATCATGAGTCCTCTTCAAAGACCGGAACACCAAAGTGTGAACTGAATGCTTCTGAACTTCCTGTAAAAGAAACATTGTGATAATATCATAGATCAGCCAGAAGACAGACTAGAAAGATTCTCCAAAAACATAGATACACCTATTGAGAAATAAGAAAAGAACAAAATAACTCTTGTCTTCTCGCTTATGTGCTTTGTAAACGAAACCACCGGTAGATTAACAACTTTATAAGTCCTTGAAGTTGAAAAGATACTCAAAAGAAAATTGGTTATAATCAGATGAGTGACGTTTTGTCAATAGACTTGTATTAAGCATACATTTAAGGTTCTTCACATGTGATAAAAAATCCACCAGGTTTTTTTTTTTTCGAATGCTAAGCCTAGTATCGTGTTTGATGTTTTGAAGAACAACAAGCGATCAACACGAAATCTGATGACAATTTTGAACAACGGGAAAACTCTGTGGTTAAGCAAAGTCAACAAGACATGCATGTAAAGATATCATTATAAAAATATTGTGTTATACCTCTGACATTGTTGATATTGATATTTTATCCGTGTACAATCGACAGTAGTTGATCAAATGTTTGATATTTTGTAAACGTTCCCCAACGCTGCCATTTGTAATGTTAGGCCGAAACACCGGGATCACTAAAAGATTTACCAACCGGACTGAATCGATTTCCCCAAGTCACACCGGACCGGTTACAATTTGATATATCTTATAATAAATTATATGTATCATATGGACATAGACTTGATACTGTCAAGAAATGCAAACAGCCCAACTGTTAAAGAAGCATGTAACCCAAGTTCTAAATGTAGCATATAACTAGTAAATTGTAAAGGTGTTTTCCCTGAACCAAAATAGAAGAAAACAAAATCAAAATTACCAATAAATACATGTTTGCATTTTGATGAACATTTAAACTATATCACTAATATATTCACGCGAACCAGACTGTCTACTTTTCACCAATATTTCAGTTATAATACGACACAGTTAGCGTACCTATCTATGCTCCTTGTATGTCCTTGTAAAAATGGCTTACACATTCTTATTAAGTATCAACCCATTCTTGAACATCGTAGCACTAGTTTATGTATACAATATTAACTTTGAATAGCAAATATTGTGCAGAGAAAAAACCCACTAACCCGTGAAGTGCGTCTATTGTAAAGAGCATGAATCGTCTCCATGGTCAATGATGTAAGGATTGAACCCGAAAGTGGATTCTACCATTGAAGGGAAGAAGGAGCGTCGGAGTATGTCATTTTATATATTGCACAGTTCTACCTTGAATCGGCTCCAAGGTCCAGTATGTAGGAATTGAAACAGAAAGAAGCAGATTCTACATGCTTACAGTTAGGGGGAAGAAGGAGCATCGGAGGATGTCTTAGTTTATATCGCATAGTCCTACCGTTAATCCGCTCCAAGCTCCAGGGTGTAAGGATTGAATCCGAAAGCGGATTTCGCAGTCTTACCGTTTTAGAGGGAAGATGGAACATCGGAGTATGTCATAGTATAAAGCGCACTGCCCTGCCTTGAATCCACCCCATAGTCCAGGATGTAGGGATTGGAAAGCGGATTCCACAGTCTTGTCGTTGACAGGAAGCCGGAGCGTCGGAGTCTGTCATAGTATATAGCGCACAGTCCTGTCTTGAATCCATTCCAATGTCTAGTATGTATACAGGCATTTAATCCGAAAGCGGATTCCACAGACTTATTGTTAGAGGGAAGGGTGAACATCGTTGTATGCCAAAGCAGAGCTGTCATATACTTCAAAGTACAGCCTCTTGTAGCTGACGTGATGGTGGTCAGGAACACTCGCGACGGGATTGCAACTATGTCATGGAAGTTTATGTATGGCAGAACCATCTTGGCGTTGTCACCTTACACGTCTGCCGTGTTTACCATTCAAGGTTCGTGATCATCTTGCTGATGCTGCTTGTTTCGTAGGTAGTGTCTGGCTATTGATGGCGCTACGCGTCTCTTGGCAGATCCCATTTTGATTATTGTTCTACTAGATTGAGTGTCTAAGGTTGGTGACGCTTACTCCATGACAGGCCTAGCTCCTCTTTACTCACTTCGTTACAATTTGCACAATGTTGGAATAATGGCATATCTTTCTGGATTGAGTTACCTTGCCCATTCATACTTGGGACACGTCTTCTCGAAGGTGGAATTAATGTAACGTTTGGATAACAAAAATACAACGGGTGAGCCTACACAATGTCATAGCTGACATGCGGGTATGACCATATTAGATAGGGACATCGCCCTGGGCCGCAGTTCAGTGTACGTTCAACAATTGTCTAACAAATATATGGGGATTGGGGGACGGGTGGGGGGGGGGGCGTTTTGAGGACGCTGTGCGATTTCCCGCATTTTTCTGATTTTTTTTCTGGGGATGTCTACGCATGCGAAAAAAGAGCGGATGTATATAGACAGATAGGGCCATACAAAGTGTATTCATGAGTTTGAGAAAATGCATAAAGGGAACAACTATGGTGTACTATTAGCTGCCATGGCATTTAGCCAGATGCATTGCATAATCATACGAGTTCTCTTCAATTTCGTTAGTCAGGCATTATCTCACGCTTAGAACTTAACTTTACAAAGGTAGTTTGCGACCTTAAGTATTGTGTCGTAAGACATGAGCCAGTTCTTATGAGGGTTTTTTATCCACGGACATACATCACTTTATGATTTACGTCGTCTGTTGTTTAAAATCAGAGTGGGTAAACATATCGAGAACTGAAGCGAATATTGTCGTAACTCTTTGTGTTTTAAGCATAAGTAACGACGGTTTCCGTTTAGACCTCAATGCATGTATATGGGTCTAATGCTCAAAACGGGGGACGTTAAGCAGTATGTGATTTATATAAAGTAAAAACACACAAAGTACATTATGTTATTTTTATTTAAACATTCACCTCATAAGCTAAGCCATCTTATAAAGATGACCATCAAATACATTCGATATGAATCATTTCGATCTTGTCAAGATGACAACTTCATACTAATATAGTAAGATATTTGAATTAATACAAAGTCTATCCATCTTATAAAGATGATACTTAGATACTAATATAGCAGGATATTCAATATAAAGTCAATCCATCTTACAAAGATGACACTCAAATACATGTACTAATATAGCAAGATATTCAATACAAAATCAATCCATCTTATAAAGATGACTATTCGAGACGTTAACTAAATAGAAGAGTCACATCTTTCCCTCGCCTAACTTGACCAAGCTAAAGTAGCTGGAACCAGGTTCTTGGAGTATCAGCTGTCACAGCAACAGGAAATCTGATGTACTGCCAAACTAGTGGTAGCGTAGATGGCAGTACTATTTCCTGTCACGTGATCAGCCGACAGTTTGGTGGTTTTTGATTGGTCAAACAATTAAAGGGACGATGTGAGCCTGGGTCATCTAGTTGACGGAGGGAGAAGGGCTGGTTCCTCCCACTCGTCCTTTTACAACAGCTATGATCTTCTGTCGTGTTCGGGCTGTCTTGCATCGTTTCTTCAGAGCCGACATGTTAGCCTGGATCTTGGCGTCGTCTGGAAGCTCTCTCTTGGCCAGAGATGATTTGGCTCTCTCGACGAATTGTCGCTCTTGTTCTGCCTTATGTTCAAGGAAAATCTCCCTGTGAAGAGAAACAGGAAATCATTAGCAAGACTGGAGACATTTATTGTTCGGATGTTCTCAGTTTTACGAGAACAAAACATAACTTGTCATGTTCCGGTTTAAACATTGAATCATTCTTTTTTAAGATATTTTCTTATAAAACTGTTTTTACTAATTAGCAAATACATTTCTTTGAACTTAAAAGTCATAGCAGACCAAATTTAAAACTATTCAAAATAGCATTATGTTTGTGATATTGGATATGGAACCATTGTGCCAAAGCGAGAAACTGCATGTCTCGATTAAAGTTCGTCTGTTGATACATTTGGCAAAATTTGTCTGCAATGTATGCATTTAATTAGCTACTACAAAGTACATGTACGTCATCTTCATGCGCATACTGCATTATGGCAAGAGGATGGATTGCTGGTAATGGAAATTTACCGTTTGTCGCAACGATTACATTCTATTTCCATAAAATGTTTTCTATTTTTTTCATGTTACTTTTTTTTCATCTGCAGTTGCTTTCATTTGTGATAAGAGACACAATTTACATGTTCGTATATGAATGAGTGGGCTATACATAAATAAGTAAAATGGCTAAGTTGAATTCCCTTGAATAAAAAAATTGTAAACCATTTCTTAAAATGTGTTGAAAATACTCACCTCTTCCTTTTGGATTCCTTGGCCGCTTCTCCTCTCCTGATACTCTCCTCGGACCTTCGAATGGAGGCCTGGAGCGCCCTCTGTTCGGAAGAATGCAGACTCTGTAAAGAACGAACAGCATTATTTGTTGTATTACTATGGACCGAACACGTTCTCCTTTTATTATATTGATTTATTCCAAAAACCCTGAAAAGTAATGGTATTGGTTTTCTTTTTTCCCTTTTCTAATTCAACACTGAACGATTCTAGGCTGTTAGTGCTTCT
Source organism: Cerastoderma edule (assembly GCA_947846245.1). Lineage (NCBI taxonomy): Eukaryota > Metazoa > Mollusca > Bivalvia > Cardiida > Cardiidae > Cerastoderma > Cerastoderma edule. The sequence continues at coordinate 3,874,497 of OX401408.1, forward strand.
AGTATAAATAAAAACTTCATGATCTACTTGATTCATCCTTTCCCAAACAATAACCACATTTGACGACTTTGTTGCAGACGACTTTAGAAAACATTGTGGGAAAAGGAGAAATTGCTCGTAATGAGCAATTTTTCCTTTTCCCACAAGGTTTTCTGCTCTTTCTGAAGAATATTGTTCAATTTTATCACATTTCATAAAGTCGTCTGCAAACTCTTTCAATTCGGGACAGTCGAAAATGTGTTGTTTGGGAAAGGGTTAAGTTTAACATTTTCCTTCTATTGTTGTCATCCGAGAAAAAAACTTGCTTAATGTATGGTAACAAAAACATGGTACATTTCTTTATCAAGAATGTACATATAAAGCCGATGCTAAACGCATAAAAGAACACCATGTGATATATGGGAATATTAGAATATTAGAAAGTATTTACCTCGACAAACTTGTGTCGGATTGGAGGAGGTGCCTTTGTGGCCGCCTTAAGTTCTACCTCGAACGCCACACCACCGACGGCAGTCTTCAGATTAGGGACATCATCTGGAGGAATAGAATATACATGCTTTAATATATTACGAAATTCAAAACGTATTTGAATATTGAAATTCCGTTTACGTTGTTGTCACATTGATTCGTTTATGAATATATTATGTGAAAAGTATACTAGGACTGGAATTTGGTAAAATTAGAGCAAATGTCAAATATTAGATCTGTTTCCAACCCTTTTTGTCAATAAGTACTTGAACCAAAAAGATGTGTGTGTTTTTTTTTAATCAAAATGTCTTGCCTGATATGCGCAATGGTTTCAGATACAGATTTCTTCGTAATGCGGCATTCGTTTTGATAAGTTTTATTTTGGTACAAGTATCTAATTACAATCTAATTAATTTTACCTGCAAGGGAACTGACTTTAGCCGTTTTCTTGGCAGAAAGCTTTCGCTCCCTTTTCTCCATCTTATTTCTCTTTTTCTTGCTACGCAGCCATGGAAAGCATGAAAAGCAACCCATCTTTGAAGAATTTTCAGAAAGGACGTCTACACCACTCTTCGAACGAAGACGTTGTGGGGAGACGTTTAAACGTTGCTTAGATACGACGTTAACAGGACGTCGATAATGGTTCCCGGCTTTGCATTCATATGTACATTTGAGCGCGACGGGTTCGTGGTTCCAACCGTTGAATACGTCAAATCCAGTCACGTGACTTTAACCAGTCATTCAACCAATCGAAATTCGTTGTAATGTTGTTTTTTTTTAATTGTGTTATCATAATTTTTGAACAACTGTCCCTTTGTTCTACAAGAGACATAGACTCTGGTTCTACACATGATTTGTCGAATCAGCTAGTCTAACATTTTCCATTTTGTTTCCGACAGTCTAAGATGCCAACTAATTTTCTTACTAACGAGGTTCAATATAGTATCATTGTTAGCATATTTTGATAACGTTTTACGCCATTATAACGTGATAAAGAGTGCTTTGTCCAAGTATATTGTGAACGGCTTACCGCGAACGGAATATTTGGAACATTGTACCAGAGACATAGATAGTTATCTTTGTCTCTGATTGTACGCCAGACTATATTTCAACTTTTGAACAGAACAGAACATAAATTTATTTAAACCCAAATATAAAACGAACAGGTTCTTTTTCAGTGCCTTCATGGAGAAGATCATCAACATATTTGTAGAAAATTTTAACCATCAAAGGGCTATGCTTGATATTTCTAAAACAAAGTGTTAGTTCAGTTCGGTGCGATTGGGTAAAGACCGCGTTAAACAAAAGAGAATCGGTATGAATCAGTGTATCATCTTAACCAAACAGTGACAACAACAACAAAATTTTCACCAACGTAGAATTTAAATTCGAAGCACACGTTTGTTTTCCAGTTCTGTACGTTTCTGTTTGTCTATATTTTGGTGCAATTTGAATTTTGTTAATTTTGCTACCACAACTTTCCCACCAAGGCTAAACAAACGATTTTTCAACAGGGTCTTTTTTAATGTATCCTTATTTATCCTTACGACATCAGTTTCGGACGGTCATAACTTTCGGACGGTCTTCTAGTTCTATCACTTAAGTTTCACATTTAGGGACAATATTTTTCTGTCTCTAGACCTGACATTTTTGGTGCAATTGTTCTTTTCTAGAGAAATTTGAAACTTTTATTGCTATTCACCTCCATTCTTTTTCAGATTATCTACATTAATTCAATTAATTTCATAGCATATCTTACCCTTACAGGCAGCCTTAAAACATCTGGAAAATGGACACTGATTTATTGGAGCAACTAGATGAGCAGTTCAAGTACTTCGAAGCCATTGTAAAGTACTTAGACACCAGTGGAAATATGGATTTGATTCAGGCTCAAGCAGCCAAGTTTAAAAAGGAGAAGGTATAAAGTCTAGATAAGAAGCATATTGCCCTAGCTTTTCTTTATTCAAGGGTGAAAGTTTTCCGGAAGGTACCGGAGGTTCCGGTTTTTAAAAGGCCTCTCGGGCCGTTTCTCCAATTCATGCAAATCCGTTGAGAAATTTTTGGGGGTAGGGGGGGGGTAAGGCCCTGACGCGACCTGTCTAGTCCCACTTCGCTTCGAAAATACGGAAGCTGTCAAAGTTTCTAAACAGCTGCCTTGCGTTCAAGAGGGAAAACGTTTGCGAATTGTTTGCTAATTGCCGCAAATCCGTAAAATTTTACGACATTTACAAAATACGGAAGCTATCGAAGTTTCAAAACAGCTGATTACCGAGCGACTCGGCAATGAAATAAATAGAAATGACGGAAAAGACCGAGTACTGCCGAATCGGTAATCAACTGTAAATAAATCGATCGATTTGGTTGGTTAGATTGGTCCAATCAAATCGCTCGTATCTTATTCTGTTAGGCTTTGTAAGCAACGAAGATGGCGCGTCAATGTAAACAAACAAATTGTTCGACGGAACGAATTGTTCTGTAATAATTCACCATAGCGTCACGATTATGAAGTTTTTACCCGTAGACTATAATACGAAGGAATTGAGAAAGCTGTGAAAAACAAATGGAGATGGGAATGGTTAAAAGAGTGTGACAAAAACGGTGACAAATGGGGCCTTTGGCTCGCAAAGCCAGACGTCGCCGGAAAAGCGTTTTGTTCAGTTTGCGCCAAGACGATCAAATACGGATCGAGTGGGTAGAAGGGACTGAAATCTCACTCTGATGAACCATATCATCTTAGAAACAGCAAGACTATTGTCATAAACCAGGTAAGTTTTTTTTTTTTTTTTTAAATCAATCATGAAGTTTGATCAATCCATGGGTACACATGGCACCTCATCATCTCAAAACGATGTTTAATGCAACCAGGGTCATTGAAGTAACTTTGATATACAATGGAATATGAAATCAAACATACCCATTTGGGGCTCAACTATTATCTTTCAATGTGTGAAGTTTCAAAAGTGTCACTATTGTATTGATTTCCAAAATTTTGATTAAAATCATACACATAAAAAGTGCCAAATAAATGTTAACGTAGAAGTCTGAAACATCCAAATGGCTGAGCTACGTGACAGGTTCCAATAAGTAGGCCAACACTCAAATTTTCATGTATCACTGTAAATAACAGTGAACACAAATAACCAGAGTACAATATTTGTGAGCATTTGACACTATACTTCAACTTAAATAATTTGCTCCATATTTTCCTGATTTGATTCTATACTTTTGTTCCTGCTTATTTGAATAGATGGATTTATGTAGAATTCAACTGTTGTATTAGGTACGAATCCATTTTGAATAAGACGCATACATTATTCCCATAGTGTACTACGGAATGCGATTATGTTAATAATGCTGATGGTCGTAAACAAAATGGATGTCGAAAGCTTTACTTTGAGCTTGATTGATGTTAATTGATAGATATCTCGCTCATTAGGTGTATCGGGTACTAGTGTGGGCTGAGACATGACTAAAACTTTCAATTTATGTGTTTCAGGTTTCTTTATTCTTGTCAGTCCCTTTGAACATGAAATATTGCTAAAGCACAATAAATGTCCAAATGTTGAAAAAGCTTAGTTCATGGATCCGATCATCATTGAGACTTTTTATTGACTCATGGCTTAATACATAGATTCCGGGTCTACCTTAGAGCTATTTCTCAACATATAACTAAAGAACAATTAATTTTTGCTATTGTTTAAAATTCTATAATCAGAAAATCCTTTAATTTCCATAGCCTCCATTCTAAACACCCTGTAAATATGGAATGTAAATCTTTAAAAAAAATCATTTTCCTTATAGGTCTGATATAGAAAACTGGAAAAAATCTTTGACATTTATGACCTTTCTGTTTCAGGTTCTACCAGGTTCATCCAAGGCTTCTGAAAAGATGGAAGCAATTCAGGACCGTGTAGCTGCAGTACGAGCAATTACAACAGCTTTCATAAGTGAGCATTGCTTGTCATTCAACATTGCTGAGGATCTTCTGAATCTTGCCAAACGACTGAGTCAGGACAAACAAGCCTTGGACTAAGCCACACTATCCAAAACAAGTGCTACGTACATAACTACACATGGTGTCACCGAACATTTCAAACAAGAAATGAAGCAGAAGGTCAAAGAGAAGTATGTCTCTCTCAACATTGATGAGGCCACAAACAACAACAACGATAAAGTTCTGAACATTATGATTCAGTACTTTGATGAGGAGACAAACAAAGTTGAGCTACGCCACCTTGGAACTCGGATACAGAACCTTTCCACAGCAAAGGACATCCTTGGATCAGTAGAGAGTGTGCTAGTGCTTTAGTATAATTCTCCTTTCTATGAATGAGCGTCCAAAAACAACACGAGTATGAATGTAAAGCGTCTAGTACTATGACTCATTCATAAATATCTATAGTTTATTTTACGGAACTTAATACCCCGTTTGTGTTCACTTCACCCCAAACTAGTCAAATTAATGTTTTCATGTTTTCTTTTCTGTATCTTTAATTATTATTTACATATTAAACCCCCACTAATACGCGCCTCTGGCATTGTTTTACACGGGGATAACAATTAGCAGATTAATTATGTGATTCTGAGGGGTATTGTTAGGTGTGTAGAGTGTCATATCTGTCTATTATCCGGATCGATTTTTTCAGTCCAGTACAACCGAAATCAGTCCAAAACCGGCATTTTTATGATCCCTGCTTGTAACTATGATAATTTTTCAATGGGTGACATACATGATGATGTACGTTTTCTAAGTTGTTGGTACAATTGATTTTTCTTTTTATTCTTTAATAGACTTATATCTATCAATGATACATTTTTGCTAGTGTGAATGTTATTTAAGCTCTGTAAGTGGTTTGTATAAGTATTTGGTACCATTGCTTTGGTTTATTTCAGGGACTGATAATTATGATTGTTATAATTCAATAAGATGTTTTATGGGCCAGAGGCATAAATGTACCAATAATATGTTAAAAGTTCAAAGTTTATCATGTTGACTATAGTATAATGAAAAAGAGATTATATTAATGTTGAAATTTACTCACTCTTGTGTTATTTCTTCTAAATCCTCTTTTTCAAACTTATATAGCCCTAGGGGTGCATCAGGGAACATTTGTTTACATAGTTGATTTAGCTTAGATAGCTCCTATATGGTCTGTTTCTCCTTTATCTACTTTGTTTGACTTCATTTTTCCTTCTGGCAGAACATAGAATTGTTTCTAAGTTATTGACACATTTTGAGTCAGGAAGATGGATTTCTACCATCTTAAATTGCTGGAATCCAGGAGTTTCCGGGGGCCTCCGGCCCCCTGGACCCCTGGCCAGGGCTTTGCCCTGGACCGACAGGGGGCCCTGCGGCCCCCTTGACCCCCAGCTTAATTTCAGGTTTTTCAGAATTTCCAACTTTCACCCATGTTTATTGCATCTCTAAACCCTACATTTGGGGTACCACTCTATTAACTTTATTATGCCACTGTTCTGATGAGTACAGACGAAAGAGGGTTTGTTTTAATCTTAGTCCTGCAATCAAACAAACGCTTTAACCCAATCAAAATTTAATGACATTTATGAATTGAAAACATTTTCAGAGAACTCAATCTAATTGCAGACTATGCGAAAGCAATGCAGACTTTTCCACACTGTTGGTCTGGTAACTTTGATAAATTTACAGGACCAAATGGATTTTTACCAGACCAAAAAATATCATACTTTAAACGATGAACAAATATAGTCAAAAGATTTTGTCATGAAAGTTGCCTTTTATTTTCTGATGGGGCAATCTAACTTCGAAATTTCAACGATCCAAATAGTGTCGAATTTCCAGGTTCTGTTTTTCGGATTTATAGCACAATATGGCCATTCAAAGACAATTAATTAGACAAAATCTGTAAAATAAACTTTCATACCATCAAATAATGGCATAAATTGCTGTTAAGCATTACAAAAAAATGCTAAATAAGGGTTTTCACACTCCAGTGAGCATGCGCAATTGAAGTTTATTGATAAACCGGGATACCGCGAATGACGTCATTCGAATGGCTCATCTTGCCTGGTTTCCTCGCTTACAACCATTCAATGCAGTGAAAAAGGACAAATTGATTTGAACCAGTCAAATAAATAGACGCTTGCAGGGGACATAAACTCGCAGGGGATAGTGAAAGTAAGTTCGCAACTGAAAACGGTTACCAGACTGTCGGACCGGTATTTTTGAAAAACACGTCGGACCTTCTAAATTTTTACCGGACTAGTCCGGCGGTCCGACGTAGTTTCGCAATGACTGTAATTGTGAACAATTTTCAATCCTTTGAGACATCTAGTCATATGTTGATGTAGTAATTAATGGAAGCAAGAACCAAAAAACATATAGGATGGATAGGTAGCATTGGAACTTACTCAGTACAAGGATATGGGATCCCAGTGATGAAAAGATACAATCTCAATGAATGCATAAATGCTGCTTTATAATGAACGTGTAATATAAAAACTCTTAAATCTTTGTACCAAGATGCTCGGTGATGTCTTTATTTAGACTGTAGAGAAACTCAAATGTTGGTTTCACCTTCATTTGTAAAAGACAATGGTTCATTATTACGGGAATTCTATTGATGTAAATTTGTAAAAGCATCATGCTCACAACTACTGTATAGAGATATGGATCACTTTCCAACCATGAATGTTCAATTGATGTGATCATTGAAGATATACTTTTACTACATAACCTACATTGTTTCTTAATAGCCTTAGATATTCAAAACAGTCACTCCATGTTTTGTTTTTGCAGCATGGTTTAGTTTTTACATTCAAACTCTTGATTGATCCCACAGATATCATAGAAGAAAATGGTATGTATGATTAATGATATTTGTTCTATCAGTTTTTCGTTACAATTCATTCCTCCTTGTTTAATTAGCAAAACATTATGGTTGGCTTTGGGATTTTATGGCATTTTCAATGGTATCACATTCATAGTGTGGCGTTTAGCCCACTAATCCATGCTCAAGATACTTCCATACCAGTACTGCAAAATATTCTTTTAATGCAAATGGCTGCTCTTCCTATACAAATGTAATTAATTAGTGATGAGGGATGCATAAATCTTGTTTTCAAATAAATAGAAGTCAGATTAATTGCTCATTAGGAGCAATTTGTAATTTTGTCTCATTAGTTTCTAAAGACTTCTGCAGCAGATGCTTACATTCAAGGTATTATGTGTAAGGGGTTTAAACAGGATAACTATCAGGATAAAGAAATGAAATGCACTTTTTTCTTATTCCATTTTATTTATTTGTACAAATCTATCATAAGACTTTTTCTATTTTCTCCAGCTGCAGTTGGTAACCTCCTTTTATGTCAACCAGTTCAGGCAGCTAGGATGTTTCAGGAGGTGAGAATTGTAGCCATAACTTGTTCATTTTATTTCAAATCCATGGTTTTGTCACAATCTAAAGCTGTATCATGAAGGTATATCCTGTGTTAATGTGTTTGTATATGATAACATACTTTAATGTACATAAAGCAGATAAGCTAAGAAACCATTAGTCTATGAAAGTAGAACAAATTATTTGAAACTTGATCCTGTCTCTTTAACAGTTAGTCACTAAGAGCAGTCTTTTGCTGGATCTAGTCTTGTTTAGAGTTAATTACATCCCTGTCATGATTCGATTTAAATTATTTCAGGTTATATACAAGATCATTCTAGTCCTAGATCTGCTACCTTGGGAAGTGTCTCTCTCACAGATAGCTGTCATTCTCAGGTTTTCATCTTTACCCTCTCTGTCATTCATGTAAGTATTAATGGAGACAGAAGACAAGGGTTCATAGCAAGTCTTGCACTGAACCCTCAAAGTGTTGGCTTAACCTTTTGCCTGATTGTTTTCTTCATGAACAGATTTAAATTTTGTCAGAACATTTTGATGTGACAAAAGTGTTTCCCCTATTACTTGATATTTGCTCTCTTTTTTGCTCCTGCATTATAAGACTTGAGACAAACAGATTAACATGATGAAGCATTTATTTTTGTATATTTTCTTGTTAGTTTGTTTATCGATAGGGACAAGAACTGGGAAGGGTACTCGAGTACCTGGGTACGGGCCAGGTACAAGCCACTACCCGGGTAGCAAATTACTACTCGTTGCCCAATGGTACTTTTACCAGGGCTATAAATCCACATGAAATGTGTGAATATGCACTTATTGACGGGTGAATCAAGAGTTTCTAAATCCCAAACTAGCAATCAAATATTCCCCAAGAAATTCTCAAAGTGTGTTCAAATATGTCACACACACTCTATATACATATCTATGAAGGTTGCTCGCCAGCTATCGAAACTATCAACATTATTTGTTTCGATCATGGTAGTAAGTTATTAGGGCCTAGAATCGTTACTGGCAAGTCTGTGTGGTACAGGCATTTTCCCGAGTGGTAACATTGTCAATCACAACCTCTCGGATTTTCAATATGGAATATTGATGTAGGCTATTTATCGAGGCTTTCCAAAGGCAACATTTTTTTGATGACTTAGGAGTGGCATTAGAGTATAAAGTACTTATGCCAGATTTTAACACGTTATGTTTGGGGATAATTTAATAATGTCTAATCCACTTGTCAATAAGTGCAAATGATCTGATCTTGTGTAACCATTAACAAACCATTCAGTTGCACGGCCTTTCTTAATTATGTTAAGCTTGGTAGAACTTTTATAACGCTCAATTAGTCAGCTGAAAGAATACCACTAATGGAAAACTGAAATCTGGTTGTGTCATTAGTCAATCCAATGCAGAGAGGAGCATAGCAGTTTTGAAGCTCTACATTCTTTCTACTTGTACAATGTCACCAATTAAACTTATTCTATGGCAAAGGCATTCAAGAGCATATTTTAGATTTTCAGATTAGATATTTTCACAATTAAACTCCTTCTTTTGTCAATGAAAAAATAACTTTTGTAAGGAAAAGACGAGATATTATGTATAACTTGATAATGAAAGTTATAATAATGGCTAAAGAAAAATATGCTTGTGATGGCATTTACAGTCAAACTTGTGTTAAGAGGCCAGCCTATGGGACAGAGTAAATTGGCTGTTTAAGACAGGTTGGCTGCTTAACACAAATTGCTGTACACTATAAATCTAACAATTGGACTTTCTGTGGTGGCTGTTTAAGGCAGGTTGGCTGCTTAAAAGGGTGGCTGCTTAATACAAGTTAGACTGTACTTGAGGATCAGTTGTTAAAGGATGTACATTGTTTTTAACATTTTATTCTTTTCATTTATGTTGCAGGAATGTTGTCCAGGATGTCGCCTGCCTGTCTAGGATATATGATGCTGGAGTCTTGTGTAAAATGGTTGGAATGGTAACTGGATTGTCTGCCATATCAAAATATACGTAAGAGACCGTATCATATCTATTATACACCCTTGCAATGATTGATATGGATAACCATATCAAGGTTTTAGCGCAATAGTATAGAAAATGCTTCAGGTTTTCAAAAGAAAAGCCCACTTACTTTATTCTTGCATTGAGCCTATGATATAGGGGCAATTGAAAATGACTTTCTTTATACAGTGTTTGGTATCAAACTTTAAGCACATGATTTTAAAAAATCTTTAGTTTGAAAAGTTTGCAAAAAAAAAGAGTTCTTTCCTTTAATATTTCCATTTTTTATGGTTTGAGACAATTTTAAGAAAGTTTCTGCTGGGGAGGTGTTGTAGAAGCTTTATTTAATGGTTGCTGATGTAGTTATTTTGTTTCAAATCTTATTATGTCGTGGGTTTGATTCACATGAACAGCAAAGACTACTCTGCAACTTTTAGTTATTTCAACATTGGCAGAGTACTTGTTATATATTCAGGATGAAGAATCAAGAGTGATTGATATAAGCTTTTGGAACTTTTTCCAAAATTGGTGTAAAATGTATAAGCTATAATCTGAGAAACAGCACCATTATTACTTGTAGACAAAGCACCAGGTACTTCTGCCCTGATGTTGACTGTGATGGTAATAGAGGAAACCATTTTATACGTGTTCACATGCCAGGGGCCTCGGAGGCGCAAACAATCAGGTACTTGGTACTTTTTATATTCAGAGAATGACATGAGAATAATTTGCTAAAATATACATACTTAGATAAAATGACGCTTCCTGAATTAATTGTACTTTCAATAGCTACTTTTAATTGTATATCATACAACAATCTAAAGGCTGGGTCATTCCAACAACATTTTATTTTGAATTTCTAATTTTCTTGTATGTGAACAAGCAACTTTAAAACAGAGAAAGATCGAGCTTTGTCTGATCTATTGTGTATCAAAGATAATTTAATCATGTCCCTTGAACATTTAACTATGGTCAGAAAGATATTGATATAATCAGCCTCTCATTGTATGTAGATTTATTTTCATTATTTGCCAATAATAAGATCATATTTTGTACTTCAAATACTATTGTTTCTGATGAAACCGCCTCATGTACATTATATATTGGATTAAGATAACATAACTTGCATAAAAGTATTTTACATTTAAGGAAAGACTTCACATGTACCTTTTGCATGTCACGACTCATTGAAGAAAAATCAAAAAGAACATTGTCTGGTACGTATGTAGTTATTTTTGTAGTTAATTACAAGAATTAATTGTTGCTGAATTTCAGGAGAGGCCATTATGCTTGATAGATTTTTAACCATAGAAGATATTTTTTTTGTCGAAAAGATTCAAATCTCAGTCTGTAGTATTCAAGTTTCTTTAACCCATAGAATGCTGGGTTGTTTTCTAAATAAAAATGTTTGTGTCCTCTGCTTTTCAAAGCCTTAAATATCTGATTAATTTTGATGAGGAAAGATACTTAGTCTAGCTAACAGGTTAGATCACAGGCCAGTCACCAATTCACTTGGCGGCTGGCCTGGATCTAACCTGTTTGCATAAGCATGAAGTCAGCTCCAGCACTATAAGGATTAATTTTAAGCAACAACATTGAGTTACTCTTGAAAGAGCATCAATAATTAATCATCTCAACATTTCAGACAAAGTTGTGGCTGAAGTTATTCCCCAGAAAGTTTTGACAGACATCAACTCCAGCATGTTTGTTAAATCTAGAGGTCAAGTAGTGCCTGTCTATATAAGAGGTATGTTTTCTTTAATCATGTGAAAAAACATGTAACTGTAAAAAGAATTGTCATGAACTAATTGATAAATTTCAGCAGGGTAATCATAAGGTTTTTTCTTCTTCTATATGTTGTTACTAAGGACTGATTTGAAATGGTTTTGATATATTTTGAAATATAAAATGCTTGAATTAGCTTGACTATTTCCAACTAACCTTATTGCAGGTACATGATTTTATGCGTCTGCTGTGGATACTTTGTATCTATTGTGTTTTTAAAGTTCTAATTGTTTCCCAACTGTACTTCAACACCTTTATTCATAATGCCATATAATTTATTTCATCTGCTGCAGAAGACCTACAGAAACCACAGTGATGAAAGGATAAATTGCTCCTAATGAGAGATTTATGTATCTGTCACAATGGCCTTTGCCTAATACTATGAAGAAAATAATTTGTTTGCATGTTATTTTTTGTTGTCTGCTGTTGCTTTTAAATTGGATCAGTCACTATTCCCAAACGGCTAAGTGTAAGAGTAATTTTGTTAAAACATTTTCATTTTAAATTGATTGCGAAACAAACAAGTTCTTACAACTTAGATTCATCACTCTTGATGCTGCTTCCTAGATACCAGATGGCCAGAACTGGTGCTAAATGGGGATTAATGAAAGGTCGCAAAAGGATCCCCTTACCCACAGGATTCCAACTGATGACCCTCTTGTCCTGAGGCCGATGGTTCACCCACTGTACTCCCATATGAGGGAGGGAAATGGGGACATCTAACAAAGACACAAGTTCATCAGGACTTTTCCCCTGCATTATGATTTAATAGTTATTGTTCAAAGTATAGTTTGTTTGTCAAAGACTAAAGTGATTAAAAAAATGGTGAGTATTATTAATTTCATTTCAGATGATCTTACTAAGGTAGTTGAAATAGGAGAAGTGTTTGAGATCATTGGAACAGTTAGAAAAGATGTAACAGATGAAAATATTACTATGATGCTTGAGGTAAGAGAAAACACTACAATGAAAGGTCGTATAAAGATTTCAGATTTTAAACATGTACGTTTGATGATGCATAGAATACTTTTCTTTATAATTAGAGAAAATTTTACAAGTTCAAGTTTTCATATTCAATCAACTTAACAACAACTTTTTCCGACTGACATTCGGAATACTGATGGTTCTCCCGGGCTTTTTTATCCATTATTGGGACTTAAGCTTGGTTTTTTTTTTTTTTTGATATAACGAGCTTGCTGTTAAAAATAACCCTGAAATACTATATCCCGTTATTTTCTGATGCATTTCATCATTTGTTGAAATTTAAACAAAAAATTTAAAAGCTTTTTAGACCATATATGTATTAAATTAGAGAAAAAAAATGAACAGAAAAAAATATAGTTAAAGAGAAGAGTTGAAATTCATAATTTTCTTTTTTCTTTTTTCAGGTCAACAATATTCAGAAGGTACGTGACTATTAAACTAGTTGCCTTTCTTCAGAAATCTGCTTGGGAATTAAAGTGTCAAGCCAGTTTGTATATTTTGAAGTATTTTATACAAGTTATCCGCTTAAACTTGATATGGGCCACGTCAAGCGAAAAGGGGCACTTGGACATAGCAAACAGTGTAGCCCCAGACCAGCCGCCACGTCACTGACGTGGCGGCTGGTCTGGGGCTACACTGTTTGCCATCTTAGAGGACATCCAGATGCTGGAATAATAGCGCTAATTTAAGATAGAGCTGAGTCAGCGCTTTTTTTATATGTCCGAGTGCCCCTTTTCGCATGACGCGGCCCATATAATTTATTGCATTCAAATGACCCTTGTTCTATTTGAAGACTCTATATCAAAGTAATTTGTAAAACTGATTATCATGAAAGACAAGGAATATGAATACTTACTGAAAAACTGTGTTAATTGATTAATCAATTTATTCATGTACATGGCTTTTAACACATTTGTGGCAGATTGTTCAAGAAACTGCTCACGAGAAACTTCTTGTGAAATTGACTGGTTTCTATTCAATTTGGCAGCATTATGATACTGTCCACTCACTGCCCACTCTTGATTTTGAACGGTCACAAAGCCATATATAAAGGTCCATCGAGCAAATACTTATTTTGTTGCAAATTTTTGAAATTCCCTTTCCGTTAGGATAAAGGAATTCATCTTTGTCAGGTGTTGTTGAAAGTAAAATCTTTTATAGGTTGTGAAAAAGGTTACAATGAAAACACTACTGCAGAAGATTCCAAGAAATGTCCTAAAACTGTATAAAGGTAAAACATTTGAACACTCAATCAAATTTGTAGACTGAATGCTACAGCATGTGATATTTGTTAAAAAGTGGAAAACTTGAAACAATTCTTATTTGATGCAAGTCAAAAACCATTTTCGATGATATATCATTTTACATTATCTTTTAACATCAGTGTGCTTGTTTGTGCGCCATGTAATTCCTTTCTAGTACTGAACAAAATTATTACCAAGCTTATGATTGCTTTTAAACATGGATATGCATTAAACAATTTTTATCACTTATTTTAGTTTCAATGTATTTCAGACAGAAAATCATCCCCATGGAGTTTTGTATTGACACTAGCATATTTGTTTGGGGGTAAGTAATTGGGATGTTAATTGTCTTGACACTTACTAGTTTAATTGATTGAAAATTTCAAACCAACATATAAGAGACATATTGTCTTTGGCCTTGCATAGATAAGTAACATATCTTATAAGACTAAACTTAAACTCTTTTCTTTAAACATTGTCTTTGAATGCCATTTCAAATTCAACTAAAATATTGAAATAGAATGAGACTTGTCGAGTGGAAGCTTTTGCTAAGAAAAAGAGATCTTCATCTTTTGAACAAGTTCTCCTTTTTGACACCAACATTTATTGGAAGTACAGTGTACTATACATTGCAAACAGCGTTAATCTACTTTAAAGGATGAAGAATACAAATTTTTCATTATAATCATAATCAGAAAAACACTTTATTCTCAATTTATTTACAGCTGATATTTTTCCACCTGGATCTTATTTCAATCTCAAGTTGTTGTTGCTTCTAAGCTTGATGTCTGGAAATAACAAAAAGGTAAAATTGGATTTGTTTTTTCTTGACTCTGCATAATCACTTTGTATATGTTCCTTAATTCGTACTAATTTGATACAACCACTCAAGAAAGATGATAAAGTTTTGTTCGTAAACAAAAAAACGCCTTTGATGAACAATAATTCACCTTTTACACTGGTATTTAAGACTTATTGACATGACATTATCATATAGCCCTATCAAAAAATAGGCAATATTGGTTGAAGGTTCAAAACCTGATCTAGGACCCTTTTTGGTAATATTAGTTGTACTAAAAACTAATTCCTCCCACTTAATTGGGTGAATTCTATGTTGGAAAGCAGGCAGGATTGGTCATTATGTGCACATACTCCTCTATATAACACATCAAAATGCTTTACACGTATGAAACAATTTTATCCATTTCTGTGAATAAAATTTTGTGAACCAAAATCAAACAGAAAGATTAAATTAAGTGATTAACTTAGTTTTTCGTATTTCTACAACACCAATAGGTCAGGCCACTGCACATTCTTGCCATTGGTGCAGACACGGAGCCCATCTCTAGACTGCTGCAGTTTGGGTGTAAGTTTAAGGACTATAACTCAGTGTTGACTGCCAACCAGGGTGTCTGTGGCAGAGTTACCTTGGACAAATACAAGAGTGCTCCTTATTTCATAGAAGGTAAGTTCTAGATTGGTTTTCAAAATGTTTGGTATTATAAAGATTGCTGATTGGTATTACCATTCATATGAGGATGTGGCCTGATCACTCTATATGCATGAGAAAGGTTACGCAAAATGACTGCAAATATTTCTTTAATTAAAATGGTTTGTAAACTTTTGGTGCATACTTGTAAGACATTGCTGAAAGTGTCAAAATAATGATATGAGAAAAAGTGTAATTCGATGAATTTATCGCCCATGAAAACCTGAAGATTAATAAACCTTGAGCTATTGAGCAATTTATTTGTTTTCTAAGTTTCAATGTATCAAAGAAATATATTGTGTTTTTATTAATGATAAGGAATTTATATAAGTACATCTATGTGTATGCTTAACAGGTGGAGTGTTACATCTTTCTCAGAATGGAGTATGCAGTGTAAGCGATGTTGGCAGATTAAGGAAGTTAACAGTGGATAAGATTCAACACGGTAATTAATGGTTCCTTGTTCACAGATGAGAACAGTTAAAAGGCAAGATAAACTGATGTGAAACAACACAGTTTTTTAATTGTTGTATGATATACAATTAAATAAACTTATTGAAAGCATATAGTTCATTCTGGAGGCTTCAATTAATCTAAGTATATCCAGTCTTTATGCAGTAGATCTCAAAACTGTATATTGCAATTAATGTTTTTGCGTCTGCATACGTATTGATTCACTGTAGACTGTCATAAATGACATAAGACTCAGCTTAACACAATCTTGTAAACAAACTTGTGTCAGAAATCTCAAGAAAGATTCAGTACAAAATGAAAAAGGATATGCCTCAAGCCTTTTCTTCTGTATCAAAACTATTGCTTCTTAGAGGCAACTTCACCATTAGACACTAGAAACTTTTTCATCAAAAGAAAAATCTATTATAATGAGCAATTTCACTTTTTGTCACAACTGCTTTTACTAGTCATTATAGAGAAAATTCACTTCACCGTGCTTTCTAATTCTACCTTTTGCTGTTGCTTTCAATTTGGACAAGAATTTGGTTCCTCATCATTTAGAAATGGGTTGAAAGATTTTCAAGTGATTATGTTTGTTCATACACTGAAGACAAAACTCAATCTTAACTATGAATGTTTCACAAATTGTTTCAGCATTAAGTAGTGGTAAGATAGTGACGACTGTAGGATCCAAGTATACAGGGGGCCTACCCCAGCAGGTTGATGAAGTACTGTGTGGTCGTGTGTGGGGATATGTGGACACAAGTTCCAGCAAGAAAACTTCAAAACCCGAGGACGTTTTTCTTGCCTGTGATACTGGGGATGTACCTAAATGTTTACTGGAGTAAGTTGGAATGTTGGTATGTTTATATTGAATATGAATTAGATTGTATGTGATATGCAAAGTAATTCTCTTCTTTTCTGAATATCAACTGTAACAAGTTAATTTGGTATTTTTTCATATCAAGAATAACAATCTTTATTCTTGATACATAGCTAGGACTTCTGTCGATATATTGTGAAGAATTTTTATTATATAGATATCTTAAAGAATAATCCTTGATATCAAACAAATTCTAATCAGTCTTAGTTCAATGGACCACTCTTAATCAGTTTGTGAAAAGTTACCTGGGCTGGGGCTATCTTAACACAGGTCGCCAGTATGAGTTAGAAAGTTCCTACTGGAACTTTGTGAATGACTAGCATCCATAGTAAGCCTTTACTTGTCTTATAAAGGATGCTTATCTCTCCTTTTAAAATAGTCACTTAAAACAATATTGACTGTATACGACTTTGACTGAAATGTTGTAAAGAGGTGATGTATTATTGAATTTCAGATCCTTTAGCATGCTGTGCTTTGTTGACAGTAGTGATTCAACAACCAATGAAGAGATACAGGAAAAGATAACTGTACAAACCATTCAGTCTTCAATGGCTTCTGAAGCCTCTGATGTGCCAATTACAAGTGGGGATTTTCATAAGGTCAGCCTATACTTAAAAGCATACTAGCTAGCGCTCAGAAAGATTTCAAAACTGGGTATTATGAGTTATAAATTATGATAGAATATGTCGAAACATAGCAAAAAAACACTGGATCATGATGATATTATGCCTGCACTATTTATTATCTATTTTTCAAAGTGCTGTTTTAAAAAATTTGGTGCCCACAAATTTAACTTTATTGTTTACATTTATGTAACATCTAACATAGCAAGGAACACTTGGATTAATGAGTGGTGATCACCTGGTAAGAAAAATCACTTAAAACACATAAAAATACTGTCATTTATCCAATATTAACGATGTGAACATTCAAAATGGAGAATTTCTTGGGTTTTATTGGTTTCCAATGTTTAACGGCTGACCTTGTTTTATCGCTAAGTGTAAACAAACCTTATAGTATTCACTCTTTTAATAGCATCATGTGAATTTGTTACCGTCTCAATTCCTCTGAAAAAGGGAATTTAAAGTACTTTTAAGTTAATCTTCAATTATTTTAGAGTTTTCACAATTTAAGTGTAACTGAGCGCAAGTATAGCTTTAACAAATGTTGTTGTTTTTGCAATTACTCAAATGTTATTTGATCAATCATGCTGTCATAAAAAGATGATTCATGCCATTTTAATGGTTTCGGTGTTTTTAGAAATGACTTATACATGGTTAAATCTTAGTTAAAGAAATGTCGTTTCATTAAACACAACTCTGTAGATTGCTAAATGTTATTGATATCAAGGGTGGCAAAATAAAATGTCTATATTGTCCAGCTTGTCCAAAAGCCTTAACAGAGAAGTGAATTCTAACTGAATTTTACTATATAACCATAATACAGTCAAGTGTGAAAAGGTTTTGGCATCTACGGATAATTCAATCAAAATCAGATTTCACCACCCTGGATATACCGGGTAATGATATGACAATTGGAAGATTTATTTTATTGCATAGGCTTCTTTTGATACACCTACAGCAAGGGACTTTAAATGGAATATACATTATCCTTATCACTCTTCTTGTGAAATTACATGTGTATTAGGTCTTTGCACTGGCTTTTACACAAAGAAAATGCTTTTTTCATGTTAAACAATTGTTTTCTGCTTTTGATTTGAACTGAGTACTAGTTATAAAATTCATTAAAGGGAACTGGTTTCTTTGAAATGGAACTAGTTTCATTTGAAGATAATCGTTTTTACAGATTTTTATGTTTCAGATTTCTTTTATCTAGTCAATAATTACAAGCCGGTAGAATGTTTCTCACAGACGGATCAAAGTGATTTGTTTTTTTCTATTTATTTGACCTTCTTATGACTTTGTCTTTTTTTAGGTAGATTGAGACCAAACAATGTATTGATTGGTCCTTTCTTTCTATTTTTTTTTTTTTTTAAAGTTTCTGAGATTTGCTGAGAGGCTTGATCCAGAATTTACCAAGGAAGCAGAAACAGTCCTACAGGGTTATTTCCTTTCATGCAGGAAGTCCAGGATGTCAGATATTTCAAGTGTTCCTCTCTCCATCCACCAAACTCTGTAAGAGAATTCTGTTTATCTAATTCATCTTTATTATTTCATTTACAAGTTGACGAAATGCCTCAAAATGAATATTTATTTATTCATATCAATTTAAGAAATGAAAATTGGTACAAAACTCTGACAAACAAATGCATGTGGGTATTGCTTTCAATCATTAGGGTCTGTAATCCAGGGGTTAGTACTTTGTAATATAAGATACTTGTAAATCACATAATTCGAGTGTCAACCCATTTCGTAGACCGAGTTCCAGAAGCCCGTAATTACCTATTTTGATGATGTACGTAGCAGGATGTGAATGATAGATCTTTCATAGATGTTTAAACAGTTTACGATACCTTCTATGTACTAATATGATATTTGGTATTTCTATAACCAAATGATGATGAGTATAAGGTTTGAGAAGCATATCACAAATCTATAAGTTTTATGTAACTTTGTAGATATATGTTGTTATTTTATCCTCAGAAAACATTTTATTTTAAAAAGCTTTACATCTTTATCTGTGAAAAAGTCACTTTTAAATTGCATTATGATAATTTTTTCAGAATGTCATTGGCATACAGTCATGCCAAACTGTCCTTGCGATCCAATGTGACCTTGGACGATGCTTTGATGGCCATTAAATTATGTGAGGAATCTTTGACCACAAGATTTGGTAAGTATCTCACCAGGGAACTTTTTGAGATACTTTAAGCTGAGAGAAATGAATTGAAACTTTATAAACTTGTTTCTGGCAATATTCTTAGCTTTAATTATAGGCAAAGGTAAAGCTCTGAATTACCTTCCTGCATGTCACTTGTTAAATTTAGACTTAGAAGATTCATGTTGGGTCTTAACATGAAAGTCTATATTTCTGTGCCTGCTGAGTAGGAAAAGACAGAATCTTCTAACACTTTTTTTTGTGATTATTCAAGGTGGTAGGCACATCTACAAAAGTTCTTAATCACATTTTTGTATTCAAAATTATGATTTAATTTGTCTTAGAAGATCATATTAAATCTTTTGCACCTTTTTGTCTGTAATAGCATCAAGAATATACAAGATGAATACCTCATGACTTGTCTTCATGCTTAGTAGGTTTTTGCTTGAACTTTCTTCGATGAAACTATATATGTATACCTGTTATACCTTTTAAGCAGAAAACATTCTAAAGGTACTGATTAAAAATATTGATTCACCCCTAACTTTGTTTTATCTCTCCTTGGTTTACTTTTAGCAGATGACTTAATATCTAACCAGACTAAGATTGAAACTGCAAACATTGGATATTTACGGATATACACTTATAATACTTGGCTTTGATACCTCACATAATTTGTAGATGAACTCAGTAGTTTGTGCATGCTTTATGAGTGATATATGTCAATCATTTGGTGAAATATTACATTGTTGTACGTACTACCTGAAAATATTGATTCATGGGTGTTTAATTGAGTATGCATGTAATTGCAGGTTTCTCTGTCTTGAGTGTTCAGCCGTTCCCTCATGTATCCTCTGCTATGATGCCAGCCATACTTGGACCAGAGGTTTGTTTCATCACATGTACTTGTACATTCCTATGGCATTTCCTATTACTTTCTTTTGTACTAACACATTTTGATGAAAAAACATTTAACAACTTCAGAAACCATTATGACAAAAGATGGAAATGCAAGCCAATGTCTTGTTACAAGTGACATTAAAGCTATACTTGTTCATATGTGGAGCAACTACGATGTTAAAATTTGATTTCTCTTAAACTATACAAAAGCTGAATTGTATGCTACATAGTGGGGAATAGCAGAAGCAAAGATTAATTTGTATGTAAGTGTATTGTATCAACAGACTGTATGCAGTGAATGAATAGATATTAATATCCAAAAGCTTTGCAAAGACTTTGAGATCCACCACTTATCAGCTAAAAAGTTAGACATATTGAATAAGTTCTTATTCAAAAGGTTTTTTTCATTACATATTACACCACAATTAAAAAACTGTAGTGTTTCAAACTTCATGCTAATGTGAACAGATTAGATCCGGGCCAGCCGCCAAGTAAATTTGTGTCTTGCCTGTGATTTAACCTGTTTGCTACTCTGAGTATCTTTCCTTATAAAAATTAAGCAGATATTTAAAGTTTTGGAAAGGAAACGACACAAAAATCTTTGTTTTGAAAATTACCCAGCCATCAAAGTGTTAAACATTATACAAAAAATATAACTTTGTCACTACTTTTTTTCTCTGTTTCAGAATGACAAATTGATGCTGAGGTTTCACAAGAATGTGCTGAAGTACTGTTCCCTTGCATCAGGTTTAGAGGAGTGAAAGGGCCTACTACTATGCTGGTGCTTTAACCCAATATGAAAAGAAAATTAAAGCATGGAACTGCATTAGAAAACATTGTGACAAAAGGAGAAAATGCTCTAATTGTCTAATGTACGTGATAAGCATTTCATCTGTGATATATAGTTCTTGTAATAAGTTTGTGTGTTTGGATTTTGTGAAGCAGAGAGAGAGAGCACATTTATATATGTTGATACATGTAGTTCATGTAATAGATTTTTTGCTGTAATAAAATAAAAAAAAAACATGTTTATTTAGTTTTCATACATTTTATTACAAGTATGATTACAATGAATATAAATTCGTTCTTTTTACAAATACATGTACATAGAAAAATGAAATAAAGTACATAAGCTTGTTATCTTTTTGTTGAGTCATCCTTTATATATTATACATGATTTTCATGTGATTTCATCATGACAGAGTTTTGTTACCTTATGGACTTGATGTCGAATACATAGATTGGTCAGAATCTTATAACTTTATGAGAAGTTGATCATGGTTGAGTTTGCATATGTCATAGAATTGATACGAGATGAGTATGGCCAGAATCTTTGAATTTTATCTGCAGTTT
Source organism: Cerastoderma edule (assembly GCA_947846245.1). Classification (NCBI taxonomy): domain Eukaryota; kingdom Metazoa; phylum Mollusca; class Bivalvia; order Cardiida; family Cardiidae; genus Cerastoderma; species Cerastoderma edule. The sequence goes on from OX401408.1 coordinate 3,896,202, forward strand.
TTATACCTCATAGAATTGATATAATGTACATGTATAATAGTTTTGATATGTCATAGAATTCATATGAGACAAGAGATATGTAAAGTATGGCATGAATCTTTGAATTTTAATGTGAAATTGATAATGATTAATTTTGATACCTCATACACTTGGTGTGCGATACACATATAGTATGGCCAGAATATTTGAACTCTATGTGAAGATGGTATGGTTAAAGTTTTGATGCCTCACAGACTTGATATGAGATAAATGTATGATATGGCTTTTGAATTTTATGTTAAGTTGGTCATTGTGAAGATTTGGTACCTTTTAGTCCTGATATAAGATACAGGCACAATATGGCAATTTTATGTTGTTACCTATAATAGGGTACCTAAATGCAAATGAGCTTGTGCTACTTGTTCAGGTAAAACAGTGCAATCTTCAGGAACAAAATGATGGATTGATTCCATGACAGAATTGAAAAAATGAAAATATTCAACTAGCTACATTTCAAGAGTGAATGTATACAACATATAAGACTTTGCTACTTATTTTCCCTTTTTAGTAATGATTAAAGAATGACAGAGTAGAAAAAAGTGTAATGTATGATACTTCTCAGGAAGAAAACGCTTGTATCAACTTTCAGCAGTCTCCTAATAAGACTTGCCACCTATGTTACATGTAAGTTGTCTCATGTTTTACCGCAAACATGTGTTATTTCAAAGATTTGTTGACTATATTTTACTCTATAATAGAATAGCCCATGTAAGAAAATCTACTTAAGAATAAATTATTCTGTTGTCACAATGGTTTCTACTTCTTTTAATGAAGAATATTTGTTTATTGTCTTACTTTTGTTGTTGTCTGCCATTTTTTTTTTTAATTTGACTTGTCACAAATTTCTTAAGGCAGGAATGAATCATCCCATCGCCCCTTGTTGGAATCAGGGATTGATCAAAATTGAAAGCATCAGGGAATGATAAAGTATCACTTGACCAAATAAATGCATATCTTTTATTGTATTGCGTAGAAATGATGGTGACATGGATATACAGTCTATCTTTTGTTAAGCAGCCACCCTTTTAAGCAGCAAACCTGCCTGAAACAGCCACTACAGAAAGTCCCATCGTTAGATTTATAGTGTACATCAATTTGTGTTAAGCGGCCAACCTGTCTTAAACAGCCAATTTACTCTGTCCCATAGACTGGCCTCTTAACACAAGTTTGACTGTTCTACTAATTGTGAGGGATAGATCCTTTTGTCACAGTGTTTCCTTATTCCTCTGTGTGCAGTATGAAGCATTATGGAGTATGAGGTTAAAACAGATCAAGATTCATGTAGAATTGTGTTCTTCACACGAAAAAATTGAGAGAGGAGTCATTTTTCTTCATATATGCTGAGACTGCTTCGTGGATAAACTTGTACTGCTCCTGTATGAAAGAGAGAAACAAATACAATTACAACTTTTCCAGCAAGTAGTATTATAAAACCATCATATTTCAATGAATTTGCAATAGGTGCCTCAGGAATATCATGTACCATCTTGTATATTTGAACTGGTTTTAACAATGCATTAACAATTTTCGAGTTCTCTTGCAATGCAAGGATCACCATGAATGGTGGGAGACTATTTAATCGGCTCACTAACTGCCCATAGTGCTAGTCAATGTTGGTAGAACCATAACCGTTCCCTCAGTCAGACAGAAGACTATCTCTCTGTGCAAATGTGATTTCAATTTCAGGCTTCTTACCAATGCCATACACGTTCCTTTATGTTCTTGGTTATGTACTTATTTGCCCACAGTAGCTTAATTATGTTGATGGAATTCATGATAGGTTCTAAAGCCTTTCAGTAAATGAGTGTCTAAAAAGTAAAGTGTTTTATGAAAAACGAATGCATATTATATCAAAGCTTTTTGACAGAAGGTGAGAGTGATTAGTTTTGGCCATTTTCATCCACTTTTTGGATATTTTATTTAGAAAGAAGGGGGAATGTTTAATGCTTTGTAAACTGTGGTTGACAAATAGCATATTAAGGCAAAGGAATCTTTAGTAAAAATATCAGCAAAATTTGTTCACGAACACTACAGTCACTTATCAAAGGCATGCTGCATTGGTAATTTACTTAAATAAATGCAATATACTGCATAACAATTAAAGTGACATTTCTTTAGTTATGCCTTCCCCTAGCGCCCTTAGGAGCAAGTTTGAAATACTAAATAGATAGGACTCCAATTTTGTTGCTGTAAAGTGACAAGTAATTCATGGATCCCATTTAAAATTCAAGGAAATGGCAACATAGCTCTCACAATCAATATACCCATATCCACCAATAGTTAGGTCCTTTCAGAAATATTGTTGTATTCGACATTGAAAGCAGTCTAATAACTTTTTAAATTTGTGACAAAATCTGGCAGTATAAATCAAGTTATAGGCTCATTGTAGAATTTTAGACAATGGAAAACAAACTTACGAAGTCTGGTACAATCTGCGGTCGTCTCACTCGCATTTGTTTGATATTCTGTGAGATACAAACGTGGCGCTCTGCCTTCATTTGCTCAATGGTGGACATGGCAACACAAAACAGTCCGCTTTTCGTTGCGCCATTTCTAAAAGAAAAGCAAAACATGTATTTTGGATTTATATTTTCTTAAGGCTGTTATTTGAAAATAAGAGCAAAACATTGAGACAATGTCAGGAATTGCTCATCATGTCACCAGTATCGTCTACTTTTTCACGATATTGTCTGTAAAATGTATTTTGTAAATCAGTTGGCTTCTATTCATAACATGATTTTACGTTAAACAATTTAAAGCCTAAAATAGGTGTCAGATTAAATCGCAAAATAATATATCAGTAGTGTAGTCCGTCTTTATTTAAAACAGAAATTTCACAATCATTGTACAATGAAGTTTAAACTAAGAAGATATGTAGAACATGGTTTTTTTTTGCTTGATTAATCACGAAAGCATGTATGCCGCAAAAGATACAAAATATGTTTTGACTGGAGTGTATTGAGTTAATGTTAAACTGAGAGGTCATTCCTCTCTAATGTATACACTCGTTACGACTTTTTTGTTTGGATATTACTTAATTGATACATACAGGCAATGTACCACAAGGGGAAGATTCTGTGTTTTCTGCTGTGCGGCTATATTATCATATAACTCGACGAATGTATCCGTGTCGAGTGGTGTCTTATCTTCGTCGAACCAGCTTCTGATCTGGAACTGTTTCACCAATCGGGGCTTTTCTCGAGACTGAAACGAGAGGGACTAGATAGTGTACATTATGTGTCAAACAAACAAGACGTTCTTATATCAAATTAGACAGATGAGTGATCCAAACGCCACAACATTTGTTTGTTTTGTTTAAATTGGGTTTAACGACGTGTCAACAGTATTTTAGCTATTTAACGGCTTTCCTTGATCTCACTAGTACTAGGCAGGGCTCTGCAGTGTCTTGCCCCCGGACTCTCCCACTCAAGCAATATACATGTAGGGGCGTACCTTCCATCTCGCACCGCACGGACATGCATATACTTTTTTTCAAATAAAAGATTGGAAATGAATACAGGTATGCGGGAGTATAAAATGTATGTGTCCCTGAAAATATCTTTGTTCCTGGGAGAGGTCCAACAAACTCAACACGTTTGTTCGTAAGAAATTCGTTGTGCCTATGGCATACTATATACTAGTACATGGAGTCAAACGCCGTGTCAAAATTGTTCAGTTATATTACGGCTTTCCTGGTTCACCCCACACTAGGTTTGGGCTCTGAGATGTCTTGTCCCAAAAATCTCCCATGAAACCTGAAGTACCGGCGCTTATCGAACCTGTAACTCCAAGATATGATACCCAAGCCTTAACCGTGATTATAATGTTATGCGATTTCATAGTCTGGTTCTCAGACGCTCTTAACCATTTGGATGTCTTTACAGGATTAAAAATATGCATCATTGTTTACAAAATAAAACTTTTTAAACGGTTTACTTAATATGAAAGATAAATGGAATATATGTTTACCAATTGATTATTAACGGGGCTGAGAACTGAACCAAGGTAATAATCAGGTTTTATGAAACTCTATAGATCTGCGTTGTCATTTCATCCATTGAAGAAATTCTATTTCAAAAGGAATTGGAATCTCAACCTTTCAGATACTCTTTTTAATGTTTTTTTATATGGGTTTTACATAACATCAACATTATTTCAGTTATGTAGCGATGACCGACTCTTAATGATGGAGGAAGACCCCATACTCAACTGCCCACATGGGCTTGTCAAGGCGGGTAGAACGATCGGCATTGCGTAAGTCAGTCGGGAGACTGCCTGTCATGAAAATCCAAACCTCTTTTTAATGAGATGGACCGTTTACATACCTCCTCGACGTTCTGTAGTTTGATCGTCCTCTCTATATACGTGCCGTGGTCCATCTCCGTAACGAAGGTCACTTGGAACGGTATAAACGTGATGGTCTCCCCTTCCTCCGGCCAATATACTTCCGCCTGAAAATAAATTGTAATACATAGTGGATCTAACGGATAGATAGAAATCTTATGAAGGGAGAGACAAACTAGAGGGAGAGAGAGAAGGCGGGGAGGTGGAGGGAGAGAGAGAGAGATACAGACAGCGAGGGAGAGAGATACAGACAGTGAGGGAGGGAGGGATTGACATACGGACGGACCGACATAGAGATAGACTGACAGAATAGACAGACCTACAGACAGACGGACATAATAGAGAAAAAGGAAGGTTGAGAGGTAGGATGAGAGCGAGAGAGAAGAGAGACAATGAGAGAGGGAGGGATATCTTTAGATTGAATGTGGGGAAGGGGGTGATAGGTATGAGAGAGTGGTTGTATGTGAACATGATTTTCATGGACAATGGTATTGTCAAATAAAATATATCATCTGTTCTGTTCCATACCTGAGAGGTGGCTTTGTCTAACGTAATGATGGTGTTGACTCGGTTCTCAAACACCATACGCCATAAATCCACTATCGTGTCGGGGAACGGGTTTTGTGTGGCTAGAAATGCTCGGCTTTCCTTATGTGACTGAAATTAGAAGAACAACACATGGGTAGAATAGCTTTTATCTATTAAATGGGGTTTTACAACTCGTCAACGTGATTTCAGTTATGTTGCGATGCCCGATTCTTAAAAATGAAGGAGAAGCCCATACCAAACTGCCCACAAGGGCTGGTCAAGCCGGGTAGAACCATTGGCATTCCGTAAGTCTGTCCGGAAACAGTCTATCATAAAAAACGAAAAGCAGACACCAGGGTTTGAATTCAAGCAGAGAGAGGCGTTTTGAGTCTAATGTAGTTTGATTTGAAGGCGAATAAGGACAGTGTTTACAACGCACATCCTACACATATTTCTCCGCTGATTTACGAAACGTCGAGGATTGTACCAGGCTACGCCAGCCCTTATTGATGGTTAATCGTTCGGCCTTTCTTCTAACAGTTTAAGCCTTGAATTGCAAAATAACTGAAGTCCTATCAACATTGTGGACAACCCTATCAAACAAGGCATGGACTCTTACGGTATTGTTTTACTGCATTTTCAGTCGGCCATTGCAAGTTTATTGAAATACTATTGGCACGATGGAAGCAGAAGACTACAGTCTTGTATCACTCTAATATTATAAGTTTGGCATCGTTTTGTAACTTTTAAAAGTACTGTAAACGAGATATCAAACCTCACACAAATAAAGCAGAATACTACAGTATTGTATCACTTATAAGCTTCTCGCCATGATATTGCTGACATGCTGTTGAGGCGATGTTAAACCCCCACAAACAAAACAGAAGACCACAGTAATGTATTACCCCATCGTTATAAGACAGTCATCTTTACATAGCTGATATATTGTTGAGGAGATGTTAAAACAGCAGAAACAAAGCAGAAGACCGATGTATTGCACTTTTCCAAACTTATTAGCTTGCAACTGATATATTGCTGACATACTGTTGACGAGATGTTAAAGCACAAACAAACAAACTAAATAATTACCGGTAGGAATACAGCATTGATGTAGTCATTTCTGTCGGCCGTCTTAGTGGTGAGCCAGGGGCGATGCAAGTCACCTGTAACGGTGAAAAATTACTTTTAAACATTTCTTTACACAGCATAACAACAAAGCCTTAACGGCTCTGTACCAAGAAGACAGCTTATTCCATTTCGACACTATGTCATTAAGGAGTGTTGACTACATAAAGTATGATGAAAACATGCGTCTTTTTCTAATGCTCGTATTGATTTTGCATGACGCAAAGGATGACAAAGAAAGATATCTAATTCTATTTCGTCATTATGTCATAAAGGAGTTTTGACTACAAAAAGTATGGAGAAAAGTTGTGTCTTTCTCTGATCCTTTAAATGATTTTGCATGACAGAAATAAAGGGTGCGCAGTCAAATGTTTGTAATGATGTTATCTTAGAAGGGTTACCATTGTTCTCCTATGAGTTACTCTTAGTTTAGATTATAGTTAATTGAATAAAACGTTGCAACATTTTATTTTATCTGCAATATAAATGTGCCATATCTTTGCTATATATAATTATTCGAATCAGATTGAGAAAACTATCTAGTTGCAAGTTATTTCATCAATTCTTGATGTAATTTTATCCGAAGAAGACGGATTTCTTATTTCAAAAAGACAAACGAATCAAAACCTGGGATCCCTTTATCTTTTTCTTTTGTAAAAGAAACCTAATTATACGATATTTGTTCTTGATTAAATTATAGCACAGTATTGTGGTTCTCAAAACTACAGAAAATCAAAGACTTACTTGGAATGATGTACTCAACTCGATTTTTGATCTCATTTAGCTTATTGGTGGCCGTCATGTACAAAGGCCCATCAAACTGTTCAACATTCAAACTGTCCGCATATTTTGTTGCACGTTGTAACATCTGTGAATAACGATAGCGATATGAAGAACAGACTAGAACACATTTTATTAAATAAGTACAATTATTTCGAATAAATAAAAGGAAAACATTCTGGTCCAACACGTCAAGACATCTTTGGGAGATTTGGGAGAAGTTATTTCATTTTCCGATAGATGACTTTGCGTTGGGACCTGGTTTTAAATTACTGTTTCTTTCTAATTTACCTATCAAATTAAAATAAAGTCGTCTAATTTAAAAACATTGGTCGACTTACCACCCTCGTCAAAAACGTAGTCATATTTGGAAGAATTAAACAAGCTTTTTTTCATTTTGCGTTGGGTCCTGATCTAAATATACTGATCTAATATAAAAATGTAAGTTTATCAAAGTCAAAACGACACTTCTTATCTAAATAAATGGTCGAGTAAAACACTTTCGGAATATGGTCCAAACGCAAAAAGAAATACGCAATTGGAGGATAAAATAGGCTATCTATTCCATTATTCTACCGATTACATTGCGTTGGCATCCGGCTTCGAATAACTGAATTTTCTAATTAACCTATCAATTTCAAAACGAGTTGTCTTATTATAACAATGGTCGACTAATAGATAAGTTTAACCTGATCAGAACACAAAGACATCTTTGGGAGACTTTGCGTTGGCATCAGACATTGAATTATTAATTGTTATAAATTATACCCAAATCCTTATAAGCCGATCTAAGATCTGAGTCTATTCATTCGATTGTGGTGTACTTACTTCGAAGTCGATTTCCAATTTAGTTTTTCCTGTTATAGAATCAAGCTGCATCAGTTTCTGGTACGCTTGCTGGAACCCGTCACACGGAATGTTAGAGCAGGGACTCAGCAAGGCATCCACAAGGGCTTCGTATATAAACATGTACTGCTCCTGAAGTCGAAAGGATTTGTTTGTTTGTTTGGGTTTAAAATCGATTCAAGGATTTTTCAGTTATATTGTGATACTCTGCTAACCATGGATGGAGGAATGCCTCGAGTGTAATTACACACAAGGACCGTTTAAGACGAACTCTGTCAGTCAGCGTGGAGACTACATTCCCTTAAGTGACAAATTACCACACTGAGCTAGCTTTTAAGCAAAGTATGCTCTGTTTAACGTAAGTAAGCGCATGGACCATCATCAGTGAATAAACCATCATCAGTGAATAACTTCACTGTTGATTATATGTAAACGGGAAATATGTTTTTTCCGTCACAACGTATATCATGCGATTAACCGTCCCACATGATTCAAGATATTTGACATATTTCTTTTACTTGACCACTACATGTATGTTAAGTCATTGTTTCATCGCAAATCAAATAGATATTCAAATACATACTGGTCAAAAATAAAAGTACGACTAAATACATTCTAAACAACTAATTCAATTTTAAGATAACTAAGTTCAAACTTATTTATTTTACATCGATTGAGACGGAAGCTTAAAGTCTATCAAAATAACTCTCCATGACTGATTTCTGGATACGTAACTACAAGTCATCGCGCCGATATGTGGGTTAGTCCTAGTCCGAATGATCCAGACGTAGATATTTCTTTCTACGTAACACGACTTGGATCATGCGAGTTAGGTTAGTCCCAGCATTTTCACCTCGCCACTTACAGGGATCGAACCAATATAAAACTTACATAGTTCTGTACCATATTGACGCGTTGATGACGTAGACCCTGTACGCACTGGAACACGTTAACGTAGCCGTCTGTCCGTGCCTGATCGACGAGGTAATCGAACGCTATGTAGGTGCCTGTACGCCCGATACCCGCACTGAAAATATGACATCAATATGGATATTCCAAAAACTCGATTACTTACACTGTACGATCTGTCTGTCTGTCTGTCTGTCTGTCGGTTTGGGTCTGTTTGTTTGTTGGTGTGTAGGTGTGTATGTGGGTGTGGGGGTGTCTGTGTATGAGTGTGTGGTATTGCGTCTGTCTGTCTGTATGTATGTCTGTTTGTGTGCTGTGTATGTGATTTGAGCCGACAAAGAGAAGCCAGATGAGTAAAAACTGTTCATGACTGTTTTGCTGTACCCTTCCCTTAACGAATTGTAATTATCATGAGTCTTTAGTCAAAATCCAAACCAGGAAATATGAAATTGGAAAAGGGCAGCCTTTATCAGGATTGAATGAAATATGGCTCTTGTTTCCAACTTCCAACGAAATCACAGAGATGGGGAGCTAAACAACATGTTTATTTACTTTTATAAAAGTTTGATAAGTTAGGTGATTTTATGTACGGTGTGGAGAAGGATGACCACGACCTTCACATACCTATGAACGTGGATAATGAAGAATTACCAGAAAAATGTTTCGTATTAAAACCACTAGGCGATAGACCCCCCTCTCTCCTATTCTCCTCCGTACCGACTTACCTACAGTGTACTAGGACTGGTGATGTACTGTCCGAATCCATGGCTTGGACTTTTGACCAGAAGTTGACCATGACCGATGGGTGTTCAGGGACGTTTTTATCCACCCAGGATAGGTAATGGTAGTGTCGTATCTCTCGCTTGTCATTCTTATACTGGAATGGAAAACTGACGTCTAAACATGGCATCATGTCTATTTTGGATTTCAAATGCTATTCCTCTTTCATTGAGATAAACAAGTTATGATTTCTTTGAAGACCAAGAGTTAACTTATATAGTATATAGTAAATGACTCCAAATTCCTCGATGTGACCCCAGAGGTCATTACTTTCCATCCTCAATTCCATATATAAAGGGTCAAAAGTCCTCCAAATTAGCACAAGTCGAGGGGCCAAGCAAAAACCCTGCGGTTTCCAATTACTATGCACGAACGATAGGAAATATAAAAAAAATTGAGCGGGACATGGTACTCCTTGCTATAAATCTGTAACGGTGGTATCGCGTTTATAAAAGGGATGTTCTGGTCGCAATCCCCTATTAAGCCTACACATTTTGGGCTTGGAATAGAGAACGTATTGATGTCAAAGCATTCGATGCTTTTGACGTCAATTGTTGGTCATTCGATAAGACTGGAAATAGAAACATTTCTTGTCAGAGAGACGTGAGCAGAACCTTCTACTGCCCAACTATTTTAATCAATTTACCAACAGACATCAGGAATATTCTTACGTCATACTTGGCATACTTCTAAATGTTTAAAATGGTAAACTAAGTGGGTTTTTTTCTTTTTTACAATCAGAATTCACATAATCAATGTCCTGTGAAATCCTTAAATGTAAAACACTAGAATACAAAATAAGCTGTTAATCTTGGAAAGCCCAAATTAAGTATGAGTTACATTCCGCGTGGTTATTTGCGTATCATCTCATAACGTCACATGAGGTTCATAATGGAAGTGGTAACTTGACAGATAGAAACGTGATGTTTTCCAATGAGTGGGAGTTTGGGTCGACGTAAGGGGAAAACGTCATCAATAAGTACTTACGGAAATCAAGAAGGTCCTGACGTCATAGTCGGCGTAGTTCTCGATGGTTTTAAACTCGATGGTAAGATCTCCGAATTGCTTGTAGCCGTCTTCTGGCCAGTATTGGCAACACTTCACCTGGATAACACGAAAACGACATTGAGTACAGTGTTGTCATCATTTGTATACTGGGGTGGGGCTGGGGGGTGGGGGGGAGGAGGGAGGAATAAAAGCGTGTCAACAATATTTCAGTATCATTACAAAGCACGACTCATTACGAATGAAGGACGATCCTTTACTTTAAACTTAGTCGGCAGGATGTCCGACTAAGCTCACATGGGTCCAACTTCGAAACTCTGCTCGGTCAATATATTTCTTTTGAAATTTTACGAAGTCTTTTCTCTTTACTGCCTATATATACCGGACAAGATGAGACGAACTATCAGCATTGCGTTAGTCATAATCTCTTATGGACTTTTAAATACGCAGCTGCTGCCCTATTACAGTTAAACTTCATTTTAAGAATTTGTATATACACGTCTTGTTTTCGCAATGGTTTCGCGAAAAGAAATGGAATAAGAAGAACGAGACCCTTTCAAACTGAATACTAGTTTAATCGGTTCCCATATGAGTCAACTTACAAACCGTAAAGTCATCGTTGACCAAATAGTATAGCCCCAACACAACAATATCTAATGTCGACGCAACTGCTGCAGGAGACTAAGAAAACACAAAAGAAGAATTTACTCATAATGATAAATCTATCCATTAGTCACAGTGGTTGCTATCCGATACTATGTAGAATTTGTACAGTTTTTATGTCACTCTTTGTTGTGTGCGCTTCTTTGAAATAACAATATCAAATATTTAATTACATGGGAATGAGTTCAGCAACAACTCCTAGAGCGCCACAGCAAACTAACTGACCACTGTTTTGATATTGTACCCCTCCCCCAATCCCTCAATGACAATGTATTCACTGTAATCATCAGATGTATTCAAATTGCGCTCTTCACATGTAGACCTCCCAGTATTACACTATGCTGAGCCGTATTCGCTGGTTAATGACCTCAAATATCTATTCCCGAGAGGTTTGTGTTTATCATTGGTCGATGTTCCCTAAACTATTGTGTTTATCAAGAACAAAACAGAACAGATGTTTATTTTACGACATGGACATAGTACATCATCATCCATACATAGCATGAAAAGAAAATGGTGTATGTAAAAAGATACATATTATGAGGATGAATTCAAAAGAACAAAAAAACAACAACAACAACAACAACTATTCAATTGAATTTTCAAGTGAAAAAGCTTCATTCGCGTATTTTGCAGCTCTAAATAATGTATTCTTATGTTGTTATTAAGGTTGGAAATCCGTACCTTGTTGTTTTCTACCAGTCTTGTCAACATGACGATTTTCTTACAGTTGTACTGCCAGATCATCCGCCAGAAGTCTCGCGCATGCTCCTCTGTCGGCCCTGGTAACATTAAAACAGTCCCATAAACATGTTCATATACAGTCAAACTTATGTTAACAGGCCAGCCTATGGGACAGAGTATTTTGGCTGTTTAAGACAGGTTGGCTGCTTAACAGAAATTGCTTTACACTATAAATCTAACAATGGAACTTTCTGTAGTGGCTGTTTAAGGCAGGTTGGCTGCTTAAAAGGGTGGCTGCTTAACACAAGTTAGACTGTATAATGAAACTGTGATGTTTGTTTGTTTGCACGGTATTAAACGCCCTGTCAACAGCCTTTCAGTTATGTTACGGCTTTCATGGATCCACCAGTATTAGACTAGGGCTCTGACGTGACTTACCAAAGGATACTCCGACAAGAAAATGAGTCTGCAACGTAGGATCAGACTCCGGTTAATAAGAAATCTTTCGTTTTATCTAAGTTTCATACAACTAAATTGCTTATTTTACAAATGAAATACGTTTTTGAAATATGCTTTGTTTTGCGTCTTTTTTTTTTGTATTTCTTTTGACTGGTACCCTCTCAATGTCAATGTACCGATTGACTTGTATGAGGGCCTGATCCACTTAGAATAAAACTACTGTGCAAATCTGTCTTTATGTTTGAAAACACGTTTGGGGTTCATTGTGAAATGTAACATTACCAGAACTTGGCTTGACGGAACTTGGCTTGACAAGAAATATAACATAATAAATACCTTGTGCAGCTATGTATTTATGTGGCTGACTGTATCCCTGAAATGAATTTAATCGTATGCCTTTTAACGCCGTCTCAACAATAGTACAGTTATATTTCGGTTTCACCGGGGTTCACCAGCACCAGGTTGCCCCCTGCGACGCTTCAATATCTGTGTTCATGTAATTCATGTACATAAATGAACGAAAAATGGACGTTTATGAACGCAATTTTTTAACTTGTTCCTGAATATCAATTACATGTTCGTGAACGTACTCATGTTCCTGAAATTTCTAAGCGTCTCCAAATACAACTTTGTGTTCTAAATGACAATTTTTCGTTTCGTTCATGTATATTCATATTGTTCATGAACACATTTCTTAAACCGTTTGCAAATGTACAGCTTTATGGTGTCTACCAAACGAACACTACATAGTGCTAGCCTACGTTGCTTGTATTTCATAGTAAATCCGTAATATAACTGAATTAGTACTGTCAGGACATTAAAGCCCATATGGCCTGTTTATGCCAACACTGCAATTGCAACGAAAATATAAACAATCTCGATCTACATTTTATAAATGCAATGGGCCTATTCAAACATGGCAGAACATAAATCGTTGCTGTTAAAGAAAGATCATATCAATTTTGAATCAGTAGAATATTTTTCTCATTTTTTATCATTTCTTAATGAACTGTCAAGTCCATTATATTGGATATACTGCACTTCATTTTTATTCATTTCTTTTTCATTTTACATGAAGATTGTCTGGTTCATTTAATTGGTTTCAAATTACCTCAGATCGGTCTTTGAATGTGACCAACATACTTTAACCCGTTAATTTCAGAAAAGCAACCCATAGTTAATTCACTAATGATATGGGAAGCAATTAACCCAATAATTCAAAATAATTCAAAATATCCTCAGCTATTAACCATGCTGTTTTGATACTGTGTTCAGAGAAAAAATCATATTGCTTGAGTAAAGATTTTTTCCATACAGTATCATTCATCTTACATTACAAAAGACACAGCTTCTAACTCGCCTTCAATTTCATTTTAAAGTTCGTTTACCGTAGACGCATTTTTTAACCCTTTACCAAACGATAACGGCATTTAACCAGTTTGTTGCAGACGACTCTGGAAAACATTGTGGGAAAAGGAGAAATTGCTCTTAACGAGCAATTTCTTCTTTTCCCACAATGTTTTCTGTCCTATCATTAGATATTCTTTTCAATTTCATAACATTTTGAAATGTCGTCTGCAAACTCTTTCAATTTGGATCAGTCGAAAATTTGGCGTTTTGGTAAAGGGTTAAAAGTGGCATTAGTCAATCTTTGCTTTCATTGCACTAACCAGAAACTTACACAGTCGCTGTCGATTCCACAAGAAACTAACATACACAATCAAACAAGTATACGACTTGCAAGTTGATTGGTTAGCAGTCACTTACTCGAAGACGTATTAAAAGTTACATATCATCTATCTTTGCTTTCATTGCACTAACCAGGTTCTTGAGCAGTCACAGTCGGTTGCACAAGAGACTAACAGACACAATCAAACAAGTATGAGACTTGTACGTTGAATGGTAAACAGTAACTTACGCTGATAAAGCACGCATTGACGTAATCGTTGCCATCTCCGACTGATGTGTTCAGATTCACCCGAGTGTGATCGTCTGAAATAGAAAGCGGATATAAATCAAGGGTTCCTGATGTATTCCCCTGCATAACGCCTCAATTACTGTTTTCTTACCCCTATGCTGTGAGTACTCATCGGATTCATCTCGATGATGCGATTTTAATGAGTATTTGCACAGTTAACTATTTATAAATTCATCTAGTTATTGGAATAGCCGAGAATGAATTTAGCAAGCTTCAAGCTTCCTACATAATTGATGTTAAACTAATAAGATAAGATAGATGCTATGTGTAAAATACCAAACTCCTAACAGTGATCTCCCTGTATGGGGATGATCACTGCCATCACAAATTTAACGCGACCACCTTCTTAGAAACGAAAATGGCATAACAAGATGGCGGCAAAACTAAAAAATTGTAATCCATTAGTGCTTTATTTATAAACAAAACCAATTTTTTTTTCAACTTAACTGGTCAAAAATCAATACAACAAGATATTGTTACTAAATAAACTAAGATATCCGGTAATCTCTTAACAAAACAGCATCATTTGAATTTCATCAAAATCTGGATGAAAAAAACTTGAGGTGGCAGTGGTCGATGCAGCGTAGCAAGGGGAGATCACTGTGAGGAGTTTGGTAAAATACCTCCAATACGCCCCATTTTTTTAGGGCACTGAGCCTACAAGTGTATGTCAAATAATGTATGGATCGGATTTGGTTGAGTCTTTCCTTATTTAATTACACGAGCTCATCTGCATAGGCCTAAAATATGTAAATCCAGCTTACTCTAAGTCGTATCGAATTTTTCAACTTAATTGACCAACCTTTTCATTATGGCATGCGATGTCCAGTAAACAAGATTGTCTAGTAAATCATTCATTGCACATTGATACTGCTTACTTATTACATGCCACCTTTTAACGATTATCATACATCCAAAATGTCTTACATGGATAAATGTCCTTGTAGCGGTTCTTGCGAATGTTCTGTACTTTCCTCGCAGCTTCGCATGGGTGGGACAATCCGACGATCAAATCCTGTCAATTAAACATTAGTTTGTTATTTCTATAGAAGTTGAACAAAATAATTACAATCGTAATTAAAGATGAACTTTGATTGATAAAAAGGCCCACATTCAAGCGTTCTACCAACAAAAAATTAAGTACATGACTACAGAAGCAATACTTGTGTCTGTCTAATTTCTCCTTAAATTGTATGCTTGAATGACGTCTTAATCTTATTAGAGTTAATTTCTGCGTTACTCTTTTGCAGCGAATTTTTGCGTCCCCCAAATGTAAAGAAAAAAAGTTGTTTATAAATTATTTCCGTGTTTATGTTGAAAACAGAACTTTGACGTTTATCCATTATTTCATTGGAGAGCCACATCGACATTTTCAATAAAGTGATAACCTTCTACTTAGAAATTTACTCTTTTCATACACTTTTCTTGGAGTCAACTCATATCTCATCTGTCTTAGATTCATTAAACACGAATTAGTTCCATGTTTTCTCATATTCCTGAATCCAACCTTGAATTGGTACGCCATTTCGCATTCTAAACATTTTTTGATGGGTTTTACATCAGTTATTTCAGTTAAGTAGCGATGCCCGACTTTTAATGATGGAGGAAGACCCCATACTCAACTGCCAATAAGGGCTGGTCAAGGCGGGAAGAACCATCGGAATTCCGTAAGTCAGTCGGGAGACTGCCTCTCATGAAAATCCATATCCCTCTCAGGATTTGAACCTACGCGGAGAGGGGCCATGTGATTTCAAGTTCTGTACTCTAACCACTAGGCCACGGAGGCCATTTAAAACATTTTAAATTTTTCTTCCAATTCACATATGTTTTGAATATAGCCTTTCCTTAGTTTGTCAGAGAGTCTCATCTGATGTTTCTTTCCTATCCTTTTCAGCAACTCACCTTAAATTGACGGTCTATCTCGCTTTTGCTGCCTGGGTTTTCTACATAGTCCCAGAGTTCAGACAGTAGAAGGTTACCCGGTGTAGTCGTGAAGTCGGACAGGCTACAACCACTCTCAGCCGAATCACAGCGCTTGAGAAGGCCCTCTTTATGAACTGCTATATCTAAAAAAACATAGTAATATAATCTTGTTAGAATCGCTTTCATTGAAAGAAGCTGCCTATGCAACTGCATATGAAGCCTTTTAACGTAGAACACCAATAAGCGGCCATTTTGAAACTCATTCTTTCGTCTGATAACTTCGGTCGTTATCGGTTAACATCGCATTGAAACGAACAGTTCCGACCAAGACAGGTGTGTACTGAGAACGTACTGGTTAAGATCCAGGAGGCAGACTCGAGAGTGATTAATCTAAGTTGTAAGAACTTGTTTCACACTCGACTTGAAATAAATGAGTTCAAAGTGAACGACCGAAATAAACCGACCGCAGAACGAGTTTCAATATCGCGGATTACGGGTATTCTACCTTAATGATGGTGTAACGTCTTGTGGCTGATATCTGGTTTAATATCGATGCAGCAAAGACATGCGGAATTACAAATTGGATAAAACAGGACAAACTAAGCTAACCAATTAAAAATGGTTATATACGAATGTATTCAAAGATACGTTTTCACATGTTCAACCTCATACTCAAAAGCAGCAATTGTATTACAATTCAATTTACCCTTGGAATGCTGGATAAATTTCTAAAAAAGATTTTTGTATCCTCTGCTTTCCAAAGCGTTAAGCATCTGCTCAATTTTGATAAGGAAAGATACCAAGAGTGGCAAACGGGTAAGATCACAGGCCAGCCGCCAAGTTACTTGGCGGCTTCCCTGGATCTAACCTGTTTGCATAATCATAAAGTCGGTTTCAGCACTATAAGGGTTGCCTGGAACTTACCTGTTTGCATAAGCATGAAGTAGGTTCCAGTACTATAAGGGTTAAACAAAATGCTAATTCGCACACTTATACCATATAATAATATACTATTAGCAGCGTAAGGCCAAAGCTGGCTTAAACGAATCCCATGAGATATAACAGGGCATTACCTGGTTGGTATCCAGAATTGACGTGTTTTGTCGAGTCGGGGGAACCTTTTCTCGGAGATTTGACCTCTTTCTCAGGGTCATTTATCTTCTCTTTCACGCTAAAGAACGAACTCATGTGTCCCCTGTGGAACAAAGAGAGTGACAATGAAAATCTATCACTTTTTACTTATATACATGCTTTGGGGTCTAAATGTCAATTGCGTATCGATGTTATAGTGATTTACATACGGTATCTTAAAACGCCCTGGTAAAGAAAATATAAAATGTTGGTAATTATCAGAGTCCTCTCGTTTTTTAAAGATGGACGTTCCCATTTGTAATTATTATTTTTTTATCAAAAAATGAGATGAGAAAAGAATCAAAATGACATGATCGAAAATAAAACGATCTACTGAGAATTAACTAGAATAGCAACACAGCCATCAATGCCGGTCCTATCCTGGTTTATGTGAAAGTTAATTACTTTCCATTCATTTTCCTTCCATTGTTTGATTTTTGTTGAATCGAATACAAAAGAACCGGAATAAAATCTATAGAAGGTAATCATACACAATTCCAAACATTCAAACATCTTAATGAATACTCCGTAAGTTTAGTCCTTGGGAATTAACAATGGCATACGTTAAACTGGGATGGTGGGGCCATTTCTTATTTGTAAAGGTTAATCAAGCCGCCTTTCGTCACATGAGATATTTTTATAAGGTCATTGCAGCCAAGAAAGTAAGTATGTAAAACGGTTAACGTTCGCTTCTAAGAAAGTCTTAAGCTATTGCAGTTCGAGGGGTCACTGCAAGACTGCAGTAAGTCCTTTACAAACGTGAATGACTCATTCTAGTCTTGCACTGAACCCTCGGGTTGTCTTTGATACATGTATAAGGTCGCTCGCATAAGGTTTTGATTACGCCTCCGCCATTCCCTGATTTAGATATGCCATATTTTGACATCGAACCTGCTCCCCTATCGTAATGCTATGACATAACCCGTTTTGAAATTAAGTTGCAAATAAGTTTAAACTTATTTATTTTACATCGATTGTGACGGAAGCTTGAAGCTTATTAAATTCACTCCCAATGACTGCTTCCTGGACACTGCGCCAGTACTCGCGCCGATTTGTGGGTTAGCCCCGGCAATTCTCAACTCGCGTAGCGGGGATTCGAACCCGGGACCTTCGGTACAAGAGGCCGACGCTCTACCAATGCACCACTGTCGCCGAAATATAATTTAACTAATTAATTTCAAAAAGAGTCGCAATGACAAAACTTTCAACTTGCTTACATACCGATTTCGAAATGTAATTGTAAATTGAAATGAAGTTCATTGTGTCAAATCATATTCTGTAACACTATGAACTAGTAATGGAACCATGTACTGTAGAATTTGGAATTGCGATGGGACAAAACGCATTCTGTAATATTTGGAAAAGTAATTGGACATACTAGTACATGTTCATCATTTCTTTTGTCATTTTGAACAACAACAATGGGAGGGGCTAATCTCATTCTGTAATATTTGGAAAAGTAATGGGACATACTAGTACATGTTCATCATTTCTTTTGTCATTTTGAACAACAACAATGGGAGGGGCTAATCTCATTCTGTAATATTTGGAAAAGTAATGGGACATACTAGTACATGTTCATCATTTCTTTTGTCATTTTGAACAACAATGGGAGGGGCTAATCTCATTCTGTAACATTTGGAGTAGTAATGGAACACGTCTTGTTTTGTTACACTTGGAACAAATGAAGGGAAAACCTCATTCTGTAATACTATGAGAAGTAGTACAAGGGACAAATATCATCCTGTAACATTTGAACAATAATGGAACACATCTAGTTCTATTACCATTGAACAAATAAGTTTGTAACCTTTGGAGCAGTTAAGGGACAAGTTTAATTCTGTAACACCAAACTCCAACACAATGAACAAATTATAGGGAAAAACTCGTTCTGTAACAGTTGGAACAACTAACATGACATCAACCATTCCGTATCATATAATGTCAAGCAGGACCACATGGTACTTATTTGTCAGGAGAAACTTACCGTTTGATAAGCCACGCCGCCAGTAAAACACAAAGCACACCGAGTATTGCTAGGATTACCCCGAACACCAGCATCGCCGTGCTTGTTGTAGATAACTGCCATGCATAGTCTGTCAAAAAAAAGTGTAAACGGTTAATGTGCATACAATGGATGTCGACAGTAACTTTTGTCATTTAGTGATTCGTGTTAGTATCAATAGAAGTGTTATGCAGATTTCAATTGTTTCGAGTAAGGTAGGTAGATACATAGAGATCAACCAATTCAATCAGAAAATATTTAAGATCTGTCACTCGAATGGATGTCATTGGGATCCATACTTCTCTACAGAGGTGTTTTTTGGACCTCCGATATTTATAATCGTCGTGACCTGTCCTAAATGGCAAATAAGTACGTGGTCTTCTTCAATTTAGGCATCGAAATATGGCTCAAATACGGTTGGCGCGATTAAAAAAAACATCAAAAAATAAAAATGACGTCTATCCATGCTTCTGATAATCCCTGCTGCATAATACATGTGTATTTTCAAAGCACTTACTGTTTTAATCAAGGATATCGTTTTATACTCAAGATAAAGAAGTCATATTTACGCCTGCAACTTTTTGTTTTTGGTTTAATGCCGTGTCAACAAGGTTCAATTATATCACGACATCCCTGTAAGAGTCTGACCAAAGGATACCCTCAGAACCAGCGACACTGATGGGATTCGATCCAGCGACCCTCCCCAGGTCACAACCCTGCAACATTTACCACAATGGGCGTAAATATTTCGGTGTATAAGACATATAGAAAAGTTTAACATATCCTTACCATTTATTTGGCAGAGGTCTCCGTCGAAGCCTTCCTCGCAGCCATTTGGACAAATCCCGTCGGTCGTGTTACAAGGTTCGAACCCCCTGCACACACCGCACCGCTGGGCACAATTCAAACCATAGGTGCCCTCGTCGCAATCTAAAACAGATGACGGTTTAATAACGGTAATGTTTATACAGTGAACACATTGTTTGGTAAATCAATAACAATATCTCTATCAGATTTTTAGTTTAGTTTTTGGATTGAAGTTAAATACTTTATTGTGCACAATACATGCACAATACATTTATTTGGTTGATTCTCTGTGCTCTATGTCATGATAATAGTAATTGTTAAAAACAAATCATGAGTCAAATCTTTACATAATTGGTTCCAAGATTCACGGGCTTACAATGGTAATTGCTGGATCTAGAGCTGTTTTATATATATACATCTGTTAGTTTAAACATATTTTATTCAATGAAAAAAACACCATTATATACATTACAAACAATTTTGTGAAACGGATTTGAACGAAAGCTAAAAGCTTATAAGGTTCCTATCCTTAATGGCGACACGCAGGTCGTTTACAATATAACAATGTTAATTATTATTTGCGTATTGATGTAATACAGTGAAGAAATAAAGCATTATTATAGTAATGATAATCAAAACAACAAATAAACATTTGGAGTGACGAGAAATTGTTAGAACCAATACATGAGGCTGTTGATAGATAATATAATAGCATCTAACAAATACATCTTTTCCCCAAGCATTTTCGTCCGCCACACAATCTTTAAAGCATACTACGAATTAAGCATAATAAAAGATGTACACCCAACACTTATTCCTTTTTAAAATATAGTAATTAGCATACCACAATACCATAAAAAAGTTGCATCTAATTACGTCGCTATTTTGGTATTGTTCTCGTGATTAAACGCCTGTATACCGAGTTAATTGAATTAAGTTAGAAATGGAATTATTTCTCCCTTCTCTTAACCAAAAATGAATGGTACTCATTAAAAAGGCTTCGTCGAAACAATTCTAACGAATACCCACACAGTATGTTTAATCGAATAGATCTCAAATATATCGCATACACAGGGTATTTACTCGCCTCTTATACGGACGCCTGATATACGTTACTTTTAATGACATTTTGATATATTACAACTAGTCTTTATCCATCATTAAAGCTTAACATGATACTCGTCTGTCTCTTGAATGTCAACTTCTTTGTTTATTGAAAGGCCTTTGGCCTTATGTATCAATAAAGTATCTATCTATCTACGTTACCATAGCTACAGAGCGGTGGCTCGACGCCTGCGTACAGACATCCGGCCAGACAGCTTCCGTCTGTTTTATTACAAATGTTCCCGCCCACGCAAACGTCCTCCCGGCAAGCAAACGTGCAGTTATAGCCGTAAAACCCGTCTTGACATGCTGTTGAGGTAATTAAGATAAGGTGTTGTTTTATGAGGTAAATATAAAAGAAAAGGTAGGGTTTAACCCATTACCAAACAAAAACGACAGTTGACCACTTTCTTGCAGACGACTCTGGAAAACATTGTGGGAAAAGGAGAAATTGCTCGTGACGAGCAATTTTTCCTTTTCCCACAATGTTTTCTGCCCAGAAGATTATTTTCCAATTTCATCAAATTTTGTAATGTCGTCTGCAAACTCTTTCAATTTGGAACAGTCGAAAATATGGTATTTGGTGAAGGGTTAAAGTCTCCTTCTACGCTAGGCATAATCAGGCGACTTTAAAATTACCTCTCCGATTACTGGATGATAAAACGGCCGTTTTCATATGGCGCCAATGCAGCCACGGCATATTGGTTAATTTTCTCATACAGGCTTGTAGGTACCCATTTTTACACCTTGGTGGAGAGGACCAACGTTGGATGCATTTTTTGCTTTCTGCTTTCCAATATCTTAAATATCTGTTCAATTTTGATGATGAAAGATACTCAGAGTAGCAAACAGGTAAAATCGCAGGCAAGTCGCCAAATTATTTGGTTGCTGACCTGGATCGAACCAGTTGGCATAAGCAAAGCGAACAGCAACATAGCTACCTCCAATACTTCAATCAACATTATATCAAATTTGCCACAGACAACTTGTAAATGAATTTTGGGCGAAATAAACAATTATCCAAAGTGAACATTGATTACGTTCGTTTCATCATCTAGGCATAACAACGGCCCAAAATAATAGTTTAATGGAACAGTAAGGTCATACATGTAACTAAAAACATCAGTTTATTACGTCATGTTAGAATTAATGACGTGCAAGAATATTAAAAAGGTGGACTACATCAACAACAACAACAACAACAACAACAACAACAACAACAACAACAACACCACCACCACCACCAACAACAACAACAACAACAACACCAACACCAACAACAACAACAACAACAACAACAAAAATAACTTTATTCACATTTATTTGGAAGAAATCTGTTGGGAAAGAATTAAATGTTGCGTGTTGTAACACACAATTTCTTCTTCTATCAAATCGGCTCCTTTAATGATCAGCTTTGGTTGTATTTAGACTAACTTGAGGAAGAGTACCCATAATCCGTCATTTTGAAACTCTTTCGTTCGTGGGATGACTTCGGTCCTTCTCGGTATACATCGGTCGGGGCCGGAACTATTCGCCTTTCACCGAATAGTTCCGGCAACGACCGATGTTCCATAATGGCGGATTATGGGTATTCCATCTTAAGTGAGAAACAGGTCTTTAAGTGTGACATAAAGTTTAGGCGTGGTAAAACAGAAATATTTTGTGAAATTCGCTCGTTTCATATATCATTCAAGAGATATATTTACCAGGTTTGATGCGATAGGAAAATTTGATCCATGGGATCAAAATCGCACAAAACCCCCAATTAGCAGTGATTCCGCAAAAAAAACAACTTTCAATTCCTTTTAACTTACCATGTCATGTGTGGATTTTCCTTATTTGGAACGACGCATCCCTCTTATTAAAAGGATACAGGTAAGCTCTAGGTTACAGTAAGGAAGGATTGGTTACCATTATATTACTACTAATGATCATATAATTCAATAGGAGCGTGCATAATCAAACCGTACAAAGCCATTATTTGGAACACAATTTATCTGTGATATTGATACTATGTTGATAGAGGATTGTCGCTAACAAGGTTGGTATTGTAGCCGTTTCTCTCAAAGCTGAGATGAATGGATGAATAATGATAAAGCGAAAAACGCACTTTGATCCGTTTTCCCATGGTAACAGAAAACTTATTCGGGAAACTCAGGACTGTTTTAATTCTCAGGATAATAGGAGAAGATAACGCAGGAAAAGGAAATAGAAAATAAAACCTTACATGCGTCACCTAAGTGACACCGTTAACCCTTGTAGTGCTGGAACGACTTCATGCTTATGCAAACAGGTTGGATCCTGGTCAACTGCCAAGTAGGCTTGTGACCTCACCTGTTTGCTACTCTGAGTATCTTTCCTCATCGAAAATTAAGCAGATATATAAGGGTTTTCGTAAGCAAACATCACAAAAAGATATTTTTAAAAAATAACCCAGCATTCTTAGGGTTAAACCCCATGTGAGGAAATGAATCAATCTAAACTCATAGATAAACCATTGAAAACACTTCTGAGATAACAGGGATTCTGCCATATTGTTTATCGTGAGACTGTTGTCATTGCACTTTCTTTTCAAAATTTACTTCTTAAATTCAAAATCAAAATAGTCATTTATTTTGATGAAGCAAACAGTTACATATATCACAACTTATAATGTCGCTATTATGTATGAGTTGCCGATAAAACATTATTTAAAATAATGCTTGACACTTCCATATTATACATTGAACTACTTTACGTGGACGCTTATAGGATATATGTAATCAATCGGAACTACTCGGGTATTTCCGTGAGCTGTGAAATACACCTCGGATATAAGTGTAGGGTTACAATTTTCGGGTAAATCGGCATCCGCCAATTAACACATTTTCTAAGCGTGCACGTTAAGTAGTTCAATGTGTATGGAAGTGTTGGACATCCGTTTTAATCACATTTGATCAGTAACTCATACCAAATGGCGAACTTGTTGTTATGACATGTATACTTGTTTCCTCAATCAAATTTAACGACTTTTTTGATTTTACATTCAAGATCTATTTTTAGAAACGAAAGAAAGTGACGTCATTCTCGCGGGATACAATATGGCGTCATCCCTATTATTTCAGAGGTGTTTTCTATTGGATAAACCCGATGTGTTCAGATTGATATGTAATGAGCCAGCGCGTTTCAACCCGAACTTATGTAACCCAACGCTAATATCCGAGGTGTATTTCTCAGCTCACGGAAATACCCGAGTAGTTCCGATTGGCAATGAATAAGATATTTACCGTCTGTACACAGTGGGTCTTCCATGTGGACGGTCCAGCCGGGATCACACCCAACCTCACAGACCCCAGATACGGGGTTACAGGTGAGGTTATACCGACAGTCTCCGCATATCTCCCTACACCCCAGCCCGAACGTGTTGTGTTCGCAGTCTGAAGTAAGATGTAAAGCGATCATATGTAGGAAAATACGTTTCAATATATGGGCAAAATGTATGAGGCAAATGCGCTTTCTTTTGAAATAAGAAAAAAGGAGAATAAACACAGACTCCGAATACAATTATACATGCATGTAGGGAAATGCGTTTAAATATATAAGCATATATAAGTATGAGGCAAAAGAGGAATTTTTTCCAATAATAGATAAACCATTAAAATAAATCCTAATATATAATTAAGTAGTCAAGAAAAAAACTAAAGAAATGAATAATGACCAAAATTGAGATAATGGGTACAACACGACTGTATGTACATGAAGATGTACTAAAACGTGGTCATATTAAAATGATTCATTAATTATTTGGTTGGATTTTAGGAAGATTATTTTAAAGGAACTGGCTTTACGATTGCAATGTTTTCTTGGTCCAAATCTGATTTAACCCATTACCAAACAATGGCGACATTTGACCAGTTAGTTGCATACGACTCTTGAAAATATTGCGGAAAAGGAGAAATCACTCGTAACGAGCAACTTCTTTTCCCACAATGTTTTCTGCCCTATCAGAAGATTATTTTGTCAATTTCGTCACATTTTGAAATGTCGTCTGAACTCTCTTTCAATTTTGGACAGTGAAAGTTTTTGCGTTTGGTAAAGGGTTAAGATTTCTAAGATTTGTTGAATTATACTTAATTGACGCTCACCTGTCCTACAGAGTGGCGGTTGTTTTCCGAGTTGACATCCACTCCTACAAGTACCATCCATCGGGTCACACACCTGATTGTAGAGACAGTGTCCACATGTCTCGTTACAATTGTACCCATAGCGACCGCCCTCACATTCTGAAATATAGGATTCAGACTTTTTATGTTGGTATTTGTGTTGGTGTCGTACCTATGACCAAGTAATTTTGGGTTGTCTTATTTTTTCCCTTGTAAAGGGCTCACGCTTGATCGTTATCGCACATGCAAAACAACATACATGTAAACATATTATTCGCAGGATTTCGTGTCTAAATAATCCGATTTTATATTTCACATTTCCTCAATATTTCGGATAGTTAAGCCCTTACAACTTGTACCGAGGAAGAATCCCGCATGACTGTCTAAATAACCCGATTTATATTTCCGCAACATTTCATGTGTGTATGCCCTTACCACTTGTACAAGTACTAAGGAAAAAAACCCGCATGACTGTCTAAATAACCAGATTTATATTTCACATTCCCGCAACATTCCGGATATGTAAGCCCTTACCACTTGTACAGTTACTGAGGAGAAATCCCGCATGACTGTCTAAATAACCAGATTTATATTTCACATTTCCGCAACATTCCGGATATGTAAGCCCTTACCACTTGTACAGTTACTGAGGAGAAATCCCGCATGACTGTCTAAATAACCAGATTTATATTTCACATTTCCGCAACATTCCGGATATGTAAGCCCTTACCACTTGTACAGTTACTGAGGAGAAATCCCGCATGACTGTCTAAATAACCAGATTTATATTTCACATTTCCGCAACATTCCGGATATGTAAGCCCTTACCACTTGTACAGTTACTGAGGAGAAATCCCGCATGACTGTCTAAATAACCAGATTTATATTTCACATTTCCGCAACATTCCGGATATGTAAGCCCTTACCACTTGTACAGTTACTGAGGAAAAAATCCCGCATGACTGTCTAAATAACCAGATTTATATTTCATATTTCCGTAACATTCCGGATATGTAAGCCCTTACCACTTGTACAGCTACTAAGGAAGAATCCCACATGACTGTTTAAAAAACCCGATTCCTATTCCACATTTCCGCAACATTTCGGATATTTAAGCCCTTACCACTTGTACAGTTACTAAGGAAGAATCCTGCATGACATCCGCTCGGACAATCACCATTGATCTTGTTGCACGCCTCTCCGTTCAGACAGAATCCACAGTCCATCAGGCAATCTGCTCCATAGGTCCCATTCCGACATTCTGTAACAATAAAGATTAAAGGCACATGAAAGGACATGAGTACAAATAAATTACTAAAAAACTATATGGAGTTCTTTTATTATGTTCATACATGTCTTGAAAATTAACCTATGAATGCTGTAAACCCCTATTTAATTAACTCCTTTAACAAAGTTATTTTGTGCTTGGAAAATAATTGTGTCCAATTCAATCATGTTTATCAACAATATGTTTGTTTAAAAGCATACTAGCGCTCAGGAAAAGTACAAAACTGGGTAATGTGAGTTATAAATTATGATAGACTATGTTGAACATAGCGAAAAAGCAACAGGATCGTGACAATACAACGCCTGCACTATTTATTATCTATTTTTCAAAGTGCTATTTTCACAAATCGGACGCCCACGAGTTTAACTTTTATGTTTACATTCGAGTAACATCTAAAGTAGCAAGGAACGCTCAGATTAATAAGTGGCGATCACCTGGTTAGAAAAAGCAGGTAAAACACATAGAAATACTGTCATTTATCCAATATTTACAACGTGAACATTCAATAGGGAGAATTTCTTGGGTTTTATTGGTTCCCAACGTTTCTCGGCTGACCTTGTTTTATCGCTAATTGTAAACAAACCTTACCCTATTCACTATTTCAAAAGCATAATGTGAACCATTCGGAACACCTCGGCCATTTCTTAAAATAACCTCGGAGGTAATGGGGAGCCATTTTTGAAAGTAGGTCAGCAACGAAGGGCCAGTCGTATCTACTCGGCAATCCTCGTAACAAGCCGGGGATTGCCGAAAAGAGCCGATTGACAAAATATGAAACAAAGATGTGTTGATATGATCATCTTTAATGAAAAGGGTAAAAAGCCCATTCAATTGTGATATATAACCAATTTGTGTGTATTCAAATACATATTTAGTGCCTGTGTGCATTTTGCGTTATCCGCCGGAAATAAGGCGAATTACCCCAGGATTTCTGGTGTATTCATGTACTGCCTACGAGGTATATCTACCGACTTGTTACGGGGATTGCCGAGTAGATACGATTGAATGTGAACATGTAACAGTCTCAATTCCTCTGCCAGAGGGAATCTAAAGTTACTTTTAAGTTAATTTTCAATTATTCTAGAGTTTTCACAATCTAAGTGTAAATGAGCGCAAGTATGGCTTTAAGTATTTAAAATAACGAATTTCGAGTAGTCAGTTTAAAAAAATTCTGTATCTCGTGACCAGGTTAGAGGTGTATAAGTACTGTCTAATATGGATATTTCTCGTTGGCTTTCACGTTTAAGTTGTGGTGGTTGGTTCTTTGGTAATAACTATTTTAATCTGATCAAATGTTTACTAAATAATATAGTTTGATACGGCATAAGTCTCCTTTCATGAGCCTTTAAAAAAGTAAATGAAATTTATTGACAATAAATAGTTTTATCTGGAAACGACGACTTTCGTCTCACAGTGCTTTGATTGGGCTATTCCATTTTACTTGCGGTTTATTTGCAGTTCTTTCTGTTGCTTGTATGGGTTTTTAATGGCTACCTAGCTAATGGAAGAGCCGCTAGGTACAAGCCAGCCAATGAACATAATTCTTTACTTGTTCTCTTTAAAAACAAATGGCAGAAAAAAATATTAGTTCGATCATTTTTGATGAATTACGTAAGAATATATGTTTTTATATCTCTAATATTCTAGATTCGCGATACCATTTTAATATCGAGTCTAGAAGCTACCAACTAGTGCATTCTGCATAATGTATTATTTTAGAATCTGCGTAGAACTATCAACTTAAAAAAGTCAGCAAACCGACTCGTCTTATCAACATCTAATTCTGAGTCAACCGGAGTTCTAGAAAATACCGGAGAGAGAAATGTCAACTATTTTCCTAAACGACTTAGAGAAAATATTTGAGTGAGTCAAAACACTTATACATGGGTAAAATCTCAAATGAAAGTACACTATTGTAATGTAACACGCCATTTGAAGCGTCTCGGAGAGACGATTCCAATGATGAGGTATTTTGCAATATTGCTTATCACGATATTGAAATAAGATGGGATGATATTTTTGTTTCGAACTGTTTAGCATAAGATAATTGGTAAAACGCTACCCTGGTAATTGAATGTCAAACACCCGTGCATCTTGTCATTGAAAGCCAGTTGAACCATTTATATTTCATAATAAGATTTCTCTCCAAAATGTTTAAAAACTAAAATAGACCTAGGTGAAATTTTGATTTGTTTTATTCATAAAGAAAATAATGATTTCAACGAAAAAGATCGTGCAATGATTTCAATCAAATAACTTATTGAAATTATTCTAATGTATAACGAGGGATAGCTGCGAGCGGAGACCCTCTTATACCTTGGACATGGCAAATAAAGCTAAAATGAATAAGAAAATAAATAAATGAATCTTTATTTTTGTAAATTAGAGAACTGTTTTAAACGACATTATTTCCACTAAAAAATCCATCATACAATTAAATGGATTGTGATTTCATATTCTATACCTGACGCCGAAAGTCTCGTTTCTTACAATTTGGATTGGTAAAAAAATCCGATATGAGTTTTGAACAAGACTGCAGCACTAGCCGGTGCCTGTTTCTTGAAAGAACCTCTTAATACATCTCCATGGATACGTATAACCGCATGATACTGATAGACATCCATTCGATATTGTACCATTTGTGTTCTCGGCTTTGAGCAAGAACAAACTTCTCCCCAAAGGGTGGCCTTTGAAATTGTAGATACACAACAATGTTGCGTTCGTTGCCAATAGTATACTTTCTAATTATACTTGGAACTACATTCGGCGACCAGAATGAGGTTGCAAGATGTGGCGAGAAGATATCTGGCAACGGACTACTTTTGTGTCAATGCGATTCTTCTTGCGAGACTTATGGAGATTGCTGTAATGGATACACAAGGTCTTTGGACGCTGACAATTCCACGGACGTACGCTCCCAGTTTCACAGCATATCAACATGTGAACCGGTGGCCGGGCAACCGTTCGGCGTATCCATGGTTACAATACCAACCTCACGACAAAACCGGATGCAGGTTTTTATACAGAAATGTACCAGCCCAAACATGTCGGCCCCGATGGAACGACTTCCGGTTCACAGCATAAAGTTTGGTGTCACCTACAGGAACATATTTTGCGCAGTAGGCCTACAGCATCATGCAGAAAAGAAATATACGCTTCAAGTCCATGACCTTGCATTCTGGACTATACAAATAACTACTAAATGCTTAAAGGAGGTTTTGGCCAATTTTCGCTCTCGCATGTACTCGGATCTGTTATCTCTGGTTTTGGCACAAGAGCACTGTAACGTTACTATGGTTCCGCCTGAACATTCTACCACGAGAATTTGTTTTAACCATCGTGTAGATGGATGCGACGATGAGGCTATGTGCGGGGCTTATCAGAGTCCAGTTGTTAACAGTTTGGGACAGGTTTTTAAGAACAGACACTGTGCAAAGTGCCTTGGCCATGCTGAAACGGCCCCCTGGTATAATCTCCGTAAACCAGTTGAGGAGAAGCAAACTATATTGACGCTTCATCGAATAGCCCCCGCCTCATTTCCGTGGGAAAATCGGTGTGAAAGTAAAGGGGTAAGTGCTGAATTTACTTAAATGTGATTAAATTCAGTCCCCAGTCTTGGGGTAAGTGGTGAATTAGCTTAAATGAAACGAAATTCCATTTTAAATATTATTAGCATTATAAGGATTTTACATCACGTCGGCATCATTTCATGATGATGTGATGCCTGGCTAATAATGGTGAATATATTTCCTAAGTTCTGCTGTCCACAAGGACTGGTCAAGCCGGATAGAACAACCGGGATTTATACGCGTCAAAATGCCTTCAATGGGATTTGAACCCTCACGGTGGCGGTCATGTGATTTCGATTTGGGTACTCTAACTACGTCAAGATGGCCTGAATATATGAAAAAAAAAATCTCTCCTTTAAGGCAACACTGCAGACGGCCGTTGTATTATGCATGTATTTTTATACCTGGATAGCGATTTACCAAACAACCTATGTAGAATGTATGAAGAACCATCGGTATTTTTGTTAGTCAGTCAAGAGAGGTCACGGAGGCCTTATTAATAATATAGGATAACTCACGTTGTCATATCTTTTTTAACAGACTATTATGTCATGTTTGAACAAACGTTAAGCATAAACTGACCCCAATACAAATGGTGTCGTGAAACGGAATATTTGAGAAAGTAAATAACAGAACCCGGAAGACTCTCGTCATTGGTGGGGCTTCACAGACCCTTTTATTTCTTGTATTGATCCAACAATACTGAAATTTATGATTATTTTCGTTGTAACATACTTTAATCAGCTTATTTATCTTTATTTCCATTTTCATCCAGGAATGCCACCAAGCCTGCTCAAGCGACCAGGTCATGTACTACGATAGGTGCATACAGCCCATCGCCAAGGTTAGGGGCTTCCTTCATGAGGCTGAATTCCGAATCAATTCATCCAGAGCCTTCAACATAGATACGACAACAGAGACGGAGCTAAGGCGCATTCTTACACGCTACATTCGAAACATTGACAATGTTTCTATGACGTCATCGGTACGTACAGAACGTGGACGAAACACGGCCGTGTGCAAACACTTCATCCGGATATCCTTGCACCTAACGGATAACATCAACTTCACAGATTTCAACGAATTATCGAAACACGTTCGGGAAATGTTAGAGGTTCACAGATACGTTATAGAATCAGGTATCATGAACATCGCAATCCGTTTAAACAACGAAAAGTGCTCGGTGCGCAACCTGAATGTTGATAGGAACGGGCGCTCTGTCCAGATTTCGGATGAGAACGACATGAGGTTGATTATTTTTGTCTCCATTGGAGGTATTGTGATTCTGACTATCCTGGGTGTAGCGTCATTGAGAATGCTGTCGTACGCGTTTAAAAAACGACAAGGGTCGACCGACGACGAAGCTGGATAGATGTGGAACACTTGGTCGTGGTCAAGAGGTTAGAGGTTAATAAAAGTCTCAACCCATTACCAAACAATAACGGCATTTAACCACTTTGTTGCAGACGACTCTGGAAAACATTGTGGGAACAGGAGAAATTGCTCATGGCGAGCAATTTTTCCTTTTCCCACAACGTTTTCTGACCCTTCAGAAGATTATTTTCCAATTTCATCACATTTTGAAATGTCGTCTGCAAACTCTTTCAAATTGGGACAGTCTTAAATTTGGCGTTTGGGAAAGGGTTAAAGGTGCTTGCTCACAGATTTGAAGTAATTTGGAAGTCAAAGATAAAATATGTTTTAAACTGCACAACAGCTGTACTGTTTTATGATGCATACCGAAGAATAGTCATTGGAGGCAGAACAAGATTGTTTATAATACTTTACAGTGAATAAAGATGTATTCTATGCCAAATGCCTGTCATCGCTTTTTACCGCATATTAGCTGTACATACTAAGATAAGTTGAAATTTAAAAAAAATGTCGTTGAAACAATACAGATTTTGTATTGCTGCATGAAAAAAGTAGCTATTGAAAGCATTAACAATTTCAAGAAGCTTCAATATATCTAAGTCTGTACAGTCTATATGCAGTAGATCTCAAAACTGTTCCAACGCTTTTGGATCTAATAATTCACAGCTAAAGACTTAAATATCAACTCATTTTGCTTCTAATGGCTATCTCAGGTGCGTATCATACAACTTAAGTTTTACAGCCTATATAGAGTGAATATATATATGTATTTAGATCCAAAAGCATTGCAACGGTTTTGCTATCTAGAAAATGTATCTATAAAGACTTTACATAACTAAATATAGTGTCACTTCGTGAAATCTTTATGCTGACTGTCATTCACTTATTACTTCACACTCTAACGTTGAAAAAAAACCACCTCAAATAATCAAACTTTAAGTAACATTGCATTTTGAATTATGTAAGCAAACTGTAATAGCTAAGCTATCAACGCGCGATATGATTAAAGGGATCAACTAAGTGCAAAGGTGAGAGTGCTTATAAAGATGTTCACAATATCAATACAGAAAATGTTGTTATTACGCTATCCTTTGTTGGTGTAAATTTTACAAGAAGGAAAGATAAAAAATGTTAAGATTCAAGAAGTTTCCTGAAAATACTACGACAGTGACCTCTTGATTAACCCATTACCAAACAATAACGACATTTAACCACTTTGGTGCAGACCACTCTAGAAAACATGATGGGAAAAGGAGAAATTGCTCGTAACGAGCAATTTTTTCCTTTTCCCACAATGTTTTCTGCCCACTCAGAAGATTTAATCTTTTTTAATCCAATTTAATCACATTTTGAAATGTCGTCTACAAACACTTTCAATTTGGGACAGTCGAAAATTTGGTGTTTGGTAGAGGGTTAAAACCACTAAGAGTGGCAGTTATTTTCTACATCTTCTCAGAATTAATTACAAAAAAAGGTTTTAAAATTTGACACTTGTTTTTATGTCATCTGTAACAGTAGTATGAAATAGCTTTTTCTTTAAATTAAAGGTGTAAAGCTGTCAACGAACTAAGCAAACCACCTTATCGTCGTGAATTCCTATCTTCTTCATTAAGCTAAAATAATTCAAAACCGTGTTTTCATTGGGAAAGAATGGTATTTTAGGACGCCACACCTGTTTGGTTGTTTGCTCTAAAATGATTTATTGCTAGTTTTCTCGTGCGTTTTGATAAACAATTGAATACGGAATTTAGAAAAGGAATGTCCGCGGCTGAACAGGTTACCAACACCTCAAATTTCGATCGGCGGTACCATAGCCAATGAACTTTATCCGAGGCGTGGTTATTGCTAGTTGAAAACTAAACGAAAAAAGTTGTTTATTCCAAACACGTCACGGCAGCTTTTTTTCAAGTAACAACAAGCCAAGAGTTGAACTACTTAAAGTGGCTATATCTTAGATTTAATCTCTATTTGTTTTCAATTCATTTTCAATTGAAATGTCGTTTGCTGATTTAAGTGAATCACAGATCTATTGAAATATTTCAAACTACATTTTTAATACGCTCAATCTCTTTCAAAAGCAATTGGTAAAGATAGAGCATATCTGTCTTGTAAAAAAGTAAACTGTTTAAACATTTTTTGTAAACAATGGTTATTGATTTTCTTCCAGCTAAAAATTGAAGTGGTTAATTGAATCTGTAACACAGACTGTAGAGTTGGTCGACAACCCTTTCATTTGATGCTGGCAAGTATCGTCAAAGAGCAATCAAACGATCATGTATCAGCTGATATTTCCATTAAAGCACTGGAAGGCGTTACTACCAAATAAGATACTCGTTTCACTTTTTATAGATAAACATAGGTTCTCGGCAAATTCAATCACGTATTAACGTATGTTACTCATAACTACTGTTCATGGTAAATATCATGTATTGCCTTAAGAATGAAAGTTGGGATGTCACTATTAGAAAGACATGTGTTAACATTACATTTACAAAACACTTGTCACCATGTCAAGTACCGCATCTAATTAGAACACCGGATACGGGTGTGAAATAAATTATATATTTTATAATGTATACATTTTGGAGTAACAATAGAGACTTTATTTAAAGATGAACCCTATTTGACAATTCAAAATGACAATCTTCCATAAGATCTTCAACAGGAAAAGTGGAGCCATATGCTATTAATAGAATCATGTTTTGTTACTCATAGTACACAATCTGTGCGTGTATTCTTTTGATACGTTCAACCCTGGGATGCGTCACTGTATCAATGTCAAGACAACGGCTATTATTCGCCTCTTATACACTAGAAATACGTTTGTTTTAAGTTTGTGTCATCTTAAACACTAACAAAAGTATGTCCTACACAGGGGTCACATATGTCTGGCTACGACCCGGAAGTGCTTATTAACCCTTTCCCAAACACCAAATTTTCGACTGTCCCAAATTGCAAGAGTTTGCAGACGACATTGCAAAATGTGATGATATTGAAAAACAATCTTCTGATAGGACAGAAAACATTGTGGAAAAAGGAGAAATTACTCATTATGAGCAATTTCTCCTTTTCCCACAATGTTTTTTAGAGTCGTCTGCAACAAACTGGTCAAATGTCGTTATTGATTGGGAAAGGGTTAATGTTAAAAACAAAGCCCCATGTCGTAACTGCAGCTATATGTCTAATTTCACGAACCGTAATCATTTCCCAGGTGTATTTTACCTCATAAAATGTCTAGATAATGTCATTAACCCGAGTCGCACCTGCCTCTTGACGACCTAGAAAGTTACAATTGTGTAACTTACAGTATGTTATACAATACTAAAATTAAGTTTATCTAAGCCGCTAATATCATCTGGTATGTCTATCTAATATTGCTTTTGATGTATATGTATATGTCGTAAATGTACATGTCATTTTCATAGCATGCATGTAAATATAGCATCGTAATAACTATGAGCCTATGTGATTAATGTTGAAATAAAAATATGATATTTTAAGTTATGTTAAGGTTATGTTATGTTTTTTATCGATTGTGAAGGAAGCTTACAGCTTTTTCAAAGCCACTCTCGACGACTGATTCCCGGATACTAAACCAGTATTGGCGCCGATTTGTTTGTTAGTCCAGGAAATTTCCAACTCGCTTAACGGGGATTTAAACCCAGGACCCTCGGTACAATAGGCAGACGCTCTGAACCACTGTCGAACCCTCTCGAGAGAATCCGTTCGAGCCATGGGTATTTCTCGGGGGTTTGTAACATCAACCATTGTCGACAGAACATTGTAATAAACCGAGCAAATAAACCTCTTAAGATATTCTTTGGGATGTTTATTTGTTCGGTTTGTTTAAATATCCCTGATCGGAGTCAAACCTTCTTCCATACGACCACTAAGAGGAAAAAGTACTTCTTAGGGTTGTGTCACCTTAGACCGTATTGGGGCAAAATATTCTTTTCTGTTAATATGGGGTTAAAATAAAAAAGGCAACTTACCGGAGTCACACCTGCCACCCTGCCAGCCCTCCTGGCACCCGGCGGGACACATGCCAGTGAATATATCGCAGACCGCTCCATCAGCACATCGGCCACACTGGATGTTGCAGTTCGACCCGAAACGACCCGGCAAACATTCTGTAATCAAAAATAGATGCAACTTGTAGGTTTGAATTAAGTAATATGAGTGATGATAAGAAAATATCCCACCCTAATTCCCTCCAATATGGCGACTCTGGCAAACATTCTGTAATTAAGAATAGATCGAGGATGAAGGTTTTATACAAATAATCATAATAAAGACTCCGATCCTAATTCTTCCTGACATTTAAAGATTTAAAGATATAGGGGCGACTGTGTTGCAGTGGTAGAGCGTTGGCCTCTGGTGCCGAGAGTACATGGCTCGTTCCTCGATTGCGGCGATGTTAAAATGCCGAGACCGACCAACCACTCGGCGGGAGTACAGTACTGGTCATGTATCAATAATTAGTTGTGGAGTATTGCGATGTGGGACACATCATGATGGAGGAATACCCCAAAGCTTTACTGCCCGAAATGGATTGTCAATCCGTGTAGAGCCAACAACATTCCGTATGTCAGCCTGGAGAAAATATACCCAGATTAACCGCTACCATGATTTGGACCCACGCGGTGAAGTTCTTTACTCTATTCACTTGGTCATCAAAGCAAGGTCGGTGATAGCTGATTTTGATTAAGGACATTTTCTACAGTTTCATTATAAAATAATCCTTTCATAGAATTTTCTAATTTTTTTATATGTTTTCTAAAATTCTATTGTGAATTCAAAAATGAAAAGGAAAATACAGGTCGAAGAGTTAGTTTTTTTGTAAAATGACATTTTCCATGGTAACCGTTTGGGGCAAAAATGTCAAAATGACCACACAATCTTCAAAGGTAATAAAATTATTTCTAGAAGGTTTACTAACACAAAAATCATGAGTTAATACTTTAAAATTCAATGTTATTTCAAATTACTACAATCTGAACATGTTTTGTAGTCCAAATCAGTTTTTCTAATTTTTGTATTCGACAAAAAACAATGAAAATATGTATATTACAAATAAATGAAGATATCTAAAAATTCCTTTCATAGAATTTTCTTTTTTTTCAGTATTTGAAGTAAAATTTAATCTTGAAAATTAAAATGCAAAAAAATGTTTATGTTTCCATAATGATCGTATTTGATAAACATTTATAAAAACGACTAAAATACATTTAAACTTGAAAATTAAAAGCCGGGAGCTTAATATGTATGAGAAATATGTGAAGTTGTCAATAATTTTTAATAGTTTTATGGATGCTATGATTATTCTTTGAAAAAAATTGCATACAGTAATTTTTATCCGAATAAAAACGTTTATCCGACTACTGTGCAAGTACCTCTTCGGTAACAGATTATTATCCCCCTTGGATGCGCAGATGAAGTGCGCAGAAAAATCTACCGAGAATGTCCTTAACTCGTCCTTAAATGCAAAATCCTTTTCTGCGCTT
This sequence comes from Cerastoderma edule, assembly GCA_947846245.1. NCBI lineage: Eukaryota > Metazoa > Mollusca > Bivalvia > Cardiida > Cardiidae > Cerastoderma > Cerastoderma edule. The sequence goes on from OX401408.1 coordinate 3,933,189, forward strand.
GTCCGTAAAGCGGTTATATATTTATTTTTTGTAAAAATTCATTTGTCCTTTAAGGCTTTCGGATAAGCTTGGCAATACGGACAAAAATCCACCCTGTTTCAAAGCTAGACACCGAAACCAGTGATCGTGAATCGAAGACTCGAACCGGAGAGAGAGGAAGTGTAAGGGGACGTACCTCTGTCACACATTGGTCCGTAATAACCGGACTCGCAGGAACTCGTCGGACACTGACCAGTGGTCTTGTTACACGGCTGACCGTTCGCACACAAACACACGTTCTCACAGAACTGACCATATGTACCATCCGCGCATTCTGTAGAGAAAAAAGAATCATATATTTGTTTAATTGGGGTTTTGTCCAATTTTCAACGGTTTCGTGATTTGGTACATGCATCGGATTGCCAAAAGACCATTTGAACCGTTCGCGCATTTTGTAGAAAAGAGAATGTTTAGATGGTTTGGTTAAGCTTTTACCAAATCATCAACAATACTTTAATCATATCACAGCTGTTATACATTCTTTATGGTTTTTTTTTTAAAGTAAAGATGTTCTTCCTTTCGTCTTCATTCTCATATTGTTGTCTGCTGTTGTTTTCAAATTTAAACAAGTCAAAGGTTTGCAAATGATGGAATGGATGTAGCAAAACCTTCTGGTAATTTAAAATGACAAAGCCACTGTGTTTCGAATAATGGTTGTCGCAATATATCAGAGAAAATCGTGTTTATTACGAAAAATCAACGTTTGACATGTTCCCTCTAATACATGTTCATTCAAGGGACCATGCGTTTCAACGTGCTTTAGATTCCTTTAAACGTGCTTGATTATAGACTTATCAGGAAGCGCCAACATATCTAAGTATGCATAGCCTATATGCGATAGATCCCAATGCGTTGCAACGATTTTTTAATATATAAACACATATCATTTCACTGTATGTAGGCTCTTAAATCTTCAATAGATACTAATTTTGGTTCAGATTGTCCTTCTTCAGTGTTTATCATATCAAAGTACAGCTTTTGAACAGATATTTAGTAATTAGATTTAACTCAAAAATGTCCTCAGATCTGTGAACAAACATCTTTAAACTACATTCGAAGCAAGAAGTCATCGTGATATAAATGACGATATTTAACGAATTAATAATTAACAAACTAATCAGATTTATAGAACCTACCAAGGATCGCCACTTCACAAATCTGCATCGTGCTCCTAGTCCTCAGGCGGACGTGTGACGAGGGCGTGTTCCGGCATCGAGCCAGATACCGGTCACCTGTTCCGAGCCGTGTCGTCTCGCACAGGTAGGAATCATCCCGCTCCGTAAGAACCTCGAACCCGAAACCCGTCGTACTTTCTGTGGACGAGATACAACTATTACACCATGACTGAATAAATATACGTGTCGGCTGATCATGCTTCGCAGGAGAGGTTAAGGGATGAGTTCCGTTTACCCTGAAGAAGTACCCACGTGCCCATTTACCGCTATTGTTCAACATTAACAGTCTTACGAATGACAGGATATACATGTATTGATAGTAGGTGCTGTACTTACTTCTGTACTCTAGAAGTAGTTCTCAACGGTGTTCTTATTCCCCAGCCATCGACAACATGTACATGAAGAAGACGAACTCGTAAACGTGTTCTTACTATTGACGTAGATAAATATTTGGTTAACCGGAAGTACACAGCTAAAGTATTAAGTTCATTAGACCCAAGATCCTGTTCCAGTTACGCACACCTATCTGTTAAACCCTCCTCTGTGAAGGAATTTAAATGAATTCATTAACGTTTACCTACCGTTGACGTAGATCAATATTTGGTTAACCGGAAGCACAGATCCCAAGGGCACAGTCCAGGAGGCCCCAGATCCGGAGAGCAGTTCAGCACAAGTGTCAGTAAACCCGTCCACCGTGAGGTTGGCGTTCTTGTACGTCCTGTTGCCCTGCGCAGTGAACAGGGAGCCATCGATTATGTTGTCTGAAATAGAAGCAATCCGAATGTCATTAACCATCATGCTTTGCACAGGGTTTCAGTTGTTGAAAGCATAGCTTGTTTTAAGACCGAAGTTGATAGACATCATTTTTTCATATGTTATTTTTATTAGCTAAAATTCGATAAAAAAGATGATCTCTTGTTTTTGGCATCAAGTGGAAATGCAATTTTAAAGGAAAATGGGTCGTCAATAATGCGATACGACAGATTTTGAAGGGTTTTCAACTAAAAGAGTTTACAACGCTTCAAGCCACCAACAATCCAATTTGCACCGATAAACAGAGGAAACACTTCAACGAACTTCTACTTCCATTTATTCATATGTTAAAACTCTGAGAAAATGGCAATCGTTAATATTTGCGAGTTTTCATTGGATAAACCCGATGAGTTCAGATTAACAAAACGGCGGACGACTTTACAAGGAAAGAAACTCAGGAATACGTTTTTTTTTCTGAACAGGATTTGGGCTAAAACCGAACTATTGTAACACATTGGTATATTACATACCACCTATGGACATTAACTCACTGAATATACTCACATGCTTGACAGATTTCCCCATAGTAGCTGTTTGCGCATGTGTGGTTGGCATCGATACATCTACCCGTCCACGGATCACATTGTCCATCGCAGTGACAGGCAAACCTACACTCATACCCAAACCCAGCGAATGGACAGATACCTGGAAGTTGAATAGTTAGATAGATCGATGAATAGATGGTGTCTTTAAATACAGTTCTGACTCCAATATACACACCATTAATCATACATTCAACATACAGATTATTTTGGTTCACACAAACACATTCACGCCATTCACGCATTCGTAGACTTCCAGATGCAATATATTCCTGTGTCTTTTTTTATTAAGACGCTGGGCACTGTCACATATCAGGCATATATATGTATTGGTGTAAAATTTGGTTTGTAACTACGAGTCATCTTTTGGCTCTTTCAGTTTAAAAAGACCTATAAAATTACGATGATTGCAAACAGTGGACACTGTAGTCTTGAAACGTAAATTATCTTGTCGATTGGCTTAAACGCAACTTTCTTGTCAACTAATGAATATCAATGAACAATTCTTTTTTAACTGTTTGATCCCTGTGTAAAGACATTTGTATCCTCTGTTTTATATGGGTTGGATTGAAACAAATAGAAGCATAACTATAACAACACATTGGGTAATCAAACATGTGTGACATATCCCATTTTTTAGCAATAACAGTACGTTTCTCATTACGAGAATAATAATGGGACGTCTTTGAATGCATGTATTGAGGTGGACATTGTGTAAATAAAACGCCTTACTTGTGTTACATACGCCATTATTGAGCTGCCAGTTTCTAGAACAACCTCCGCTACATGTGCCAAACGCTTCGTTCTTGATGGACCGAATGATGTTAGGATCGCAGTAACACAGCGATGTACAGTCGAAACCGCAACGGTTCTGGACACAGCCTGAAACGTATGGCTTAACGATATAGGCAATTAACGAGTAAAAGTTTCAATCCATTATGAAAGAATTAAAGCTCATTAAGTTTTCAAAGGTTTCCCCAAAATATTCGGTTACCACTGACAGTTTCGTAAGCTTTTCCACGGCGCGAATGTTGCAGAACTATTAAAAAGTATTTATTCCAAATGGCTAATTTTTCTGTATGATTTGAAGGGGTTGAAAAATAAGAAAAAACAGAAATATAGGCCTGCGTAGAACGCTTTGTTGATAACCTTTCCTATGCAATGGTGTTAATTATTCATTAATTTACAAATTGCATGTGTATTCATTATCCAGAAGGTTATAGGGTTGAATAACGACATAAAACAATCGTTTCTCAACCATACAGAATTTGTATAAAAGGAAACAATTACAACTATGATTGGCTCCAACTAAAAGCTTGTTGTTTTCCACAAGCACCTATTAGGCACATGCATTTATGACATGACTGCCTCTAAATAATTTCAATAATAATGTCCAAATATACAGCTGTTTACATAATACATAATACCTCCGTAAACATTTACACTCCGGATGTTGAGTCTCCGTTGAAAGCCGTGAAGGTAAATAAGGACGCATCGTGCAATCATTTCATTTGTCTATAAAAGTCAGTGTGTATTTCATCATCATTAAAGCACATGCAAATATGACCAAACCGCCTTCAAAAGTTAAAAACAATTAAACATACAACACATACAATGGTAATTGATAACACTTTATACCTCCGTACACATTCACACTCCGGAAGTTGAGTCTCCGTTGGAAGCCGGGAAGGTAAATAAGGACGTATCGTGCGATGATCTCATTGGTCCATATTCTGTAGAAGTCACGCACATTATCGCGCGTACTCACGTCGGTGTAGAACAGATCGTCTGATCTAAAGTTGGTGTTGTTGCTGAGGTAGAGCTGAAACCCTATCAAACGCTCCTTGTCTGTAAATATAATGGTCATGTTTTGTGTCATTATGTAAAAGCAAGTACAAATGATGATCCAAGATATGCTGAAGTATTGCAATGATCAAATAAAACGCTCATTTTCTGTAAATATATTCGTCATGTTTTCCTAATATATAAGAGCAAGTACAAATTATGATCCAAGATATGCTAAAGTCGTGCAGTGATACTCCATACATATACGCGATTTTAACGGTTGTTTGTTCACAGATGTTTATTAGAAATTCAATTCCATCCTTATGACTTATGTTCCTGCTAATTCTGTTATTCAATCATGGCAATGGTTCAGTGCAAGCCGTCTTCAAGTCAGTCACAGATGTTGGGGTAATATTTCAGCGATTGATACATGCATATACAATTATATAGTATATTGTCTTACATTCGTGCAATGTTATCTATTTCTATAATGTTGAGGGAAGAGTGCAAGCCATTTACAAGACAAACACAAATGCTTCTCTAGTTTAACAGAGATTTATCAATACATAAACATGATTATAGCACATTGCCTTATATGTTGCTGTAATACTGCAATGCTTCATACACACATAAACACAATTAGGGTACGTGTGGCTTTGGTATTGCAGTGCTTTATCCAAACATAAATAAGTTTACAGTACAATGCCTTACATTCCTGCCAGTTCTCTAACTCCACCATGTCGATCCGTTTCTCAGACTCCATATCCACGTACCACCACGGATTATCCTCGGCTCCGCTGATGAACAACGTCTCGCTGTTACCATCGACACCGTAACCAGGGAAATAGTTCCCCTCAACGGAAGTGCTTAGCGACGGCTTCTTGTAGGACAGGAACCTTCCTGGAATAGTGAATAAAGGTATGAGTGAATTGTGAATGTTTATGGAATGACAGATAAATATCGTCAAGTATAGGTTTGTCTCCTAAGACCGGTTGTTTCAATATATATTTTATACATATTTTCAGTATTTATTCAGATCAAACATGTCTACTATTATGTGTTTTATTTGTTCGACATATTAACAATGTCCTGAAAACTTCGTGCATTCAGTTATTGATAGAGAAAACGGCATATTGTACTGATCTTTATTTACAACTTGTCATTGAACAATTATAAAACGCATTTACTACCTTAAATTTCATTTCATATAAAAATACACCACTCTATGATACGGCTTGATTTACCTGATGGTATTTGAAGTTCACACAGCTCCGTGGTCCTGATGTTCGCGGAGAATTGAACCGTTATGAAGCGGGCCCTCATTTCTCGGTTACACAGCACCGTCATTCGATGGTTCTCAGGCTCGACATCAGTTACCTTGGATCCACACAAGGTCGAGGGGTCACGAACGGAGGACAATCCGGCATATACGGAAAAATCACCGACGAGCGCTGGGAAAAAAAGAGATGGTAAAAATGTATTTATCTATTTAGAACCGAACAACTAAAAAATAAAAGAAGCCCATGGACTCCGCCACAATTAATTATAATTGATCGAATATACATTCCTGTCCACAATTTATGACACATAGTGTTTAAGTTTCGTGTTTCTTTTAATTATCAATTTTTTATTTTTCCGTTTATTTATTCATACAGGTTTTATATCGGGTCTACATCATTTCCGGTTTGTTGCAATGCCCAAGCTACTTTGATAGAGGAAAATACAATGCTTATAAACTGCCTATAAAAACTGATCAAGCCGGGTAGAACCATTGCTATTCCGTATCTCAATCTAGAGACAGCCTTTGTTGAAAGTTAACATGCCGTCACTACGATATGAACCTAGGCAGAGAGCGGCAAATAATATCAAATTTGGTAAAAGAAGATCACGCTTGATCTATTTAAGCGTCTAGCGAGTCTGAAAGTTAACAAAGAATAGATCCTATTTGAAGGTAAAATAAGTAAGTAAAAGGAATAAAATAATATCACAATTTTTGTAAATTTTTACTCGATTAATTGCATTTGGTATTCGCTACTCATGTTGAAAAAAGAACACGACATATCTCTCCAAATCTTTACTTACTATAGTTTTTGAAGACGATAGAAACCTCTTTGACTGCCATCTCGGAATCCAAGGTCACCCGAACGAACGAGTCGGTTGCCGTGGTACCGGTCAAGGTCACGCACGTCGCCATGTTGCCATCATTTACAAGGGTCAAGGACGCGGCAAAATTGGAATCAACTGTCATGCGTAGAGCAACATTCGCTGTAAAAAAACCACAAAAGACATGACGAACTTCAATGAATGATACACTGTATCTTCAAGGGGAAATATTTTGAATTCAATGTTATTTTCTAAGGATATTAATTCATTCATTTGAGTAGTCATTTTCTGAACAGTTACTAGTTTGTCCAAATAGCTGAATGTGACGTCCTTTTGATATTCGTAGACGCCAGTTTGTTTTCCCATGCACGCCTTTTAAATTGGAAGGATTGTCAAACATCTTTGAGACATTACAAACATATGCTATCCTTTTACGGGAAACCTTTTTCAAATCATGTATATCTATACTCATGATAATTTCAAAACCAGGAGTAGATAGTATTCGTTCAAAACCACTGCTTTTTCACTTTTCTAAAGTAGAAGAAGCGTGCTTTGATGTTGTAATCATTTGAACTATATTTATTTTATGTATTTCTCCTACATGTACAGCTAGTCAACAGCGAATACATACCATTGATTTCACGCGAATAAGCAATGCATAAATGACACTGATTCAATTTACAGCATAGTTGAACATTTTGATATTCCATTCACTATGCCTTTCGTAAACTATCCTTTTAAATGTATGTGTATATTTTCCAAAAAAACATACAATCTATCAGCAAATAATCTTTTGAATTGATATAAATCTTATTCTTACGAAGTAGATACATATGATGTACAAAACGGGTCGAAATTTATTATTCTACTACATATATATTCATTTGTAACTAAAGTAAAGAAATTCGTGCGCTTACCAAACTGACATCCGGGGCCCATCCATCCGGCAGTGCATCCGGTCAAACAAGTTCCGGTTACTTGATTACATCTCTCCCGGTTATCGGTGCATCGACACTGGTACTCGCAGCTCGGGCCGAACTCAAACCGGAAACCATTCCAACCGCACTCACAGGACACTGGAAAGACAGACGGAACATAAGCTGGGAGACTGTCGTATGAGACAGGTTCAGAGCGTATGGATGGTGACATGTGGCCGTCTGGTCTAAAATGACTAAGATCAAAATTGAGTCCCGAATAACGAGGCTATATGCATGTGTTTGTGTATTTGTTAGTCTTGTCTAAAACGAATAACAGAAATCACAGCCATGTTTCGATGTGCGAGAATACATTTGTTGGTTTGTGGGTTAAGAGCTGTATAAAATGAACATAATCCAACAAAATATCATATTTCAACATCGCAATGAAGGGCTTCTAAATGGGTATGTTTCTTCCCCTCCTTTGGCGAAAAGCATAAAACATTCGAATTATTGAAAATCATCGTGTTAAGCATCGAATCAAAACAAACACTTATTTGATCAATGATTATTCCTTAAAAGACCTTGTAGTATGAGTAGTGTACAGTGAATCAAATAATCATTCATGGTTCAGACAAGACCGAAAAAGAAACGAAGTACGAGTACTTACAATTTTAAGAACCCATAAACTTTATCACAATGAAATATAATCGAACGAATACAGATCTGTGTCTACACTTCATGATACATTGTGTTGAATTTCTATTTAGTAATTTATTTATCATTTCTGTTTTTACATCCCGTTAATATTATTTCAGTTATGTTGCGTGACCAAATGATATTGAGAAAGACTCGACATTTGATTACCCCTAGGGGCTAGTCAAGTCAGGTAGAACTAATGGCGTTCCATAAGACGGTCTGGAGACTGTGTCTACTAATCAAAGCGCTGATAGTGCTGAAGGACTAAGGTGCGTTTAAAGCAAGATGATTGAGAATAAATTTGAAAATTTCTTTGTCAACATCTCGAAGAAAACAGCTGCTCCTTTTGCCTCCATTACTATAATTATTATTTATGTGAAGAGAGACTGAGCGATAGTCTATTTTTCAAGCATCTGGCCATTTTACGATTTCCCATTAGGCAACAGTTATAATAATATAGAGCAAAACGTGGTATGTAAATTCAATGGACTAAGGTGCTGACGCACCCTTAGTCCAAAAACCAATTGCCGTCAAGACCGTCACCGTGGATTGAACCCAAACGGGGAGGGTCATACGGTTTCAAGAACTGGGTCCCGTTTTACTAAACAACTAAAGCAAAATATTTGCGTAAGTCATAACTGATGAACATGTATAGTATCTTTAATGAAAGTACAATATTGCAATGTGACACGTCATTGGAAGCGTCTCGGATAGACGATTCCAATGATGTGTTACTTTGCAATATTGCTCAACCTAATATTGAAATAAGAGAAATTCTTGTTTTAGACTTACGCAAATCTTAAGAAAAACGGTACCATGTTCTCTAACTTGGCAACTAGGCCAAGGAGTCCCACTTTTTAACTAAAACAAATCCGTGTCCACATTTCATGACACATGGTGTTGAAGTTTTATGACCGATGTTATCTCCCTTTCCTAAAGCAACTTTACGCACGTTTTGCCCGCAGGGAAGCATTGGCCGCTAACCTCATTAGAAGGCTATAAACATTAAACAAAAGCGATCCTATCTATATCGACGATGTAGATGTTATCTTAAAAAAGATGCGAACTTTTGACAGCGAACGAATTACACGGCATTGGTGGACATTGGTTAAATTGTTGCCCTGTCGAAGGTATTTCTACGGCTTGTCATGGAACACTTACACAAACATTGAATTCTATCAGGGGTGGCAAAGACATGTGTTCGTATCGCCCAGCTTGTCCAAAAGGTCTAACGGACAAGTGAACTTTTACTGGAATTAACTCTATAGCCTTTAGAAAGACAAATATAGAAAATGATTTGGCATTACGGACAAGTCAATGATTGTGTTTATGGAATGAAGAACATTCAAATAGCCAACACTTGTCACCTATCACATATACTTCAAAAGGACCATTGTTTCCCTCGTAATCCAATGGAGAGATAGGTAAATCTCTAAATGTCGGAACGAATATTAGCTAACTGGTTTTAAAAAGAGAGTGAATTTGGACACACTTGTGTGTTACTCGTATAGATGTGTCGCCATATTGGAAGTAGTTCTTTTTTCTTGGCTTATGGTTTGAACAACGCTTCAGCAGTTTTTCTATTAAATTACCATTCCCTGTTCTTCGTGGATGAAGGATGACCCCTAACTCATAATGTATGGTCAAGATGGGAGAACCATCAGTATTGCATATATCATCCGAGATAAAGTCTCTCATAACCAACGATTCCAAATTACCCGCACTGGGGTTCGAACCTATACGGAGACTTGCTTTGTGTGATTTCATGATCTAACCACTAGACTATGCCATGTGGGATTCTGATTCGAAACAAACGGAAATGCACAAGGTGTTTTGCCATCTGATAAGGGTGGGATAGCTGAACTTCTAACCTCTGTTTTATCGTTATCTTAACGATTCATATGTGTTATCCCTTGAAGCATGCTTGTTGAATTGTTTTGTGCTTTTGTAAGTACGTCGCTTGCTACAGGAAAAGAGGCTTCTGAGACAATTATGTCAAAATTTAACGCATTCCCTCCCAAATGCTGACTAGAATTCAATGCGGCAAATGCATACAGGTTTAAGAATTTGTCGGAACCGGTTTTCTTTCTTCAACAGTAGTTACATTTACTTAACCCTAAAAATGTACACTAGATCTAATAAAGTATTGTTTTCAAAGGCTTTTTCATATGCAGATCGAAATGCCGTTTTACAAAATTTGAAAATATGCTTTTTTTTTCTCTTTTGTAAAGCTTTAACGTTGTAACGTTGAATTTGTTTATCAAAGTAGGCAATGACACTTATAAAAGAACTTGAAGACATATCTAGAATATATGATAGTGTTGTTATAAGGAATATGCCTAACATTTATATTAGGTAATGACAGAAATACTGTTATACATAAGTAATGAGAAGAAGTATCAGTCCTGGGTACCGTTTTACTAAACAGTTTACGCTTAAGTTGTGCGTTAGTCTAAAACAACAACTCCTCTTATTTCAATATTGGCCAGGCAATATAGCAAAGTAACACATCATTGGAATCGTCTCTCCGAGACGCTTCCAACGACGTGTCACATTGTAATAGTGTACTTTCAGTGAGATACTATCCATGTTTATCAGTTATGAGTTACGCAAATATTTTCCGTAAGTTGTTTAGTAAAACGGTACCCTGTACACTAAAATCCTGTTTCACAGGCACTTTTCCAAATCTAACCACCCTCACCAAATCTTTTACTTTTCTCTTATTTTGTTGTTGTTAATTGTTAATGCATAGGATTTTGTATATATGTATTTAATGATTAATTGGATTGCCATATTTATCGCATTCAATTCAATTCAATTTGTATTTGCTTTGAGATTGTATAATACTCAATAAATGTCGTTATGGTATGCTTCATCTTTACATTTCCAATCCTACTTGAATCTTTGATTTGAATAGGATTTAATAAAGTGTCAACAATCAATCTGTTATATTACAGATTTCCAGGGATTCACCAATACTAGGTCATGACTCTGACCATGTCTTTTAAATTGAAAACCTCATGAACCAGCGCCACCGGTGGGGCTCGAACACAGGACGCACGGGTTACAAGTTTACCAACTTTACATCCTGGCTATGCTGGTTACCCTTGGGATGTAGCCTGTCAGGGGGGTTAGCGATATACATTAAATAATAAGTACATTACCAACAAACAGTGACAGACTGTCGAATCAATCTTCCTTTCATACAAATTTAAAGCGTTATTTGTTTGAGAAATCAGCATGTAATTAATTTGCCGAATGTGAAGGTGCAGACAAGCTCATTTGGAAGGAAATCATAATCTTTCTTATTATTCTTACGAACAATGTCCGCAACGAAGCATAGCTAGAAAAATCCACTTGGGATTTTATGTCCCCTGTGGGGATTCGATCCCGGTTCTCCCGTGTGAGAGTCCAAGACGTAACCACTGAGCTAAAGAGTCGGCTCAGTAACGCAGAGGTTACATCTTGTCCTGATAAATTATTACTATGCTGTAGAGAGTGAGGCGGCTACGCAACATTATCAATACAGTGAAGCATCGTTTATCCGGACCCCGATTATCCGGATGTCTCGCAATCCGAACATAATTGTAAGGGAACGGAATTATTTGACCAGTTTGTTGCAGACGACTTTTGAAAAGATTGTGGGTAAAGGAGAAATTGCTCGTGACGAGCAATTTCTCCTTTTTCCACAATGTTTTCTGCCATATTAGAAGATTATATTTGAATTTCATAACGTTTTGAAATGTCGTCTGCAAACTCTTTCAATTTGGGACGGTCGACAATTTGGCGTGTGCTACAGGGTTATAAGTATACACGTGGTTACAGACTGTTTAAGTCTAAATGTGTATGAGGACATGGTCTGCTTCATTAGTCCGGATGCTTCGGTCATTCGGAAATTTTGTTGGGAACGGACGTGTTCGGATTAACGAGACAACACTGTACATGTAAGCTGCTGATTCATCTAAGGGTATATGACGAACCTCCATGAAAAATATGGCGTTACATTGTTTACGCGAGTGCTGATAAGCCGGGCAGTAATGACTTAGTGCACTTGTTTTGACTGTATAAGATCATTCAACGTCCTCAAAGTCCACAAAGCAGGTTAAACTGGGCATTTTAATATGACATTTACCTAGACGTAGCCCCCATGTTCACATAAAAAATCTCCAGATTATGACAGCACCAGAAGGTTAAGCTCTTATGTAATTAAAGTTCGGGGTTTCTTCTCTTAAAAAACCACAAGCATATCAAGAGACATCACTCACATCACATATTTAGAGTTAGATTATACGAGGAGAACATGGAAAAACTGGAACGCCGGTAAAATAATAGTGCATAGTTCCCTAGTGGCTTTCGCAGAGTTATAATAGATGCACGCATTGAAAACATGGTGTCCAGTTGTTTTTGATAACTGCAGAAATCCCGAAGATTGATAGAACACCATAAATTTCAAAGGAAAGTGCTTTGTTCACTCAATATTTGACATTTCTTGATAAGCGAGCAAAACAAGCGAGAAACCCTAAACAAAAGTCCTTACTCACTTAATTAAAAAAACATATATATTCAAATCGTTTGTGAAACAACTTCCATGCAACAACGACCAAATTTCATGAATCCGCTACGTGGATACATAACCAATACTCGCGTCAAATGCGCAATAATGACATATCGAATCAAAGCGCTGATAGCGCTGAAGGTCTAAGGTGCGTTTAAAGCAATATGACTGAGGATACATTTGAAAATTTCTTTGGGCAACACCTCGAGGAAAAGAGCTGCTCCTTTTACCACCATTACTATAATTATTATTTCTGTGAACAGAGACTGAACGATAGTCTATTTTTCGAACATCTAGACATTTTACGATTTCCCATGAGGCAACAGTTATGAAATATAGAGCAAAACAAAGCGAGTAAATCCGGACTACATATATTGTTCCAAGAAGGTATTAGTCCGCACAGTGAAGGCGGATGTTTAATGAGTAATTGGGGTCAGACCGCTGTTTGTGTATCGATAAAGTACCGTCCCTCAAAAAGTGGTATGTAAATTAAATGGACTAAGGCGCTGGCGCACACTTAGTCCAAAAATGAACCCCGCAACTAACAGGAATCGAACCCAATGCGCTTATTCCCCACAACCGGCGCTCTATCATGGAACAAATGTCCGGAAAACTTGTTGAAAAGATGGCTTGAATGCAACGCCTTTCTTCATTGCTTTTGTCGAAAGCACAATTCTTTCAATCTCATTAAAAGGCAACAACAGATGCATCCAAACCCGATTTCATTGATCACATTCAAACGAAGAATAAAAGGAAAAAGATTCGCCCTAATACATTAGCTGTCAAATATAGTCCAATTGGAGAGCTTCCATAACGACGTTCACATACATGGAAGTTTTACATTAACCCTTTCCCAAACAATAACGACATTTGACGTGTGTGTTGCAGACGACTTTGGAAATCATTATGGAAAAAGGAGAAATTGCTTATAATGAGCAATTTCTCCTCTTCCCACAAGGTTTTCTGCTCAATCTGAAGAATATTTTTCAATTTAACCACTTTTTGAAACGTCGTCTGAAAACTCTTACAATTCGGGCCAGTCGGAAACTTCTCGTTTGGGAAAGGGTTAAAGATGAGAGGGAACTTGGACGTTAAATGTTCATGTCTTTTAACATTTTATAACAGTAATGATGTTGTAGGGGACATACTGAAGAATAGCCATTAGAAGTGTAATTGGTTTAGAGTATGAATTGAACAATTATCCTTATGTATTCAGATTCAAAAGCGTTGCAATGGTTCCGAAATCAATCGCATACCGTCCGCACATTCTTTGATATTTTGATGCATTCTGAAGCGACTTTACGTTCAGAAGCTATTTTTCTTAGCATGCTATATTGGTAATAATATAAATAGCATACCACAATACACAAAAGATGCATTGCTCCAACGACATTTTATATTGACTTAAACTTATCTCGTGGGTGAAGAAGCACCTTTAACCTTTAACTTTGATTTCAAAAGATTAAAAAACATTTTCCTATATCGTCCTTTTCCTCTACGGATTTACGAGAAATGTATTTCCGCAATGTTATCCCAAATTCTTATTCTGCCTCAAGATGAAATGTATCCTACAAAAGCTTGAAGCGATAAGTTTTACAGCAAGAATATTCTTGTTTAAAGGTATCTGCCTAATACTTACTAAATGGATAGATAAAACATGCAATGTAACTACATGTACGTACCTTCCGTCACAACACACAGCAAGATTAGGAGATTAAGGTTGAGCCGCATCTTAAACAGTGTCACGTTCGATGTTGAACTGTCAGGCACTATCAGATTCCAATCAAATATGGCGATAAGCACTAAAACGCACGTTTTCCTATCAAAACTACCAAAACAATTAATTCCACTGAATGATTATAAACAATGTCATGTGATTCCACATTCTAATGAACTTAGTCAAGGAATAAGTATAATAAAGAATTCAGGAAAATACAATGAATTGGTCGAAAAGGTCACACGTTCGTTAGTAACGTATTATGTTGTTGTGACAAATGCTATTTACGCATGTACAGTCAAAAGAGAAATAGACTCAAACAATGAACAAATCTTCTCCTTAAAACAATATTAACCACACAACTTTTTCGTCACAATGTTACCATATATCATATCTAACCACCATATTTCTGACGAAAGCGAAATGATTCTATAAACAGTTAAACAAAAATATCCCGTGCATCAGTAATGAGCACGTATCATGACAAGAAAGGTTTTGGGGTCACGTTTTTTGGTATTTTGTTTTGAAACTATTTGTTGATGGTTAATTTGATAAAGACAACGAAAATATGCCGCTTTGATTGGACGACATGATTCGCATAATTTGTTTTCGTTCCTTAAGGCAATGCGCAGGCACATTCGAGCGTCCTTAATTCGCTACCCCAAGGGGCAAGTTGTACACATGGTAAAAGGGGTGACAATATCAAGTTATATAAGTCATAAAAGTATGTTTTTCTATCAGCAGCGTTATACATATAAACTCAAGAATCAACAATTTCTGACATGTAGTTGTCTGTTACAAAAGAACGACAGACGATTTAAACAATAGTTTTTAAAATAGGACCTGAGCAATTTTTGTTTAACTGCATGGCGGATAAAGTAGGACTTTAGTCACATTCCGACTGAAAGGGCAACTTTTGGAATACCATGCCATTTCCTCAACAATTTACGATCAACAATACGCATTTATTCAAAGCCAATTACCGCGTGTTTTTTTCTTTCAGGGTGAACATGTACTCATGTAATAAATCTACGTCAATATGAACGTAACACTCGGGCATGACAATTGCAGAGGTGCCCGAAATGCATTCAGAGACATCTGCAAGCTTCGTGACCGGTTGTCCGTCCGAAATGTTGCGAAAGAACTATATAGGAAGTCTGCGCTTCCTTAACATTTATTTTCTTGATAAGCAGTGAAAGATTTACAAATTGACATAATTTGATCACATCAAACGTCAGAAAGAAATGTCGACAAAGATGACGCACAGACGAGTGCTTCATAAGGATTTCTGAGACATTGTCCTTTGAAAAAGGAGATAAAACAGATTTATAGAAATACTGAAATGTGTCTTTTAGAGAGCTCAATGTACAATAATTAGTACAAAAGAACAAATGACTGGCTTAAGATTATGTTGAACAAAGCCTCTCTTTTTAACGCGGTTTAAGGAAATTATTCCCTTTCGTGCCAATGTTGTGCCTTCGTTTTCTTAAGGACGTACCCACCAAAACTGGAACGGTTGTAAACAGCATACAGTCTTTACTTATCTTCTTGAACATGGAGCATTAATGGACTGGTTTTTAACTTAGAGGAAATGCATCCTTTCAAGGAATGAAGAAAAATAAGTTCCGTTGAAAACGTTTTATATAAACCATTGTGATAAAAAGAACTTGCTTGTGACAACCAATTTCTCTTCTCCCTATTACTGCAAACGTTTCCTAAATTTAACGCTGAAGATATCTAAATGAATCTGCAACGTTACTGAAACATTGCGTCGAAACACTAGATAACCTTGTGACAGGCAATTTCTACTTTTATCGCCATGGTTTTAAAACGCAACGATAGTAACATCAAAGTTAACGTGAAACGTTACTGAAACATTGCGTCGGTACAAGTGATTAACTCATTGCAAGCGCTTTTTTTTGCCGCAATGCTTTCTAAAACTCAGCGTTGATGACATCAAAAGGAACGTGGAATGATACTGAAACATCGTGTCGATACACTAGATAAACCTTCATTGATCGCAATTGTTTCGTACGTACAGCGCTGATGACGTCAAAATTAACAAATCGTTACTGGAACATGACGTTCACAAACTCGTTAAACGTTAAACACAGGCAACCATTCAGGAACAAAGGGACAAAAACACCAAAGCGAACAAGTCACATCTGTTTCGCGTCAAATGTCCGGGTATGTTGGTGAGGTCAACCGAACATGCCTTCGTTTTGCCGCCAGCGCTAAAGATCAAGATCAGACCGATTGCCGCGTATGTCCAGAATCATTAAGTGGTCAGTTGAATAGTTCAATAAGGACTTTATATACATATATAACATCTATTTTGTATATAAACAAGAGTCATGTGTAAGTTTGAACATATGACCAAAGCCACTTTGATACCCAATGGTAAAGTGGTTTCTGATAAGCGTCCTGCATTTGAAGACAGGCGATCCAGATTTCAATCCCGTAGTTGGTTAACTATTATTTACTAGTAAAGTTGTAGAGTGGCATTAGGCAATGCACTATTGCCTGACAAGATACTGGTAGATTACACAGGAGCAATGTATAGCATGTGGAATTGGCCACCCTATTTTGATGTACAAAAGTGATGGAATAGTTGTCAGAAATGTTCATACACGGAGATCCTGTGAAGTAACAATATTGATAACTTCATTGAGAAATCCACTGGGATCTTATCTTGGATCTTTTTGCCCAGTATTTATTTCATGTTCAAGATTTTTAATTATAAGAAATATGCATCAACATCATCATTAAGCTATGTATTTGTGATTTTATTGATGTAGATCTATATTTCTAACATAAAATTCGCTGAGTATGAAGCATAAAGTGATTTTTGTGGTTAAATGAGCTTACCTCAAATTTAACAGACCACATATAAACCAAACCAATCATTCAATAAACGATATGACGGTTTTAACCAAACTTTTGATATCCCTTCATAACCGGGAAATGGTTGTAAATCGTTTATCTCGACGTAAAGCTATTAATCTTTCTCAGCAAAGTTTTAGCAACATTTACGGCTGATTACATGAATATTAAGTTGTCCTCTTACAATGTAGACTGTTTGCAATCTGAAACCATTTCTAAAAGTTTTTCATACACCTCCTTTTTCCGTTTCTACCTCAATCTAACGCATCCTCCGCTGCGGAATAATAAATCGTTGTAAAAAAGGGACCGATTGCCCATATGGAATAATCTATCATCATTCGTATCACTTTAGGGGCTTTACACTTTTCAGTTGCGTTCTGACATTTCTGGCTTTATCGATACTATAATAGGATTCTGAAATATCTTGCCAAAGGACACCAGGGTACCGTTTTACTAAGAAACTTAAGGAAAGTATTTGCGTGAGGCATAACTAATAAACATGGATAGTATCTTCAATGAAAACACAATATTTCAATGTGACACGTCATTGGAAGCGTCTCGGAGAGACGATTCGAATAATGTGTCACTTTGCAATATTGCTTAGCCCAATATGGAAATAAAAGGACTTGTTGTTTTAGACTGACTCAAATCTTAAGCGTAGACTGTTTAGTAAAACGGTACCCAGAGGTACGAAAGAATCTCGAACCCGACTACCCCAAGTCCTAAGACCGCCAGGTTAACATCTGGGAAACACAGGGTAACTTTTCATGTATCCTTGTTATTATAAGTGACATGTATATCTTTCGTGGCTTTGTTTTTTTCGTCTACTATTGCTGCCCTAAGTTTGGGCAAATAACGAATTCCTATATGCCAGAAATGACTTATATGGACACAAGTTCAAATACCCTACATCCTCTTACATCTACGAATCTTGGGTCCGTGGTTTAGAGACTAGAACACACAATAAAAAAAGCTGGGTTAAATTTTTGCCAATGGTAGATTTGAATTTTGACGAGAGAACTTAACCGGCCCTAATTGGTAGTTAGGTAAAGGGTTCTACTCCTACTTGATGAGCCTGGAAATCAAATGAGAATTGTAGGTGCGCTTACAAATCCAAATTAAACAAGATAAACACTCATTGTATCCACAAATCTAACCTCCTTATCGAAATGTTCTTTGACGCATTACTCAAAAGCCTATAATGAAAACGCTTGTCCCCACTTGAATTCGAAATTGATATGTATCTAAGTTGTCCAACATGGAGGTTCAACATATCACATTACCAACTACAAAAAGGTTATACATTAATGTTTTTCTCGTCAAGACAATAATGCGATTGCCTTTAGTAAATACAGTGTGTAAGCGTTGTAGCAAAATATATAGGTGCAGGTCTAGAGCTTTAAAATCTTTTTCAGTTTATTTCTAAAATGTATCAAACTTTCATGATGATCGATCTTATAGTTTATGATGATTGATATAATGGTAGTCTTACAAATTCGCTACACATTCAGTTCAATTAGCTTATTTGCGATTGTCGACAAAACATTTCGCCCATGGTCACTTACATTTCCTTCTAAATACGGGTAAGACATTTAAAACATGTTTCAAGATACAAACAATAACACTGGTAATATGAATATAACACTACAAGTTATGTAAATGAATTCATAAATACGTTCACAAATAAACGAATTTCCTTCTGAAGTACTTAATGAGGAAAAATCAATACATTTACAATGGGGTAACTGGTTAATTTTGGGTAATTGAAGTTTAATTAGTCGCCTTTTGAACTCCCGTCATATTCGATAAACGAATAAACCACGACAGGCGAAAACAGGCTCGGACAATAACATTAACCCAATCAATATATTGGTCCTTGTGAGCAGTTCACGAAAAGACAGTTATGAAACATATAAAGATTACTTTTCGTTTATAAGGTAGTGACTATTGTCACACATAGTTTAGTTTCTTATTTTCTTTGTTTATATGTGGTTTAATGTCGTGTTTTTCATATTTTTCATTGATGTTATCTCCTTCCAAGGTCCACTAGTACAAGCCTGGTAGAACTCTCTTATAATGTATGTGTTGTCTACATCAATCAATGCATGCCGATCCAAATTTGCACTATTCCCCGCCGGCATTTTCGTATACCGTGAATCATTCTAGTTTAATAAGCTTCATAGGTTTCCACATAGACAGCATAGGCTGGTATAGCGCGATATTTCACGTATACATACAAGAGTCCATTTTCTCGGACGTCTTGGCTTAATGATTTCATTCGATACCAACTAATTGTGTTGACTTATTAAAAGAGGTAACATGTGCAAGGTAAAATGCCAATTCTATACGGGGGTATTGGGAACAGTCGCTGCAATACAAAAATAACGTAACGACTGCATTTTAATGAAAGGAATGCGGCATTTTGGTTTTGCAGCGTCGACTTAATACAAATATATTTGGATAGACAATCGAATTTATGGCACGGTTTACTCTATGGAAGCGAATGTTCAAACTTTATAGTGCTTAAAACCGACTTCAAGCTTATGCAAATAGGTACAGGTTAGATCCTGGCCAGCCGCAAAGTAAATTGGCTGCTTGCCTGTGATCTAACATGTTTGCTACTCTGAGTATCTTCTCCCAACAAAATTAAGCAGATATTCAAGGTTAAAGGTTTTGGAAAGCAGGCGACACAAAAATAAATTTTAGAAAGTAATCCAGCATTCTAAGGGTTAAAAACGGCACCGCATACGCAAAGAGTGTGTTCAAGGGGAGAGATGTATGGAGATCCTCATTAACTGGTCAACTTATCAAATTTAATCGCGTATCAAACAACAATACATAGAGAATAGATGGTTGGTGTCGTGAATCGGAAATGTTATCGGGCAAGGCTTAGGAATATTATCCGGTGAGCCGAAGGCGAAACGGATAATAATCCGAAGCCGAGCCCGATAACATTTCCCATTCAAAGACACCAACTATCTATTCTATTTATCCTGTTACCTTTATGTATTCTTTAAAAGAAAAAAGATGAAAATAAAACACGAGAAAAAAGGACATTTACAAGTAGAGAATGATGTAAACATGACGTCATGTCGTTCTTATGACGTCATGATTCGGCACGTGCATGTGATATATGGCTACTGCCGGATATCACAAATGTTATACGGCACCTAGTTATCGGTCCCAAAATGGCACTAGTGACAGGATAATTACACAGTATTGTTTCAACGACATCTTATTTTGACTTTCAAATATTCTCTTCTTTGAACAAGCACCTTTGAGATTTACAGAATACGGCAATTTTCTTAACGTAAACGTAAATTTACGGATCTTAGTAAGACATGCCTCGTGGAATGGGTTCCCCACTGTAGCCCTAGATCAAAGGAACAGTACTATTGTATTATGCCCGTCAAAGGGATATCCATACGGAGTTGTTCAATACGATATTATCGGAACGTTGTTCTGTTCTTCATTGTGTCATTATTCATGTAAGAATAACTATACGACGGGATAAGACCAATTATCGTGGAATTCAAGTTTGTATTATTTATTCTTTTGTTTTTAGTTTTTTTTAATTTGATTAAACTTAAACGATAAGTTATATGTTTCTTTCAGCTTTACGGCTAAGGTGGGTCGTGTTTTGGACGAGAAAATGCTACCTTTTAGAAGGTTTCTTAACTATTTAATGAAGACATACGTTATGTGGTTAAATGTAAGAAGGTTAAATCTTCATTCTCATGACATATACGAACAACGAACATCCGTTTAAAGGGGTGTATCAGATTATTTTTATAGAGAATTCGTACTTAACCGAACTGGTCAGGTGAAGCGGTGCTAAAGAGAAACTACAGCACAAAATCAAGATCTAAGAACATCTTTTCCCTTGCATAAGAGGAAATAATCTAAAACGCGTGAATGGATATGCTTACATAAAAGGACTATACCGTGCAAATTGCATTTAATAAGTACGAACAATTGAATTCATTGAAAAAAGGCATGCCAAATCAAATGTAAAAGTAGGAAAAGGAATACGAATAGGAGTAGGAGACGAAGAAGGAGAAAGACCATGAATATGAGTTGGAATGTGAATATGAGTAGGAATAGGAATAGGAGTAGGAGTAGAAGTAGGATTATTACTATGAAAAGGAATATGAACATAAGTAGGAGTAGGAATATGAATAGGAGTAGGAATAGGAATAGGAATAGGAGAAGGGATATAAATAGACATAGACGTAGGAATATGAATACGATTAGAAATAGGAGTAGGAATACGAGTATGATTATGAATAGGAGTAAGAGTAGGAGTAAGAGTATCAATGTGAACAGGAATAGGAATAGGAGTAGAAATATGAATACGATTAAAAATAGGAGTAGGAATACGAGTATGACTATGAATAGGAGTAAGAGTAGGAGTAAGAGTATCAATGTGAACAGGAATAGGAATAGGAGTAGAAATACGAATAGGAGTAAGAAAAGGAGTAAGAGTGGGCATATAAATAGAAGTAGACGTAGGAATATGAATTTAAGTAGGAGTAGGAATATGAATTTAAGTAGACGTAGGAATATGAATTTAAGTAGACGTAGGAATATGAATTTAAGTAGACGTAGGAATATGAATTTAAGTAGGAGTAGGAATATGAATAGGAGTAGGAGTAGTAGTAGGAGTAGGAATAGGAGTAGGAGTAGAAGTATTAATATGAAAAGGAATATGAATATAAGAAGGAGTAGGAATATGAAAAGGAGAAGGAGAAGGAATATGAAAAGGAGAAGGAGAAGGAATAGGAGTAGAAATACGAATAGGAGTAAGAATAGGAGTAAGAGTGGGCATATAAATAGAAGTAGACGTGGGAATATGAATTTAAGTAGGAGTAGGAATATGAATTTAAGTAGACGTAGGAATATGAATTTAAGTAGACGTAGGAATATAAATTTAAGTAGGAGTAGGAATATGAATAGGAGTAGGAGTAGGAGTAGGAATAGGAGTAGGAGTAGAAGTATTAATATGAAAAGGAATATGAATATAAGAAGGAGTAGGAATATGAAAAGGAGAAGGAGAAGGAATATGAAAAGGAGAAGGAGAAGGAATATGAGTAGTAATATGAATAGGAGTAGGAATAGGAGTAAGAGTGGGCATATAAATAGAAGTAGACGTAGGAATATGAATATGAGTAGGAGTAGGAATAGGAGTAAGAGTAGGAATAGGAGTAGGAGTAGGAATAGGTATATGGGTAGGAGTAGAAGTAAGAGTATTAATATGAAAAGGAATATGAAAAGGAGAAGGAGCAGGAATATGAAAAGGAGAAGGAGCAGGAATATGAAAAGGAGAAGGAGCAGGAATATGAAAAGGAGAAGAAGAAGGAATAGGATATTGGGTAGGAGTAGGAATAGAAAATTGGGTAGGAGTAGAAATAGGAGTAAGAATAAAAAAAATATAAAGGCATAGAATATTGAGTAGGAGTAGGAATAGGATATTGGGTAGGAGTAGAAATAGGAGTAAGAATAAAAAAAGATATAAAGGAATAGGATATTGGGTAGGAGTAGGAATAGAATATTGGGTAGGAGTAGAAAAAGGAGTAAGAATAAATAAAAATATAAAGGAATAGGATATTTGGTAGGAGTAGGAATAAATATTGGGTAGGAGTAGAAATAGGAGTAAGAATAAAAAAAATATAAAGGCATAGATTATTGAGTAGGAGTAGGAATAGAATATTGGGTAGGAGTAGAAATAGGAGTAAGAATAAAAAAAAATATAAAGGAATAGGATATTGGGTAGGAGTAGGAATAGGATATTGGGTAGGAGTAGAAATAGGAGTAAGAATAAAAAAAATATAAAGGCATAGAATATTGAGTAGGAGTAGGAATAGGATATTGGGTAGGAGTAGGAATAAATATTGGGTAGGAGTAGAAATAGGAGTAAGAATAAAAAAAATATAAAGGCATAGAATATTGAGTAGGAGTAGGAATAGAATATTGAGTAGGAGTACGAATAGGATATTGGGTAGGAGTAGAAATAGGAGTAAGAATAAAAAAAATATAAAGGCATAGAATATTGAGTAGGAGTAGGAATAGGATATTGGGTAGGAGTAGAAATAGGAGTAAGAATAAAAAAAGATATAAAGGAATAGGATATTGGGTAGGAGTAGGAATAGAATATTGAGTAGGAGTAGGAATAGAATATTGGGTAGGAGTAGAAATAGGGTATTGGGTAGGAGTAGGAATAGGATATTGGGTAGGAGTAGGAATAGGATATTGGGTAGGAGTAGGAATAGAATATTGGGTAGGAGTAGGAATAGGATATTGGGTAGGAGTAGGAATAGAATATTGGGTAGGAGTAGAAATAGAATATTGGGTAGGAGTAGGAATAGGATATCGGGTAGGAGTAGGAATATGGTATTGGGTAGGAGTAGAAATAGAATATTGAGTAGGAGTAGGAATAGAATATTGAGTAGGAGTAGGAATAGAATATTGGGTAGGAGTAGAAATAGGGTATTGGGTAGGAGTTGGAATAGGATATTGGGTAGGAGTAGGAATAGGATATTGGGTAGGAGTAGGAATAGGGTATTGGGTAGGAGTAGGAATAGAATATTGGGTAGGAGTAGGAATAGGATATTGGGTAGGAGTAGAAATAGAATATTGAGTAGGAGTAGGAATAGGGTATTGGGTAGGAGTAGAAATAGGGTATTGGGTAGGAGTAGGAATAGAATATTGAGTAGGAGTAGGAATAGGGTATTGGGTAGGAGTAGAAATAGGGTATTGGGTAGGAGTAGGAATAGGATATTGGGTAGGAGTAGGAATAGGATATTGGGTAGGAGTAGGAATAGAATATTGGGTAGGAGTAGAAATAGAATATTGGGTAGGAGTAGGAATAGGATATCGGGTAGGAGTAGGAATAGGGTATTGGGTAGGAGTAGAAATAGAATATTGAGTAGGAGTAGGAATAGAATATTGAGTAGGAGTAGGAATAGAATATTGGGTAGGAGTAGAAATAGGGTATTGGGTAGGAGTAGGAATAGGATATTGGGTAGGAGTAGGAATAGGATATTGGGTAGGAGTAGGAATAGAATATTGAGTAGGAGTAGGAATAGAATATTGGGTAGGAGTAGAAATAGGGTATTGGGTAGGAGTAGGAATAGGATATTGGGTAGGAGTAGGAATAGGATATTGGGTAGGAGTAGGAATAGGTGTATGATTAGGAAAATGAATAGAAACACGAATAGGAGTAGGAGAAGGAATATAAATAGGAATAGTTATTGGGTAGGAGTGGAAGTAAGAATAAATATCAATGGTCAATTTCGCGCTATAAAGAGTTAAATATTTAGACTAGACTAATTTAACTAGTCCTTGGCAATACGTTATGAAGAAAATATATTACCAGCCTTTTCATTTCCTTTAATACGTAATCGATTTCCCGTTCGATCTCTACAGACATTAGGTATGGATAATAAAGTCACGCAAAGCGAATAATTGATTGGCTTTTCCAGAGAAATGATTTTAAGATAGTCTTGTCCCTGGGGGAAAATTTCCTATTTGAAAAGAAACGGTTGTATTCAAACAGTTCGAATACCATTGCGGCCAAATAAAAGAACCATGTCGATTATTGTAATAGACAGGGCAAAGTGAATAATCGGAGGTGTCGAATTAATGAAATTAAAAGTAACATAATCAAACATCGCATCGCATACCTGTACTTGTATATTTCTCCAAAGTATCAAATAAAGTAATCTCAACAACGCATTTTGAGATTAACCAGTTTGTGTACCAAACATTGTCACATTCTATGTCATTTCAACAATCAAATGGTTTGCGAATGGTGTAAATCAGATGGTAAAAATAGATGATAGATACAGAAATACAAATATTTCTTGTGTTTGTGATACTCGATGACCCATGCTTAAGACCCTTTTCGCGCCAAAACTTTGATAAAGGTGCCAAAGTACAAAGGTAGCCTGGTTTTGAAGGATAATGTTCTTCGAGTCTCTAAACTCAAATGTATCAATGGCAATGAAAGCAAGCTTTTTGAAATGCATCTTGATTAAGCTCTTACAGCGTAAGACTATCCGTTTGATAATGTTATCATCATCTTTCGAAAATGTATGTTGTTCATGTTTTATTTCACACGTAGGCCTATGTGTATATACTAATATACACTGGGACTTTATAATTGCTGTTTTATGTTATCAAACTACAGCCTATATGTTTGGTCATTTAGATGAAAAAAATAAATGCTGTTTGTGTTTATCAGTATAAATCCGTGTTGTAATGGAACAGTTGCCCATATTGAGCAATTCCTCTTTTCATCGGAGTTCCCTGCCTTCTACGATGCAGATGCTTTGGACAAATACATGAGTTATCGATCATTCACAAGAAACATCCTTCACCAATCGCCAAATTTTCGACTGTCCCAAATTCAAAAAGTTTGCCGACGACATTTCAAAATGCGATAAAATTGAAAAATAATCTCCTGATAAAGCAGAAAACATTGTGGGGAAAGGAGAAATTGTTCCTTATGAGCAATTTCTCTTTTTCCCACAATGTTTTCAAGAGTGGTCTGCAACAAAGTGGTTTAATGTCGTTACTGTATGGTAATGGGTTTAATTGGCTCTAGTATAACGCTATATCCGTATATTTCAGAAATGATCAAGGTGCTGCCCGAATTCCTGTGCGAAATCTGCAATAACATCATGCTCGAGCCCAAAAACCTCGCATGCAGTCACAGGTTCTGTTGTAGATGCCTCAAAGTTCACTGCGTCAAAACCGGAAATGGAAATGTGTTTCCCTGTCCAGTCTGCGAAAAAGAGATAAAAATAGACGGCGGGGAGGTTCCCCTCATGGAACTTCCGGACAAGATTCCAACCAATAAGATCATCGAAAAGCAACTGGAAAAATCCCACTTCATCAAACGAAGGAAGGACACACACCACTGTGGGTTTTGCTTTTCCAAGTGGAAAATTGAAGAGGCCTTTAAATACTGTAGAGCATGCGAGGAATATTTCTGCAGCGAATGCGGGAACCAGCACTGGCTACTGAGATCGTCAAAAGAGCATCGGGTTTGGCTGATAGAAGACATCAACGAGCTGAAAATAGATCCGTACGTGAGGGCGCACCTATCGCTGATGTTCAATGCACGGATCAAAGCGGCGACCAGGACAAATGATTCCAACGAAATCGATGCGGAAAAGTGCATAGTAACTGGAGCCTCGTTTTCACCAACTGGTCAGTTGACGGTGTTAGACAAGGCCAACGGAAAACTAAAACTGTTCGATCGATCGCTCGTTTTAAGATCACAGGTAAAGTGCGAAGGCCATGATGTGTTGGTGATCAACAAATCGCTGACCGTAGTCACATGTCCCGAGTTAAACAAGTTGATATTTTTCATCGTCGTGAAAAACACTATCAAAGAGGAGTTTGAACTAGAAACGGAGGACAAATGTTACGGGCTGAGTGCATATGATACAAACACTTTTTACACCGCGTCAAGTGGGAGCCCTGTTTCGATTCTCAAATTAACTCGATCGAACATTTTCGAACATTTCAACGTTAAAAGTGGAAAAATAGCGCTAAGCATGCCGCATTATCTAGCACACTGTGTCTTAAATGCGACATTTTGCCTATCCGATCTAGCCAACAAGAGTGTTAAAGCCGTTTCAGGCACGGGTGATGTCTTATGGGAGCGTAAGGTACAGGATTGCGGCGCAGTCGTTTCATTTGGGGACTACTTTTTAATAGGTAGGCAGGCTCGAAAGACGGTCGATGTAATTCGGCGGGACGGTCAAATTCTCAAGTCGCTATTGACAACGACCGACGGTTTGGCTGGTGTCACAGCTCTGAGCGCAGACAGTTGGAAGCTGGATCTAAACAACGTGCGTATAGCTGTAATGGGAACCAGCGACCTAATTCATATCTACACGGCCGAGGACCCCCTGTCGGAACTGGACTGGTCCCAGCACTCAAAGGGCTATACGCTCCAGGGATCTAGGGCGGAAAATACAGAAAGTAGTTCGTCGAGTGCTTGTCGTATTTTATGAAATTATGAAGACTTACAAGTGTCGTACCAAAGAGTTGTGTCTGTTTTATTTAATAAAATGAAGATATGAATTGTTGGCTTGTAGTAACATTGTTCTTTTAGGTGATTTTGATGTTTTTTCTCTTATTTCCATCCTTATCAAATGTTATCAATGAACATGAAAATGGAATATGTTGGTTAATATATACCAAATACGAATGTTTTATTGACAATTTCTCTATATGACAATTTCAAATAGTCCCGATTTCGATCCCCATCAGCACTAGTAGTTAAATTGGAGTGTTCAAAGTCAGGACACTTTAAAGCCATATACAAGTACAGGTGAATCTCAGGAAAGCCGTTTCATAAACGGAAAGTCGTAACATAGCGTTAATCCGGTCACGGAATATATGTTTTGTCAAATGACGACATTACCATAGTCTAGCTTGGTAAGTTTAGTTCCTGAAATTGGACTACAAATTATGCAAAGTTATTTAAAAAAAAGGAAATATTGAGTTGAATGTTCTTCCACAACACTCTCCATGCCTATATATTAAAGCAATCGGGTCACTAGTCCGGGTTATAACCTAAGAAGTAACCTAATCCGCCAAGGTGTTATCAAATTATAGATTAACGGATTACTGATCAAGTATACTGACCAAAATAAGTAACTCATACTGGGACCTATTTCTGTGATACATTCTTTTCCCGATGAGTTCAAAATCTAAATCTTACGATACTCTTTTCCTGTAATATCTTTTTAATTTCAAATTTATTTGAAACCTTCATTTCCCTTAAGTCATGTTGTGCCAAACATATAAGTTAAAAAAAGGACAGGTATACCCCCAAATTATTTCCGTTTAAGACTTTACTTTCCCTTTCATTCGTTGGGTTTAAACTTATCTATTTTACCTCGATTGTGATGGGAGCTTGAAGCCTATTAAATTTACTCTTGATGACTGCTTCCTTGATACTACAACAGTACTCACCCCGCATAACGGGGATTCGAAGCCAGGACCCTCGGTATAAGAGGCTGACGCTCTACCACTGCACTCCTGTCGCCAAAAGAATTGTTGGGATTTAACATCGCTTCAATGATATTTTTTATGTATTGCGATGCCGACCGGTCAATCTGTCGAGAACATCGATTTGTTTGTTTATAGATGGTCTAACGCCACGTCAACACTATTTCTGTTATTCTACAGTCTTCCTGGATTAAACAAGTACCAAGCAGGGTTCAATGCACTGCCTTGCCTAAAGACACTCTCACGAAACATCCATCGCTATCCAATAAGGCAGACGGGAGAGTTTGCCAAACTTGAAATGACTGAAAAAAAACCCGCTGACCTATGATGTTCAAACCAAGGACCTCCCGAGCCATAAAACCATCTTAACCACTGGGCCACGCAGTACCCCATCTCAACCTTTAAGTACCTTCATCGTTATTCGAACCCACACAGAGAGATGTTGTATACCCTAGCCACTAGGCTTCAGATACCCGTTTGAATTAACGACAGATGATATTGAATTCCACCGAAAGGTTATAACACATGAGATAATTTGCAAGTCTTGACACAATCATATGTTTGTGTTGTGTTTTTATATTTACTGAAAAATACGTAGAGAACGCATAATTTAGTCAGAACTTTTCAATATATCAAAGTATACATTTACGTTATGCGTTGGATTTCAAAACCACTGCAACACTTTTAGATCTGATTATATATATAGATGCATACAGGCTCTAAATAGTTAAATACGAACTAACTTAATGCCAGTGACTATTGCCCAGTACATCCCATACAACAGTCGCCTGCTATTCAGTTTTAAAGAAATGAAATTTTAATATTCAACTCTCTTCAAATCTTTGAACAAACAGCTTTAAGATCTACTCGACTGCATATACCATGGTTTACATTTTTGTCCAGTATAATTCTGACTTAAAGTCTGACATGACCCGATTGTATTGCATAAGCTTTAGTTACCTTTTTACGAATTTGGAAACATTGGTTTAAGCCATTTTCAAATTCATATTCCTCGAAACAAACCATATTCAACAATGATAATTTGATTTTGAAATTGAAATAAAACATAGTGACAAATAGGGAAGCTGTTCGCGACGCCGAGTATGTTTTCTTCTTTTGTAATGAATGTTTCCTAATACGTTCTGCGACGAGTAGGTTGATGTGTTCACTTTTGGAGCAATGTGAATTTAAACTTGACCCGTACAAATTTAGATTTGAACTAATCACGCTACAATAAACAGACACACTATAACACCTTCCAATTACAACTTTCTTACACCCTGGATTATATTAAGCATAAACATGGTGCCGTGAGTGGGCAAATGCTATCTTTGGATATATATACCGGAATCAAATATGAATAACGCAAAATTAACCGAAAGGTAAGTCTATCCTTTTAGTATCTCTTCATCTATCGAGGCATTTTTCCCACTATAAGACTAAAACAACGTAAACTATTGTGTTAATTCAAACGAAGGAAATGTGACAGATAAAACAGAAAGTTATATTAGAATATTTGATAAACAAATGTTTCGAATATATGGTCAAATCATTTTCGTAGATATGCCGGAAAGTTTTGAAAGTAATTCACCCATTGTTTTACCTACATTACCTTACCATCAAGGTTTGAGAAAGCCCCATGAAAAGCAATTTTTCATTTTACATGTAGCATGCTAATTTCAATCAAATATGGAAATGTTCCTTTCGTCGTTTTCGATTTAAGGTTACTTTGAATGGATAAATATCAAAGTGTTCTCTTTCTGCATATCATTTAAATGTGCTTGTTCAGAAGAGATACAATTTGTAACTCAATGAAATATACAATACAGTTTTTTTCTATTGTTGTTCTACTGATTCTATTTTTATTAATTTTCAATAAAGAATGCCTACTGAAAATATATTGATTCAGAATTTGTCAATATAACTAATTATGCACAGACGGTATGCAATGGATATTAAAACCTTCCAACGATTTTGGATCTGGATACTTATTTATTCATTTTATATATGCTCTAGAGACTTAAATACTAACTTATTTCACTCCCAATTGATATTCCTCAGTGTATCTCAAACATCAGTACAGAATCTATACAGATTTAAAGAAGTGAAATTTGAATGTCCAACTTTCTTCAAATCTGTTAACAAGCATCCTTAACGTGTGGGTTTTCCGTTTATTTACAGAATGTCCTCAGCTGCCCCTCTCATCAAGAAGGGGTCGTGGGCAGGTATCAAAGGTAGGTGAATATATCATAAAATAACCCTCTTCCAAACACACGTGTCGTCCTGAATTTTCAGACAACAGGCAAGATAGAGAAAAGGAAAAGGTAAAAGTTAAAAAGAAAATCTCGAAGATAAACCTCCTACAAGATAGAGTACAACGTTAGAAATGCAAAAGTTTCCCTAAAACAATCTACTACCAAACACACGTGAGCTATCGCACTAAATTTGCAGACGACAATTTAACAAGAATGATAAGAAAAATAAAAAAGGAAGAAATGATTTAAAGATATACCTCTAAGGCTCTTGCAAGGAAGCATACAGTGTTGAACATGCAGATTTTCTCATTCAAGCAATGTTTTATTTTTCCATGACACATGCAAAATACGCTTACAGCAGACTAGAAATATCCGTAGTAATATTTCGTATGTGGTTAAATACTTTCAGTACTTCAGATTGAGTTTTGCGCATAAACAACATTAACGACAGGTCCAAAATTCGTACTAAATTCGCAGACGGCAATGAAAATGCTCTCTTTTTTATATAGAAATAGTAAAAATAAACAAGATGAACATCTTGCAAGATAGAATACAATGTTAAGAAATGCAGACACTTCCATGATCAATGCAATACGTGTATTCAGCAGACTATAAATAAAGCGTTGTATTATTATTTATTTCGAATGTGGTTAAAGATATGCTGTACTTTAGAATGAATTTTGCGCATTTACAACATTAATGGCAGAGCAAAAGTTGTGTCAAAATTGTTTGTCATCGACTTGAATCTATAAAATAACAATGAATAAACTAATACTACACAAATTAGTTCGTTCATATTTTGCTCCATATGTCTGAATAAAATGGAGGATAATCACTAATTGTAGACCTTACGTCATTGATGTTAACGCAAAATTGTCGTCTGCAATTCTTTTTAAATTGGAAGCGTTCAAAAATCCAATATGGGGGAATGCATTAAATTTTAGACAAATTCGTACACAGTGACATTAGTTACTTTCAATTGAAATGGGATATGCTCATAAATAAACTTATTCACAAAGGTTGTCTGCTTAATCATTCAACTATTCGGCTGCAAATGACAAAGAAATGTTCATTTCTCATTCACGAAAGACGCCTGGTTATTATGTTGCTGTCAATATTAATGACAAGTTTAAACTCCATTTGAATTATCAAACTATATTTTGCAATTGAATTTAAAATCATTTAACAAATACACGAATAATACAATACGGTATATGTATCACGATCTATCTTTGGTGTAAGGTTTGAATAGATAAAAGTATTGCACATCCCTCCTTCCCTTTTCACTGCTGGTGATCGCTCTTCCGCACCACCATGGTGCTAACGACGTTGCGCATTTCTGCTAACGCTTCACGAAACAATACTGACAATTAACCACTTTGCTGCAAACGACTCTGGAAAATTTTGTGGGAAAAGGAGAAATTGCTATTAACGAGCAATATCTCATTTTCCCACAATGTTTTCTGCCCTATTAGAATATTATTTTTTCAATTTCATCACATTCTGAAATGGCGCTTGGTAAAGGGTTAAGCGTTTTCAGAGGGGCGGTTTTTGCTTTTTTTCTGTATTTCCAGACAAGAAATCATCAATTTAAAAACATGGTTCAACCCTTATTGGATTTGACCGCCTATATGTCAAGTTTCCGTTTTGAACTCGCGGAACTCGCTGGAATTTCCTAATTATTCCTCGCCGAAGGAACTTTAAGTTGCATCGTCCCGATACCTTGTTCGTAAAACCAGTAAACTATCATGTAATTTGCCATTTGCCATATCAACACCACGGTGTTGTGGTAGAGCGATCAGCAATCGTGCTCCTAGTTATTGAAGACGGGTCATATTATCTGTGGTCTAATAGTCTTTTAATGCACATACAACAATTCTTTAAAGAAGCCACATTGATAAAACAAAGTGTAGCTCGAAAAGAGCAATCTCTATCGTTCTTGAATTTTTTTCTGAATTTACTATTGAATAACACCTGTTACAAAATGGAGAAAAAAAAACACCACTTTTTCTCAAAGATGTTAAGAAAACAAAAGTTAAATAAAAAAGAGAACAATATCAATTTGAGCATCTTATCCTTTTATCACAATGATTTCTTTAGAGTTCCAGCACAGATGCAACAACGTTAGGTGCTCGTATCATTGGAATTAGAGGTCAAACAAACCAATGGACAAATACAAATAACTACCACCCTTTTAAGGAGCCAGCCTGCCTTTAACAACCACTACAGAGAGTCCCATTGTTAGATTTATAGTGTACATCAACTTGTGTTAAGCAGCCAACCTGTCTTAAACAGCCGCTTTACTCTGTCCCATAGGCTGGCCTCTTAACACAAGTTTGACTGTACACATATAACCCATTGGATATACACATTGTCTTGTAGAGCACTTTGAAGAGGGAAAGGCACGGAAACAGGTAGCCCGCAAGCCCAAGGAGAGGTACACGAAACTGTGCGAGAAGTACCACAAGTACCCTCTATCCTGTGTACTAAAGGCTTTCGAGCAGGTTACTATGGACTTGGCGAATAAGAAAATAGGCCCGGACCATACCAAGGCCCTGGCTGCGACCCTGTTAGTAAGTAATTATCAATCTTTATCTAAAGTTCTTGGTGTTGGACTGCATCAGAAGGAACGGGAAAAAAGGGCGACTATGCTGGTTCACCACTGTGCCTTATTTTATTTACATATATATCGGATTACATCGCGTCAACATTATTTCATTTTTATTGCGACGCCCGACTCTTGTTGATGATGGGGGGGGGGGGGCATACTCATTACGCCAATAAGGGCACGTGAAGCCAATGATCTGTATTAGATAGATTAATCAGTCGGGAAACAGCCCCAAGTGATATTCCAATTTCCGTCTTCGGGATTCGAACCCACAGAGAGAGAGAGAGTTCTGAACTCTAACCACTAGGCTACGGATACATCATGTACTTTACAATAATAAACTATGAAAGACAGGCGAGCAACAAGTCTTGGTTCTATGAATAGA
The DNA here is from genome assembly GCA_947846245.1 of Cerastoderma edule. Classification (NCBI taxonomy): domain Eukaryota; kingdom Metazoa; phylum Mollusca; class Bivalvia; order Cardiida; family Cardiidae; genus Cerastoderma; species Cerastoderma edule. Next base: position 3,966,690 of record OX401408.1, read on the forward strand.
GAAAATATGTGTCGTTCGAATGTTTCCGTCTCAAAGGTGCTTAGAAAGGTGAAGAGAAAATTTAAACGCCAAATCCAACTGTAAATGCCGTTAATTAATTTAGTATGTACAGTAGGCACATGAATGTGGAAAAACTCAAAAGCGATGTCACGCTTTGGGATTCTCAGACTGAAGTATATATCAATTCAGTGTTTGTACATTTAGAAATTTAAAACCAATCCAATTTTGCTTCCAATGACTTATCTTCGGTGCGTATCATATCGCATTGCCGCTATTGTGCAATTTCAAAGAAATAAGTTTTTGATTTCCATATTTTCTCATATCTGTGAACGAGAGCCTTTAAAGAAAATTTTGACGTTTCTCTGAAAATATCCAGAACCATCATATGATTGTCCTTTAGTCGAATCGTTTAATGGCTGAGGAGCAATTAGTCTGGATTCCATAGAAACAGACAGCTCGTCTCGATTCTATTTCTCCTTTCTTTAGTACAAATTGCAGAAACATGCCGTTTAAACGGATTGTCAATGATACAATAACTTCCTATGAAAAGCTATGTCTTTGAATGATGCACGTTGAAAACGCTTTGACAAAATAAAAATTTGCTAATGAAGAGCAAATTTTCAGTTTGTCAAATTGTTTTCAAATTACGTCTGCAGTTAAACCGTTGGAGGTTTCATAAAAGATGGGGTAAAAGTCATCTGCAACGAGACACAATTACAGTGAAGGCTATTTTATCCGGACCCCGATTATCCGAATGTCTCGCAATCCGAACGAAATTGCAAGGGAACGGAATTATCTGACCAGTTTGTTGCAGACAACTTTTGAAGACATTGTGGGTAAGGGAGAAATTGCTCATGACGAGCAATTTCTCCTTTTCTCACAATGTTTTTTGCCATATCAGAAGATTATTTTTGAATTTCATCACGTTTTGAAATGTCGTCTGCAAACTCTTTCAATTTGGGACGGTCGACAATTTGGCGTTTGCTAAAGTGTTGTAAGTATACACGTGCATACAGACCGTTTATGTCTTAATGTGTATAAGAACATGCTCTACTTCATTAGGCCGGATGATTCGGTAATCCGGACATTGTGTTGGGAACGGACGTGTTCGGATTAACGAGACATCACTGTAATTGCCTTTATGACACAGTGGCTTAGTTTGATTCACATACCAGACATTTTAATTATATCTTTCTCTACAGATATGTGAGATTGGTTTTCTATTTCAGTACAATTCATAAGAGACTGATACATCCTTTATGAAATTCGACACATGTTATGCCTTTTTATTTAGCTTTTCCGTTCTATTTTTAAGAAAATGCTTTGTGATTCGACTATTTTAAACATTAATCTAATCAATAGTTGAAATCATTGTTACATTTCCTGTTTTATTACAATTCCGGATGACATAGTCAACATGAAATGTTATAAAACATAAAATGTAATAAGTTTTAATAAAATGATTGGACCAACGTTGCATTTGTACGCTCATCGTTTCACTCAATTGTTTACACTTAACATTGGAAATCTGCTTGGTTTCTAAAACGGACTGACTTAAAGCGATTTATTTCAAAACCTGTTGGTAATCATTCTGTGACAAGAGAAATTTCGATCGAGGGTTACTGTATGTAGATACACAACGCACCGTTTGTGTTAGAAATAATTGACAAGTTTTATGTAAAAAAAAAATTATAACGATGTTTAGTAACATGATTCTATGTAAGGTCCCTTTCTAGGAGTATCACTTTGAATTTAGAAATTGGAAAATTGGAAATCTTTCAGTTTAAAGGCAAGATAATTAACTCTTGTCATGTAGGCCACCGTATTTTCTGTAAAGAACTGAAGAGTAACTTCCCTCCCATATTTGTTCGTTGGTAATCCTTCTTTACCTTCAACTCTGTTTTAAATATTTCAACGTCACTATAGACCATAAATAAGATACTGGGTATAAGGCACCGGATTTATCAATTGGAACTACTCGGGTATTTCCGTGAGCTGTGAAATACAGTTACAGTGTAGGGTTACAATTTTTCGGGTAATTCGGCATCCGGCAATTAACACAATTTCTAAGCGTGCACGTTAAGATTTCAATGTGTATGAAATTGTTGGACATCCTTTTAAATACTTTTTTATCATTAACTCATACAAAATGGCAAAATTGTTGTTGTGACATGTAAAGTTGTTTCCTCAATCAAATTTAACAACTTTTAAGATTTCACATTTAAGATCTATTTTTAAACACGAAAGTGGAATGACGTCATTCCGCTGGGAACCAATATGGCGTCATCCCTATTATTTCAGAGGTGTTTTCATTGGATAAACCCGATGTGTTCAGATTGCGGATTTATGTGTTCTACTGCTCACTTCTACGTCCCTCTAGATTTACACAAAGTAGTCCGCTGGTATAGGTTGGTGATTGTACACTTGTAATGTATTTCCTCTATTTCAGAAAGTGGAGTTCATCACTGGTCTAGATATGACTGATAACTGTTTGGGCGATGAAGGTATTTTCCACATCGCAGATTTAATTCCTGTCAATCAATTCATCACACATTTAGTAAGTCTTAGTTTCACTTTTGGTGTATCATTCATCGTTTGTTCTATAATTCAGTAATGAGATTAACTAATTCCCAGAGCCATTCGGCTGCTATCATAGACACATAATGCTTCATAAACGTATAGAGCAAACTCCTCAGAACGATGAATATCACCATGCTATACTAGCCACTGTCTTAACGTAATCTAGTGGACTCAAATTAATCTTATTTCCGTACAGACACGAGCAATCTACGAGTATTTCCGATCTTTATATTTTGTGTTCTAAATGACACGTATAAGATAGAAAAGAGACGCCTTCATAAAAGTAGCTACATCGTTTCTGATTCAAGCCAAAAATGAAAACGGCATTCGTTTTTCGTCGGCATTATTTTAAGCAGCATGATTATGCATTTCATATCACAATTTGAGAAGTGCTCTATAGCGTGACGTATATTATGACAATTTTAAATGTAGTAAAACATGACTTTGACCAGTCATTAGGAGTTCGCAAATGAAAAAGAAAAGATAAATAGAAAAAATATTTTACTGTCCAGGATAAAATGGTGTCCATCTTCGGTATGTTGGAAGTGTGCTTTCCAACAGCTCGTTGTGATGATGTGGTGATGTAAATACATGTTCTGATTTATATAGATAGATAGATAGATAGATAGATAGATAGATAGATGTTTATTAACTTAAACTTTTACAAGTTTCTCGTTATAACATATAGATATACAATATAATATACATTCACATGATCAAGGCACTCTGAAGTTAATCTCACAACATTGTTTAAACAAATCAGGGAGGATAATCCAAACTATGTAATCACATATCATTATAGGATGTCGACATTTTGAATCGATCTAACATGAAAGGCTTCATATACATATTTACCAAGATTTTTTACTATGTTCTTATTTTTTTTATTGCACAAGGCTTATGAAATTAAAAACATTGCGAAACTGATAATAATATGGTTTTATATATTTCTTGCGTAATTCTTTATAAAGAGGACAAACGATGACAAAATGAAACTCATCTTCAATATCATATATACAGAGTGTTGCTGACAACAACATAACCACAGTCGGAATGCGGGCCCTCGTCACGGCTTTGTCAGAAAACATACGCATCACCAAACTAAATATATCAGGTAGGGTTGCCTTTGGAAATTTCTGTCGAGTGCTGGTAATGAAATTGCAGTAATAAAATCGCAGTTATAAAACTGAAATTATGTTGAAACGATCTAAAGCTCCATCACGAAATACCAATCGATAAAAGGATTTTATTTCTAAACAACACGAAAGACAACTCATGTTTACAGCGTTAATAGTAAGTGACTGATTACCTCGCTTTGTTTGATCTTAACATCCGTTCATGCATCTTTTTTCCAAATGTTACAGAGCAAGTCCCTATTTTTGACAGATTCGACATTTGTATTAGTACATTTACGAGAAAACAATGTTAAATGCTGATTATCATAATTATTAATTAAATCTTGTTCAGGAAACGAAATGAAAGAAGACGGTGGTAACATTATTGCGGAGCTTCTAAAGGTAACGTTCTTGTATTTGTTTTAAAAATATAATAAGAAAACATCATCAACCCTTCAAACCCCTTTTTGATTTGCCACTTTGTGGGAAATGTTGAAGAAGCCACTAGAAACCAAATATGACAAAACAAATAGATTGGTTCAATTGTGCAAATCATCCCATATTTCACAGTGAATTTACCAGTTTCTATCAGTTATTATTAACAAAAGCAATCGTTTTTCATGCTATCTTTAGTTAGGACCTGTCATAAGGTCCAAATTTAAGAAATGCTTTAAGCAAATACTTTACATCTCTCTTTTTCTTGTTATCAAAAACAAGATCATTAAAAGACCGCTATTGTATTGTTATAAATAATTATTTTTTGAAAACAATTATGAAAACGTTTGTGACAGGAGACATTGCTGGTTCCAGCATGCGTCTTCCGTCACAGCTGTTTCATCAGTCGTATTTTTAAGGGTACATTTTATGAGAAAATACATTTTGTTTGTTTGTGGTTTTATATTTCTGCAAGAAGTTTACACGAATTGTTTGTTATAATAAAAGGAATAAAGGAGATAAATTGTTTAGAAAGATTAAACATAGGAATAGCTGATAAACATAACGCGAAATAGATTCCCGTATTTGCTCGCATGTTAATGCTATGGATTTGTTTTTCATTCGCGTGTGATTTGATCCGTTTGGAAAATTATATACATTCGCCGGAACAATCGCACGTATATTATAAACGATGTACAAACTTTTTATCTATGTCGTCCACTCATGAACGCTCAATCTAACATTTTCCTTACACAGACACGGACGGGTATAATAGAGCTGAAGGCTAACGGTATAGGGGTGGGGGAATCGGGTGGTGTTCCCATTGGTCAAGCCCTCGGTAAGATGCCATTCCTTAACTATTTTCTTGCTTGAATGATTAAGTAAATAATGTTGATAAGTATTGATAGATAGATAGATATGTTATTGCCTGAAATGAACATTTGACAATCAGTACACAGGTAATTAACATTCAAGAAATAGACCGTTTTCTTACTAAGCCATAATGCGGGATATATTTCCATGTAAACACATAAAACGATGACTAACCTATACATATAAGGATCTAAATACACATTTGCATATGATATTTTTGTAAAATAAGTGTATGACAAGGTAATTGAAAGTTTATGTCAAACGACCTGTTTATCTTTATTTCCTTTATTTCATATTTTAGCCGAAAACGACACTATAGAGGTGTTGAACTTGAGTTGGAACCACATTCGCAACAAAGGTGCAATAGCTATCGGACACGGTTTAAAGGTAACGTAATTAACTCATAAGCATATACTCTGAAAGCACCATAGTGTCAAGTCCTATTTCGTTCCTTGTTGACAAAATAAACCGTTTTAATACTTCATATTATCTACAAGACGAGTTTACTATATCTTTACAAAACTGTAACAAATGGGGTGAGATGCTTATAGATATTTTAAGGCCAAGGCTATGATTAAAGGTCAAAGGTCAACATAGATAATTTGCATTGTAAAAAAGTGGGTGGGCTAATGAAATATTGCATTTTATCCTGTCACTAGTGTCATTTTGGGACCGATAACAAGGTGCCGTATAACATTTGTGATATCCGGCACTAACCATGTAACACATGCACGTGACGATTCATAACGTCATAAGAACGACATGACGTCATGTTAACACCATTCTCTACTTATTTTTTTCTTTTATTCTCGTGTTTTATTGACACGTTGTTTGTTTGAAAGCATACATAAAGGTAAAAGGATAAATAGAATAGATGGTTGGTGTCTTTGAATGGGAAAAGTTATCGGACTCGGCTTCGGATTATTATCCGTTTCGCCTGCGGCTCACCGGATAATATTCCTAAGCCTCGCCCGATAACATTTCCGATTCACGACACCAACCATCTATTCTCTATATCGCAGAATTTTGCACCGCGACATACCATTTTTTTCCTGATGAAACGCATCACAACAGAAAATTATACACATGCTTATACCTTATACTAATGCAAACATGTTGAATCAAGGTCAGCCGGCAAGTAAATTTGCAGCTGACCTGTGATCCAACCTGTTTGCTACTCTGAGTATCTTTCCACAACAAAACCAAGCAGATATCTAAGGTTTTGGCAAGCAGACGACATAAAAATCTATTTTCAGAAAATTACCCAGCATTCTTAGGGTTAAGTCAATAAATTTTATATGTAAAATACATTCTTTGACATTTTATATAGTACAATCAAACCTTACATTAAGGCTTAGCACGATAATTGTTTGTCTCTTGAATGTTCACTACTTATGTACTGATGGGCCTATGACCTTATGTATCAATAAAGTATCTCTGTATCGTCTCTCTAAGACTAATACATGTCTACGTGTGCTGGACGTATCATGGAACGGGTTCGGGAAGGAAGGAGCGAAGGCCGTGGGGGAGGGACTGATGACGAATACCAGCCTGACAGAGCTCGATCTGACCAACAATAGGCTAGAGGCCAACGCCATGTCGGTGTTCATGATATGTCTGAAATATAACACGGATCTCCAGGTCTTAAAGGTAACCCTCGGAAATCCGAAACCCATCGAAATACAGAAGTATCCCTATCTCCACATAGAAAGAACACGCTTATGGAGTGATATATCAGACGATGACAGTGTTAAAGATGTTTAAGATCTGTCTGAAATGTAACAAAAATCTTCAAGTCTTAAAAGAAATCCCCGTAACGCAGAAACAATGCTGTCCTTATATAAAGAATTTAACATAAAGTGATATATCTAGCCATAGCAGTCTTCATGACCTATCTGAAATATAACATGGATCTTCAGATCTTAAAGGTAATCCTCGAAATTAGGAAAAACCTCGATATTCAGATGTATGTCTATCTTTATGCTTATGAAATGGTATATATGAGCATCACGGTCATATAGATAACATGCTATGCAGTGGTATTTCTGACAACGACGGTGGTTATGATCTGTTTAAAATGTTGTGCTGACCTTAAGGTCATAGGGAATGTAATCTTTGACTTTCAAGGGATACGGCACTGACCTTAAGGTCATAGGGAATGTAATCTTTGACTTTCAAGGGATACGGCACTGACCTTAAGGTCATAGGGAATGTAATCTTTGACTTTCAAGGGATACAGCACTGACCTTAAGGTCATAGGGAATGTAATCTTTGACTTTCAAGGGATACGGCACTGACCTTAAGGTCATAGGGAATGTAATCTTTGACTTTCAAGGGATACGGTAATTCCGTAAACGTAGGCGTAAAGATACAAATCGCCATTAGTATCATAATGCGTTTTCAAAATTGCCTAAGCTTCGAAGAGAGAATATTTATGTTTGCATATGTTTATGGCATTTCTAGAATCATTTCGTTTGATACGTTGCATAAAGCCAAGAATTAGCAAGAGCAACTTGAAATAAGCCGATACTGTTGGCATGTTTTACGGCAGGAGATTTAAGACAACGGCATTATGATAGCTTTGAGTCGGTTATCTTTTCAGCTCGGAAAGAATCCCTTTAACAGTGAAGTAGCCAAGTATTTACTAATGATGGTAGACCAGGCGGAGTCGAGTGCCTTAACAAATATTGAGTTAGATGTAAGTCTCTTCTTGTAATTTGAATTTGAAACTGTTTCAATAACCCATTCTCGTACATAGGGATTCGTTAATTGCAGAACATAGAACATTAGGTAAAAAGAAATAGCAAGAAATATTATATTTGAGATGTATGTAAAGGCTATTGTGACGAAAGGATGCATTTGTCATAAGTTTGCAAAGTAAACATCATGAAAACGAAATGAAACGTCACAAAATGGCGAAAGGCTATGAAGCAACATATGCAGCCATTTTGAGAACTAGACAAACGTAACATTGGAGATCTAACAAAACAATCTACAAAACATAGTTTTGTGCATGGCCATCAAATCCATATTATATTTATGTCATCAAATTCAACCATTATGTTAAACGATCTGTCGGAGTTAATTTACTTTGCAGATAAACAAAACAACACAATCTTATGAACCGTTTTCTATAGACATTTGTGCTTTATGAATTTTAATTACAAAACAGAAATACGTATTTCAAACACCATATGCTCCTAGCCTTAGTAATATGTTTTGATTTGTTCTTTCTCATGAAATAATTGTACCGTATGACCATGACTATGGATTGTAACTGCATACTATTTTGTGCAATATGTATCAATGATTGTTCGAAATACAGGAGGTGTCGGTGGACGAGGATTTCGTAACACTGCTCCAAAAGCTGCAAGCTGATCGAGCCATAAGCGTCCGTCACGGTAAGGTGGTGGGCAAGGTACCAGAGAAGGAGTACGTCCACCCGCCACTTCCGCCCCGGGACCCCATGGAGCTGATGTTCGAATTTAAGTACGAGAACGGGTATCGAACCTTGGACCTGCTGAACAAGATGGACAAGGACAACAACATGGTGCTGGACGAGACCGAGCTTAAGTTTGGACTCAGGGTGGGTTTGTTAAGTGATCTGTGTCCGGGGAATATGGAGGGGGTCACTGACTTGGACTTGTTTCTTTATATGGGATTATCATCAACATCATTTTAACATTATCATAGCTTTTATACGGCTTTTCTGGATTTCACCAGTAGCCGTCGGTGCTCTGCAGTGGCTAGCAATATCAAGTATATCACAAAAACAGTTTTTATCAAATGATCAGAATTGCATCAGTAATGCGTGTGGCCCAAACACGAAAAAGCCTGTACTTAAAACAATGCAAAAGTCTATAAGAAATCCTTACATAACCTACAACGGGATGCATCGATTAAATGTCAGAAAAGAAATCGACACCAGATGAAACTTATGATTATGAAGAACAAACAGGTAAATTTTTATTTGAGGGTGAAAGCATTCTGACAAATGATGAAAATGTTTGTCACATGCCTTCATGAGATGCGTTGCCAAAGCCATTATATGAGAGGAGAGGTGAATGCCGTTGTAATAGTTTGAATTGTATTACCCTTAAAATACAAGAAAATCTTAACTATCAAAACTACCCCTTCTATGTAAGAGTTCACCTTTATGATTGAAGACCTTGTTTCTGGGCCTTTTTTTATTGAAGCCCTTGTTTCTGGGCTAGCAATAAGGAAATTATGGAGGAAAGTGGTACAGGGGTTGAGCGTCGGCCTCCGGACACGAGGGTCATGGGTTCGAATCCTGCGTTCTTTCATTAATCCACACTCGGCGCGAGTACTGGTTATGGTCCAGGAAGCAGAATCGAGAGATATTATTCTCTGTTGTAAAAGTAAAAACTTGTTTCACAATCAAGTAAGATAGACAAGTTTAAACTAAATAAGATAAAAAAAAGAGTGGGAAAGAACAATAATAATCATGCTATACAATGGACTTTTCCGGTTCTTCAGAATATTGGAATTGATGTGGATGACGACCAAGTTAGAAGCATCTTACAAAGACTGGATACTAACAACGATGGCGAAATAGATTATGGGTGAGATGGTCAGACTTTTCAGATAGAGATTAACTTTTTAACAAACACGAATATAATAAAATATAGAAAGTAAACATTCATAACCAATTGCTTTGATGGCTTTTAGTATGGCAGGTATCAAAATTCATCTCGAAAATTAATTTTGATTTAATCTTAGAGCCGTGGTTATCAAAATATTCATGAAATCAAACAGCGCTACGTTGTTTTAGTTCCGGAAGTGCCTAGGTTCAAAGGAGTCGGACATGCAAAGAGCATAATACAGAATCTTTAGGGATGGATTTCACAAGCTTATGATTGTATTGGAGGTCTTGATCATATGTACATATTTAGTAAGGGATCCATAAAGGATTCTGCAGAGTCAGACAAAGTATTTAAACGGCATCAAATGTTGATTAAAAAACCTACAAGTCCACCATGTTCAGTCTAAAACTTTCTTGACAAAAAAGGCTTTTCAAAAAGTCTTCTTCTAATGATAAAATTCACCAAGCAGATACCAAGTAAGGAATTAAATCCAACTTCGATATATAAAATCATATACCTAATTTCAAATACTTTATTTGAAATATACAGGGAATTAATGCAAGGCGAAAAAGAATTGGGCGCAAGACAGAAGCGCCATGGCAACTCTCAGACCCTGCAGAAAATCAAGACACTAGCTAGCACACTCGTGAAAATGAAAATTGCCAGTCAATTAAAACAACAGGATCAAAGTACAAGCAAGGCGGATTCTGCATTGGACACGTCGAAAACCAGTTCGGGTAAAGGCGGTAAGAAAACGAAGAAGAATGGTGGTAGCGATTCTGGCGGAACTTAGTAACATTGTTTCATACGTGAATCCGGTACTTTAATTAAGTTATTATGTTTATCGACGGGGTATAACGGGTTGTAAAACCCATTATTCCGTAGGCAACATCGTAGTGGCTTGAATGTTGGATTATCAGTAAACGAATATGTGTGATCTTAAAGGAGGGTTTTCACCTCGCTTAATTGAGGTGAACTTATTCTGGCTAAAAGGAGTAAATCTTAATTAAGAATGTATCTTTTAATCAATAAGTGTGATCTTTTTAATCCCTGTTCAACGTGCATAGTTTATGATGATGGATTCATACATCTTGCAATAAAAGAAAATCTTTTTTTTGTGGGATTGAATGGTAATCGTTTTCTCTAGATAACATTTCGCTGCAGATATTGTCGTGAGTCGATATCATACCATACTGACAATAACAGCAATATGTATATGCGATTTAAAGCACATTTTTATTATTAACATTATTAACACGTGCCTAAAAGCATTATGAAATAAGCCCATGTTAAGTACATTAAACAACTTGAATGAGTCGAACATTTATGAATTGTGTTTGTTAAGATTATTATCTATTGAGATAAATAAAGCTTATATCGATGCTATATCACTTTGTTCTTTATTATAACTGCTTTGTCATAGAAGCCTATCACACACGGATGGGTAAGGAGGGTTAGGTGTGTAACACTAGCCGCTTAGTTTCTAAATTTGTTGAAATTGGTTTGACAAATGTCCTTTCCGGCGTTAATGAAAACTATGTTTGACAGACTCACTTATTGATTCTTTAATTTTTCATATCAGGACCATCTTAAAAAATGGGGTCTTTAGTATGAGACCCGACATTGTATGTATTCTATTCGATGTTTGATAATGTTAATTGGACATGATTTTTAGCTTGTACTATTGTTTATTTATCGTCATGTTGAACAGTAGAAAGCAACTTGGAAAGAATGTTGTGTAGTATTTGGGAAAATTTTACAAGACCATGGATGGATAACCTTCACCATATGACTGAATAATGTTGAAAAGGGTATGAAACCTAATCCAACCAACCCTAACTGTTCCTTCAGGATGCCAAATATTTTGTTTGCCACATTGTTCTTTTGAAAAATGACCTTTCCTAATGTATACGCGATAATATCAGAGACAAGCATTTTAGTAACATCTAGGAAAAGAGCAAAAGTCAGAGTAGGTGAGTCGATCAGACCCATTTATTTCTCCATAGCAATTAAAAAGAAATTCCGCGTGTTTTACTGTCACACCTTTTAACGGAGGAGGACAGAATAACAGGCGCCAAGGAAAATGATACATCTTTTTCAAGTATATCCCCGAAACGCGAGTCCCGGTGACAAGACGCTTTGTAATTGGGCAATAAGACAGCATTTCGATGATCGAGATGCTCCGAATTTCCTCCAGGTTCCGGTAAGGTGTAAAACGCGCGTTGGTCCCGGTCCGGAACGGAACACTTCGACGTGACAAAATATTTCAGCTCCGATCAGCAAAAATCGGCGATTTTTGACATAAATTGTGTTTCATGGGGCCGCTCTAAAATCTTTCTTGAAATTTCTGTGAGAAGACAACACAATGGTGTGTCGGAATCGAGGTTTATGGTGCTTCTTTAATGTTTCGAGCTACTAAATTATTCATAGAATCCGGGACGATCCGCGTTTAGGCTTGATAGATAGAAATTTCTCTAGTTCAAACGCTCTGCCTGAATCACACTATGGAATTTGCTATTGTCGCGTAGCCGGTTTCTAAAATGTACGTTGTATCTCCACAAGAAAAAGGAATGCTATATGGTGATTGGTGATGGCCAAACATGATGTTAGGAGAACTTGTGGACACACCTTTTTACCATAACTTGCATATTTTGTATTTGTAATTCATTGTAACAATATTGGCAATAAAATATGTTCAAAGTGTATGAGGTTTGGTGGAACAATGACTTTTGATATCACGCCAATATAACATCATAACGGTAAAAAGCCTTTACACAAAGATGTATTAGTTTGTTTTAAACGCAAAATATTTCATAAAGATTAAAAAACAACATGTATCTCAAATAGGTTAATGAAAGACATATGGTGTTTTAACTTAAGATTACCTCAAAACTGTGTAAATATAACATTAAAGCTTTACAAAGCTTTTGGACAAAGAAGTAAAACTATTTCGTTTTTACATGCAGCGTACTCTAAATGCGAACGACTCTACATGTATGTATTTTAGAATGTTCGTTTTGTCATTCTACCTACTTCGTAAACATTATGCAATGCATTTTCGTTTCTAATGAAAATCGAAATGTCGATACCGGGATTTGAACCCTCGCTGAATGATGCCATGTGACTTTATCAGGAGGCTTCAGCCCTTTTTTAAAAGCTCCAATACGCAGAAAGGACCGTGGCGATATGAAAATTTGCATTGTTCCACACAGACTTTCAACTCCGATAAATGAATAAATGCATGTTAAATGATTCACATTTAATTCACTTTTCTTCAGTTCACTGTGTTGTTACAGCGTATGAATTAAGCTTTAACAGTTCTATTTATTCAAGCTTAAAGCGTAAGCGTCCGGAAACACCAACCCAAGGACCAATATACAGTGATTTCTCGTTAATCCGAACACGTCCATTCCCAACAAAATGTCCGGATTACCGATTCATCCGGACGTATGGAGTAGCACATGTTCTTATACACATTAAGACATAAATGGTCTGAATGCACGTGTATACTAATAACACTTTAGCAAACGCCAAATTGTCGACCGTCCCAAAAATAATCTTCTGATATGGCAGAAAACATTGTGGGAAAAGGAGAAATTGCTCGTCACGAGCAATTTCTCCTTTTCCCACAATGTTTTCAAAAGTTGTCTTTAACAAACTGGTCAAATAACTCCGTTCCCTTACAATTTCGTTCGGATTGCGAGACATTCGGATAATCGGGGTCCGGTTAAACGAGGCTTCACTGTACTTGCATTCCACAGGACCAAAGCATTGGGAGCCACTGTGACAAAAAGTGAATGAATATCTCCTCATAAGATTATCTTCTTTTTACCACAATGGTTATGTTTTGCTAATATAGGGTTGTCGACAGTATATCCGCCTTTTACAGCTTTTCTGGATTTCACTAGATAGGGCTCTGCCATGTCTTTCCCAAAGAATGCTCCCACGAAACAGAATTGTTTAAACAAAATTTCGTTAAGAAGAAGCGTTATTTTCTTCGACCATGAATCTTTCCTCGCCTTCAGTTGCCATCGCTTTCTAAAACAATATGAAGGGATGTGTTTAAGTTACCCGGTTTAAGTAACCGCTGTCTGATAGAAAACCCTCCGGTGACATTTGAGTTGTGTTTGCTCGCGACCGCGACGTATCCCGTGGAAATTTGAATTTCATCAAACAAGCCCTTAATGGGGATCATGCAAAACATTGAATTAATGAATTAATGAATTAATGAATTAGTTATCTCTGCTCGGGTATTGCATATCTTCCATAACCGCCTTAATTCTCTTTGTAGGGTATAACAAACCTTTGATGCAACGTAATCGATCCTGATTTATACTGTTATCCCGGAGACACATTCGCAATACAACTTGCGTTGGGACCAGGGGTGAGGAAATCTGATTTCAATACGTTTGTCCGTAAATGCCAAATTATTTTGTGCACTTGTCAGCACAATGAGTACATGTCAGTAACAAAACCCTGTGTACTGTTTCAAATTTTAAAAGGAAGATCTTTAGATGATTTTATTTGGTAAATTTACATGAATTTTACATCGCGTCAACATTATTCCAGGATTACCCCATACTCAGCTGCCCATGATTGCTATGTTCAAGCTGGGCGGAAGCATCGGCATTCCGTAAGTCAGCCGGGAGACTGCCTCACATGAAAGTCCTAATATCCTCCCCGGGAATTGAATCCTCGCGAAGAGTGGCCATGTTATTCCAGGTTCTGTACTCTAACCACTAGACCTCGGAAACCCTTTTTCTGGTTAATGACTCTTCAAAGTTATAGAGTAAGCGAAATGGAAATAATGCTTTGCAGGCAAATGTATCCTCGGATGAAGAAATAAATTAAGGTTTTTCTTGTTCTATCATATGAAAGCTTAAAAAGTAACTTTTGATTTTCGTAGATCATAGATAGTAAAAATGTTAAAAAGTACATGTGGAATGGTATGCATCTTCAAATCGATTTCAATACATTTCACTGCTATAGTCATAAGCTACATTAGACAATGGGTCTAATGTAAGAAATGAGTTAAGTGTTGAGTATGTTTTTGAAGAAAGCATAGAAGAACAGAAGAGTTTTGTTTTACAAAAGGAGAGCTTGCATGTCATAGACATTCTCGATTCGGCAAGTTGTTTCAAAATGTCGTTAGCTGTATCAGAAATGGTGGGTATACTTAATTGTATAATTCGAAAATGGCTATTATGTTAAAGAAAGGCGTGTGATTGTCAAATGCTTCGACTTTCTGTTCATACACAAGTTCAATCTTCCAATCGATTACAGAATCGTACAGAGTTATGTTCCCTCATCGAAAATAGCGAACACATGGCCTCACATTCGGCTACCCCACGACTGCGATGGGTTATTGTGATAGAGCACTTGGGCTGGCATCAATTCTTTACTACGAGGTTTAACGCCATTCCAACGGTTTTCAGTTGATTTGTGGAATTCCTGGGATTTGATAGTGCTATGCGAAATCGGTTTTCATTTATTGCCAACCAAACTGTCACTGAAAATATAAAATATAGTATAACCCAAAAGGTTGTTCTATTGCTATATTTTATTCATTATTGATAAAATAATAATTTCATCATGTTATGCTATTGTGTCCTCTGCAGATACAGATTCTAGTGAATGTTTGATTAAAGGCACATCAAAGGAGAGGAGTACAAATAGATTACTGAAAAAATATATGGAATTCTTTTATTATGTTCATAAAAGTCATGAGAATTAGTTTAGGAATGCATTGAGACCGTATTATTTTGTGCTTGAAATATAGAAGTATCCAATTCAATCATGTTTGTCAACAACCTGTTTGTTTACTTATTCGAAATAACGAATTCTGATTGGTCGGTTCAAACATTTGTGTATCAACTGTCAAGGTGAGGGGTGAAGAATCACACAATTAAACTGGTTAATCTTGGTTAATTCTTGTTGGCTTTCACGTTTAAGTTGTGCTGATGGGGTTTTTTGGTTGTAACTATTTGAATCTGACCAAAAAATTACCAATTGATATAGTTTTATACAGCATTTATCTCCTTTCATGTGCCTTTAAGCGTAGACCGCCATGACAGCCTATGTGATCTACATGTATATCAATAAGCGATCAGAACCGATAGACATCCGAATGAAATGCTATAAATTCAGTTGAAAATGATCAAAGGTTTGAGTGGCTTTGAGTGGCGTCGTACTCAATTGTAAATAATACTAGAGACGAAATACCTGCTTGTTAAATATATTTCTTAGATTGCTTGTTTGGAGTTCAACGCCGTGTCAATTTCTTTAAATTATGTACGGCTTTCCTGAATCACCAATTTTAGCTAGGACTATAAAAGAAATCTTACCAAAGAACCCTAAAAAAAACAAAGAATACCGGTGGGGCTCAATCCCGAAACCCGCTAGTTCTAATACCACCACCCTAACAAGTTGGCCACTCAGGGCGTGTGATCGATTCCTCCTTGTCCAACAATACTTCAAGCAGTCTGAAGCAGGCGTGGAACACTTTGATTTTGGTGTGTAAATTGATAACATTGACCATTGTGTCCCCTTGACGAACGTATATTTTCTCTCCTGATACCCATGACGGCTTTTACAAACTCAACAAAAAAAGACTAGGGCTCTTAAACGTTTAGCCAAAGGAAACTCCAATGAAACTAGAGGGACATGTGGGGCTCGAACCCGGTACCACCGGGTTCCAGGACAACCATCTTATCCATTGGGCCACACATGACACTTTATACAATATTTTTTTATACAATGACAATAAGGACAAGAATAAGTAATTGCAATATTTCAAACAACAGTATTTGCGTGAGCTTACCCAACATAGTCAAGTCTGAGACACGTCATCGGTCTGCTATGAAGTGCGTCAAAAAGCGGTGTTATATTTTACGGCTAACGCAGTTAGGATCCACCAACAGATACGCATAGTTTACAATAAAGTGTGAAACCATTCATGCACGTGTCGTATTTAGGTTACGAAACAAACTGAAAGCTTGTGGAGAAAGGAGAACCTACTTTGCACTAGTTATCACTCATTTCGTCATACTGGTTTCTCATGCCATTTATTTTACTATCGGTGCACTTCGTTTATATGGGGTTTCAAGCCGTGCCAACAATATTTCAGTTATTTCACGGCTTGGTGCATTTTTGCCAGCACTCGACAAGGTTATGCAGTGTCTCACCCAGTGTCGCTGGTAAGGATTGAACCTGGGACCCCGTTGTCACAATTCCTGCCCCAAGTAACCACACGGCAAGATCCTCCACGCAATACTTACATCCGACCAATGGCGTGAAGGGTTAATCAGTTTTCCCCCTCCTTGTGCTCTCGTTATAGCCGGAGTATAATCAATTCGAAGATCATTAGGAAGTGGTTAATGGAATTACAAAGGATTACAGACAAGTTGCTGGGACTCCATGGTACCACATATAGTTCTCAATTCATCCAAAAGGGGGCCCCTATAGCTCGGTGTTGCAGAGATACAGTTTTAGGAGGTCGTCGGTTCGATGCTCTAATCAGGACCATCTTTACGTACGGGGTTTAACTCGGTGCCACCAGTATTTCAGTATTTCAACAGTTTTCAGTTATTTTACGGCCCTTCTGGATTTCACCAGTTCTATGTAGACTTCTGCAGTGTCTTTCCCAAGGAAAGTCAGGAACCATGCTAAAGTCAAAAATACAATGGCTGAATCACGGCTTCCACTCATTGCCTTCTAATTGGCAATGCGGTGGAAGAGCTACATAATCCAAAAATGACAAAGGACGCGTGAATTGAAGGTAATAGAATCGTTTTTCTAGTCGAACTATACATATGACTAAAGCACAATTGTTGTAACGACTTCCCAGCTTTGAAGTCTAGCTATAGCATTATCAGGAAAAGCGACCTATATGGGGCAGAGGGAGAATATGTTTTGGAGGGATGTGTGTTCAATATACTAATTTGGCCATACTAAAGATTAACGGCTTTACTTTTTCTTTTCTTTCTTTGTAATGAGGATGAAACCAATTACTAAATGCATTATCTTTAAAATCGTTGGTACAAACATAAAAAAACTATTTTATCAACAAACAAAAAAAACAATGTTTCAAACGGGGAGTGTTATCCAAGTTGAGTAATCCGCCCCATATATGCAAAACTTGCTCCCTTTTCTAGCAATTATCGAGGCATCAGCTAATTAAAACGTGGATCCACTTTTTACCGACCATTTCGGTTTCACTGACAAATACCACGTGGTCTCCAAGGTACCCCGCCTGACATTTAAACCGGCCATGGAATGGATCCCCGCTCTATAAAGAGCGCATAAAGCCTGGTGCCTTTGGCATTTAACCCATTACCAAACAATAACGAGATATGACCAGTTCGTTGCAGACGACTCTGGAAAACATGGCTGGAAAATGAGAACTTGCTCTTAACGAACAATTTTTCCTTTTCCAACATTGTTTTCTGCCCTATCGGAGGATTATTTTTCAATTTTATCTCATTTTGATATGTTGTCTGCAAACTCTCTCAATTTCGGACAGTTGAAGGTTTTGCGTTTGGTAAAGGATTAACCCTTAGAATGCTGGGTAAATTGTCAAAAAATAGAATTTTGTGTCGTCGTCTTCTTTTCAAAACCTTAAATATCTGCTTAACTTTGATAAAGAAAGATACTCAGAGTAGCAAAGAGGTTAGATCACAGACCAGCCGCCAATTTACTTGGCGGCTGGTCTGGATCTAACATGTTTGCATAAGCACGAAATTGGTTCTCCAGCACTATAAGGGTTAGACGCAGTCTGTTCGCCGGCGCCAAAACCAAAAACGTCGTAACTCCTTCATTTGAATGAAAAAGTTGCGGTGCTTTAGGTTTTGGCGCCGGCGATTGGTGGCATGGTGTGGTGATAGCCTCGTTTCGGCAGCTGATTCCCTGGAGACCGCAGACGTATCATCTACAACGAAATATCAAAATGAATTGATCGGATCACCCTTTGTGTGTGCGTGTAGTGTTTTTAAACTTTTAAGTGATAATCTGCACGATGAACGTCTGCTCCGAATTTGAAGGCTTTACTGATTTTGCAGACGATTAAATCGTGTGCAGTTAATCGGACGAACATTTTGTACACAGATGTGAGAGTATTTGGACATCAGAATTTGAATTTCTTTAAAGTTGCTTGTTCACAGATGCGGGGAAATCTCGGAAGTCAAATATTATATATCTTAAAAGCTGCTTTTTCAAAGATGAAAGGAAATTTGGGGTCAAATTCTAATTTCTTTAAAGCTGCCTGTTAACAGATGTGAGGAAATTTGGAAGTCAAAACTTAATTTCTTTAAATCTGTTTGGTCAAAGCTGTGTGGCAATTTGATTGTCAAATCTTGATTTCTTTAAAGCTGCTCGTTCACAGATGTTAGGAAATTTAGAAATGAAATCTTAATTTTTCAATAGCTATTTGTTAATAGTTGTGAGGAAATTTAGACGTCAAAACTTAATTTCTTAGAATCTAATTAACAGCAGTACTGTTGTAAGACACGCACTGATTAATTGCAATTCGAAGAAGAATTAGTTCGCATTGACGTATTAGAGCATGTTACGGTAAATACCAAAATTTCAAACGACTTTTCGATGTCCTTTGTCAATCATACAGTGACATATGCATATGTTTGAGCATAAACGATACTTACAGAACACTAATCTAAAATACCTATTTGGCATCTTTTACCTATCCAGACATTGTCATATGCATGCGCATGCCTATAAACAGAAAAGATGCTTGGTACAATTTCAGCCCTTTTGTATGGCATATGTATGATCATTAAATATTCATACCATAATTTCAAATGACCAAATAAATCGTGGCACATTTTAGGGTCTCAAAATAATTGTTTACCACTTGCAAATGTCATGTACATAGTGTTTGATTGTGAATAATAAGGAAAGATGCAATAGTATACTGGTCAAGAAAACTTCGGATTAAGATGTAAAGCCAAAAGCTTCTCAATTGGAAGTATGATTAACCCATTGACAAAGTAACACTGTAAAAAACGATATACGTACGAAAAACATATTTAAGCGTTGACTATAAAAAGAACTATTGTTATGAGCAGCTCTTCAGCCTCATGGTTAGAGTACATAACTTGAAATCACATGACCCCACTCCGGGCTCAGAAGTGACTTGCCAAAGGCCAGTCCCACGACACCAGAGATGTATGTTTCCAGACAGATGTACAAACCAAAAGAATAAACGAACCAATGAGTGATTAGTTGTTTACATTTACACGAAGTTGTTCAAGCAATTTGCGTAATCAATTCCAAGGCTGTTTCTCGTTCTAGTACAGGGCATATTTAAAGGGCATCTTCCCAGTTAGAAATTTCTTTAAAATCATGCAATTCTCCCAAAGATTGAAAGTCACATCAGCGTTTTGGGTTCCTTATTCAGCAATTCCATCGATACAATTTTTCCAAAATCAACAGGCCTAGGCCTCTTCCCATTTTAAATGCTCACAAAAGGAAATTTATACCATATCAAACAGTATTATTTGGTAAACCTTTGGCCAGATTCAAATAGTTATCACAAAAAAAAACCATCAGCACAACCTAAACGTGAAAGCCAACGAGAAATAACCCAGATAAGCAAGTTTAATAATTCAGAATACCTGATTCTTCACATCTAACCTGGCTACGCGATACAAAAAAGTTTAAAAAAACCAATCATAATTTGTTATTTTGTATATGTAAACAAACAGATTGGTGATAAACATAATTGAATTGGAGACAACTATATTTCAAGCACAAGATAACTTATGTTAAAGGAGTTTACTTAATAGGGTATCAGCGCATTTGGAAGTTAATTTTCATGACTTTCATCAACATTAAAAAAGAACTCTATATATTTTCAGTGAATTATTTGAACTCTTATCTTTTCGTGTGCCTTTAATATCCATAAGCTAATCTTTGGACTGATATACGACATGCTAGTAGTTCTGTTTAGCTTTGACTGACCATATCGGGCAGTTAAGCATCGGATTTACGTAATTTTTTATGAGCCAGAAACGAGAGAAAAACTGAAATAACTTCACTACGATTGAAGCGATGTAGAACCATATCAACAAAACAAATAAATAAAGAAAAGATAAACAAACGATTGTTATAGTTTTTTTTTAGATTTACATGAAACTTTTTCTAGCAGTATACGTAATCACATTACCAACAGTCAAGTTTAGCGCTGCAGTCATTTTAAATCCCATTTGCGGGTGAACATGCCTGTAGAGCGCAATCCATTACCGTACGCCACCACTGGCTAGGTGTGGAAACGGACATAAAAGGCACTCCGACTAATCAAATTAAAAGCAAATTGCTTTAAGAACCCGGCCCCGTATTCTATCATCGGGTCTGAGTGACAGAGAGCAGGTCTGTACCCTTGTTTCCGAGGGAATACACATATACAGACGCGTATTCCAGAGGAAAGCCGTACGCAAGCGCTCCAGACGCGAAGATGGTTCCCTGGCTTAAAAGCAATGCGGACAGTGCTGGCTCGGAAACCAAGCGCTTGTTGGTTGGTGGAATATATGCGTTTTTTGTGTAAGTCAAAAGCTTATTGGACCAAATGCGTAAAACTTATCCATTTTGGACGCAAAAGCGCAATGGCGTCCGAATGAGATGTTTTCCGTCCAAAATATTTCGTATTCATAATACATCCAGTTTTTACTTTTAACAATGCAATAACTGTGAAAATCTCTTACAATTCAGATTAACTCACATTAGAATTCGCTTCCTTGATCCATAAACGGTACTTGCAAAAACAAGCGCATTTACGAAACGTTCCTAGTGTTCTAGGGCTATTGTCAAAAATCGAACAGATGACCTTGTTTCTCGAAGATGGCAATATTTTCTTTGATTATGCTCTCCACGTGTACTACCGTAAGATGGTTAACAATCTATACTTTGAAAGTATTTCACGGGGTTCTCATTACTAGTTATATATGTTGATATGAGATTTACGGGTCTTGCATTGGATAACGCTAATCCAGAGCCAAGTTCTATAACTCTTGCATCTGATCGGTCAACAATTGACGACGTCAATAACATGCCAATCGGCAGCTTTTATCAGTTAGATTTGTTTCTGAATTGAAGTTTAGTGAAAATGTTTTCCGTTTAAACAACTACTTATCAAATTCAAATATCAACTTATCAGATGGAACTCAACATTCTTATTTGTTAATCGGAGGTCATAAATAACTTATTGTATGTCGACACTGTTATACGTTTTACGACTCATGGTAAAATATGACATTAACAAATTAGATGGCAAAAGAAACCAATCAGAACTATATTACAATTCAAGACAAAAGCCGATTTTTTGGCTCAGAAGGGACCTGGATTAATCGTTGAAGCGGCGGACTTTGATAAGAGGTAATTAGCTTAATCCATGACTCTATGCCTACGATTATATCCGCAATGAATGTCTTTTAATGAAATCTGCGTAGGTAGTGTTTCTCCGCCTCTGATGAACCGAGCATTGCACTGTAACTTAAGGATTGTTGACGCGATGTAAAACTCAACGGATGACTAGTAAAGCTAAAATTGCAATGGAAAGTTTGAGTTTATCGGTTATACCTTGCGTCGTCTGGGTGCAAGGCCAGCGAATTACTGAACACTAGTTTACCCATAACTGATGGAGCAAGTATTTCAAACACGATATACTTATCGGCTTAGTTCACTTTCGTATCACGTGGGTTTCAGAAATGTCCAGCCTTTTGACATGCCAGAGGATGAAGGGACTCTACCACTCAACAACACGTTGGACTGAATCAAACAATAATATCGCTCTACAAGCAACTCTGGGGAACTCCCTTGTGCAAATCGGAAATAAAACAACGTTTATATGCAGCTCGATTCATCTAACCGTATGTCTAATGTATGGTTTAACAGTTGTTACTCTTTGTTTTCTTTATATCATATCAAGTGTGTTTCAGATTTGTCCATACCAATAGATGAAGGCCCTTAACCATCCAACAACCAATGTGGGCTGAATCAAACATAAATATCGTTCTAAAAGAAAGTCAAAGACTTCCTTCGTGAAAATCTGAAATTGAACCCTAGCACAGAGGTCATAGTGGAAACTAGTCGAAGAAGCCAACTTAATATGCAGCTTGTTTCATATATGGGTATTTTTAACGAATGGCCCTACGAGTTCGTTTCTGTTTCCTTGACATTTAATACTGTTTTCGTTATGTGACAAACAAAAGTGGGTTGCCAACTGATAAGTTACACTTTTTAAGATATATGATATAATTTGCACCAGCAATTCACGAATACACAACCTGCCTGGCACCACAAACACTCTTTTTACAAGTCATGGTTTTATCCAGATTACAAGACAAAAGAAACATGGTTTGAAAGCTATTATTGACACATATTTTGGACTATGCTCTCGTTTGGTCTCCAACCCGCATAGCTTCATACGCATCCCGTTGAAAATCTTCCACACAAACTATGGTTAGAAAAGAGAGGACTGTCGTATATCAGAGACGAACATGAAACAAATATAATTATCCCGAGTATTGTTTCACGAGGCTTTCAATTGTCGATCGCATAAAGCTCACTTTGTCAGAAGGAATCAATCGCGTTTGAAAGGCACTAAAAGTCCGGGATGCTTTAACTTGAACGCGTTGGGCCATGGGTAAATGAGGCGAGACGGGCACAAGAAGTTTTGGAAACAACATTGTTTCAGACCAGGTTCTTTATTTGTTCAATGGGGTCTACACTTACCCGATTCATTGCTCTCGTGATTTGTCTAACTGATACATGTTTGGCTTGGTCTTTAGTCTTTACTAAAGAATTTACACATACTTAAGTTAAAAGAAATTGCTCATATTTCGAAATTTAGAAAGAAAATATAATAAGTCTCTTTGAGGCGCTCCAAATGACATGTCACATTCCAACATTGTACTTTCGTTCTAGAAAAAAATCGTTTAAATCGATTCGCTACTTACATGCACGTCATTTAATAACATGCTGCCACTGACCTCTAAAATTCGATGAGTAAACAATTATTGTCAAGAAAGAGGCCTTTCAAAACATGACAGAATTCGTCACCCACTTGCACATTTTAAACACTTTCAACAGATTATGCTGACGTGGTTTTGTCACGGTGCTTTTTATCAGAATGCACATAAAATGAATGTATATTATTCTCATTCGAAAAACTCTTTACATACATCATGCATAGTGTTGCTAAGTTTTCTTTTGGGTGCATACTTGGTATTAAACAAATACAATGTTGTCTGCCGATATTTACTTGCTGGCACATGGCTCCTGTACTTTAACCCATTTCCATTATCCCAATTTGTCACATGGTCAGACTTACATTATGGTGATTGCAAACTTTTACAGCATTGGCCAAAATGTTAAAAGATATGATGGTGTGTTGTGTCAAACATTAACGATGTTAATAAAGTCTTCAAAATGAAGGCAAATTGCAAAATCAATTTTGCTTTCTTTTCCTGCATGGCTTTTTGTGCGGTGAGTTATCCAAGTGAGCAGAATTATTTCAATACCCTTTCCACGTTTCATCCAATTCACCGAGTGTTCATAAACTATATCAAATGATCGAAATTCCATTTGTACGTATGATTCACTCCAAAGATAGCTCGACGGAACATGTTCCATGTACCAAAACAATTCATATATCTTTCATGCAGTATATATATCCCTTACTTTTTATCAATATTATACATCATCGTTGCTTTCCTCTAATTACTCCAGCTAGAGCTGTACTTAATTCTGCGATCTCACATTGGAAGTTTATGATCGAAAAGATCATCTGATTGGAATATGTTTAGTATGAGTTAAAACACAAGACGTGTATCGAATAATTGTTTTGTAGTTACGAGTAAATAAATACCGAGGGTAATAAAAGACTTGACCTTTAACTTGTCAATGAAGCATTGGAAAACTCCGCGCAGGAATACTTCCCTTTTTTACACTACAGTACAGTACCACTGCCTCCATAGAAATCACGTGACGACAGATACAGTCATGTGACCCAAACAATATAGCGCAAACGCCAAAGAAATGGGTTCTTTATGGTTTGATTTAACATGCCATGCTTTGAAAATGAATGATGAATCAAATTCATGCAAATTGACAATTTCGTCATTATTACCAGTCATGACGATGTAATTTGTTTTCAAAATGTGTATTAAAGAATCCACCTTTAGACGAACCTTTTTATAACGAAAGTACACTGTTGATGGCCGTTACTTTGAAAGCATGACCCTATGTACTTTGTTGCTTCATTATATCGAATAAACCTTTCCTTTGTTGGCTGTTACGAGAACGTGTTGCGAACCAACAAGAAAATAAATTAAGGTTGCAAACTGGTTTGAGTGCGATTTAAGCAACTTCTGTCAGCTTTTATATATAAATATATTTTGCCACTACTTTTTTTGTGATGATTGGGCCAAAAGAGTCAAACTTCTCAAATTGAAAAAATACTATATTCATGTTCCGATTCAAAATTTATAATGAAAAAAAATACAATCCTTCCAGATCTGGAAGGATTTTTTCTGTGATAGCAGAGAGCTCCTAACCAAAATGAAAAGGGAGATCACTGCGAAGGAGAATGTGTGTGTATGGGGTGTGTGAGTGTGTCTGTGGGTGTGTGTGGTGGGGTGTGGTGTGTGCGTGGGGGTGTGTGTGTGGGTGTGTGTGTGTGTGTGTGTGTGTATATATAAGTGCGTATTTGTCTATGTGCATGTGTGTTCATGTCTATATGGACAATTGCCTTCCAAAGTGTCTTAATCACAGCCTGAAACAAGCTGAGATTGGGACATTTTAAAACCTTACCGACAAAACTATTAGGTAATTGAAATTGAAAATTGAAATTGTAAAGTAATTAAAATGTATCCTCACACAACTTCCCTTGATTAGTAGGAAATAATATGGGCCGCGTCACGCGAAAAGGGGCACTCGAACATAAATGAAAACCGCTGACTCAGCTCTTTCTTAGCGCTATTATTCCAGCATCTAGTTACGCCAGTTATCATTTGTATTTATTTAAAGGTAGAAGAACTTGATGTCCTCTAAGATGGCAAACAGTGTAACCCCAGACCAGCCGCCACGTCGGTGACGTGGCGGCTGGTCTGGGGCTACACTGTTTGCTATGTCCGAGTGCCCCTTTTCCCGTGACGTGGCCCATATGTTATCGTTTACGAACGTCAGCCATGAAATAGGTATTATTCAATAATTCTGGTTTTGAAAAAGTCCCGTCGTTTTTCGGGAAATAAACTGCAATAAATCACGAATAACACGACACTCGCAGGGAGGAAAAATACTAACTAAAACATACCTCTGGGCTAAAACACACGAACTTGCGCTTTTATTCTTTTATCATACGAAAAACGTATCGTCGATTTTGTCGTCTTTAAATATTCAATTACGAGGCATTTTGAATGTATGATATTTGAGCCATTTTGTCAGGCTAGAAGTAATAAAATGCAGTCATATCAAAATAATTTAATCAAACGTTTTCTAATATTTCCAAAAGAAAATTTATTTAGAAGAATTTCGATGTAATCATCCACAATTCATAGATGCTGTATGTACAATATGAACCATTCTGTAAGAAAAGTATGAAACACAGAACTACATTTTTGAGACAGTTCGATACATAAAAACGTTGTTCTTTTTTCGATATCCATCAACAGAATGTATTTGTTTAAGGTGAAATTTGATCCAAAGTAAATCCAAGCAGTATCATATTATGATTGGATATTTGTGATTACCAATATGGTAGTTATATTTTAAGATGCGATTAATACATTTCCCTTCAACTCAATTCAAATATCTAACTTTTATTCACCCACGTTTGAATTTGTCAGACGTATGAGTATAGTAATACAGGGGCCCGTTTTACTAAACAACTTACGGAAAATGTTTGCGTAAGTCATATTTGATTAACATGGATAATATCTTCAGTGAAAGTACAATATTATAATGTGACACTCGGAGAGACGATTCCATTGATGTGTTACTTTGCAATATTGCTTTGCCAAATATTGAAATAAAAGGACTTGTTGTTTTAGACTTACGCAAATCTTAAGCGTAAACTGTTTAGTAAAACTGGCCCCAGGAATATTACATTCATTCACATAAATAATAGTAATGTACATGTATAAGTTGTAAGGAAATAGAGTAGCATGGATATAACGATGTTTTGTTATATAAGGCTTTTTACCATCGCGTCAACATATTTTCAGATATGCTACAATGCCCGGCTCTTAATGATGGAAGACTATCCCATACTCAACTGCTTGTAAATGCTGGTCAAGCATGGGAAGAACCATCCTAATTCCGTTAATTAATCGGGATACTACCTCTCATGAAAATCCATATGCTGTCTTCGGGATTAGAATCTACTTTGAAAGGGCAATGTATATTGTGGAATAACAAGAGCTGTTTACACACATATGACATTATCTATCGCACGTTACACGTGGCGGTAGATCAAGATTTCGTGCAAAAATTCAACAAAACCACCCATTCTTTTGTTATGAAAATCTAATAAATAAATGTTATTTACCTAAATACTCTTTTCACGACTCGATCTTTTCCAACAATGAGTTGTTCTAGTAAGTTGGTATGCAAAAGGAGAAGTCAGCTCAAACTAGTATGCACACCTATATAAACACAAAGTATGTCATATATGCACGCTTTTCATGGGCCGGATACTCGTTCGCACTCGGCAACATTCGGCCATACCCGGTTGCTTTGTGCTTGATATAGGAAGGTTTCGCTGTTAAATGGTCACAAGAAGGTATTGCTTTGATGTCGAAAAGCTGATCAAGGATGAATTGGTGCCAAGCTTAATAGTATTTTCTTTTTCAAAACCCTTTTTTATTCTTTTTATTTCCAGACTAAATTAAAATTAAAATTGTGTTATACGTTTTCATTGTCCAAAACCATTTAAAAATAAACCATCTAATCAACATGGTTTGCTGGTTGATGCTTCTTTTTAATGGGATCTCTTTAACATACGTGTGGCACTACCCTTTGGTTTTAGTTGAGTTCATACAAGCTTTTATGCGATACCTTTAAGTCGGTATCTAATGAAGCTTCTTATAACAAATATAGGGGGAAAGGGAGCACCGCTTTCATTTTCTTTGTTGCGTCTTCATTCAGTTATGTTCGTACAAAAAGATAAGGATTAAATCATTTCCGACCAATAAAATTAAAAAAAATTACACAAGGAAAGTGAGTTAAAGATTGTTTGTTTTCCTCATTTTTCATTTATTTGTTTTAAAAAAACGTTTTGCAGATAATATGTCAATATAAAGTAGAAATCTCCCTTTGAAAATCGTCAATGCAACGTCATAAGTTTGCAATTCATTCATTTCAATGACAGAAATTTAAATTGTACACTATACATCATCGGCGCATCTAATAAGACACGTTTAGGAACCATCATAACAAAGAGATACATACAATTGTAATCATGGGCAAAATTGGAAATGTGCTACAACAGTTTTTTGTGTAACATGTTTAACAAAGAAAGTGTGCTTTTTTTTATTGCGTTGCTTTTTTCAGCGTCTGCCTTAAGGACGTTGTCGGTAGTTTTTTCTGCACACTTCATCTGCGCATCAAAGGGAGATAATAATCAGTTACCGAAGGGGTACTTGTAAAGTAGTCGGATAAACGTTTTTATTCGGAAAAAATTTACTGTATTCAATTTTTTCAAAGAATAGTCATACTATCCATAAAACTATAAAAGGTGATTAACACTATTATATATTTCTCATGCATATTGAACCCCAAGCTTCTATTTTTCAAGTTTAAAGTTATTTTAGTCGTTTTCAAAAATGTTTTTCAAATACGGTTATCATGGAAACTGTCATTTTATAGAAAAACTAACCCGTCAACATGTAGTTTTTTTGCGATTTGTTTTTCAAGATTGAATTTTGCTTCACATACTGAAAAATAAGAAAAACTCTATGAAAGGATTTTTTAAATATCTTCATTTAATTGTTCTTTTGTGTTAATAAACCTTTCAGAAATTATTTTATTACCTTTGAAGATAGTATGGTCATTTTAACATTTTTGCCAGAAGCGATCACCATGGAAACTGCCATTTAACGAGAAAACTAACTCGTCGACCTGCATTTTTCTTTTCATTTCTGAAATCACAATAAAAGTTTAAATAACATATTTAAATTTTAGAAAAGTCTATGAAAGGATTATTTTGTTGTAAAACTGTAGAAAATGTCCTTAACTCGGATGGTCCAAGCTGTATTATCTACGTCTGGATCATTCCGACTTCGTTTGCCTTTGCTTTGAATTAGGATCAGTCAAAAGCTCTCCCATTGTAGAAAATAGATTAACCTTGCCATGTTGGTGGAGATGTTTTCGACTTGCGTTACAAGGATGAAACGTGAATCGATAGCCAGTCTGGGTAATCAATCTTCGAGGCGTGCCCTTTGCTACCCTATCTACTAACGAACTTTCCCCCCAACATGACATCCTAGTCTGAATGAGAGAATGGTCTCAGTACATACTATATGAAGTCATCGTCAAACTACAGCGCTGTATTACTTTCATTTTATTAAAGGAGATTTTGTAAATTAGTTTGTCTGTTAGTATTTGCTGTATGAGATGTTTTTTAGGCATGGGAAGAGTTAAGTACATATAAGTAAGAATAATATGTTATAACAATTTGATCATCATCATCATCATCATTTTGATCATCATCAATATTATAATCAATATTATTATTATCAATATCATTATTGAGTATTTCGAATTACGATTTGCTATAAGGGATGCTTTGTTCAGCCTTGGACGAGTTAAGTACGAGTAAACGAGAACATTTAGTAATAAGATTTGATCAATATCATCATGATTATTATTATCATTAACAATATCATTTTATTTCATTTTATTCTTTCTTATCCAAACTATCATTATTACAACTATCACTATTGTTATTCTTATTTCTATTTTCTTGATCATTTTCTTATCTTAATCATTTCTATAATTGTTGAAGTAGCAGTAGCAAATATCAATTCCATAAAAAGCATTTGTGCAAGAACTGCCTCATTAAAATGTGCTCCAATGCTAATCAGCCATATATCGTTTCCACTTAATCAAATGCAATTAAATACTGATTATAAATACACCTTATCTTAGATCTAAGCAGATGACGTGAAATTCGAATTTCTCCCAGTTTCACCCGACCTAGAACCCACATTCTACCCGACCCGGTGTAAACAGTGTAAACAGTGTATGACATTTCCGATCGGTAAACCTTTTACTCTGATTATTTCAGAGTACTGACACACTTTTATTAGAGATCGCGGGACATACAACAATGAATAAATAATGAATAAACAATGAATGAATAAAGCATGTATCTATATGTTCGTGTAGACATGACTTTAATCACAATCTATTTATAGAAATCAACAATTCAGAAAAACGAGACAAATGAAAATGACCGAATTTCGTGCAAGAACAATCATATATCTTCAAATGTTGATCTGTTATCCAAATAATGAACTGGGGCAATAGGCTAAGCATTTCAAATAAACTTTTAACAACGCATTCTTTTGTTATTAACTTCTTTATTCGGCTACCAAAACCTATATTGTTGGTGCTCATCAGAACAGTATTGTTTAGACGATTCAAACGCGCAGGCTAATAGATAAAACAGTAATCAGTGTATCTGGAATGAGCATTAGCCAACTCTATTTCCATATCGAACTAATATGTTCGTACTTGAGCGTTTTCGTACCCCTATTCACCAGCTGGGTACCGTTTTACTAAATGGTTTACGCTTTAGATTCTCCGAGACGATTCTAATGGCATATCACATTGCAATAGTGTACCTTCATTGAAGATACTATCCAAGTTTATCAGTTATGACTAACGCAAATAGTTTCCTTAACCCTTTCCCAATTAATGACGACATTTGACTACTTTGTTGCAGACGACTTAAGAAAACATTGTCGGAAAACGTAACGAGCAATTTCTCCTTTTCCCACAAGGTTTTCTGCTCTATCTGAAGAACATTTTCCCTTTTCCTCACATTTTGAATTGTCGTCTGCAAATTCTTTCAATTTGGGACTCCCCAAAATTTGTTGTTTGGGAAAGGGTTAAGTTGTTTAGTAAAACGCTACCCGGGCCTGAAAAGAGGCCGGTATAGAGAAGCGTGTCCCAAATCGATAGTCTCGTAATTACAGGTGTTTCGTAGAGTTACACTGAGAAGATATTATGTTAAGAAATTGATTTTTCCAGCGCAAATTAAATTCCTTTTCAATTGTATAAATAAATAGTGGCGCGTTTGTAAATACTGCCCCTTCCGTATCGACGCTTTTCGTGTTTGGGCACCCTTCTTTTGTTCGATATTGCCTGGGGTTGAGATTGCAAGTAGGGTTTCGGTCTTTTTGATAAAATGATGTTGGGACCAGGGTACCGTTTTACTTCACGACTTAAGGAAAACATTTGCGTAGGTTGAAACTGTTAAACATGGATATTATATTTAAAATGAACACCACAATGGCATGTTATACGTCATTGAAGGCGTCTCAGAGAGACGATTCGTTTATGTGTTACAATGCAATATTGCTTAGGACAATGTTGAAACAAGAAGGGATGTTGTTTTGAACTGACGCAAATCTTTAGCAAAACGGTACCTTGAACTTTTAAGTTGCATGTTCAAATATGAGAAAAAGGAAAAGTACAAATTAAATGTCTTTGAAACAATACAGTTTTTGTGTCAAGATTAATTTCCCATTAACTCTCACAGTGGCTATGTTAGATGCCTTTTAGAAAGACGTTCTTCCTTATGAGCAAATTTCCTGACTTTGATAGTACGATTCGTATATATAAGTACCATTAATATACATACAATCGAGTTTTATTGTGGATACATTGCAATAAAAAGAAAAGGTTGGGTAAAAAACAAACATGACACAAAATATTTATCAAGTTTAATTTCGTAGTTTCATTATCAAAACCAAATGACTAGAACGCATGACTTTTACCTCATTGTCAACCAGACGACACTGGTCTTCTAAATGATGGAGTCGTTTCTCCATACAACAATACACGTGTTACAAGCAGAAAATGAAAAATGTCCGTTTAAGTACATTGTAAAGTACGCCATAATTGCATTTGTAAAGTGTGTCAAATGAAGGACGAACTCGTTTCGAAATAGCTTCAAAATCGTCGTCAACGTAATTTGTATACATTTTCTACATCGACCGTACATATCGGAGTTGTAATATAACAAAGGAATTGTAATAACTATAAAACAATCTGTTTTATTACAATTCCGGTTGACATATGTAGATTTAGTTTTATTCAAAGCATTCAAACAGCTTACAAATCACCATAACCATGCTTTAAATTTTCTACAACGTACGTATGTACTAACCAGATTTGTCATAAGCCACAGAAATTGTAAAAACTATTACGAAACCTGTTTTTATTACAAATCCGGTTGACATATACATTTAGTTTTATCTAAAATCTTCAAATACATTGGAAATCATCATTATATGGAGTAATTTACAATTTAACTTCATTGCGACTCCTATTTTCATTTAGAAGACACGGCGTTCCGGGTAACAAGGGAAAATACATTGCACTTCTATGTAGAAAAATTCAAAACAAATAAATATATAACAACAACAAAAAATATTGCAGTAAAATAGGAATGACCAGATTTGTCTGAAAGAAAAACATCTTCGATGGACCCCTAGTGTACACGGGAATGAGTTGGGGTATGTTATGACGAACATGCCATATAACATCTGCACAAAATATTATTGCTAAAACATGTCGATATAACACCAAAAAGCAGTGGCATATTGACTTTAACTACAGGTGATTCGTTCGACCTAGTCGAATTAAACAGATACTTAGTATTCTAGCGATTTGCATATAAAAGAAAAGAGCAGACAATCGTTTGTTTTTCTGAATCATATTGTTTTAGTCAAACAAGCTGTCCAACATTTGATTGTAAAAGTTGCTAACCATAATATGGACAGACACTACACTAACACCAAAATTGCCAAGTCCACTGTATCTTATATAAGAGTTATACATCTTACATTTTAATCAGTTCTTAATAAAAATGTCAAACAATCATTGTTTTCAAATATGACTTCAAAAGATTCTCATGAATGTAAAATACTTATCAATGCTAAATAATGCACTAAATCAAATATATGTATTGGAATCGTTTGAAGGTGTGTATTTTAAGAAGATATCGAATGCCTTCAAAACTTTCTCTTATGAAAACATCAAATGTATCTTTGCCTCATTGGTATCAATTAGAGTTAATTCTGTAACAGAAACAATATAGGCGTAAAGCAAGAAGACATATCGTTGAAAGAATTAAGTTTCAATTCCAAGAATGGTTGCATGAAAATGTGTGTAAACTGGTTCATGAAACCATTGCATTAGAAATATAATAGGAATGCATGGTTGCAGGAATACAATAAGCAATTTTTTTTATTTGGGTTTTACATCACATCAACATTATTTCAGTTATGTAGCGATGCCCGACTCTTAATGATGGAGGAAGACCCCATACTCAACTGCCCATAAGGGCTGGTCAAGGTGGGTAGAACCATCGGCATTCCGTAAGTCAGTCGGGAGACTGCCTCTCATGAAAATCCATATCCCTCTCAGGATTTGAACCCACAATAAGCAATACATAGATACCCGAATCAATGAATTTGTCATAGAGGTTAATAAATAAACAAGAAAAAAATGAGTATTTGGAGAATGGAGACTTTCATAAATACCTTTGTATGAAGAAGTAAACAAATGAGTTAAATGAAAATGAAAAAAATGGTAAAATGAAACGAATGAATGAATTGGTTGATTAATCAAATGAATGATGGAATGCTATGGTGAATGGTGTGTTAGATTGGTGGGGTGAGTGTTTCAATGAAGTGCTAGGATAGAAACAAATATATATAAAACGAAATGCCCTGTAACCCTTTTCGTTACTTCGTAGAACAGAGGAAAAAGGGCACATTTAAAACATTTAAAATGAAAAGATGTAAATATTGATCCTTAACCGTATCTTAACGTACATATTCTAGCAATTCAGCAACATCAGCAAGAATATATTCAAATGGGCTTGTTCACACAAGGACGATGTGCAAGTCAAAATAAGATGTCCTTGAAACAATACTGTTTTACGAATTGTGGTATACTGTTAAATTAACATTAGAATCTGAACTCAAAATTAATTTAGAATGTGTCGATAAATTTGATTATGCACAAATGCCATGGATTGCTTAACCGATGCAATGCTTTTGGATCTGAATATATACTTATCCATTGTATACGGGCTCTTAATATTCTTATAAGAACTTATCTTACTTCCTATGGCTTTTCTTTACTACGTCTCATGTAACAGTTCAGCTGATATACAGTTCATAAAGAAATATAATCAAAGCATTTGTAAGATGACTGATTAAATGTTAGCATAATTTCAAACACACCGAATGCCACAAACCATCCTAGAATGTCGCAAAGAAATCTATACATGTCGTAAGTTGGTTGGTCCATCACATCATTTTTCTTCACGTTGATGAATCCGCTGAGAAAGTCTTATTAAAGTACTTTAATCACGGGATAAATTGCCCCTTAAGAGCAAATTATCCTTTTACCACAAATGTGTCTTAATGTTATAATGAAACACGACTTATTATTTGTTTCATATTATTGTTTGTCATGTTGTGGTGTGATGCTTTCAATTTGGATCAGTCTAAGATTCACCTACGTGGGACGAACGGGTTAAGGAATAGCGTTACCTTGCGTCCGTAAGAGATTCGTGTCTAACCAGACCACAATTCGCCGACAGCGGGTTTCGCTCCCCGTGCTAAACACGTCTCCCGTCGACTTTGATCATTGATTAACAGCGTTGCAGATCGATAAAATTAATACAAATAATTAACCGTCGGGGACACTACTCCATTCGTGTACGATTGCATCTGGTAACGAACGCACCTCGATAATCTATCATTAGTAATCCTCATTCGCACTCAATAATCATCGCACGTGTATGATATAATATACCAGATACAAAATGGAAAATAAATAGAAATGAGATAAACCGACTGACTGTTATTAAACGGCAACTATTACTGTCCGAATGCACTTCCAGTTTTATGATTTGCGCACGCGTTTAATGTGGGAATTTTCACATAAAACCCTTGCGCATGTTCAAAATGTTTCCCTTTACCAAACACGAATCTAATACTTAGGGGTTGTAAGAAATTGTTGACAACATATAAAATCATATTGGCTTAAAGACATTTTTTCTTTTGATTTGAATAAATGAAAGATTGTTATATTTATTTATTATTATATTATTTATATATATATCTATTTTATGTCAACATGAGCAATATCTACTTTTCCTACGACGACTATGAAACACCTGTGCAACCGTCTCTAAGATTCTATGTTTGGTAAAGGGAAGGGGTACAGACATGATTCAATCGTTGCTTTTTTCAAACTACAGCCGTTGTGTACTATTTACAAGTTAATGTGTATATACATGTGTTTAATTGCTCTAAATATTGTAAAATAGGTATGTACATTGTCCCTAATTTCGTTATGTTAGTTAAGGCAGAATACCCTTAATCAACCATTTTGAAACTCGTTCTATCGTCGGTTTACATCGGTCGTTCTCGGTTTAGACCGGTCTGGGTCGGAACTATTCGCATTTAAACTGATTAGTTCCGCCCCCTTCCGATGTATATCGAGAACGACCGAAGTAATCTAACACCCGAATGAGTTTCAAAATGGCAGATTTCGCGTGATCCACCTTTATTAATCTCTTTGATCAAATATGGTGTTTATTTTCACTTTTTACACTTTTTTTGTAAAAACAAAGAAACAACCCTCATACTCAATGTCCAGTAGTCGCCGAAAACTTCATTCTCTTTTGTTTTTGTCTTTGATTGCAGAACCACACTCTCACTACGTTTTTCTTTAAGTCCAATTTTTCCGCGATTTGAGCAATTTTTTCCCCGGAAGGTCTCGGTTGCACCGCAAAGTACGCTTCTAACGACCGCTTCTCGGGCGCGGCAATCGATGTCCGTTTTCGTTTCTTCTCCGACGGGGACATAACCCCGTTCATTTCCGCCTCCTTCTTATCCCGGGCCGCCTTTTCTGCTTCCTCAAGCCAGGTCTGCAGTATGGGCTTAAGGGCTATCATGTTATTATGGCTTAAAGTCAGGGATTCGAACCTGCAGATCGTGCTCTGGCTGAGACAGCCAACTCCCGGTAATTTCAAGTTGGCTAGTGCACTGCCCACATCGCATTGTGTAACCCCGAGTTTGATCCTCCGCTGTTTGAACCGCTCGGCGAACGCCTCCAGTTCCCGGGGGTCGCAGTCCGTGTCGTGCATAGAGTGGTGGACCTGGTGGTGAGGGGGCATGTGTTGGGGGTGGTTCATCGGGTTCGGGTGCGAGGAGTACATGGGCGGGTACATCTGGTGGGGGTTGTGGTGCGACGCCTGGTTGTTCATGTTGTGGTGTTCGGGCATGTGTGGCATGGGCATCCCGCTGTTGGTGGAGAGCTGGTCGAGCATCGAGTCGTGTGGCCCGAAGGACCCGGGTCCGTGCATCTGCATGTGTTGCCGTGATGGCCCGGACTGATGCATGCCCAGGTCGCCGGCCGTGTGACCGTACAGACCGTCGTGCTTCATCATGTGCTGGGGAGACTTGGAAATGTCCACGGCGGCCAGCGCCTCGGCCCTCGCCAGTAACCCATCCTCGAACCCGCCGAAAAAGTTACCCTGGAAGTACACAAAAAGGTTTGGTTTAATAATATGACGAAATAGAAGTTTGAGAACGGTTGGTGACTGTACATATTTCCTGACCATATCGATGTATAAATCTGAAACAGTTACCTAGAAAGTACAGAAAATGTCAGAGTTGAAATAAAATAACAAATAGAAGTTTGAGAAAGGATTGCGACTGTACATGATTCCTGAGCAGATATATGCATCAACCCGAAAAGGTACACTTGAAATACAAAAAGGCCAGGAATAATAGCCTAGAGATTGGAGCTCCTTTATTTTCTCTTTTCATGAAATATACGCATTTCAAACATACCTATTAAAATATATACCTTAATAGTAGTAAATACTTAACATTGGATCCACGCTTACCCTTGGCGATACAGTAGACCATTCTTTAATAGGGTGTGCACAGTTACTTAGACTAAGGATGTATTTATACAATATATTTTAACCATGAGCTTGTCATTTGTATACAGTGGGTTCGCCTTTCGGTAAAATCTGCAACTGCAGATGCTAGTGTATGAAAGAAATACATTTTGCAGTGATATGTGGCAAAACCGTGACTTAATAGAAATCGCTCCTTTTGAACAGCACCTTCCTGTATCACCTCTGTTTCTGAAATGTTCTGCTATCGTTTGATTTAACGAAGTTACTAAATATTACACGAAGACATTGTTTTTGGACAATCCTTAGTTCCAAGAATCCATGCACTTATATTCACACATGGGAAAGTCTTGTTTTGAAACAAAACAAATAAAAAAGAAGGCTATTATATATGATCATTAGCAATTAATAGAGGAAAATACGGGACGAGAAAGGGAGCACAATACGGGACGAGAAAGGGAGCACAATACGGGACGAGAAAGGGAGGAAAATACGGGACGAGAAAGGGAGCACAATACGGGACGAGAAAGGGAGCACAATACGGGACGAGAAAGGGAGCACAATACGGGACGAGAAAGGGAGCACAATACGGGACGAGAAAGGGAGCACAATACGGGACGAGAAAGGGAGCACAATACGGGACGAGAAAGGGAGCACAATACGGGACGAGAAAGGGAGCACAATACGGGACGAGAAAGGGAGCACAATACGGGACGAGAAAGGGAGCACAATACGGGACGAGAAAGGGAGGACAATACGGGACGAGAAAGGGAGCACAATACGGGACGAGAAAGGGAGCACAATACGGGAAAAGGGAGCACAATACGGGACGAAAGGGAGCACAATACGGGACGAGAAAGGGAGCACAATACGGGACGAGAAAGGGAGCACAATACGGGACGAAGGGAGCACAATACGGGACGAGACACAATACGGGACGAGAAAGGGAGCACAATACGGGACGAGAAAGGGAGCACAATACGGGACGAGAAAGGGAGCACAATACGGGACGAGAAAGGGAGCACAATACGGGACGAGAAAGGGAGCACAATACGGGACGAGAAAGGGAGCACAATACGGGACGAGAAAGGGAGCACAATACGGGACGAGAAAGGGAGCACAATACGGGACGAGAAAGGGAGCACAATACGGGACGAGAAAGGGAGGACAATACGGGACGAGAAAGGGAGGACAATACGGGACGAGAAAGGGAGCACAATACGGGACGAGAAAGGGAGCACAATACGGGACGAGAAAGGGAGCACAATACGGGACGAGAAAGGGGCAGATAACTTGATGTCTTTCGCATAGTATTCACTCGCACAATGCCCTGCTTGCAAATAACCACTAAGAAACCATGTGAGAAAAGTCAATTGGTCCAAAAAGAAGAATTGCCAGGTACGAGGAATATCTCCATTTGTCTCGATGCTCCTGACTACACATATCTAAGTATTTAACAATAGAAAACCGACATCGACAACTATTTCGTAGAATACTGATACAGTGTTGTGACAAAAGAAACACGTTAGCTTCAACCGATTTCAGTCTTAACTTAGATGCTTACTTCTGATTGAAAATTGAATCAAAATTTAAATACTAATATCCTTTTCATAAGCACTAAATTTCATTTAATTTCTATCATTAATATGAGATGACGAACTTGAAATCATACCGAAAACCTAATCTAAATGAAATAAAGAGGAAAAACAATTTAACTCATGGGTATAATTCAAACAAATGGTGATATTATATCAAAAATCATTGTTTTCTGTTCATGTTTGGAGATATCTGCCATACGCTCATTTCTCTCCTGAGTCTATCATAAGCAAAACTAGAGAATTTATACCGAAAACTTAATTAAACGAAAATAAAAGGGGAAAACAATTTAACTTGTGTTGATATTTTAACAAATCGTGCTGTTATTTAAAACTTCGTCATTTTCCGATCATATTTAACAATATCGGCCATATGTTCATTTCTCTCCTGAGTCTATTATAAGCAAAATAGAGTACACAAAAGTGAGTTCTGTCAGAAATCTACCAAACGAGCTTACAAGTAAGATACAGCCTTTGCAGATTGGCACCACAGCTGTTTAGGACGTTCCTAATGAAACCTAATTAAGTTAGTTCGCCGAAAACAATTCGAAGATGTCATATTTCCAGATCCTAATGTTCTCATTGTACTCTCGTTTGGTGCAGTTTACCGGAAAATCGTAGGAAATTCAGCACCTCATTTAAAAACAATTTCGTATCCGCTTACATGGATAATAAAGATGTATGCGGACAGCTCATTTTCCTTTAATCCTCAACCAAACGCAAAACTTTTGACTATCCCAACTTGAAAGAGTTTGCAGACGACATTTAACAATGTGATGAAATTGAAAAATAATCTTCTGATAGGGCAGTAAACATTGTGGGAAAAGGAGATATTGCTCTTTACGAGCGATTTCTTCTTTTCCTACAATGTTTTTCAGGGCCGTTTGCAAAAACTTGTCAATGTCGTTAAAATTGCGTTATAGTTGGTAATGGCTTATGCGAATTTCCCTATGTGGGTACATGAATAGAGGTCCGAAATGGAAAGCAAAAACAAACAACAACAACAAAACGCATGAATAAGTCGGGTATAAACCACTGTGTCAATAAAGCATGAATTTCTCTATTTGAGCAATTTCTCTTTTCTGTTACAGGGGTTTGTATCCCTTATGGATAGAACCACACTCTCGGTGTAAAAGGGGAGATTTATTGAGGAAAAATTAAAACAATTGCGTATTCGCTTACATAGATGATAAAGATATATGAGCATGACTGTCTACCTAAAATCGCAAACGACGTCCCCCATATGTAGCACAAGCACGGGAAAGTTAATTATAGGTGATTCCATGAAAGACAAAATGATTCTTAGAAAACATAATCATAAGTTTTTTACAATTATTTGAATGACGAATGTATATAGGCTCATAACGGTTTACGTGGGAAGAATTTGAAATCATTTGGGTTCAAAGTCGTTTTTAGATCATCTATTCAAACGTGCAAATATAGTTATAATTTCATGTACTAGAATAATCGACAAATATTTAACTTAATCATAATACTATTTTGTATCAACTAGCCATTTGCCTGCGTCTGCCAAAGTCTGCTTTTTTATTGAATTTCATTTAAAACGTCACCGACAACAACTCTTAATTCCGTGAACATTTGCAATAAAGAGATATATCACTGAAATTATATGGTGTTTGTAACGACTAAAAGAAATATGTCGTTGGTATCATATGGTATTTGTTGCATCTGAATAAGCATCGTCAAATGTATCTTGAACACTATTATACCATTCGATGTTTAAAAGAAATGTAAACTGCAAACACGTTGTGTCTGTAATAGACTTCACATTGGAGTTAAAACGTTTAAAGTTTGTTTTATTTTAACCAATTTTGAGTTTATATCTTGAAATTTAAATATGGCATTAATCTGTACTGTCGTC
The DNA here is from genome assembly GCA_947846245.1 of Cerastoderma edule. Classification (NCBI taxonomy): domain Eukaryota; kingdom Metazoa; phylum Mollusca; class Bivalvia; order Cardiida; family Cardiidae; genus Cerastoderma; species Cerastoderma edule. The sequence goes on from OX401408.1 coordinate 4,006,961, forward strand.
TAAAGCAGACATAAAAATAAATGTCGCAATGATACGTACATTGTTATTGATTTTACAAATGTTGAATTGCTTTTCTAATACATGCGCCTTTGAAAAGATGTAATAGGAATCTTATGACAATTGAAAATATTGTAACAACATAAGAGCTTACTCATGATTATTGAATCCTCTTTTGCTATACTGATTTCATTAAAGTCTAGATAAGTTAAAAAAAATATCTGATAACAGAGTTCATAGATTAAAACTTTAACAACGAATACGAATACTTTATTTAGACGTTTTAATCTTCAAAGTTTCTCGCCATTACAATTAACAAACATGCATACTAACATTACAGGGTCAAAATGAATGAGATCTTATGATTGATTCATAACAATTTATAGAAATATGTTGTCGGTTGAATTCGACTAGGAAGCGGGAAATCGTTTACCTTACGAACAATCACACGTGGGAATTCATGTGCGTGTATCATAACCCTTTCCTTTAGTTTGAATTTACCGCTGACACTTTTTGTGAGATATTCATGTTCACGATAAATTCAAAATGGTTCATTCCGATTTCAGATGAACTGGTCAAATATTTTTTTCACCGAGTATTCGTTTATATTTGTTTGACAAACAACATATAACAAACAAAGACGAATGCTTGTAGACGTGGCAACACAAGTCAATTTATCACCTGCTTCTACAAATATATTGCAATTGTGTAATTATTGGAGTGAAATATGTTTGTTTTAAGAATACATCAACTTAGGTAAAGGGATCGATGCAATCGAAAGTTGAAACATAACAAGTTCGCGGATGGACCATCAAGAAGGAGGCACCATCGGTTTCAAACTTTCATTAAATGCATATTGACTCAAATAATCATTGCTTTAGCCTCGTTAATTCAGAAATCATACAATGCTTTTCTCCTCAGATTATCATATGATTATACGATGTCGTCATTTCTATGAGAAAACCGGTTACTAAGCCAAAACCAGTAAAGTTGTTCAATAAACTTTTACAAGAGGATATAGAGAGACGTATGCCTCGTATACTTTTTTGTCCATTGTTTTAGAAACAAATATGTTAAAGTTATTTCGTTCTTTATCGTGTACATTTAATACGTCATCAATAAATCCAGCAATTAAAATATTGTAAGTCGTTTATCGTTGCATTGATAGAAAGCGTCTCTTGACATGATAAAACCCAATCAACATTACCTTAGTGCGCCTAACATAGCATCGGAAAGCAAAACGAAAACAAAAAATATATTTCCAAAATCTGTCACAAATGATAAAGTTCCGTTTTACGTGAGTATTTATCCGTTCCCGACAGTTTTCAGGTATACAATGAATCTAATAGAGAGCGCAGGAAAGATAAAACGTAACTTCATAAAATATGAAACACAGCAAATAATGACACAGTCGGCTCAGAATAACTAATAAAAGTGATTAAAAAGAGCGAGCAGAGAATGCTTTCATTTATTCATGATTCGGGACGACGACGCGGGGAGAAATCGAGAGAGAGAGAAATCGTTTCGTTTGTTAGGGAAAGTCGCCCGTAATGAGAGTCGAGTACCTACCGACGAGGAAGTCATACATCTCATCCGCTCCGGGGGTCGGTAGGGTGGGGAATACCGGCCCGAGATATGTCCCGGGTTCAACGGGGGATGCATTCCTACACCCAGCCCTTGTTTCACAATGTTCATAACACTCCTAGTACGCGGTAATAGTGTATAATCCCCACTGTCCGTCTATCCGAGAATAAAACAAAACTTCCTCAAAAACTTCCAAATATCGAAATATCACAACGGTATTTTTTTCTCTTTCGATCTCCTCCCAACTCCGCGAAAGGATCCAATTCGCCTTGAATTCTAAATGAGTGTATTAACAATAAAGAAATGAATATCGTTTTTCGTGTAGTTGTTCCATCAATGGAAATGCACCTGTTCCAATTTCCAATACCACGTGATAGGCCGCCTCACAGACTTGTATCTAATCGAACCAATAGGGCGGTGCCGTTATCCTTAACGGAACAAAATTCTACAAGCTAAAACGACGTCCACTGGACGACAGTCTTTTATATATTAACATCCAGCCGTTCGGGGCTTTTAAAGTAAATCCCTGTGAAAGAAACAACAAATGCGAATGTCTTGTTCGCGGCGTCCCCTTTAAACACGTTCAAATTGTTCTTTTTATTGTTTAATTGGATAATTAGTTCATACGTGGGTACGAATCGCACCCGGCCATATGTGACGTAGGGGACATCTGTAGGGGGGTTTCCCCAGTCACCCGTGACGTAGTTAGCACTATTTTTACCGTTTGAAACACCGGGTGTTAATCGTCTCACTCTATTTACAAATTATTGCGCACTTTATTTTTCCGTGGAGTCACGACATACGGTCAGCCGGTTGTTTTTATCTCAACTTTGTTCTTAAGAATTAGTGCGTTTGATTTTTCTTGGTATTGATTTATAATTATATCGATTTCGTAGTAAAACGTAGTGATAAAAATGCTTCACAACCCTTTATCCAAAAATGCCTTTTTTGTCTGATTATTGTTTTAATATTAGAATAGTTGGTTGAAACATGAAATGTATTCATTTCAAATAAATAGCAGATAACTAGATAACAAGAAGAACTTTTGATTATAAGAAAAAATCTTGTTTGCTCGATTCTTTGGATTGTTTTATCGGGAGGAGTTACGTTTTTGCAAGCATCAATTGGGGGCAACACGAAAAGGAAACATTTGATTATGTCGAAAAGTATTTTCAAATACCTCTTCAAGCAGAAAGGTGTAACCACGCCTATTCGACAATATCTGTTTATGATCAGCGGGTTCAGTAATGAAATAAGAAAATCATGTTAACTATGTATTATGCATTTTACTAGCTTGTATCCTCCTTTTGCATGTTGCACTGTTTGTGGTTGCATCTTATAAAATACTCTTAATGATTTACAGGCAAAATATATGCTGAAGACAGAATGATTTATATTGTCTGGAAAAGGAAAAACTAGCCAAACGAGCGAATTCTCCTTGTACATAAATATTTCACATAACAAAAGAGAATGCATTTTCGTTTCATAACTCTTAAATATTTTCTACATATATTTCTTTCTTTTTCAAATTTTGTCGAGAAATTACCTTGTCCTTTAGTAAATAGGTAACCGCATAAAAGTATTGAGAAACTAGTGTGACAAATGGAAAAAAATGGTCATATCGAGCATTTTCTAATTCGTCATAATTTATTCTATTACATACATGTGTCACAATCTCAATATCTTTTTTCGACTGCCATTATTTTCTTTTTTCTTTTTATGTTTTTTTTCTTTTCTTTTTTATTATTTCGAAACATAGAAGAAAATTCCAAATTGGGGAATGGCTTGATTCGTGAAGGAGAAAAGACAGGGGAAAATGAATCTGGTTCCCGTTTTGGCGTGCCACAGTAAGGGTTTCACCCACTCAACAACTGGTGTTTTCCCTACAATGTCGCGCATCATTAAACAAAGCAAAATTATCTCCGACTATCCTCATTGACTACTTTTTGCCAGGTCAGCCATTGTCTGTAACAGTTAAAAAAATCGTCAATAGCAACTTTGAAAACAAGAAAGAAACAACAATATCTTTGAACCATGTTGCCATTCATCATTTCCTTTCAAATGCTAACTTGGATTTATTTCATATCTATTTAGATGCTTCGTTCAGGGTTATTCGGAATTAGTCGTCCGTCTGGTCTTCGAAGCAAGAGAAGGATTCCGAATGGCGGAGGGCACATTGCGTTCAATTAAAAGATAGTAAAAACGATAAAAGGACTCGAACTTCAAATTAACGGTTTATCAAAACGGTAAACTTGCAACGGCAGATGCTAGGCGACATGTTGTTTAAAGAGACATTTTATCTCCGTTCTACCATAATGTCGTATTTCGTTAATGAAAATGTAGAGTATACGAGTTTTTGCTTTAACACCAACAGTGTACATTTGCAATGAATATCAACATTGCGGATTGTCTTGACTCTAGGATAATTTTTTGCTTTAGAGTTGTAGGTCAAAACTTCCCTAGTTATTTTGAAACTGTGTGGTTATGTTCTGCAACGGAAAGCATGCTTTTTATCAGCAATACATCCCTTTGTTATAATGTTTTTTATAATCTTTCAGAGAAAGAGCTGTAAATGACTGAATACGGATTGACCAGATTCGAAAATATTGCGAGAAAATGAGTAATTTTACAAATAAATGATCTACAATATAACCAAATAAGATTTTTTTTATGTTAACGAATAAGTATGTCCTCATAAATCTAATCTTCGTAGAATATGGTGTTATAAAGTTCTTTATCAAACCTATTATAAAACAAACTATATATTTCAATAACAATTAAGAAGGAATCAGTTATTTGAAATTTTCCCATTTTTATCTTATATGCCTCAATGAAAAGGACTTTGAATTAGATGGTGAAGTAAGAAAGAATATGTATTTTGTATCAAGTCATGACAAAACTAATCTTTTACTACATTTGTATATATGTATGCATATTGGGCTTGAGGCCTCATTACAAAATAAATAGATTGAAAATGATAATCCAATTTCATCAGCATCCGATTTATAATCATTCAATTCGTTGGTGCTTGTTCAGCAATACAATTGAGGGTTCAATGCAAGGCTATATAAAGTAAGTCATTCACACACGTTACCCACAAACTATAGTATTGTAGTGAACGCTTGATGTTTACATTAAATCTAAATGTAACATTATCAACCATATTCGAGACTTCCCGACCTATCATGCGATTTCCTGAAGCAGGTGCAGTGGCTATAAAACAAATAAAGCAATACTATTAATTCGCTCATCCATTGTGTTGATTACTTTTCAACGACGGCAATTCGTTTCAGAAATAAAACTACTGCAACAATGTAATAACGCTTTGATGTCTGAAGATTTAATCGTCACAAATGCTGACGCCTTGAAGCTAAATACATTTTCGATATGCGTTTGTAAACTGTTACGACATAATGCACAGTTCACATTACGGAGTCCGAAACGGGTCGAAGCGTTAGTGTGAGGGATAGGAGATCGATAGTTCAAGGTTCGGTCCCTGGCAAGACATGAGAAAGACTTATAATTTATGTGCTTAGACAAAGCGTTTTACGGTCGTCCAAATCTCGGTGGAAAAACAGGAAATTCTGAATAAGCGAACGTTTGCTGGGACGTACTTCGTTCCCGTACGTTAAACTCTCCCACCATTACTCATTCAATCAAATGGGAGTTTGTGAATCATTCAAAAACAACAACATACGACAGAAAAAACCTCGAATGAAATACATTTTGTGATGTCGAATAGAAACCAGTGTGACAAGATTATACATTTCTCATCAGTATTTTGTTTTTCCTTTTGTATTTATTGTTTACGGTTTATTAGTTTAGTTTGTACTAGTATTGCATTTTCGTTAGTTTGCATTATCATTATAATAAATGTTAATATTTACACTATGGAGGTAGTAATAATGAATCCGTTCTTTAACAAACGCGGTCGAATTGATACAAACTCTGTATTCATACAAAGACTCACACGAAAGTTAATACCAACGAAAAGGTAAGCATATCTGTTTTCTTTTCTTGTCTTATTTTTCTTTATAAATTTCGTTGGCTGTTTAAACCATTCACAACACACCATAAGAAGGAACCGGTTAATAAACAAACACACGCAAATTGATAAAAACGCACGATGTAAAGGCCCCTGTGTTATTAACACGCACGAGAATTAATACAAAAGCTGAAGCAATTCATATTCATTAGAGCCCAGCGGTAGCACACAAATTACTCTGGAGTGATTCCTGGAAATCGGGAGCCCTCCTCAGCAGGGTGGTTATGGGTTATATGCTGGCTTAATCCATTATAAAAATTACCACATACCCAGCGTTCGGGGGCAAGGCTTTGGTAAGTGTTTAACGCGTGTGTGGAGGATTTACTATTGTCTTGCATGAACCATCAATATCAAAGGATTATGTAAAACGAAAGTATTTGTGTTTGTGAAGGATTTACTATAGTCTTGCAATAATCCCTTAGTATCAACGGTTGGATGTTACACTATATAATGTGCTTCACGTCTGCCAATGTCTTGCAAGGAACCTTCAAAACCAAAGATTCAATGCAATACTTTAGTAAAGGCTTCGTGTTTGTTAAGGATTTGCTACAGTCTTGCTATGAACCCTCAATATGTAGGTTTCAATGCAACATTATAGAAGTATTTCATGTTTGTGAAGGACTTACTATTCCCATCCAATGAAACCTCAATACATAGGGTTCAATGCAATACTTTTAATAATGTATACAAGCTCAACTTTTTTTTTTCAAATTTGTCATTAGCTATATGTTATTACATATGTGACTTACGCAACGATCATGTGACAAGTTGGTAATACTACAATTCGGAAGATTTCAAGCATCTCCCATTCAATAGACGAATATTCGTTCTCATAGAAAGAAAAAAAGGGTCAGTTGATTGAAATATTACCTTTGACGATCCAATTTTTCAATAGATAAAACATTTGGTGATGTCGTGGAATGACACATCAAGTCTTGTATCTAACCCCATTTCCTGAACGGTAACATTGCTTTTGATTTAATGCAATATCTTACATTTTAATTGCATAGTATTTGATGACGATACCTAATTACATAAACATAAAAACAACGATTAAATTAAAACAAAAGAACTTGCGGAACAATCGTGTTCGCGGAAGAACAATAGCATACACGTGATCTAAGCAAAATGGCCGCCGGGAGGCTCTCGGGCATGTGGCAAGTATCGCGAGAGCTAACGAGAGTTGGCTGTCAAACTTCGAGCATTTGGGAGCCGTATCAGTGCGCGATCTTATAATCCGAACTAATATTACCGCGCCGATAAATATCGCCGCAAACATCGAAAATCGCACCCAAGGGTCCAACACTGACAATATTCGGATCTCCCTTTTTTCTATACTTTGCCTCGGCTATTCATGCACTATAATATGAGTTTATGGTATGCCTATACCAAAAAAAGCACTGAATACAGTTGTACAGCGAAAGTATTTATTGAAGCAGAGACAACGATAACATGTTATCTATGTCTCTGATTGAACGAGATGTGTGTTATGGTTTAAAATCTTTATGAAAACTTACTAAGAAGCTGACGATCTTCATAGGACAATTCTTTTTTTTATTATAATAATTTGCATTCAAAGATTTCAATATTTTGGTGTTGTCATATCCAAATGTCGAGTATAGCTTTATAGTACACTTATCAGGGAGGCATTGGTATATATATATATATATATTATATTTTATTTGTGATATGTTTATTTAGTCTATCTACAAATGATGAGATGTGAATAGATAAATAAATAAATAAATAAATAAATGCTGTATACCAATTGAATTAACGATATAAATATAGCCGATGCCACTTTTTGGTGTAGTCATATCCAAATGTCGAGTATAGCTTTTGTATGGTTGACTCAAAGTAAGGAAAAAAGGGAAACCCGGGGGTATGACGATGACAATATTCCGATTCACAATGACTCGTCCCCTACAAAGGCCCGGAGTTGTTTGATGACAGAAGTAAGGCGTTCACAATAGACTTGATGGGGGTAAATTGCTCCGACACACGAACAACTAACTGCACCGACGGAGATGTGTGGAGATAAACTCCATAAATGGCTGATTGCGTAAATTGTGGACGCAGATCAGACCTGTGCTATTCGTATATGTCTGATCTGCGTCCAGACTTTACATGAACGAGGATTTATGGGTTATTGATGAAAATGATGACTTTATTTGCAGAAAGAAATGAGTTGACCTTATTCAATATACATGTAAATAACTAATTAACTAGAGACCGTCACAGACATTCAAAAATGCCCATCTGAACAGAGGAAGAAAAACACTGCTAAAGTAAATACATGTATGATATAATGTTAATGGGTCGACTCGAATAATAGTAGAAGACGCATTCAAATTGTGGATCAACTATTATTAAGTAATAAACTAAAGCACAAAGAGATTGTGACAAAGGAAGAACTCGAATGCAACTGTTCATCATTTGTCAATTCAATTCAATTCAATTCAAATATCTTTTATTCGCTAACGTCTGAATTAATCCGACATATGAGTAAAGTAAAACAATGATATTACATTCATTCACATAAACAATAGTAATGTACATATATATAAGTTGTAAGGAACCAGAAATAAGTTAAATAGAAGAGACAGGGATTTGAGGGGCTATGTGCTTGACAAGCGCACTATGTTTAAAACTACATGTATGTCTTTTTGTATAAAATTGTTACGGTAAATGGAACATCAATTAACTAATCGGTAGAACGTCTCTAAACAACCCAATAGGAACAATGCTAATGATAAAACGAATCCCTAAGTCTACACCTCCGTTCTAAAACTTATGAAATGACATACATTGTAGATAGGATACAACCCAGATTCACATACATGCATATCGAAAATTACAAAAATATCTTTACGTGTCACACTACATTCGATAAAACATAAGAATTCGTGCAGATATTTCAAACTTAACGCACACGTATTTGACGTCCCCTTTTCCCAATCTGACTGAATGCTCTGATTTTGATCAGGGCGTTAACAATTGAAAGCTAAATTTATTGCAATTGCGTCAACAATCGATCTGGATCTACGTGCCCCAGCCGTGCAGGTTAACCCATTACCAAACAATAACAACATTTGACTAATTTGTTGCTGACAACTCTGGAAAACATTGTGAGAAAAGGAGAAATTGCTCGTAACGAGCAATTACTCCTTTTCTCACAATGTTTGCTATCCCATCAAAGGATTGGGTTTTTTTTAATTCATCAAATTTTGGAATGTCGTCTGCAAATTCTTTTAATTTGGGACAGTCGAAAATTTGGCGTTTGTTAAAAGGTTAACTGGATTCGAAAATACCAAACGTTGAAGGGATTTGGTTTGCATTTACCTGTTTTCGTCTTGAAAAGAAGACCTACCCGTATCAACTGATACATTTATAGAAATATTGGTCCTAAACATGCAGTAATTAGGTGACTAAAGGTAAAGGTAAAAGTTTTGATTATAATAGTGTCATCCCTATTGAAAGGGCCAGCCAGTTTGGCTTATGAGACTATTTGACAACCTTATATCGTGGGTACTCATTAAAATCGCTTCGCCTATGCTATTCTGACGAGTACCCAAAATTATAGGAGTTTAATCAAGCAACAAAGAAACAAGCTAGGGAACACACCTTCTATCTCTAAAAACCTGATCTCAATTTGAACAAAGCGATTCTGACTCAAAGCAATCTTGTTACAATTTCAGTAAAATTGAATAAGTTCGTATTACTTCACACTTATCATCGCACTTTTTGTGTCTTAATCTCGTTTTATTAGAGAAGTTTTGTTGGATTATTCACGATCGTCTTCAGCTTTAAGCTATTTCGAACTGGCGCGTGGAAGAAAGAAAAAATGGTTTGTTGTTCAACTAAAAGCTTTGCGAGAGGATTCTTATAGGGCATTTTCTCAATTTCTATAAAAGAAAAAGAGTTATTGAAAAATATAATTGAATGTTCGAACTGTATGTGTCTTAATCTGGTTGTATTAGAACAGTTTTGTTTGATTATACACAACCATTTTCAGCTTCAAGCTACAGCTGTATTTTGAAGTGGCGAGTGGAAGAACAATTCTTTTATCACTTATCAAACAAAAGCTTTGATTATAGTTTCACAAAAGGAGCAACTTGTCAGATGCATTAATGTTTTCAAACGTTATCTGAAAGCCTTGAAAGTAGGACCGTCTACTGACACGTATCAAAGGAATAATACAACCAAATCGACTTTGTTTCTTGCACATACTTTTAAACTAAAAACAGAACTGAAATAAATGGCGAAAATATTACGTTGAATAGATGATGTTTAGATGAAAGAATCAATCCAACCAAATCGACTTTGTTTTTTACATATCCTTTTGAGGTAAAAACAGCATTGAAATAAATGGCGCAAAACTAACACTGAAAAGATGGCTGATGATATAAATATCTATATGTATAAGTATACTGATGATGAAAATAGATATAAAAGTGATGCAAATAATGACGACAAAAGAGAAATAGTAATAATAACGATGATCAAAAAGTTAATGGTAATGATAACAAGGATGGTAATGAAAATTATAATGGTGGTTATACCAATGATCAAAGCGAAAAGTATGATAGTGACAGTGATGTTAATAAAGATGATACTGGAGATAATTCCAATGACCATAAAGGTACGTATGGTGATAATGATGATAATTAAGATCAATCGGGAGAGTAAACCTTACACCGACGATAACTGATTTGCCTACCGCAAGCCTTTCTATAATTTTATTTCAAAAGTTTTACATCGCGACAACATTAATTCAGTAATGCTGCAATGATGAAGACTCCATACTCATCTGCCCATACGGGAAAGTCAATCCGGGTTAAACTCTCGGCATTTTGTTATTTATCTGGGAACGTGCCTTTCATGAAAATCCAAATGCCGTCACCGGGATTTGGACCCGCATAAAGAGCAGGGACATGTGATTTCAAGATCTGGGTACTGTTTAACTAAATGACTTAAGGAAACTATTTGCGTAAGTTCAAACTAACTAACATGTATATTATCTAAATATAAAAGTACAATATTGCAATGAGACACATCATTGGAAGCGTCTCGGAGAGACGACTCCAATGATGTGCCACTTTGCAATATTGCTCAGCCTAATATTGAAATAAGAGGAGATGTTGTTTTTTTCACTTATGGAAATCTTAAGCGTAAACTGTTGAGTAAAACTGCACCCAGCTGTACTCAAACCACTTAGCCACGAAGATCATTGCAAACTTTTTTGGGGAGCAAAGAGACAATGTAAAATTTCAGATCAGGTGATTTAAGTGGAAGATGAATTATCCCAGGGGAAAATTGATTAAAGCCGCCCGAATATTAGTACACGTAATGTGATGGATTCGTCACATAGTGAACTTAATTTCGAAAGGAAATCACTTCTTCAAGCAGTAGGGAATTAATTACTGTATCTGTAATCCAACAAAGACTGGTAACGAACTGACAGCGATAATTACCTTTGGATATAATCGTAATGTGACGTGTCTGATCAGATTGTGAAGCTTGCATATGCCGATCTGAAACCAAACATTCGGGATTCGAATGGTTGCAGTATGGGGTATGATTCTCTACAGCAGAAGTGATCAGTGGAAAGAAAGCGGCCATTCTTTATAAGTCGGATTGGACTCAATGTTTAATTTCGGTTAACCTATTACAATGATATTAATGTGTGCCTATCACTTTCATTTCTCGTAAACAAGTAAGGAAAAGCCCCTTAAGGGCTTCGGGAAAATATATATTGAAGTTGACTGTCAGTTTTGTGAATAGGGGAAATCCGTGAATGTGTACCCGACTTTTAATTATACATACTTACAGAAAGTGCAGAAATGTTGAAAGCAGATTAGCCAGTCAAAACATGGTGTTCGACCGCGATCTCATGTAAATGTACATGTGCAGCTCTGGAAAACATGCCCAAACATTATATTGGCATTAAGTTGTAAAGAATGCACGCTGTAATGGGAGCATACGTCTGTGTTGATATCTTTATTTCAACAACTTAAACGAAAAAGAAGTAAGAAATAAAATAACTTTAGTAATTAGTTTGAACAAAGTGCACAAAAAGATGTTTGCCTGAGGAACCGGAAGCAAAAAAATGTTATAAAAAGGAGAACTTGTTCGTTATGATCAATTTCCTCCTTTGCAAAATTCGTTTTATAGGACATCCATTACATTTGTATTGAAACATGTATATCTAAATGAAACGGTTAGGATTAACTGACTAATAGTAATAAGCTTACTAATTTGGTTATTCAAATGGGCCTTCACATCGTCAATAGTATTCCGATTATAAAGCGAGTGATGCCCTCTTTGCAATCGATGGAGGTAGACCAGCTGCCCATAAGAGCTGTTCAAGCCGGATGGAACCATCGGCATGCCAGAAGCCAGACTTAGGATGTGAGAAAGATGTAATTTATATTTCACTATTTACATACATCTTTCTACATGAGGAAAAGAGGTTTCGATCTTCCATGCGACAATTCCGGCCACAACACAACCTGTGATAATCGTAAAAGACAAACGGGCCGGAATGGAAGTAGATCTAATAAGAAAAGAGCAGTCATACACCGCGGGTGAATACCATGCATAATTTATAGAGCAGCTAATGGAATTGGCTTGTGGTAGCTTGTATATATACATCTCTCTGTCTCTCTCTCTCTGTAAAACGCGAGCGTATGGTTCGTACTTTTCCCCAACCAAATGCATCTTTTCTAGACATGAACGTATTTGGTTGTAGTTTGAGAGAGGACAAGCATAAGAAAGGACCTTTAAGTGTCTTTCTCCTTTTTATTTTTTTTATTAAAATATCGTATTTGTGTTGGTAATGATTTTCTTACTACTATTCTTTTATTTGATTTTTCTCTTGCAGCATTATTTTCAGGGGCCGACTACCTTTCCCTTGACAACCATCCTCCACTTATTGTGTCGCATGCTTGGACTTTATGGATGTTTCGTTTGGGGGAAAAAACCACTTGATACATAGATGTGGACTGGTCTTGACTTAAAAGAAAACATGTCAGTTCAAGTTGATGGTGTAGTCATTTGATCGGCTCCCGAAAAAAGACGGTTTGAACACAGGATGCAATCTTCTGGTCAGATATATCGAACTTTTCCAAAGATGAGATCTTTTTTGTTGCATATGTTTTCCTCTTTTTTTTCATTTGTTTCATGATTCTAGCTACAGGTCGAAAATTCCGGAATCATTTAGTACGTCGCTTGAGACAGCGTTTAGGATGACTTAAAATCATTATCTAAACGTATGTTTGAGCAGAAAGGTTCAACGCGACTTCTTTTCTAGATCAACACCAAACGCCAATGCTTATACTTATACTCAAAGTTGAGCAAGAACTTTGAGTTTAAGCAATACATCATTCTTTAGCTCGTTTCGAGAACACGGCTCCTAAAGCTCTATATGGATATTGTGGGGTAAAAACGGTAAAAATGGAGTAATCGCTTAACACGTCACCTTGTTACAAGTCAAAGTTGGATCTTGGATCGAACTACCTCGTTTGCGAAATTAAACAGTTTACATACCAACTTTCTCCTCTTGTCATCTCTGTGTGTCACATCATCCACTCAAAGGGTATAAGTAACTTTTATAAAGATGTATTGTATGAGTATGTTTTGCTCATATATGCATTAACCATTGGCCTTAAAGTGACACAATTTTGAAAAATGAGGGATCACCATGAATGTGTTTATATTTGTTTGACCATCTTGTATTCATTCTAAAGAGCAGCAGTTCATGTTCGAGAGAGAAGACGAAAGAGGCCTTGGCACAGACAAGGGTGTTCCCCTTGCCAAAACGTGACACATTTCGGCCCTTATAATTTTCGCCACAGTGAGACACAAAGAAATTAACTTGCCAATGGGTCGACGAATTGCCCACGAAATTCATCCGAAGATTGGAATTTACTAGGAGCCGGTCTTCTCCGGCGTAATTGGTATAATTCCTTTTTTTCTTCTTCTTCATCTTCTTCGTCTTTTTTTTCTTCAAATCTTTCAACACCGTTCCGAACAAAGTATCTGTATCAATTAATGCCATTTCGAATTATGTCTTTCATTTGCATTCGAAACTTGACTGCTTGATCCGGGGAAAAGTGAGAATTTTCGCGTAACTGGTGACTAGAACACTGGGTTTTCGGAGCCATAAAGAGCAATTGAAAAGTAGGCGGGGTTGTGATTTTTTTCTAGGAGAACTACGAAGACCGATGGTGGATACCTTCTAGAGTACCGTTTTACTTAATGAATTAAGGAAATATTAAGGCACTGATAAATATGGATAGTATCTGAAATGAAATGAAAGTACAATATCGCAATGTGACGCGCCAATGGAAGCGGCTCGGAGAGACGATTCCAATGATGTGTTACTTTGCAATATTGCACCTCCAAATATTGCAATGAGAGCGATACGTGTTTTGAAATGTTGTTCTAAACTTTGAAGACACTAAAAAATGACTATGAAGTCTTTGTGACAAAATGAATTTTGTTCATCTTAAGCACACTTTAATTTCTGTCAGTATGTTTCCCTATATCGTCTGCCGCAATGAACAATTTGTTTCGCCCGTTTAACAGAAAGAATTAAAACTGTCAAAGCATAAAAAACAAAACCACATTTCGTAGTCAGTTACGGGACTTTAACGTAAGGTAATTGGATTTGCTCATCTCTTTCCCTTTTTTCCGCTGAAAGATTAGCTTTTAATTAGGGAGAAAATATTCGGTTTAATTAAGAAAGAATTATCTGTAACGTTATTAGGCTTTCTGTAAGAACCCATTTCTCCATTCGAAATGTCACGTGACGATTCAAGGGATAATCATTTCAGTAGAAAAGAGTTTTAGTCTCCTTGGGCCGATGCTAATAAAGACCCACACATTAACCCTTTCCCAAACAATAACGACATTTGACCACTTCGTTGCAGACGACTTTCTAAAAAATTGTGGAAAAAGGAGAAATTGCTCGTAACGAGCATTTTTTTTCCTTTTCTCACAATGTTTTCTGCCCTATCAGAGGATTATTTCCCAATTTCATCACATTTTGAATTGTCTTCTGCAAGCTCTTTCAATTTGGGACAGTCGAACATTTGTTGTTTGGGAAAGGGTTAAGATTTACCAAATATTGATATCAACAAATGCTTGATTCGAATACACTATTCAGTTTGGAACACTTGTAAAGGTATACCACTTGTAAAGGTATACCACTTGTAAAGGTATACCACTTGTAAAGGTATACCACTTGTCAAGGTATACCGAGACAACCTCGATTAATCTGTATCAACGAATCAATGGTTTTTTAGACCTGAACAAGAAACCCTAAAGAGAGAACGAAAACATAGTGCCAACAACTTCGAAGTTCCCTTCAAGACTTTGACCGAAATTATTTTGTTATAAAAAGAAATAACATTTAAGTCGTCGTTTTAATGAATAAAACGGTCAATAGAGTTGATAAAGACTTTAGATTCGTCTCAATGAGATTATTCAAAAGAGTACCAATAGCATATTATTGAATAATGATTCAATAGCGACTAGTCCATTCAATAATCGGACAGAAATTCCAAATACCAGATAACCAACAGTATATATTATAATTAAACAGTGTGACAAGTCCAGTCAATTTTTAGAGAGTAAATTCCAAATACAAGTCCCATATTATCTAGACCTCCGATTTTGTGACATTTAACGAAGAAACACAACATTATGTTTTTAGCAGAGATCCGACCATATCCAATAACGGCTCTCTAAATGTCAGTAAGTTACGTTTAACCAATTTATCACTTCGGACGAATTCCCGGGAAGACAACGTCGAAATGCTTTTTGTGCTTACAAAATTCGGTAGGTTGTTTATATAATGCCAGGAAGCGTAACACTTTTTTGTGAGAACCTGTTTCATGTTTGTTGTTTATGGTTTCTTGATAACTTGTAAAATGTACGTAGGTTTGTAATGGAACCTCTCTGAATCCTTTGCCAAACAACACCATTCGAATTGTGACACTCTTTGATATTTTGCAGGTGTCAATAGAGTTGTTGAGACAAGGCAGCATCTCTTGGTAGGATTCATAAGATTGTTTGAATAAATGAGGAAACTATCAGATGCAAATTGTCTTTTTAATTCAACGAAAAGCCAGGATCATAAATAGTTCTTTTTTCGTTTTAGGCTATATAAACGAATTATTCAAAGGACTTGAAAAAAGTATTTTTATATCTACTTTCATTGCTTGTGGTATGTCTTTTAAATGTATCAATGAACCTCCAATCTCCCTTTGAATACGTATTTTCCACATAACAAAATGTAAACATGTATTATCTTTTGCAATTTGCGCATTTACAAAATAAACACTTTTCCTTACATACGGTACCATAAAAAGACTGGAACCGACAGTTCTGTTTTATGATAGGAAAAACCTCGGCCTTATTGAAAACACTTAGTAATTATCGTTGCTTGCTCATACAAGTGAAATTAAAGAAGCCATTGTTTGGACTACGAGATCCGCGTATGTCGTTTCATAGGCACTGATTCATGAATAGATGAACTCGACAGTAAGACGGTAGTCATAACATGCCCCTATTGACTCTATATCGTAAATCAGAAATCAATGAAATCAGATTTGCCCAATAGAATTTAAAATCGACTAGCACCAGTCAAGTCAAACTACGAAAGGATCCAGCACGACCAGTTAAAACAAAGACCTTGCTCGCTCAAACAATCGTCTCAAATTCCTTCTCCCAAATTTTCGGCTGTCCAAATTTTGAAAGAGGTTGCAGACGACATTCCAAAATGTAATGAAATTGGAAAATGATCTTCTGATAGGGCAGAAAACATTGTGGGAAAAGGAAAAATTGCTCGCCACGAGCAATTTTTCCTTTTCCCACAATATTTTCCAGAGTCGTCTGCAACAAAGTGGTTAAATGTCGTTATTGTTTGATAATGGGATAAAGAAAAAAATACCCGACTAACAGTACAATAATCCGTCGGATTTGGAAATAAATGAAAAGGAAGTCACCAATAAAATAAAGGGGAGATGGCGTTTAACGAAAACTGGGCGTTCCTAGCGACATTTCCGAAATAATGACGAATAAACGGAGGCCAGGGAACTCGGCATCTGGTCGGCGCCGGAAAGCCTATTGTGAAAGCTTTTGTGCCGTTTTCGCGTAATGGCGACTTGTTTCATCTTCTGTCCTCTTTTTACCAATCGATTAGTTCAGTCCCTTAAATAGGGTTTTATATAATTCAGTCGTTTAAATAGGGTTTTATGACTGGTCCAAGTTAAAAGCAACAGTTGATGACGAATGTCAAATGTCGAAAATTATATTTTCCCAAAGAACTATGTTTATTAGATCTTTGATTTTTCCTTGTAAAATAAGGAAGATACCCGTTTGATAAAAGGAGAAATTAATGGTCCATGAGACATATGCTGGATATTTGTTTTACACAAGTATGCTATTTGGTGGCTGTGCGAAATTAGAAGCTTGATCTTTCACTTACTTGAGAGATTAAGCTTAGGACTGCACTAAGCCATCACTTTATTAAATATGAGTTAAATCACTTTGTTCCAAAAGATAAAGTTATTTAATTATTTAAATGCCTCGACTTAAGCAGTATTAATATACCATGCCAAAGTATTCACCCATAATGCCAGTGACGCTGTTGAAAATCGAACAAGCGACTCCGAATTTTATGTCCAACCCTTTACAACTGGCCCAGCAGGAAGAGATATAAATCAAAGACTTAGGCCGAAATTGGAAAGTTTCACACAGTTTAAAAGATTGCTCCAACTAAAAAGTCGACTGAAAAAACTCATATTTCTTCACGATTTGAAGAAAAATGCAATTTGAGAATATTGAAATAAAGTTAATGATTTTTTTCTCTGCAGTTTACTGAACATGGAACCACTTAACCAAATGCTCTATCTATGAAGAAGCATGGACACCAGATCCTACCGTTTTTTGATAAACAATTAACCAAAGGTCAACAAGATCGCTGTTTCGGCCTTTTATCAGAACAGTTTGAAATTACCCGGAAGTTGATTCAGACACCGCATGCCAAGCGTCTCTTTACAATACGTTAAGACTAGCCTCAGTTCCAAATCGACATAGTCAACTGACAAAACGTTTGAATACAAAAAAAGAAATAGGCCAAAATATCGGGTAGTTAAGAAATTACTGTTGGAAAAAGAGAAATTGCTCGAAAGAGCAATTTCTCTTTTTCCAACAATAATTTCTGACTCGCCTACACAACCGTATAATTAACTTATTGTTCTGTAATGGATTAAACAAGTAACGTGCTATGGTACTAGTGGTAAGACCCTTATGTTCACAGTGTTGTGCTTCTTTCCATCCAATGGACTGAAAACACTTCAATTAGAAATACGAATGAGGTTTAAAGTCCAAATTGCTATTTTACAAGATAAGGTAAACAAAGTGTTTTCTCTTCCTAATACAGACACGGATCTCGTTTTCCAAACAATGACTTCTTTTCCCCCATTCAATGTGCTCTAAAGGCGCACACAAGGAAAGTAAAGCCTTCATCTGAGCTCTCCAGTATTTTGGAATAAGGTCTAATCTAATCGGTTTGTCGCCCGTGTATCCAGGCTATTTCCGCTACAAGCACGTGCACTAATGAACTTAGACATTTGCAGAAATAGACAATGGGTGATCTTCAATTAATGTCAAGCGGAAGCGAGCGTCTCTCGCGCGCGCACTGCGCACGCGCCGAGGAAACATTAGCACGTGACAAAATAAAGCGACACCTCGCGCTGTTGTTGATATGGGACTTCTGTCTCGTACGCCAAACCCCAAAATGGCGTTGGTAGTTTGTTATTTAGAACAAGTGAATTTGGCTTTGCCTTTGGGCGGTTTTTAACTCGTCTTATTAAAGAACGGTTACTTAATTGACTTCTTTCAAAGGAGTTGATGGAAATTTTAAAAGAGCTGTGCCATATTAAGTCTTTCTTTCGATCGTATTTTGTAGTTTGGTGTATGATTGTCATCTTAATTCTGTGTTTTTTTTATATTCGAGGGTGTGGCTGTCATTGAAATGTCATTAAGCGAGCGTTATCAACACAAAAAAAGGTCTAGAACACTCGTTAACCAATTAACCTCCGTCCAAGATATTGAAATTGGTCCAAATTCAAAGCTACATCAGACAACACTGTAAACTATACAAAAGAATCTAAAAACGAATCTTGAAAACCGTTTAGAAAAAAATATTCGGACAAAAACAGAAACCATCTGAACAGTACACTTTCCCGCATGAAGGAATTTGTGACTGGTCCAAAAATAAAAAAAATCACACAAAACTGTATGGCACAATTTTATACATCGTGATGCTAGTTTATAATAATTTTGTCTAGGAGATGCAGTATAATGAAGTGTTATGGAGCCAGGAGCAAAAGAAATCACTAAATCCCCGAATAACCTCAAAGAAGAAAGAAGAGAAATCTCAACAAACTAGTCGACATATGGAAATGATATAAAACTGATTGTAATGATAGATCGACTCGATTATAACACTTTAATTACTTGGCTCATAATGCATCATTTTGACAAGTCTTCTACCGGCGTCTTTTAAAATCACTTCAACAGCATAAAGCAATTGTCATATAAATTTCTATACTTCACAAATACCACGCCTATTTAATTTTGTATATCAATTGTGATATCCTGAGGAGACCGTGGAATTTCTTCAATTTCATTTTTTTCCTACGTCAAGGCGATTCATCTACCTATCTAAAAAAAAAGCTAGAATAACATCTGCCACTAATTAACGATAATTCTAAGTGCCGATTAGTTCAAACTTAACTTGACCTGCAATTAACACTGATGTAAGACTAATGCGACTAGACCAATGTAACATTAACGCCTTATATTCATATTACCTAGCTTTATTGCATCCACGGTAGAATTCTTTTGAAACGATTGTAACAAAGGTAGGGCTGTCAAAATCTCATTTAGATTTACTTGTCCGTATACACCAATTCTTTTTGCACTTGTCCGCGTGATGGTTGTATGATAATTTTCTGTAAAAAATGGACTTTTCCGTGAACGCCGTTTGGACAAGCTTTGCAATACGGAAATTTGTTTGCCTCTGCAAGTCCTAAAAAGGATACGTTGAGCATCACGAGAAATTCATCAATTTTGCTATTGTTGTATGTACACTCTTTCGTCTGCTCCTGCTTTCAATAAGGAATAGTCGCACAAGGTCATATGAAGGCATGGGTTCATTATAGGGTAAAAACGTAATGCAGGATTTGTTTTCATTTGAAACTTAAAAACCTTATATGCTTCTATTCTGAAATCCTTGCCAAGCCTGGCTTGGTTGAAATGGTCAGAACTCCGTTTTAAGTTTACTATTACTGGTATGTCTACTACAAGCTATACAGTTATACATTCCAATCCACCGAATGATAGAGAATGACAATATAGCCACTATATTCTGGTTTCTGGTTGTGACATTTGAACATATTCAATTTGGATCGATAGCATATGTTTATGTCCATTTGGTAAAAGGTCAAAACTTATTCTTATTGTCTCCAATTAGAAGGGATATTTCTGATAATCTCATAACCATATCGATACACCCCCTACACACACGTTTTCTTCTTTTTATTAACCAATTACCAAACAATAACGACATTTAACCACTGTGTTGAAGACGGTTCTGTAAAACATTGTGGGAAAAGGGGAAATTGCTCGTTTAGAGCAATTTCTCCTTTTCCCACAATGTTTTCTGCCCTATCAGAAGGTTAATTTTCAATTTCATCACATTTTGAAATGTCGTCTTCAAACTCTTTCAATTTGGGACAGTCGAAAATCTGGGGTTTGGTAAAGGATTAATTAATCCATGATCAACGAGTCAGAATGATTGTTAAAAGCATAACAGAAGTTCTGTCAGAAACGGTGTTTATCTCCGTCTCTCATCAAACAGCGGTAAAAACTCTGTGATCGTCATATCGATACAAGCTACCATCTGTATATGAACTCTCCTTTAACCTTTTACCAAACGTCCCAAATTGAAAGAGTTTGCAGACGAAATTTCACAATGTGATGAAATTGGAATATAATCTTCCGACGGGAAAAAAACAATTGTGGGAAATGGAAAAATTGCTCTCTACGAGCAATTTCTCCTTTTCCCACAATGTTTTCCGGAGTCTTCAGCAACAAAGTGGGTAAATGTCGTTATTGTTTGGTAAAGGGTTAAACAGTATCAATACATGTAAGAATATGCAACCAACAAAAAACCTGCTTTTACTTCCTTGACTTTCTGCAACGTCTTAGAAAGCAAAATCATGATGTTTCATCCGGTGGAAATGCATTATTAATCGCGTTTGTTTCTCAAACTCATATTGATTGTTCTATTTTTCGCAAGCATCGTACGTTGACAATCTGAGCACATCGGGTTTATCCAATAGAAAACACCTCTGAAATAATAGGGATGACGCCATATTGTTTCCCGCGAGAATGACGTCACTTTCTTTCGTTCCTAAAAATAGATCTTGACTGTAAAATCCAAAAAGTCGTTAAATTTGATAAGGGAAACAAGTATACATGTCACAACAACAAGTTCGCCATTTGGTATGAGGTACTGATCAAAAGTGATTAAAAAGGATGTCCAACACTTCCATACACACTGAACTACTTAACATGCACGCTTAGAAAAGGTGTTCCTCGGCGGATGCCGATTTACCCTAAAAATTGTAACCCTACACTTATATCCGAGGTGTATTTCACAGCTCACGGAAATACCCGAAGAGTTCCGATTGGTACGTTGAATGACAGTGACAGGGGTAAGGGTCCGAAAACATATGCTTGTCTTTGTAGCGACATTAACTCCTAGTGGTTAACTCCCAAAGGGGAACCATCTCTGTGCGTTGATGAATGAAGCTGACGGTACTAAAACCCCGGAAACCAGCCCTACCACTTTTTCCGGGTCTGGTATAAGCGGTTGGTTGTGGTTTCTACGATGTTGTTTTCATTTACTTTGTTACCATCGTCGTAAAATGTCATGATAAACGAAACCGTTTCTCTTATGAACATTTGTTCTTTTTTCATGACGTTTCCCCCCTTCATTTCCTTGTTGTTATTATTTGATGGTAAAAATGAGAGCATACGTTACTGTCGTATGATAAAAGATAAACACCAATAAAACAGCACAAGCAACAAACACCTCTTTCAATCTAGCTTGATATTACCAGCCCTGGTACATAAAGTCAGTCATGAACTGTTCTACATAGAACCATAAACACCCTTTTAGTTGGTTTCCTGGCTTCCAGAATCCGATCCGACGATGGACCATCTGCAATCTTACGAACTCTGAAAAGTGATTACCTAAGCTGTTAATTACCATTGAAACATAGAGAAACAATATGAGAACGGATCATCCGCTTTGTTTCTTTGTTTACCTCATTCGATGCACATCGCTTCGTCGGCGCTACTTTCCGACAATTGTCACCGCTGCTTTACGACAATATACGATCTTAGAACTACCTCCGACATACTCAATCGGCACTGCACTCACGCATTGCTCGGCAAATGTCGTAAAACAGCACTCATACCGTTCGTCCACAGTCGCCCCTAACCTCCCCCAGGGGGAACCCCACTCCAATATCTTTCTCGTCTGCGATGTTTGGCTCATCGTTCATTAATTTGCGGCCAAATGTTATTGCAGAGGGTGCCCAAGGGACGGTATTATTGCAGTAATTGATCAAATTAATCTATTTCCGAATACGTTCATCCATTACAAGGGCTGCCAGCGGCATTTTGTCCAGTTTTTTTTTTAACTTTCCTGTTTCTGAAGCCGCTCTCCACCCACTTCCCGAGATACAACATAACGCCCGGATGTTGGCGCGAATAACCGGTCGCCTGGACGACCGAGACTGATTTTCGGTGCAAGCGCTTCGACATGTTAAAAACGATCGATTGCAGTATTGTATCTAAGCCCAATTACACTGTTACGACATTGTTTAAATATGTTGTAATGACCAGGAACCAGGAATCATATTTTACGACATGGAACAAAACTTCGGTTCTGTTGTGAAACAGCAAGTGTATTGTAAAGACATTTGAAGCAGACATTTTTAAACAAATAACGTATTTGTTAACATCCCAAATCGAAGCATTTATAAGATTTACAACAAAATGTGAATACAAACCAGCACTACTCATATGGTGGCTGAGAAATAAATATATGGAATTAAAGAAGTTGCTAGTAGGAGCAGTTTCCATTCCAATGTAGTAACTCAGACAGTCCTCTGCATCAGGCCAACAAAACAAGAGAGTAATGAAGACACAAATGCATAACTATAAAGTCAGATCCTTCAAACAAGCTAAATCAGAGGCTTCGTAACCATTAACGGTTCCAATAAGGTTCGCTGGTTTCCATTCCAAACTCTCAGGACTGTAGGTATAATGATGGCCGACCTCGGACATACGGTGACACTCTACGTGACAAGAATACCTCAAGGGCCGACCATAAACTTCCACTTGGATTTGGAATCTTTATTACAACTCTACCATAGGCTCGACTAATGGAATTTGTACAAAAGGAATTGGCCCCGGCTTGGTGGTGACCAGATGGTCAGGGATAAATGTGTCTATTCCATGGGTTATCCATCGCCAGTCCGTGGCTGTTGCACAGTAACAGCGTTTTGAGAATTTCGTGCCTTTTTGTGGACTTTTCACGGCTTGTCATTGGCATCTTTGTGGCCAGTCCAGGGCTATTGCACAGTAACAACGTGTCTATATAGTGCTTTTTAGGGACTTGTTCTGGGTTTGTTAGTAGCATTCTTGTACCCAATCCGTTACTTTTGCTGGTTGGCAATATGGAAATTTTGAAACCTTTTGAGGACATTTTCTCCGTAGGTCTGTGGTATATATAGGTTCTTTCCGTGGCTTTTGCATGGTAACAACGTGGCCAATTCGTACCTTTTTGGGAATATTTCTCGGTTGGTCCGTTGCCCTTCCCTGACAGGTTCTTGGTGATTCTATGGTAGCGACATAGACATTTGTTTCATTCCTTTGGGATTATTTTCACTCTTTCGTGTCTTATCCAAGACACATTTGTTGTCTATCCGTGGCTTTTCGAGACCTTTTCTCGATAAGTCTGTGGCGTCTACGTAGCAAATCCGTGGCTTTTGCATGTGTACAATAGAGTCGTTTTGCATCTTTTTAGGATTTTTCTGTCCTGGAAAGACCGTGATATACGACTAGCCACTCGGACAATTATTGTGATACTGTTTTGTTTTCAAACTTGCATTTTGTGAAGAGGCAATATTTTGAAAGTTATATTTTCGTTCTTCATTTCTCAAATAGTATACAATTATGACTTATGAAAAAACTCTTATAAAGCCTGTTTCATTATATGGAATTGAATATGCTTTTGTGACACAACTACGTTGTGTTAAACTTTGTATTGAGCGAAAAGGAAATGGTTTGAGAGTCGTTTTCCCATCTCAATTGATTTTTTTTTTTTGTAACTTTGTTTTAATTTCAATTAAACATACCGTCATGAAGTCAAGACTCGGAGCCCCACTGTTTACAGAATTAGAATAAGGGCCTAATTTGGGGGTTTCAAATGAAGCCCTCACAAAACCAAAATTTCAAGCAGAGTACCATTACGACCCGCAACATTCCAAGTAACCCATTTACCAGTGTGAAACATTCGAACGAACGAATTAACTCTTTCGGGGTTCATTATATTCCATAAGCCTTTATTCCATCACCCTTTTGGCAATTTAACATGAGGGATTTGTTGCTGTGATTCAAAATCAGCCTTCGAGTTTATTGATTGGAAAAACAAAGAATTCCTCGTTCGTTCGCACTTTGGTAGTAAAACATAAAGATTTTCCATGTGATTCAAATTTTCATCTCACTAGTTGATAGGAAAGGAGCAAACTTTGGCTCATTCGAGAAGGTTCACTCTTTTCTAATCAAACCTTAAAAGAGGAAGTACATTGTACATTTTATCATAGGTTCATTAATACCTTTCTTTGTAGGCAGCAAGTACAAGCCTTTCAACATTTCGCCATGTATATCCACCTATCGTTCATATTACAGAGTTATCAGTTTCTTTTCTGGCATTGACTTTCATATAGTATTAAGATTTAATGGTATCAAAGGGCACTTATCACAGGTGCGAATCCTTTCTCGAAATCATTTTCGTCCGTGATAGTAAACTTTGCTATCCGGGGTTTATCTACACGTCAATCATTTCCAAGAGAAATGTATCCAAATGGGTATTTTGTAGATAAACGAATGGTTACTAAAAAGCGTTGATACGATAACTTCAATGTTTAACTCGCAGACAATAGGTCAAATCCTTTATTAAAAACCAACATACTCAAAACAAAATAAATTCGTAACGAAATGACTGTTTTATCGTCTCAAATTGAAAGAGTTCGCGAGTGGCAATAAAAATGTGATAAAGACTAGGATAAAATATAGTTGTTTGGAAATTGAGAGAGGGGAAACATTTGCCCCAATTTCTCCATTTCCTTCCAATTGCAGTCCCATCCACTCTATTTACAGTTAACCCCCATAATATATGATACTCCAGCTTTTTGTATGAGATTTAACACAGTGTCAACTTTTTTTCAGTTAAAATCCAGCTTTCTTGAACCCGCCAATATTGAGCAAGGGCTTCGAAGTGACTTGCCAAGTGATACTCCTTAGAAACAGGGGTATCGTTGGGCTTGAACCCAGGACCCCCTCTGCTCTTTGTCAGCAGGACTTTCCATAATCCCCCAATCTTTGCGTACCAGAAGAGGGTGGTATAAACTACTTTGACAAAATGATACGTTTCTTGTGATGGGTTAGTATTTGTCCCTTTTTGGAGCAATAGTTTCTACCCGATATCACAAGCAGAAAATACTGTCTAAGTTTTATTTTGACATCTAGTGTTTCTTTGGTTTGACTAGTGCCGACTTATGGTATTTGATTTCATTCATGACTTCAAATATATGTATAATTTCAAAGCTACCTTATAATAGAAAAAACACGACCATTTATAAAATGAAATATAAAAGGCTGCATCATATGAAAATACTGAGGCATATTTACTATTAGCATTTACAATGTAAATAAAAAAATGCTAATTAATATCTGATATCAAATATTGAAGGTATGCGTCGAAAAAAATGTTAACGGTTTTTTGTCTAGAACGATGTCAGAATATCTTCTAAAGCAAAAACCTATTCCCTAAACCAGGAAAAAATCGCCAGTTTCCTACCAAAAAGGCAAACACTTTAAATGAAGACGACTCTCTAAGAAAGGGTCGGAAGGGGGTTCCCTAAAAGAAAATAGGGGCCTGCAATCGTCTTCTTCTATTGGCGTTAATTTGCTTAAGATGGTCGCGGCCGGTATCATATGCCGACCAATTTCCAGCTTTATTGGTAAATTGGCTAATTTTGTTTTCCAACATGATATTGCATTGGCGAATATTGATCAACGGAGCGACCACCCCGCAGTTAAATGACATCGGAAAGGAAATTATCTTCTAAAAGAGCAGTCAGAAAATAATTGAGCTGTTCCGTCGAAAAATGAGATTCGGATGGAATTT
The DNA here is from genome assembly GCA_947846245.1 of Cerastoderma edule. Lineage (NCBI taxonomy): Eukaryota > Metazoa > Mollusca > Bivalvia > Cardiida > Cardiidae > Cerastoderma > Cerastoderma edule. The sequence goes on from OX401408.1 coordinate 4,033,150, forward strand.
CGGGGGAAGAACTGTGATTCAGCAAAGCGGTGTGTGGTCAGCAGTTTTTAAGTAGAATCGGTATTTTCAGATTTGGATGGGATTTTTCCTAGAGTGAATTTTGATAATAATAATTAAAATATTCGAAATAAAACATAAATACTCAGGGTACGAATAACATTGTATTTACTTGGTATTCAATTTCTAAATATCAACGAAAACGTGGATTTGTTAAGACAATATTCGAAAGTATTGCAACACACGGAGAAGTTTCCCGGTACAAGCAAGCCTCCATTTGTACCAATATTTCAATGTTATTTTGACGATTTGTGCAATTTCAATCGGTAGTTTTGCCACTGTGATATCGTCTTGTATTTTGCCTATTTGTAAAAAGGGATAGCATAATAAATTGGTTTGAAAATGATCTAAAGCTGGATCCATCAGTATCTTAGTCTTATTATCTGGTTAAATATTAAGTGAAAATACCAGCATTCCTTTAAATACACTTCCTATTACAGCTTTACTGATATATTTATATAAACTTATTTCCCCGTTTATATTAAAGCGATCTCTATAATTGAAGATAATATCACAACACATGTCGCATTGACTTCGTTAGTACATGTTTTTGGCGAATACCAAGGGTGTGTTTGGTACCCCAGTTCTTCAATTCGAACAGTTCACCATTTGGTAGAAAAACAACGTTTTCTACACCCCTTTTTAGGATGCTTCGGCCATGTTGTATCATTTTTCTTTGTCAACATGAAGGCGGATTTGTCGAGAAAATCCCCCCATTCGCGCCGGAGAATATGACAAGACGGCGCGAACATATTTTAGTAAATTATGAAGAAGTACATGTTAATTTCACATCGGAAGTGACGTGCGGTTGCCGCCATTATGGACTGTCACACCTCCATCGGTTGTTTAACCCTCTGCCAAACGCCATTTTTTGTACTGTCCCAAATTCAAAAAGTTTGCAGACGACATTTCAAAATGGGATGAAATTGAAAAAAGTAGTCTTCTGATAGGCCCTGAAAACATTGTAGGAAAAGGAGAAATTGCTCTTAACGAGCAATTTCTCCTTTTCCCACAATGTTTTCCAGAGTTAACCAATCAAATTGGTCAAATGTCGTTATTGTTTGGTAATGGGTTAAAACGATACCTAGTGCCTGATTTTTTTTTATTTCTTTTTTACCAGCGGTGTCTTTTTTCAAAATTCTGCAAAAACAACATTCGCAGGCGACGATTGACTTTAATCACACACATGTTTGTTTCATTTTTTCTTTTGGGGGTTTATCGATTTTCCAAATTCTGGGAAAAAACATCACTGACAGCTTTTGAAATCTATCAAATCAGCATTTTTTCTTTATTTATTAAAAAAGTTTAATCATATCGTATTACGTTCATTCTACTTGAGGCTAGCTACCTCATTGATACATAAGGCCATAGGCCCATCAGTACACAAAGTTTGAGCATTCAACAGACAAACTATTATCGTGCAAATTATCGTGCAAAGCCTTAAAACATCAAATGTCAAAGTGTTCATTATAAATATGAAATCACAAGCAACATTATATTATGTACATGTATTGTAAGAAGATATGCAAAAGCATATAAACAATTACAATTGGATTGTGCCACAAATTCTAACAACATTAGCAAATGCCCTAATGCATACCCGTGTTTGTTTATTTGAAAACAATGTGGCAAAAGAAGAAATTGCTCGTATCGAGCAATTTCTTCTATTGTCACATGTTTGATTGGATGACATATGGCAAGGTGCGATATTAATGAGATAACGATTACTATGGTAATTGGGTAACCCCTAAACGCTTTATGATACTTATTGAATTATCGTGTTGGCGTATGCTTTATGGGGTGTATCTATTCATCTGTCTGTTTGGGACCATAATGTGCCCTCAGGCAAGCCGCCACGTGACTGTCACACCACGTGATTGTCACACCGAACATGTCCCGTCACATCCATTATCAATTTTGAAACTACAAATAGGGTGTTATAGAACATAGAACATAGAAAATTTTATTGACGTAAGCGTATACAGCTTCTAGTCTTATACATACATGTACATATCAATAAAAATCAACAATCATACGTGACAATAAACAAACAATTTTTGAAGAAAGAATCATTGTTTATAATTGTAATTAATACAAACATATTTCAGGAGGTCCTATTAATAAAGTCATTCCTAATTTCGAAAGCATATTTAATAAATTTTGCAAAGTCTAAAAGTACTTTTGCATTTTTTGACTGAAACATTTGTACTAATTTTTGCACAGAAGGGCGTAAATAGTAGTACTTTTTGAGATATTTTTGTATTTTATAATTGGTCTAGTTTATACACTGTTTGTTGAGGTACCACACCTCTTTGTTTATGTGAGGTTTAACACCGTATCTACAGTATTTCAGTTGTTTTACGGATTTCTTATATATTTCACTAGTCACAGGCAGGGCACTGCAGCAGAGTCTTGCACAAGGATACTTCCACGAAAATTCCAAGACATCCGTGTCGAAAGTCCTATGTCTATATCTAAACATTGTTCGTTGAGACTCTCATATTCTTTTTTTATATATGGGTTCTACATCACATCAACATTATTTCAGTTATATAGCGATGCCCGACTCTTAATGATGGAGGAAGACCCCATACTCAACTGCCCACAAGGGCTGGTCAAGGCGGGAAGAACCATCAGCATTCCGTAAGTCAGTCAGGAGCCTGCCTCTCATGAAAATCCATATCTATCTCAGGATTTGAACCCGAGCGGAGAGGGGCCATGTGATTTCAAGTAATGTACTCTAACCACTAGGCCACGGAGGCCCCCTCAATAGTAATCCTTTTATATTTATTTTCGATGCCAGTTTCATTATCGACGGAGGTAGAGCTTGAATTTGACAACCCATAAGAGCTGGACAAGACGGGTAGAACCACGGACGCTCAGTAAGACAACAGACATACTTCCTCTCATGAAAAGTACATTATAATACCGGGCTTTGAACCTTCTGTCTTAGAGAGACGACCATCATCAATTTAACGAGCTGTTTAATCGAGGTTTGATACATTAATGATATACAGGCAAGAAGCAAACTTCGAAATTCGTTACTTATTATATTTGGGTGTGTAATTCAATCGAAAGAATATTCCAATCTATGATGTAAAAAGCCGAAAACTAGTAAAATATTTTTTGTAGTATTCAAAAAAAAAACATTTATACATATTAAACTCACTGAACAACAAACGGATTTAAATGTCTGCATTAGACGATATGAGAAAAGAGCGTAAATTGGAAAATTGCACACCATATGCAACCTTATTTGTCACGATATGTGTGATATTGGGCGATAATTTGATATCGTCATCAAGAGATGCTTATTAATTTGAGCAACTGTTGAAGACATAGTGGTATACTTATTCCTTCAAATGGGAATGTGGGACTGTTTAAAATTGAAGCAACGGCGGACGACAAGAAAAGCAAGAGACACATTTACTTTATGATGTTTAGTATAAATGAGGATACATATCTCTTATGAGCAATCCATTTATTTGCCAACACAGTTTCTGAAAGACTCTTTGAAACATGTAATGGTGGGGTATTATTTAGTAAGAGGTTAAGATAAAGCGAAAACCGAAGAAAAACACAAGGCCAATTCAAAGTATATATGCAAGTATGCAAATATGGGTAAACAAGATCTGATGAAAAAAAATGAGATATTTAACTTTAATTTCATGACGATTGTTCAAAATGCTCTAAATGACAATTCAAAGTGCAATGTAAACAGACAACAAAATAAAAACAATAATGGAAAAGTTTTTAACCAGAACCGAAAATAAGCGTTGAGGGGCGGGCGGGTAAGTGAACCAAAAGAAAGCATTATCAGTCTAGCAGGCGTAGATGTATAGTCTAGTGATGCTGAAACGCGAGCTGATTGGCTGAGCGTCAAGTGGGAATCAAGTATTTTCCAATAATAACAGCCGAAAAGGCGGGGCTTAAAACGAATTATAGGAGAAACTTCTGAACTGTGTGTACAAGACGGTATTTGTTGCCTCCCTTTGTTTTGTTTTTTCGCAAAAGTGCTTGGTCTCAAATAAAGGGAGATAACACTGCGGTTTAATGCATAACCTAAATATCAATTCATCGAAATTCTTTCTCAAGTTGTCTCCCTTATATGTTAAAGTAAATGTTTTTTCTTCTTGTTCTAATTCAAAGATTATAAGAGGTCTAGATTGAAGGCATGCTAACCTCGATTATTCGAGTGAGTTAACGTCCATCACAGATTAGTTTAAAATGATCTACTTTGACATCTACTCTAAAACATTTTCTTTCGAGTTACACTAAAAGAAAAGCCAAACTCACTTCGAACGTAGATTGATGAAAGGTTCAAACGTAGACCGCCCTACTTTCGGGAATCGATTCTATGGTCCACGTGGTCGGATGCCCAATGTTTTCCGTGGGACAACTATCATCAAAACCCAAATATATATTGTAATACAAGCCCTCACAATATTAATTAAAGGCACATCAAAGGAGAGGAGTACAAATAAAATACGTAAAAAATATAAAAAGTGTGTATCAACTGTCAAGGTCAGAGGTAAAGAATCAGGAAAACTGAATTATAAAACTTGCTAATCTGGGTTATTTCTGGGTTACTTTCACATTTAAGTTGTGCTGATGGTGTTTTCTGGTGATAACTATTTGAATCTGTCCAAAAGTTTACCAAGTAATATAGTTTGATATAGCATTAATCTCCTTTTATGGGCCTTTAACTCTTGAGTAGTGTAACATCATATCTATAAATAGGGCAATAGCAAGGGTGTACAGACAGCATACAGCATGTGAAAAAAGAGAAAATGAGAAATTATCTTACATAATTTGGAGTTACCTTGCTCGACCACAGGTATTGATCATGCTCGGGTCCCGGGCCTAAATCTCTCACACCGCCGATCGAACCCAATGGCTGTAAATAGATAGACATATTGCATTGGAGTGCTTTCTTTAAACGATTTATCATCGACAAAATTATTAGAAAATGAATTCACTTGTCTGTCAACAGTTTGTGACATGAAAAAATTACTCAATATATCATGGAAAAACAAAGAACGATCATAGTAATATTACCTTCTTTTGGAGATCATTTTTGATTCTATAAAAAAAACTACATGTATAAGGCAATGCCTATCATTTGTTTTTATTTTTGTTTTCATTTTTGACTTCTACTATCATTTCTTTTTTCAGGTTGTAATTGACATTTTCATTCGAATCACAACGCTTGTGACAAGATACTGTACTTGTTTCGATTAACGTATCCGTGCGTAAGTATCGATTTCAGTAGAACGTATTTAACGTTCGTCTTGAAATTAATCCGCGATTTTATTTTCAAATGGACCATTTAGGACGCGTGCATTTAAAAGAAACATCGTCTTTGATGGTCGAACAAGTGTCGTGAGTCGGTCCAATAAGGCCACGTGACTAAATTGGTCCTGAAAGATGCTTGTCGCCAAACGTCCGCCGCGTCGTTGCTCATGGTTACGGAGTAGAGACTGTGGAGCGCTTCCTTAGAGAAAATTATTCTACGAGTTTGATTTTGTATAACTACGAATTTCAAACTAACTGTTTTATTTACTTTGACACTCAAAAATACAGTTTGCTTGATAAGGTTTCTTAAAAACGAGTATAAACCGTCGATTACCTGTTCTGATTATTTAAGATACATACGTTAATAGAAATTATCTACATGCTTAAATGAAATACAGATTTATAGTGTAAGTATGTTGTATAATGTTGGCTCTGTCTACGTATTTTCCGGACATACCTCGTATTACTATTTTTCATGTATGCGAAATGAGACTAAACATATGTATGACATTCATGACTACATGAAAGATATAATTAGCTTGTTGTGTTGTGGTGAATGAAAGGATGTCATTGTTGAATTAACCCATAAATTTGAATACTAGAAGAAAAGTGCATCATCTAACCTTGAATTCAATCATGAACTGTTTAAACAATTTTACTTATAGAGAAGATGACTGATTTAAAGTAAAGATAAAGAAAGAGAACAAGAAGCAATCACTCAAGTCTCGGTTTCACCTAAATCGAAGACTACTCTGAGATACAAATCCTTTCTTCTGCCTCGAACAAAAAGCTGCAGAAGATGTTAAACGGCCATAAATCAGCCGGAACTATTCACATAACAAATCACAACATGTCGAATGACCATGAATCAGTTTTAAATTACTAAGACTCTAGAATCATTTTGGAAGAAGAAAACATTTCCCATTTATAACAAATAGTTTAAACGTCGTCTTCTACATTGCGGTTTGAAGCCGTTTATAAAAGAGAAATGGATTGGCATGAAACCATGGACTTAATTGTTGTGAGCTTCACCAGATGTGATTCCGATAGTTTTACAGTTTTAAGATCAGCTAATGTTCTTGCTTGAGCAACTGTTAATATATGTGTCAAATAAAAGGTATCAATAGCCTGAAAACAATTTACTGTATGAATCAGTTTATTACAGACTTTGTTTGAACGTAAATTTGTTTAAAATAATCATCAACAATAATCATCAACAAAAATTTGCTTTTGTCAAATCATTATACCTCACCGTTTCGGCTTGTGCCTTTATAAGAATAATAAGGTTAGATATAAACAACGGTCGTGAAGTGATGCTACGTTTTCAATGTATAATACATCCATAGGTGTGTCAATGAAAAATTATATGGAAAAAATATACCTGAAAGTTACTGTAAGGCGCATGGCAGCCAACAATTTTTGACAACGATGCTTTTTAAACGAATCAACACGGATGTCAAAAGAATAGTCCGAAATAATGAACAATCTTAAATGAATTTTCATTTACTAAAACACTGTTACAATTGTTAAGGGTAACCAACTCTTGGTACATGTAGTATCCAAGTTTATCTAGAGATGGTAACTAAATAGGAAGTCACAATCGGAACTACTCGGGTATTTCCGTGAGCTGTGAAATACACCTCGGATATGTTCATTTCATTTCATATCTTTACGTTAAGTAGTTCAATGTGTATGGAAGTGCTGGACATCCTTTTTAATCACTTTTGATCAGTAACGCATACCAAATGAAGAACTTGTTGTTGTGACATGTATACTTGTTTCCTCAATCAAATTTCTAGAAACAAAAGTAAAGTGACGTCATTCTCGCGGGAAACAATATGGCGTCATCCCTATTATTTCAGAGGTGTTTTCATTGGATAAACCCGATGTGTTCAGATTGAGGAAGTCAATGAATTTTCCATCTGACGAAAGTTCGAAATGCTCAAAGGCAATACACACAACGTATTTGTGATAAATCGTCTCATTGCTTAGTTCATCTATTATCATACGGCGTGAACAATGAATATTCAATTTCAGAAACGGGGGTTAAACGCATGCCTGTCGGCTGTTGCGGCCATTTTAGGGGGATGCATAGATGGAACCACGTACAAAGGGCGAGATCCCCCGAGATCTGACGAGATTTCGCGAGAGCCAGTCGCTGTCTAGCGGTAAAATGTCCTCCGAAAACAATTGAAAAACGCCGATTTCCTTAAGGTCATAACGGTAATTGGTAATTAGAAATTAATACCTGGGCGCTAACATGTGGCGTATGGTCGCCCGATCCTTTTTAGTCAAAGTTCCCAATAATTCCTCCCCCGCGTCGTTGCAAATAGGGATTTAATGTATCCCATTATTCAAATCCTGTCAGCGCCAGGCGGTTGGTTTGGATAACATTAGGATAGTTCATGCGCTTGGAATCTTCTGTATTTTGGATTATTTTCTTTCAAAAAATCAACATTAAAAAGAAATTTTGATTTGTAGACACACTAAATCGTACAATATAGATCCGGACCAGACATGAGCAAAATGCGCAGGTCTGGTACGGGTCGATACTTTACGCATGCGCACCCCAAATGACGCCATTTTGTCTTGCTGCGTATCCGATTTGTTTCTGTTACCGAGTTGCTAACAGGTGCGTACCATGTACAACCGTATGCGACCTGTTGCGCGATGGGATATTTACCATTGAAGACAACAGCTTGATCACATGTCTCTCCTAACTGAATTTGTGATCGGTCCAAATTCAAAGAAACAGCAGACAACAGAAATCTAACATGAAATAATACACTTTGTTATAATATTTGCCTGTATATAATGGATTTAACCATTATGACAAGGAGACAACTTGTTTATAAGGAGCAACATCTCCTTTCATCATTTTGGTTTATAAAGTACCGTGTATAAAGTGTGGCAAAATAAGTTGTCATGAACCAAGGGTTAATAGGTCATTACAGTCTTATTGGTATTACTGTTGCGGCGAAACCGTAGTTCGAGCCTTAACAAGTTGCAAATGAATCTACACATTCTCTCCAAATAATTACTAGATATAACACTGGGTTATTAACATCAACTGATGTATCCAAGAAGAACAAAAGTCATCCACCATATTGATTATTTCCGGCCTTTTTTTTAACTAAAACTTCCTAGGGCCCCTACAACCAAAAGTGTTTTGAACAGATATATGACGTTTGGATATACAGTCGAATTCCGGTTTTTTGAATTAGGCAAGACCATATGTCTTTTTCGGTTAAACATGGTTTAGAATTATCCGAAATAGGGAAATAAAAGAACAATGTTATAACAACAGAATACTTGTTTTTATGAGAAACCGTTTCGTACCCCACCCAACATGGCGTTGTGGTTCTTTTAGCGATCATTTTTCTTTCAAAAAGAGTGATACTTAAGAAATAAACAACGCTTTCCTAGATGAAAAGTAACAGTAGAACACCTATGTTAGAAAGGGAAGAACTGCTCTTGACACTATAAGCGTATCGTGAGTTGAACTTAGCACGAGGGTTGTTCGGAAAGTTCGTAGTATTTTGTTGTAAAAGCGTATAGGCGTTTTTGAATAGAACAAAATAGATCAACATAAATTTAAACTAATATATACATTTTAAGTACAAGAAGTAATGGGTCGAAGCAGTCAAGTGTAGAACTATCATATCCGAATTATGAATAATTGAAATTTCAATTTGATGTACGCAAGATATCTTCCGTTAAAGTTCATTTAACGCCTAATTTACCATGGGGTTTTAACATGGTACTTGAGGGCCTCCGTTGCATAGTGGTTTAGAGTGTATATCTTGAAATTATATAACGCTTTTCTGCGTGGCTAAAAAGTCTCCACGACTTCCATAACCATATACACCGACCCGATAGGAATGAAACATCACCTCAACGTCGAACTAAAATTCTATACAGTAGATGTTTACAAGTACCAGACAAACAAAACGGAATAATTAACCCTGACCACTATTGTTTAAAGTTCGATGGACATCTACATGTCCCACATTCGGCGCTGGAGATTAAACATCAATAAGCGAAGTCAAATTTGGGTACACGGTGGACATCGACGGGTATGCCAAAACCCAGATGGCGTATGAGCAAACTTCGTTATTCCATGGACAGTATCGAGGTAAATTCCACACTGTTTGCTTGAGTTGAAATGAATTATCAATAAACATTCAAATTTAGGTAAAAAGTGTACATTCATAAGTACCATACGTCCTGATCAATACAGGTGCACAGTTTATTAAAAATATATATTTACTAGACAGTGTAAAAGGAAATTTATAAAACAAAATTGAAATTCAACTACTAGTATACGGTAGACATTCATGAGCACCCAACAAACCAGACGGGTTCGTATTCCACGGGCAATACAGATTCAGAGTCCATAGACATCGACATGTCGTTCACTTGTTAAGTGAGATGATATAAAGCATCATTAAACCAAGTCGAATGCTAAGTACACAGTGTACATTTATGGGTACACGAAAAGTCATGTGGCGTATGATCTAGATTCGCTCCCCGTGGCCATTTTAGTTTCATATGTCATGGTCATCTTCAAAACCAGATTGCTAGCTGTCCAGAGATAGAACGAAATAGCAATACACGAATGCACATTCAACTATACAGACGACATATTTGGTACCCGACAATAGTGCTTGTTTATTTTCTCTGGCAAATATAGTTTTAAATGATATGGTTATCCACATAACCAGATTGTTTGCTGTCTAGAGATAAAAATGAAATAACATTAAACGATTTTTCATTCAACGTTACACACAGCATTCATCAGGTCTTTTTAGCATAGCATGAAGTGAAACATCAATATACGAGGACAATGTCAAGTATTAAGTGGCAATTCATACAAATCCTACATGTCAAATGATTCATTACCCATGGCCAATATAGAATCATATGCTAAGGCCACCTACATAAAAAAAATGGCTTGCTATTCAGAGATACAAAGAGAAACAATAAACGAGTTCGCATTCAAGTATTCAGTGTAAATTCATACAAATCCTATATGCCAAATGATTCATTTTCTATAGCCAATATAGATTCATATGCTATTGTCTTCTACATAATATGATGGTTCGATATCATGTAATAAAAATAAATACCAATAAAAGAATTACATTCAAGTGTTCGTGTGGAAATTCATACAAATCTTAGATGCCAAATGATGATTTGTCCCTGGCCGATTTAGATTCACATGCTAGTGCCATCTGCATAACAAAAAGGTTTGCTGGCCAGAGAACTGACTTTCACGTATACAGTATACATTTATAGGTACCCGAAACGCCAGATGGTTCGTACTCCCTTGTACATAAACGTTCATATGTCGTGATCAACTGCATATACAGATTGTATGCCCGAGATGAAATGAAATATCAATAAACAAATTTAACTTCGTGCCATAATTGACCACGCGTACGCATGGACTGTGTAGGACTAATTGACTTCGAATCGGAGCACAAAGCGAGCGTAACCCTTTCCCATTACAATACAGGCATACGACTGATTCAGCGCACATGAAGCACATGACATACATGTAGGACAGTGGTCAAGTGGTATTGCGTCAGTCTCGGGACACGAGGGTCCTTGGTTTGATTCCACTGAGAAGCGGGATCCCCCTTATCAATCCACATTCGGTGCGAGAGCTGGTTGTGTACATATGAAGCAGAACTGAAAGTGATTAATCTAAGTTGTTAAAACTTGTTTCACAGTCGATGTAAATCAAATTAATTATAACTAAGTAGGCACATGACTTTGGAAACGAACGTGTCAAAGGAAAGAAATCGCTCTGTACGACCATTATCATATCATCATCATATCATCGTTATTATACCATCATAACCATCACCATCGTCATCTACCGATGTATTCATCTTAAATCTAAAAGACACCACACAATTCAATATTGGAATAGAAGGGAGAAAAGGGAGAGTACTGTATATTGCCCATTACAGCCGTAAACAATACTTATGATTTATTCAGGCCGGTAATAAATTTGATTATATCTCTGTCGTTAAACAAGAGTACCAGTCTGGTTGCCGGCCCGGACTTTCGTTCTTTGTGAATGGGCCGCAACATGTATGTAGCGTAGAACAACCCTCAGGATGAGGGTTCAGTGCAAAACTATAGTAAGTGCTTCATAAACATGAAGCACTTACTACAGTATTGCACTGAACCCTGGAGGTGTGCGAATGTATATATCGCGGCAAAATCGTCCTCCGAGATCCTAAATTGTACTACTGTAAGCATTTCTGAACTGTTTTGTCTGTTTGTGGTGTCCACTTCCTGTACATGGAATGTTTCACTATATCTTACTCAAAACTGTTTCCAATGCTGTCGAAAGAATTCTTAAATGTATTTACATGTGTGGCACCTACAACTAGCAATCCAATCAATTTGTATCATGGTGTCAAATACAGCGCTACAGTGCATAGCAACGTCAATCAGTCATCCTGTGCGCGTTTGTAGATACATTTTCAAAAAGAAAGCATTAGTCCTGTTTGATAAGAATGATACCAATGTGATTAGGTGACTCATGAATTTTAGTCCCTTTATCAATCAGATGAAATCGATTTTACAATATCCCAATATACATCAATATAGACCAATATGACAAAGGGGCCGCTTTCAAGTTCAACATTGTAACAGACAATTACAGCCTTGTTTGCCCAAGCAAGGAACCTGCTGTCTGAAAAGCTAAAAGTCGCTAGAATAAGCTTAGAGTTTATATTTTTATTCAAGGGAACTATTCTTCAGGGTCCCGTTTTACTAAACAGTTTACGCTTAAGATTTGCGTAAGTATAAAACAACAAGTCCTTTTATTTCAATATCTGGTCTCTCCGAGACGCTTCCAATGACGTGTCACATTGCAATATTGTACTTTCATTGAAGATATTATCCATGTTAATCAATTATGACTTACGCACACATTTTCCGTAAGTTGTTTAGTAAAACGGGCCCCAGGTACATACTAATGTTGTGAAACATTTTAACCCCCTTCACCATTAAACCTCTTTCTAATGACTCTCCTTAACAGGTTTTTAAAAACCATTGTGGCAAATGAATAAAATGTCTTTATGAGCATTTTCTTCCCTCATCACCTTTGTTGCTTCCTTGTAGAAAATACAATGTAAAAAGCTCATTCCATAGTCTGAGTCCAAGACAGTCTCACCCATTGCAATTATTTCGAAGGACCAAAATAAAAAGAATTGTTAACCAAATAACCCGTTTAGACTGTTAACTAGATCTGCAGCATAAATGGGCTTTATCTTCACTACAAGGTTTTAAAAGGAGATCAGTAGAGCTGTGTCAACAATCCAATTTTCTGTAATAGACGTGTGAAGATATTTTATTGAAAGAAGACGGTTTCTTTTTTTAAAACGATTAAAATCTTAATTTGTGAGATAGCCTCCAATGCAATGATTTTTAGTATTCTGTTCCAGGTGCGATCATAGTTTGAATGAACAAACAAATAGGCTTAAGACATGGGACAAGCTTATAAAGGAACGATTCACTAAAGACGTTCATTTATAGACAGAAAAAAGAGGTTGGGTATCTTTTGGATAATTGCCTTTTTATTGAAGAAGACGTAATTAGTAAAAGTCGACGTTCGCTTTTGTTGAGCCTTTCTTTACGCAGGTCTAAGAAAATCCCAACCCCCCTGATCTCTGTTCTTTTACTATTTCTTTTTGCTTTTTCGATGCATACTTCGAAACTTGTTTGACGGAAAGACAATACTTTAAATAGTAGGTTTAAAAAAATGATTGTTCAAAGACGGTGAAGGATTTTGAAAAATATTAGTCGTCAATTGAATAATTGATATCGGACACTTTAATCCATGCATGTTTTCTTCTGCATTGATGCATATTTTTCAAAGACATTTTTCAAATGATGATAAAAGAGCTGTGTTTCCTATTGCATCACTCCTCAGAAAGAATACTATTGCATCGTTCTTCAAAAGCGAGTGAAAAATGCATTACTTTTTTCTTATAAGGACTCGGAACAAGCAAAGCGTATTAATTTAAAGCGGAAGACGTAACACGTGAGTCGCCTCAGAAAATAGTGCGGTTTACAAAGGGAGATTGAAAGCGATATGTCGAGTCTATTGTGCGGACCTAATGCTCACGTGTGGCCATTTAGTTAACACGACAATCTAATCTCAATTAAAATCTCTTTCCAAAACGATGCCGTCTTCTGAACGTTTAAGAAGACGGGTTTTTCGTAATAATCCATTTCAATGATGTGCGTCTGAGACTTGTGTTTTTCATTGAGTACTTATCTATGTCTTCCCTAGACCTAAATTGTGGATACGTGTTAGGTAATGCGATCTCATGAAACCCGGTATGATAAGATATATCAATGTTTATTTTTAAAAATCATGTGCTAAATCATTATTATCTGGCCCGCTTTGTTATACCAATGAACACACTTTATACCAGCTTCAACAGTCGGTTAAAAAAATTACCATGTTCGTTTAACGAGTATTCATACCTCATGCTTAAATTATTCGTAGCATATATCAATGCAAACAGCTATCTGTATGTACATGTACTCCATTAAGGGTTTTAACCTGTCATATGAATAATGCACTCAGGGAAATCCGTCTGACGATGCAACACAAAACGATAATGTATTGTCACTTTCTATGTCGTTTCGTTAAATTCATTTTCAAAATTGACACTTTTATCCAAACTTGAAACCCTTGTCTTGTTAGTGTACTAGTTCTCGACAATTGCATAAAATACAGCGTTTAGACAATTTAAATGAAAGAACATACTTTGTATTATTATCGCTCGTATTCACTATTTGCAACAACGATTTCAAATGCAATTTTCAAATAATAGACATTTCAACTTTTCAAATGCAATTTATTGAGACAGACGTTTCCACTTTGTCGCCCCCTGACTGTCAAAGCGAGCGTTTAGGGAGTTAACTGTGAGTTAATAGCCGAGATTAGAATCAGTTTAATACACCGGCTTTGTCATCCGCACACTCGATTAGTCCCACGACAAATACATCGAGTACAAAAATAACCGCGAAATCCGATTAAAAACCGCTTCGGCGCGCTCCGTACGCGTGGCGGCCACGTGCGAACTATCTCTCGGGAAACTCCGGTATGAGTTCTGTATGAGTGTGTTTCTTGATACCAAATTCATTTAAGGTGTACTTAGTTAGAGATGTACAGTGCGACTGTCGAACATAAATGTTTGAGGAAACACGTGTTTTTTTTACATTCTATTAAGTATATACACAGTAAGATTTTGTAATAAAACAAAACAAGAAATGATTGCAATGCATTATAAATAACGTTCGAAATATCGTTTTATTCACTTGTAAAAAATGACTTTATGGAGCAAAGAAAGCAGACAGCTATTTTGAAGCATCGTAAAAAAGAAAGGGAAAAGCCTCTCCATGTGCAGCAATGATTTTCTTTGACGAAAACGCATTAGAAATACACGTACATCTAAAAATGACAGTATCTTCAGAAAATAAAGAGAAAAATAACATATTTTTTCGACTTTTCCATTCGGCGATGAAGATATGATAGCAGTACTTTGTCTTTTGTTCTTGTGTTGCATAGATACATGTAAGGGTTCTCATGTACGTTGTAAATTCCGGTGACAATTCTTATCGGTGTTCACTAGTCAAACGCTTTAACATTCCCTAAGAGCTGATTTCTAATACACGGCATGCACATCATGATTTACCAACTGAACCCTTTTCATGCAATATTGTCTGTGCTCTAAGAGAAATTCCTGTACCTCCCAAATTGAATAATAAGCTGAGCAATGTCAAAATTATCCCATTTTGTAAAAGGTTGACAAATTGCACTTAATAATTGATCAGAGAGAAAACTTCTATTTTGGACAAATCATTTCAACAAAAAAGTCAACTCAAAATGACCCTACACGTTGCAATTTCTTTCGTAAGCAAGTGTTCAAATTTTTTATCAGTTTTCAAATGTATGATGTCGGTATACATGTATATGAAATGCGTCGACCAGTTCTAAATGTCTACTTCAAAAAAAATGCTTTTATTGTATCAAGAATGCTATATAAAACATATATAGTATATGATCATAAAGCTCCTAGTTGAAACTGAATCGAACACTTGCGTTTCTGGTCAAACACACTTTCACGCTCATAAAGATATTCCAATCAGCATGACTCAAATGAAATGCGTTAATTGTCTTCCTGTAGGAGTCAATGGGTGTCGAAAAAGAGCCCGTTTTCACAGCTGTGGATATGTTCAGCTCTTAATAGCATACACGTGCAAATGGTCTGAATCTTTCGAGCTCATGGAGGAAATACCAACGTCTGAAATTCGAATTAGGGTAAAACATGCCCGTCGTCTGTTATAATTATGTTATGTTGATGTTTGAATTTAGACTGATTTTTAAAGTCAGTCATATTTTTAAGGACTAAGAATTCAATCTTTACAGCTTACGCGTTAATTTTACGTAAAAACGTATGACTCTATAAATGCCGTTGCAAAAGGAGATTTCCATTTTGACACAAGTATGTTAACATATTAGTTTAAATTGATAAAAATACCCATTCCTATCTTATTGTAGATAAAGAAAGGTTGTCACAGGAACATCGGAAATATTCATAAGTAGACCTCTTGGGATAAATATATTATTCACATGCTGACGCCTTCCCGAATATCGAAACACATGACTGGTGCATATTCAAAGAAACAGAAGACGATAGAAACTCTATGAAAAAGAGATAGTTCCCATATAATACATGTACTGGGTAGGTACAATTGTGGCAAAAATTACTCATCGAGGGCACTTATCATTCCGCAACAGTCGTTTCTAATAACTTTGCTATGCGTAAAATGATGTAGTATGGAGCAAGGTCTTATTTTATCCATTTTTGGACGACTAACTAAATGCTAATCAGGTTGACGGCAGTGCGAAGAACACCAAGACACTTCGAACATTTCCCATCACTCAAAGCGGATGCCCTGTTTCGGCGGGAAACCGGTCGCGCTGAATTATGGGCTATGTCAAACGTCAATGGCGGCACGGCAAATTTGAAGCGAGAGGTGTGAGGGTTACAACGTTAGACGAAAATTAATGGGGGCCCTACCAGCCTAGACTTGTCCACGCTACGTATATCTACGTTAAATGTTGTTACCAAGCCCCCGAACCCCAACCGAAAAAAGAAATAAAGCAGAAAAAGAAACAAAGCACGCATACATTCAATATCTGCTTGAAATTTCCAAAATGAAAAGAAGGTAAGATAAGGTTTTTTTATAACGTGATATTTGTGATGGGAGTAAAATAACACATGAATGAAGAAATCAGACCCGACCCAATAGGTCAATAAGCCACCTAAATGAAATCTATAGTATTGCAAGATCTGTATTCGGTGCGAAAGACCACAGGGGTACCATGATACTGTAAATGTAAATGTCCAAAAAAGAACAATTTAACAGAAGAAATGCAAATAAGGTTATTTTTACTGAGAAATGATAAGTACTACAGTTGGGACGGATAACATAGGCAGACGGAACAGCGTCTCTTTCAAACTAAAAAGGCTTTATTTCCTTCATTCAAATTAAGTATTACTTTTAAATTCTATCAAGTCGAACGTGATTTTATCCCGTAAAGTCATACGCAATAACAAAACCTTTAACTGAAAAGGGTACATAGGCATAAAGAATAGTGTCTCTGTTTAACTTAGAATGCTTTTTCAGCTCCTTCATTACAATGACTTATGAAGGATATACATGTAATTCTTGATTCGAGAGAGTCGAACTGGATTTTATGCCGTAATCATGTGAATTAACAAGTACCGTAATTGGAAAGGATCGCATGCGCAGAAAGAACAGCGGCTCTGTTAAACTTAAATGCATCATCTGCTTCATTCAAATAAAGAAAAACTTTTAAATTCTACAGAGCCGAACCAGGTTTTATGCCGTAAAAGCAAGTAAATCAACAAGGAAATGTTTGGAAATGTCCCTACAGCTTCACAGTAAAACAAAAAAGGCCCTATATTCTCCATTGAAATAAAGATAATACAACCTTTTTCAGTCGACAGTGAGGAACTTGGTTTTATGTCCCAGAAGCATGTGCATGAAAAAATACCATAACTGGAAATGGTGCACTGGCAGACAGAACGACACTGTCAAACCAAAAAGGATGTATCTGCTTGATAAAATGACGGAAATACGACTTCTTATAGTTAGACAGAGACGCAACGAGGTTTGTGTCGTAAAAGCATGTGAATAGTTCATTAATTTCCTACTTTGTTATCTGCCGTATTCGTTTTCGTCTTTTTATATTTTCAATCTACCATCTACGCCACGGTCACGAATCTAGTTCCACATTCCCAACGTTCAACGCGTTTGCGAAATACACCTGTAAAACATTCGTTGCGTCTAATTGATATTTGATTCTCTCGTCGATCCAGGTCGTGACGGTTTAACATCCCGTCAAAAATAAATCACTTCGTTCAATTAAACCCGGCAAATTGATAACAAAAAAATGGCAAATCAAAGCGTACAAATCTAATACCCCCACTAAAAAACATAATTTGGGCTTCAAACAGCCTGACGGATTGGTAGAGTGACAGCACACGCCATCTTGCAATACATATACCCCGTGTCATGTAAATTACGAAAGTAAAATTGTGCTTTAACCTTAAGAATGCTGGGTAATTTTCTAAAAATACATTCTTGTGTCGTCTGCTTTGCAAAACTTCAAATTTCTGCTTAATTTTGACGAGGAAAGATATTCAGAAGAAGCAAACAGGTTAGATCCAGGGCAGCCGCCAAGTAAATTGGCGTCTGACCTTGATCTAACCTGTTTGCATAAGCATGAAGTCGGTTCCAGGACTATACGGGTTGGATTTCGTCTCAGATCAGCATATGCCGTCGTTGCTACTTTGTTCTGGTTGGCATTTGATAATGAATTGTTCAAGAATTCGAGAATACGAACATTTGATCTCAAAGACCGTCAATATGCCGTTCAGGGTTCGACTTGACTGTTAAAACAAGCTTATCATTGATTGGTCTTTTAAATTACAGATGGATCTTGCGTATTGCACATGGGTTTTCACCATGAGCGTGGAATTTTATATATTCCATATTACAGATGATTTTTTTTTCAATATTCCACATGGATCTTTCAAATTACAAATCAATCTCTCAAATTACAAAAGGATATTCAATATTACATATATAGCTTCTAAAATAACAGATTGATTTCCCACGCCGAAAATTTGATGTTTTACATTACAGATATGTCTATTGAAAAGAATTAAGTGATCTTCCAAATTACAAGTTGTTCTTCCGTGTATCACAGGTATGTCACTCAAATATAACGTTAATCTTCCGGATTGTAGATTTATTTTTCATATTAAAGATATGTCTTTCAAACAACAATTTTATATTTCGAAACTATAAATTTATCATCCATAGTACAGATATATCTTTCAAATATTAAATTAATCTTCAAAATTACAAATGAAGGTTCCTTGTTACAGATGGATCTAAATATTACAACGAATCTTTCTCAAAGCTACAGTTCAAAGGTTGTGTTCATGATAAGCAGTTGTTTGTTTCTTTTTTCTGTCTCACCAAGATGGAACAAAAATAAAACAAAACAATATGCCAATTACAACGGGTTACTCGACATTTGCCGCTGATCACCAAATGGCTATGTATTAAGTTTGGCTTCAACTCACACGCAGGGTGGCATATTTTGTACGGTTAGCTATAAAAATATGAAATGATGGTTAAAACTTATGGGGAACTCGTGATGAAACTGTTAACGTAACAAGGTGTCTTTTTCGATTATGTCATCCGTATGGCTATCATAAAAGACTTTTCGTTAAAGCCGGAATTTCAATTCTTTATATGATTAAGTATGATAACTTCTAATGTCTGAAGAT
Source organism: Cerastoderma edule (assembly GCA_947846245.1). Taxonomy (NCBI): domain Eukaryota; kingdom Metazoa; phylum Mollusca; class Bivalvia; order Cardiida; family Cardiidae; genus Cerastoderma; species Cerastoderma edule. Next base: position 4,052,430 of record OX401408.1, read on the forward strand.
ATTTTGTGTTCTTTAGATAACTTTTTAAATGTGAACGTTTAAAATGACTGCTACAAAAATGGGCCCATGAAGATCATGTCCTCTCTTTGTGTCTCATTTTTCATGTGGTATTCATTTTGGGAAAAAGAAGTTTTGGAGAGTCTTCCATTGCAAATGCTTGCCTTTTTCACGACATCTAGCTTAAGATTGTGTCAGCCACAATTATAGAAAATGACAACCGATATTGTCCAATAAAACAGGAATGATAAGATAATTGATGCCGTCCTTCTGTTCTCTTCTCATTAATTAAACCCTGATCCCCCACTTGCTGTTGGACGAAAATGCTATGTTCTGTAGAAAGACTATGAAATACTTAATCTTTCGTTTTAACGTTCTAATGGCCATATCTTCCAGGTATTCGTTTAGTATTGACGGACATACATGTATGTTATGAGTATAACACACATACACATGGATATGGATTCGTATTCGGATTTTTTTTATTACATTTAGAAATGAATTGAAATAATTGTTTTCACCCAGCACCGATGAAGAAGTATTATTTTGCATATGCTGTTATTCGGTCCTTTTGTTGCTTTTGATTTTCAAGCTGTTTGTTCACAAACGTGAGGAAATTTGGAAGCTAAAACATAATGTCTTTAAAACTGCACAACAGCACAAGACCTATCCGAAACAAAATTGCTAGGTTTTTAAGTTTTAAGAGCATATATTCATTCAATTAATATGAATTGATATTCAAAAGCGTTGCAATGGTTTTAAGATACATCGCATACAGGTGTGTACTTAGTTAGAAATAATTTACTTAGTGATTCCTTCCGACATATGTCTATTGCAGGTCCTTCCTGTCAGTATTGACACTTTCTTAATTAATAATATTTTAAATAACTAATTTTAATTATGTTTCATACAAAAATACAAAGGACTTTCCCCAAAAAATTATGTACGATTCTCACAGGCAGATCAGGGGTGTGTTTTATACATAAAAACAAAACCTTTTTCATACAATTATTCGGTATTCGCATAGGCAGATCGAGCACGGCACTCTTTATCATAAGTTCTGAATATTTGCTGTTTCTACGCCATGGAAACAAACAGTGTCCCATGACGACCATTATACCCTTCAACACAATTGAACTCCCGAAATGCCTCGGGGTTGATGGCGAAATCGAGGCATTTAATTCCGCGTATTTATTATTATCGTTATTAATCTAATGGAATAAGAGACAAATCCATTCTCTGTCCTTTTATAACACGTTATGAAAACTAAACCGTCAATGTAAGCGTTTGATTATGTTTGATCTTTCAACTGACGAAGGGTTGTACGTAGACCAGTTTCTGCCGTCATTCAAAACGATCCATAGTTTGTAATTATACATTTTTCTTAAATATTTAACAATCATTGTAATCGTTATCAAAACGAATAATTCGTCTTGCCATCTACAAACTTTTTTGCCATGTGATGGGATTTTGAAAAGAGTCTGTCAAAAAGAGAAGACCACACCATGAGCATTATCGAATTTACTAAAACTGTTACTCCTAAACGTTATGATATTCTAACAAACCAAAAGCGGTCACTTATTTTAGAAAACGGTTTGGAAAATAAGGCCGAATACATTTTGTGAAAATATAACCCAAGTCGTTTTAAATACGAAATTCCGTTTCCGTAAAACTAGGCGTTCGACATAATGTCAGTACGAATCGCCGATCAAGAGTACCCGCAGTTCTCGATTTGAATGTCGTAAATCATTTATTCTAATTGTGTAGGTTGTTTCAAAATATTCAAAATGCGACATTCTTCGTAGTATTTAACAACTAGTTCGTCATTTTGGTAGACAGCCGTCTTCACCGTATCTACCAGTCCTCAGGGGCGTAATGATTGTCAAAAGTAATTTGAAACCCGCAGTGCCAGGTTCGAATCCTTTTCGTGTCAACTACATGTACTTCATTGTGAACATTGGGCAAGTCCCCTTTTCCGAACAATATTAATTAAATACTTATAAACTATTATTATAACTGTCGGAATCGTCGTTACACCATCCCTCACCCCCAATAAAAAACCCAATCATTTCTTTTGGTTATATATGGATCTTAATCAGCAGTTTCCTTTAAATGTATATTTGGCGTATGAGATATTTATATATTTATGCGCGTATGTAAGGTTAAGCATCGTGCAAGCGGTCTGTTTGTTTTTTTTTAAAAATAACAAAATTACGAAATATCAGGATCTCGACTATCGTGAAATAGCTTTACCTATGTGCAGGTTCTTTTATATATGAAGTATATGATTATTCTTTTCATATGCGTGAAGGTAAGGTTAAGTATCGTGCATGCGGTCCATTTGTTCTTTGTAAAATAACAATTAACGAATTATAACAGGACCTCGGCTATTGTGTAATACTAGTTTTGCCTATTTGAATTACCGAGACCAAGTATGGAACAAACGCTGTCCGGCCATAGGGTTTCGACTGAAACCATTACAACACAGTGGAACCCCGGTGGACATTTGTGGACTCAAAATTATATAATCTTATGAAAATATTAATTTGCAAAAACCTTAAATGTCGTCTTGTGTAAATGTAAGGGTCAAAAATTCTTTAAACTATATCCACCGAGAAGTTCATGCGAAACATTTTATATACAAACAAGTTAAAAACATCATTTATCTAAACATTTCAACATAAATCGGAAAGATCCGTCATTTATGTTATTTGACCATTTTCGTTTTGTCGGGAGTTATGTCACTTGTCCGAAATGAAAAGCGGCAGCAAGCGAAAAAAAGTAAGTAAAGAATTATCAGTAACGAATTTTTCTGTGATAGTTTATGTATGATGCAATCGTAGAAAACTTGTAAGTTTTCTTTAAGTTATAATAAAAAATTATAATCGCTGGATTTATCATTTCCTGTTTAAAACTGTCTTAAAAATAGCAATCTTTAATATTAAGAAGATAAGTATGGTGAATGAAAAAAAGAAATACATACATTTGTTAAATTCGCTCAAATGAATCCGGGGAACAAGAGACAAAAGGACCTAATCACAATTCTTAGAAACGAATTATCAAGCAAATTAAGACACGAACGTGACTTAAGAAGATTAACTATTCAAAATGTTGTGGACTAAACTGGTCAGGACGTTAATGAATGGGTTCGCCAGTATAATGGAACATGTATAAATAAATAAATGTCCATATTAGGATCCGCAGACAACATTGTGTGAAGGTCCGATCAAAATTTCATACGAGCATTCATTATCAATGAGATAATGCAGGGGTCCCTCTATTTACTGTTATATCTCATTAATTAACCAAAATTTTACCTACATTAGTCCCTCTGAATTATTAACAGAGAGAAAGACAGACAATCGGAGCGAGAGGGTGAGAATTGTTTATTCGCGTTTATTTATTTATATTTTAAGACGATAGCGACGTGAAAGAACAATGAGAATGACCTTACCTGGTGCGGATGATATATACCATACGACGACATTTGTTGGTTTTCTTCCTTTTTTCGCCTCTCAATCAATAATCCAGTTTCTTAACATGAACATATAAGAAAAAAGTTAAAGGCAAACGAATGTGAAACTGCTTAAACGTCCGAATCTCAGAAAAGTATAACTATTTTTCAACTAGTCTTATTCAGTTCCTTTACTTATTCATCCAAATTAATTTCTTCTTATTATTTTTTTTCCTACAACGCCTCCGTCCACAAAACTTAGACCGTACCTCGTTAATAATGAGTGAGCTGGGCTGATGAAGATTTTAGCGTGCATTAATATGATTCTGCGGCTTTTTCAGAAATCAATCAGGTAACACGGCGCTGATTGGCTGAGACCCGCCGTTCTGTATACGGAAGGCGTCCTAGTTACCCTGGAGACGGGAAAGATCAAAGAGCCCGCCCGATAACGGTATCGTCCCGACCAGTTTCTCACCTGTCGGCTGCTGGAGGTCCAACCCTCCTCCGTCGAGCTCGCCCGTAACTACTCGGGTATTTCCGTGACTTGAGAAAGACGTGTTTTTAATTGGATAAATGATATTAGTTGAGGTTGTCGCGATCATTTTCTCTCGTTACCAATCGAATTTTATCGAATATAAAATAAAAATAAAAATGAAAAAAAAAAATAATAATAATAATAGCAAACATAAATTTTTCGTTTCGAATTGTTTTTGTTTGTTCGTTTCTTTCTTCAATTTCCTAACTTTTCATCCTTTAAAGTATAGACATAAATGTATGTCATCTACATATCCTTTTAAACATATTTTATTTCCAAATATATAAATCTTCATGAAATTGAAATACAGTATACAATCATTGTTAGCAAATGGACAAAGCAACAAGTTCTTAAAGTTAGAATCAGTTCTCCACTTCTTATATGTTAGTTTCAAAATTAGACTTAGTGATATTCAACAATATGGACCTTTTATGTGAATTTTACATCGCATCAACGTGATTTAAGTTCAGTTGGGATGCTCAAACCTTAATAGTGGAGGGGGGTATACTCAATGTATCATCTTCTTTCAATCATATATCATGTATCATATAATATTTTACTAGACATAATCATAACTATGTTGCTCTCTTGTTCAGAACATGTATGTAAAATTTGTATTATGTGCCTGATGCCGGAACTATTGAAATAAGCATTGTATCATATTGAAGGTCCCCAAAGCTTAACTGCCCATAACAGCTTCTATAGCAAGGTAAAGCAATCGGTATTCCGTACATTGGTCGGGAAATTGTCTCTCAAGAAAGTCGTGTGGCCGTCACCGGAAAAAAAACACGCAGAGAGAGGCCACATGAAAGAGTTTTTTGTTAAATCCCAAATTAAAAAATCTAGCAGACGCCATTTCAAATGGTACGTGTAATTTTTCTAGCTTTGAACAGAAAAAAACCCACATCAATTGGAGACATTAGATATGAACAGCTAACCCCCTTATGAGAAAGCTTTTAAACCTTGTTTATCATATTTTCAACTAGAACCTGCAATTTCATTTTTGATTTTTTTGGCAAAACGCATTCTGGTTAATAGTACCTGTTTTATTTGGTCCGAAAGCTCGTAGCTCAATTGATTTTTTTATGGTGTTAAACGTATTTACAAGTATCATTAATTAATGGTTCAGCTTTTCTTGGATTTACCAGTACTAGGTAAGGACACTGAAGTTTCTTGTCTAAAGGACACTCCAAGGAAACCAGCGACATCTGCACCGATGTGGTTTGCACCCGGGACCTCTCAGTGACTATAATACCACCTTAACGACTGAGCTATGCAATACCCATATGTTGAAATACAAAAAGCTAATGATTGGAATGCACTATTCCTCTATGTGAAGACATTTTTGTTTGGGAAGGAGAAATTTCGGGAGCGGGAGATGATTGGGCGTTGTAGCAATGCATGTTGTTCGACAATGGCATTTATATTAACCTAATAACAAAATACAATGTAAGAATTACACTCGATATTTAGTAATTAAAAAAAGGGAAATCATCTCTTCTATTCCGAGCTACTTCTGAACTGTATTTCCAATGCAATGACTCTTAAAAATTGCATCTGTTATCTTGTAGAATAAACACCGTGTCAACATCTTTTTAGATATGAACAGAACAGAACAGAACATACATTTTATTTGACGAGTACACGGTACAAAGTCATGTTCTAATACAAATAGAATCTTGACGACCTTCATTCACTAGTACTATGCTAAGGCACTAAGATCGTATACCTTGGTTCTTGTACCGTTATATCGGACTCTCCCACCAACTTCTCCCTTAAAGACAGGCGTGTGTTACAGACAATACCTGTAACTAAATCACCAATCTGATTATTGTCTTCGATAGAGTGAGATAATTGCATTTTCTCGTGTGTTGAACCCCTCTCGCTGATACGGATGTTGATTGTAAAATTCTATAACCCCCTTTTTTAAACAGGGTTAGATCGCTGTTAGAGGCAAATCTTTGGAATCATTGCTAAAATTTTGGGAAAAGGTTTGATACACCTATCTCCTTTTATAACGATATATTATACAAAATAGCGTTGTTAAATCTCTGAAATTTCCACGATTGTCTGTCTCTGTCCCTTTCTGTTCAATTCAGAAAAAGAGGGTCAGTCGTTCTGTAAACAAGGCAAAAAATAAGCTAGGTTCTATCTAACAAATTTTAGAGAAAAAAAAGATTGCAATGAACTCCAGATAAGATTTAATACCATTGGAGCATCTATGCTATGCGACATAGAAAAAAAACTTGGTTTGTTTTAGAATTATCCTAAAAATTCGATTTACCGTCCGGTATAAAAAATAAGAAGGAACATGCGTCTGTATGAAGGAGAAAGGGTTGTACCCCGATATGAGATCGACAATAGGTGATTCCTTCTGTCGACTGACATATGGTACGTCTTCAACATTGCGTGCTACCTGTCTCTCGTAGAGTACCGATACCCCATTGTCTTATAATCATGCCCCCAATATGGGTTCAACCTTTGACTGGACTGAATTGTTTGATTGTTTGATTGTTTGATTGGATTTTTTTAACGTCGCGTCGCTAATGTATCAGTTAGTGTGTGTATGCTTCCATTGGAAGACGGGAATCTCAAATTTACAAAGAATCTTATAATCATAATGTAGACAACAAATCATAACATATAATTTTAATTCGAAAAGAACCTTGAAAATGACAATGTTCATTGTACATCACAATGTACATACAATTTAGAAATGGTAGTACATGTACGTTGAGCCATACCGGAGGTGGGGGCTTTGTGATCTAAAATTCTTGTGCCTGTCTAACAAACGTTCAACGTAGACGTAAAGTTATGAACATAAAAGAGACGTGCCCTCGCCCAATCGGAACTACTCGGGTAGCTGTGAAATACACCTCGGATATGAGTGTAGGGTTACAATTTTTCAGGTAAATCGGCCTCCGGCAACCAACACATTTTCGAAGTGTGCATGTTAAGTAGTTCAATGTGTATGGAAGTGTTGGACATCCTTTTAAATCATTTTTTTATCAGTAACTAATACCAAATGGCGAAACTATTGTTGTGACATGTATAGTTGTTTCCTCAAACAAATTTACATTCTCGCGGGAAACAATATGGCGTCATCCCTATTATTTCAGAGCATTCGGAACACCTCGGCCATTTCTTAAAATAACCTCGAAGGTTTTCTTTTTGCATAAGTATAAAGTCGTTTTCAGCACTATAATGGTTAAAGCGTTCGGATGAACTTTCTTTCAGACCACCCATATTTCTCTCCAATCTGTTGCCTTCGAAACATTTCTATTGGGGACTTCAAACAGCCATCGTTTGATCAAGATGTAACCGACCTTGTATTCAAATAAAAATAATCAACGTATTTTACATCTTAAAAACATCGATTGTTAGTCTTGGGTGTAATTCCGTGTCAACAATTATAGAAAGGTTACGGATTTTCTTGTTCCCAAGGACTAGGCTTGGTCTCTGAAGCGAAATACCAAAGGATAGCCCCACGAAACCAAAGGTACCAGTTGGACTCGAAGTCGAAACTCACGAATTTTAAGACAAACACCTTAACCACTGGGCCATGCAATACCCTTACAACATAAGTACCGGTGAAACACACAGAATTAACATGAAGGCTTAAATGGATTTAAATAAGTGTGACGAATAGACACATTTCTCGTCAGAAGACCTTTTCCTTGTTTCAAAGTCCTTGAGTCACTCCATGTATAATAAAATATATTCTTCGACGTTGTGGAAAAATTGAAACTGAAACTAATGCAAATAAATGTAACAATGACAATCAATTATAATTGTTGAATACTATGAGGACAGAAGCTCAAATGCACGCCAATATATATTGTTGGTGCTCCTAAAAGGTCATTGGTCATATGGTTCATTGTACATTTAGTGTAAAGCAACCGTAGTGTGGAATTAACCAACCACTGTCATCAAAGAAGGAAATCAGTGATTAATTTCAATGTGTCACTATGAATGTTTCCATTTAATATTACAAGGAAATAACACATCACATCAAATGTATATATAACTAATACATGGTATATTCGTTTACTTTTACATACTATGCAATTCGTCCAATCGAGGGATAGGAACATGATTTCAAGACTTTTATTCCAAACCTTACCTAGTCCCTTTATCGTTATTACACTTTATATAAATGAGTCTATCAAATTCTGAAATATAAAGTTCTAAAAAACCGTACTAACTAATTAAGCAGCTGATAATCAGAGTGAAACTGTTGATATGATTCCGATCGCCGTCTTAACTAAATAATTGCTTAATCGTCCCTGAAACAACATCGCATTTTCGATAGCACCGGTATATCGTGCAGATCGAACGTCGATACATTATGAAACGATCCATTCGGAAAAGGAGCATGCACCATTTACATACGTGTACAATAAAGTGGTTTAATAGTTTTTGAACTCCTATCTTTACATGATGGCATAAAAAACTACTAACATTAGTGCGTAACAACCCAATTGATCTTGCTCAATGTATTTACCCGATGATTAAAGTCATAGCGTCAACATTATTTCAGTTATGTTGCGATGCCCGATTCTTTATGATGGAGGAATACCCCAATACTCAACTGCCCATGAGGGCTGATCAGACCGGATAGAACCATTTGCCTACCGAAAGACAATCGGGAGACTACCTCTCGTGGAGATGCATTGGACAATTCGAAAGAGAGCCATGCATTGAAATAGCATTAGGGCGAAAATTCGAGTATGGTTCGTTTCTTCGTATCTCATCCTAAGAATCGAAAAACACAAACTCAAATCGCGAATAATTTCAATTTTATCAAAATTGCATCAACATTAGTGAAGATAAATGCAAAATGTGCTCCAATTGGCATGAAGCGGCATTTTGATATTGCAATGACATGCCAGACAAAAAAAAATCAAAAACATTGTCCCCAGGAAAATTAGCCGGGTAAGATAGGCAATCTATCTGTCGTTTAAATCTAGAAATTTAATGCTTTTTATGCTAACTGCTAGTTACGGTGATAGGATGGTCCCTCGTTACGACTAGATATTCCCCGAACGTATGAAATAATAATTAGTTCCTCAACGGGTAGAGCTGGCAGAAAAGGTACCCGGATTTAAAACGTAGCCACAGTCAAGGCAGGACGGTGACCGTAAAATAAACGACCGGAAATGTTGGCTTCGTTCGTGTTCGATGTTAATTCATTCATTTTATCTGTTCTACTTGTTTAATTTTATTATTTCATTAGTTTTATCTATTTATATTTATTTCATATATATACTTATTTTACTTATTTCAAGTATTTTACTCATCTTTACTGAAAATACTTAGAACAATAATGTGGTTAAAAAAAGAAACTCCTTGTAACACGAAGTTCTCCTATTTCCTAAAAATCATCTTTTTTTCTCACGATATCATTTTCATTCGTTTTATCTACTTATATCTATTTCATCTATTGACTTACTTAACTTGTTTTATTTGTTTTATTCCTCATATTCGTTTTGTTTTGTATCTTTTCAACGGCTACAGTGGGGTAAATTTATAATTTCATTTCGTATATACAGTCAAACTTGTGTTAAGAGGCCAGTCTAAGGGACAGAGTAAATTGGCTGTTTAAGACAGGTTGGCTGCTTAACACAAATTGATATACACTATAAATCTAACGATGGGACTTTCTGTAGTGGTTGTTTAAGGCAGGTTGGCTGCTTAAAAGGGTGGTTGCTTAACACAAGTAATAGATAAAAGAATAAGAAACCCAAGTATGAAAAAGGCGATACAACCTGTGTTGACTTTGGCGATGTCAACTTTTCTCAGGATCTGTCTTATATCGTTTTAAAGGCACACCAAAGGAGAGGAGTACAAATAAATTACTGAAAAAATATATGGAGTTCTTTTATTATGTTCATAAAAGTCCTGAAAATTAGTTTAGGAATGCATTGAGACCCTATTTAATAGATTCATTTAAAATAAGTTATTTTGTGCTTGAAATATAGTTGTCTCCAATTCAATCATGTTTATCAACAACCTGTTTGTTTACATATTCAAAATAACGAATTTAGATTGGTCGGTTAAAAAATGGGTGTATCAACAGTCAAGGTCAGAGGTGAAGAATCAGGAAATCTGAATTATAAAACTTGCTTATCTGGGTTATTTCTGCTTTACTTAATCTCCTTTGATGGGCCTTTAACCAATAACATAAGACATCCGACACGAGGGGAAATTATCGGCTCCTAGAATGTTGCTTTTAAGAGACTTACTTAGAGATTTGTGCCCTAGGAGTAACATAATGTTAGAATTTGATATGTAAAAACATTGTAATTAAACCAAATTTCATTTTCAAGTTCTTTACTTCTAAGTTGTTGAAATCCCGCGTTTTGTTAACTAATATGAAGTGAGCCTTGACGCCTTACAACGCTTCTATAAAATAGCCGGTTTGTAAATAAACGCAGGAATTCTTTCTCGTGCATTTTGGTAGCGTCACATGACAAGAGCTGTTAAGCGTTTCCAAAGACCTACGTGAAATTGTATCTTAAAATACATACTCTTACATGTATTTTAAAGTTTCGATCGTTGTTTACAAAAAACCGTTTGAAACAGTTTGCACATCTGCATTATAAATGTTCTATACATGTTCCGTAATGTTATAAACAAAATTGGGAAGCAGTCAATAAACTAGTTTATATTTAAAATGTATGTTGTTATTTCATCGGTAGAAGACAGTTTATCTTAAAAAGTTAAGATTCTAATGTATGAGATGATACCTTCAATGAACTTCTTGTGTCAGAATTTTCGAGGCTATATGTCTACGGGACCTCAAGCCTCGTTTTCCGGTATACGGGCTCGAACCAATTATAGGTCCCACACCGGAATGTCAGATCACACTACGAGCGAGTTGGAAGTATTTTCTGTCGTACGTAAATATTTGATGACGAACGGCAAGAGCGCTCGTTCGAAAACGTTTCGTTCGAATGAACGCTTTGAAAAGGCGGGCGAACGCGGCGACAAAAGAGGCAATTTGTTTTAAGCTTATATTTTATTAATATGTGCGGAAAAACTCATATTTCTGACATGCGCCATTATCCAGAGTACCCGTTCGAAAGTGCCATTTTATTTTTCAGTAATAGTTTAACCCTTCTTTCCGAACTTAACTTGGTTGTCGACCCGTCGATGATATATTTTATCACAATAACTCCAGTTAAGGTAGGTAACAGATTTCAGAAATAGGCACAAAAGTCATATTTCTGACATGCGTCATTATCCAGAGTGTCTGTTCCAAAGGGCCACATTTCTTTTTTGTATTTTAGAAATAGTTTAGTCCTTTTTTCCGAACTAGGATCGGTTTTCGACCCGTCGCTGAGTTCTTTTATCAAAAGGTTGCATAATCTCAATTAAATGAAGGCTACTGGTTTCAGAAAGAGCCGAAAAAGTCGTATTTCTGACATGCGCCATTATTCAGAGTACATGTTTGAAAGTGCCATCTTTTTATAATAAAATCCTTTACACGCCTTCTATGTTTTAAATGATTTAATTTGTATATCTAAAGAAATATATATATAGTTTAACCCTTTTCCAAACTAAAATCGGATGTCGACCCGACGATAATTTCTTTAACAAAATGTTTTATTAACTCTAGTAAAAGAAGATTACTGGTTTCAGAAATAGTTTAAACCTTTCTTTTGGTTGGAACTATTGCTTGGTTCGTCAGAAAATCGAATCTTTATGGCGATAATGCATACGAACGAGGTCGGGTTTCGGCTTTAACAAAATGTCAATTCAAATTGACTAAGTTTCTATTTTCGAATTTCCTATGTAACGTGTTATGTATATTAAGTTGTGATCATGCTTAAGTAATTTTTCATTTGTTTTGGTTTTTAAGCATTTCAAATCGTCTCGCGCCAGCCCGTATACCCATAATGCCTGGATAGAAGCCATATAAGAAGCAATTCTAACTTCCAAGCGGTAATTTCTTCGTGTCATTGCCGAATAATGAAGAAACTACCTACATACCATTGAGTTTTGTTCTTTGGTCTGATTCGACCTGACCCTGGTACGAACCCGGGACCGTAGGGCACGCAAAGTGAAAACTTTATCTCTTGGATAGCATGGACAATGTTAATAAGAAATAGCCGGCTTAAAAACTTAAAAATATTAATTTTGTGCTTCATGAGCGATCCTCTATAAAGCTCATAGGAAAAGTCAATCCCTAGGAAAAGGCATGTTCATATTAAACTACATGTATACTTTTTTCTTCATTGAAACACATTTTGGTTTTCAATTAACCGTCTTTTGCTCTAAATGTAAAAGAAAAAACACATTTAATCGTGAAAACATTGGTAACGGACCATTAAAAGTTGTCAACGACGATAAATATGCAGTCAAAACGTATATTGGTTGAAAGTCTATCGAGTTTATGGAAATATTATCAGAATTACACTACTGTAAAAGGCAATGTATCGCTCAATAACCACTGCTTTGGTTAACCGCTGGGATCGAAACAATAAATGGAAAGGAAATAATGTGATTGTTTCCATTGTTGTTGAAATGTTCTAAACTTATTTCTATAATTGTATGTGTATCTAACAATACTTAGGCAGACCGTCGCAGTAACAAGATCATGTTGTACAAGTCCAAAGACCAAACGCATTGCAGCAATTAGTAAACAATCAGGATCGAATAGCAACCACTTTTCCACAACACCACACTATGACGCATCTGCGAAAAAAGACTAAAGAAACCACTTTGACATTGTCATGAATTGCTCCTAAAGAGTAGGTCATCTTTTGTGTCGCAATGGCTTAACCGAACACTTGGATTAAAACCTGTTTTATTTACTTATTTTATTTTGTCGTCTTCTTTACAGAGATATACAAGTCGTAACCTCGCATTAGTCGAATTGGGTTAGCCGATAAAGAAAGGGTATAAAACACCTGTCACAGTTCACTTGTAAATTACCGAATTACCGAATTAGCATAAAAATCAAAGGAATTTGAAGACAAAATATGGCCGCTACCAATTGTAATTGTTGATTGCCTTTTCACGTCTTCTTTAAATACATGTTGATCTGTTTGATGTAAATATGCCTTGTTACTCGTGTAGAATGAATGCAATAAAATAAGATTAAACTAGACGATTATCAAATCCGATATTTCAAAATCTTAAACAAAGAAGGACTGTATCAAATGACAACGGCTATTTCAAGCAAGTCACGTCTTTTAATAAGAAGTTAAGTTCAAGTTAGGTAGCCTACGAGTTTTGTATGTGACATTATCGTGTGTTTCCATAGATACATGTGATTCGTAATACCTTATGTCACAATCGCCTCTCAGTAATATATTGCCATCGGAAAGTTGTAGGTAAAAGATGCCTCAACCAACAATCGGGCAGTGAATGTGGTTCGAACGCGCGGGTCGAGTCTAGGCTGTCCTATGCTGACCACTTCAACATTACAGGTCGCTGGAAGTGAACACACGGAATATATGGCAAATATGTGCCACACTCATTAAGATAAATTACACTTTTTAATAGAATGCCCTCTTTGCGATGCGCAAAAGCCATATTAACAAATACTCGACCATATACTGCGTTGGACCGAATACTGTCTATAACCAAAACATTTCATCAGCAATCACCTAATAGACAAATAGTACACAATCTTAGCCGGATTGCTATCCAGAATTATAAAGTAAATGTGTTTTTCTTATGTGTTTTTGTCGTTTATCGTTGCTTTTTAGATTCAGACCTCTCGCGATAGGAAGGGGGTATGTTAACAAGCGAGACATCTTAAAACTTTATTTCAAAATGTTATAATAGTCATTTGGAAACTATGACAGTTAAACAAGTAAATTTGGGTCAAAAGGAATGAAACATCATGAGCAAATTCTCTTTTTGTCACAATGTTTTAATATGTCATCTGCTGCAAATACTTTAAAATACCGTCCATAAAGGCCAACAGTATCATAAACAAACTCTCCTTCCGTCACAGTGTTTTCATTTTCAACTGCTACAACTGCGTACAAATATCGTCAAAGTTGAAGTCAATATAACGGTTTATCTGGAATCAGGCATCTAACTGATTCACCTGACATATGGGGAACGGAGAAAGGACAAGTCATCCAAAGATACTATCTAGGCTAGAGAACATTAATGTCCCGGCGACAAATCTAGTCGATCCGGAAAACTCCGTAGTAAAGAGAAATCAATGAAAACAGAAAGGAAAGAATGAAAGAAAGAAAAGAAGGAATGACGGACGGACGAAAGAAAATAAGGGCGAAAGAGAATAAGAAAAAAAAAGAAAAAAAGAAGGAAATAAAAAAGGAAAGAAATAAATAAGAGGGAAATAAAGACAGAAACAGAGGAAAGGAAGAAAAAGAAAGAAAGATAGTGATTTTGTTGACCATTTTACAGCAAAAGGTAACAGTAATACACCTCTGTCAGCATTAGGTTTGACCTACAGGTTCTAAAAAAGTAAATCCTTTGACCGATTTGATGATTTATTGACAGAAGCTATGTGATGATTTGATGATTGAAAGATTGATTGATTGGTCGATTTATTAATTGATTTATTAATTGATTGATCAATATTTTTGATTGATTGATTGGTTGATTGGTTGATTGAATGGTTGAATGGTTGAATGGTTGAATGGTTGAATGGTTGAATGGTTGCTTGCTTGCTTGCTTGCTTGCTTGCTTGCTTGCTTGCTTGCTTGCTTGCTTGCTTACTTGCTTGCTTGATTGCTTGATTGATTTGTTGACCAATCAATCGATCGATTGGTATACGCCGAAGAAGCAAAAACACCCATCTTTATTTAACGAATCCCTGCCTGACAAAGAATTAGTTCCATCGTTTTATTGAACAATTTGCCAGCATCAAATAACACTCAATCCCACGACAGCAAAGGGTTCAGCGTAGTCAAAGCAACGATTAAATTAAGGGGGTCCTATAGTTGCCATTATTAACCGTCTGTAGGTGATATAATTACAGATATCGCCTGCCTTTTCTGGGATTTAATTAACGATCTCTGAAGGACCGCCCTGGTTAGCGAAGACACGATTTATTTCCATGATACTGTCTGGTAACGGAAGGAAATTATTTGTGTTGTCCACCTTCGATTGGAAAATAATTGGTATTACATGAAACATTTGGTTACAATCTGTATCAGTTATGGATGAATTTAAAACTTATGTTTGTATGCAATTAAATGTCATTTACACAAAATTTACACTTTTTCCGCCGACTTAAATTATTTTCAATAGAACGAAGCGATGACTGTGTATGATCTTTATAGCGGAAGCGATCACAAAAAATACTTTCGGTTCGATTGGATTCAACAGGTTTCGTGCTTTTAATTTCGCTGAATTAATTTCATACGCGCGAGTTTATCCCTGCACGAAAGATACCCCCACCAATTAAACTTGTTATAGACATCGTGGTAAAATGACAATTTGCTCACGATGAGCCAATCTTTATTTCGTTAACGTAGTGGTATTAAACACCATTTACATCGAAAGTGGCACACATTGATAAATTTATGAAACTGCGCACTTTTCGAAGTGTT
Source organism: Cerastoderma edule (assembly GCA_947846245.1). Lineage (NCBI taxonomy): Eukaryota > Metazoa > Mollusca > Bivalvia > Cardiida > Cardiidae > Cerastoderma > Cerastoderma edule. Next base: position 4,067,959 of record OX401408.1, read on the forward strand.
GAGTTTGTCACTATCGAAAACATTGCGAGAAAATGACAACATATACAGACTTTGAATAAAAAATATACGATAGAGCTCAAACATTAGGGATCATATGATGCATATATATTCATTGGTTTTATAACTAATTTCCAAATACATGAATTTTCAAAAACTTGTTACGAAAACAAACAACCATAATGGTAAAAAGTGGAAATGCTCGTAAAGAGCAAAACTCATTCTTCTTCGGTATTATTTCTACCCCATTTCCGAATAGGACAGTGCCATTTTCCCATCTCTAAAATGAAAAAAAAAAGAAAAAAAAGAAATGGCAAGTCTCTGATACAGTTGTTGGTTGCCTATCCCTGAAATAAGGACAATGCGTCAACTGTCATACTGTATAATAGTCAAAGGATTTACAGCAGGTTCGATCACCCGTATTCGCCCATCCCGTAAACCCGTATTGTTTCGTGTTATATTTATATGGGTTTAACACCACGTCAACATTATTTGAGTTATGTACCGATGCCCAACCCTTAATGAAGAAGGAAGAGCCAACACTCATCTGTCTATAAAGTTTGATCAAACTAGGTTGAACCATCGACATTCCGCATGTCAGTCAGGATACCTTCTCTCTCTTGTAAATCCAAACGAAACCACAAACTATGAGGATATCAAGTTGTGTACTGTCACCACTGGGCCACAAAGGCCCCCATATTGGTCGGTGCTAAGGGACAGAACGGAAAACGAATCAGACAGAAGGTGTCTTCCGTTATCTAATCTATTTTCCTTACCAAACGATATTCCAATTTTACGTATGGGCTACAAACGAATTTGGAATACATTTTTGGGGAACGGAGAACGTTGCTGAATTCGATTTCCTTCATTTCTGAAAGTATTTCCTTCCTTACAAAATCATAACATGGACTTATCACATTTAAAACAATTGTCGGCAGCGCCTATTTCTCAATTTTTAAAGGGCGAAATATTTGTCGTTTGGGAAAAAGAGTTAATAAGTGGCGACTGTCACCAATTACCATTTTATTATGCGTCCGCACGCGATCCTTAGGGTCCGCAGATTATACGATATTTGACAATGATATCCGGTCCGTTTCCTAACGGTCACGAAGTCGGAGTGCTGTTAAAGGTGGTAAAAAGACATCGCCCAACATCTGTTCAGATGGATACCCATTCAGATTGATGGAAAAGCTAGCATCTGTGGTCCGAGAAAAGTTCAAAAGGCTTAAACTGATATGTAATGAGAGATGGAAAAGTTCATTAAATAGACAATTACTATATTCAAATAGCAGTATCGTAAAGTGGTTTAAAATAGAAGAGCCTAATCAAAGTTTAAAGGGTGTGTTTCATACCCGATATTATGTAACCGATTGTACAATACAGTTTTACAAATTCAATAGTAGTCTGTACTATAAACATTTATTCCATTTTTATTCCATAATTCCATTTTTAACATGTACGGAAACTATTGCGGGGAAAAGAGATAAATTGTCACATCTGGAAACTTTTTCGCTTGTTACAAGGGCTTCTATCCAGCACAAAAACGTCAGATATATCGTTTTCCCGAGTCATTTTTGTCGTCTGCCAAAGGTTTGAATTTGGACCACCCATAACACCAAAATAAGGGGAACGCCCACATAAACAGATATACAAGTCGATTCTTTTCCGAAAGCCAAAATCTTCATCCAAAAAACGACTGATTTAAAGAAAAAATTATAAGAAAAAAAGACATCGTCTTCGATTCCCTATTGGTTACAATAAAATATTATATTTGTAGGAAAAAACAATACTCGAAGCAGGCCAACTGGGTTATGTGACAAAAAAAACCTTAAAACGTCGTAACAGAACAACCCAACCTGCTTAGTAATATATATAGAGTTTTAACGATTCTACAACAGAATGACTTTTTCCATTTGTAGCATTTGCTTTTATACGAATCCACCACATAACATTTCATGAGTTTTATTTAAATTGGCTCAAACATTCTATTTTTTGGCATTCAATCCTATCGCAGTAACATTTTACAGTTCACCTATACATGATTCCTAGGTAATCCATTGCGATCCTCTGGTATTAGAATTTGGAAAAGTTTCTTGTCCAAAGCCTGACAGTGAACCCGGGGTTGCCGGTCTCAGATCATTGGCTCTAACAACTGAACCACTGTAAGTAACAGGTAGTTCAAATTTATCAATTCTACATTGATTGTGAATGAAGTCGTTATAACCTATCATATTCATTCTTGATTCTGCTTCCTGGACACATTACCAGTACAGTCTGACCGTACCGAATGTGGATGGACGTGAACATAAAGACGTAAGTTGGAACCCGCTAGTCAAGGGAATCAAACCCGCAACCCTCGTGTCCTGAAGCCGATGCTCTACCCATATACCATTGTTACAGATTCTTAAGTGTGAGCACAGTCACTCTTGTTTTAAGTGACCATTCTAAAAAAGCGTGCAAAAAGTTATTAAGCCTGAGGCTATCTTAATACTGGGCGCAAGTCATTAAGAAATAGAGCTTTCTGAATGTCTGGCGTCCGTATTAAGTCGTTAAGTTTATTATTATCCACCAATCTTCATCTTTTTAAAATGGTCACTTCAAACAAGGTTGAATGTGTCTAAATCTAAGCCGAACTGGAATCTTACCGTGAACTGCTTTCATATATGAAGACTCTTAGTAATATGGTTGGAAATTAGAATATATAATCCACACATACTTATAATAAAACAATTAAATTGATTTAAGACGATAACGCTCATAATCCTGGAAAGGAAATCACTGTTAGACCAAGCTCGCCGAATGGTCTCATTGTTCACAATGACTAGATTTCATAAAAGGTGGGCTATATTTGTGTTAAATACTGAAATTTTTATTAGACGTGCCTATATTTTATTCAAGAATTTAGTTAGATCTGACATTAGGAGCCCGACAAACGCTCGGATATGCCCTTATAGACAACAGTCTTCTCATGTAAATATAATGACCGATTCTATAAAAGTTTGATTCGTTTCTTTGACGCGCGTCTGCACAAAATGGTGAATCGATCAAAATCTACATCGCGATTCCGTCTGTACAAAACGAACGGATCTTTTGCGATCTTGTCTTTTAATTTGATGGCTTTCTTCGAGTGACAGAAAAAAATAAGTTTAGAAACCTGTAAGCTGATATTTGTATGTAACACGCTATTATTTTCAACAATATGGGTTCTGCGAAACTCAGTGGTTAAGTTAGTGGTCTTCTCACTCAAGGGTCTTGGGTTAAAGCCCCACCAGATATGCTGCTTTCACTAGTGACCTATGGGAAGACATTTTAGAGTCCTCGCCCAGTACTGGCTAATTCATGAAAAAAATAATTGAACAGTTGTTGACATGTTCTTACATCACATGCAAGAATTACTTAACATTCCTCGGTATGGTTTTCAACAAAGTAAATTAAGAATTAAATTAAAATCAAACTTCAAAGTATGGTTCATTGTGACTTTTCTAAACATACGCATATCATCATTTAATTCCAAAATGGCTTACATTGCCGCTTTTTTCAGACGGGTTCAAATGCATAATGTAAAGGACAGAAAACACGCATGCACTTTGCATGGCATTCTCCTACGCAGTGAAATCCCTTCACATTACTAACTGGTGGGAGCCCACCCAGGAATTCCTTTCGTATGTCCAGTAAAAGGTAGTTCATGAAAATTTAGAATGGTACTTTGTTCGTTAATCATATGCTTTCACGTCAGAAGAGGGGTCGTTTTGATTGATTTTTATCTTGTTTGGGTGTTGGCCATGTTTCAAATCTTTGATTTTTTTTCCAGAACTACTTTCGCGGAAGGCGAAGCGATAAGGAAGACTCCCTTCGCTGACCCCAGCATTTTTGGGTGCGAGTCTAGAGGGTCGCAAAAAGAGATTGCCGTTAGCGAAAAAAGTATCTGATCTTCGGCATGTCTGTTCGTGAAATTCTTATAGGGTTCGGAGTGTGCAATAGTGAAACAGACGATAATTAACTCTAAATCTTGTCATGGAAGGTACTCTGAAGGGGCCAAAATGGCTGTTTTATATAAAATAAAGAAGGGCCAAAAGTTAGCGGTATACCACCTACTGTACTGTAGAGTAACAAAGGGAAGTAATCTTGAGCAGTGGCTTTTTTTTACAAGAAGGTTTCCATGTCAAGTAAGCGGATGTATACACAAGTATGATTATCTATATGTTTGTATATATAAAGTAACACCCTTCGTACAGTTAATTCATTTAAAAATGAACATTTTTAAACAAGAGTAATACAATTTTCATATCACTGTACACGATCATCTTCTTTAGTTCACCCTTCCCATTTCGTTACAGTCAGGCGTTTCACGTGTTCATAGAAACGTTCGTGCACCTGTCTAATATGTGTATGTATGCACGTGCGCACGTGTATATGGTGCGTATGTGTTTGTATGTATTGTTATTTGTGGAAATATTTATATTAAAAAAAACTATTTCATGAACAAATGTACGTATGTATGTAAAAACGTTTGTTTGACAATACTCGAGCGAATTCTAGTTAGTTCGAATATGTATTATTAACATTTTATTATATACACTACTCATTTTGTCGATATTCTCAGATTGAGGTAATAAAGAATGAAAAAAAAAAAGCTTAATTCTTCATTAAAAATTGAAGTGATCTTAATTGAAGCCACATGCATGACACCAGAATTAGCACACTATTCTCAAATAGTGAAAAGAACTTGTTACCAAGCAGTTTATTGATATAACGCCATCACCTGGCTAGAAGACTTATGTTTTATGATGCTCTCAACAGAACCTGTGCGTCACAATAGTTGATACAGATATACAGAAGAACCCTGTTATCTGTTAAACATTAGACCTACTACACAGATGTTTACCGAGACAACAACACAATCGTTTATTAAAGATGAAATAATGATATCAGACGGGGAAAACATAACGTTGGAAAAGAACTAGCGTAGATGGGTCAAACAACTCTGCGAAACAAGTTAATGTTTGCTATAAATCTCCATCATCACCTAAGTTACATTAACCCTTTACCAAACGCCAAATTTTCGACTGTCCCAAATTGAAAGAGTTTGCAGACGACATTTTGAAATGTATATAATTGATAAATAATCTTCTGACTGGGCAAAAAAACATTGTGGGTAAAGGAGAAATTGCTCGTTAAGAGCAATTTCTTCTTTTCCCAATGTGTTTTCCAGAGTCGTCTGCAACAAACTGGTCAAATCTCGTTATTGTTTGGTAATGGGTTAAACAAACCTAACTTTTTAGTCACTCCCATCACTACATGCATATACCAATTGTAACCATGTCAAAGAAGTTAAAAAATGTTGAGACATAACTTTAGAGGACCGGCGAAATGAAAGAGTACCTAAATATAAACAGTGATGTCTCGTTAATCCGAGCACGTCCGTTCCCAATAAAATGTCCGGATTACCGCATCATCCGGACTAATGAAGCAGAGCCTGTTCTTATACACATTAAGAAATAAACGGTCTATATGCACGTGTATACTATAACCCTTTAGCAAACGCCAAATGTTCGGCCGTCCGAAATTGAAAGAGTTTGCAGACGACATTTCAAAACGTGATGAAATTCAAAAATAATCTTCTGATATGGCAGAAAATATTGTGGGAAAAGGAGAAATTGCTCGTCACGAGCAATTTCTCCTTTACCCACAATGTTTTCAAAAGTCGTCTGCAACAAACTGGTCAAATAATTCCGTTCCCGTATAATTTTGTTCGGATTGCGAGACATCCGGATAATCGGGTCCGGATAAACGAGGCTTCACTGTATAAGCCTTTGGAATCAATACCACTGTCACGATGAATAAGGGCGTTTTGATCCTGTGAGGCTAAGCAGATAGCCATATTTGTATCACCTGTGACATATAATTGAAATTCGCATTCACTTACCTTAGTTTAAACATATTTTAATGTAAAATGTTTTTACAATAGGATTGGGACGGAAGCTATAAGCTTATTGAGTCCCTCTCCTTAATAACATTACAACATGACAGCAATACAATACAAAAAATATGTAACATATAATTGTAGATTCATCGATAGAGAGAAGGGGACAAGTAGAGAAAAGAGACAAGATAGTTGTAGAGATATTGGACCAGAAATGATAAACCATCAATCAAACCGTTTGCTTCCTTTGATATAATTGTGAACATGAGTAAATACCACTACATTCACTTACCTTGATGTTCCCACTTCTTCTTGTGTGGTGTTACCTTGTCCCAGGATGTTCAAAAAGTGGTTGAAGCAGTTGTCAATCACACCAACGGACTTTGCAGGGATCGCTTGAGCTGTACATCGCGAAATTACAAACATCTCTGTCAATACAGTTCAACTTTAAAAGAGGTCATTACTAGAGGTCAATCGCACTCTCGTGCAATGTTTACCTTTCAATCGTTAACGGTACATATACCATACCTGAGATAAGGTGTGGTTGGACTATACGCGGTTATCTACCTTAGGTTGCATTTAGCACATGTCACCTGTTTACATTTTTCTGAACTCGGCCATATACCGAGTTGGACCTATATACACATTATCTTTATAAAGAGAAGCAACTAGCCTTCGTCAGCCAATACAGTTTGTACTTCCAAACGATGGTCTCTGTCTTGATACCGTATGTTTACATGGGGTTTTACACCGTGTCAACCATTTTCCAGTTATGTTACGGTTTTAAATGATTCACCGGTACTACTCAAGCGCTCTGAAGTTTCTTGCCTAAGGACACCCCGACGAAACCGATGTTCCGGAGAAACTCGAACTCAGGGGCGCCACAGTTCTTTACCCTTTGACCGTACCCTTAACCACTGGGCAACGCAACCCTTTCTTGAAGCCAACTTAGATATAACTGGAAACTACATGTTTACCTGTGAAATCCGAATTCCCATTGTATCGCTATAATTACTAATCAATTGCGTTTACATCCTCTGATTCATTTCTATTTGAATTCAAGTGGTATAGATTAAAAGAATAAAGCAAACAGTGGTCCATTAGCCAACATAAAGCAAATACCAGTACCCGGACAAATTGTTGCGGCGACCAGACACCCAATCTTGTGCATGTAGACGGTTTTCGCACACGACTGCATGGCCCATTCAGTCGTGCATAGAAACCGTCTACATAAAAAACGACAAAGTTGAGCAACACATAAGTCACCCGGATATACAAGATTCCATGCTTAAGAAGCCGAACTTTTACTGAGGCGACAAAATAGGGCAACCCTAAGCCAAACGGATATATTCTATATATCAGAATCTAGACGTTATGTGCCAATGAGTAGACACACACACCTCAGAGCTCACAGTCTCATAACCAACCTACAACGACCAACGAATGACGCCAAAACACATTCCAACGACGACCACATCTATGTTAAAGCGCCCTGAAAAATATATATATATTAAAGTATTATATACCAGCTATACGCTACGTAATATAATTCAAGCGACCATTGCTCAAGTGAAGCCTGTTGAATTTATCAGAAACGTGGTAACCGCTCTGGCTGAAATTTGACCAACCCGTCTTTCATTCAATACAAATATAATAACTTTTTTCCAATGTTCGAAAACAACACCCTTTGAAATTGTTTGTTTAAAAGCTCAATGAATTGATGAAATTAATAAAACTAGATTCTGATTGGTTGATTTAAGGCTGAGCTGATTGCCTACCCATTAGAATCCCATTTTACTGACCAAATTGGATATACATGTATGTCGGAAATAAAGATTTTGTTTAGCATAATCGCTCATGGCTTTGTTTTCAGAAGCTTTTTCGGCACTAGTTTTGGTTAAATCTCGTGGACTGACGTTTTCCAAGGCAAAATCATTCATGTTTTTGCTTTTTGAAGGCCTTTTCAACCCTGAGTCTTACTGTATCATGTGAAAGGAAGATTTTTAAGGGAAAATCGCTCATGGTTTTACTTTGCTTTCTGAAGGCTTTTTCCGGCGTAAATCTTGTTATATCTCGTGAAATGAAGATGTTTAAGGGAAAATCGCTCATGGTTTTGCTTTCTGAAGGATATTTCGACCCAATTTCTTGATATATTTCGCACTATAAAAACTTTTCAAGGGAAAATCAATGTTAACTTTGCTTTCTTAAGGCCTTTTCGACCATAATTCTTAATATATCTCGCGAAGCGAACCTGCTTCCATGTATGCATGTCATCGTGGATGATTAACTACGATAAAGGAATCGTTTCCTACCACCAAGATCTCGTGAGCGTGCTCATTAAACGAAAAGAAACTGTAAAATCCTGAAATCTATTCGAATATCTGAGACCCGAAGGAAGCCATTCAATTATTCATCGTCGGCGCCATATTGCGAACGTATAAACCCTCAGATGGGGCAAAATAGAGCCAATATGTACAGCGCGTAACGATCCAACCGTCTCGTGGAAGTTATTAGGCTACCCGGCGAAGCACCGGGCGCATGAATTTTTGATGACCAAAATGGCGGCTTATTTTGTTGTGGAATTGCCTAGAGAGCGCGTTCCAGATGAGCGGAATTCGACAATTGAAGCTGATCGATTCGTTAGGCAATATTTTAACACGTTTTACGGAACTCATTGTAAAGTTTTATGAAACTAATTTGCGGCCCTACCCGGTTTCAGGTTCCATTTGTACGTACGAGTCCCCAGGGAGGTCAATTTGATGGCTCGTTCTATGGTCGCCGACCTGATGCTGTAACAGTGAAATGACAGCGCTTAATTTGTCAACCGGGACAACCCTTCTCTCGTCACAGAAAGACCCAAGCAAGAACCGAATCGGGGGTACGATGGGAAGGTGGGTACTAAATGAAAGCTCATTTGTTGGTACTCTTTAGTTTAAACTTAGTACTTTTACATCAGTTATGGCGGAGGCTTGAAGCTTATTCAATTCACTCTCAATGACTGCTTCCTGGATACAGTATTACACCAGTTCTCGCACCGATTCGTGGGTTAGTCCCGGCAATTTCTAACCCGCCTAACGGGGATTCGTACCCGTGACCCTCGGTTTAAGAGGCCAACGCTCTACCACTGTACACCACTGTCGCCCATAACCCTTTCAAGTCGTTACATTGAAAATACTGTCATAGAGAGACCCAAACAAGGTCTGTATCGGAGGTTAAATAAGGGAAGGTAGACTTAAAGAATGCTTTTGTTGGTACTCTTTAGAATCCTATCAACGAACCAACTTTCCTAGAATATTTGAAATACATTCGAGCATATCACATTAGCTGTTAAAAGAACAAAAACCCAAGCAAGGACCGTATCGGAGGTAAAATAAGGAGGTGGGTGGGTTCTAAATGAATGGTCGTTTGTGTGCATTCTTTTGAATCGAACCTACAAACCGATTATCATAGAATATTCGAAATAAATTCGAAGACATTACATTAGCAGCTTTAAGCGAAACCTCATGCAGGGACCGTATCGGAGGTCAAATTAGGTTGTCAAATGAGGGGAATATCTAAATTAATGCTTATGTGTTGGTACCCATTAGAGTTGAGACGTATTTATAAAGGTTGTAAGAACTTGTTTCACAATCGATATAGCAAAAATAAGTCTATACACATTAGGATCGAATCTACGTGCCAATTCTCATGGAATATTCGAAATACAATCGAACGTATACGATTAGCTCTCCATTGAAAAAAGGACAAAACCATTTGATCGTCCGCACTAACCCGTTAGTCCGTTAAACATCATCCACTGACGGGTTTTAAAGGTGCTCGGTCGCAGTTGTATAGCGACGCAACGGTTTTGCAACCCTTTGCACATCGTTTTTGCACTCTTAGACATATTGACATATAATGAATAATCTTTTTCGTTCAGTTGCAAATTATCATAAAATATCTCACTGTAACACAAACATTGTCTTGTTTCGACGACATTTTATTTTGACTTGCAAACTGGCTCAACTTGTGAGCAATGCACTGTTAATGTCATTCCACCACCCAGAGTGTTGGGCTTTATTGCATGAGCCTGAACTTGCCATGGACTTTAATCAAACCTTCAAAACATAAAATATAAATATAAAAAGTGAAAGCGACAAAAGTATCCACTACAACAGAGAATTTTATAAATGATTTGAAATCACTGTAAAACATGAGTTTTTTCATGAATGGTAAAAATTTCACGTTATATGTATTGTTTTCAAGCGTGTCTGTAACCATTGCGTTTGAAGTTTCACGTATTATCCTTTTCTTTGTGAAAATATTCCTCTTATTGAAATTTCTTCTTCCCCCAAATAAATCCATACCCACAGAGAAGCGGTTACCATATAGATCTGCACATACAAAACTGTATTGCACACAATCAATTGGATAGGGTAAAACAAACCTTTATCACATTGCATCACCCTAGTTATTTGTTTTCTAACGAAACTTCCAATTGTGTCTAAGTACATACACGATTACAGTACGAGTTCATATTGCAAGCCTATAGTAAGTGCTTCATGAATACGAACCACTTATCATAGTATTTCACTGAACCCTCAGGTACCTTACCCGACACCTGCTATAGAGGAACCTTACGTTTGAAGCATGTGTTGTCATGGGGGGAAAGCGTTAATGTCATTTATCATTAAGAAGCGTCAATCCTCAGGAGTCGTAACAAATGAAAATGAAAAAGTTTATTAATTACTACACTGTTGATTAAATAACAGACAAAGTGTATGAAATCAAACTCATTTAGACCGAGTCACGGAAACGATGTCAACCAGCATTCGATGTTAAGACTTCATCCTATTGCTAGATCTGAAAACGTTGGTTGAAAACATTTCAAGTTGTATATCGAGAGAAAGTGGTTCGATTCATGGCGTATTGATATCAAAAGTGTCATTTCTCATATGTTATAGTTGTAGTTTTGTTCCTTGAAATTTACACGTATTATTTGAATGTCAACTCAATGCGTGAGCTTATTCGTTCCTACACTACGACAAACACTCAACCATTCTATACTCGTTTAACTAACACACCTGTTGCAGATGGCTAAACAAGTTAAACGAAAGACAATATCGTTCAAAATGAGCGATATCTTCCTTTTGTCGCATTGATTCCCAGCCATTTTCACAAACATGATTACGCACAGGCTCATGCTTATTGTATTCTTCTATACGTCTCTTGCATTCAACTCAAAACCCTGTGCAGACTACCATAGCCAATACCGATTGTGGATGACGTATTTCCACATGACATTTACGCGCTTCCCGGTTTTGTCTAGTCTGATGTGTCCCCTATGGCCAAGGGGCAACGACTCGGGCTTGATCAAAGAGGCTATAATGACGGTCGAGATTCTGGGAATCATTGCTACATGTATATAGTCCATGGCCGAAATGTACCGAATGTTATTGTTTCTTTTTATGGTAAAACAATCGCTTAAAACCATTCGTCATGGATTTGTCGACCTTGCCTTTTAAGATACATGTCGAGTTTTCTTTCCAGGAAGATTACTTAGTCCTGTGTCCTGGGTGTCCACTCAGTGCTTTGCTACACAGAAGTGTCTTGCCGAACGATACACCACAAAGAAATAATTAGCCACGAGCGGGGAGCAATATGATATCAAATCCCCGAAGCTTACAACTTCAATTGATCACGTTGAAGAAGTTGAATGTCTAATATTAAACTCTAAAAAGTTCAAAAAAGATCTAAGAAGGTCACTTAGTAAGTACTGTGTCCTTGGTTGCCATTCAGAACTTTGCTATGGGAAAATTTCTTGCTCAATGATACACCACAAAGAAATGATAAGCGGGGAGCAATAAGTTCACAAATCCCAGAAGCTTACATCTCAAATAGCTTGCAAAGATGTTACATGTATAATATCAACCTTAAAAAAGGTATAAGAAGAATTTCTCTGGTATTGGTTAAAGAAGATCTAAGAAGAAGAACATCATTAAGTCTAAAGTCCTGTGTTGCCATTCAGTACCTTGCTAGACAGAAGTGCCTTGCCAAAGGATACACCACAAAGAAATAAATAACCGCGATTGGGGAGCAATACGATCTCATACCCCGAAGCTAACAACTTCGATAGCTTGCGATGAATAAGTTGATGGTCTAACATCAAACTCTCAAGAAAAAAGTTCGGGGGAAGGAGTTATATGCAGAAGTTCTTAAAAAGATCTAAGATCACCTAGTCGCGTGGCTTTGCTTGGCTTACATCAGTATCAGGTTTCATAAAAGGTAAAGCAGGGGCGGTAAACGCAATTGTCCGTATTGCACACATTACCCAAAAGCCTAATTGGACAAACGAATAGTTATTAAAATCTACCATGTAACCATTTTAAGGACAATTGCAAAAGAAAAATTGGCTTCACGGACAAGTCCATGCAATTCTGATTTCGCAACCCCTGTAAACCTTTTTCTCCAAGGACACCGCACTGGGGAATATTTCGCTTCGAGCGAGGATCGAATCCTATGTGCCCGGTCTTAAATCCTCGACGCTAACCACTACAATAGCAGGGAAGAAGAAATAAATGATAAAGAACAAGAAGATTTAACTTGAAACCGTGTGAAGTTCTTTTGAGAGGAAAGTCTATGTAGGTCTAGAAATGAAGACTTAGAAGCATCTCTAAAACGTCCTTAGAAAAGAAGATGAAGAACAAGAAGCAGAAGAAGAGGAAGAATGGGGAGAAAAAAAGGAAAGGGTGTGGAGGATGAAGAGAAAAGGAAGGAGAAGACAAGTGGAATGAAGAAGAGAAGTTTAGATCAAGAACGAGATATTTTCCATTTTCGCTCATTCAGTTGATAAGTTTTTGATATGCCGCGACCAATCGTCATTATTCGGTAGCTTCCGTGCATCGACGGAAGAACACGGAAATAACCGAGGAAATGTAAACAAACGGACTGTCAAACAAATCTACAAAAGGAACTGTAAAAGACGTTTCATTTGTAATATCGAAGCATTTCTCAAATGCAGAGCCATGGAAAACGTGAGTTAAACCTTATTTGGCAAAATAACGAGAAAAAACATTGATTTGAATGTATTTCGCTGCATTGTATCGGATCACTATGTATATTCGTACACAGACAGGTTCGTACTACACAGCGATTAATGTAAATCAATTTAGAAGATTCAATCAGGATCGAGGATCAATCAGAGTTGGGTACTCTAGACTAGTCTGGATAAGCCACACATAATCAACACATTCTTCACTGCAACTTTAACTTTGATCATCTTAGTTTACTCTAAAATGGTAAAATGAATGTTTTGTTACACATGAGCATTCTTAAGAAAAACAATTAAAAAATGAGAAAGTGTTTGCAACAGATCTTAACATCGTTGACCATGATGAGCAAACTTTTCTTAAGGTTACAATGATTTTTAGTTTTAACTTGTCTGTATCATCCAATTGTTTAACCCTTTCCTAAACGCCAAATTTTGGACTGCCCCAAACTGAAAGAAATTGCAGATGACATTTCAAAATGTGATGAAATTGAAAAATAATCTTCTGATAGGGCAGAAAACATTGTGCGAAAAGAAGAAATTGCTCGTTCAGAGCAATTTCTCCTTTCTTCACATTGTTTTCCAGAGTCATCTGCAACAAACTGGTCAAATGTTGTTATTGTTTGGTGGTAATGGGTTAAATATGCACCAGCTGTTTGAATTACAGGTGGAAAGATGAGACGACTCCATAAAGGCGAAAGCTACAAGTGTCAGGTGGTCTGTGGGCTGGTTATCATATTTGTGATCATTTACTTCAAGTACTATCATCATTATGTTCATGAGGTAAGGGCTTTTCCTTTACAGCTTCCACAATGTTTTAATGCTTTAACTCCTGTAAAGATATTTTACTTTATCATATGAAATCTTTTTTAATGTTTATTGTCAAAAGCTAAAATGGTGGTGAAATGAAATATTTTTTTTATAGGGGAAAAAAAGATGAAAAAAAAATGCATAAGTAAGCAATATTTCAGTTCATTTTCTTTTTTGAGACTTTTGTCTAATGTTTAATTACATAACAACAAAAAAGGAAGTCCCATATTACCGGTTTACTGACATTAAGGCAAAACTTGTAAACATTTCATAGAGAAACAAGAATTTCAAAAATGACTAATATTGCTGTTGAATTTTGTTTAATTATTCTCAGGAGAACAATAGATTCTTTCATTTGTTTAGTGAATTATCTCATCTAAAGATGTTCACTGTTCAATATCAAAAGAGTTTACTGTGAATGGTTGAAACTGAGGTAATTTTCAAATATTCATTTTATATGGCAGAAAATGATAAAAAAAAAAGACTTGCACAAATGAGAATAATTTGAGAATTTCCTTTTTATTTTCAAATTGTTTGCAGAAGACCTATAAATTATTTTGATTGTTTGGTGATTGGCTTTCATTTTCTATATGTTTAACATTGCGTCAACAATATTTATTTCACTTACATTGCCATGTCCATATCATAGAAATTTAGGAAGACCCCAAACTCTACTGCCAATTTGGGCTTGTTAACCAAGGAAGAACATTAAATTTTGGCATTCCATTACGGCATTAGTTAGTCAAGAGACTGCCATGAAAATCCAAATGCTGTCACCAGGAATTGAACCTACTCGGTGAGGGTCCATGTGATTTTAAGGTTAATAAACCAACCACTAGATCACAGAGGCCCTTGATGAATGGGTACTTATTCTGTTTCAACAGAGTTCAGGAAAAGAGGTGTACTCAAATGCCCCATTGAAACTTTTATATTTCTCCCTGTACTATGAATGTTCAATTAAATTTTCTTGTCAAAATGGTTCTTATGAGTACATTTATTAAAGAATTATTGTACACTATTTGATATTTCATTTTTCAACTTGCTTGTGTTAAGAAAATACAAGTACAAGTATGTCATCTGTGATTTTTTTTATCTCTTATCAGTAGTATTCCCTTCTTTATTCATTTTCAGTTTTATATCCCTGAAATACTACTGAAGGATAAACTATTCCCATCTCTTGGTATAGCTGACGTTGAAGACTTTCCATCCCAGGGGAAACACAGAATTCCAAAAATCATACACCAGACTTGGAGTACAACAAATGTACCTCTGGAGTATGTAGGCTGGATCAAATCATGGACAAAGAATCACCCAGACTGGGACTTTATGTTCTGGACGGACGAAAGTGCGCGAGATCTGATCGCGGATAGACATCCAGCCTTGCTTGAGGTGTATGATGGGTACACAGAGAATATTCGCCGGGCCGATGCAATGAGATACGTGATTTTGTACGAGTACGGAGGAGTGTATGCGGATCTCGATTTAGAAAGTTTACTCCCATTGGACAATATTACTAGAAAATATGCGTGTATTCTAGCACAAGAGCCGTATGAACATCCAATAATTGATGGGAATTTCGAACATCTATTGATCAACGCATTCATGGCTTGCAAGGCCAAGCACCCACTCATGAAAAAGTTTATGGATAACCTCCCTTTGTTTAGTCACATGTGGAATGTATTGGACAGTACTGGACCTCATTTCATAACATCGATACATAAAGAACACATTTCACAGAATGTATCACACCCAACCAGTGACCACGGTGTATACATCGCACCTGCAGAGTACTTCATCCCAACTATCGATCCTGCAAAATTCGGTTACATGACAAGCCGTTGTCATAACTTCGACAGATTATCTTATGCACAGCAGAGGGCCTGCGTATCGCTCAAACGGAACGGTTTACAGAGGAAGCCATATAAATATTCGTTCACAGTTCATCATTGGGTCCATACTTACCTAACACCTAGAATCTCCTTAGATAGACCCACAGATGTTAGAAATGTCATCCCCAATGTTAAGGTGTATGGCTCTGAGCGCAGCATGGGGAAGGTTGAGATGAGGGGAAATAACTGAGTATCTCCTTGATTATAGTTGTCATGGCTTATTGTTCCCTATTTCTCTTAACCTTTTACCAAACACAACATTTTCGACTGAACCAAATTACAAGAGTTTGCAGACCACATTTTAAAATGTGATGAAACTGAACAAAATGTTTTCTGATGGGACAGAAAACATTTTAAAAAAGGAGAAAATGCTTGTTTAGATAAATTTCTCCTTTTCCCATTATGTTTTACAGAGTTGTCTGCAACAAACTGGTCAAATGTCATTATTGTTTGGCAGTGGGTCAAGTTGACTAACTCAGAAGTTTGTGCTCTAGGAGTAATAAACATTTAATATTAGCAAAAATGTCTTCATGAATAAAAACATAATTGATCAACAAGAACTAAAATTATTGTGATGAAAAAAATATTCTATATATTAAAACTATTAAAATTTCAAAGTCCAGTGAAAGCTATTTGAAAATCATTTTTTGTGTTGCTATGAATGGAGACATTTCTTTTTTCTTTGTAATGCTCAAACCTTTAAACAAGATATTCTGTTAGAAATGAAAACAAGGGATTTCCATATGCCTTTATCATAGGGTTCCCATGTGTAAATTCTTCATACATGTATTTTTTCTTTTTTTGATGATACATGCTAAATTGTGTTTTGAAGTGTATTAATTTTACAGTTGTTAGAATTTGATTTTTTGTTGAATACAAGTCTTACGTTTACTTCATGATCTTTTGCTTTGACTTTACCTCTTCCTTTCCAAACACTGATCTTAACACTTAATAACACCATCTTTGTTTGTCTGTATGGGGTTTAATGCTGTGTCAACAGTTTTTCAGTTATTTTAATGCTTTTCTGGATATCGCCAGTACGGTATCCCTTAATTCAAAACCAAACAGCATGGTGTGGGCTCAAAGCAAGACTATACTATGTCCTTTACATAGGTGAAACACTTACTACCAACTTGCACTGTACCCTCCATATCATCTTCTCCAATTAAAAGAGATAAAAATTCATGAATTGAAACAAAATTGGAATGTGTGTCTTTTGAAGGATATATGCTACAGTTCACATTTTGAAAAAGGAAAACTAGCCTATTTGAGCTATTCCACTTATTCCACACTATAATATTTCCATGGGTCACTTGCAATTGAGATAGTAAGGTAACAGATGGATGGACAGTTTTTTTTTTAAAGATGGTATCATTTTGATCACATACATTTATGAGATTTGGACCATTATGATAGATTGCTCTACTGCAGAAAGTGTCTGTCATCGCATTTGTAGTTTACAATCAAATAATTGCTGACTTCTTTGGATATATCATTCAAATAATCATGATATGTATGAACAATTATGGCAGATGCTTTCGACATGAAAAAGTAGACACATTTTACACAAGGAAAAATAAAAGATATTATCAATTTGTATTTTTTTTTATTCATGACAATTAAAAATACTTATAATTACAAATTTAAGAGTAGAAATCAAAAACAGAAACACAAAAAATACAATCACTCAACATTTTTGAGTTTCATTATTTACCGCAATATATTAATCAAAAGCACATTAATTGAATATCATTACCATTAAATGTCAATTAAAAATACATGTATATCCGAAACATGACTGTGTCACAAACATATCTTTATACACAATAGACAAAAAAGTATGCAATAAAAAGCATATCAATATAGAAATTCATTTTTTTGCCCACAATAGTATGAAATTAAAATGGTTTAACATTCTCAAACCATATCTTATTAACACATACACATGGTTGTAACAAATAAACAAATAACAAACAATACAGCTTAAAACATTACCAATAGTATTTTATATTTTTGCTTTGTATTAACCCAGAGTTACATGTAAATATTTCTTTATCAACAAATCAACACTGGTCGTTGACCGCAGAAAATTTCAACTATTGAACTAGAATTTTTATATTTTGTTTATATGAGGTTTAGCATCAAGTCAACAATTGTTTAGTTATATTACAGCCTTCCTGTGTTCATCTCAGGAGTCTATAGTTATCCTGGGGTCAGTACTATGTACTATATTAACATTACTTTTTTTTTTCTTTTTTTTATATGGGTTTTACATCATAGCAACATTATTTCAGTTATGTAGCAATGCCCAACCCTTAATGATGGAGGAAGACCCCATACTCAACTGCCCATAAGGGCTGGTCAAGGCGGGTAGAACCATCGGCATTCCGTAAGTCAGTCGGGAGACTGCCTCTCATGAAAATCCATATCCCTCTCAGGATTTGAACCAACGCGGAGAGGGGCCATGTGATTTCAAGTTCTGTACTCTAACCACTAGGCCACGGAGGCCCCATTTTCGTTATTAAATTACAAAGTACTGACCCCAGGATAACTATAGACCCATGTCGGATTCACCAGCGCTAGGCCAGTCTCAAAAGTGTCTTGCCAAAGGACATACCCAAATGAACAAAGGTACCAATAGGGATCGAACCAACGACCCCAAAATTCTAAGACTGCCACCTCAACCTATGGGCCACACAGGACCCCAGAACTTTGTTGATAAGCCATTATTTACTAGCATTGACAACTTAAGCATTAAACATTAATATTTGGGGTTTGGTGTGGCCCAAATCAAATAATTATATATCAAAAATAATGATTCATTCATGTTTTCTTGTATCATTTCTTTCATGATTTTTTTTCATACTTTTTGAAAAGTTGTTGC
Organism: Cerastoderma edule; assembly: GCA_947846245.1. Classification (NCBI taxonomy): domain Eukaryota; kingdom Metazoa; phylum Mollusca; class Bivalvia; order Cardiida; family Cardiidae; genus Cerastoderma; species Cerastoderma edule. The sequence goes on from OX401408.1 coordinate 4,086,489, forward strand.
TAGTCATTTGCTCTATAAGCAACACTTCTCCTAACATGAAAAAGTTATTAAAGGCACATTTTTTTCACAACATCTTTCTCTAAACAATATTGCAAACATCTTGAAACCACATCTGGCATGAGTAAATGTGAAACATGATTATCAGCAAATTGTAATTGCAAACATGATTTGTGTTGATTAAACTAAACATAGTATACATTCCATAAAACACATGGAATCAACATGCATATCACAAATCGCCATTGTCAAAAAGTCTCATATCACATCCTACAATAGAAAACTTGTTCTCTATTTTGAAGGGACACAGATTAGACTTTTTCAGTACTAACTTTACTTTACTTGTTCAAACCCTACACTGTGGGTACTCACATATGATAATTACAACATTTGGTATTCTAGCATTAACTTTAAAAGTCATGACTTTTAACCTCAAAAACTTTTTTCTACATTATTTATAAAAAGATAATTTTTGACTTAATACTAGATACAAAGCTGTCATACACATATAAAACATTATATGAGTTTCATATGCAAGATGCAAAACTTTCATACACAAAAAGTAACTGCCATATATACATAAATCCTCAAACCAACTTTTCAAGGTACAAAACTGTTATAGAAATTAAAAGTAATATGGAATATATATATGTCTAATGCACTATACAAAAATACCATACAGCCTTACAAAACTATCTTACAAAATGTATGCAATGTACAAAAGCTGTCTTATAAATAAACAGTCATAAAGCTGTTTCAAGTACAAAACAAAATACTTTGTGTCTTGGTATGTACATAAGAAACTGCATGCAGCCAAGGCTTAGCAAATAGGAAATTGCATTGGGATTAATGCTCTAAAAAATGTTTGAAATGTCTGTTCTTTTTCAAGCAAAATCTATTTCCATACACTTTTTAAAGGCACATGACCAAATATTCAATCATGGAATTGAAATTCATTAAACAACTGTGACAAATAAAAAAGCTGCTCATGACAAGGATATGATTTTCACCCAATGTCATGTTGAGTTTGTTATACAATGGCATTACAACCAGCTGTAGCTTTTAATAGGGATGAGTTAAAAAACCAAAATATGAACAAATTAGATGTTTTTTAAATGTGCTTGTTCACAGAGGAGAACATTTGAAAGTTTAAATCAAATGTCTTTGAAACAATACAGTTTTTGTATCGTTACTTGATATACAATTTAAAGTAGCTATTGAAAGCATGATTTATTCAGGAAGCATGATTTTATCTTAGTAGGTACAGTTGATATGCGGTAGATCTGAAAAGCTATGTCATACTTTTGGATTGAAATACATGTACATGTTAATTCACTGTATACACTTTTTAAAGAATTCTAAACAATAAATTCTGCTTCCAATTACTATTCTTTAGTGCATATCATATATAAGTACAGCTGTTGTGCAGTTTTAGAAAAAATATTTCTTTACTTCCAACTTTTCTCACGTCTGTGAACAAGCACCTTTAAAACTATTGTTTTAATGGCATCTATTATAGAGGGCCTCAACTTCACAAGAAGCTACTGCCAGGTCAGTCTTTCTAAATAATTTATCACAGACATCATACTAAATGGCACAGTTTGTGGAGTTTAACATTATGTAATACTGTAAGAATTTACCAATTCTTTATTACTAAGATGTATGAGTAATAATAAAAAAAAAATACAACAATTGTCAACCCAATAACATAATCTATTTGAACTCAATTTCTTAGAAGATTCAAGCCATCGTTTGTAAACATAGATGGTCTTTTTGATATGATTTCTAATTTTGCCAATTGTGGCAAGATTTCTGAGTGCAGCATTCAAAATGTCTTTTTTTTTCTCTTTAATTGTTAAAACAAGAATTTCTTCTGACGTTTTAAACATAATAGGAATAAATAATGGCCAATATCAATTTGTAGTTAAATGCATTATTCATTTCTTAGATCGTTTGAAAAATCATATCCTCTCAATCTAAAACTGCGATATTACCCAAATGAAGAGGGATATAACCAAGAACATTTATAAAAACAAGTAGACTTTACCATTAGGTTTATATCTGTCTTTACTTTGATTCACTGCAGATTACCATATAAAAGTTTCCTATTTTAAAAAATCTAAGATCCCCAAAACATAGTCTTCATAACATGAAGATTGGTCGAAACTCAATTAAAGCAAAAATTAAATTTGATATCAATAATATGTTTGATAGAATTATTTAACATTGGTTTTGAATCAGTATACTTGTTCATTTGGTCCCTTAACCCATTATCAAATATATTTTAACATATGGGGTTTACATCCTGTACAGGTCAACATTATTTCAGTTATATTGCAATGCCCAACTCTTATAATGACTGAGAAAGACCCATACTCAACTGCCTGTATGGGCTGGTTAAGCTCGGAAGAATCAACAGCATTCTTTAAGTCTGACAGACAAAGAGAAAGTTGACACACTATCTTTAGGAGTTATTATCAACCTTCTGTCGCACATTTAATTTTTCGTTGGGGTGTATTGTTTTGAATAATTATATTCTTGAATTCTTGAGGAATGTTCCGGTTACAAAGTGCATTAAATACACTGAATACTGCCCCCAAAAAAAAATATAGAATGTAGCCAATGAAACATGTAGAAAGTCCATTATAAAGCTTTAACCAAGCAAGCTATATTGATAACCTACTGACTGAAAATCTCTTTTAATTGGTTTCTTCAGATGATTTCACTTTTGAAAGTTAATATAACCTCATTTATGAGAAAGAGCTTGTTTAAAATCTGTCCCCATTTCACCATAAAAAATCACAGCAATAGCCAAGAGCTATAGGTTTCAATTGCGAGGCAGTCTAGAAGGGCAATGTACATATTTTCTAAACCAACTCTCTCCTCATGATACCGTTTGCGTGCAATCCTTTGTACAAACACCTGACACACCGACAGGGCCCTGGCTGTCGAAGGCCTCCCCATACCAATACCAGTATAAACCAACACAGAATACACCGAGTCCCAGAACCAGGAAAAACACAAGGAAACACAGCATTGTATCCACTGATCTCTTTAATTTTCTGTTCATCTCATATAAAGTTTCTACCTGTAAATTGAAAACACAGAGTATTGTTGCATTGTGACAAAAGGCCATTCAAATTTTTCTTAATGGTTTAAAAGCATACTTGCGCTCAGAAAAACTGCAAAACTGGGTAAAATTAGTTATACATTATGGTAGAATTTGTTGAAACATAGCGAAAAACCACAGGATCATGACAGTATAACATCTGCACTGTTTATTATTTATTTTTCAAAGTGCTATTTCCATAAATTTGGTGCCCACCAATTTAACTTCATTGTTTACATTCGAGTAAGATATAAAATAGCAAGGAGTACTTGGATTAACGAAAGACGATCATCTGGGTAGAAAAATATGTGAAACATACAAAATACTGTCATTTATCCAATATTAATAACATGAACATTCAAAAGGGAGATTTTCTCGGGTTTTATTGGTTCCTGACGTTTCTCGGCTGACCTTGTTTTATTGTTAATTGTAAAGAAACCTCATCATTCTCACTCTTTTAAAAGAATCATGTGTTACCATCTCAATTCGTCTGTAAAAGGGAATTCAAAGTACTTTTGCGACGATTTTCAATTATTCTAAAACTATCACAATTTTAGTGTATATGAGCGCAAGTATGGCTTTAATTAAATGCATCTATAAAGAATAAACAAGGCAATAATATATTTCTTTTTAATTCTTTATAAAGGACAACAGGATAAAATCAACTATAAATATTTAGAACAATTAAACAGGTATAAAACAATGACAATGCTTATATTAATATACCAAAGTTAATATAATAACATATTCCCTTCTCCTTCGAAATTTATATTCTTCCAAAAAGCATTTCTTCAGCCAACAGCATTTGCATACGACATCTATTTTAGAATTGAGATTACCAGAGTAATTTTTTCTTATCTTCCCCTGGATTTTCCATTACAATGAATAAATAGTAAAAAGTATTCTAAAAAGATATTAAAAATCAATTTTGCCGTTTGCACATCTTTGGTATTTCAGAACCATCTTACCTTTTTAGCTAATTCATCAAAGTTTGAACTTCGCCCTGATCCTAGATGACTCCTTTCTGGATCTTTCCCCTTGCTTCCATTAGATACAATACAGCGAAGTCTGGATAAAAAATTCAAAGGATACAATGAAAGGTGAGTAATCAGCATAAGATTTATGTCAAAGCTTAATTGTTTAGCTTTTTAAATAAAAAGCAATTCATCTAAATGATCATATGTCGCAAAAGGGCAACATACATGGCCTCTGCTTGAAAAGAATTTGCTCGTCATAAACATGTCTTACATTTACAATTCTCTTGCTTGTAATTAAATTTGTCAGTTAAAGCTGATTGTTCCCAGACACCAGGCTATTTTGAAGTTATAACTTAACTTCTTTATAACTACTTTCGTATGATATGTACTGGAGAACAGCTATTGGAAACAAAACTAGTATGTATTTAGGTTAAATTTATAGAGCCAGTATACAGTGAATTGACATGTATTCAAATTCAAAAGCGTTTCAACTGTTTTTGAACCTAGCTCGTAAATACTCTACGTACTACTGATATATTAACACTTCCTTAGTGAATTACTGGTATGTGTTCAATACCTACTTCCAGTTGTCTATCATACAACAATACAAAAACTGTATGATGTCAATGACACATTATTTTGACTTTCAAATGCTCTCATCTTTGAACAAGCACCTTTAACCCATTACCAAACAATAACGACATTTAACCACTTTGTTGCAGAAAACAGTGTTTTTTCTTTTCCCACAATGTTTTCTGTCCTACCAGAAGACTGTTTTCAATTTCATCATATTTTGAAATGTTGTCGGCAAACTCTTTCAATTTGGGACAGACGAAAATTTGGCGTTTGGTAAAGGGTTAAATCAAAGGAAGTATGAACAAAAGTGTTTAAACAATGCTTACCTATGTTCCATAATTGACTCTTTTTGGACATTTTTCCAAAGGTCTGCAAATGATGTGTTTGACTCGTTTGTTAATTCCATTGCCATTATCAAAAATTTATCTTTGTGTACTGTGTTCTGGTATCCTGAAGCAGATAAAAATAATTTTTAAAACAGATAAAAAATCAAAACAAAAAAAGCTGGCACATATAATCTTAATTCTAACATCTTTTTAAATATTGTTCCTTTAATAATAAGTTGCAATTAAGATATGTTTACCACAGTGAAGTAAGTGTACATCATTTATTTTGTAAATACTTGACTTGTTCTGAGTAACTTGAGAGATTTTAGTACAACTTTGACAAATGATTGAAGACAAATGATTGAACACTTCATACAATCATATTCATGGTCAGTAATTTAAGGTCCTTTTTTTCTTCTTCTTTTCATTTTTGACAGTTTTACAGCTACGGTGTGATGCCTGATGCCGACTCTTAATGTTGGAGGAAGAACCCCACACTAAGCTGCCAATTTTGACTGGTCCAGCTTGGTAGAAACATCCACACTCTATATTCTTACCACTAGGCCAAGGAGGCCTTTAAGTTTCTACCCTGTTTCATGAAAAGAAATGATGAATTCTGTTCTATAAAGTTGTTGTCTGCAGTCTCTTTTGAATTGGATCAGTACTAAAATTTCATATCATGCAAAGGTACATCAATGCCACATAAACACTATTGGTTCTTACCATTTTGTAAATGTACAATCACTTCGACATCTGATCCTGGTTTTACATACCCAGAACTTGGTCTCACTCTATACTTTTCTGGAGAGGTAGTCTTTACCTTAAAATTGAAAACAAAAGCATAACAAAAAATCAATTCATTTAAAAAAATGAGTGCTTCAAAATGTTATAACAAGCCAATGTATGTCCTTTTAATATCAACAGTTTACATTGGCCTCCATGGCCTAGTGGACAAGAGTACAGAAATTGCAATCACATGGCTCCATATTCTAAGATCCAAATAGTGGGACTTTTTCCTCTCCATTTCTGTATTTACTGTATTGTGCAGTACTGGTAAGGAAACATCATGTATGGTTGGACAAGTGGACTGTCTACCATGACTGAAATACTTTTGAAATCAGTGCTAAACCAAGATCCAATTGTATCATTTGTCTCAAAATCTTTTTTTCTTAAATCTTCTCAAAACTATCAAATGAGTACTTACAAAATAGGATTTTCAAAGTGCACTGTTGCTGGTTTAAGTTAAAACAAAAAAAAAAGTACAAAACAGTCAATGTTTATATTATTTGTTTTAAGTGTCCATAGTAAAAGAAAACAGAATAGTGGTCTATAATTGCTTTATACCAATGCCAATCATTCAGAAAGTTCCGGTAAAATCTTTTTGAATGACTCGAATCCTGTTTTGAGATAGTTTTAGACTAAATAGCTTTTCTCTTACTGTATAACGGTCATCACTTAAAAAATAATTTACTGCACTTTTTTCCTAAAAGGTTTTAATGCATGATAAGTCATAAGACTGTTTTCACTCACTTTATAGGCAATGGAGTAAGGCAGGGTGTTTTTCAACAGTATACAATCGGATGCCTCCTTGGCACCATCTTCTAAAACAAACTCAAGTTCTTCTGCTGGGCTGAAACAAATCATAGCTAGATCAAAACTAGATCATAGGCCTCTCTCTTGTCTATACAGTCACATATTTAAACACATTGATAATAGGGGACTGCAGAAACAAATCTGTTAAAAGAAGAAATAGCTTGATAAAAGGCTAGCTGATAAAGTTGTCGATGAATAGACAGGCTTCCAACATCTTAAAATCGTAGATATTGAAAATGGTCATATATTTAGTGATGACAATTGTTCATCTTTTTAACATTTGTTGTAACTCAAACAACTCATTCCGTGTGATAGTTTCTTAAAAAAAAAATATTGCCATAAAAAAGTAGCTTAACATAACATTTTTCAAGTTTTGCAGAGGAGTCAATATTGAGAGTTTAATGCAAGACTAAAGCAACTCCTTCACATAAGTGAAGGAATTGCTTTATTTTGCATTGAACCCTTGATATTGTCTGTAGCCTTTTGATGTTAAACCTTTTACCGCCAAATTAATAGCAAAAATATATTTAGCGCTTACTAGGAAAAAGGTAGTATATACACTAAAGTTTCGACTTTTGTTGACAGCGTGGTTGACTGCCACAGGCAATTTTAGGACAACATATTGTGGTATACTACCTATAACAATCATACCACCATATGTTGACTAAAGTCGTCTACGGCTGTCAACCAAGCTGTCGATAAAAGTCAACTACGGCGGTGAGAAGGTTAACCATACCAGATTGTGAGTAGTCTGCCCCTGAAGGAGTTGTCGTCATGACTGACCCTCCTTTTGTGCGACCCACCGGCATGGGACTTTCTGTTACTCAGTATCCCAGTTTGCTGAAATATGCAGAAAACAAAGTCAAATTTTCTGATGTTTTACCCATAGAATACTTGGTAATTTTCTAAAAATAGATTTTTGTGTCGTCTGCTTTCATAAACAGTAAATATCTGCATAATTTTGTTGAGGAAAGATATTACGAGCAGCAAACAGGCTAGATCACAGGCAAGGCCAATTTACTTGGTGGTTGGCCTGTATACAACCTGATTGCATATGAATGAAGTCAGTTCTAGCACTATAAGGGTTAATGAAATGCGTTATATGATTTTAATCAAGATTAATATACTAAAATTGTTATTTCTGTTTACTGAAAGTGAATAAAATAAAAAGTCAACCTTCAAATCCAGACATTTATATCTAAGTTTTAATATATCTGTGATATTCTGCAGCAAGCAAAGTATTTTGATTTTAATATTTCTTGCAATTTTGTTGGGATGTATGTATTTTTATGTTAAATATGTAGGAGTTTGCATGAGGAGATATGAATGGTCATTTAAGTCAATAAATTATTCTATCATACATTTCTCTCTCACCAGTGATCAAGAATGTTAATGAGGGAAAGTAGTCAGTGGTTTTGCTAACATATTGTGCAGTAATGGTGGAGAAATACGAGAAGCATAGGTTCACTGTACTATGATTTAACTAAAAAGCTCCCACAAAAGCCTTCCACGCAGGTCTCTGCAACATTTAGGGTAGTCAGACAAAAAGAAATTTTGAATTGAACCCTTGAAGTACTGGAACCGACTTCATGCTTATGCAAACTGGTTAGATCCAGGCCAGCCGCCAAGTAAATTGGCGGCTGGTCTGTGATCTAACATGTTTGCTTTTCTAAGTATATCTCATCATCAAAATTAGACAGGTATTTAAGATGTTGGAAAGCTGAAGAAATAAAAATCTGTTTTATAATCACTATAAATTACTTTTAGATATTCACTTGAAGCATTCTAAAGGTTCAGATATGAGGACTGTGTAGGCAGAGTCAAATCAATAATCTATCTAAGACCATTAAGTGTGCATTAACTAACTCTTAACTCTTAATCTGGAACTAAGCAAGGAACTTACAAGCTTAGATGCATGAGACACATCCGAATCACGCATTCCATCAAAACTCATACTCTTTTGTATTGTAGAATGCTGGTCTTCGAAAGTAACCTGCAAGTCACAAGCAGAATGTATAATCTTTCAAATAGGTATTAGTCTTTGATTTTTTTTTAAAAACAAAGCACATTTCTCCCAACTCCTTCCATGGGATTAGATAGACGGTTATTTTAAGCATTCAATGGTCACAGCTCCAACTTTCTTGGAGCTGTTTTGCTTGATATTCAACTCCAACTACATATTGTGGCACTAAATATATGTATTATCATGAATTTAAGTAAAATATAGATGAGAACACTTCAAAATAGAGAATGGGCATGCCAAAAATGCAACATTGTTTCGTCATTCAAGGCTATTACTCAAATGTTCTAAGGGAAACCTTGTCAGTTATTGAACTTGAGTCAGATATCCTTGCAGCAAACATCAGTCTAAAGAAAAGCCAAGATTGTGTGTAAACGTTTGATGGACAGATAGACAGGACCAACTAAAACTACACCCAGCAACTATAATGGGAGACACAGGAATAAAACAACAAAAACATTGAATGAACAGCATCATCAGTCCAAATGTACCATTAGTCGGAAAGGTCGTCCTTGTCACGGGCAAATAAAAGAAACAAGAAAATATTTCTTAAAAGTGACCATCTAACAGATTGAATTGTTCATCTTTTAAAGATCAAATGTCATCAGTCTATGGATAAAATGACACCAGAGATCTACAAAGTTATATAAAACTTTATCAATTATACACCTCTTCACTCTGTAGATATTGAAATTGTTATGAACATCTGGGACTTCAACTACAAAAAGATTTGACACAACAATCAAGGGAAGAAAGCAAGGTTTTTCCTAGAGCGATCTCACAATTAAGTTTTCGCATCAAAGCACTGAAAGGTGTTAATGCTCTTAATAAAATAAATAAAATAAAGTTAACAAAAATTGCTATTTATTTTGTGATGAGGTTTGTTTAAGTCTGCTTTTTAAGTTTGTTATTTACAGGGCATAATCGGTGAAATAGTCTCTTCAATTTTAACTTAATAAAACATTAGGCATCAAAATTGAATTGTTAATCAACCGTTTGTTCATTTTGACATGGATATTTTTTCACTTTGAAAGCAAGTTAAAATGATGTCCAATGTCAATATTCAAGTATTCAAAGGAAGCCAAAATACTTTTAACACCCTATACAACTGTTGATCCCAATCTGCCTACACAGTCCATATGATCTGATCCAAGACAACACTCTCTGTCTACTAAGGCCTTTTCTGATTCAGAACTGACGTTTTATGACGTTGTACTATTGAAATGTTCAGTGTTTTCAAATGTTGGGACCCCATTTCAGATATTTGTCAAAGGGTCCTAACCTTAATCTTAGCCAAAAAAAAGTGAACTCAAAAACAAGTAAGATATCATTCTTTATATGAATAAGGTCCAAAACCTCATTTAAGACAACCGTCAAAGGATTTTTAGCCATGATCAAGTAAGATGCCATCATTGAAATGAATAAGGTTCCAAACCTCATTTCATACAACCGTAAGAGGGTTTTTAGCCATGATCAAGTGAGATGCCATCATTGAAATGAATAAGGTTCCAAACCTCATTTCATACAACCATTAGAGGGGTTTAAGCCATGATCAAGTAAGATGCCATCATTGAAATGAATAAGGTTCCAAACCTCATTTCATACAACCGTTAGAGGGTTTTTAGCCATGATCAAGTAAGATGCTAGTATCTTGACAACCAAGGTCTCGCATGAGTGAACATAATTTAAACAAAGAACCAATTAATCTGAAAGTAAAATTTAATACAAATGTATAAAATAATCTGAAAGTTCTCATTTTAATCCAGGTGTTATTCTTACAAAACATTTTGACATATTTTTAAGGAGAAATTATTGTCCCCTTTAATTTCTTTGCACATTGAATGGGTAATAAAGGTTTGGTTTGTGGAGATTGGTTGATAAATTATCAAAGAAAAAAACAACAAATAAAAAGACAAAATCAAAACAGGGTAGCATTAAGGGAAATATATAATGATGAGTTTTTTTCCTATCTTTTACAGTAATGATTTTTAACTGCATGTGAAATACTCATATCAGAATCACATCTGAAAATATGTAGAAGGGTGTACAAATGTGGGCAGATGGAAAACATTCAAGTGAAAGATTATTTTTTTAAGATAAACATGATAATAACACAGAAATAAAGCAGTATTAGTGTTATTTGTTTAGTACCCGGTAATTTATTTACAGTGAACCCTCGTTTATCCGGACCCCGATTATCCGGATGTCTCGCAATCCGAACAAAATTGTAAGGGAACGGAATTATTGGACCAATTTATTGCAGACGACTTTTGAAAACATTGTGGGTAAAGGAGAAATTGCTCGTGACGAGCAATTTCTCCTTTTCCCACAATGTTTTCTGCCATATCAGAAGATTATCTTTGAATTTCATCATGTTTTGATATGTCTTCTGCAAACTCTTTCAATTTGGGACGGTCGACAATTTGGCGTTTGCTAAAGGGTTATAACTATACACCGCTCATACAGACCGTTTATGTCTTAATGTGAATAAGAACATGCTCTGCTTCATTAGTCCGGATTATTCGGTAAACCGGACATTTTGTTGGGAACGGACGTGTCCGGATAAACGAGGGTTCACTGTATTTGACATTTGGGATAAGCAACATCCATCTTTCCTCTCTTTGAAATTGACTTGAAAGCTCCATTGATATATATCTACTTATTTTCATTTAAATGTGCACAATTGACTTTTTGGTCAACAGCTGCAACAAAGAAAATGCTTATTATGATATTAAAAGTAATATCCTCATTTTTCAGAATGTCTATACCCATTTCTAAGCAATTTTCATATTCTATATTCAATGGCTTATATTTGCTCTGCTTTCAATTTGGATAAGTCAACAGATTTCACAACATGGGAATAGGGAAAAGATTTTTGTTTTTTGATATATCAAAGAGTGCTGTCTGTTTTGGGATAAGGCGAAATATTTCTGAAAGGAAAATGAGTAACAAAACTATTGTGCAAACAGGGTTGGGGCACAATTTTAGGAAAAACTTGACAATAAAGTTTGTCTAGGGGATTTTTTTTCTACTTCACCTTCTTTGTTTCCACAACCTCCTCTGGCTCTTCCTGCATTAAAAGGACTTTTTCATAGATTGGGATTTTAACTTACCAAAAAAATTTGTTATTTTCCCAATAAAATGACAAACAGATTTCAAAAATAACTTAACACCAGATTATTGACAGCTTTCAATCCCTGTTCAAAACATCATTTATATTGCAGATATTGGAAACCATTTAGACATTTTTTTTTTATTATAAATAACAAACACAGTACAATGGGTGGCAATTTGAAATTCCATCGTCACATGGGTCTTTGGAAAAATTAAACCAATCTTGTTGTTTGATGCTAGTAAAGTGTGTTAAGTAAATAAATTGAAAATGGTCTTTGTTTAACCTTTTCACTATCTATAGCGCTGTATATATCCGGCATACTTTAAGCACCAAATATACCATATGCACCATTAATAGATGGCGTAGTATGGTTGTATGTATAGAAGCAATAAGTGAACGTTAGAGTATAGAAGGTTAATTTATAGTGTACTGTGAAACTTGATATTGATTTTTATGAATCAGTGACGTCATTTGAGAGTCTGTTACAGGCAGTGCAGGGGTATATTATGTCTTTTTGTCATCTTTTTCACATTTTTCCTTGGTATACGAGAAAGCAACAAGCTCTGGTAGTGAAAAGGTTAAGTGACAATGACTTTTGAAATCATTGAAATCAAATTGTCAATGTTTGTTTTTTCCCAGAGCACATATCTCTGAGTTAGTCCCTTTAACATCTTCAAGTTAAATTATTCCAAAATATGGGAATTTGTAGCTGGTCCAAATTAATCCCAGCATCAGACGGCAATTGCAATCTGTCTAAAATATCATTTACTATGTAATTCTAATGCATCAACCATTGTGACAAAAAGAAAGAAACGCTTTTGTTTATGTCAAAAACTACACAACAATAGTCTTCATAGCCAATCTGTTTACCTTTTTCCTTGTGGATGATCCTATGTCCATCTCATCATCTTGTCCAATGTCAAACATCTCTGGCTCATATTTGTACACAAAAGTGTCCTGAAAGAATCAAAGATTTGAATGAGACTTCAACATCATTTTTGTTATGTTGCAATGCTTGACACTTTATGATTTCATTAGTTTCTAATATTGAAACAGAGGCCTCTGTGGCCTATTAGTTAAGAGTACTGAATTTGAAATCATAAAGCTCCTCTCTGAATTGGTTCAAATTACAGTAGGGGCAGATTCGGTTTTCATGAGAGGAAGTCTCCTGTGACTAAAATAACCTGAATAATAATATCTGTCTTAAGAAGCTTCTAAAGGCAAAACTAAGGGATCTTTCTCCATCTATGATGAGATTCCCATTTAACCGAATTGAAAACCCAACTAAAAAAATTGTTTTTGTTTATATAGGTTTTCACATCGCATCAACATTATGTCATACACAAAATACTAATCTAAGGTGAAAGACCAACAATACTTTGACATTAGACATCCTGTTGCAATGACCTACAAGACCCCAAACTCAACTGCCCTCAAGGGCTAGTAAAACCATGTAGAACTATCGGCATTCTGTAAGTCAGTCAGGAGAGTGCCTCTCATGAAAATCTAAAAGCCATCATTTCATCATTATGTGGGTTTTTAAATTGTGTTGACATTATCAAAAAAATGTTGCGATGCCCTACACTTAATGATGGAAGACGACCCCAAACTCACTTGTCCTCAAGTACTAGTCGAACCGAGTAAAACAATAAGCATTATAAGTCAGTCAGAAGAGTGGCTCTCATGAAAATTGAAATGCCATCATTGCATCATTATGTGGATTTTTAATTGTATTGACATTATTTCAATCCTGTTGCGATGTCTTACTCTTAATGATGGAACTCAAACGCCCTCAAGTGCTATTCCAACCGAGGAGAGCCATCAGTATTCTGTAGGTCAGCCAGGAGAGAGTCTCTCATGAAAATGCTATAACCGTAATTTATGCTATTGCAGACAGATCCTGGAATTTTACATTCTAAAGAAGAAAAAACTCACTGTTCCACCCATGTGCTGCCATAGCTGATCCTTGTCAATATACTCTTGTATATCAGCCTTGGTGGCAAACTTGATGTATTTAACAGACTCCTTGTGCAGCATGGTCTTGATCACCTTCCATGCAGCTGTCAAATATAGGATAACACCATTCAAGTAACATTACACAAGAATTTTAACGTGATCACTTTATATGAGTCAATTTAAAGTCCATACAGCAAATATTTTAAAGAATGGATATTGACAAAATCAAATCTACATGAAAGGATTAATTTGGAACAAACATGTAACTGTAGTGTGCAATACATATTTAAGTTGATATTCAACATATTTCTTTTTTCATAGTTTCCCTACAGAACAGCATTTAAAGCAAAAGGCAAGTGTTGCAGCTAAAACTTTATTAAATCTTAAGGAGAAGCTTATGGTGAATATAGTTTATGAGGATATTATACATCACATAGAAAACATTATTGTCTTCATTGACAACTAATATAAAAATCTCATAAAAAGGGGTAAAAATAATAATTACCACTGAAAAACCAAGGTATCTCATACACCAACATGCACTCTGAAATCAAAATAAACTCTCTGTAATAAAATCATCATTTTTCTCAACAAATAGTGTATGAAAGATTAACAAGCCATAAAATAGATCATTGTTCAAGGAAATAAGCCACTGGAAGACAGTTGCCTAGGGGTAGAGCACCTGCATGGGACATAAAGGTTCTGGGTTTGAATCCTACGATTAGTGGGATCTGAGTTATATACAGTCTAACTTGTGCTAAGCAACCACCTTTTTAAGCAGCCAACCTGCCTTAAACAACCACTACAAAAAGTCCCATTGTTAGATGTGTAGTGTACATCAATTTGTGAAAAGCAGCCAACCTGTCTTAAACAGTCAATTTCCTCTGTCCAATAGGCTGGCCTCTTAACAGTGTGTCCATTTTTCTTCACTACATCACTAGCAGATGTCATGTTATATTATGATAGGCCAATCCCCCCTTTAAAAGTTAAAACGCAAATGAAATTAGTTTATAGAAATTTCTTCTTTAGCAACAATCATTCCCCCATTTGTCTTTCGTAGTTCTGGTATTGATAAAAAGAAATGCATCAGACAAAATTGCAGGTTATCTATCTACTTACTAAGTGTAATTGGATAGTACACTTTGAAACAGGTGATGATAAACTTTACAAATTCCATGTCCTGTAAAATTTGAAAGAAAAAAAAACAGTGAATATTTTTCATATGGAACTCTAAAAATTTGAATTCTATAAATGTTAACAGAATTATATTCTGAATATCACTTCTAAAGCAATTTCTACAACACTAGATTTAAAGTTTTTCCAAGAATGAATGATGAACTCCTTTTTAGGTTTACAAGAGTGGATTGTTTCCAATACAAAATTCCTGTATTTTCAATAGTCTATTACATCTTACATTTACAACATATTTTACATAAAACACTATTCATAGAGTTCAGATGCTAAAGACAAAAAATTATTCAATTTTCATTCTTACATTTTATGATTTCCCCAGTACTGATTTTCAATTGCTTTTGTTATCAATTTGGGTCAGCAAAAAAATAAATACTTTAAACACCCACTTCAACTCTTAATAACATCAACTCCTATCTTATATAATTACATATGTATCTATGATAATCTTCAAAAATGTTTAACAATAAATTAAAAAAAATCAAGACAATAGTACAATAGTTGATACAGTAAATTCATAATAATCATCAAAAATGTTAAACAACAATTTAAATAATTCCATACTAAAATACAATAATCCATACAGAAGACATCTATAAAACCCATACTAGTTGTGCAAGTCCAGCTTCAAACAAATCAAACAGAATAACGATTGGTTCATCAGGAGTTGCCCTATAATGCATCTCAACATGGAATGCGAAAAAACGCTTTATGGTTGGTAAAAGTTCAGCATCCTTGATATGCTTTTTCACTTGTACATACACTGAAAAAGAAAGGAAAACAGTTTGTCTATTTCAAAACATTCATAACATGAATTAAATATGTATCATTTGAGTCATAAACACAAGTCCTGTTTTAATTTCAAATTGAGGGAATTCTTTTTGAAGAAGAAAGAGATATTTAATCTCTTAGTCAATGAAATATGCATTGAGTCATATATCATATATACATATTGATTAGTACTAACTCATGCATCGTATTTTAATTAATTTGAGTAATAAACGGTATTTGACTTGACCTGACATGCAGACAATTCCTGAACCAATTTCAAATTGAATACTATTCTAATTGAATATTGACAATTAACTCCTTGGAGGACAGTGGTCCAGGGGTAGAGCGTCTGCTTCTGGACACGAGGGTCGTGGGTTTGAATCCCATGAAAAGTGGAATCTGCCTTGCGAACTTTCATTAATCCACATGCGGCGCGAGTACTGGTTATGTATATAGGAAGCAGAATCGAGAGTGATTGATCTAAGTTGTAAGAACTTGTTACACAATCGATATAAAATAAATAAGTTTAAACAAACAACTCATACAACACTTGCATTTCAGCTAGGTGTTTTTCCAATCCATGACAAGCTTGGCTTTACAATTTAACAATACAAAATGGTTGGTATGATACTAAACCTTAATTATCACAAGCACACAAAATTACAAGTATATTTATAATAACCTTTTCATGCTTTATATAAGAACACAAATGGTAATGAAATATTGGTAATGAAAAGGAAAATAATGCTCAAAACTAGCTGCAGTGTATGTTCAACAGCTGCTTTAAGATTAAAGATTCAGAAACTGAAAGTCATTTCAGTGTCACAAATATTAGTCAAATAAAGCTAGCACAAGTAGAGACAGGTTTTTGACAAGTAGAGACAACATTTTGACAAGTAATTTATGTTTTGTACAGTGAAAAGAAGAATGTCCACATGACAGGGTACTTACAAATCTTGTTCCCATCCTTATCTGTATTGTGAAAGTACAGGCCCCCCATGTCCCAGTATTCGGGACCGAAATCACTCGCTTTAATGTCTACAAATAGATAAATAGTAAAACTATGTTTTTTCACAATCTCTAGATGATTAAAAATCTTATATGTACATGAATATAGGTTTTACATAGCCCTAATAGTGTTTCAGTAAACTGGTATATTGTGATGCACAGCTAATAATGATTGAGACAAACCAAAAACTTGACTGCCCAAATACAAAATGATAGCCTGAAAGATCCGAGAACCATTGACAACCCATAAAACAGCTGTGTGACAACCTCTCAGGAAGACTCCAATGCCGCATCCGGAATTTGATCATACATGGAACAAGGCCAATTGATGTGAAGCTCTTAAATCTACCCACTAGGCTATCAGGCCCCTATCAATAACCTTCTATCAGTTTGTTAGAGTAAATTGCATGATAGGCATATTTCTACCCTAGCTGAGCTTTCAGCCTCCCATCTTTACCCAATGATAACTCACTTTCACACATCCACTACAGAATACTTTGGAAGCCACCATGGCAAAAGGATAATTAAGTCATAAGAAACATTTATGTATGTTTATTCTTTTCTTGCAACATTTCTGTCTGCTGATGTATTCAATTTTGACCAGTTATTAAATGTCAAAAGAAGTAAAAGACCTCAGAGATTACAGTTTAAACTTAAACAAATCTCTATGACAAAGAGAGTCATGTGACAAAGGAATGTAGTTGTTCATATCCATTAGTAGTGTTCTGTTTAAAAACGACATTCAGACTTAAATATCGAGGATTCAGTTCAAGACTGTGTGTTTCATGTTTGTGAAGGATTTACTGTAGTCTTGCATTGAACCCACTGTGGGCAACAATGGGGCACTGGTAAAGTGTTGGCCTCTGGGTTGATCATCAACAATTACTTGATCTGTTAGCGGTGAGGTAAAAATGCCTGGACAAGTCCACAAATCAGCTCGAGTACTAGTTTAGTACATAGTAAGCAATCAACGAAAATAAATTTAAGAAGCTCCAAGCTTCCATCACAATCAATGCAAAACAAATAACTTGAATTTTACCCCTTATGTATGTATAACTTTTCAACAACCAGATTGCCATGATTGGAATCCACTTAAATACTTGCCATTTATTTTAACCTCTCGCCGCCATTTCATGGATTCATGTAAGTGGTTGCTGCTTTCCTGAAGTGTCTCCCAGGCCCGTAGAAATGAGCATACATAGCTATCATCCTGCCTAAATCTACTGACATCACACTCGTCGTATACCCCATTATCTATGTCACCTGCAGTATAGAATATAGTAATTAGAAAGGTGGGCATAACAAAGTTGTTTTGATGCTGTATTTATAGGCAATTTTGAACATCACATATTGTTAGAACTCATTAAAAGAATTTGGAAAATATATCTCATAAATAAAGGATTAAGGGAAGAAATGATATACTTCAGTCAAGCTATTAATGCTTCAGGTTCAATTGTTTGACTAGTGCCATACCAAGAGAATGTTTTTGTGGTAATGCATCAGGCAACAAACGCATGGGTTATGATCTATGAGAGACTCAGGTATACTAACTAACAGATTTACTTAAGGATTGTGAAGGTAATGTTAAGTATGTATAGTGCCATTATTATCTATCATTTCCAAACCATTTTTATCTTCAAATCTCAACTTTCAATTAGAACGATACAACAGAAATCAGTCCTAAACAGAAAGAAACAGCCTGATCCTTTGCTTGGGGGGCAGTGGTCCTGGGGTTAGTGTTGGCCTTGAGACAGGAGAATTGTAAATTAAATTCCTGTGTGGGCGACATTGGTGCAGGGGTAGAGCGTCAGGCTCTTGTACCGTAGGTCCCATTGGCTGCAGGACCGAGATTTATATAACCAGGAACCAGAATTGAGAATAATTAATCCTAGAAGTTGTAAGACCTTGTTTAAGGATCTATGTGCCATAAATAATGTGCCATACATAAGTTTAAACTTAAAAACACCAAATGTCTTGGAACAGGGAATCAGTGGATAGGTGCACTGAATACATGAAAGTGTTCCATAGCAGTAAACACAGTTATTTTTTTCTAAATTAAATCAATGGGCTTTTTTTTTTACTAAAACTTAAATATGAATGGGTTTTTCTATAAAAAAAAATGAATAAATGAATTAAAGTAATGAGTTTTAGGGAAAATTTGTGAGTTTTTTTAGGCCAAAAATTATCACTGTAAACGTTTGTTTGTACAAACATATAACAAGGAACATTTTGAGCCAATATCACTCTCTTACATTTGAATATGTCTTAACACTCCTCCTTCTGGTGCAGTGCATCACATGACTTTTCATTGTTAATGTTATCAATGAACTTATCACAAACGTTTTCGGCCAAAATCTCGAGAATAACAAACATTTTCTAACCTGAATGCTTTTTTAAGAACACATCTCTCAGTTGGTCAGCTCTTTCTTTCGTTGGCTGGAAATAAAACAAAAATACGCATAAGTTTAAATCATAATTGACCTAATTACACATAAGACGATTATAAAAACACAAATTTAAAATAAAACATACGGGAGGACGATTTCTGTCTGCCATCTTTCGTCGTCTGCATTTACTTCCGGTTCAGATTTAACGAACGACCTTGACCTAGACTATCTGTCAAACAAAAATCAATTTGTTTTGATACGAATGACAAAATGACGACAGGAGACGCAGATATTGATGCAAAATTATCGGAATGGTTCTCATGGAACAAGGTAAATGCTTTTACCAAACTGCTGAGTTCAAATGAAAATTTGTGCATTCTGGGATGCATGATTTCTTGTTTGTTACTGGTTTTCGCGTATCAATAAATTATCCATGTCAAGCATCTGAAGTATTTATTGACTGTCAACGCCCTTTCTAGTTGACATAATGCTCCTTGTATGGCATTTTATCATATATTGAATATTGTTTTTCAAAACTATTTTCTTACGCCAGATAAAGTTAAAAGAGGTTGTCAACATATATAATCATGTTTAATCATGTCTTTGAAGAGACCATGCAGCTGAAGCAGCTTTGCCTGTTTCCTACTGTAGTTTATGTAATTGACAAGGTCCTTGGTCATTGATAGACCAAATTGACAAGGTCATTAGTCATTGAAAAAGTGAATTGACAAGACCCTAAGTGATTGAAAAAGTTGGGTTATCTTTATTATCCTTCTCCTCAATTGCAATTTCTCCTAAATGGCACCAAATAATTTGCTGATTCTTCTCAATGATAAGTTTAGATGAATTGTATATGTAACATTTACGAAGAATTCAGTACGCTACAGACAGGGAAATTGCAATAGTGGCATTTTTTTACTTTAAACCAGTTCATGGTTATCATTAGAAATACTGATAAACCTTCTCATTTGTTTAATTTGTAATAACATTTTCAGCATATTGCTACACCCATAGCAACTAAAAGATTGTTAAATTGAGCATCATTTATGTAAAAAAAAACACTAATAAAACAAAAAAATTAATTTGCTATATTTCTCAGAATGACAAGTTCAATGAGGAGCTTCTACAGCTGATAAATGACAAGAATGTGGCAGAATTACGCAAGAGACTTTTTAATCGTTTGGAGTTTGGTACAGCAGGTATAGTTACCGATTCTGTTCCCCTGCTCCAAAATCTTTAACTGATCCAAAGGGAAACGGTTGACAGGTTTGATATTCTACAGAGGGGTATATTTTATCTAGTATGGAGTATTACAAATCTGTTTGTTCTTACTTCTATCCAAACAAACAAACAAAGAATTAACCCCAGGATAAGTACAGACCCTTATTATCACAATGAGATACTCAAGACATAGAATCAAATGGTGAAATAGAAAAGTATTAAGGGAAGCAAATGCATCCCTAGGCTGAATTCCTTAAGTCATATTATTTGCAATACAAATCTTCATATTCTTGAAGAAAAACAAGAACATATTTGTATAGTTTTCTTTCCTTTAAGAATACAATCCCTACTGTAGAAATAATCTCTCTAATTAAATGCACTGATTGCAATTGTTATTTTTAACGTTTTTTTTTATTTTTTTTAAATCAGGTGATTGTCGATGATAAAGTGTAAAAGATTAGTACATATTTCAATTCCAGGGCTCAGAGCACGAATGGGTGATGGATATTCCATGATGAATGATTTGACTGTCATACAAGCAACACAGGTAAGTTTTAATGCAGTCAATTTGTTTTTTTAAAAACTACTTTAACAGGGGCTAGAGGTAAGAGTACATACCTTGACTTCTCATGGCCCACTCTCGGCTTGGGTTCAAATCCCAATTACAACATTTGGATTTTCATGAGACGCAGTCTCACTACTAGCTTACCAAATGTCAATGGTTATACCTAGCTTCAGCAGCACTCATGGACAGTTGAGAGTTGAGTATGTAGAACTTCCTTCGTCATTAGGATCCGGGCATTGCAAGATAATTGAAATAATGATGATGCAATGTAAAACCCATTTGATTATCAATTTATTAGAAGAATAATGGCAGCTGCCCGGTTCTCCTAGGCATTGCTTTTACAGTCCTCACCAAAGTGACACTTTTTGATATTTGTTATCCAATCTATGTCTCATTAACTTTTCGTTTTGTAGCAATCAAAGAATAAAGTGTGTGGCAAATGTATAAGCAATGTATTTAATGTCATATGATATAGTTTTTATATTGAGGAGGCAAGTAACACATAGAGCTCCTGGCGTCATGTTATGAAATGCGACTCATACTTTGATTGTCTTACTTGATTCTGACAGGTATCAGGTTTCATATCAAATGCTCAAAAGAACATTGGAATCATAACAACTAGTAAAGCTGGTTCAAGAACCATAAAGGATTGCACTGCTTTGAATCCAGGGAGGACAGATATAACTGAAAAGTTGTTGTAAACAATGTTAAACAAATAAACAACAAATGTGTTATTTGTCTATTGGCATACAGACGTTAACCCGCTGGGCATTTGCTCCACTGGACATTTGAAACTAATAAAGAATTTAAAAGATATATATTACGGGGGGAAATGTCTGCTTTTTACATAACAGTGAAGGGGAAAAAGTCTGCCCTTTGCCAAAAAGGGTGCAAAAAACCCAGGGGCAAAAGTCCACAAATCTTGTTTACTTCATTCATTTATAATAATTTATTATGATTTTGACTGAATATGCTTTACCATGATTCACATTGCAGGGTCTTTGCAAACATGTGATGTCCACAATACCAGATGCACAGAGCATGGGCGTGTGTGTCGGATACGATGGCCGCCACAATAGTTTCAGGTGGGTGGATTTGATTCAGGCTTAAGTTGTGACATTGTCTGTCTTACCCTTTTCTTCATAACAATGAGCTGTGATGCACCTGCAAAGCAAAGATAACTTCTATGTTTAGAGAATAGATGTTTGGTGTCTTGAATCAGAAATGTTATTGGGCAGCGTGTAGGAATATTATCTGGTAAGCTGGAGGTGAATTGGATGATAATCCGAAGCTGAGCCTGATATCCTTTCCTATTCAAAGATACCAACCGTATATCATATTCATCCTGTTTCCTATATGGATTCAAACAAACAAACAGAAATGAAAATTAAACACGAAAAAGATGAAACAAAACCGAAAATCAATACTGACAGATGCGTGCAGCGATCATGTGATCTTGTGATGGATATCAAAAATGTTATACTGCACCCTGTTATTGGCCTATACATAGAGAATAGATGGTTGGTGTCGTGAATCGGAAATGATTTCGGGCAAGGCTTAGGAATATTATCCGGTGAGTCGAAGGTGAAACGGATAATAATCATAAGCTGAGCCTGATAACTTTTCCAATTTAAAGACACCAACCATCTATTCTATTTATCCTGTTAACTTTATGCTTTCTTTCAAACAAACAAAATGTAAATAAAACATGAGAAAAAGGAAAAATAAGTAGAGAATGATGTAAACATGACATCATAGCGTTCTTATGACGTCATGATTCGTTACGTGCGTGTGTTATATGGTTAGTGCCGGATTTCACAAATGTTATACGGCACCTAGTTATCGTTCCCAAAATGACACTAGTGACAGGATAAATATATATATGATTGCACTGATGTCAGGATAAATTGATAGTTCATACTTTAAAGTCCTTTTAGCAGTGATTCATTTTCGTATTATGTCAATGCTGCAGACAATTCAAAGCTTGATTAGTGTTACAAAATCAGATATTGAATGCCAATAGAAATCTTGCCTACTGTTTCATTTTTTTTCCCATTGTAAAAACTTAATTGTTACATTTTACACCTATTAATTTTTATCTGCTGTCGCTCTCAAATTGAAATTTGTTCTCTCTTTTTCAGATTTGCTCGTCTGACAGCTAATATCTTTTTGCAAAATGGAATTCCAGTTTATCTATTTTCGAAGATGTGTCCCACTCCATATGTGGTAACGTAACATATATTGCCTTAATTATATTTCTTTCACATGCATATTAGTTGCTCCATTTAACAGCTAAAGCATTGTTATTGTTGAATATCCAATTCCAATGCAGTGATTTGTCCAAATTATCATGTAAATAATATAAAAATGACAATTTTGATCATTGAATTGTAGTAAAAAATAATATTACCAAATATAATTGTCTTGATAAAAGGACTAATTCTGTGCTATGGGAGTACCGGTAATAAGCGTTAAAATTTGATATTTACAATAATTGAGACCAAACCAAAGTCCATTTTCAATTTTTTTATTTCTTAGTAGCATAAAACATGTGATTTCTTTAACTAATGTTAAATGAGCCTTTACACTTGTCTGTGCTTCTATGGGAAAGTTGGCAGGGCTCACGCTGTCGGTCGCCAAATGCGCCAAATGCGAATATTATTTCATTCTGGCGAAAGATTTCCCGATTTGGCGAATTTGCTTGGCGCATGTTTTTTTCATTCAACTTTACCATATCTCCACATGTCCGGACATTACAGACAGTTATATCTTTTGACACACTTAACAGTATCTCCGAAAACCCCTAAATTAATCCGCTAATTGTTATCCTCGTGTCAAACAATGCCTGAGGCGTGTATTAATCAGGTTTTTATTATGTGTAAGCAACTCGACACACTTGATTGGTAGACTCGATGCGGTTGTTCCACGAAAACCGATTACTATTTTCCGCATTCCGTCAAGTGTTTTATGATGCATGGTAGAATGCGAGAATTTAAAGAGGGTTAATTTGTAAAGTATTTTGATATAGACAGTTCGCTTCCTTTGTTGATGCAACGGTACTATTCAAATTGCGATCCTTTATTATTAATCATTCAAATCATCATACCGGAGTCTTGACGAGTGTAAAAACAAATAGACCTAAGATCATGTTTACCTTAGATCATGTTTACTTTCCATTTATCTATCGGACATTTCTAAAATAAATAACAAAACTGAGAATTCAGAAATGTATAGTCTTCAAAATGATTTGATGTTATCTGAGAAAAAAGATTCATTTTGATTTTTTCACTCAAAGTGTAGACTTTAGTTATACCATCTTTGGTTTAAATTTGTTCGGAAAAGGGGGGTGTCTTTGTTTTTTTAACAAAATATTTTTATTGGCATTACATATTACATATTTATGACATTTAAATTTTGATAAAAATGGTGAAACATAACAAACAGAAATAATTTACCAAGAGGATTTAACACATATGTACATATAACATGAAAAGTGTTTAAAATGAAGAAATTTTAATTGGAGCCATTTGCTCAGAATTTGGCTCCTACTTCTTTAATTTGGCTCCTATTTTTGTCATTTGGCGAATGTGCTGGCGCAGACTTTTTTCCAGCCAGGGTGAGCCCTGGTTGGTATACAAATAAATGCAGGGATTCCTAAACGATTTAAATCCTATTCTTCTGTCACATGCAATTGACTAGTAAAGAAAATGCCTAAAATTAAATATTTATGAGTACTCATTAAATTTTAACCTATGAAATTGTGTACAAACTTTCGACAAAGAAGTGCACATGAAAATTGCTTTTAAGTACTTCCTATTGTGAAATGATCTCCAACGAATGTTGGAGATGGAGTTTTGTCAACTGTACAGTTCTCAGGTAATGCTATTGAATAACTATTCGATATATGTGACATTATGGCTAATTGATTGACTGTTTTCAGGCCTATTGTACACGACATTACAAGTGTGCTTGTGGAGTAATGGTGACAGCTTCCCACAACCCGAAGGAGGATAACGGTTACAAAGTAAGTACATCATTACTTTTACTCCAAACCTGCATCACATCTTTTATATTTCTGTTAATTTCATACTGAATGCTGATAGTTTTACATGGCTTGACCAGCCTACAAGATAGTGGTCTCTTCCATCATCATCAGCTAGCTATGGCAGTATTTCTGAAATACTGTTGATGCAATCAATGTAAAACCTTTATTTGTTTTAATGCAAATAGTTTTGGGGCTGGCAGTGTTGTAATAAAAAAGGTGTCCCCTTAATGATTTAACTGATTCTTTTCATGTTGTTTGCTTCAAATCACAAAGAAAAGGGAAACGGTGATATCCATTCCCCCTTATGGGACTCTTTGAATGTTCCAAATTGAAAGCTATAGCAGACGACAAACAATAGCATTTTGAAAAAATATTTCTTCATGATATTTGTAGAAAGACATTGTAAGAAAAAAGATAAATTTCTCATTGAAAGCAAACTGATTTTTCTGGAAACTTCTGTACAATGTTTGTGCTTACACAGGACAAATAATTGAATGATTTCATATTTCTTTGCAGGTTTACTGGTCAAATGGTGCACAGGTTTGTTTCATTTTTGTCATCTTATTTCCTGATTTCCTTATGTGATGATCTCTTTTCTAGTTCTAGAACATAATGATTGCTTAATGTTTGTGGACAACTGACTGTAGTCTTGCACTGAATCCTTGATTTCTAGGCACCAAGTATAAAGTATGGTAAATTGAAACAACCCAGTTCTCCTTATTTTATGAATGTTTGTTACATCTCTCAGTTTATGTTCTCTTTCATCAGCTATAATTAATGCCTAGAACATCTGCAATGATGGCATTTGGATCATTCAATTAACCCTTTACCAAAAGCCAAATTTTCGACTCTCCCAAATTGAAAGATTTTGCAGACGACATTTCAAAATGTGATGAAATTGAAAAATAATCTTCTGATAGGGTAAAAAACATTGTGGGAAAAGGAGTAATTGCTTGTTAAATTACTCCTTTTCCCACAATGTTTTCCAGAGTCATATGCAACAAAGTTGTCAAATGTCATTATTGGTTGGTAATGGGTTAAGTATTTTCAGGAACATCCAAGGAAAACGTGTATGTTTTGCATTTGGAGCAAATCTTGGTGAATATAGTTTCTTGAAATGAGCAAATTATGATTGATATTTAGTCATTTTTCAGTCTTAGATAATGTGGCAAAAGGAGAGCTTTTCTTTCAAGAGTATTTTTTTCGGTATGTCTTTATAGAAAATCAAATGAAAATAAATAAAGAGGGAAAAAAATAATTACCCAAGAAAACCCTTCGTATTTTCACATATATTTAAAATATTAAGAAATTAGCTTGTGGAACTGCTGTTGCTCAATGTATCTTTTTAAATATTAAAAACTCATCATATCTTTATGTTTATTAACATATAATTGAATTAACAAAGAGAACTACTCTTTCTGTATTAATCTATTTTTAATATATATAAAAACATTTTCAAGGGGAAAAACTCTTTCTACCTTGATCTCTAATTACAGATTATCTCCCCTGTGGATAAAGGCATAGCTCAGTGTATCTCAGAGAACCTGGCTCCTTGGCCAGCATCTTGGGAGGTTGACAATATAGATACAAACCCTTTGTTGAAGGATCCATTCGCCGATGTACACAAAAGATACATGGAGGACGTCAAACAGCTGTGTTATTTTAGGTAATCTTGGAATCGTCAACCAATTCCTCCATATTTACATATTTTAAGATTAACCCTCTTCCAAATGCCAAATTTAAGACTGTCCGAAATTGAAACAGTTTGTAGACGGTATTTCAAAATGTGATGAAACAGAAAATATTCTTCTGATAGGGCAGAAATCATTGTGGGAAAAGGATAAACTGCTTTTCCCAAACTGAAAGAGTTTGCAGACTGCATTTCAAAATGTGATGTCATTAAAAATATTCTTCTAATTGGGCAGAAAACATTGTGGGAAAAGGGAAAATTGCTCATTCAGAGCAATTTCTCCTTTTGCCCCATAATGTTTTCCAGAGTTGTCTGCAACAAGTTTGGTCAAATGTTGATATTTTTTGTTAATGGGTTAAAATAATAGATTTTACATCGATTGTGATGGAAGCTTGAAGCTTATGAAATTAACTCTCAGTACCTGGATACGACGCCAGTACTCGCGCTGATTCATGGGTTAGTCCTGGCAACTTTCTCCTCGCCTAACAGCAATTCGAACACGAGACCCTCGTCCAACACTCTATCATTTCACCACTATCGCCCAGTACATATTTTAAGTTTTAAACACTTCTGAAGCATCATATTTATAAATTAGTCTAAAACGCCCCTTGAAGTGAGATTTTCCACTTTTATCCTTTAGACATTTGCTTAGGTGATGGACTCTTATGGCATAATCTTTGCACACTTGTCCAATAACTCCTGATTGCCTGAAGACTTATGCCCATTATTCTACTTTGTAAATCTCCATTAATTTTTTTCCCTTTCTTTTCCCTTCAAAAACTTCAAAGATAATAATTCATTGGAAGTCATGGCTGGTCACTGAGTACTACCTTTTGCATTTGTTTACTATGTATCAATTTTTTTTTTTTGTTTCTAGAGAGGACAATGAGAAATCTTCCATTAAATTCACCTATACCGCCATGCATGGTGTCGGATACCCGTTTACAGATGCTGCTGTGCAGCAGTTTGGTTTTCCAGCAGTCATTCCAGTTAAAGAGCAGGTACCTAGCTTTAAGTTACAAGAGTATTATTCGTCTTGATATGATAGTGTATAGATTTTTATTTATTATTGAAGTTGCAGTAAATAATTTCACATTGTTCATTTAGGTCAAATATCCTGTATTCAAAACACAGTAAAGTAGTACATGTCTAATTCCATTCAACTGCTCTGTATATTGAATACATTATCTTTTGTAAATGGCCAATTCTTTTTAGCAAACAATGCCAATTGTATGCTTTATACACACTAATTGCAATGGCTATTGAAACGAAATGAAAGTGTGAGGAAAGCAACACTAATTAATAAAATAATTTCTTATAATTTCATTTACTCTTTACTTCACTCACTTATTCTTTCATTTTCTCTTTCATTCTTTCTTTTATACCTTTTTACAAGGGGGGTGGGTTCTGTGGTCAAGTGGTTAAGAGTACAGGACTTGAAAACACATGGCCCCTCTCTGTGTAGGATCAAATCCAAGTGAGAAATATGGATTTTCATGGGAGGTAGTCGAACTACTGGCTTAAGGAATGTTAATGGTTTTTCTTGGCTTGACCAGCCCTTATGGGCAGTTGAGTTTAGGGACTTCCGCGGTTAAGAGTCAGACATTGCAACATAACAGAAATGATGTTGACATGATGTAAAACCCATGTAAATTAAATGAAAAAATGTATATATTTTCTCTTTTATTCATTCTTTAATTCCACTTCACAGGTCGAGCCAGACCCGGAGTTTCCAACAGTTAAATATCCTAATCCAGAGGAAGGCAAAGGAGCTTTGGTAAGTACACCTCATTGGCAGCACAGAGGTACAGTGCAAACATTTTCTGAGGAACGTAACAGGTTTGATTCTCTGGCTTGGCCATACAAAGTGACCCGAACTTAATACCTGTGTATGATTTTGCTTAATGACATACTTAAGACCGCAAAATGAATGAAGTATTATTGACACCATGATTAACTCCAAATAATCAAATTCATTTGTTTCTGTTTTTTTTCTGATATGAATGTAAAAGGTTTGCATTTTGATAATAGTTAACTAGTAAAACCAGATAGTGAGTCATGGCTTTTTCTTCTTCTTCAGACATTGTCAATTACAACAGCGCAGGAGAGTGGGTGTAAAGTCATCTTAGCCAATGACCCTGATGCTGATCGACTCGCGGTAGCAGAAGTTTCAAAGTAAGCTCCACCAAGTCCCCATTGTTTGTAGTGATAGGGATCCTGGGCACTAAGTCTGTGTTTCCTTTTTTTGGGTGAAAAATGGCAACAAAAATCCCAATAACCTAATCAATGAGTTGAAAAAAAAAACTTTTTATGATATACAAATGGGGTCTTAAAAAGCAAGCTCTATTGATGGTTTGAACTCAATATCTCACATTAAAAATACAGTTATAGTTATAAATAAGGAATTTGTAGTATCATGTTCCAGATAAGGTAAACACTTGTACGTGGGTTCAAATCCTGATGAGGGTTATGGATTTTCATGAGAGGCAGTCTCCCGACTGACTTACGGAATGCCGATGGTTCTACCCAGCTTGACCAACCCTTATGGGCAGTTGAGTATGGGGTCTTCCTCCATCATTAATAGTCTGGCATCGCTACATAACTGAAATAATGTTGATGTGATGTAAAACCAATAGATATATAAAAAAAAAAAAAAAAAAAACACTTGTAAGAACTTTTCATCAGGCTTACAACTTAAACAGGTTCAACTGAATTCTCTTATAAACACTGTCAAATTAAAGTTTAAAACACAAAGACAACTAAAGACAAAAGCTCAATTTACTCATGATGATTGTGATGATGGACTACAATAGAACACAAGCAATCAATAACTAACATGTTACTACTTATCATGTAGAATATAACTAGCAAAGATCAGAGGTCAACCTGTATCATATGTATGACCTGGGAGGAGCATTGGTATGCATAGCATAGCAAGTAGGCGTGTCTTAACTCATTGCCAAACAATAACGACATTTTACCACTTTATTGCAGGCCACTCTGAAAAACATTGTCGAAAAAGGAGAAATTGCTCTTAACGAGCAATTTCTCCTTTTCCCACAATGTTTTCTGCCCGATCAGATGATTATTTT
Source organism: Cerastoderma edule (assembly GCA_947846245.1). Lineage (NCBI taxonomy): Eukaryota > Metazoa > Mollusca > Bivalvia > Cardiida > Cardiidae > Cerastoderma > Cerastoderma edule. The sequence continues at coordinate 4,116,128 of OX401408.1, forward strand.
TCAAATTTTATCACATTTTGAAATTTCGTCTGCAAACGCTTTTAATTTAGGAGTCGAAAATTTGGTGTTTGGTAAAGGGTTAATGCACTGATTGGCATTATCTAAATACATAAGAGTTTCTAGCCCTGTGTTGTAATTTTCAGTGGTGATTGGACAATATTCACTGGGAACGAGATTGGAGCCCTGTTAGGGTGGTGGTCATGGTTTTCATTCCGGCAGAAATGTCCAGATTTTCCTGGTAAGTTTATATAAATGCATTAACTCTTTCCCCATGTTGGAATATTTGACTGGTCCAAGTTGAAAGCAACAGCAGAGGACAATAATAGAATGTAAAAAATAAGACTTAGATAAGAATTAATGAAATGAAACATAAAATGTAAATATAATGTTAATATAAGAATTGTTGTAACAAAAGATAGAATGTAAGAAATAACATTAACATAAGAATTGTCGAAACAAAAGGATAAGTTGCTTACCAGATGGAATTTCTCCTTGTATCACATTAGTCTCTAAATGTGTCTGTAGAAGGTGTAGTAGATATTATGGAGTAAAGGGCTTAATACTGTTTAATAATTCCACTTCTTATCGGAATGTGTGACAAGTCCAAAAAATGAAAGCAAGGCAAAGCCTCAAAAAGTTTTCTTTTTGATGAATTAGATAAGCTTCAAGCTTCCATGACAATCGATATAAAATGAATAAGTTAAAACTAAATGTCAAATAGGGAAGTTAATCGGAAATGTATGATTTTTGCTCATTGCTTCTTATTGTATTCTGAGGCATATGAGTTTCAATATGTTATAATGGCATAAACAAGTGATTAATATGTTATTTTATTTCAGCTTCAGATTGCTATATGCTTTCTAGTACAGTTTCGTCGAAGATACTGCAAGCCATTGCAGCCGTTGAAGGATTCAATTTTGAGGTATGATGGATTCTTATTGACTCTGGCACATCCTAACAAATCAACATTAATTCATTACTTTAAAGTTAGTTTATCACTACTGCTACAGAGTATGTAACTTCTCTGACAAATGTTGAAATAGACATTTCAGGCTTCAAGATTTTCCAAACCATGTCAATGGCTCAGATGTCTATTTTTAATAGGGTCCTTTGTGGCCCAGTGCTTAAGGTGCTGGACTAAGAAGGCCATACAATAAAGAGAGTTTTTATTTTGTGTGTGAAGCCTTATGGGTTGGAGCCAACAATGATTGATAAAATAAAGTAATGCCGTCTTCTTTGGATGACATCCATAGCAGTGAGGAGTGCATTGTGACAAAAACGGCAGGTTTTGTTGGTTTGAATGAAAGGATGACTTCTTTGCAACAAAAAAGTGTTCAAATCTGCACTATCACACAAATTAACAAAACAGTAATATGAAGCAAATTCATTATCTCTCATATTGTTCATACAGAATACATTGACAGGATTCTGAAACATGTTAAACAAGGCAAACAAGTACATTAATCAGGAAAGAAGGTTCTGTTTGACTTTGAGGAGGTGCTTAAGAATGACTGCCTTTCAACAGAAAAATTGTTCAAATCCGCACTATCACACAAATTAACAAAAAAAGTAATATCAAGCAAACTTATTATCTCTCATATTTTTAATACAGGATACATTGACAGGATTCAAATACATGGGAAACAAGGCTAACGAGTACATCAATCAGGGGAAGAAGGTCCTGTTTGCCTTTGAGGAGGCCATCGGGTTCATGTGCGGGTCTGTGGTACTAGACAAGGACGGGGTGTCTGCCGCGGCTGTGTGTGCAGAGATGGCTACTTACCTCCATAAACGGGGCGGGAGTCTGAAACAACAAATAGAAGAAATTTATGCAAAGTAAGAGACAGGAAGCGTTTACTGTCATTTGATATTGGGCATGACTTTGATTATTGTTTTTTTTTTTGTCATTTTTTTTTTCAAATTATCCATGGAAATAGAGAAATCACTTCAATTGCTCACTGTTGTTCTAAGTCAACTGTTGATAATCATTTTTGATGTATGGTTTGGTTTTGGGTTTTTCAAACTTTATCTGAATAAAGAAATTACTTATATCCAATCATCACCACAGGGGTCTATAGTTGTTCTGGGGTCAGTACTATGTAATATAAGAATATTATATTACCTAGTGATGCCTCAAGGATAACTATAGACCCCTGTGGTCATCACTACCTGGATAAGACCAAACATTGAGAAGAACCATTTGATTTAAGGTTCTATACTATAACCACTAAATCACAAAATTCCCAGTTAATTTGAAGAATCATCCGTTTTACCCAAGTCAGATGGTTGTTTACTTTATTTGAAAAATAAATATTTTCTATGATTTTCAAATTTCTTTTTGATTCTTAAAGCAGATATTATGTGCCAACAAAAAGAAAATAACCCTGGATATGTAAAGTGTAAACTTCCTTCGATTTCAATTTGTCGTATTTTGTTCATTGAAATGGGCATATAAAGGACATAAGAGCTACTGTGATAGAAAGAGAAATAGTTTTTAGTTTTTTTTTGTCTTTTTCAGTTTGACATATTTTATAAAACCAAGTATCACAAAGAAAACGCAATATTTTATTCCATGACAATTTATACAATTTTCCGTCTGCTGTTCCTTTTAATTTTGGCTCGTCAGTCACATCATCTTGTATGAGGCAAAGTGTTGATAAGTAAATGTCTTTGTTTATTAAGGTATGGAGTCCACATGTCGAGTAACTCCTACTACATCTGTCATGATCCTGCTATCATTGCCAAGATGTTTGAAGAAATAAGAAACTACCAAAACACTGGAAAGGTATATATTTGAGTCTCCTTTTCTCTCGATGGTTTTCATCATATGTGGACAGTTTTATTGTACCTTCTTTGTTATTGTCATTTTTTGTTTTTTAAAACACATGGTTTGATAGGCAATTAAAAGTGGCTATTGAAAGTATAAAGCATAATTAATTCAGAAAGTGTCAATTTAGCTAGGTATGTACAGTTTATATGTGGTAGGTTTCAAAATTGATTGTCACGCTTTTGCTTAAAATATATGTTAAAATACACTGTACACACACTTTTGAATTAGAAATGATCTCATTTTGCTTACAATGACTATTCTTCAGTGTCTTATCATAAAAAGTACAGCTATTGTGCAGCTTTAAAGAAATTGATTTTTGACTTTCAAAATTCCTCACAATCATGTGTGAACAAGTACCTTTAATAGTCATAAATATTTTACCAATGTATCTTGTTTGGTTTCAGTACCCAGATTCATGTGGTCCTTACAAGATAAAATACATTCGAGATCTGACAGCCGGATACGACAACAGTCAACCAGGCAACATTCCCGTGAGTCACTTCCGACTTATTCAACTCATGTCATTATGAAGCAACCGCAGTTGAAGATTGAGGGAAATAATTGCAACAAAAGGAGGGTTGCCATCAAAATCACATATCAGTTTCTTCTCATTACTTCACATGTACCAGTTCTCAATAATTTAAGAAACCATTTTGACAAAAGGAAACGTTGATCCGGACATTAGAAAAGCTATTTCTGCTTTTGTCACATTGTTTTACATGGAATATATATATATATTACAACGAAGTTGCTATTTTCTGCTGATGTTTGTGAATTTGGCTAGTCTGAAAGTCTAATTGGAAAACCCTAAAATCCCATCTGAGAGAAAGTAATTACCTGTCTCTGCACTGACTGTTGTGCTTAAAGAACTGTCTGAATTGCATTGAAAGTCAATCCAAACATTTTAAGTGTGTCATATTTTAACAAGCCTTTCATTTCTTTTTATTTGTCAAATTGATATTAAGCAACACTGTTACAAAACAATGATAAGTGGCAAACTACTCAGCACAGGGAAATATTGCAGAAGGATAAATTTTGTTTAATCAGAGATCGAGTATGAATAAGGTAGCAATTTCCCATTCACGGAAAAATCACCTTCTTCACCATTTTTTTACTCCATGTCCAGATTCAATTTTATTAACAGAATACTTATTCATTGAGAAACACTTACCATATGTCTTTATTCTTTGTTGTACAGATTCTTCCCACGTCCAAGTCCAGTCAAATGATCACTTTTACGTTTGAGAATGGATGTGTTGCCACCCTGAGAACCAGTGGTACAGAGCCAAAGATAAAATACTATACAGAACACAGACCGGATCCCAGCAAAGGGTTTGTTTATTTATATTACCTGTGTTAGACATAAAAAAGGATAGTATTCTGACAAAAAATATGAATAAAAGTTGACATGGTTTAAAAAAGATTATGGTTCAAAGAAAGCATCTTATTAAGTTTGATAACTCCATTACATTTTTTTTTCTTTGCTCAGGTGAAACTCCTTTCAATGTTTAGTATAAAATTGAAGGAATTATTATAATATTGCACCGAAATACAAGTTGCTTTGTTGTAAATATCTTCATGGCTTAGTCACCCAACCATTTTCTGTATGGGTATCAGGATTGTTTTCAGTTTTAGATTAAACTCTATAATTATATATGCTTGTGCTTTCGTGGAAAGTCATTGATTCTATCCCCATAATAGTATGGACCTCATAATGTGTTGGGCTTGTAATTGGGTTTTTGATCCTTTTCAAAGTCAATGGTTAGTCCTTTGGCAAGACACTTCATAGCACTAGCCTGGTACTGGTTAAAATTATGGAATGCAGTGATAAAACTGAAAAACTGTTGACAATACATTTAACCCTAAACATCAACAAAGTATTTGTTATTTCTAAGTGTCCTTTTATGAAGCATACATTTTCTATTTCATTCTACAAGGTCTGTAAGCAAAAGGAAGTCAGATTTTCAAAATGTATAGATATATCAATCCATTATCCGATGAAGAAATTTGTAGACTTTCCATATCAAAATCAACACCAGACGATATTAATGGTTTATGCAAGATATCTGTAAAACTCTACCTTGAAGCCTCTGAGAAGAAAGAAGAAGTTGCTTGCTACATGTATTTCAAATTGCCCAGATGCGGACCTGAACCAATGTAGAACCCTGCATATTCCTGAGGGTCTGTCAGCTTCAAAAATCTACTGGGCCTCTGGGGAAATAAATGGGTGTGGACCCACAGACCTGAGCCAATGGAGAACCTGTTTACTGACATTATACATGCATTTTTTTTCAATTTACTTCAATTAATAGATTTTAAAGATTTTTGACTAGGTTGTATAATTAATATATTTAAATCATAGTCATAAATTATTTATTAAAGTAAAGATTAAAGTGCTGGAACCGACTTCATGCTTATGCAAACAGGTTAAATCACAGGCCAGCCACCAAGTAAATTAGTGGCTGGCCTATGATTGAACCTATTTGCAACTCTGAGTATCTTTCCTCATTAAAATTAAGCAGATATTTAAGGTTTTGGAAAGCAGATGACACAAAAATCTATTTTTAGAAAGTTACCCAGCATTCTAAGGGTTAAACAGTTGTACTATACATGCATTCTGTACTTTCAGATTGAGTAGAGAGGGGACACAAAAGGAACTGGATGATATGGTAGCATGTATTGTGAAATATTTCTACCAGCCGGAAAAGTTTGGTTTCATAGCAAGATCAACCTCATAAAGCCCAGCTGATGATCCTTTTTTCATTATAAATGACATTATTAATGTTTATGCAGCAGAAGACGAGGAAATGCGGAATTATTCATCATCATGAATTCTATTTTTAATGTTTATTTATTCCTTGTTATTTAAGAAGTTGATTTTTTTACTTGTTAACCCTTTACCAAACACCAAATTTTCAATTTCCATATCAAAAAATTTGCTGACGACATTTCAAAATGTGAAGAAATAGAAAAACGATCTTCTGATAGGGTAGAAAACATTGTGGGAAAAGGAGAAATTGCTCGATTAGGGCAATTTCTCCTTCTTCCACAGTGTTTTCCAGAATCATCTGCAACAAAGTGGTAAATGTTCTTATTGTTTGGTAATGGGTTAATGCCATTTTCCTCTATTTTGCATTTATACTATGCAAATGCCACACTCAGAAAATTACTGCAGACTTGACTTGTCTAAGCCATTGTTATGTAGTGTGCTTTGATGGTGATGCAGTATACTTATTCACATGCCATTCTCAGAAAATAACTTTACGTAATAATTTGACACAAAAAAGAGAAATTGCTGCAGATTTATTTTAAAAGGGGGAAACAATGGCGTCAAATATACCAGGTTTGTTACTTTTGGCTAGATTTGATAAATATAATCATGCATTTTATCAGCTTAGAGCCGGTCTTGCATTGCACCGTAGTTAAGGTGTTTGGCTTGTTACACAAGGTCCGGGGTTCAATCCACACCAGAGGTTTGGGGTGGTTTTTTTGGTTTGTCCTTGGGCTAGACACTGTTGTGATGTTCCTTGTCTCTAAGCAGGTCCATATAATTTTATAGTCATTGTTTAAATGTTAATTGTTAAAGAGATGTGTTTCGTTGTTTTTTTTAGATCTGTTAACTGCTTCCATTAATGATAATCTCTTCATTCCTACTATTGTTATATATGTAATATTATTTGCATCAAACCAGAACATGTGTAACATATCCTAGTTCTCCTAGTCCTAATCACTAAGAAAGTTTAACCCTTTTCAAAACAACAAATTTTGCACTGTCCCAAATTGAAAGAGTTTGCAGATGGCATTTCAAAATTTGATGAAATTGGAAAATGATCCTCTGATAGGGCAGAAAACAGAGTGGGAAAAGGAAAAATTGCTCGTTACGAGCAATTTCTCCTTTTCCCACAATGTTTTCCGGAGTCATCTGCAACAAAGTGGTTAAATGTTGTTACTGTTTTGGAAAAGGTTAAGAGGCCTCCATGGACAAGTAGTAATTCTTTTGCGTGTTATACTATTGACAACTTCTAGTTTTATTTCAACATTGATTTTGCTCGTACATGTGGATTTAAATGCTTTGTACTCTGTACGTAAGAAGTTGGCGCTTTGCTGAATCACATAAATATTCCGAAACAGTACATGCTTAACCCATTATCACACAATAACGGAATTTAACCACTTTGTTGTAGTCGACTCTGGAAAACATTGTGGGAAAAGGAGAAATGACTCATAATGAGCGATTCTTCCTTTTTCCACAATGTTCTCTACCCTATCAGATGATTATTTTTCAATTTCATCACATTTTGGAATGTTCTCTGCAAACTCTTTCAATTTGAGACAGTCGAAAATTTGGCGTTTGGTAAAGGGTCAAAAGACAAAAACTAATGACTTGAATCAACAATATAACAGATTAGATCTCATCGATTGAAAGAAGTGCAGAAGTTGCACGCTACGTATGTGACATTGTTCGGATTTCTTTTTGTGGCAGATTGATACTGCTCGGGTTAACAAGGCATTTCTGGAACAATTTCAATCTGTTCGGAGCTATGAATATTTATATTTGATCATTTTTTTAATGCAAATACTCGGCATGCCTTTTCCTGTTCTTATACTCAATGGCATATTTCTTTTATTATCCTTATAGACTGCTCTTGTTTTAAATTTTGGACAAATTGCAATTTAATCTGGCGGAATGGGTTGACAGTCTTTAGATACAATGAATAAAACACAGGAATAAAACACAGAGACCAATTTTCAGTTTGATTTGAGCTTTTCGGTAGAGTAGGACTATCTTATAAGAGTTGTATCAACCGTAGATTTAGCACCGTATTTTCCAAATCGCAAACGGCCAGGCATTGTACTTTTTGGCCTATCGGTTGATAATATAGTATTATTAATCAATCTGAACTCCTCGGATTTATCAAATGAAAACACTGAAACGTAAAGTGTATTTCTCGGGTCACGGAAATACCCGAGTAGTTACAATTGACTCATTAATACATATTGGAACTGATTAATTGATATTTACACTGTTTAAGAATTTTAGTATTGTCAAACGTTATCGATCTTTGATATAACCCTTTCCCAAACAACAAATTTTCGACTGTCCCAAAATTGAAAAAGTTTGCAGACGACATTTCAAAATGTGATAAAACTGAACAATATTCTTCAGAAAGAGCAGACAACCTTGTGGGAAAAGGAAAAATTGCTGTTACGAGCAATTTCTCCTTTTCCCACAATGTTTTATAAAGTTGTCTGCAACAAAGTTGTCAAATGTCGTTATTGTTTGGGAAAGGGTTAAACGTAATCGATCTTTGATACAAAACGGCTCGATACATTCCGCCTTTGATCTAACAAAGAGCCGGGTGTCCTCCAAGGACATTGTATACACGAAATAATATTTTGGCTCCTCATTGACGTTTTGATAACTGATAAAAATCAGCTATTGTAAAGCGCTATTTTTGACTTCATGCATAGTACACGATCTAGGATAAAGAGAAACCTGACAATATATGCCATAATTCCATCATATATCAGCTAAATGAATTTTTTGATTTATTTAAACTTTTTTATTTTAAATCGATTGTGAAACAAGTTCTTACAACTTGATACATAACCAATACTCACGCCGAATGTGGATTAATGAAAGTTCGCAAGGCAGATCCCGCTTTTCACGGGATTCGAACCGACGACCCTCGTGTCCAGAAGCCGACGCTCTACCCCTGGATCACTGTCCTCCACGCTAATTGATCATTTGCATATTTTCATGAACACACTCTGTTTGTTTCCATCCTTCCACCAATACAGAACTGCTTAGATATTTGTTTGTGGTCTTTCTCTTATATGAACCATGCCTCTGTCCTGTTTATCACTAATGATCAACCTTGCAAATAGCTCACCGTGCATAGAGAACAATGGGTATAGAGTTTTGAAAGGACTATCGGATAAATTCGGATATATACGTTTTAAAGTATTTTTCTTCTATGACAAATTGGATTTGTAAAGTAACATAATATTTCCAGCTATCCAATGCCGTACATAACCGCACAGAACTGAGTTAAATCATTTATATTGTATATATATTGCAAACCGTTTAAACGTTTTTCGTTAACAAAGATCTAAACTTAGATAAAGATGTGGTATTTTTAGATACCTTATTCACGTGGTTCTTTATGACAGTCAAAACGCCCTTGTCATGTGACGCTCGCGAGATGTGCGAGAAAGAATTCCTGCTTCTATTTATAATAGTCCGGCAGATAAATGGCAATTTTTTCGATAAGCGGTGCAATAGTTTCTATAGAAAATGTTTTTGTATTTTCATGTAGCTCAGACATTGTAGATTGCAAATCTGCATGATGACACCCTGTCATCCTTGAGCATTTCCGTAAAAACAAGATGGCGGACAAAATGGCCGCCGAAAATTAAAAACTGCATAATTTGAACATTTGGTTTTTATTCAGAACAATTAAAATGCCATAAATGCAATCTAATTTACAAAACAAGTTACATGATACCTAACACATACACTGCAATAAATCAAGTGGTCTGAATTGGTTCTAAACAGGATTAAATGGCCGCCGATGCCACCGTAATTAAACGATTTTGACACATAGTCGGGTTTATTTCCGTTTAAACTTGTTGGTCCGTTGTACTGTGATATAAATGTTGTATGGGTTACCAAAGAGTGTCTTTATGAGTCTGGTCAATGAGTCACAATTTGAAGGTCTCATGATGAACTAAAAAGAACATCGAAATCAATCATTCGACGGTTTTCCCTGTTCATCGCAGCATAGACCCTCTCCACGACAAGCACAGAAAACCGTACACGATCATCGAGAATTGCTACAACGACAACGCATACTGGAGCACGGTATTTGACTTTCTCATGAACACCGTATCAGTTTCAGTATTTCCTGCGGGACCACCTGTACTTTCGTAGGCACCGTAGTGGGAAGCAATGACTTTGTTTCTTCATTTTTAGTCCATCCGTATTCCAATAGACCAAGCTGTGGTGGATCAGGGTCCAAACACAGGTCTGATAATGTGCTCGTTCCACATTCTCTTGGAAAGATTCTGTTGTTGGCGGAAGTGCCTGAAGTTTTGGGGCTAATGCTGGCGATTTCCCTACCTTCTTCGCCCAAGCTGCAAATCTGACGTCGGACATTGTTTCCCATCAATTCCATAGCATGAAGCCATGAATGTTGTTGATTCATTTACAATAGTCTGTAAGGATGCTGTTGCATCACCTAATGATGTAAGAGGACACTTTCGAGATTTCAGGACTTTAACAACAGTCCCTTTGCCAATACAATGACAAGATGCTACAGTGTCACACCCATATAAGGCGTGTGCTCCTAGTAAGTAAGGGATGATGTCCTTGTTTGCATTAACTGTTGCATTTATGTCATTCACTGCACAACCTTGAATCGGCGATTCCATTATCACTTTTACGGCAATTTGATTCATCATGAAGTGATAAAGTACTAACACAAACACGTCTGTGTCATCCGATATAATGGCAATGCCACCGTCCGTTTCATGTGTGATAAGAACCATTTGCTGATCAAGAATGTTATCAGCTTCCTCGTGTGATGTGCGCATATCATGGCGTCTTATCCTTACATTCCTATTTACCTCTAAGGGCACACCATCTTGCTCTTGTCTCTCCTTAAATGCTATAAGCTCTATATCTATCAAAGACAAGGTACACATTGTGTCGATTTAATTTTTGCTCAATGTATTTTTCTCAATTGAGTTACGTAATCTTGAACGGTCCCATTATCTGGCCAGTATATAATATATAGAACTGCCGAACCATCAATTACAACATGCTGTATTTGAATAAGAGCCATACTTGCGCTCATTTCCACTTAAATTTTGAAAGTTCTAGAATAATGGTAAATTAACTTAAAAGTACTTTAAATTTCCTTTTACAGAAGAATTGGGACTGAAACACGTTCACATGATGCTTTTAAAAGAGTTAATACTAAAAGGTTTGTTTACAATTAGCGATAAAATTAGGTCAGCCGAAAAACGTTGGGAACCAACAAAACCCAAGAAATTCTCCATTGAGAATGTCCATGTTGTTAATATTTGATAAATGACAGTATTTTCATGTGTTTCATGTGATTTTTCTAACCAGGTGATCGTCATTCGTTAATCCGAGCACTTCTTGCTACTTTAGATGTTACTCGAATGTAAACATTAAAGTTAAATTGGTCGGCACCCAATTTATGAAAATAGCACTTTAAAAAAATGGATTATAAATAGTGCAGACGTTATATTGTCATGATCCTGTATTTTTTCGCTTTGTTTCAACATATTCTTTCATAATTGATAACTCATATTACCCAGTTTTGCAGTTTTTCTGAGCGCTAGTATGCTTTTAATGAATGTCTTGCTGATGTTTCAACATATAAAATCTTTTTCAGTTGAGATTTTGCTTTCGAGGTTCTAAAATTGCCAGAGTCTGTAAACAGAGCGGTTGGCACTGGTGACAATTCATGTGACAGAACATCTTTCATGTCAATATCTCTGGAGCAAGCCTGTAGACCAATAACTCTGGTATAGATCAACTCTGTATCAAACGATCGTACATCACCTATGCTTAATGATTTCTTGGAAGCAGTTTGTGTTGTCAATGATCGGCTTATTGGTTCATGAAATGATTGTGGCAATCTTTCTTCAAACTTTGTCATTTGATTAAATCCAATCTCTATAGCATTGTCTACAGAAACAATTGGTGGTGCTACCTTCCCAGATACAATATTGACCAGTTCTGGAGGGTGGTCATCTGGTCGCAATGGATGAATGCATCCATCGATTCTTTATTTGATTGCTTTCCGATCTTTTCTATCTGACGCTATCCTGGCTTTTGATTCTTCCATGTGTATCACCTCCCCATTAGGTCTCTCTTCATCACTGAGTAACTCAATGTCCTGCTCGATTTGACTGCATATACATGTATTTAGACTCAATGCCCAGACCTTCATTGTTTCTGGTTTAAAAGTAATCCCAATGATTCCTGAGGCACGGTGGCCGTACCTCATGAAGGTAGTCTCTATTAAGATGTTAGACCAAATACCTTTCCATATTCCAGACACGTGCCTCATTACATGCTCCCCCTTCAGGAACCTTTTCTCGACAGGTAATGGTAATGCCTCCATAGACCGCAAGTAGTATTATCCGGTCAGACTCTGCCATGATTTGGCCCTTCTTTGTTCTATACAAAAACAGTCATTTTGGCATGTTCACAGTACCTTTCATGAAAAGATTCAGAGTTAATCCTTGTTGTTTCACTATTCCACACTCTGTTGCCAATCAGAATTTGACAAGCAAACATATCGAAGATCAGCTACTTTTTTCACTACCGGCCATTTCTTTTTACCTACCTCTTAAATCGCCTACAAAAATGGGTGGGTCAGCGAAGGACGTCTCCCTCAGCGCTTCGCCTTCCGCGAGAAGTAGTTCTGGAAAAAACAACAAACCAGGGGTTTAAAACATGGCCAACACCCACAAAATATCAAAAACAGTCAAAAACACCCCCTCTTATGTCCTAAAAGCATAAAATCAACACTCAAAGTAACATTCTAAATTTTCAAGAACTACTTTTTACTGTACAACGACCTCCGGAAGTAATTCTTCAGTGTACTCTGACCAAAATAAAAATCAAAATCTCGTTTAATCTCTCCGATAAAATATTTTTAAGTTTCTAAGCCAATTTCAAGTGAAACGGAACCAATCGCAAGCATTTCTATCAATATTTCACAGATCTATGCGTGTCGAACAAAGTACCCAGATTTGTTAAAATTGGGCTTGGAACTTTCAAAATCAATGCGAAAAGGGGGTCTCATGAGAACCACTCTCATTCATTCAAAAATCTATGAATTTTCACCAAACCACAATTTTCAGTTTGGAAACATATTCTTCTCTCTGAAAATGATCTTTTTGTCCCTTAAAGACTGACATGGGAGTAATAGGGTAGTGAATTTATCCAAAAAAGTTGCATTTTTTCCTATTTTTTCGACATTTTATATGTTATTTTAAATTAAAAACATAATATTTATAATGTTTTGTCATTAATTTGCCTTACATATAATACCTTAATCATATTTGAGGATAAAAAATCCCACTTGGTCCAAGGGTGAAAGAATTGAGAGGGAATGGTGTTGACTTTTCACACCTTTCACCCCCTAATCCCACATCCTTTACCTGCCCCTCTGAGCTGATTCACTAGTTAATATCATGCCCAGTCTAACTGACTTCTCCTGCATACTTATCCAATACACTATAGGACTATATAATAAGATCATGACCAGAGCTAAGCCATTCAAATTCAAGATTTCTATCTGCTACTATGGCCAAATGAAAATTGGAAAGGAAAGCCGCGGGAAGCCTTTACGAGCAGGGAAATGCATAAGTTCTTACCCGAAAGAGACGCGTTGAAGATGAAAACCAGCCCGAAACAATCTCAGCTATGGATGGTCAGATAGTCTCCTCTATGCTGGCAAATGTGTTGGAGGGGACTGGTGGTAACGTTCAGAGTTCCTACCGACACACAATATCCATCAACTGAAAATGGCCGATAATAACAAGTTACTCTTTATAACAATTTTGGAGGTCTCGCTTTGCGAGAAAGCAGGTTACAGTGTTTCTTTCAACACAACAACACAAAATTGTAAGGAGACCGCAGACTCCTTTTATCACTTCCTAAGGAAATAAATCACTCTAAGAATTTTCCAGGAAGGCTAGCCTCAAAAACTTAACAGGTAAACAATAGTTCGGAAAATGTGACTCACGCAAACGTTTCATCGATAACCGGAAAAATTGTCACCGAACCAGACCAATTATTTAGAAAACATTTCCAAACATGAAACTAAAAGAAAATTAGAAAGAAACCTGCACACTTCAAAACTTAATGAAAAGAAAGAAGAGCAAATCTTGAATACCGGTACACCAGAGCTAGGGGTCCGTTAGGTAAAGGAAGTTGGCATGAAGAGCGCGAGTATGCGAAAGGTCAGCTTGACTAAAACATTAAGTAATAATAAATACTCTATGTTCGATTGATTAAAAAAATTGACAGCTTAACAACAACAACAACAACACAAAAAACATCCGGTTAAAGGCAAAAGCCCTGATGATGGCCTGCTGCCGGCCGAAACGGTATTTACACAAAAAAAACACAGAGAAAGAAGTCATCAAAATAATCATCATCATCACCTCATACTGGGTACTAGCCCCCCACCCCCCCCCCATCTGAATATCTGAATAAACATACCAAACCTACCACCCAACAAGCCCCAAGCCTGAAATCAATCATATTGAAATCAAATATCAGACAATTCTGGTGATCACTTACGAGTAAATCCAAAGGTCCACGCGGCATCCTGCCGTCGGTTTCTCATTTCGGTTAAAATGTTCGCTGCATCTTCCTAACCGAAAACATGTCTTCCGCCTCAGGCAATTATTATGGCTGGTTTCAAATATGAGGTGATCTGTGTTGCAGAGCTTTTTGTTGCAGTGAATGTGATGCGTGGTCCTGAGCTGAAATAGAAAAATCCATTAGTTTAACCATCAAGGCAACTGGGTGTGCTGTTTGAGTCTTGTGTTCAGCCGTGGGACTAGCCATCGGATCCTTATATCAAAATTGAACATAAGCCTGGGCATTAACACAGCCTTCCATACAATACATTCCCTATTCTCATGAATCAGAGTGTTTTCATTCAATTTCTGTTCACATTCAACATGAAATCATTCCATGACAAACACAGTATAGAGCACAATTAGCAAAGTTATGAAATTATATATATATATATCTATGTATTTCACTGGAAATTATCCAATTTTAACTAATTAGAATCAAATTCTGCTGTCCTCTGTGTGAATATGGTCTCAATCTATCACAATGTCAAAAGAATTGTAGCAGAAGAACAAATTCTACATCAACACCGCCTATTCTCATTCAGGGGGGCTCACTCGGCCCGACGCGTTACGCAATATTTTACAAAAATCATCAAAATAAAAAAAAAAATACAAACTGAATAATTTTTTTACATCCATAGGCTTCTAATGAGTAGATCAACTTGTGGGAGAAATTTCAGGGTCCTTATCCTAATACTTCTGGAGATATTCAAAATAAACTGGTTTATCTAGGTCAGACTCTGCCATGATTTGGCCCTTCTTTGTTCTATACAAAAACAGTCATTTTGGCATGTTCACAGTACCTTTCATGAAAAGATTCAGAGTTAATCCTTGTTGTTTCACTATTCCACACTCTGTTGCCAATCAGAATTTGACAAGCAAACATATCGAAGATCAGCTACTTTTTTCACTACCGGCCATTTCTTTTTACCTACCTCTTAAATCGCCACAAAAATGGGTGGGTCAGCGAAGGACGTCTCCCTCAGCGCTTCGCCTTCCGCGAGAAGTAGTTCTGGAAAAACAACAAACCAGGGGTTTAAAACATGGCCAACACCCACAAAATATCAAAAACAGTCAAAAACACCCCCTCTTATGTCCTAAAAGCATAAAATCAACACTCAAAGTAACATTCTAAATTTTCAAGAACTACTTTTTACTGTACAACGACCTCCGGAAGTAATTCTTCAGTGTACTCTGACCAAAATAAAAATCAAAATCTCGTTTAATCGCTCCGATAAAATATTTTTAAGTTTCTAAGCCAATTTCAAGTGAAACGGAACCAATCGCAAGCATTTCTATCAATATTTCACAGATCTATGCGTGTCGAAGCAAAGTACCCAGATTTGTTAAAATTGGGCTCGGAACTTTCAAAATCAATGCGAAAAGGGGGTCTCATTAGATCCACTCTCATTCATTAAAAAATCTATGAATTCTCACCAAACCAGAATTTTCAGTTTGGAAACATATTGTTCTATCTAAAAATGATCTTTTTGTCTCTTACAGACTGACATGGGAGTAATAGGGTAGTGAATTTATCAAAAAAAGGCGCCTTTTTTCCATATTTTTTCAACATTTCATTTGTTATTTTCAAATAAAAACATAATATTTATAATGTTTTGTCATTAATTTGCATTACATATAATACATAAATCATATTTGAGGGTAAAAAACCACTTGGTCCAAGGGTGAAAGAATTGAGAGGGAATGGTGTTGACTTTTCACACCTTTCACCCCCAATCCCACATCCTTACCTGCCACTCTGAGCTGATTCACTAGTTAATATCATGCCCAGTCTAACTGGCTTCTCCTGCATACTTATCAATACACTGTAGGACTATATAAGAAGATCATGACCAGAGCTAAGCCATTCAAATTCAAGATTTCTATCTGCTACTATGGCCAAATGAAAATTGGAAAGGAAAGCGCGAGGAAGCCTTTACGAGCAGGAAATGCATAAGTTCTTACCCGAAAGAGACGCGTTGAAGATGAAAAGCAGCCCGAAACAATCTCAGCTATGGATGGTCAGATAGTCTCCTCTATGCTGGCAAATGTGGTGGAGGGGACTGGTGGTAACGCTCAGAGTTCCTACCGACACACAATATCCATCAACTGAAAATGGCCGATAATAACAAGTTACTCTTTATAACAATTTTGGAGGTCTCGCTGTGCGAGAAAGCAGTTTACAGTGTTTCTTTCAACACAACAACACAAAATTGTAAGGAGACCGCAGACTCCTTTTATCACTTCCTAAGGAAATAAATCACTCTAAGAATTTTCCAGGAAGGCTAGCCTCAAAAACTTAACAGGTAAACAATAGTTCGGAAAATGCGACTCACGCAAACGTTTCATCGATAACCGGAAAAATTGTCACCGAACCAGACCAATTATTTAGAAAACATTTCCAAACATGAAACTAAAAAGAAAATTAGAAAGAAACCTGCACACTTCAAAACTTAATGAAAAGAAAGAAGAGCAAATCTTGAATACCGGTACACCAGAGCTAGGGGTCCGTTAGGTAAAGGAAGTTGGCATGAAGAGCGCGAGTATGCGAAAGGTCAGCTTGACTAAAACATTAAGTAATAATAAATACTCTATGTTCGATTGATTAAAAAAATTGACAGCTTAACAACAACAACAACAACACACAAAAACATCCGGTTAAAGGCAAAAGCCCTGATGATGGCCTGCTGCCGGCCGAAACGGTATTTACACAAAAAAAACACAGAGAAAGAAGTCATCAAAATAATCATCATCATCACCTCAGACTGGGTACTAGCCCCCCACCCCCCCCCCCCATCTGAATATCTGAATAAACATACCAAACCTACCACCCAACAAGCCCCAAGCCTGAAATCAATCATATTGAACTCAAATATCAGACAATTCTGGTGATCACTTACGAGTAAATCCAAAGGTCCACGCGGCATCCTGCCGTCGGTTTCTCATGTCGGTTAAAATGTTCGCTGCATCTTCCTAACCGAAAACATGTCTTCCGCCTCAGGCAATTATTATGGCTGGTTTCCAATATGAGGTGATCTGTGTTGCAGAGCTTTTTGTTGCAGTGAATGTGATGCGTGGTCCTGAGCTGAAATAGAAAAATCCATTAGTTTTACCATCAAGGCAACTGGGTGTGCTGTTTGAGTCTTGTGTTCAGCAGTGGGACTAGCCATCGGATCCTTATATCAAAATTGAACATAAACCTGGGCATTAACACAGCCTTCCATACAATACATTCCCTATTCTCATGAAGCAGAGTGTTTTCATTCAATTTCTGTTCACATTCAACATGAAATCATTCCATGACAAACACAGTATAGAGCACAATTAGCAAAGTTATGAAATTATATATATATATATATCTATGTATTTCACTGGACATTATCCAATTTTAACTAATTAGAATCAAATTCTGCTGTCCTCTGTGTGAATATGGTCTCAATCTATCACAATGTCCAAAGAATTGTAGCAGAAGAACAAATTCTACATCAACACCGCCTATTCTCATTCAGGGGGGCTCACTCGGCCCGACTCGTTACGCAATATTTTACAAAAATCATCAAAATAAAAAAAAAAATACAAACTGAATAATTTTTTTACATCCATAGGCTTCTAATGAGTAGATCAACTTGTGGGAGAAATTTCAGGGTCCTTATCCTAATACTTCTGGAGATATTCAAAATAAACTGGTTTATCTAAGATGGTCAGACTCTGCCATGATTTGGCCCTTCTTTGTTCTATACAAAAACAGTCATTTTGGCATGTTCACAGTACCTTTCATGAAAAGATTCAGAGTTAAGCCTTGTTGTTTCACTATTCCACACTCTGTTGCCAATCAGAATTTGACAAGCAAACATATCAGAAGATCAGCTACTTTTTTATACTCAATGCCATTTCCTTTTACCTACCTCTAAAATCGCCTACAAAAATGGGTGGGTCAGCGAAGGACGTCTCCCTCAGCGCTTCGCCTTCCGCGAGAAGTAGTTCTGGAAAAAACAACAAACCAGGGGTTTAAAACATGGCCAACACCCACAAAATATCAAAAACAGTCAAAAACACCCCTCTTATGTCCTAAAAGCATAAAATTAACACTCAAAGTAACATTCTAAATTTTCAAGAACTACTTTTTACTGTACAACGACCTCCGGAAGCAATTCTTCAGTGTACTCTGACCAAAATAAAAATCAAAATCTCAATATATTGCTCCGATAAATTTTTCTTAAGTTGCTAAGCCAATTTCAAGTAAAACGAAACCAATCGCAAGCATTTCTATCAATATTTCACAGATCTATGCGTGTCGAAGCAAAGTACCCAGATTTGTTAAAATTGGGCTTGGAACTTTCAAAATCAATGCGAAAAGGGTGTCTCATGAGAACCACTCTCATTCATTCAAAAATCTATGAATTTTCACCAAACCACAATTTTTAGTTTGGAAACATATTTTTCTCTCTGAAAATGATCTTTTTGTCCCTTAAAGACTGACATGGGAGTAATAGGGTAGTGAATTTATCCAAAAAAGTTGCATTTTTCCCTATTTTTTCGACATTTTATATGTTATTTTAAATAAAAAACATAATATTTATAATGTTTTGTCATTAATTTGCCTTACATATAATACCTTAATCATATTTGAGGGTAAAAAATCCCACTTGGTCCAAGGGTGAAAGAATTGAGAGGGAATGGTGTTGACTTTTCACACCTTTCACC